>CM054059.1:247169096-248586980 GCA_028641055.1 Alopecurus myosuroides
GCAAATGATCAGCTTATATGAAAAGTGCTAGGAGAAACAAATCCAGGAAGGTGAAACATGCAGGGGCGGAGGCTCCGGTGTTTCCACCGGAGGCTCCGCCAAGGGTCCGGTGAGGATCCGGTGGAAGTTCCGCTGAAACCCCTTTCTGTTGCAGGGGAGCGGAACCAGGAGCGGAACCTCCGGTGGAAGTTCCGCTGAAACCCCTTTCTGTTGCAGGGGAGCGGAACCAGGAGCGGAACCTCCGGTGGAGTTCCGGTGGGCGGAACCTCTGCTAAAGCCACCGGAGGCTCCGCCTTCCGCCAAACACTTGGCTCACGCACAAGAAGGATCCGGTGCGCCTCCGGTGGCACCTCCGCCAAAATGCCCTTCTGTAACCACAGGGCGGAGGTACCACCGGAGCCTCCGGTGAACATCCGGTGGCCCCCATGGTGCAGTACAAATGGGCTCCGGTGGAGGATCCGGTGGTTGTTCCGCCAAAACATCCTTCTGTTACCACAGGACGGAAGTTCCACCGGAACCTCCGGTGCGCCTCCGGTGGGCGGATCCTCCGCGGGTACCACCGGAGCCCCCGCTCCAGTGCAACTGTGCAGCAAGACGAAGAATCAGCGGAACCTCCGGTGCGGACCACCGGAGCCTCCGGTGCCCTGGACTGCAAACGGTCACTTAAATGCAAGGGGTATAAATACCCCTTCCCCTACCTCTTAAATGCTAAGCTTTTCCCATTCTCTCTCCTAGCCATTAATGAAAGCTTCAACCGCCTAGATCTCCCACTCCGTCCACCCAAACACTCTCAAACTTGGTGGAGAGCTAGAGGAGACCTAGATCCACACTTCCACCAAAGGAATCTCAAATCCATCCACCACAACCTAGTAGATCTAGAATCCTACTTGAGGCCTAGAAACCTTAGTAGATCTCGTGCTTGTAGTTTCCACCTTGTTGCAAGAAGCTACGGATTGCTTGAGAGCCTCCATCCATCTTGTGGAGTGACCTCAAGTCCTTGTAAGGGTTTGGTCAACGCCTTCAAGTCGACCTCATAGTGGAAACGAGCATCTCCCTCACCGGAGAAGCTCAAGGAGAACAAGGTGTGCACATCCGTGCTATTGAGGAGCGCCTAGGTGGCTCCCCACCTCTCCAACGTAGACGTACTTCTCTTTGAGAAGGAACTACGGTGAATCATATCCTTGTCTCCTTGTTTACACTTGTCGTTTGCTTTACTACCTTACGCTTTACTTCCGTTGCACATATAGCTTTGTTCACATAGGTTGCTCACCTAGTTGCACATCTAGAGAACCTTACTTTATCTTGCTAAGCCCCATTAAAAGAAAAGAAAAGAAAAATTGGTAGTCAACCTATTCACCCCCCCCTCTAGTTGACCATAGTGCACTTTCAATTGGTATCAGAGCCTCGGCTCTTACTAAGGGCTTAACCGCCCAAGAGTACAATGGTCGATGAAAATGCCCCCGGAAGTTCTAGTGCGGAAATGTCCAAAATGGCCGACACTATATCTAACCTACAAGATACGGTTGGAATTCTCCAAACCGAACTATCTAAGGTTAGCTCTAGTGTTAGCTCGGATGTCTCTAGCATGAAGAAAATGATGGAGGCACTGATGGGGAAAACCAAGGAGTCCACGGAACCACCTCTCACTACCGACGATGTTAGCTCGGACGAAGATTCCATTCCGGATATCGATGAGATGGAAGCTAACATCGCTTTAGCTAAGGCGAAAGCCAAAGCAAAAGCCGATAAAAAGGCTAAGGGTGGTGTGAGCTCCGAGGGCTCCAAGTCTCAATCGGCTAACGGTTCGGGGTCTCAATCTAAAGTTCCACCACCTCCCAATTACGACTCTATTCACCCTATTGCCACTATGCCACACATGGTTAATGTTGGAGTTCCTCCCATGCTTAACACTAACGAATTTTCTTCTTGGAAGTTCGATATGGAGTCTCACATTTCAGGATCTTGCACCGCATTATGGAGAAGCATTCTATATGGATTTCACCCTCACGATCCGAACAATTTGACTCCAAGAGAGGATGTGGAATTCCAACTCAACAAGACCGCTCTTGTGACTATTCAAAAGGCCCTCCCAAGAGAACATCTTGAACACATTCGCGGTATCAAGACCGCCAAGGAAGCTTGGGATAAGCTTGACTCCTTGTTCCAAGGCAATGCAAGCATCCAATCATCAAAATACGATGTTGCTCTTGACAAGTCCGAGAACTTTGTCATGCATGAAGATGAGAGCCCCGAGGAGCTATATAGAAGAGTGGTCACCCTTGGAAATCAATTAAGGGACTTTGGAAAGGAGGAAATCTCCGATGAGTGGATCAAGAGGAAATTTGTCAAGGCCATAACTCCTTTTGAGAAGAATCTCTCCACTAGCATTCGAACAAGATCCGACTACAACTCACTCAACTCCATTGGTGTCCTTAGTGAGTTCATAGCCATATCTTTGTCTCACAAGAGCGCGGATGATGCTCTTGCTCGCTCAAGAGGCCATGGGAAGTCCCCTAACCTTGCCTTAAAATCTAAGGCCATGGCCAAGATAGAAGAAGTGGAGGATGATGATGATGATGATGATGAGGACTATGAGGATACATACAAGGGTGCCCACAAATGCATTGCTCTTGCCATGCAAGGGTATTGGAAGAGATGGGAGGCTCACAAGGCCGGTGCCCCTAGACCCTCAAGGAACAAGACCTTTAGGAAGAAAGGGGAGCGGCCAAGGACTTGTTACAATTGTGGAAGTGCAAACCACTTCGTCAAGGAGTGTCCTTTTGAGCCACGAGAAGAGAATGAAGGGAAGCTTGTACGCAAGGACAAAAACAAGTCTCCACAAAACAAGAACCTCGCTAGAAGAGTCCCAAGAGCTCTATATGTTCAAGAGGGCCCAACATTGGAAACATACTACTCCGGAGATGAAGGAGAAGATGAAGTCGTAGGTGTCGCCCACGTCGCCATAGCTACGACTTCCTCTTCATCGGTCTCTCTATTTGAATCTCCCAATGAGAAGGCATCGATCCGACCTACATGTCTCATGGCAAAAGCCACCGCGGTAATATCTTCCACCTCCAAGCCTACTATCACTAGCTCTCCCTCACTATTGGATTGTGTTGATAACATTGTTGATGATGAGGAGGCCAAGAACCTAGGATCTTGGTTGTGTAGTCTTGAAGGTGAAACTAAAGAAAAGGTGAAAGCTCTCTTAAGGCAACTTGATGAGGCTAACTCCCTCATTGATGAGAAGGAGGAGATCATCATGACCTTAGAGAACCATGGTGGTAGCAATGATAAGCACGATGACGAACTCATCAAGGATCTTGAAAAGGAGAGATCCATGAGAGCCTCTCTTGAAGAGAAACTATCTAGTCTACAAGAGACGTATGCTATTAGTGTTTCAAAACTTAGAAAAGATAACGAGAAATCTCTTGCCAAGCTTAAGAAAGAACATGACAAATCTCTTGTTTTACTTAAAGAATTTGAGGAGGAAGAGTTAAAGCTAGGAATAGCCCATGAAAAACTTGTCAAGGAGCATGACAAACTAAAAGGGGAGTTTGCATCTCTCAAAGAAATTCATGACAAACTTTCTAAGTCTCGAATCAAGCTTCTAGCTCAACAATCTAATAAGCATGTTGCACCTTCATCAAATAGCATTGTTATTGTTCCTACCTCTTCTACTACAACTAACATTGTAGGGAAGGAAAGAATTCTCAATGATGCAATAAGCTCTCAAGGTGCCAAGAAAGGAAAAGAAGGACTTGGCTTTGTTTCCAAGTCAAAGAAGAAATCCAAGAGTGTCACCTCTCCCTCCCAAAATGTTATCTTTGTGAAAGAGGGTGAGGTGCCCAAAGAAAAGGAGACCAACGCCATTATGGGTGGTGATACCTCTAGGGGGAGCATCACTCATAATGATTTTGCCGGAAAATATAACCCATCTTATGTTCTTATGAAATCTAGAGATGGACATGTTTATGCTAAATACGTTGGTACTTCTTATGGTAATGACTATCATTGGACTATTTGGGTTCCTAAGACCCTTGTGACTAACAAAAGAGGACCCATTGAAGGATGGGTACCTAAATCAAGAAATTGATCTCTTGTAGGGAAATGCTTCCGGGGCACATAGATGGACAGTGGATAGTGGTGCATCCCAACACATGACCGGAAGCCATGATGCAATAAGTAATATTGAACCTCCTCTACCACATCTCAATTGCGTTACAATTGGTGACAAGTCCGAGCTTAAGGTATTGGGACGAGGCAAGGTAGCTATCTCAAATGATTTATCAATTGAGAATGTTCTCCTTGTTGAGTCCCTTGGCTATAACTTGATGTCCGTTCTTCAACTTGCAAATTGTGGTTTTACCTCGTTCTTTAATAAAGAGAGTGTGATTGTCACTTGGGAGACTTCTCTTAAAGTAGCCTTTGTTGGGTTTGTCGAGAACGGCATGTATGTAGTGGACTTCTCTAGAGAAGACACGTGTGCCGCGACATGCCTAATGGCTAAAGTTGATGTGGGATGGCTTTGGCATCGCCGACTAGCCCACACCAATATGAGAATGTTACATGACCTCCAAAGTGGCAATCACGTTCTAGGACTAACCAAAGCTAAGTTTGCTAAAGATCGTGTGTGTAGCTCTTGTACCTTTGGGAAGCAACATGGAGAACAACACCCAACCAAGACAACTATTTCCACTACAAGAATTCTCGAGCTCATTCACTTAGATCTCTTTGGTCCACTATCTTATGATAGCCTCGGAGGAAAGAAGTATTGCTTGGTGATTGTGTATGATTATTCAAGATATTGTTGGGTGTATTTCTTCAAGAGGAAAAGTGAGACTCAAAATAGGGTCATCGAGTTCATCACTCTAGTGGAGCGCCAACACAATGCTACCATCTTGGCCATTCGGAGTGATAATGGCTCGGAGTTCAAGAACTACACCGTTGAGGGTTTTCTTAGTGAAGAAGGCATTGCTCATCAATATTCCACTCCCTATACCCCTCAACAAAATGGTGTTGCGGAGAGAAAGAACCGGACCTTGATGGATGCGGCTAGGACTATGATTGCGGAGTTTTCTTCTCCTTACAACTTTTGGGCCGAAGCCGTCTCCACTGCTTGTCATGCTACCAATCGGCTCTATCTTCGCAAGATCTTGAACAAGACTCCCTATGAGATTCTCACGGGAAAGAAACCGGATGTATCTTATTTCAAGGTCTTCGGTTGCAAGTGCTTCATTCGCAAGAAAGGAAAACGGTTGTCAAAATTTGAGACTAGATCTTATGAGGGTATCTTTGTTGGCTATGCCACGAATGCTCATGCCTATAGAGTCTACAACAAGTCCACCGGGCAAGTTGAAGAAGCTATAGACGTAGTGTTTGATGAGGACAACGGCTCCCAAGGGGGGCGTATAGATCATGGTGTTGTAGGAGATGCAATTCCTCCCATCGTCATAAGAAGAATGGGGATTGGTGAAATAATTCCCATTGAGGGTTACCGGATGACGGAGGGAGAAGGACTATGCCCCACTCAAGTGGAGCCATTGACTACACCCATTGATGATCAAGCTATCCAACAAGATGCACCAAGCCCTCAAGCCAACTATCAAGGCCAAGCTAATGAACAAGGCCAAGCAACACATCTAAATCATGATCAAGATTCTATCATTGTTGAGAATGCTCAACCTAGTGGTGATTCATCACCCAACTTTGATCAAGTACGGAATGAAGATGGACATGTCTCCGATGAAGAAGGTGATTCTCAATCAATATCCAAGGAATCTTTGGAGGAGATACTAGCTCGTAGAGCAAAGAGAAGGCTAGAGAATCTTGAACGAGCGGGTCATACGGAGGACATGATTCTTGGACAAGTTCGTGGAAGAGTGGTCACTAGAAGGCAATTGGCGGATTTTAGCAAGGCTCATGCGTTTGTCTCCTTCATTGAACCCAAGAAGGTATATGAAGCTCCCGAAGATGAAGATTGGCTTGAAGCCATGCATGATGAACTCAATAACTTCGAGCGCAACAAAGTGTGGGAATTAGTGCCAAGACCCAAGGATTGCAAAAATGTCATTGGCACCAAATGGGTGTTCAAGAACAAGCAAGACAAAGATGGCATTGTCATTCGCAACAAGGCAAGATTGGTGGCCCAAGGTTTTTCTCAAGTCGAAGGTATCGATTTCGGTGAAACTTTTGCCCCCGTAACTCGCCTTGAATCCATTCGTATCTTACTTGCTTATGCATCTCATCATAACTTCAAGTTACAACAAATGGATGTCAAAAGTGCTTTCCTTAATGGTCCCATTAATGAGTTAGTATATGTCAAGCAACCTCCGGGTTTCGAGGATCCCAACCACCCCGATCATGTCTATAAACTTGATAAGGCGCTCTATGGACTTAAACAAGCTCCACGTGCGTGGTATAAGCACCTTAAAGAGTTTCTAGTAGATCGTGGGTTTAATGTTGGTTTAATCGATCCCACTCTCTTTACCAAGACGGTTGGAGGTGACTTGTTCATATGCCAACTCTATGTGGATGACATCATTTTTGGGTCTACTAACACCTTGTTCAATGAGGAGTTTTGCAAGCTTATGACCGATAGGTTTGAGATGTCTATGATGGGAGAGTTGGAGTTCTTTCTTGGCTTTGAGGTCAATCAATATTATGAAGGAACTTTTATCAAACAAGCCAAATACACTCAAGACATGCTCAAGAGGTTTAATATGAATGATGCCAAACCTATGAAGACCCCTATGTCCACAACCACCGACTTGAAACCCGATCCCGACGGTAAAGAGGTAGATCAAAAGGTATACCGCTCCATGATTGGCTCATTGCTCTACCTTTGTGCATCTAGACCCGATATCATGTATAGCGTAGGTAAATGTGCAAGGTTTCAAGCCTCCCCAAGGCAAAGTCATTTGGAAGCTGTGAAACGGATCTTTCGATATCTAGTTCATACCCCAAACTTCGGTCTTTGGTACCCCAAGGGTTCAAGCTTTCAGCTCATTAGATACTCGGATGCGGATTATGCGGGAGAGAAGACGGATAGGAAGTCCACTTCCGGGGGTTGTCAATTCCTTGGCCGCTCCTTGGTATGTTGGTCTTCTAAGAAGCAAAATTGCATCACCCTCTCTACCACCGAGGCCGAGTATATCTCCGCGGCAAGTTGTTGTGCCCAATTGCTATGGATGAGGCAAACCTTGAAGGATTATGGTATTCATTTTGACAAGGTGCCTCTTCTTTGTGATAATGAGAGTGCTAACAAGATCGCCTACAACCCGGTTCTCCATTCCAAGACAAAGCACATTGAGATCCGTCATCATTTCATTCGGGATCATGTTGATAAAGGTGATATTGATCTCTCATATGTCTCCACAACGGATCAACTTGCCGATATCTTCACGAAGGCCCTTGATGAACCAAGATTTCGAGCTTTGAGGAATGAACTAAATGTCATAGATTCCTCCAACTTCACTTGAAACCTTGCATATCTACCCTCATTATGCATGCTATTAGGCTTAGATGTAGGCATGGACATAGGGGGAGCCCTACTCAACTCATGAATATGTGCTCCTCCTATTATGCGAAAAATAAATCATCATTGCATATCTAGTCATTTGTGACTTATTGTGCTTAAATGTGAGTAGTAATTTTGGACCCAAGATATATCTTCGCGGTGCCAAGTTACACACTCAAACATGGTGGCCTCGGCCACCGACCATTGTGTGTTTTGGATCTTTCACGTTTATCATATCTCCGTCTTGACAACTCGTACGGGTTTGGTCTTCCATGTTTTTGTTGCTTTTTGCGAACCCCATCGAGTAATGTCTCTCGTATAACAGTGACGTTCTTCCAACCCAAGCCCCACTTGCCCAAAACCTCGTTTCCATCGTATTGCTCGTGATTTTCGATTCTTGGCGTGCCAAAATTCAGTTGGGCGGAACCTCCGGTGAAACCACCGGAGGCTCCGCTGGGCCTGTCCACCGGAACCCCACCGGAGGCTCCGCTGGGTCCCTGTGGCTCAGCGGGCCAAAACCTAATGTTTTGGGACAGGGAGCGGAGGCTCCGGTGAATCCACCGGAGGCTCCGCTGGCGGGAGCGGAGGCTCCGGTGAAACCACCGGAGGCTCCGCCGGCGGAAATTTTCTGAGGTTAAGTTGTGGGCGCGCGGGGGTAAGTGAGATCCCATCTCATTTTCCCCCACCCGCCCCCATCTTCTTCCTCCCAAACCGCCGCCGCCCCCAAGCTCCTCGCCGCCGGATTCGGGTGCTCCACCGCGGGGAGGCCTTCTCCTTGCATCGGGACGCCCCGGGAACCTTCCCTCCTCCCTTTTTCACCATGGATGCAGCCGGTACGTGCTCTCTCTCTCTCTCATCTAGTTGATGGATGAGATGCATAGGAGCTCATGTTCTAGCCTTCTATCTTTGTGGATTTGGTGTATTAGGAGTGGATTTTCCCTAGTACAAATTCTAAGCAACCTAGAACATGCATGTTAGGCTTGAATCGTTGTGATGGTAGGGGAGATTCGTTTGCCCTAACCCTAGATTATTCAACCCTAACTCCATGAATATCTTGGTTGGTTGGTTTTGTGCGTGCTTTTTCGTCTCGAGCTTTACTTGTTCTTCATATTCTTCTTGCTCTCTCTCTTAGATGCTTCCGGTTCGAAGGGAAAAGGGACACGATACAAGACTACCGGCCGCCGCAAGCCCGTGGATGAGATCGAGGCCGAACTTGACAGCTCTCAAGGCAAGCGTAAGCGCTTCCCGGCTCCCGAGAAGACCTTGCCAAGAAAGAACACCACACCAACCGCCTCCAAGATGTCCGAGGCTTTATTCTTAAAGGAAAGGGGTGCGAACCCATATGTGATTGCCCGCGATCGTTTGATGCCCCAATTCCGGGGTAAGGATCCTCGTTTTCACACCGTCTTTCAAGCGCAGATTTTCAATGAGATATTGATGAGGAAGTCAAAGGAAAATGTCGTCCCTCAACATGCAATCAATATTGGGCACATGGAAAGGAATCACAAGTACTTTGGAGAGGCTCTTGAGCTTATTAACAAGTTTGGTCTTGGTCCTATTATCACTCTTCAACAATATTTCGACAAAGAACTTGTTTGTCAGTTTCTTGCCACCGTTCATCTCTCCAATGAGACCGAGCGTAATTTGATTTGGATGACTAAAGATAAGCAGCTTGACATCACATGGAAAGATGTTGGTGTCATTCTTGGTGGCTACCCCGATTTTGGTCCATTTGCTGAGGGAGAAGAGTTTGCGAACGGATGGTTCCGAGTTCATATCATTAACACCTCCTCACTTCCCAAGGATGGACTTACTCCTCTCTATCATTGGAAGAAATATTCCGTGGGGTTTGTGAAGGGCCTCTATCCAACATATGACATCATGTTGCGCATCTATCGCGAGACCATCAATCCAAAGGCGGGCAATGTGGATGAGATTCAAGGTTTTATGAAGAACCTTATGCTCCTTACTCATCAACACCGTATGGATGAGACTCCACGCAAGCTTGATGTGTTGGATTACATTTGGAATGAGTTATGGTATGCCATTGCCAACCGGAAGAATGCTTGTTTTGGGCCATTTATCATGAAGATCATCCTTGATGTGTGGGACAAGAAGTTCCCGAATGACCCTCTTGATGATACTCATTGGATCCCTCACACGGAAAAGAGGCTTCTCATGAAAGATCACATTGAACCCGTTGTGCATTCCACTCCCGCCGTCCGCAAGCACAAGGCTAGGCCTCACATCATTGTGGATGAGGAAGAAGCCGAGGGTCCATCTCATCCTCCTCCATCTAGCAATGCCTTCAAATGGATGGCACGAGCTCTCAAGAAAGTGTTTTGCTTGAACAAAAAGATTGAGCAACATCAATGGGAAGCCCATTATGATCGGGAACTCAAGGACCGCAAAAAGGCTCAAGCATCTCGTGAACGTCTCCGTGAAGAGGGTCTCTCCATTGAATCCCCGGCTCTTGATAGTATCACAGATTGGGACGCATGGCAAGCAAAGGACTCCAAGGGCAAGCTCATTGAATGGTCCGAGGAAGAAGGAGATGAAGCCACTAGCTCTCACCACCGTGCTCCCTCCCCGGCTCCGGAAGCCTCTTCCTCCTCCGAGTGATTTGGGGACGTTTTGCATCTTAGTCTCTCTCTTTTTGGTGTCTTGATGCCAAAGGGGGAGAGATTTATATTAGGAACGGGCATTTGCATGGGTCTCCCTCAAGCTCTCTCGATTTGCATCTTTCTCTTGAGGGAGTTTATTTGAACTATTTGGAACTTCGTTTGTGTCTATCGTGAACCTTGTTATGTTATGATCGTGTGAACCTCGTTAGATATTATTTATGTGTTATATGTGTGTTATGTGCTATCATTGTCATATCATTATTATTTGTCATACCTTAGATGATCTCAATATGAAAGGAGCATATCTTTAGGGGGAGCTCCGTTCATATAATGTTTATAATCATGCAAATAGTTATGTTGTCATCAATTACCAAAAAGGGGGAGAATGAAAGATCATCGTCCGTTTTGGTAATCATATGACAACATAATCATTTGATCTAACGTTTGTTCAATAGATGAAAATGCCCAGGTTATTAGGTTCACTAAGTTTATGGGGCAAATGATCAGCTTATATGAAAAGTGCTAGGAGAAACAAATCCAGGAAGGTGAAACATGCAGGGGCGGAGGCTCCGGTGTTTCCACCGGAGGCTCCGCCAAGGGTCCGGTGAGGATCCTGTGGAAGTTCCGCTGAAACCCCTTTCTGTTGCAGGGGAGCGGAACCAGGAGCGGAACCTCCGGTGGAGTTCCGGTGGGCGGAACCTCCGCTAAAGCCACCGGAGGCTCCGCCTTCCGCCAAACACTTGGCTCACGCACAAGAAGGATCCGGTGCGCCTCCGGTGGCACCTCCGCCAAAATTCCCTTCTGTAACCACAGGGCGGAGGTACCACCGGAGCCTCCGGTGAACATCCGGTGGCCCCCATGGTGCAGTACAAATGGGCTCCGGTAGAGGATCCGGTGGTTGTTCCGCCAAAACATCCTTCTGTTACCACAGGACGGAAGTTCCACCGGAACCTCCGGTGCGCCTCCGGTGGGCGGATCCTCCGCGGGTACCACCGGAGCCCCCGCTCCAGTGCAACTGTGCAGCAAGACGAAGAATCAGCGGAACCTCCGGTGCAGACCACCGGAGCCTCCGGTAAAACCACCGGAGCCTCCGGTGCCCTGGACTGCAAACGGTCACTTAAATGCAAGGGGTATAAATACCCCTTCCCCTACCTCTTAAATGCTAAGCTTTTCCCATTCTCTCTCCTAGCCATTAATGAAAGCTTCAACCACCTAGATCTCCCACTCCGTCCACCCAAACACTCTCAAACTTGGTGGAGAGCTAGAGGAGACCTAGATCCACACTTCCACCAAAGGAATCTCAAATCCATCCACCACAACCTAGTAGATCTAGAATCCTACTTGAGGCCTAGAAACCTTAGTAGATCTCGTGCTTGTAGTTTCCACCTTGTTGCAAGAAGCTACGGATTGCTTGAGAGCCTCCATCCATCTTGTGGAGTGACCTCAAGTCCTTGTAAGGGTTTGGTCAACGCCTTCAAGTCGACCTCATAGTGGAAACGAGCATCTCCCTCACCGGAGAAGCTCAAGGAGAACAAGGCGTGCACATCCGTGCTATTGAGGAGCGCCTAGGTGGCTCCCCACCTCTCCAACGTAGACGTACTTCTCTTTGAGAAGGAACTACGGTGAATCATATCCTTGTCTCCTTGTTTACACTTGTCGTTTGCTTTACTACCTTACGCTTTACTTCCGTTGCACATATAGCTTTGTTCACATAGGTTGCTCACCTAGTTGCACATCTAGAGAACCTTACTTTATCTTGCTAAGCCCCATTAAAAGAAAAGAAAAGAAAAATTGGTAGTCAACCTATTCACCCCCCCCCCTCTAGTTGATCATAGTGCACTTTCAGAAAGTTCCAATTCTTTCAAGTCTAAACTTCCAATAATCGCATTGAAAATGAAAGGCAAACGAGCATTAGATTATTATTATTTTTCTCCTCTTGTCTTCTAATAATATTAAAGTCCCCTTCTACCAATAAAGGGATCTCTTCATTCTCTCACACACGCACCAGCTCCGCTAAGAAATCTGGCTTTAGAGCATCTTGTGCTCCCCCATAGGCAATCATAAGACACCAAATAAAACCATCCTCTTGTCTTCTAATAATATTAAAGTCCCCTCCTACCAATAAACGGTTCTAAATAGTCACCTCCTAAATTGCGCCACGATATAATCATCGGCATGAAAAATAAGAACACAAACCAAATTTGATCAAGAGCAGACTCAACGTTGATCACGAGTTGACTCTGTAGTACCAAGAGTAGTGAAGAAGATATCTGCTTATACATTGCACAATGTACTATAGAATCAACACCTAAATTATGATGCAAGCCTCATAAGTAGATGCCACATCTGAAAGCACCGACCAGACCATGTACTATAACTAACACTAGAGTATGAACTACAAGCGTTGGCCGGTACTTTCCTTACATGTTAACATGGTAGCTTATCAAATCATTGGCTCTGGAAAAAATGAAGAACCACAAAATCAAGAAGGCCTCAGTATATGGACGCATGTTGTTAGAGCTAGGGGAGTTAAACCAAAGAAAATGAACAACTAAGTTGTGTACGCAACTTCAGTTTAGTGCCCCACAACCCTACTATGATGCTGCTTGTGTGTTCATCAATGGCCGAAAATAAGTTAACCACAAAGTACCCCCAAATCATAGTCAGATGCACCATCAAATTCCCAAATGTACATGCCATGTAAGTGATATAACTAGATCAGCTAATTACCCACCACGTTAGAAGATGCTAAGTCAAAAATCCGACATGGATCATCGAACACAACCGAATCAATGAAATACAACAGTACAAGGTGCAAAGAAATCAAACCCTAGACGTAGATCGAATCCTAAATCAGCCTAGATCTGCTCTCCAGGTCAATCAACGTTGTTCTAATTAGTCTGATCTATAGATTTACACTACATCGGAGTATAGAAAGATCTAGGAAAGGACTTACCGCCATTGACGGAGCGAGGTCGAAGAAGAGGAGATGAACCGAGGTTGACGATGAGGGATGCCCGGCCGTCGACTTGTACTAACACCCAAGTTGAGAGCCGTCGGTTAAAACTCTTGCCGAAGGTAGGGGAACCGCCGACGAAAAGCGGGAGAGAGAACGAGCGAGTGGAGTGAATGTTGGAGGGGGCGAGTGGACGGTGAGGGGATTTAGGCTGTGTGTGCCATTGCGTTCCGCTCAACCTTCCAGCGGGTCCCGCTCAGCGCTGCTTTGAGCAGCGGGTCAGCCAAAAATTTCGGGAAAAAGTCCATTTTAAACCCTGAACTCGTAGAGGTTAGGCGAAATGAACCCCCACCTCGAAATCCCGGTCGATTGCACCCTAAACTATACAATCCCGGTCTAAATTGAACCTTTGAGGTGTTTGGCACACTTGAAAAATATCCCAAACCGGGATTGCAGGCTACTTTCACTGACAGTGGGACCCACTTGTCATATTTATCTTCTTCAAGTTTCGTTCTGGTTTGGGACATCGACGTCGCGTGGTCAACGGAGAATGTGAGGGCTCCGGGCTCTTCCGCCAGCTCCAAAAAGAAGTGTGCAGACGAATCGTGCGGCAAAGAGGTTGCACACGCACGGTCGGCCCGAGCGGCAGTGCCGAAGAGCGTCCTGGCTGCAGCATCCAGCGCGGAGGTGATGCCGAGAACCAGAGGCCCGGACGAATTGGTGTAATTAAAACTTGATAATTAGCACGCTAGCCATTTTTACTGGATGCTCTCTAAGCTAATTGACTGCGGCTTGTGAATGCATGTGTAGAAGATGCATATGACATGTGGGGTCAGCAGGATTAAGAATTTATAATTTTATTTTTTTTCTCTGAAAAGCATGTACAAGGTTCAATTTAGACCGGAAATGCATAGTTCGGGATGCAATCGACTGGGATTTCGAGGTGAGGTTTCATTTTGGCTAACCTCTACGAGTTGAGGGTTTAAAATGGATTTTTTCCAAAAATTTGTCAAGCAAACCACAGCCTACCAAACGCGCCCCTGGATGCTAGTGAGTAGTAATACGGATGGTCTTTGACGTTAGCGTAAGTGAAACGTTAAGTTGGCTGGACGCGCTGGACAAGTCAAATCTGTGCAGATAGACGATGGTAATAATCTGTACCGACTATGCCAATTTATGCGCTGTGGGCAAACAGACAGTGGGACTAGCCGCCGGGCACATGACAACTCACGCGTACGGCCGAGCCTAGATGCGGTGCGTGCGGACCGGCCCACGTTCAACCGATGTGCGTGGGCACAGTACATCTTTAGACTGGTCAAGATCTATAAACAAAGAAAAAAATAAAACTGACGCTCAAATAATGCACAATATGTTGTGCGGACCGCGCCACTTCGTACAGACGTGTATGCGCATAGTACATTTAAGACTGGTCAAGATCGAAACCAAGGAAAAATAAAGATTGTCAACATAACATTTTTTTTCCCAATAGTACGACAGTAGGCTAGTCTGGTGAGCATCTTTGCACACGCGAAGAACATTAGAAATTAATCATGGATGAAATAATACGCTATTGAACCGGAAACTGCTGTACTGTTTAACCAAGAACGGAACAGTCTTTTAACCCACAAGAAAACGAAGCAGCAAAAACAGGTTAGCTCCGAACATTAACAGGTAACCTAGCTACAAATAAAAAAATTAGTCTAGGATCTACATGCAAATTCAACAACTTTAATTGCATGTCTTGATCACGTGCCACCCCTAAAGCCACGCTGGCGAAGCACGCATGCAGCAGAACAAAACAACACGGATTGGAGAACAGGACAAGGGCGATGAACTTGGCCGAGCGACGCACGTCCGCCGGCGGATCGGCGAGCTGCCTGGCTTCCGAGGCTCAAGAGAGCAGGACGTGGAGAGACGCGTTCTTGGTGGCCGCGCAGACGGGGCAGGAGTCCACGGCGGGTTCGCACGCGGCGCAAAGGGAGAGGTGCCGGCACGGGAGCAGCAGAACGCAGGCCTCGCCCTGGCCGCAGGCCTTGCACGACGGAGCCGCCGCAATTGCTTTGGAGGTCGTGTCGTCGGCGGTGTCGCCGGCAGGAGTCTCGAAGCAGCAAGACTGCGCGTCCTCGGCATCGCCCTCAACGGCGCCGGCGACGGCGCAGGGAGGCTGCAGGAGCTGGTCCAGGGTCGCGCGGAGGCCCGCAGCGACTGCCTCGTGGCTCTTGGCGACGCCGAGCCAGGCCTGCCCCTCCGCGGTCATCTGCCGGAGCCGCTCTTCTAGCTCGGCGTTGCGGTAGCGGGCGCGCTCCAGATCGGCCTCCACGGCCTGAAGCCGGCCGGCCGCAGCGCGCTCGACGGTGGCCAACACCGCCCTGGCGTGACGCCGGCGCGCCTCCTCGAGCCCCGCACGCATCCGTTCATTCTGGAGAGCAAACATAAGACAAGCGAGTGAGATACGGTTCGATCGAAAACCCAAAAAGCAACTGGTCGCTGTGATTGTTGTCAATTAGTCATGAACCGAGAGCAGGCGCATATATAAGTACCTCGAGTCGGACGAGCGCGTCCATCTCGACGCCCTGGTTGTAGAGCAGCGAGTTGAGGCCCTGCGAGAGGCCGGCAGCATTGGGCATCCTCCCACTGGTAGACGCGGCGCTGGAACCCACGGCCCTGCTGTGCGCGTCGCAAGGCATGATGAGCCCGTGCATCGCCGCCTGCTGCTGCTGCTGCTGCAGAACCATGCGCTGCCGTGCCAAGTCCGGCGTCTCGTCGGCCGCCATGCGCGCCCGCTTCCTGGGCTCGAAGCCGTAGTTGTCGTTGCATGTGAGCTCGCTTCGCGGGAGATCGCTGAGCACCGTGTTGTTGCCGATAGCAGGCAACGGCGGCGCGCAGTCATCCAGGAACTGGGAGCCGCCGGGCGGCGTGCCGTCCATGGTCCTGATGAAGGCGTTGAGGTTGTGGGGGAAGGCCTGGGAGAAGAGCCGCGCCTGCACGGCCATTGCTGCTAGCACCAGAGCAGCGGGGCTATATTGTTTGTGTGGGAGAGGAGAGGAGAGAGCAGCGGGGCGGAGAAGGCAAGGTCACGCGGGAGGCGATGGTGCGTGAGAGGAGGGGAAGAAGTTGGGTGGGGGAGCGGAAACGGCTGGGAGGGAGTTGGGTAGAGGGAGGGAGAGATGGGAGGCGTGGAGGATGGGGGAGGTTGGTTATATATACGGCGTGGGTGCGGGGAAGACACGTTGGGTGCCTGAGCTGAGGTGAGGTGAGGTGCAAGGGGACAAAAGCTGTCTGGTTCTTGTTTATTTTGACGGGGGTGGCAGCAACCAAAGCGGATGGGTTGGACGGATGCGATGCCTATCTCCTCCTTTAATAATGGCTAGCCATCGTATAGGGTGTGGAATGCTTTTCCTCCTCTTTCCCGCTTTCTTTTTCCTGCTCCATTTTTTGTTGCCTGCTGAGGCGATTGATTCGTGGAGAGTGATGTGAGATGTGGAGAGTGGTCCGGCCCGCCCGGGTGGGGGTTGCATGATCACAATAAAGGTGGCCCACTCCTCTCCTCTCCTCTCCTCTGGGTGCTTTTAGGCCTTCCGTAATGCATTGTATCTTAGCGTGCTATCCTAGGTAGAAGAAAAAATTAAGAAACGACCACCCTAATGCATTGTATGTTACATGTTGTATCTAAATCAAGTAGTATTTAATGATTTTGGCCTAATACTTGCTTGTGATTGGCCTATCAATCTTTTTTGCCTATGATCTCGTGCAAGAGTTGTATCTTATATAAGATACAACTACAATCTCTTTCATCATTAAATAGGGTGCCACGTAAGCAAATTGCCTATGATCCCGCGCTAAGATACCCCCATTACGGAAGGCCTGACGTTTTCCTTTCCGCCCTCGTTTTCCGATTGCTACGCTGCTCTGCAATTTATTATTGGTCGTGTAATTTAGTTGTAATTTATAGCATGAGGTGGCCCACGCACAAAAACCAACTGGAGGCCTTATTTTAAGCCTTCACCTGAAACAATTGTTTGTCAAACGTTGCGTACGCCTCCTGCTGCTAGTGGACTGACCAGGCATAAATAGGCAGCAGATAATTAAGTGGGGGGTATTTTTAGGAGGAGTTCTCCTCCTCCTTGAACGCGAAGCAGTTTCAACGGCACAGGCCACGGAGATATCGCGAGAATTATTATGGTGCAGGGTGCAGACGCCCCCACCCACCCACAAACACAACCTAACGTCGTGGCGTGGCATTGAATGGCGGGCCGTATTATTATTCATTCACGCCTCGTCGTCGGTCACACACAGCACAGGTTTGAATACGTCCCCCGAAACGCCAAGTGCGTGACCGTGATGTCCCCGCGGAACCGGATCCAGCAGCGGAAGAAATTAAGTTACACCAAACTGCAGTTAGATGCGTGAATCACGGCAACGGCCACCAGTAATTATAATCCGGGTCCCACGGGTCCAGGCACTAAACACCAGGGCGGGTCGGAGCAGTGGCCACATTTACGTCTGGATCTCGCCGCGCGCGTGGTGCAGTCCGTTTGTCCTTGCCCCAGGCCTTGAAGGCGTCGGTCGTCCGTCCCCGTTGGCACGGCCCGGGCTGGACCGAGGCTGCGACCACCACGCACGGCACGGCAAGGCATGCACGGAGCACCACGCTGCTCCGCGCCAATGCACCTGTCGCAGACATTAAACATCGCCAGCGGGAATAGCGTGACGCTGCTGTACCTCTGCGATCTGCCTGCGCGCGCCCACCGCCGGGCCACACCACTGCATCGACCGGACACCGCCCGCCCGGCTGGTCCTACGGAGAGTACGCGCGTACGGCCACCACCGCCCAGCGCGCTCAATCACCACGTTAATACCAACACATGCATGCTACCGCGTCAGGTAAAAAACTGCTCCCACAGGCATTACATAGTTGACAGAGTTAATGATGGTGTCCGTCCTTGCCTAGCTAGCTACTGTACTGATCGGTGCTGCTAGCTGCTGGACTCACTCAATAGTACTCCTAACTGCGAATCCTGTTATGTGGTCGTACCACCGCATTGATTTACGGAGAGTACGAACCGTGCGTGCAGGGCCACCGACAAGTCGCGATCCCGCCCATAACGCGGCACGGCGTCATCCATCCTTGGAGGCGCACTGTGTAGATCGAGTACAGTACATTGCCTGCCGTGGCCCGGTGTCGGAGCTCATCATCTAAGCAGGGTAATTAGTCTACACCAGCGACGCACATCAATCAGCAGGGTAATCGATGGAGATTACTTAAGTGCACAGTGCACGTAAATGATGCAGCTATACTACTGTACTGCTACTAGCTTGCATGCATGGGTCTGTCTGAGCCGTACCCCGGCGACGCAGCGAGCCAAAATGATGATGATGTTTCACGACGAGGCTAGCTAGCGCGGTGCCCATGCTGACGTGACACGCAGCGCCACTGGTGCTCGTACGGATCTCGGGTTGTGCAAGTCGGGGCACACATGCTCATCACATGCATGGCCGATGGACCGATCCAACGCACAGTGTGTAGCTAGCTAGCTGTGGCGTGCGTATGTGCGTGCACAGTGGGTTGACACGTCCCATTAATGGACCTGCTCCGTGTTGGGGCGCGTACGTGCCTTGTGGTGCGTGACGCTGCCGCTCAGGACCATGCATGCCATGCGATGCCCAGGTACGATTCCTTGCTACAGCGGCCTACGCAGGCACAGGCACGGAGCAATGGCCCTGCTCTGGTCCACCACACACAGCCTATACATGGACTATGCACTCGATCGCGCACAGGGATCTGACCCGACGATTAAGATCCACGACGCCCCCTGTGTGCACCACCACCGCTAACTGCACGGGATACGGCGCCGGTGCGTCCCACCAGTCCGTCCATGCATGCATGCGCCGCGCTCTCGCCCATCGTCGCGGTCCCCGGCCGGCCTCCTCCTGTGCCGATTTGAAGGCGGGAACAGTCCACGGAATAGCATGCCACCATGCACGGAGTACCTTGCTGCGCGACGGTTGAGATTGCTGCCTCTAGGGAGTACATTTCCTGCCCCATGACAGGCGTATTCAAAGCTTCTGCTTTTCTCACCGCGGTACAACTATAGTTAGGCTAATTTATTACGGGAAGTCAGTCCGGCTTCCCAGTTCTACACACCACTTTATTAAAAAAGAATATATATATTTACAAAAAAAAAGTTAAGGTGTAGCGAATAATCCGTCCCACAGATCTGCATTTTTTTTCTATTTTATGGACAGCATACATAAAATAATAAAATGTTGTATATTTGAAGATTTGAAACTATGCATACTCAAATCTACTCTTTTTTTGTACCACGGAATATGATTTTTTTTTTCAAATTTAGATTTTGCACGTTCGTAGAATACATGATTAGCTACGTATTTTTAAGAATTTATAAATATATTTTTTATTTGATAAATTAAAGGAATCGGTTCAGATCGGAAGCTAAAATTCTCCACTCAGTTTATTATATTACCGCATTTTCCCAAAAACTTAATAATGCGACCTTCACCTACAAAATGGAGAACAACTTAGACAGCTACATGTTTCAATAATAGCAAATAGACCGGAACTTGTTTCTATTAAAAAATAACTTTATTTGTTGTATCAAGATAATATTATGCATCAAATTGGTAAAACTCCTTCTACGTCCGGAACTCGACGACGAAGGACCGGATAAACCTGCCAGCCCGGGCCTCCGGCTGTAACATCCCTGATTTTTGGAAAGTCCAAAAATCACTAAAAATTGAAACTTTTTGTTTTCATGTTATGCAAGTCACCAAAAACCAAATGAGAAGAAAGAAACAAAAGGAAACAATACATGTTCTAATGTTTTGGAAATTAAGAATCCATTATACCTCTATTCCATAAACCCTAAAAACCCTCTCAAATGAATTTTTCTCACATAAAGAAAACCATTTTATCTTTAGCAAACTTTATTACATAAAAGGTTTTCAATTCAAATGTTACCTTGAGATTATTTTATGGCAACAACAATAAAAGATTTATAACCCTTAATAAAGTTCTAGGCCTTAAAAGTATTTGAGGAGAATAAAATTATTAATAATAACCTTTAGTTGTTATTCCAAGTTTTAAACATAAAGGTGTGAAAATAAAATGCATTGCTTGATAATAACATAAAAGAGGGTTTTGAAAACAATATTATGACTTGTGGTTTTATTCTAAATTTTATTGATCAACAATAATAATTAATTGATATGAACTAATTAAATAGCATTAAGTTACTATTAGTAAATCACTGAAATCTTAAATTTATAAAATATAAAAGTGATGTGAAATGACTTCCAAAAATAGTATTTGACATGTATAATGTCTCTAAAAATTTATTTAATCAAAAACCCCATTTTACTATTTTCTATTTTAAAATGGTATTAAGTACTATTAGTGAATTAATTATTTTTTTTCAAAACATAAAAGAGATGAAAACTCTTTGAAATGGTTTTGGAAAATAGTATTTGATCTTTATAAAACCACTGAAATTATATTTGACTAATAATTGTATTTTATAATTTTCTAAATTAAAAATCACATTAAGCTCTATTAAGGAATTATTTCAAATTTCAAAATTCAAAAATAAAAATTATTTTGAAAGTTTACAAAAATGGTACTGTTAGAAAGTATTTGAAATAATATGATTTTAGAAATTTGTTTCATGTAAATTGGATTCATAAAATAGAAGATATAAAATAAATAAGAAAACAGGAAAAAAAAAAAACAAATCGATGACGTCACGCATGACGTCATCATCTTCTTCCTCAGAAGGAAACTGCCCCGACTGTTTCGGGTGGAATTTTTGCGCCCTGATTCCGGGCGATTAAGGCCATCATAACTCCCTCCGTTTCTTCCCCTTAAATCCCCTGTCCCTCCTCTCCATTTACCCTCTCCTCCCCCTCCGTTTCATGCCCGTATGCCTAGGAAATTTCTCGCCGGAGATGCTCGAACCCGCCACCGTCAACCTCCATTTCCGGCCACCACAGTGAGTCCCCACCGTCCCCGTTGGTCTCTTTCGAGTCGCCTTGTCCTAGCGCCCTCCCTCATGTCCTTGTTTCGATTTATCCCGCAGCGGAACCACATCCTCGACGACCACCGGAGCCGCGCCGTCTCGGGACATCACCGCGCCGCCGCTCCCGGAAGCGAGACAGCACCCCGTGGCCGCCATCGTGCTCGCCAGCTCGCGCTGCACGTCCTGGTCATCCCCATCGAGGCGGGGAACCACCGGAACATCGACGCCGTCGATCTCCGAGCACAGCGCCGCCGCCTCGACATTTCCGGCGAGATCCCGCCGCCCGGTGAGCTCCCCTTTCATCCCTGGCCGTTAGATCTAAATCCTACGCGCGTGATTAGATCACTTAATCGAAGGGGTACGCCACCGTTGGATTCAGATCCAGTGGCTCAGATTGATCCACTTATCCACGTCATCGTCCCAGTCAGCAGCACAGTCAGCACCAGCACCCAATTAGATCCAGCCACGTGGCCCAGCCTTTAATTCAAATTTTTCTCCCGCTAGGATTAATTGGCAGTTTTACAGATTAGTCCCTGCATCTTAGATCTATCATATCTTTTGATCCATAAGCCCAAATTTAGCAATCTTGGACTTTTTGAAAAGCCCTTGACATTTAGAAACTTTTGGCACTGTCCAAATTCAAATTTGACAAACTTAAAATTGTTCAATTTCAAATATGCTTGTTTGATGAAATTTGGCATAATTCAAATTCTACAAATCCAAAAATTGCAAATAAAATATATTTGGAAACCTTAGGATGTGTACTTTCATATCCTCTGTCCCAAAATAATATTTGAACAAATTAAAATTGAATTTAGAATTTAGTTGTCTATTTGAGTATTTTTGACATAGATTTAATTCTATAAATATTTTCAATATAGTTCCTTTTGCAAAATTGCTCCATTTGATAACCTTGAACCAGAAACAACCTTGCCCAACCATTTTGGACATCCTTGGACCATGGCCATGTGTTTTTGACCAAAAACCCAACCTAGTGATTCATCCATCTTTACCATGACTTAGGAATTGTTTTTAACTGTTATTATTTGATGTTATGTCAATTTGGAGCCAAGCCAAGTCCTTAGAATGTGTCAATCACATATAGTACCAAGTAGTGAAATTTAGTTTTATATCTACTTCTCCATTCCCCTATTCTTGCTTCAAGAAATCATCAAGTTAGCAAAATGGAGATCAAGACTCAAGCACAAGAAGAAAACTTCATTCTCAACTTAGTGGAAACATGAAGATCTACAAGGAAGATCAATGAAGAAGTTTTTAAGAAAAGACTCCACAACTAGAAGCAACTCAAGAAGTACAAGTGTGAAGAAATTCAGAAGAAAACATCTCCCTCTCTCTTTCTATTTTTCTTCTTATTTTTCTTTCCAATTTGACTTAGTGGTATTTGTGCCCATCCCATACCCAAACCAATTAGTGAAGTGAAAACCATGAAGACTATCAAGACCAAGAGAAGCACCACACCAAGGAAGGAAACAACTTAGATGGCATGATGATGATCTTCAAGAAGGCAATCACATGAGGTCTAGAATGCAATTCACACAAGTTGAAGAATAACAAGTTGTTTTTGTCCAACCATTGACCCAAATGGAAAACCCAAGACTTAGTAATATTTTCCCTTTGATGATGAAGTTAGTAGACCTACCCTAACCACAATGGAAAATACTAACATAGTCACTTAAATATTTTTGAAGGTGAATATGACCAAGTGCTTGCAGGTATTACTTTAGTTGAAAAAGTAATATGTTTATTCTCAGTGAACTCTTGGAACTTCCTCGACAAGTATGGTTATAATAAAGTTATATAACATCAAACTCAACCTAGTCCTTTCCAAGTAAACCTTTGGAAACTCCTTAACAATGTGTTGAACCATTATGAAATGAATCTTTCAAAACTCAAACTTTGACCTTGTCCTAGCCAACTTAGTCCAACCCCTCTGTTATGACATTTGCTATTTTTGCTTTCTCCACCTATGTGTTTGATTGCTAGGATGCTTGTTTATTTTGTTATTGTGTTTTCAATGAATAGATTGTACGGAGAGCAACGATCTTTTGTGAAGAGAGTGTGATACCTTCACCAACTTCAACAAGGCAAGTAACACATCATCAACTACCCATTATTTTCTATATGCATTAGTTGATTCTTAGTAGTATGCATGATAGGAAATTTTACTAAGTTATACTATGCTATGCTATTATCCTAGTAGTGTGTAGCCACCCCTTTTACCTTGTTATTTTGATAGCCTTAGAATTTACTAGGTGCTATGCAATGTTACAAATTGTTTTACTAGATGTTGAGGAAAAATCCTAAGTATAACTAATGAATGAACCACCTGGGTGGAAGTGGTAAGAATGGGTTATGTTGAGTGTTTCCTCAGGGCCCTTATCTAAGGGTTATTCCACTTGAGGTTGTCACTTGAGGATGGCCACCCAGGAACAAAGAGATTACTATGTCCCTCTAAATCTAGTAGCTTCCCGTGCAGCCTTTTGACATTATGGGCTCTGTCTTGATCAATTAAGTTGTGAGGGTTCAGCCCAGGCTTGACAAGCAGATGTAGCAAAATTATAGGTGGAACGGGTCTTGCCGGTGGGTTTGAATTCTTCTTCTGAAAGATCTCGTCTCAATTCTCTCCTTTCCATGATGCACTCCGGGTGTATAGGATGTTTGGGCTAATTGAAGACAAAGGGTGAAAGTGCACAAACTCTGCAGAGTCAACAAACTAAGATCTTAGCCGTGTTCCCGGTTATGGACAACTATGAGCAGCTGGACAAGGATTGACGGAAGAATCTCATCATCAATTTCAATAAGTAAAATTTGACCAAGTGAACAATATTGTGGTGCTTGGATCTTAATCCAATGTTGCCACCCTTTTGAAAAGAAAAGTTTGTTTTACAAAAGTGATAGGAGAAAACTGGCTTTATGCAAAACTTAGCCAAAAACTCCACTCAGCCAAATAAGCATGTAGTATTAGTCTTGACATTTATATCCACCATAGTGTTACTTGCCAATACATTAAATTGTATTGACTCCCTTGTGGCTGCATATTCCATATTGCAGATGTTTCTGAAGACGAGTGAGGATTTCGTTTAGGATCTCGAGACTATCGCCAACATGTTTTGCCTGTGGCACATGAAGAAGATGGGCTCAATGTTGTTCTATGTTTTCCGCTGTAATACTTTGTTTTCTGCTAGTCTTCTAAGACTATGCAAGTTGTAATACTATTTTGTAAAGACTGGATCATGCGATGTAATAGAATTTGATGCATTTGCATGATATTTCATTTTGTACTGTGGTGCTAGCAATTGATCCAGGGACTAGCACAATAAACACAGGTATTCCATCTTTATTAAAAGTTGGGATGCTACAAAATGGTATCAGAGCATTGTGTTGCCTGTAGGATTCGAGACCCTAAGTTTGGATTAGAATAGGAAAAGCCATAGGAATAAAAACATACTATCTATTAACTACTCCACAAAGAAATCTTTTATATCTTCATTACTCCTCGTACTCCTTTTCATGATACATTTCTAATGTCTGCTCTTATCTTTAGATGACCAACATCATTGAATCACTCAAGAAAGGACCAATGATGACCATGACCCTAGAGTGTGACACTGATTTTCCAAGAGCATTGAAGGATCTCATGTTAATCATGGGATTTGAAGGACCAGCAGTCTACTGGGGTTTTCCCTACATTGATGAGGAAGATGATCTTGAATATTGGTGGGTGCAGATTCATCTGTACATGAACAAGGAGTACAACCACAAGATGGGAGGAGATTGCATGCTTACCAACAAGGAGGTGCATTTGACATTCTTTGATTCAGCAAGAAGTGCTGCATGGAGGGCTATTGAAGAACTTACTGAGAGACTCAAGTGGAGACTTCACAACACTAAGAAGATTCTCAAGGAAGCCGAAGAAGAGATCAACACTCTTGAAAAAGAGATTACAATGTACAAGAACACGGAGATCATCGTGAAGACTGAGTATTGAAGACCTCTCATGAGGAATAAATCAAGAAAGTGGTTACCATGCCTTGAATAGTAGACCACCATGAGATGTAACAAAGTTGTGAGACACGAAACACGATTAGAGTATTGATCATACTAATGAGTGTGGTATGACAATACTAGATGTTTTCCTAAAACTATGTTGTTTGGTGTGATGAATGTGTTGCTATATGCTTGTTATGTGTTGTTTGTAAGATGAGTTTCCTTGATCTGCTGTGTTTGGATAGGAACCTTCTTAGATCCTTTCTAACCTTTACTCATCTTCCCTAAAACCTCAAAACAGATGTCTAGCCAGAATTCCAACAACCCGGAGAACTCAATAGCAATGCAGATGCTACTAGAAGCTCAAACTCAGCTGATACAACTGATGATCCAGAACCAAGCAAGCCACCCCAATATGGAGTTAACCCAAGGAATGCAACAAGTGTTGGACACTCAATCACAGATAGTGAAGATGATGTCCCAAAACTTGGCCAATAGTAAAGACAATCAGCCTTGGATAACTAGAGATAACCATGAGATAGAAGAAGAAATGTTTTCAACACCCAAAGCCTGCAAATCTTGTGGAGAGATAGGACACTATTCCAAAGATTGTCCAGATGAGTGGCCCCATGGTGATGTAAACAACTCAATTGAAGGATACTTCACTCAAGTTACTTGTTTTCTGTGTGAAGGGACAACACATGTTCCAACACAATGTCCACTTTACCCCATGGTACAACAAGTTGGACAACAAACCAAAATGGAAATGCTTAGTGCAATCCAAGAGAACTTAGGAAAAACAGAAGTGAAGGGAAAACACAAGCTGGATACTTTTCAGATGGACCATGTCAAGATAGATACTGGAGCCAAGACTACACCACATCCATATTCATCCAAACACTCCACCAAGAATTGCTATTCTTGTGAAGAAGATGGACATTTGTCTAGAAATTGTCCCAACAAGAAACCCAGACCTTCAACCAACATAGTTGAGTATACTGGGCAGCAGTATGAAGATATGATGGCCAATTTAACTCCACCAAGGAAGAAGAAGAAACTTCAGAAGAACCCCAATCCTGTCTATAGAGACATCAGCCAAGTGACTTGCTTCAAATGCAGAGATAAAGGACACTATGCAAATGGATGCCCTCAAAGGGAGAAGGAAGGAAACATGACTTTCTGAAAGAAGGAATCTTAGGCAAAGTTTCATGTTGAAAATAAATTTATTTTCCCTAGGAGTTCTTCCAGTGTAATAAACCACAATGAATGTCTGAGAAATGTGTTCCCATTATAATGAGATGATGTTGTGAAATCCTCTCAACTTGATCTTTTGATTGACCCAAAGAGTGACCCCTCAGTGTCAAAGGTAGTTCAACAGACCTATGTTGGTCTACACCTCTACCACAAAGGAAAGATCTACTCAAGCTAATCTCAAATCAATCTACACTCCAATCTAATGAAAATAGACTACCCACAAAAGTTTTTTTTTAAGGGTGGTAGCCCACCCAGTTGTTTTGGAATCCAGTTACCCAATCTTTCTTTCTATCCTTCCCAAATCTCGGGACGAGATTTCTTTTAAGGGTGGTAGTCTGTAACATCCCTGATTTTTGGAAAGTCCAAAAATCACTAAAAATTGAAACTTTTTGTTTTCATGTTATGCAAGTCACCAAAAACCAAATGAGAAGAAAGAAACAAAAGGAAACAATACATGTTCTAATGTTTTGGAAATTAAGAATCCATTATACCTCTATTCCATAAACCCTAAAAACCCTCTCAAATGAATTTTTCTCACATAAAGAAAACCATTTTATCTTTAGCAAACTTTATTACATAAAAGGTTTTCAATTCAAATGTTACCTTGAGATTATTTTATGGCAACAACAATAAAAGATTTATAACCCTTAATAAAGTTCTAGGCCTTAAAAGTATTTGAGGAGAATAAAATTATTAATAATAACCTTTAGTTGTTATTCCAAGTTTTAAACATAAAGGTGTGAAAATAAAATGCATTGCTTGATAATAACATAAAAGAGGGTTTTGAAAACAATATTATGACTTGTGGTTTTATTCTAAAATTTTATTGATCAACAATAATAATTAATTGATATGAACTAATTAAATAGCATTAAGTTACTATTAGTAAATCACTGAAATCTTAAATTTATAAAATATAAAAGTGATGTGAAATGACTTCCAAAAATAGTATTTGACATGTATAATGTCTCTAAAAATTTATTTAATCAAAAACCCCATTTTACTATTTTCTATTTTAAAATGGTATTAAGTACTATTAGTGAATTAATTATTTTTTTTCAAAACATAAAAGAGATGAAAACTCTTTGAAATGGTTTTGGAAAATAGTATTTGATCTTTATAAAACCACTGAAATTATATTTGACTAATAATTGTATTTTATAATTTTCTAAATTAAAAATCACATTAAGCTCTATTAAGGAATTATTTCAAATTTCAAAATTCAAAAATAAAAATTATTTTGAAAGTTTACAAAAATGGTACTGTTAGAAAGTATTTGAAATAATATGATTTTAGAAATTTGTTTCATGTAAATTGGATTCATAAAATAGAAGATATAAAATAAATAAGAAAACAGGAAAAAAAAAAAAACAAATCGATGACGTCACGCATGACGTCATCATCTTCTTCCTCAGAAGGAAACTGCCCCGACTGTTTCGGGTGGAATTTTTGCGCCCTGATTCCGGGCGATTAAGGCCATCATAACTCCCTCCGTTTCTTCCCCTTAAATCCCCTGTCCCTCCTCTCCATTTACCCTCTCCTCCCCCTCCGTTTCATGCCCGTATGCCTAGGAAATTTCTCGCCGGAGATGCTCGAACCCGCCACCGTCAACCTCCATTTCCGGCCACCACAGTGAGTCCCCACCGTCCCCGTTGGTCTCTTTCGAGTCGCCTTGTCCTAGCGCCCTCCCTCATGTCCTTGTTTCGATTTATCCCGCAGCGGAACCACATCCTCGACGACCACCGGAGCCGCACCGTCTCGGGACATCACCGCGCCGCCGCTCCCGGAAGCGAGACAGCACCCCGTGGCCGCCATCGTGCTCGCCAGCTCGCGCTGCACGTCCTGGTCATCCCCATCGAGGCGGGGAACCACCGGAACATCGACGCCGTCGATCTCCGAGCACAGCGCCGCCGCCTCGACATTTCCGGCGAGATCCCGCCGCCCGGTGAGCTCCCCTTTCATCCCTGGCCGTTAGATCTAAATCCTACGCGCGTGATTAGATCACTTAATCGAAGGGGTACGCCACCGTTGGATTCAGATCCAGTGGCTCAGATTGATCCACTTATCCACGTCATCGTCCCAGTCAGCAGCACAGTCAGCACCAGCACCCAATTAGATCCAGCCACGTGGCCCAGCCTTTAATTCAAATTTTTCTCCCGCTAGGATTAATTGGCAGTTTTACAGATTAGTCCCTGCATCTTAGATCTATCATATCTTTTGATCCATAAGCCCAAATTTAGCAATCTTGGACTTTTTGAAAAGCCCTTGACATTTAGAAACTTTTGGCACTGTCCAAATTCAAATTTGACAAACTTAAAATTGTTCAATTTCAAATATGCTTGTTTGATGAAATTTGGCATAATTCAAATTCTACAAATCCAAAAATTGCAAATAAAATATATTTGGAAACCTTAGGATGTGTACTTTCATATCCTCTGTCCCAAAATAATATTTGAACAAATTAAAATTGAATTTAGAATTTAGTTGTCTATTTGAGTATTTTTGACATAGATTTAATTCTATAAATATTTTCAATATAGTTCCTTTTGCAAAATTGCTCCATTTGATAACCTTGAACCAGAAACAACCTTGCCCAACCATTTTGGACATCCTTGGACCATGGCCATGTGTTTTTGACCAAAAACCCAACCTAGTGATTCATCCATCTTTACCATGACTTAGGAATTGTTTTTAACTGTTATTATTTGATGTTATGTCAATTTGGAGCCAAGCCAAGTCCTTAGAATGTGTCAATCACATATAGTACCAAGTAGTGAAATTTAGTTTTATATCTACTTCTCCATTCCCCTATTCTTGCTTCAAGAAATCATCAAGTTAGCAAAATGGAGATCAAGACTCAAGCACAAGAAGAAAACTTCATTCTCAACTTAGCGGAAACATGAAGATCTACAAGGAAGATCAATGAAGAAGTTTTGAAGAAAAGACTCCACAACTAGAAGCAACTCAAGAAGTACAAGTGTGAAGAAATTCAGAAGAAAACATCTCCCTCTCTCTTTCTATTTTTCTTCTTATTTTTCTTTCCAATTTGACTTAGTGGTATTTGTGCCCATCCCATACCCAAACCAATTAGTGAAGTGAAAACCATGAAGACTATCAAGACCAAGAGAAGCACCACACCAAGGAAGGAAACAACTTAGATGGCATGATGATGATCTTCAAGAAGGCAATCACATGAGGTCTAGAATGCAATTCACACAAGTTGAAGAATAACAAGTTGTTTTTGTCCAACCATTGACCCAAATGGAAAACCCAAGACTTAGTAATATTTTCCCTTTGATGATGAAGTTAGTAGACCTACCCTAACCACAATGGAAAATACTAACATAGTCACTTAAATATTTTTGAAGGTGAATATGACCAAGTGCTTGCAGGTATTACTTTAGTTGAAAAAGTAATATGTTTATTCTCAGTGAACTCTTGGAACTTCCTCGACAAGTATGGTTATAATAAAGTTATATAACATCAAACTCAACCTAGTCCTTTCCAAGTAAACCTTTGGAAACTCCTTAACAATGTGTTGAACCATTATGAAATGAATCTTTCAAAACTCAAACTTTGACCTTGTCCTAGCCAACTTAGTCCAACCCCTCTGTTATGACATTTGCTATTTTTGCTTTCTCCACCTATGTGTTTGATTGCTAGGATGCTTGTTTATTTTGTTATTGTGTTTTCAATGAATAGATTGTACGGAGAGCAACGATCTTTTGTGAAGAGAGTGTGATACCTTCACCAACTTCAACAAGGCAAGTAACACATCATCAACTACCCATTATTTTCTATATGCATTAGTTGATTCTTAGTAGTATGCATGATAGGAAATTTTACTAAGTTATACTATGCTATGCTATTATCCTAGTAGTGTGTAGCCACCCCTTTTACCTTGTTATTTTGATAGCCTTAGAATTTACTAGGTGCTATGCAATGTTACAAATTGTTTTACTAGATGTTGAGGAAAAATCCTAAGTATAACTAATGAATGAACCACCTGGGTGGAAGTGGTAAGAATGGGTTATGTTGAGTGTTTCCTCAGGGCCCTTATCTAAGGGTTATTCCACTTGAGGTTGTCACTTGAGGATGGCCACCCAGGAACAAAGAGATTACTATGTCCCTCTAAATCTAGTAGCTTCCCGTGCAGCCTTTTGACATTATGGGCTCTGTCTTGATCAATTAAGTTGTGAGGGTTCAGCCCAGGCTTGACAAGCATATGTAGCAAAATTATAGGTGGAACGGGTCTTGCCGGTGGGTTTGAATTCTTCTTCTGAAAGATCTCGTCTCAATTCTCTCCTTTCCATGATGCACTCCGGGTGTATAGGATGTTTGGGCTAATTGAAGACAAAGGGTGAAAGTGCACAAACTCTGCAGAGTCAACAAACTAAGATCTTAGCCGTGTTCCCGGTTATGGACAACTATGAGCAGCTGGACAAGGATTGACGGAAGAATCTCATCATCAATTTCAATAAGTAAAATTTGACAAAGTGAACAATATTGTGGTGCTTGGATCTTAATCCAATGTTGCCACCCTTTTGAAAAGAAAAGTTTGTTTTACAAAAGTGATAGGAGAAAACTGGCTTTATGCAAAACTTAGCCAAAAACTCCACTCAGCCAAATAAGCATGTAGTATTAGTCTTGCCATTTATATCCACCATAGTGTTACTTGCCAATACATTAAATTGTATTGACTCCCTTGTGGCTGCATATTCCATATTGCAGATGTTTCTGAAGACGAGTGAGGATTTCGTTTAGGATCTCGAGACTATCGCCAACATGTTTTGCCTGTGGCACATGAAGAAGATGGGCTCAATGTTGTTCTATGTTTTCCGCTGTAATACTTTGTTTTCTGCTAGTCTTCTAAGACTATGCAAGTTGTAATACTATTTTGTAAAGACTGGATCATGCGATGTAATAGAATTTGATGCATTTGCATGATATTTCATTTTGTACTGTGGTGCTAGCAATTGATCCAGGGACTAGCACAATAAACACAGGTATTCCATCTTTATTAAAAGTTGGGATGCTACACCGGCCCTCCATAGAAGAACAACTAGGATTTGTGGAAAGGCCCTAAGACACGACCTCGCTAAGATGTGCAGCCGGCTGGAGGAGCTGACCGGCAAGGGATGACTAGGCATGACCTCACACTTAGAGCGGGCAAACAAGATCTACCAGCTGTCGGCCCGGCTCGATCTGAGCAAGTTGTCTCCTCAGTTGCTTAGGACAAAAAGCTTGAGCGACTCGCTCTCGATGGTGATGAAGGAGCGCGTCGTCGGCGGCTGGTGCTTCCATCGCCCATAACACCCTTCAACTTCCTGGGCCATTGCGCTTAAGAAAGTAAAATTTAATTAAACAAGTTCAGGCAAAAAATAATTTGATACTCTATTGGTTTTGGCTAGACAAGACTAGACATACGATTCACAGGTGTATAATAGATGATTCTACGCCCTCCAACAAAATCCTAACATGTATAAATCTCTAGAATCAATCTAGATCAAGAACTCATCTAGTTCGAGCAAAGATATGAAAGTGGCCACAGATCAGATAAACTAAACCATGGATTGGAAGAGAAACTTAACGGTTTGGAATTCTACCAAATCAAACTAACGAAATACGTGAAAAATCAAACCTTTGGAAGGATTTAGGGTAGATTTTTGGAGGGTTTGAAACGGCGGTACGGTGAGTGGTACGGTCGCAACTCACCGTACCGAGGTCGTTTAGTGCTCTCTTCGTAGGTTTTAGGGTTTACTCACCGCACCGAGGTCGTTTAGTGCTCTCTTCATAGGTTTTCGGCTGCCTCGTTTAGTGTTCTGGTACCTTCTGCTCCTCGTTGGGTTCGACACTCTTATTTATCGAAAGTATTACGATACACCCCCTATACTTGTGGGTCATCAAGATTATTTTCTGGCACCGTTGCCGGGGAGTAAAGCGCTATTGGTAAGTGGAATTGATAAGAAAAACTTTTACTCTGAGTGTTGTTTTTATTTTTATCTGTTGTTTTATTTCATTATGGAGAATACCTTTGGTTCTCTGTTTAGGGGTACTTCTACCGTTACTACTAGGGTAGTAGCTAACCCGTTATCTTCTGAACAATACATATAAAAATTGTTGGACGTGTTATGGATAACTGCTATTACGGTGATGGAACTGTCCATCTCAGTGATCATTTGCTCTTTATACATGAATTATGCGAGTTATTCAGGTGTGCAAGTATTACAATAGATCAAGTTAAAAGGAAATTATTTTCTTTATCGCTGAAAGGGAGTGCCACTGAATGGTTCAAATTACTGAATAATGGTGAATCTATTGGATGAAAGGAAATTGTTTCTCTCTTTTATTCTAAATTCTATCCTCCTAGTGAGATTCATAAAGACCGGAATCATATATATAATTTCTGGCCTCATGATGGAGAGAGTATTGCCCAAGCATGGGGGAGAATGAAGTTATTAATGCTCAAATGTCCCATTCATGAACTCACGAGTGATATTGTTATCAATAATTTTTATGCAAGGTTTTCTCTTCAAGATAAGTATTTATTGGATAATTCTTGTTCTGGATCATTCACACTTATGAAGGAAGAAGCTAAATGGGATCTTCTTGACCGTATTCAAGAAAACGCTAAAGGATGGGAGAACAACAAAGGTAGAAAGTCAGGTATAAATTACGGCTGTGAATGCATGAAATCTTGACTGTTTGTGGTCTTGATTCTGAAATTTTTGCAAACTGTCTTAAAGCTTCTGCCTCCTATCCTGATATTCCTAAAAAGTATTATAAAAAGTATCATGCACCTTATAAAGATATTGTTCCTGCTAGTAATGTAGAAGTGCATGTTGTTAATCCTGTTGTTCCTGAGCCATACGTTGAAAAAATGCCTTTCACTGCTAAGGTCGAAGAACAGTCTATGGTGGCTAGTGTGGTTAATAAGAGTAATAAGAAATCTATTGAAACTGATGAACAAATAACTGTTGAACCTGCTGTAGCAATAGTAAAAGATCTTGTTTGTGGAAATGTGGAGGATGAACACATTGTCTTCTGTGAGGATGCTTCTAATATTGTTTCCCGTCCTCATAGACCTAAGAAAACTGGTGTTCCTGTGCTTTCTGTTAAGATTGGTGATCATTGCTATTATTGTTTGTGTGATATTGGTGCTAGTTCTAGTGCTATACCGTATGATCTTTATAGAGAAATTATGCATGAAATTGGTTCTTGTGAGCTTGAAAATATTGATGTGGTTATTCAGTTTGCTAATAGAGAAACTATTTTTCCAATTGGTATTGTTAAAGATGTGGAAGTTTTATGTGGTAAGACTAAATATCCCACTGATTTTTTAGTACTTGGTAAGGATAATAGTAAGACTTTTCCTATTGTTTTTGGTAGACCTTTCTTAAACACTTGTGATGCTATTATAGATTGTAAGAGAGAGAAGATATTGGCTAAATTTGATGAAAACATTTATGAGTTCAATTTCTCCAAATTTGCTAAAGCACCCTATGAATCTAAATTGCCCGATGAGAATTTTAAAGTTGAACAACTTGATTCTATTGCTCTTGCTCCTAACAATGCTTTGCAACAATATATGGAGAACCACAAGAGTGAGGTCTTTATGGAAGAAATAAATGAGATTGACAATATTCTTCTTCGTCAACCGGTGATGCTTAAATATAATTACCTATGGAAGACTTGGGTACGACATTACCGCCAAAGGAGGATCCTGTTTTTGATTTAAAATCTTTGCCTGATGATGTTAAATATGCTTATATTGATGATAAGAAAATATATCCTGTTATTATTAGTGCTAAACTTTTAGGTGAAGAAGAGGAAAGATTGTTGAGAATTTTGAAGAAACATCGTGGAGCTATTGGATATACTCTTGATGATTTGAAGGGGATTTCTCCTACTATATGTCAGCATGTTATTTATATTGAACCTGATGCAAATCTAGTTGTTGAACATCAACGCTGTTTAATTCCTAAGATGAAGGAAATGGTAAAAAATGAGGTATTAAAACTCCTTGATGCTGGCATTATTTTTCCTATTGCTGATAGTGGATGGGTGAGCCCCGTGCATTGTGTCCCTAAGAAGGGAGGAATGACTGTTGTGCGTAATGAAAACAATGACCTTATTCCACAAAGAGTAGTAGTTGGTTATAGAATGTGCATTGATTTTAGGAAGGTTAATAAAGTTACTGAGAAGGATCATTATCATTTACCCTTTATTGATCAAATGTTAGAGAAGTTTTCTAAGAAAACTCATTTTTGCTTTCTTGATGGTTATTCTCAGTTTTCACTTATTGCTGTTAGGAAGCAAGATCAAGATAACAAAACCTTTACTTGTCCTTATGGTACTTATGCTTATAGACGTATGCCTTTTGGTTTGTGTAATGCTTCTGCTACGTTTCAAAGATGCATGTCTGCTATTTTTCATGGTTTTTGTGAAGAGATTGTGGAAGTATTCATGGACGATTTCTCCGACTATGAAACTTCTTTTGATAATTGTTTGCACAATCTTGATAAAGTTTTGTAGAGATGTGAAGAAACTAATCTTGTTCTTAATTGGGAGAAATGCCACTTTATGGTGAATTAAGAAATTGTTCTTGGACATAAAATTTCTGAAAGAGGTATTGATATTGACAGAGCTAAAGTGGACGCCATAGAGACTTCTCTAAAATATCAAAGTCTCTTACTAATCTTGTTCAAAAAGATGTACCATTTGTTTTTTATGATGATTATAAGGAAGCTTTTGAAACTTTATAGAAGGCTTTAACTACTGCTCCTATTGTTCAACCACCTGATTGAAATTTACCTTTTGAAATAATGTGTGATGCTAGTGATTTTGTTGTAGGTGTTGTTCTTGGACAACGCGTAGATAAGAAGTTGAATGTTATTCATTATGCTATTAAGACTCTTGATGCTGCTCAAAAGAATTATGCTACTACTGAAAAAGAGTTCTTAGTTGTAGTTTTTGCATGTGATAAGTTTAGACCTTATATTGTTGATTCAAAGGTTACCATTCATATTGATCATGCTACTATTAGATACCTTATGGAAAAGAAAGATGCTAAGCCTAGGTCTTATTAGATTGGTGTTGCTTTTATAAGAGTTTGATTTGCATATTGTGGATAGGAAGGGTGCTGAAAATCCTGTTGCTGATAATTTGTCTAGATTAGAAAACATTACTTTTGACGCTATTCCTGTTAATGATAATTTTCCAAATGAATAGTTGGCTGCAATAAAGGTAAAATCCCAAGATAGTCCATGGTATGCTGACTAAACCTTTATAGCTCAACAAAGAAGAAAATTCTTCTATGGTTTGAGGCATTATTTTTGGGATGATCCACACTTATATAAAGGAGTAGATGGTATTATGAGAAGATGTGTTCCAGATCATGAACAGCGTGAAATATTGAAGAAGTGCCATGGTAGTGCTTATGGAGGACATCACGCTGGAGATAGAACGTTCAACGATCGGGTTTATATTGGCCTACTCTCTTTAAAGATGCAAGTAAATTTATTTTATCTTGTCGGATATATACCATTTAGGGGTATATCAGATGGTGTCCTAAAGTGCCGGATTATCAGGGTGGCCTGAATGGTAATGGGCTACGGTCCATTAGGCGGCCCAGTAAGCTGATGCACAGAAGCCGGATTCTAGAAGAACCCGAACCACGACCCACGTGGTACGGCTTGGAGTAGAAGGCTGATTCTTGCCTTCCAAGATAGGACTTTCCGTAGTCTTCTATGTTTCCTTTTCTGTAAGCCCTAACCCGGCTATTATATAAATCCGGACAGGATATAAGAAAGAGGGAGACGATAAGCTAGAAGCTAACTCGCCGAGAGGTTGATCATTGTCGAGTAGCTAAACCCAACTCACATTGTACTTTGTATACTTCAGGTTTCAACCCTGATTTAGTGAGATTGCAGGAGTAGGAACGCCGCCTAGTTGCGCCGTACCGAACCTGGGTAAAACCTCGGTGTCATTGTTTGTCATACAACCACGTTCCCCCACAATCTCTATCGGTAGTCTCATTCAAAATGGCTTAAGGAAACCCAGATTGTGCCTACGTGCCTGAGTTTCATTCAAAAAATTCCTTACCTTTCTCTAAGTATTATCTGATTGTTTTTATGTTGGGTCGCTGAAACTGGTAAGTAAAAATACCTTTACTATGATCCATGTTTCCGAGTTTCGACTGATTGGTTATACCCAGTCACTTGGCATGAAGATTAAAATACTATCGAGCCATTTCTAACACTAAGGACAGTTAAAGCATACAAACCAGAGAACTTAAAAGATAAATGAATAAAAACCCGCAAATCTTGCAAAGGACTTAATAAATATTGCTGCAAAAACGGAGTACTTGTTTATACAAAGAAATAGAAAAGCATTACAATAAGTTTACATTGTAAGATCAGTAATGCTCCTATTTCCTATTTTCTACCCAGGACAAGGCATCCTTCAGGCATCCGAGTCATCTTCACTGCTGGATTCCTCGGGAATATCTGGAATGGTTTCCTCTGGGTAGAAGGTGGAGATGTCGACCATGGTGACGATCTTGGTGGCGTGACCTTTGATGGCTTCAAAGATGCCGGCCCGCTGTGCCTCCGTGTATCCTTGCGGGATGTCGGACGCCACGCCCCAAGACTTGGCGTCAGGGTAGTGCATGCGCATGAGCCCTAGAGCCATGCGCGCACCACCACGCGCCGCGGAGCGCAGGATGGATTCCCTGGACTCTGCCACCTCCACCATAGCTTCCAAAAGTTTTTCAACTTCCGAGAACTCTTCAGTCCTGGCGGGAAGGCATTTGCTGACCAGCAGCATCCCCGCAGCCTTGATTGCGGTGAACACCTTCCCAAATGCTCGGATTTTCTCAACCCGAGTAAGCTGGGGACTATCTCCTGTTTCACTAAAACACAAAAAGTGTTAGCAAAAAACAGAGAAAGATGTGAACATAAAAAATCCGGTAAAAGATAAAAACTTACCGAGAATTTTTCCATCTCGGCGCCTTCCTCCAAGCGCTGGTTCAAGGCATTCTCCAAGTCTCGGATAGTGTCCTTGTCCTTGGCTGCTTGGTCGGAGGCCTTGGACTCGGCAATGCCCGACAGCCAATTGACTGGCCTCCAGGTCCTGCTGCAAATTCATATTGAGCTTATGAAGATCCAGGTTTTCCCGGTGCAGGTTCTCGGCATTACCGGCATCTTCAGCAACTTGTTTAGCTTTTGCCAAAGAAGCTGAAAAGCAAGTAAAAAAGATGAGTGAGAAAACTCGGAAAATACTTAGAAAAAATTTATACAACTGGAAGCAGAGAAAAATCTTACCTGTTGTTTCCTTCAGCTGCTGCTGAGTGGATGCCAGTTCTGTTTCTTTACCCTCAAGAATCGAAAGAAGGGATTTCAACTCTTTGTTCTTTATGGTAAGTTTGTTGAAAACTTCCAGGTTTATGTTTACAGCGGCTTGCTGAAACACGGAAAAGAGACAAAAAATGCTTAGGTTAAAGCATAAAAGCGAAAAAAGCATTAAGGCAAAAGCATGCATTTGACTTATTGCTTGGGGCTAGAGGTATTACCTAGCTCATTTGTTGCAAATCTGACAAGTATTCGTTGAATTCTTTTGCATACTCTGCAAAAATAATCCCAATGTGGTGAAGGCCGTCCTAGATGATCTGCCGAGGTGAAACTACGAAGTTATTCCGTACAATTAATCCGCCTTGCGACCAAGGACGAATCAGAGGAGCAGGAGCGAAGAACTTCGTAGCCCCTGGACGAATATATCCATGTTCGTCGAAGGGTTCCTCCTTTACCTTGAATTCTCTGTTAAATGTGGGAATGGGATCCTCCTCAAGTATACGAGAAGGACCACACATATCCGGCTCCGCCCTTTCCCTCGCATCCTTCTCGGATTCAATAGGCTGGCTGGTCGACAAAGGGAACTCATCTGGCCTTGCAGACTGATATTCTCCCCCAAGAGTAACTGGGGTAGGGGGAGCTGTTGCAGGAGATGGCGCTCCCTTGCCGACAGTGGCCTTATGCTTCTTCATCTTCTTTGACTTCAAAGAAGTTGGAGCAAGGCTAAAGAAAAAGGAAGAAGAAAATCCGAGAAATCAATATTCCGAGAAACCAAACCAACTATGCAATAAAAAGCAGGCAAAGGTGCAAATACCCAAGGAATTACCTGGATGTAGCGACGGGAATCCCGTCAAGATTTTAATTAAGAATAAAAATAAATATAAAAAGAAAAATCCTCACGACGTCATGACTACGTCATCGCTGGAGGAATCCTTCTTTGTTGATTTAATTCCTGTGATTTGGGTCGAACTGACGCGATTGGTTTCTATGAGGTGCTAGAGAACGACATACTGAACGAGACGGTGGGAGCGCGACTACTAAATGGACATCGGAGTTGCACCGGGGAGCACAACTGCGGCAGACGGCAGCGGAATAGCGAGGGGACGACCAGAACATCGGCGACGAGCGACGACCGTGGGGTTAGGGTTAGGTTTTGGGTTTCGATTTGCTTGCAGATTGACAAAGAGAGGAAGAATGAGGGCAAGTGATAGAGAGAGAGAGAGAGTACGCGATGCAGACGTCTCTTGCTTCTTATCCATCGCAAAGATGGCGAGCAGGAGGTGCCCTCGACGACGCCAGCGCAACGATCTCGTCTGCCTTCTGGCAGAGGAAGAAAAAAGGAATAGAAACGGAAAATTTGAAGTACCCTGTGAATCTATTTACCAATTATAGCAGGGTCCTCCTGTTATTAGATACTGAGAATAAAATGTTCTTTTCTTTGGGTATTTTTGGAAACAGAAAAATTAATAAAAAATATTTTTGAAATCCTGATCAAAAGTACAACCTCGCCATGTTCTGTTTTGGTGAAGTTGAAGAAGATTTGAACTTTAACTTAGGGTGTTCCTTTTAAGTGATATTTGTTGTTTTCTATCGATTTAAATTTCAAATGGATTAAAAATTATTTTGTGTATGATATGACATGAAAACAACCCACCAATATGTTATTGCAAGAATGGTGCGTTTTACATTGGACGATTTTAGATATAAGTCTTTTAGGGAACAATTGGTAAAAATTCTTAGTAGTGTTTTTATGTACTATAGAAAATCACCAACTATGGAATATTATTTCAGATCAAACTAAATGGTTTTAATTAGTGAAAAGACTTCATTTCTTTTATGTGGCTTTGTTATTTTCATAATTGCAACCATTATTAATTTTGGCTGACATTTTCATTGGGTGTGTGTGTAAGCCATGCTTGTTATTTTGTGTACTTGATCAAATGGAAAACATGAGTGGTTCTGACTCTTATTAAAACTTAGTCCCAATAGAATCTTAGTTGTTTATTTTTTGCCCAGTCTCCAAATATAGCTATTATCCAATGTTATTTTTAGAACATGTGTAGTTGAATTTTTGTTCTTATATATTTTTCTTATGTATGAGAAGGATGTGGAAAACAAGGTAGTTAAACTTGTTACCATCTATCTCAACATAGCACAAGACATTTAGATGCAATGGCTTGATATGATTTCTTACTTGATAATTGTTCCCAATAAAGAGATTATTATGTGACCCTCATATGTGATGAGCTTGACACGGCATAGGGTTATAGGTTCTCTAATATTACCTAATGATACCACTGGATAATTTCTTATGTTAGGCTTCCTTACCAAATCAGTGTTGCTTCTTGTTCACTTCTGTTGCGTGATGTACTTGCCTCTAGTTGCCACTTGTATTATGTTATCACCTTTGTCCTATTCAAGTAGGTTCATCTCTTGGACTCCAACCTCAACTATCTCACCCTTGTGGTAAACACAACCAATTACTCAAAGCAAAGATTTCTCTTAGATAATTATAAAAGAATGTAAGTGTATTTTATGACATCAATTTGCCCTATGCATATACGAAGAATTTGTTAATAAGTTAGCTAGACTTGCCTCCAAATTACTATTCATATACAAATGGCCGAGATGCACTAGGTTATAAGATTTATTATATTTGTTTATGGTTGACACTCAATTGTTTTAATATACAAAAATGATATGTTAACAAGGTCTAAAAACTTGTTACCAAACTATTTTTATATAACACTAACATTGGAATATCACACTATTTCAGGAGGAATTAATAAGATCAAATCAAGATAAAAGAGTTCCCAATACTCTATGATAGATTGGAATAGTACTTCTAGAACAATCTAAAGAATCCTTCTCTTGCAGAATGATTTCGAGAAGATTGAAAAACAATAAGTGACGAAGATATGGATCCTGGACCCTGCGGGTAAGGACACCCCGTCTCAGGCCCAAGGTTAAGGCCCAAGAAGAGGAGCCCTTGGAGTATTCTAGAAGGCCCACGTGAAGCCCACCCGCAAGACTTGCGGGTCAAGACAAGAACTCCTATACGTAATCTACTAGGACTCATGTAACCCCCTCCTGGCTGCATATATAAAGCGAGGAGGGAGGAGAGAAAGGGATCATCCAATATAGACAACCAATCTAGTGATTCAATCTAGAGAGAGGAAGATACAAGCCACAACTAGACTAGGCAATACACGGGATACCCCGTACGCCTCACCATGGCATCGCCATTGTAACAGTTCGACTATCTCGCCATAATACAGATCAGACAAGCAGGAGTAAGGGTTTTACCTCTACGAGGGCCCCGAACCTGGGTAAATCTTTCTCCTTGTTAGCCGTCGAGGTCACCAGCGCGTACATCGTTCCTCTACTCGAAACCCTACCGGCTCATCCGAGGGATTTGTTGATACGCAACTTCGACAATTGGCGCCGTCTGTGGGAACGACACGCGTTGGATCTACGGTCTCGCCGGCCTCATCTACATCAAGCTTCGGGTCCTCGACCCCATGGATTCTATCTACTTTCGGCTCCGTCAACTTCATCGAGCACTCGCCGGCCTCGCGCATGGCCTTCATCATCTACAATCGAAAATCAACACCGTTCTTCACGCGCAGACTGCAGGACAGCAGCAACGTACATATTGCGGACGCCATCAACGGCGTCTCGAAACTCATCTGGAAAATTCCTTCGGTGGAACGATGCGAAATCAAATTATCTACAGTCTCCAAAAAGAATCGGCGAATTCCGACGGTTAGATCTCCGTGGATGACCCGAACACCGAAGCCCTGTCAGAATCTGACGGAACTCCGCGCGACTTCGGGAAAACAATTCTCACAGTCGACTCGGAAATCAATTCGACAATCACACCGTTGAACAGCTGCGGAATACAATCCCGCACCACTCCGTCTTTTTTGAGACAATTCCAACGGTTAGATCTCCGTCAGCGGCTCGCGCACTGCGACACGTTTTGGATCTCTGCGAGTCCGCGAATTCAAGTCGCAGATCCGTTTTCGTCAATCTGCGAGTCGACACAAAGGTCGATCAACAAAACATGGCGACTCGCCATAATAGTGCCCGGGGGCTCGACATCAACATTGCCCTCCGTGTACACACAACAAACATCGCGACTCCGCCGCGTCGACTCGGTCCGCCGCGTCGAGTCATTCGAGCAAATATCGCGACTCCGCCGCGTCGACTCGGTCCGCCGCGTCGAGTCCTTCCGATGAACATTGCGACCCCGCCGCGTCGACTCGGTCCGCCGCGTCGAGTCCTTCGGGCAAACATCGCGACTCCGCCGCGTCGAGTCCTTCCGATGAACATCGCGACTCCGCTGCGTCAACTCGGTCCGCCGCGTCGAGTCCTTCGGACAAACATCACGACTCCGCCGCGTCGACTCAATCCGCCGCGTCGAGTCCTTCGAGCAAACATCGCGACTCCGCCGCGTCGACTCGGCCCGCCGCGTCGAGTCCTTCGGACAAACATCACGACTCCGCCGCGTCGACTTGATCCGCCGCGTCGAGTCCTTCGGATAAACATCGCGACTCCGCCGCAACGACTCGGTCCGCCACGTCGAGTCCTTCGGACAAATATCGCGACTCCACCTCGTCGACTCTGTCCGCCTCGTCGGGTCATTCCGAGAAACATCGCGACTCCGCCGCACAACTCCGCTACATCGAATTCTCTCGACTAAACTTCTCGGGGCTGTCCTTCGCCGCAGCCACACTCGTTGCTCGGGGGCTACGCTGCAAAGTAGACGCACTCGAGAATTCGCCGCAGCCGCACTCGACACTCGGGGGCTGAGGCGCGAAACAGCCGCACTCGACACACTAGTCCGGTTCATCGATTCCGGCAATATCACTCAGCACCGCCTCGCCGACCACGACAGTGTCATACAAAGATAAGAACCACAATGTCGGCTGCAACTTCGACAGTCGACACATATCCTCCGCTCGGAGTCGACAATCGACACAATCCTCCGCTCGGAGTCGATAATCGACACAATCCTCCGCTCGGAGTCGACACATATCCTTCGCTCGGAGTCGACGCATATCCTACTCCGGGAGTCGACGCATGTCCTCCTCCGCGAGCCAACAGAAGACAAGCACACGGGGTTAGCTTCAGAACAACTTGAGCCTATGCCCGACTCTGCGAGTCGAACATAGCCTCGGGGGCTACTCCCATCGGGAGCACTGCCGTGCACCCGATAGATCGAAGAAGCAACGTTACAAGATCTTTGAGTCTATGCTCGATTACAAATAATCGCACATAGACTCGGGGGCTACTCCCATCGGGAGCGCTGGCCGCGCACCCAATGAGCACTACACGCTCACTCGACGTACTCCCATCGGGAGCATCTAACACGCTAGCCGCGTATCTGAGGAGCTCTGTCAGATTTCTTCATCCATGTCCTTATTTTGGTCGTACAAACCGCATATTAACTCGGATGAGGAAAAGCAAAACATCAAACTTGTCCGTCTCGACGAGACGCATATGACAACGCGAGCCAATTCGCGAAATCAGAACATCTTGAAGACTTTTCGGGACCATCTTCTTGTGTGGACTAGGTGGCTGGGCGTCCGCGCCAACTACACGACTTCCACGTCGTCGTGCGACTCCGCCATGTCCGCATCAACTACACGACTTCCTCGTCGGCTCCGTCCGCCGTGTCGAGTACACCTCCACCGCGTCGACGTCATCCGTCTCGTCGACTCCGTCCGCCGTGTCAAGTACACCTCCACCGCGTCGTTCGTCGACTCGGTCCGCCGTGTCGAGTACACCTCCACCGCGTCGACTCTATCCGCCGTGTCGAGTACACCTCTACCGCGTCAACTCTATCCGCCGTGTTGAGTATAGCTCCACCGCGTCGACTCTATCCGCCGTGTCGAGTACATCTCCACCGCATAATTACGTCATTGCGCACCTCATAACACGAAATTTCTTTCGTATGGGCATAATCAAGACGCGAAATCTCTTTCGCATAAGCTCCCTAACACGAAATTTCTTTCGCATGGGCATATCAAGACGCGAAATCTCTTTCGCATAAGCTCCCTAACACGAAATTTCTTTCGTATGGGCATATCAAGACGCGAAATATCTTTCGCATAAGGTCCCTAACACGAAATTTCTTTCGTATGGGCACATCAAAGACGCGGAATCTCTTTCCCATAAACACCCTAACACGAAATCTCTTTCGTATGAGCATATAAAGACGCGTAATCTCTTCCGCATAAGCTCCCTAACACGAAATTTCTTTCGTATGAGCATATAAAGACGCGAAATCTCTTTCGCATAAGCACCCTGACACGAAATCTCTTTCGTATGGGCACATCAAGACGCGAAATTTCTTTCGCATAAGCACCCTGACACGAAATCTCTTTCGTATGGATGCGAAATTTCTTTCGCATAGTCACCCTTACACGAAATCTCTTTCGTATGGGAACATCAAAACGAAATTTCTTTCGTATAAACTTCATAAACGCGAAATCTTTTTCGCACAAGATCAAGAAGGAAGATCTCTTCACCCAAAGAATCGCAAGAACTTGACCAAGGTAAAATTGCGAGTATGCGGCTCCCGCAGCTCTACCACATGATGTATTTACACATCATGACGTGAAATCTCTTTCACAGGAAAAAAAATACCCTACACACGAAAACTCTTTCGTATGGGCACAACATTCCAAACATGAAAACTCTTTCATATGGGTATAAAACTCCTAACACGAAAACTCTTTCGTATGGATAAAACTACTCGAGTAGGCAGAACCTGCTATTCATTCACATGATGTTTGCACATCATAAACCTGGATTGTTCAGCCGACTAGGCACATCCGGATGCCGTATTCTTTCGAGTACGAAGGTAAGACCCAAGGATCTCTCTTTTGGGCCTGGAATCGCACTCAGGCTGCGTCCTCCGGTAAACTTTCCGTGTCAACAACACGAAGAAAAATCCTAGCGGACGCGCCGGGTACCCCTTTAGATTAAGTTCGACTCGGTAAGACCTCCACGGCCCAGTCGCAACGATCATCTCGCCGAATTCGAGTCGGAGGTCTCGAACTCGTGTAGGCCAGAACCGTTTTTGCCCTAGATGCAATTAATTGGCCCTGATCTTTCGGGAGAGCCAAGCGACTGAGCCACATCCTTCTGCGAAAACAGCCAACACAAGGCACATTTAACACTCGATGCTCGAGTACAGAAGCGCTTCGCGCACAGGGTATACACCCTCAAAAACAGGCGATTGAATGACCAATCGAAGAAATCAAGAACGGACTTTGAGTGCTTACCCGACTATTCTCAGTCGAATAAACACTCGGGGGCTACTGACGAAGATATGGATCCTGGACCCTGCGGGTAAGGACACCCCGTCTCAGGCCCAAGGTTAAGGCCCAAGAAGAGGAGCCCTTGGAGTATTCTAGAAGGCCCACGTGAAGCCCACCCGCAAGACTTGCGGGTCAAGACAAGAACTCCTATACGTAATCTACTAGGACTCATGTAACCCCCTCCTGGCTGCATATATAAAGCGAGGAGGGAGGAGAGAAAGGGATCATCCAATATAGACAACCAATCTAGTGATTCAATCTAGAGAGAGGAAGATACAAGCCACAACTAGACTAGGCAATACACGGGATACCCCGTACGCCTCACCATGGCATCGCCATTGTAACAGTTCGACTATCTCGCCATAATACAGATCAGACAAGCAGGAGTAAGGGTTTTACCTCTACGAGGGCCCCGAACCTGGGTAAATCTTTCTCCTTGTTAGCCGTCGAGGTCACCAGCGCGTACATCGTTCCTCTACTCGAAACCCTACCGGCTCATCCGAGGGATTTGTTGATACGCAACTTCGACAATAAGATAAAATGGTCTAGACACGGTAGAAAGATCTAGATTAAGAGTTAGCTAAGCTTTTATTCTACTTCCTTATACTTCTCATTATATTTCCCATAAGATATGTACTTATTTTATATATGATTGGTTTTACTTAGCTATCAATTTAATTCCTCTAAAGGAGGTTATAGCTTGTTGTTATTCATTAGTGGTATCCAGAGATACTTTCGTTGTTGAATGTTGGATTTGAATATGTATGTGGTGTGCTTATGGAATGGTGACTTAAGATAGAAGTTGATCAATTGATCCCTTAATGTGTTGAGATCTCATATGCTCACTTGTATAAGATGAATGAGACAATATCATGTGAAGGTTATTGGGGTTTAAAAATAAGTCAGAGTTGGGTTTCTCGGAGTGTCATGTTGTTAGTTTATATTCTTCTCTTTATTCTTTTGAGATATGTGCATATTCCCTAAATATGTTATTAATAATAATATTGTCATTTCCCACGGGTGAGTTTTAGATTTAAGATTTATTTGTATCCGTTATTTTCTATTGAACCTTTACTTATAAAGGTTCACTTACTAGTTGTGGAATGATTTATAAAGGTGTTACGTGAATTGATTGATAACTTAAAGATTTCGTGTCTTTAAAGACAGCGAATCTCTGTTGATGAGATTATTCTATTATAAGTTACTAGTTTGCGAAAGTATGATCATTAGTTATGTGGTTTGAATGCACAACCTTCTTTGAATTCTAGATACCTAGATGAATGCTCCCAAGTCACTTATAGACTTGTGGTTAAAGTTGTTGAGAGTGAATGTTGGTCACAGCCAAATCTGATTTGCCTTATCAGGTGATTTGGTTTGTAAGATATTTGTTGTAAAAATCACTCTGAATGTACTCCTGACCAGATGATCTAAACCTATTTCATTGTGCCAAGTGAAATATTTGTCACTCTATTTCGTTTAAACTTTCGCGCAAATTTTTTCGTATTTTTAGATGCATACTTTGCAAATGCACGTATTATATTTTGATCCTCGTAACCTCCTAAATACTGGGATGTTACAAAGATGCATTTTTTTTGAAATTCCAAGTTTTACCGGTCTAATATGGAGAATAAATTCGGTTTCTTTCGAGTTGGAGAGAGGAAGAAGAAGCAGGAGGAAAAAGGAAGAAGAAAAAGCAAAAAAAAGGAAGATGCATAGGATTTCACCCCCTCCTGTCGTCTTCGCCCAAGCATCGGCGTTGCCGATTGGGCTGTGCCCAGAAGGACTGGCTGGGGGACGACGTGACCCGGCCACTAATCGGCCTTCTCATAGACGAGTGGGTCTAGTCGGCTTGGCCAATGACGAGCGAGTCCAGTCGGCTTGGCTCCCATGCCGAATGCTCTATATTTTTGAAAATAGAAAAATCGTACTGTTTTCCTAATTAATAAAAACGTAATACATTTTTTAAAAATTGCAAAAAATTACATGCTCCATGGACAGCCGTGCGGTTGGCCGAAGACGAGCGGACGCAGTGGATCAGCCGTACGTGGCCCACATGTCATTGAACCACTTCATGGTACCGTAAGTCAGAGGGACCATGATAGCCTGCGAGTGGTGGGTCCACACAGCCGGTAGGTCCCACGGCCTCTCCCCTGCCTGCCTGCCTATCCTGTAAGATAATCCGTACGAAACACATCACTTTTTAAGACGCAGATCACAGGCAGCAGAGGATGCATGCTGCAAGCAAGCAATTGCTACGGCAAATCTCTGCATCTGCACACAGAACTGTCCTACTACTAGTAGTATATCTTTTTACCGCAGTATGCATGGCTGCCCGAGCTCTTTCTCACTACACCCAACACTGCGCCCCCTCTGAATTGGCAGATCCACGCGAGGTGCATGCAGATGCAGTGCACTGATGGATGTGTGCGTGCTTTATTTGCGGGTACGGTTTGGTGGAGGTAGCAATAGTGGCTGGCCTCTGTGTAGGTCACTGTGGCAGAGGGCTGTCCAGCTTTTAACCTTTTCCGTGAGTGTGAAGGTGCAGCAGGGCCCAGGATTGTGGGGAACACTCAGCCTCGGTCAGACCATGCAACAGGAGAGCAGGCAGGGCCACGCACATTGTAATCTGTAACAGGGCATTTAAAATAGTAGTACTAGTAGTAGCAGTGGCAGGAGCAGGAAGCAGTGGCCGTGGGGAAGTGAGACTAGCCACAATGGGAGTAACATAGGTGGTATCATAAGTGCCACGTAGGCAAAAAAGATTACGTGGCACTCATTTAATGAGGAGAGAGGTGTTAGTAGTATCATAGGTAGATACCGTAACATAACGCTTTCCAAGACAAGATGAGTCTATAAGCTAATAAATACACTAGTATATGATACCACAAATATGTTACTATGCATTGTGGAAGTGGTAACATAGACTAGTATCATATGCATGATACTAGTATATGATACTCCCCATTGTGACTAGTCTGAAGGGCAATTGCATGCATGCTCCGCTGTCGTGCTTGACGGCTTCCTGATGCATGCATGTACCGCTGACGTGCGGTGCGGGCATGGAGCGCTGCTTACTTGGAAACAGGTGCCCGCTCGCTGATTCTGCGCCTCGTGTCGCCATGTGCTTGCTTCGCGACCTCAATAAAATTGTTGCCTGCATTTGGTGGGCAATGCAAACGTCTAGAGTTGTACTAGTAGTGTTCTCTTCCGGAGCGTGCGTGTCGTGGATCACGCACAGATGGAGATTTGCATTTGCTACCATCTAGAGTATGCCGACGCATTGTAGGAGTATCGTATGATGATGCTCCCTGATAGGGGCACGGGCAGGCATGTGGTGGATGGGTGGATCGATCATTGATGGACGGATGTTACAGGCATGGGTGTGCATCTACGAAGTTGAAGAGTCGACAGTGGAATCCAAGTGCGGGCACGCGGAGCTAGGGAGATGGAGCGGTGAGGGTCAATATTCCGAAAGACGCACGCAACTACTCCTACGCTTGGAAGGAGAGAAAGGGAGAGGCACATGCTGGCATGGGATAAAATGCTGTGATGCGGTCTCCGACGAGAGGTGCTAGCGTGTCTGACAAAAGATTTGCAGCTGCCTGCCTGCCTGCTCGACCAGGGCATGGAAAAAGGCATCGCACACTGGTGGTGCGGTGCGTGCCTGTGCCTTGCCTCAGTGGGTTTGGCACGGCGAACCACATCGTCTCTGTGCTTGCTGTTCCTTACCTACCGGGGCGAGTGGAGACCATCATCAGATCAGGGAAGTAAAGTCGCTGGGCGTGGCGCTTTGCCCGGCAGCCAAAACTGCACGGCTCCGGTGCCACATCGCCTGTATAGTACTACTCGTAAAGATTCTACTACCACTCCGCTCGATCCCCGTGGTGGCTTCAGTAAAACGTCGACCTTTATCAGCCGCGTACTACGAAACTACAGTACCACGGGATGGCACCATGTTTGGATCCTTCTCTTCTCCTGTCCAAAATTATTATACGAGCCTATCGTTAAACAAAAAAATGTGTCCTCCAAAATTATTATACGAGCGTACGTCAACGAGATTGCTGCATGCTGGATGGGCATAAACTGAGCATGACATGTGTTGGCCTCTCCTGTGGAGGTCCATCTCCATCCCCATTGCACTCGACGAGACAAGTACGTTCTGTTCTGGTCGACGACGTTTACGGATCACCAACGGAGCTACTGCTAGCATACGGCGCCATTCAAGTGGCGTGTCCGTATCGCGGCGAAAGCAACGCGCGCGGTCACCAGGTCCCCGTGAGGCTGTCACCGTACGTACCATGCCGCTCTTTCTGCCAGCCAGGTCGTGCGACGCGCCGGCACCGCATGCGTGATCCACTGCCCGGGACGAGAGGTTGGACCCGCGGGTGGCGTGTGCGGACCTCCTCCACGGTCGGCCTCGTCTCTTCATCGAGCTCGGCGTTTTCTTACTCGTGTCTCCATGGAATATGCAGCGCATTTCTCCTTCCAGAAACCGGAAATGGACGTAGCATGGACCGTATGGTGTACGTATGTGCCTATCCCCATCGACCAGTTAATTTTGAAAATGGCAGCACGTCCGATAGATGCAGCCAGCTACGGACCTACTCCAGAGACGTGCGAGATGTGGGATGCTGCGTAGCGACGTCAAGGTAAATCTCATTCCAGGACCTACATGTGAGGCGTGGTTTCCAACGTAGCAATAGCAGTTGTACGTGTTGACGGACGGCCTACTAGTTGTCCACCTAGCTAGCAAGTAGTAGCCTTATAGAGTATCTACGTGTAGACAAGCAACATGAACAGAGACGTACACAATAAATCAAGCACATGCTGTTATGGTTTTCTACGGAGTAATATACTAGTATAAACATGTGCTGTTCACGTAGACATGATAATAATCAAATCGAGTAAATCTGCCGCCGAGCGGTCCAGGTCGCCAATCCATCGGGACGACCCGCAAACCTGATAGAGTACAGATGGATATGGTCTCTATCTACGAGAGATAGGATAAATGGTGACGTAGATCGGCGAGAAAGGGATCGGCGAACCAAGTGTGAATTCGTGATGATTCATACGACCGAGCTAATTTGTCACGTCCTTTTCTTTCCGGTCACTAGCTGATGCTAAGGACATCTCCAGCGGGGCTGCTCATTTGGCCCGGACCGGCCGGATTTGAGCAGCCTGGGCCAAAACCAGGCCCCAGCGGCGCTGCTCATACGGATCGCGGTCCGTTTTTTTGTCCGCGGATGCTCAAATCCGACCCAAATTTGGGTCAGATTTGAGCAGCCCCGCGGACAACAAAAGTGTCCCGTGGGCACACCCCCTGGCCCGCAAAAAACCCCCCTCCTCCCCCCCCGCGCCGCCAGCGACCCACCTCGCCGCCGGTAGGTCGCCGATTTCGCGACCACGACCACCGTTCGGCCCCTCGCCGGCGACGTCCACCTCCCCCCAACTCCCTCCCACGCCGCCGCGCCACCGCCTGCCCCGCAGGAGGCTCACCGGCCTTCGTACAGCCCGCTCCACCTCCCCCACCTCCACGGGCGCACACAAGCTGTTCGTCCGTGTGCCTGCCCGACCTCGGCCCAAAAAAATGGCGGATAGCGGCGACGAGTTCTTCTTCAACAACTTCATCATGTACTCGTCCTCGTCGGACTCCGATTCCGAGGACGAGAGCGACATCCTCGTTGCCACTCTCGTGGTCAATGACCACATCGCAAGGATGCGGCCGGTGTTCAGAGGGTCCATCCCCGGCCGTGCGCCGGGCTTGGAAAGGGGCAGAGCGGCCGGCCATTTGCAGCTGTGGAACGACTACTTCCACCCCACCAATCCGGTGTACACGGCGAAGCTATTCCGGCGCCGTTTTCGGATGAAAAGGGACTTGTTCAACCGCATTCGGCTCGGCGTCCTCGACTACAACGATTGGTTCAAGTGCAAGCCCGATGCCACCGGTAAGCTTGGTTTCACTTCTTATCAAAAATGCACCGCGGCAATTCGGATGCTTGCATACGGAGTAGCTGGTGATCTGGTTGACGAGTACTTGCGTATGAGTGAAACAATGTGCCTGGATGCTATGTACAAGTTTTGTGAAGCTGTGGTTCAGGTGTTCGGCCCGGAGTACTTGAGGGAACCTACTGTTGCCGACACTCAGCGTCTGTTGTCGATCAACGAGAGCAGAGGGTGGCCTGGGATGCTTGGAAGCATCGATTGTATGCACTGGGAGTGGAAGAACTGCCCATTTGGTTGGCAGGGGCAGTACAAGGGCCATGTTGGTGAGTGCACGGTTATTCTCGAAGCAGTTGCTTCGCATGATCTGTGGATTTGGCACTCGTTCTTCGGCATGGCAGGTTCACACAATGATATCAACGTGCTCCAGCGCTCTCCGGTGTTTGGCAGACTTGCCGTAGGCAATTCCCCCGAGGTGAGCTATGATATCAACGGCCACCACTACACAAAGGGATACTACCTGGCAGATGGTATCTATCCCCAGTGGGCTACCTTTGTGAAGACCATCTCCAATCCTCAAGGTGAGATGAGGAAGCGGTTTGCCCAAGAGCAGGAGAGTGCCCGAAAGGATGTGGAGCGTGCTTTTGGTGCGCTTCAATCTCGATGGGCTATTGTTCGCCACCCTGCTCGAACATGGAGCCCGGAGATTATGTGGTCGGTGATGACTGCTTGTGTGATCATGCACAACATGATCATAGAGGATGAGCGCGATGACAGCGTCTACGACGAGAACTGGTTGTTTCAGGGTGAGAACGTGGAGCCCCAGCCAGGAGTGGCAACATTTGCGGATTTCATCGACTTCCAGTACGAGTTGCGTGATCAGGACACCCACCTCACACTTCGGGATGATTTGGTGCAACACATCTGGAACTTCGTTGGAAACCAGTAGTTTTTTTTTATTTTAGCTAAGACTTATTTGTTTTCTTATTAAACGGTCAAATTTGTAATAAATAACTCGTATTTTATTTAGTTTTGTGTTTGTTTTAGGCTCAAAGTATGGATGAGAAGAAAAAACTAGAAAAAACAAATTTAATGTCCGGCCACTAAATGAGCAGCCCCGCTGGGTGCAGGGCCCAAATCCGGCCGGACACGGCCACGGACGGCTGCTCAAACAGACAAAATGCGGACCAAATTGGTCCGCATTTGAGCAGCCCCGCTGGAGATGACCTAACCCTTGTATTTTTCCTGGTCCCGTCCGGCTGTTTTTATATCTATATATCCGCCTGTGCTTGCGCGTAACAACAAAACGCTTACCTCGCGGCGTGACACGCTTGCCCGTTCCTTGTGTTGGCCTTGCTCTACCCGGTTGTTGGCGACTTGGAATCTTGCGTTTCAGGCTGTACAGGAGTACTGCCAATTCTAGGCTTGGAAACTTTGCGGTAGAAACGGAATGGGTTGTACTCCCTTCGTTTCTACTACTACGTATTTACTTTGTGTTAAAAGTTTGACTAGGTATAGAAAAAATATATCAATATATGCATATAGTATATAAAAATATAGTTTATGACGATTCTAATAGTACTAAATCTATATTGTATGTCTCGATATTTTTCCTATATATTTGATCAAAGTTTACAAAGTTGGATTTCAACTATAAACGAGGGATTATTGACACGCGAGAGTAGATGCAAGAACGGGTGGAAATCGTAAATGCCACCAAGAGAAAAATTCCTTCGCATTATTAAGACGTCACAATTATCTGTACAACCTAACAAAATAGATGTGTGTAAATCGGGTTCGCCGAATTCGCCTCTAAATTAAAAGATTAGCATGATTACCAAAATTAGCAACACAAGAAACAAACAAATATGATAAGAATGATTGCACAAAATAGAGGCTTGGCCATGTTTTGTGTTTCTGTTTTTCTGTTTTTAGTTTTCATCTTTTAGGGTCATCTAGTTTCTTTCGTTTCTATACCGAAAATCCCCATAAAAAATATTCGTGCTTTGATCTTGTTTGCCTCGGGAAATTCTAGACCTATTCTCAAGTTGATCTAGTTTCACGAGTTGATAAGGTGGTGTTGTTGCTGCTTTCAATCCGAGCCTAACCCTAATCGAGTTGCAATTTCCTCTCGGGTTCCTGCCGCGGCACACGTTTTGCCAAAAACGGTGCCGTGCCTACCACCGCTCGGATCCGCTCCCGCACCGTCTCACGCTTACCAAATAGCGCGCCCGTGCCAAAATTTTCTTACCGCGCGCGCACACCACATCCTACCCGCACTCGGTTTCTGAGTTCTGCCGTGGCACGCGTTTTCCGCGATTTTTCTGCCGCCGCTGCCGCACACGCGCGCAACCTAGCCACAATCGGACTCGTTGCGCTGGGTATAAAATCCACCGCGCGCTCGTTGCAACACACACCCGCAGCACAACAGCGCTCTGCCGCGACAGCAATTTTCGCAGTTTCTCTGCCGTGAGCTCGTTTTAACTCTGTTTTCTTTAGTTTTTCTTTTGTTATTCCTCATTTTATCCCTAGGTTTCTGTCTGATCTTTGATAAGCCCTAGACACAACCTTTCTACAGCAAATATTAGGTACCATAACCCTAAGACTAGCTGTTTAATTACTCTACAGGCTGCTCAATTGGATCAAAATTCTGTCCACTTTTCTGTTTTCCATTATTTCTTGCTCCTAGTTGATACAAAGGCCATTGAAAAAATATATAAATAATAGAGAAAAAGGAAAAAGTATAAAAAAATAGAAAGAAAGAAAAAGGAAAATAGGCTGTGCTACATTATCACTAGTGGAAGCTATTTCTTATTGGATATTTTGTGGACAAATTGAGCAATCTTGTGCCTGATTCATTGAGTATTTGCTAGTGTCTTTCTAGTGCTTGCAAAATCTCTACCATATTTTTGCTAAGCCATAATTGTCTCCAAGAGTGAGTGTGTTTCCTTAGTAATTTTTATCACATTAAGCAGTGCATTGGAGTTGTTAGTAATCCCAACCAAGCCCTACCAAATACCCTGTTTTGCATTGGAACACTTGAGAGCCTGGGTATTCTCTTCTCACACTTGACACAATTTTCATTGGTACTTGTTGGTAAGTTGATTCTATTCACTTTGGAACAGTAAGTGAACCTTCTTTGCTGGTTTGAGTGAGTTAGAGAGGCACCACAACCCATTGATTATTTGTTCACTAACCTGTTAATCATGAGTTTTGCTAGTGAATCTTCTGTGCAGGGTGACAAGGAGGAAGCTGATTTGATGCCTCAAACAAAGACTGCTGATGCTATATGTACATGGGCAGATTTTAATACCTTTAGAGGAGGAGTTGCTAATCGGATTGAGCAAAGTATTGAGAAAAAAATTGAGCAATATGATGATGTCCTTAGGAAGGATTTCACAGTGATAATAGAGGCACAAAAGGAGGCTGCTAATTCAGTGCGTGTTCTTCAAGAAGCTATGACTAATCTCACAAGGGAAGTTACCAACATCTCAACACAATTACAAAGGGCTAATCTAGCTGCTGATCATGAGGAAGGCCAAGCCATTGCATATGGAGGCCGTGGCAATTATGCACCTAGAAGGGTGCCATTGGGTGATAATAATAGAGAGGAGGATTGCCTTGGGAAACCAAAATTCTTTGTGCCTACTCTCACATGTGATAATGATGATGTTGAGGAGTACTTGATGTGGGAATTGAAGATAGAAAAGCTATGGAGATTGCATAATTACACTGATGAGAGGAAAATCAAGCTAGCATCTTCTGGATTTGATGGTTATGCTCTCTTGTGGTGGGATGGCATCATAAGGTTGAGGGAAACACAAAATCAACCAGAAATTACTACTTGGGCTGAGATGAAACAACTCATGACAGCAAGGTTTGTTCCAACAAATTATATGAGGACTCTCTATGATAAATTACAAAATTTGAAACAAGGAACAAATTCAGTGGATCAATATTACAAGGAGATGGAATTAGTGCTACAAAGAGCTCGGGTTGTTGAAGCAAATGAGCAAACAATGCAAAGATTTCTTTCAGGATTGAACTTTCAAATTAGATGCATTGTGAGGCATGTTCAATATAACAATATGACAGAATTGTTACATCAATCAAGGGAGGCAGAAAAGAGGTTGGCCGAGGAGGTTACTATGGCTCCAAGGAGGATTTTTCCATCAAGATCTTCTTCTTTTTCACCTCCAACACGTCCAATTTCACAAATTCGAGATAGTACACCATCCAAACCCGAGACAAGCATCAATAATACAAAGAAAACACCATAACCAGCAGCTAGTGGAAGTGGTTCTACTCAATCAACATCAAGACATAGAGATATGACATGCCATACTTGTGGAGGAAGAGGGCACTTTAAGAGAGAATGTCCTAACAAGAAAGTTATGGTGATCAATGCTAATGATGAGTATGAGAGTAGAGATGATGCTGATCCTAATGGAGAGGATACATATGATGATGATGATGGCCCACTTAATGCTTATGCTACAAATTATCCATCCATTGTTTGCACCAAGGCTTTGAGTGTTATTCCTAGCAATTATGAGAGCCAAAGATGCAATTTATTTCAAACCAAGGCAATTCTTGGTCCTAACATTGCTTGCAAGGTGATCATTGATGGAGGGAGTTGCAGAAATCTAGCAAGCAAGGAGTTATGTGCAAACCTAAGATTGAATTACAATCCACATCCACATCCATATTATATTCAATGGTTAAATAACAAGGAAGAAATCAAGGTATGTCATATGGTGAGAGTGGATTTTCAGATTGGACCATACAAAGATACAATTGAGTGTGATGTGGTTCCCATGACAGTTTGTCACCTATTATTTGGAAGACCTTGGCAATTTGATAAGAAGGTTACACACATTGGGAGAGCAAACACATATCACTTGAATTGGAATAATAAGGATATTATTTTGAGGCCTATGACACCACAACAGATTGTGAATGAATCAAGGCAGAAAATAGAGGTGAATCTAGAGAAGGAGAGTGAAAACACCAAATCTATGGATGAAGACAAGTCTAGGCCGAGTGGGAAGAATAAAGGAGTGAGCCTTTTAACTAATGAAATATTTTCGTTTTCTAGTGTTGTTTCTTGTGTACAGGTTGCTTTTGAAGAAAGGGAGCACAAAGAAACATCACCATCACCACACATATTGGAGGAATATGACACGGGTCCTAGTGCTCTTACTTGTGATATGAAGGTTATTTTTGAAGAAAGCGAGCTACAACCTTCAAAATCACAAGATATTGATGATTTCATACCTACTACAAATGAGGAGGATAGTATTGATAAAGGTATTGATTTCGGTTTAGAAAAATCAAGTATTGAATTATGTGATAGTTTACAACCATATCATAATATGATGAATTTGAAATTTAACAATGTGGTTTTTATTACACATAAAGAAGTACTTGCTAAGATACCATCTAGTGATATTGTTTATTATATAATGTTAAAAGAACCAATTGATGTGCAATGTGCTATGAATAAAATTGATTATGTTAATTCCAGCACATATGATACTTGTTTCAAATTTAATTTGATTGGTGATTATAACTTGAGTAAAAATTTCATGGTAGATTACATATGTATAACTCATGATAAAGTGGCCGAATTAAACATAATGTTACCTTGGGTAGATGAATTACAGATTACTACATGTGAGCATGATTTTACACATATGTTTAGTTTACCACAATATTGGTTGGATACATGTGCTATTAAAACAAACTTCACTTATATTTGCAATTATGATTTCTATGTTATGAAAGGTTATGACTTTTATGTGTTGTTTTCATGCAAATTTCGTGATCATATGTCATATGCACAATATTATGATTTACTAACAACTAATGAATGTAATTATAGATACATATATTGTGCATACACGTTGTTCTTTTTGTTATCACAAGCCGTGGACGTCTTCTCTTGAAGAAAGGGAGGATGATAGGGATATGCCTAAGGATTATGTTATCACAAGCATGAATGGAGAGTTGATAGAAGGCAACATGACTATGGTGAAAACAAACATTCAAGATGTTGAAAACAAGATCACAATGGTGAAAACAATGAAGCAAGATGGTGAAAACAAAGAATAACAATTGTTATTTCAAGAAAACAATGAATAACAAATGTTATTCCATCATGACAAGGGGAGGGCGCCTCCAACAAGTGAAATGCGCCACATAGAAATCCTATTAGCAATAGGTATGGTTTGTATACCATATTTGGCCGAATCCCTTAATGGTGGATCCGTTTGTATCTCTCTTAGAGTCCAAGTTGGACTCCTAGTCCTAATAGGAGTCCTAGTCCTAGTAGGAGGTGGATGCTTGCGCAAGGAGCCCTTGTGGCCGCACCCCCACCTATTTATTCATGCCACCTGCGTGTGGAATTGGGGAGAAGAAGTTAAACCAAAGAAACCCTAGCCTTGAGATTGTATTGCTGCTAAGCATTCATCTTGAAGTATTACCAAGTGAAAGTTGCGTGATATCTTGTTATTCCATTGGGAATAGGGGGATACAGGACCACTTGTAATTTTTGATTACTTGTGCAAGAGTGTGTAGTTTAGAATATCCAAAGGGCTTGATTGTTGTTGCATCTGGCATCGAGCGACAACGTCGCCGGAGGGAGACGAGAAGCGCGCTGGCGAAAGCGGTGGAACCTCCCAGACGACTCTCAAAGCGGCAACTCTCACATTCGTCGTAAGATAGCTAATGACATGCAACTAAACGCAATGTCAACTTAGTCATTTGCATGACATGGCATATCATTTAATGAGAAAATGGAGAATATTGGTAACATAGCATGTTGCCATAACATAACGCATCCACGTGTGGGAAAATTGTAGAAAGTAGTAAATGGAGGTTTCTGTTACACTACTCCTAGTTTACCTACATTATGGAGGTAGTTACATAGACACTTACCATTTGCATGATACTAATCTATGTCACTACCTGCTATTAGTGGTATAAAGAATACTTTGCACTACATTTCGTAGGAAACCAACTATACACTAAAACCTCATTATAGGAACCTTTCATTTTTTTTTGTGTGATGGAATGAAATAAACTTTGGTACGGATGAAATTCTATAGGCTTAGAATGAACATGACATTGCAATCCAACGACCATTTCCATTCTTGGGTTATTGAAATCATACGAATCAAATAGGCCCTAAAAGAAGGCTAGAGTGTTTTTTTGTAATTTTTTCGTGAGTTTCCTTCAAGACAATGATCAATTTTTTTTCACCTCCCAATTTCCCTTGGCTTCAATCGTTAGAATCAATCATCAAACAATGCTATTGAAAGAGAAAATTTTATCTGTGTATTTTTGGTTCACTTTCTTTATGAGCAAAACATGTCTTTATTCTTATAGATTGCAATCCTAGAAATCCCTTAAAATTTTCTCAATCTAACAAGGAAAAAAGGGGTTGCCTTTTGTTCAAACTAATTTCATGGGAATTTTAGAGGCATATGGTAGTTAGAATTTTTTTGAACTCCTTTGCTTTGTACGATAAAAAATTATAGGTACACCTTAACAAGGTAGGAATACATTCTTACGGTTTCTCTATAATTATCATTTAGTATGTAAAATTGGAACAATATAACATTTACCTACGATTTACTTTACATGCATGCACTTTCAAATTTATGACTATGGTCATGTCCAGTTTTTGTGCATCGTTGTGGCGCAACAAACTTCTACTTCCTCCATTCAGCTTTACAAGTCCCCTCTTCGGAGCAAAACTGCAAAAGAGATGTTACTCTCTTGCCCCAATGTATAAGTGACGTGGGGTTACCACGACAATGCTCATTGATGATGGACTTGGATCTGACATTAGGGAAACATGTACGCTGGTGGTATCATTGGCTAACAAGAAGCAAGGTGATTTACCAAGGTTCAGAAACTCAAAGGGTAATACCTTACTCGTATTTATCTAATCTTGTATTATCAACGAGGTTATAATATCGTTGTGATGACCGTGGAAACACATATTGGATTTGGCTATGTGTGAGTATGAACGTGAACGTAAATTCCGATCGACGTTCCCTCCTAGCATTTATATAGGAGTCTAGGTCCCACGTACCATGTCCGAATCGGTTACAGGGTAGAGGCAAACCCTAAAATTTCCTATATTGCTTTTATCTTGCTTCGTACTCCAATGAACTTGGTGTTAGATCCACCTGTAACTTTTTGGGCTGCGTGGAGCTTAATCGACCACCATGTGGGCACTGGTGGAACCGGGGAGGGGGGGGGGGGGGGCAGGGGCCTTGGCCCCCCTATGGCATGCACATTAAAAAAAATACATATAAAAGACTGATTTAGATGAGATTAGAAGGAAAAATTACATCCATGGCTCCCCTAATTGATTATTACCATGTTAGGCCCCCTCTAATGCTAAATCCTGGTTCCGTCCATGCATGTGGGCCTCTTGTTAGCCTGCAACAGGTGTACTAAGAGTGTGTTGTCCGGAGGTTATACCCAAATCAGTAATGCATATAGATATCAACAAAAATCAATGGCATCTATTTTCACCATGTTTATGGACGAAAAAATTGAACAGTCGATATCTATAGATCCATCATAAAATTATCTTTTTATCGTTTATTTATTCAGTAATATAATTATAAATATTTCTACGCCATATATTATTATAGTAATTTCACTTAATTTATACGTCGTATATTATTTAGAACCGAGAGAGTAATACCGATTTAATCCCAAAAAATACATGTACCATGGCAAAAACAAGTTGGTAAAAAGTCAGAGAAATGAACTGCATGTATGATGTGTGGTTAATGCCCAGCTGAAAACGAGAGAGAGAATAGTTGATATGGCTAAGAGAGAGGAATAAAAGAGATCCCTACTAATATTATTTTGTTAGGTTTGAAGGAAAAAAAAGTCTACTCGTAAACCTGAGCAGAGAGAGTAACATGCATATTGTAACATCTAGATTGTGCTAGTACTTTTTTCTTCTATTTCCGAGTATTTAAAATTATGCAAATGAAGAAGACGATGGCTGAGCAAGCGGTGCCATTTCGCTATATGGTGGGTTGTGTGGACCTAACCATTATTATCCGAAAACGTAGCGAAAAACCCACAGGCGAGGATGGTCCCACCTGGCTCCCATGTTCCGGCACTGATTACCGAAAGGCACCACACACGCGCATCTGCATAGACATGTCATCGGGCTTCTCGATAGGAGAGAGAGGAGAATGATCAGAGGGTGGAGCCCAGCTAGAGAGAGGTGTCGAAAAGAGCTGCAGGATATTGTCGCGGGCCCCACCTCCTCCCGCTACACCGTCGTAGTCGCAAGTTGCACGCCTGCGTGGGAAGGGAAGCGGCCGAGCGAGTGCACATCCATCAGACTGGAAAGAAAGGCCGAGACAAGATGTAACGGAAGGAAAGGGGAATACGACGCACATGCTTGTCGTCTCGCGTCCGCGGTGCCGTGTCCGAATCGCGTTGCACGCTGTAGTTTTCGCGGCGAGTGGGACGAGCGAGACCTGCTGTTAATCAATGCGTGCAAATCCTGTCGACAAGCGACGGTCACATGCGGCCTCCATCACATGTTCCTGCTCTGCGTCCATGCATAATTGTGCAAGTAGGAGCGTCCGTGACGCCACGATTAATGCGAAAAAATGACACGCTGCTGGTCCACGGTGCTCATCTCTCTTGGCTTTTCGAGAGTTAAGATCTGCCGATGGAGCCAGGTACATACGTCTTGGATCATGTGGCCAACTGCGTGCGGATCGGTGTTGCGCACATGCCGCCCCCGAGATGCTACGACGACTAGCTAGAGTAGGAAGATTAGCATGCGAGTTCGCTAGTGTATTGTGTTTGACTACCAATTATGATGGCATTGGCAGTCGGCGCATCGAGTCAGAGCATCCATCCCACGCTGTAATGTCAGCAGTGATGCTGGATCGATGACCAAAAAACTGCACAGGATCTGCATGCATGCCTTTCCCAAAGCTAGCTTAATCTCTTTTCTTTTGCTGGGAAAAGCTAGCTACGTGTGCGGGCACACCGACCAGTGCAACAGATCGGTGACACCGAAGCCGCGGGCGGCCAATAGGCCAAGCAGGCCCGGGTAGCAATAGCATGGTCATCTCACAGCGCTGAAGAGGCCTCGGCCGCTTGGGTCCAGCCGGCCAGCTAATATGGCACGTAACATATTAGCAGCTCTGCAAGATCGGGCGCACGAACACGTGCGATGTCAGGTTTAATCCATACCGACGGCATCAAGGTGACACCGAACCATTGTGCTATCACCAGGGCTGACCCAGGATTTAGGTATATAGGGGGGCGAGGCGCGGGAGGGTCAAAAAATTATTCCGTGTTCGAGCAGGCACTCGACATTTTTCCCTCGTATAACCTCTAGTATTTGTCAAATCATTAATAGTGCAACTTCTACATACTGAGTATAGGTGAAATTGTTGGATTTTCTGCTAGCACTTGCGACATCTTGACTAGAAATTCTATAAGAAGTGGCAGTATTGCATACACATGTTTAAGGGCAAATGATCAGTTAAATGTATAGAATGATCATGGTACCTCTAGATTTACAGAACGAGTGGCATAATTCAGAGGGGTCGACGTCCTGAATGATGGTGAGGAGAAGAAACAGTCAGCCCGATCAACACTTCAACACAGAGGTTGACACGACGATATCACGGGAAAGTTTCCTAGCGGATGGCTCTTGGCATAGTTTTAGAGCAGCCAAGGGCGCCATGGCGACATGACAGATCAATCTGATCTTGGGGAAGAGTACAGCGGCTCGGCCGCCATAAAGAAAAAAAAATGAGCTAAGAAAAAACGTGCCAAAACTGGGCTGGGCCTCAATGCGTACATAGTCATGGGATTTAAATACTAATTAGCACGTATATGAGATAATTAGCGAGTATATACATTAGCCACACTAGTAATACGTACTCAGAATCATTAGGGGGTCGAACCTTGGCGGGGGTCTAGCCCCTGCTACCCCCTTGTCTCCGCCCCTGGCTATCACTACGAGGCAAGAGTCATATGTCCCATGAGAGTAAACTGACGGCCCGTAAATTAGAGATCACCATCGGATGTAAATTAGAACATTCTGAGTTTCAGTTTCAATAATGGATAATGGGTAACTTCTTCCGAAATGGTCAAGGGGTTCGCGAAGGCGATCCCCTCCCTCCTCTTCTTTTCGACTATGTCGTTGAAGCGCTGGCTGCTATCCTTGACGCCGCTAAGAGGGCGGGGCACATTGTGGGGTTATTTCTCATCTTATCTCTGGGGATCTCTCATCTCCAGTATGCAGACGACACAATCATAATGTCTCAACCTGAAGATTTGGCGATCGTCAATCTCAAGTTCATTTTGTTATGCTTCGAAAACATGTCTGGATAATATGCTTAACTGCAGAGTGGGTAAGTTCCCCCATTACGTAAAGTGTATAGAAAACATGTAGAAAATAAAATAAAAACAACATGGACCATCAGAAATTAAGGATACGTTTACGACGTATCACCATGATGGAGTTTTAGCATCTCATGTTTGGTTCAGCTGATGTTGTACATAGTCTGAGTCACTGTAGCAAAGTATACATTTGACACCTATTTCCTTTGCAATATGCAAGGCATGAAGCAATGCTTCGTATTTAGCCACATTGTTGCTGGCGTTGAAGTTTATTTGTAATACACATTCCATTGTGTCGCCTTTTGGAGATTTAAGCACTACACCAGCTCCAACTCCTTTTTTCAATTTGGATCCATCGAAATGCATGATCCAATATTCCAACTCCGACATTGGTGTGTTTTCCATTGCTTCTGTCCAATCAGCCACAAAATCTGCCAACACCTGAGATTTCATCGCCATCCAGGGTTGGTATTTAATATCGAACGCAGCAAGTTTAATGGCCCATTTGGCTACTCTGCCTGTTGCATCCGCATTGCTTCTAATATCCCCTAGTGGTGCTTTCCTTACCACTGTTATGGAATGTCCTTGGAAATAATGACGGAGTTTTCAGGATGCAAAAATATGCCATATGCTAGCTTTTAATAATGTGGATACCTTTGTTTTGACTCGGAGAATACCTCGCTAACGTAATACACCGGATGTTTATCTGGAATACTTTGCTCGTCTTTCTATCTTTCCACGATTATCACTGCGCCGATAACCCTGTTAGTTGCTATAAGATACAGTAACATGGGTTCTTCGTCTTTTGGAGATGCCAAAATCAGAGTTTTCATCAAAGTTTCTTTCAACTGGGCTAATGCTTTGTCCGCCTCTTCTGTCCATTCAAATCTGTCGGATTTCTTCAACAATTTGTATAATGGAACAGCTTTGTCACCAAGCCAGCTTATAAACCTGCTAACGGCGGCTGCGGAACCGGTCAGTCTTTGGACATCTTTTAGACATGTAGGTCTTGTGATGTTTAAGATTGCCTTGATGTTTTCCGGTTTTACCGTTGTTCCTCTATGAGAAACGATAAAACCCAGAAGCTTTCCTTACGAAACCCCGAACACGCACTTTAATGGATTCAACTTCATTCTATAAGTGCGGAGGTTGTCGAAGGTTTCTCCCCGAATACGCATTTTAATGGATTCAACTTCATTCTATAAGTGCGGAGGTTGTCGAAAGTTTCTCGTAGATCTTCAAGGAGTGTATCCATTTTCTTGGAAATGACGGCAATATCATCCACGTAAACATGGATGTTTTTGCCGATTTGACTATGCAAACATCTTTGCATGCAACGCTGGTACGTTGCACCGACGTTCTTCAGGCCAAAAGGCATGGTTATGTAATAGTATGTTCCGTAGGGAGTTATGAAAGAGGTTTTTATTTGGTCTTCTTCTTTCATACGTATATGAAGGTACCCGGAATAAGCGTCCAGAAAGTATAAAAGCTCGGAGCCAGAAGTGGCATCTATTATTTGATCGATTCGCGGTAACGCGAACCTATCTTTTGGGCACAACTAGTTCAAACCGGAGTAATCTATACACATTCTAAGAATAATACTATCCTTCTTCGGGACTAATACTAGGTTCACAGACCAATCAGTATGTATAACTTCCCGGATAAAGTCAGCTGCTAAAAGCCGGATAATTTCCTTGCCTATAGCCTTCCGCCTTCTTCCATGAAAACGACGGAGACCTTGTTTGACGGGTTTTGATGCTGGAATAACCTTGAGTTGGTGCTCAGCAAGTTCCCTGGGAACACCTGACATATCAGCAGGACACCAGGCAAAAATGTCCCAGTTCTCACGTAGGAACTTGATGAGCGCGTTTTCCTATTTGTCAGTCATTCCTGTTCCCACTACGACAAATTTTGTCGGATCTTTGGGATCCAGGATGACCTATCTTCTATTCTCAGAGGCCTTGAAACTATTTGTCGGCTTCCGGCTTTCTTTTCCTGCCGGCATTTCTGTCGGCTATTTAGCCAGCTCCTTTAGTTCTTCCTTCCGAATTACTTGTTCGGCATAAAGGGCGTTTCCTTTCTCCAGCTCGTTCGGCAATTTGAAGTCGCCATATATGGTGATTACTCCTCCTTTTGGCCCTGGCATCTTCAGCTTGTTATAAATATAACATGATCTTGCCATGAATTTGGCGAAGCCGGACGTCCGAGTATTGCGTTGTCGCACCCGGACTTCTAAAGGATACTCGCCGTTCCGTTGAACAGTAGTAGATTGGATTACGGGGCTTACCGGCACCCGCGTCCTCTTACGAGTAGACCAACACACGTATCTGTGACAACCAACCCCTATCTGTTCAGCGTCGTCGTAAACCATCCCATATAAATTAGGACACTACCATGGACGTACTTCATACCATACACACATGGTACGTCAACGGTTTGTAACAGAATGATAGCACAACATATCTCTAAGACACAAAAGATTGAAATAAGTTGCAAATAGCTCTCACTAGAGCAGAGATAGCAAATACAATCATCCAGAGGACACATGTCCCAACATAATATCATTACATCTCAGCGGAAGCATTCAAAGGGTCTGAGTACAGACAAATCCAAATAGGCTTAAGAAGCCGGAAACTGAAATAAAGACGGAGCCCATCCATGATGTCTCGGATCCTGCCCGGGTCCGCTAACTACTCATCAGCAGCCTCGTCAAACTCCACGTAGTAGCCGTCACCTGGATCCTCGTAAGCGTAGTCTGCGGAAACCACAGCCCCAAAGGGGTCAGTACATAGACGTACTGGCAAGCAAGACTCACAGTTCACCAAAGTGTAGCCCGTCAACACCCAGCACAGATGCCTTGGGTTCAACGGAAGAAAGAGGATATGAAAAATGCTGCAACTGGCTGCGCTAACCAACTACAGAGATTCTACCACTTCCGGCTAACAGAAAGGAGATAAGATCGAGTATTGTAACCAACTGAAAGATAACTTCAAACAAACCCATCCTAGATCTCGCCCCTTATCCAAAGAAGCAATCCGAGGATAACTCACACAGTTGGATTAAAGATGAATCAAGTTATTGTGACAATAATGCTATTACTAGTCAAGTTGTTAATCATGGGGTGTGAGATTATGAATCATTAGGTTTAAGTTGTCCTGAGTACTTGTTAGCCAGTACTTTCACCAAGTTAACCATAACTGCGGAAAACACGGCTTCTCGAGAAGATTATCCCTGCAGGGTTGCACCAATTTGGCCGTACACGTATGAATAACCCGCCAGATGGGATGCCTCCCACCAAGCGGGGCACTCAACACAACTCAACTCTTCTTCGCATCAAGCCCAAAGCACCTTGGGCGCACGACTAATCAAGCCCCGAAGAAAAGGGACCCTCATAGCACTCTAAGACCGTGTCCCCCTATATGCCGACTACAAAAGTTCCACCCTGCGCTGGGCTCGCAAAAACATGCATGCGGCAAATGGAAAACACGAACTAAATGAGATGATTTGGACGAGATGCGAATCGAATCAAATTGAGGGGGGAGCCCATACTCGCTTCCCACATGCGGGTAGTGCGCTCATCATGGATCAGTAGACAAGACCCTTTTCCTATTAGGGTCGACACTAGCAGGCCTCAAAACCACACAGGGCCTCCTGCCGGTGCCTTATCATCAAATTATTATTTAACAATAACATTAGCATGATTGATTGATTAAACATCGAGCCCCCAGAACATAATAAAAATATAGTAGCTGAAAGTAACGGGTAACAGACTCGAGCAAAACAACCTAAGCATGCTAGTAAGACGCTGGCTCAATCAAAGGGTGTAGGAGTGGTGGTGAGGCAATATCAGGGTTCAGGGATTCATGTGATAGGTTCGTAACAGAAACAACTACACATAGGGCTAGCAAATAGACAACGGAAAGTATCGGTAACCAATGTTGAAAGGAACACGGTGGTTCATGTGAGTGATAACTTGCCTGCAAACTCAGCAGCCGGGTACTGAGCTAGATCCTCAGAAGGGGTGCTGTAAAGATCGTCTGTCTCAACGTCGTCGTCTATTCGAGAAGAAGCAAACAAACAAGGCAGAAATATAAACAATCACTCTCATGGCATAGTTCACAATCATGGGATGATGCATGTCAAGTTAATGGTTGCATCAAAATAAACTAGCTAACATGGTAACACAATTTAAATGGACCCATATGCAATTGGATTGCATATGGCAAGAGTCCATGAATTAAGTGGAAACAAATGATCTATAATTTAATTATTATGTGAGAATTTATTACCATGATGCATTCATGATGATAACAACATAATAACAACAATAGATGCAAGGGGAAAAGGAATTTAACAAGTTTGGAAATCATTTATTAAGTTTGGAAATGTTTGGTTACTTAAAGATGTCACACAAGCAGTTGTTGTTTTCATCAATTTAAAGTGTTCAAAACAAATAACAAAATTTATATTTGAAAAGAACATCAAATTTTAGTTGGATTACCTGTTTCAAATATTGAAACATGAGGTAGGATGAATTTATTATGACTTAAACAATATTAAACAAGTTTTAAATGAATTTAAAACAAGTGTGAATATTATTTGAATTTTATTTATTCAAAACATAAATTAAAATTCATATTTGAAAAGTTCATACTTTTCTAGTTTGAAAACATATTTTGCATGTTCAAAAATAATTTATTTTGAGTAAGTTATGATTTTAGCAAAATTTAAATGAATTAAACAAGGATTAAATTATTTAGGCAATTTAAATTATTCAACCCAGGAAACAAAAATTATATTTGAAAAGGTGAGTTGAAATGGTATGGAAAACACATTTTATTTGCATTATTTGGATTAAAGATGAATTAGTTATGGAATTTATAAAATTGCATTTGAATTATTTGAATTCAAATTTGAATTGCATTTTGAAATTTCAAAACAGGAAACAAATGATACCAATAGATAGAGAATTAAATTTAGATACCAATAGATAGAGAATTAAATTTAGATCAGCACACATATTTTATTTTCAGTATTTGGAATTATAAAACTAAAGTTATAATGTTTTTAAAACTAGGGACCAATCTGCTAAATAAAAGGACCAGTTTTTGAAAACAGAAAGTAAAAAAAAACGGTTGTTACCGCACCCAGGGCTACCCCAGACACTGCCAGGGGGCCCGGGGCCTCGCTGTGCTTGCGTGGCTACCAGGGAGGCTGACAGGGGGCCCTCCCTGTTAGCGTGGCGGTGGAAAAAAGAGGGGATTTTTATCCCGCGAGCCAGGGGCTCGAACCCTGGACCTCGCCCTTGCGCGCACTGTCTATTACCGCTGCGGTGTTTTTCGTTTCTTGTCAGATACAGATGCGCAGACAGTATATGGTGTTGCTCGTTTAACTGAATCGTTAACTGACGAAACACGACTGAACCCGACAGCTGCCCGGCGGCTCACTGCGGCGATCACCGTCGCGTTGATGCTCGATGTGCTGTGCTGGGAGTGGTGCGCAGTGCGTGCACGGATGCTTGCGAGCAGAGGGTACCGAGAGGAGGAGGAGACGGTGGCGCGCTCACCGGGAGGTTGCCGCTGATGAGCTCGACGGCGAGGCGACAGAGACGGGCTCGACGGCGAGGATCCAGGCAGCGTCGATCTCAGCGGCGGTGTCCAGAAGCTCGAGGGGGTAACGGCGGTCTCGTTCCCGTGATCAGCGAAGCAGGAGGTGCACGGGAGCGGCGGCTACCATTGACGATTCAGAGAAGAAAAACTCCGGTGGCGGCGGGTCGATGAAGGCGGCGGCGTTCCAGTAGGTCTCCGGGGTAGCTAGGGTGTCCAAAAGGACGAGGGGGAAGTGGTGAGTTGGTCTCGGGGGTTAGGAGGTGGGGTAGTGCGCGGCAGTGGTGGTGCTCGCCGGAGATTCAGATAACGGCGGCGGCTGGGGCAGTGACAGAGGGGGACGAATTCATCGGGGAGAGAGAGCTTGGCGGCGGCGCGAGGGGATAGGAGGGTAGCTAGGTTTAGGGCGACGCCGGGGGGGGTCTAGGGGGACTATATAGGGGCTCAGGGCGACTGGTGGCCGTCGGCGATCGTCCACTGCCACCGTGGCGTGCGTGGATGCGCGCCGTACCGCGGAGGACGACGGGTTCAGATCGTCGAACCGGTACGCGCGGCGCTAGCGGGCTGGGCCGCGCTAGGAGGGTGGGCTGGCGGTGCTAGGCTAGTTGCTGCGCGCTGTTTTTTTTTTTTTCTATTTTCTGCTTTTTTGTTTTTTTTTGTAGCAAAAAGAAAATGGAAGCAATTGGTAGGATTTTGAGCTTTAAAAATTTAGGGAAAAATCAGGTGGGATTGTTAGCTCAACATCTACCCCATGCCAACTTGGTTTTTGAAAATTTAAATTTATTTGCTGTTTTTGTAAAATGGTTTGAAATTTGGAGAATTGGTTAATTAAGTGGTTATTTAAAACAAGATTTTTAATTATGGCAATCCAATGAGTTTAATTGGAAACAAAAGGAGTACATTTGTTTTGGTATTTTTCACAATTTGAAAATTGTGCTGTTTGTGGATTTGAAATGTGGGTTTGGAAGCAATTTGGAATTATTTAATTGGAATAGAAAGCACCATTTTATTAGTTGATTCATTATAGAATAATATGACAACAATTGGTTGTTTTTATTTGGGATTTTTATTTAAAAGGTTGTAACAGAGCAAGTATGAAATAAGTGTTTGAAATAAGTTGAATTTCAAATGTGAAAACAATTAAGAACAGATGCAAAACAATTTGTAAACAAATGCAAACAATGAAATAAACATGATGACATGATGCAATACTTAAATAACAAGAAATCAAACATTCTAAATGGTAGGTTTTCATACTTGGGATGTTACAAAACGCCCCCCCTTGAAGGAATCGCGCCCCGAGATTCCTTACTGAGAAACGAAAAGGTCCGGATACTTCTTGCGAAGATCCTCTTCGGTCTCCCATGTTGCCTCTTTATCGGAATGATGAGACCACTGCACTTTCGAGAACTTGGTGCTCTTGTTGCGAGTCTTACGCTCGGTCTCATCGAGAATACGAACAGGGTGCTCCTCATAAGATAGATCATCTTGCAGTTCAATGGACTCATGATCAACTGCACGATCTGGATCTTTGAAACACTTCTTGAGCTGTGACACGTGGAACACATCGTGCACCTTGGATAGCTTTTCTGGCAGTTCAAGACGATAGGCATTTTCTGCCCGCCTTGAGAGAATGTTGAAAGGACCAATGTATCTTGGTGCAAGCTTTCCTTTCACACCAAAACGATGAGTGCCTCTGAGGGGAGTTACATGGAGATATGCCTTGTCACCAGGTGCATAGACCATATCCCTGTGCTTGCTGTCATAGTAGCTTTTCTGACGAGACTGAGCAATCTTGAGATTGTCACGAATGATGCAAACTTTCTCCTCGGCTTCCTTAACAATGTCAGGGCCTAAGAGTGAACGTTCACCAGCTCCAGACCAATTGATAGGACTCCTGCATCTGCGGCCATACAGTGCCTCAAATGGTGCCATGCCTAGGCTTGCCTGGAAACTGTTGTTGTAGGAGAATTCAGCATATGGAAGGCAATCCTCCCATTTCATGCCAAAGGAGAGACCACATGCTCTGAGCATATCCTCGAGAATCTGATTGACTCTTTCGACTTGCCCCTGAGACTGAGGGTGATAAGCTGTGCTGAACAGAAGTTTGGTGCCCAATGCTTCTTGAAAACTCTTCCAGAAATGGGAAGTGAAGATACTTCCATGGTCTGAGCTTATTTCCAATGGAACACCATGAAGAGGAACAACCTTTGCTGTGTAGAGCTCTGCTAATTGGCTAGCTGAGATAGTTTCCTTGACAGCAAAGAAGTGAGCTACCTTAGTGAGACGATCAATAACAACGAATATTGCACCGTTGCCCTTTTTGGACTTTGGAAACCCAGTAACGAAGTCCATTTCAATCATGTCCCACTTCCACTCAGGAATTTTCAGAGGTTGGAGTAGACCTGCTGTTTTCTGATGGACTGCCTTAACACGTTGACAAACGTCGCATTCAGAAACGTATTGAGCAATTTCACGTTTCATGCCAGGCCACCAATACAGAGTCTTGAGATCCTGGTACATCTTTGTACTTCCAGGATGGATGGAGAGAGGAGTTTCATGAGCCTCCTTGAGAATGACATCTTTGAGACTTTGAATCTGAGGAACTGCAATGCGTCCTTCGAAGAACACAGTTCCCTTGTCATCAATTGAGAAGGACTTGAATTTATCATTGCCTTCCTTGATGTGCTCTACAATCTTCTTGATTTCAGTATCACGAAGTTGTTCAGAACGAATCTTGTCCTCGAGAGTTGGACTGGCTGTCAAGCTAACAAGGTAACCTTGAGGAACAAGACCAAGGTTCAGCTTCTGGAATTCTTCATGAAGTGGAGGTTGGCTTTCCATGATCATGAGATTATTGCAATATGACTTGCGACTAAGAGCATCGGCCATAACATTAGCCTTGCCTGGAGTGTAAGAAATGGTGAGATCAAAGTCTTTAATCTTTTCAATCCATCTCCTTTGCCTGAGGTTTAGATCTGGCTGAGTGAAGATGTATTTCAGACTCTTATGATCGGAAAAGATTTCAGTTTTGTTACCCAACAAGTATTGTCTCCATTTCTTGAGGGCAAACACAACTGCTGCAAGTTCAAGATCATGTGTGGGATAGTTTTGCTCATGTGCATTCAACTGACGTGAAGCATAATCCACAACTTGACGTTCTTGCATAAGAACTGCACCTAGACCTTGGAGAGATGCATCGCAGAATATCTGGAAAGGTTTGGTAGTATCTGGGCCAACCAGAACTGGGGTGGAAGTGAGTTTAGTCCTCAGGAGATTGAAACTCTCATCACATTGTGGAGTCCAAACGAACTTCTTGTCCTTCTTTGTGAGATCAGTGAGAGGTTTGGCAATCTTGGAAAAGTTTTGGACGAAACGACGGCAATAGCTAGCCAAGCCAAGAAAACTTCTGACTTGCTTCACCGTCTTAGGAGGTTTCCAATCAACAATTGCCTTAACCTTTTCGGGTCAATGGCTATGCCTTTGGCAGAGATGATATGACCAAGGTAAGCAACTTCTGGAATCCAGAACTCACATTTGGAAAACTTGGCATACAGACGATGCTCGCGAAGTTTCATGAGAGTGAGACGAAGGTGTTCTCCATGTTCTTCCTCGGATTTTGAGTAGACTAGAATGTCATCAAGATATACCACAACGAACTTGTCGAGGTATTCATGGAAGACAAAATTCATGAGTCTTGAGAATGTTGCCGGTGCATTGGTGAGACCAAAGGACATGACGGTGTATTCATATAGACCGTAGCGAGTGGTGAAAGCTGTCTTAGGAATATCTTCCTTTCTGATCTTTATCTGATGGTAACCCATCCTCAAGTCCAACTTTGAGAATATTGAGGCTCCAGCAAGTTGATCAAAAAGATCATCGATACGAGGAATTGGATACTTGTTTTTTATGGTTTTCTCGTTGAGAGGACGATAGTCAACCACGAGTCTTTTTGTTTGGTCCTTCTTGGCAACAAACAGAGTTGGGCAACCCCAAGCGGAGAAACTAGGCTGAATGTAACCTTTCTCCATGTACATATCGATTTCCTCCTTCAACAATTTCAGTTCAGGAGGAGCTATCTTGTATGGATGCTTAGAGATTGGAGCAGTACCTGGTTCAAGCTCGATCACGAACTCAACTGCTCTATCCGGAGGCATCCCTGGCAACTCTTCTGGAAAGACGTCAGGGAATTCACAAACCACCGGAACATTTTCAATTGCAGGAAGGGGTTTAGCATCGAGGTTGAACAGCTGAACAGAACTTGATCCATATGGAGAATAGACTATCTGGCCTGAAGGGTGTGATAGAGTTATTGACTTTTGAGCACAGTCAATTTTAGCTTCGTGGGTCTTCAACCAATCCATACCCAGAATGACATCAATGTCAGAATTTCCCAGCAACATGAGTGAAGCAAGGAATATGCGACCTCCAATTAGTATTTGATTGTCCATAGTTATCTTGGAAGTAATCATTTTAGTTCCCGGAGAGTGAACATAGATTTGATTGCTTAGTGGGACCAGAGCTAGGTTGTACGTTGTAGCAAAGATCTTTGACACAAAAGAATGCGATGCTCCGGTATCAAACAACACTTTAGCTGGAAAAGAGTTTACGGGTAATATACCGAGAACGACGTCAGCAGCTTCCTCAGCTTTGTCGGTCTTGATATGATTCACCCTCGCGGTCCTCCCGACAGGCCTGTTGTTGGAGTTGAAGGCTTTAGCCGAGGGAGCACGAACCATTGCCTGGTTGGTGTTGGGGCGAGGAGGTGGAGGTAGCTGCCTCTGAGTGCACTTATCAGCATAGTGTCCAGTCTCCTTGCACTTGTAGCAACTGACGACACGAGGAGGACCTGGCCTTGGCTGCCCCATTGGAACCCTCTGACTCTGCATCTGAGATGGGTTGGGTGGGCGGGGAGCAAAGCCTGGAGAAGCTTGGGCATATGGAGCCCGAGTGACAGCAGCATTTGGCACCCAGGTGCGGCGCTTCTGCGGAGGGGTGGTCATGTTGGAGGAGGAACCACCCTCACGCGAGTGCTTGCGGGACTCCTCGAACGCCTTACGCCCATTTTCCTCATTGAGCGCGGTGTTCACGAGCTCCTCGAAGTCCTTGCACTTGATGTTGGTGAGAGCGTACTTCAGCTCCGGGTTAAAACCTCGGCGGAACCTTGCCATCTTTTTAGCTGCAGTGGACACCTCATCACCAGCGTGTCGAGCGAGACGATTGAACTCGTTCTGGTAGCCAATGACGTCCAACTTGCCCTGCTTGAGAGAGAAAAATTCCTCACGCATCCTTTCCATGAGACCATCTGGGATGTGGTGCTTCAGGAAGGCATCCTTGAAACATCCCCAGGTGATAGGATAGCCAGCTCTCATGGTCTGGTAGTTCTCCCACCAGGTAGCTGCCTGACCCTTCAGTAGGTAGGTGGCATACTTGACTTTATCCTCCTCAGCAACGTGAGCAATGTCCAGAGCCCTGGCCATCTCCCTGATCCAGTCATCAGCATCCAGAGGCTCACGTGTTGCCACGAAAGCTCTCGGACCCATACTCAGAAACTCCTTGATGCTGACTCGCGGAGCATTTTGGTTGTTGTGCTGGTTAGCCTGGATTTGGGCCATCTGAGCCACGACCTGAGTCATCTGAGTCAACAGCTCCGTGAGCGGAGGTGGTTCAGGCGGGTTGCTCCTTGTTGGCGGCATCCTGAGTAGACATGCATTTTAGCACAACAACAGAAAGGGTAGACTTGGTAACCGAAAGATAGATTATTTCGACGCATGAATAGATAACCAACAGGTACATCATCACATGTTCAAATACATCAGAATATCCAACACACCAATACATGGTTCGAAAGGCAAAGGATAACTAAATGTCGTGGTGGTGTCATGGCAGATGCCATAGGATGGCTAAAGATGTGGGGACGAAGGACGCTGGAGGTGCTCGGGGAGGGATCACGCGACGAGTGGCCGCGTGAAGTAAGAACTACGCACTGCAAACAACACGATCTACCCAGGTTCAGGGCCCTCGTGAGGAGGTAAAACCCCTACTCCTGCCTTTCTCTTTGTATTCTGGTGTCTCACCGAGTAGCCACAATACAATGTTCTTGCTACCGAGTAGCCACTCTTCTCTCTACGTGATGAACTAGGTCAAGAATCTAGGGTTTCCTTGTGTCCCAGCATGCGATCTAGGTCACGATGTGTTCGATCCTCACGCAGGAGGCGGCGGGGCACCTTATATACATGGTGCCTAGCCGGATACGTCCAAACATGGACAAGTGTCGACATAGTGTGCACATTGTCCTTCTTCCGAGTTCCCGCTGACAGCTTTGGTTCCTAATCTTGGCTGCATCCGGAAAGTCGTTGGGCAAAACCAAGGGGACAGTCTGGTATCACTGTGCCAAACACAGAGTAGGGTCCCCTTATCCTGCGACCGCCTGCTTCCATGCTGTCACTGTCAGGCAGGCCGGTCCCAGATGAACAGTAGTTCGAATAGTGCCAAGTACGGACCCGGGATACGCGGGATCCTGGGTCAGAACGGCTCCTTTGACTTCTGGCCCGGGTAGGTTCCCGCCAATTTTACTCGGGTCAACTCTTCTACTCGAATGGATAGAACTTGATTGATATCTCCTTCTGGTCATCTTGAAGTGAGACCGAGTAGCAGTCGACCGGGTAGCAAGTACCGGGTAGGCGGCTACTCGACCAAACTTCTCTTCTGACAGTGGCCTCTACCACTTGCCTTTACCCTACTCGGGGGTAACCCCCCGACAGCAGTCCCCGAAGCTGGTAGAGTCTCGCGAACTTGTTCACTAGGCTCTGCCAGCTTAAAACCAATCTTCGCAACAACACCTTTGAACTTCAAGATGCCGAGTAAAAACCTCCGAGTAGCACTCTGGAAAGTACCTTGGGTCTCCTTCTTTTCCGAATAGGGCTAGTTCCCTTCTCTGCGTCCGAGTAAAAGGACTTAGAGAATTTCTCAAGCAGAGTCTCCGCAGCGCAGAGCACAATCCAGCCTTCCGTGCAGCACGTGGACACGTGTCGAGCATCCGCGACCCTGACGTCTCGCTGCCCAGGACACGACGTGCCACGCGCCCCGTTTTCACGGAGCGGGCCCACCGGCTCGTCATGTCCCATCAAGCGCAGTAATAGCCCACGATCTGGTCGTGGGATCAACTGTGGCCGTTACGCGCGCGTCCCGCGCTTGTGTGCGTTTCCAACCGGCCACAGACCCCACCACACGAGAATTATGGCCACGATCGATCCCACTACCCCGATGGTAACGGTAATCCGAGGCGAGGGTATAAATACCCCCATCGGTAACTTCCTCTTCTCCTACCTCCGTACTTTCCTCTTTCGCCTCTCCGTTTCTTCTCCGCCGCTGAGCTCTCCGCCGCCGCGCAACTCTCTGCGCCGCCGCGGACTCGTTTTCTCCACCAAATCCTTCCCAATCTTCCACCACCTTCTCGCTCGCTGCCATGGCTGCTCGCGCCGGCTGGGCTGGTTCTGATGTCACCGTCGATGACTGCTCCTGGCTCGTGAACACCCGGAGGGTTCCTCCTGGTGTTCAGTGCCGGCCGTCCGACGGCGAAATCGTTCCGGCCCCGCGGGAGGGAGAGCATGTCGTCTTCCTTGCGCACTTTGCGCGAGGATTTGGCCTGCCAGCTTCCGATTTTCTCCGCTCCTTCCTGGATCACTTCGGTGTTCAGATGCATCACCTCCCTCCGAATGCGGTCGTCTTCCTCGCCTATCATACCGTGGTGTGCGAGGCCTTTCTCGGCGTCCGCCCCACGGTACAGACATGGCTGAAGTACTTCCATCTCCGTCAGCAGAGCAAGGGGAACAAGGATGGCGCGGCCACTGGCAGTCGGGTAACCGACACCGGCAGCGCCATGATGCTGCAGCGGACGGGAACCAACCACCCTCGCATCAAGGGCTTGGATTCCGTCCGTATGTGGCAGAAATCTTTCCTTTACGTGAAGAACATCCCCGCCACGAAGGGGGGAACGGTGACGGACCGCATCAACCTGCCCGCCTGGAGCAACCGAGCTCCGTCCGGGCAGAACTGGAAGACGAAGCCCTCCAACGACCGCAACGCCGTGCAGATGGAGGAGCGGCTCGCTGAGCTAATCGGAGAGGGCCTCAAGAGTGATGACCCCGTCGCCTGCTGGATCAAGAACCGAGTGCTGCCTCTGCAGCAGCGCTCCCATCCAATGTGCTACCTGGGAGGCCCCCGCGATTGCACTCGAACGACCACGTTCGAGCTCGGCAACGCGGACGTCGCCGAGCACGCGAGGTCCATCCTGACCACGGGCCTCCGCGACAATTGGCAGTATGGGTTTACCCCCTTCAGCCGCACGAAGCCGATTCCACGGGTACGTTCCCCTTTCTCTGCTTCCAGTTTATGCTATCCGAGTAGACATTCTCCTCTTCCTACTGCGACTAGCCATTGTATTCCGTGCCGAGTAGAGCACTTATTAGAACTGTTTAGGCTTAGTATGCTTGATGTTTGCACGCCTTGTCGGGTAGCATACTTAGGAGAAATTCTTAGGCTTAATATGCTTGATCCTTGCACGCCTTTCCGAGTAGGATATTCAGCAAATTTCCCTAGGCTTAGTATGCTTTGTGTTTGCACGCCTATTCGGGTATAGTGCCTTCGTGCTACTCGGTTAACTTGCGACACGTCCCTGTTCTTCAGGTTCTTGACCGCCAACGAGCTGAAAGCTGTGAGCGCTTCGAGGGCAATTGGTCAGATGACCGAGAAGAAGATGACCAGGCCTCCCTCGAGACCGCGGACCAGATCAATCTTCCTCATTCCCCTTCAACAGAGAAGCAGCAAGCCGAAACGTCTCTCCACGATTGGTCTGATGACGAGTTAGAGGGTAATTGAATTCACGCTTTTTGTCTGCGAGAAACACTAGCCCTTTGCCTGCTGTTTCTAAAGTGTTTTTCTTCCTCTCTATTTCGCAGATGCTGCAGATGTTGAGGATGATGACGAGGATGAGGACGAGAGAGCCCTTGAGGCCAATCCTCTATCCGTCGCCGCTCCTGTTACCCGCAAGCGGATAGGCAGTGGCGCCTTAGAGCCCCCCGCCAAGAAGAAGAAGCCGACCGAGAAGAAGATCAAGAAGGTCGTGAAGAGAAAGAAACCAATGATTCCTTCCCGCCAGGGGTACGTTCCTTCTCGGTTAATTCCCAATCTTCTTTGCTTCACTGTCTCTTCTTAATTTTCTCTGCCCTCTGCTTATTTCTGAACACAATTTCCTCTTCAGAGCCCCCTTGAACGCGGACGCCACTCTTGCGTCCACTGAGACTCAGAAGAAAGCTGCCATCGACGTCGACAAATTAATCAACCTCGACGATGATGAGAATACCACCGCCAACGCACAACCACAGGGCACTGATGCCCAAAGCACCGACCCAGAGCAGCAATCCCGCGCCGAGAAGGAGGCGCAGGACACTGCTCATCAAGAGAAGCCACCGTCTCCTCCGGCCAACACCGCCGAGGAGAACCAAGATCAAGAGATGCATGATGACGCCGCCCTCGAGCGGCCAGAGGCAGAACAGGAGCAGCCAGCCACAGGGGATGCTGAGCAAGAAGGTCCTGCGTCCCAGGCGCGCGTGGAAGCAATGGATATCTCCCAGCCAGATCCTGCTGCTGAACAGCGGGTAGAGGACGCGACTGGGCACTACCCTCTGAGCGACGTGCAACCAGACGCCGCGCAGAGTAGCGCCCAGCCAGATGGCGCATCGGACAGCGCGCCCCTGGCGCCACCAACTGACCAAGGTGACGCCCAGCCAGACTCCTCCCTGGTGCCGCAACCCAAAGCTGCAACCGGCCCTTCAGCCAAGCCGGTTACTAGGAAGAGTGCCCAAGATGCTGCCGGGAAGGAGGCAGCCGAGAAGGAGAGAGCTGAGAAGGAGAAGGCTGAGAAGAAGGAGACCGAGAAGGAGAAGGCCGAGAAGCCAATCTCCGAGAAGCCAACTGCTCAGAAGGAGAAAGCAAAGAAGAAAGCTGCCGACAAGCCGCCGCCGACATCAGCTGGCCAGCCCGGTCAGCTGGTTATTCGCGATTCCGGCGCGGTTGCAGCCGCCGCCGCTGCAGCTGCCGCCGCTGCAGCTGACCAACCCTGCTACCCGGATTACATGGTGAAGGTTAGCCAGCAGCACCAGATCGGCCTTTCCCCCCAGGATCGGAGTCTCGCTCTTCAGAAAGGGAGAAAAGCCGTGGCAGTGAACGCCAGGCCCCCGGCCCCAAACCAAGACAGGTCCGTCTCCATTGCTTCTCGTGGAGTTCAAGACCAAGCGATCACATCCCAGAGCCTCGAGCAAGTACTCGACCTGATCGGCTTCATCGACGCTAAGTGGGACAGCAAAGTCCTCGGTAATACCAACTGGAATGGCACTGATCTGGGCGACATCGACCACATGCGCGTTGATTGGAACAAGGTGGACTTGGGTTACAAACCCATGACCGTCTCGACCACCTCCGCTACACTCGCTGCCAAGATGTTCGTCCACCGCAAGAACGCAGAAGATCTCGAGCAATCTTACGCGGTAAGTCTCAACTTATCCTCTCCGAGTTGCATTTTTTCTCCTCTTCTACTCGCCTCCCTTTTTCCTTAACCATCACCCAGTCCCCGAGATTCTGGCCGAGTAGGAGGATGCTCTCTCGAGTAGCCGCCTTCTCGGGTTGAATCTTTACGTCTTTGTCTGATTCATCTTCTTTTCTCTTCTCAGAATAGCGTACTGAAGCGGACCAACTTGCATCGTCAGCTACTCTGGAACCATGCCGTCGCCAAGAGACGCATTGCTGCCTTGGAGAAAGAGAAAGTGACCGCCGAGGAAGCCGACAAGGAAGTGATGAACAGTACCATGAAGTTGTCTGAGGTGGAAGGTACGCTTCTAGCTGCGCGGTTCTTGCGTTTATTGCTTACGCCCGCTTCTGCTTTTTGCGCTAACTGACTTTGCTCTGCAGGGAAGCTGAAGGCCCTGGCTGACGAGCACGAGAACTGCCGTGCCTTCGTGGAGAATGGCCAGGCCACCATCAAGAGACTTGAAGGTAAATCACCGTCTATTCGGCTTCTCCTGGGTTTCTTTCTTTCGCTTCTCTGCTAACCGTGCTTTGCTCTTTTCAGAAGACCATAAGAAATTTGCTGAGGAGCATCAAGACTGCCTCAAACCTGCTGAAGTGCAGCAGCAGCTGTCCAGCCAGGCTGTCGAGTTGCTGAAAGGGCATACTACCGAGATGGAGCAGCTCCAAGTCCAGCTGCAGACTGCGCTTCAGGATGCTATCAACCTTGGTGACGAGAGGGACAGAGTCATTGCCGAGAAGGCAAAGGTCGAGACAGCCGCCAAGGCCAAGGTAAAGGCCCTTGAGCACGAGTGCGAGATACTGAAAAAGGCCAACGCTGGTCTCTTCACTCAGCTAGAGGAGCTCCGCTTGATCCAAGAGAAGCACATATCCAACGAGGAAACATGGAAGACCCAGCTGTTAGGACTACGCCATGATTTGAACAGTAAGTACTCCGTTTTCTCCGCTTCTCCGCTACCCGGCTGCTCCTTTCTTCTCTGTTTCTCGTTTCACGCTTCCACTCTGTTACTGTTTCTGATCTTCTTGATAGCTCTTGCAGGAATCTTTCCCAACCTTGAATCTTCCAGCGTACCTGCCCTGGAAAAGGCCCGAGAAGCTCGTGTTGCGAAGGGAGAGCCTATGGACACCCGAGCAGAGATCGAGGAGAGCATCCTGATCATGCAGGAACAGTGTCCCCGGCTAGCGGGCGTGGGCACCGAGCTAGTGCGCATCGCCTTCCAGATCCACAGCGTCTTCTGGCCTGAGGACTCCGCGCCGACAACGATCTCCGGGCTTGCCTTGAAGCTGCAGCGCGTGAAAGCTGAACTGAAGAAATGGCGCGCCTCTGGAGCTCGGGCAGGTGCTGACATGATGCTGCTCTTCGTCACCTCCTGGTATGAAAACCTCAACATGCAGATTATCCGCGAGATGCGCCGAGATTCCAAGTGGGAGAAGAACCCCGACTGCGTGGCTATTCGCCGGATAGTCGCTCACGAGGTCGCTCAGTATGCTGATACTGCGACCTTCATCGACGGCCTCCCCGAGCCCGACACCGAGGTGGACGAGGGCGAGGAGGAGGATGAAGATGAAGAAACTGACACCGATGATCTGGACCTGAGTGGCTTCGAGTCCCCTGCTGGCAAGGACGGGAAGGGGAAGGCCGTGGTCGTCGCGGGTAGCGACGAGGAGGGCGAGAACGAGGAGATGTCAATCGACACCGCTGCGCTCGAGTTCGGCACCTCGTCAGGAGCTGCTCTTGACGACACTGTCAACCTCCGTGCCCCCGAGACCGGCTCCGCCTCCGTGACAACGCCCATCTCGGTGGCCACTGCAACTTCTGAGCAGTTCACCACCGAGCCTGTCGCCGAGCAAGCGAGGACTGTTGATGCCAGCACAGAGGCGGACGCCACCAAGGCCACTGATGAAGACGAAGCAACCAAGGCGAGCACCGAGAACACCACGTCGACCTGAATTTGATTTTCTCCTGCAAACTTATCGCTTAAACATTTATCAGATCCCCGGGATGCCGGGTGCAAATGTATCAGACTATTTTATTCCGTTGCTACTCATTTTTATTCCCACTTGTTATTTTCAACTTAATCAATTTGTTCAGCCTGGGCTGGATGCCGAGTTGCGTTATCATGCGAGTCCCCGAGTTGCATTTCTTATTCACTCTCTCTTTTTGTCTCAGCTCTACCCGCAACTTGTTTCTTTTTTGGTATTCGAGTCACAAGAGTTAAAGAGTAGAGCTGCAAATACTTAGCCGCTTAGAAACAATCATAGTAACGCAGCCCACCACTTAGCCGAAAAGATAAGACACAAAACAGTAATAAAAGCACCCTACTCGGTTCCTGCACTCTTCCTTTCCTTAGTAATTTTTCTTGTGCTCATGGACCTTTTGCTTGTTCTCTTGCTTGCCATGAAGCCGGGTTTCGGACAGCAGCAAAGTCGAAGAGTTGGCATGTAGGTTTAAACACAGTACTCAATGTACCTTTGAATTTTGAAGTAGAGCAACCGAATAGGCAAAAGGTAAAGCCGAGTAGAAACACTTAGAGCAATTTTGGACGAGGGCAGTCCCCGAGTTCAATTTCAGATTGCAGAATAGAATTTCAACTCGGATAAGAGGGTACATACACATCTTTGCTCACGAATGAAAACGACGGAGTAGAGCTACATTCCAAGGGCGCTTGGTCTCCTCTCCAGCTTTATCTGCCCTGTTCGCCTGTGGTGGGCGCGCATCTACAAGATAGTAAGCATCGTTGTGCAGCGCTTTGCTCACAATGAAAGGCCCTTCCCATGGAGGAGACAACTTGTGCATCCCGGCTGTGCGCTGCACCAGCCTAAGGACCATGTCTCCTTCTCGGAAAACCCTCGGGTTCACCTTTCGGCTATGATAACGCCGCAGGTTTTGCTGGTAGATAGCCGAACGTGACAGAGTCAGCTCTCTTGCTTCTTCAAGCAGGTCAACATCGTCTTCTCGAGCTTCTCTCGCCTCCACCTCAGTTTAGAGGGTTACTCGGGGGGAGTCATGCTCTAGGTCTATTGGCAACACGGCCTCAGCCCCGTATACCAAGAAGAATGGCGTGTAGCCGGTTGACCGGTTAGGGGTAGTCCTTAGACTCCACAACACCATTGGCAACTCGTCTAGCCAACACCCAGGTGTTTTCAGTAGTGGCTCCATCAGCCTTGGCTTTATGCCTGCCAGTACCATGCCATTTGCTCTTTCAACTTGCCCATTGGAAGCGGGATGCGCGACTGACGCAACGTCTAGTCGGATATGCTTATCTCTGCAGAACCGCACAATTGCTCCCTCAGCAAAATTTGTGCCGTTGTCGGTGATGATGCTGTGCGGGTAGCCATATCTCAGGATCACATCCTTCACGAATTTCACAGCTGTGGCCCCATCGCACCTCCGAATAGGCTTCACCTCGATCCACTTGGTGAACTTGTCCACCATGACCAAGATGTGAGTCATGTTGCCTCTAGCCGACTGGAAGGGTCCGACCATGTCCAAACACCAAACAGCAAATGGCCAAGTGATAGGAATGGTTTTCAGCTCGGAAGCAGGCATGTGAATCTTACTTGCGAACATCTGGCAGCCATTGCACTTCCTCACGATATCTTCAGCTTGCTGCAGTGCTGTGAGCCAGTAGAAGCCATGCCGAAAAGCTTTCTTGACCAATGCCCGAGAAGAGGCATGGTGCCCGCATTCTCCTTGGTGTATCTCTACCAGAATTTCTTCTCCTTCTGCTGGGTCCACACAATGTTGCAGCACGCCAGTGGCACTTCTCTTGTGCAGCACATTTCGGACTATAGTGTAGCCCTTGGATCTTCTCTGAATCTTTCTTGCAGCCACCTCATCTTCTGGCAGAGTACCGTCCCTCAGAAAGGATAATATGGGCATAGCCCAACTCGGTGTCTCCCGTGTGGGAAACACTGGTTCGTCCACTTCCATTGGGACAGGTACCTCTGGTCGCTCCTTAGGGATGGGAGCACTTCTCTGAAGCCCAGATCGATTGGCAAGGACTTCCTCAATGAATGCGATAATCCCCGGGTTAAAGGCATCAGTCCCCGAGTAAGGAATGGCCGTCCCCGGGTAAGGAATGGCAGTCCCCGAGTAAGGAGCGGCAGTCCCCGAGTATGGAGTGGCAGTCCCCAAGTAAGGAATGGCAGTCCCCGAGTATAGGACGGCAGTCCCCGGGTTTCCTGTAGCATTCTCCCAGTCAATCTCCATGGGATCAGATTCCTCACTTGGCAGAGAAGGAACAAATATGGACTCCGAGTTGGGAGAAGGCTTGATGGATGGCTTCCTCAAGTGCTCCAAGGCAACTCCCGCCGGGATGGATTGCCGAGAAGATCCCAACTTGGATAGCTCATCTGCTGCTTCGTTCTCTGCTCGGTGAATGTGCTGGAACTCGCAGCCTTCGAAGAACCCAGTCATAGACTGCACCAGGAAGCGATATGATGCCATGTTGGCATCTAGAGCATCCCATGTACCAGAGACTTGCTGCACCACCAGATCTGAATCGCCATAGCATATAATGCGCTGCACGCCAACCTCCTTGGCTACTCGCAAGCCATGCACCACTTCCTCGTACTCTGCTACGTTGTTGGACGCCTTGAAGTGGATCTGCAGCACATACTTGAGTTGATCTCGCTTGGGTGATGTAAGCACTACGCCAGCACCAAGGCCTTCCTTTACCTTCGAGCCATCAAAGTGCATTTTCCAGTAATTAGAAACTGGAGCAGGAGGTTCATACTGCACCTCGGCCCAATCCACCAAAAATTCTGCCAGAATCTGAGACTTGATGGCTTCTCTTCTCGCATACGCGGGCGCATACGCGGCCAGCTCGATTGCCCACTTGGCTACTCTGCCACTCGCCTCCTTGTTGCCCATGATATCCGAGATGGGAGCAGAGCTCACAACCGTGATAGGATGCTCTTGGAAATAATGCTTTAGCTTCTTGGCGCCCAGGTACACGCCGTAGGTCATCTTCTGGTAATGCGGGTAGTTTTGCTTGGAGCTGGATAGCACTTCACTGAGATAGTACACTGGGCGCTGCACACTCTTGCCTTCTTCTTCTCGTTCCACCACAATCACCACACTGACTACTCGGTTAGTCGCAGCAATGTACAGCAGCATTGGCTCCTTGGGTAGCGGACTAGCCAAGATGGGAGCGCTAGCCAGCATTGCTTTCAGCTCATTGAATGCCACATCCGCTTGCGGAGTCCAGACAAACTTGTCACTTTTCTTCATCAATTGGTACAGAGGCAGTGCCTTCTCGCCCATTCGGCCCAGAAAACGGCTCAGAGATGCCAAGCAACCAGTGAATTTCTGCACGTCCTTCAAGGATCTCGGCAAAGACATGCTCTCAATAGCTTTTATCTTTGAAGGATTGGCTTCAATGCCCCGACTAGACACCAGGAAGCCGAGTAGCTTGCCAGCCGGGACGCCAAAGGTTCACTTACTCGGATTCAGCTTCATTTTGTACTTGCGTAGGTTAGCAAAGGTTTCCTCCAGGTCGGCAAGCAGAGTATGTGTTTTATTCGTTTTGATGACAATGTCATCTACGTACACCTGCACATTCTTGCCGAGCTGGTCGTGCAAGCATTTCTGCATGCATCTCTGATAGGTTGCACCCGCATTACTCAAGCCAAAACACATGACACGATAGCAATAAGCCCCGTACGGGGTAATGAAAGCAGTCTTTATTTGATCAACAGGATTGAGTGCGATCTGGTGGAAACCAGAGTAGGCATCTATGAAAGACAATAGTTCACAACCAGCAGTGGAATCGATCACCTGATCGATGCGAGGTAGCGGGAAGGGATCCTTGGGGCATGCCTTGTTCAAGTCGGTGTAGTCGACACACATGCGCCATGCAGTGGCAGCCTTGGGATCCTCCTTCTTCTTCTCGACCATGACCGGGTTGGCTAGCCAATCCGGATGCAGCACCTCCATGATGAAATTGCTTATCAGCAGCTTGGTGATCTGGTCACCAATGGCCTTCCTTCTCTCATCTCCGAAGCGGCGCATAGCCTGCTTCACTGGCTTGGCGTCAGGACGCACATGTAATGAGTGCTCAACCAACTCCCTCGGGACTCCTGGTAGATCTTCATTGGACCAGGCGAACACGTCCCGATTCTCACGGAGGAAGTGGATGAGCTCGCTTCCCTATTTCCTCGCCAACCCGGAGCCAATGATGGCTACGCGGTCGGGGAACTCGGGGTCGATCTGGACCTTCTTGGTCTCCTGGGATACCTGGAATGCGGTCCCGTGTTGGGTACTCGGCACGCCTTGCGCGCCAGCTTGCGCGGATTGCGCCATAGCCACCACCTCATACATCTTCTTCTTCTCGGCAGCAATCACCATCGACTCCGCCAACTGGGAACCAGCAGAGGCACACTCCATGGACTTCTTGTAATCACCAGAGATTGTAATTATGCCATTGGGGCAAGGGATCTTCATCTTCAGATATGCAACATGAGTAGAGGCCATGAACTTGCTCAGAGCAGGTCTGCCGAGTAGAGCATGGTAAGGGCTCTGATGATCAACCACCTCGAACTGCAGGCGCTCTGTGCGGCAGTTCTCCCTGGTGCCGAATAGCACATCTATCCATACTCGGCCAATCGGGTTGCACGAGATCCCGGGCACAATCCCATGGAAAGTGGTCTTGCTGGGCAGCATCATGTTCTCGGCCAGGCCAAGCTTCTCGAGCGTGTCTTTGTACACAATGTTGATGCTGCTGCCATTGTCGATTAGCACCTTGCTGAACCTCACATTCTTCTCGGGACCCAGGAAGGTAGGATCCAGCACCAAGGCATAGCTACCCAGGTTGGGCATCACCTTGGGGTGATCTACTCGGGACCACCTGATCTCCTGGTCACACCAATACATGTAGTGAGGGACAGCCGGAATCACTGCATTGACCTCCATGGCACGCTTGTGCTGTGATTGCTTGTCGACTGGCTCAGAGGTGAAGATCATGTAGCTCTCATGGTGCTCTTGGTACTGGTTGGAGCCTCCGCCCCCATTGTTGCCGTTGTTGTTGTTGCCCTGGTAGTTGTTGTTGCCTCTGTTGTTGCTGTTGCGGTTGTAGTTGTTGCGGTAGCCCTCATTGTTGAAGTGACGGTTGGCTCCTAAAGCCACTTGGTTCACATTTTCTCTTCTCGGGTACACTGGCGGCCGAGCTGCGGGTGCGCGAGTAGGCTGCACATTGGCATTGGCCGCTGGCAGAGGAGGAGGAGGAGGCAAGCCATCATTCTTGATCACATCCCACCACTCACACTGCCGAGTAGTGTGGTTAGCAGGCCTCGAGGGGTGGTGAGTGTGAAAACTGCATGGGCCATCCTTCATGTCATCAAAGACAAACTTCTTCGGCTGCTCGGAGTTTCCGCTACCCGACTGAGAGGTGCGAAATGGTTTCTTGTTGCCTTGGCCCTGGTTCTGGTTCTGCCCGTAGGCTCCAGCAGGTTTCTGCCTTTGGCCACCCCCAGCTCCGACAACCACTGCATTCACCTCTTCAGGGTCGTACCGAGTATCTATTCGGCGCTTGTTGCGGAACTCGTTGCGCTTGCTGTTGCTGAAGTTTCTTCTCGGCTTAGAGGAGTCCATCAGGGGCTGGGTAGGATCACCAAGCGCGTACTGATCCGCAATCTTGATGGTCTCCGCCAGAGTGTTCGACATCTCCCTCTGCAACCTCTGCCATAGCATACTGCCGTGCCTGCATCCCTGCGCAAACCAAGTGATGGCATGTGCTTCATTCACACCTTCACAGGTGTTCCTCAATGTGCTCCACCGAGTAAGGTACTCGCGGTCTGTCTCGTCTTCTCGCTGCCTGCAAGCGGATAGCTGCTGTGGCCTATTCGGCCTCTTGTATGTGCTCGTGAAGTTGCTGATGAAGGCATCCGAGAAGTCCAGCCAGCAATTGATGATGTTCTTGGGCAAGTTGTTGAGCCAAGTGCGAGCTGGACCCTCTAGCATCTGCGGGACATAGCGCACCGCCCATCTCCGGTTGCCGTTTGCGATATGAACCGCGGTGACATAATCATTAAGCCAGTCTTCCGGCTTGGTGCTGCCATTGTAGCTCTTGGTGCCCCTTGCGAGCTGGAAATTCTTCACGGACGGCTCGTTCATGATGCGCGGGCCAAAGCACTCGGGGCCCGGAGGACCCGTGTTCTCAAGCCGCGCCGACAAGCTGATCCGGTCCAGCTGATGCCTCGCATCTCCAGGCGCCAGCATGCGCTCGCCAACACGATCATGGACATCATAGCCAGCCATCTCCATGGCCGAGTAGCCATCATCATATCTGTCCACCTGCACAGCTGCAGGCTGCTCCACCGGGTTGGCGACTGGCGCCACTGCGCGCGGCTGCTGCCTCTGCCGAGTAGGCGGAGCAGCGGGACGCTGAGAAGGACCTGGACGCGCTCCATCTCGGGCCTGGCTTTGAGCTTGATGGGCTTGAGAGCCTGCTCTTGCAGCGTTGTGTTCCTGCCCGGGCTGCTGCGGCACAGCAAGCTGTCTCGCGGCAGCAGCCGGGTCATACACCTGCATTTGCCTATCCCTGGCCGAACGTCCGCTGCGACTCTTCTCGCGGCTGGGGTGCGGAGACGAGGCCTGATCGTTAGATCTAGCCGCGTGTGAGTGCACCACCTGCGAAGCTCCAGCACCCGGGTTGGCTTTTCGGAACTCCTCATTCTGCCTAGCAGCCTCCAACACCAACTCGTTGAGCCTTTCCTGCTGCCTAACGCGCGCGTCGCCGTCTAGACGAGGCAACTCGGCAGCTACAGCCTCTGCAGCTCTAAGTGTCTTGGCGGGTGTGCTATATCTGGGCCTGGTGGAGGTGTTTGCGGTGGCGGACTGAGCAGGAACCTCTACAACTGTCGCCATCTCGGCACCAAGGTTGCGCCGCGTGGCGCCTACTCTGCTAGCCCTCCTAGTGACTGGCGTGAAGCCATGAGCCTTGTTGTACTCGAGCTGATCTAGACTCAACTCCAACCTCACCTTATCCAACTCCGCCTACTCAGCAAGCAGCTCCTGGCGTTGCCGCTCGAGTTGTTCCTTCATGGCTAGAAGCTCGATGTCGGTGGGAGTCGGCATGCCGAGTCGCCCAGCCGACGCGGGAATAGTCGGAGTAGTGGAAGGCGGCAAGTTGCACTCCTTCTCGTAGGGCCGGTGAGTCCTGCCACCAACGTTCGCGCCAGCGGGGTCATCGACGACGGCCGCGGCGCCAGCAGCAGCTGTGCCGGCGTTTGCCGCCAAGCCAGTCACCATCACCTCAGCGCGGTCCGCAGAACGGCACGCGGGCCTTCCGCGAGCAGCGATCACCGCAGGAGGATCTCCGCGTCATGCACCAGCTCGGGGTACGCGCGGTTGGCGACGGTGGCGACGTAGACGAGGTGAGAGCCAAAGGAGATCACCGAGCTGCCCTCCGGCATGGCCCTGCCGCCGAAATCGCCGGCGTTGTCGGTGACGAAGTCGAAGGAGCCGAATCTGTGGACAAGGCCACAGACTACGCGCTCCGCTGAAGAAGATCCCGTCCGAACAGAAACTCCAGCCAGCGCCGCTGGTTGCCCCACGGTGGGCGCCAACTGTCGTGGTGGTGTCACGGCAGATGCCATAGGATGGCTAAAGATGTGGGGACGAAGGACGCTGGAGGTGCTCGGGGAGGGATCACGCGACGAGTGGCCGCGTGAAGTAAGAACTACGCACTGCAAACAACACGATCTACCCAGGTTCAGGGCCCTCGTGAGGAGGTAAAACCCCTACTCCTGCCTTTCTCTTTGCATTATGGTGTCTCACCGAGTAGCCACAGTACAATGTTCTTGCTACCGAGTAGCCACTCTTCTCTCTACGTGATGAACTAGGTCAAGAATCTAGGGTTTCCTTGTGTCCCAGCATGCGATCTAGGTCACGATGTGTTCGATCCTCACGCAGGAGGCGGCGGGGCACCTTATATACATGGTGCCCAGCCGGATACGTCCAAACATGGACAAGTGTCGACATAGTGTGCACATTGTCCTTCTTCCGAGTTCCCGCTGACAGCTTTGGTTCCTAATCTTGGCTGCATCCGGAAAGTCGTTGGGCAAAACCAAGGGGACAGTCTGGTATCACTGTGCCAAACACAGAGTAGGGCCCCTTATCCTGCGACCGCCTGCTTCCATGCTGTCACTGTCAGGCAGGCCGGTCCCAGATGAACAGTAGTTCGAATAGTGCCAAGTACGGACCCGGGATACGCGGGATCCTGTGTCAGAACGGCTCCTTTGACTTCTGGCCCGAGTAGGTTCCCGCCATTTTTACTCGGGCCAACTCTTCTACTCGAATGGATAGAACTTGATTGATATCTCCTTCTGGTCATCTTGAAGTGAGACCGAGTAGCAGTCGACCGGGTAGCAAGTACCGGGTAGGCGGCTACTCGACCAAACTTCTCTTCTGACAGTGGCCTCTACCACTTGCCTTTACCCTACTCGGGGGTAACCCCCCGACACTAAACATAGCTAGGAATGGATACATCGGTACTCCCATGCTCATCACGCAGGACGACGGTGAGTAGTACGACGAGAGATACGGTGAGGAGGAATCCCACGGAAGTAGGTAGAACGACGATCCACGTAGATCGGGACTGCTCTGAGAGCAACTCTCGGTGTGGTGAAGTAGAAAGCGTCGTCTCCCTGTGCTCCAAAGCGTGGAATCCCAGTGTAACCAGCTCCGAGGTTGAGGAGTGGACCTCTGACCGGCTCGTAACCTCCAGTATCTGGCAAACTACGTCCAACTGTCTGATGGAAACGTGCAAAGCGCTCATCTCCAACAAAGTCTGTGGTGTACGTAGCCAGACGAGTCAAAGCAAGGTAGAGCTGCTCCCTGACTGAGGCCAACTCCTGAGAAAGTGTGGTGGCAACAGTGTCACTGTGCCTCACAAACTGAGCGGTGGTGTGCAGCCTGGTGTTATCATGCTCGTAGACATCCAGGTTGTCGTAGAGGGTGAAGTGAGCTCCCGCTGAAGTGATGTAACCACGGGGGATGTGGCGATAGATAGAATCGTCAAATCCCCAGTAGTCAGCACGAAGGACGGTGAGACTCACATAAGCTGCCTGCTGCACGGCCATATCCACTGTGGAACCTACTGCCTCGTAGCGGTGGACAACGCTCATGCCATCATCTGACAGAATGTAGACGATATCCTGGTAGTAGGTCTGGTCAAACTCTCGCTGCTGCTCGTAGACCTGGTACTCTGGTGCCCAACGGAACCCCAGATAAGTGACCATGTCTCTCAGCATCTCCGGATAACCGGCGGTGCTCTCACAACGAGTCATCCGAACCACCTGCGGGTAGAACCTGAGATCCATCTGCAGATGATTTGGGAGGTTTTGATTAGACGCCGGTAGAGAACTGAAGTGGAAAGCAACAACAAGGTTCAACGGACGAAAAGGATGTTGAAAAGAATAGGATATTGAAGCAACATCGGGAAACACGAGACCAAAAACTCCTGAGGTACTACGGAGAACCCAAAACACGTGAAATCCTAACTTGAAAGTTTAGGTGAGAAGAGAAAACAACGTTGCACTTCCTTACCAGAAAAGGGTGGGTGGGTGGGGAAAGAAGAAAAATGGCAGAATTCCTACTCTCACGTTTCATTTTCCCTATATAGCTACAAAATAGTTTCTAGACTCAACTGCGACCAGTAAAAGGGATCCTACAGGCAGACAGGCTCTGATACCATTTTTCGCACCCGGACTTCTAAAGGATACTCGGCGTTCCGTTGAACAGTAGTAGATTGGATTACGGGGCTTACCGGCACCCGCGTCCTCTTACGAGTAGGCCAACACACGTATGTGTGACAACCAACCCCTATCTGTTCAGCGTCGACGTAAACCATCCCATAGAAATCAGGACACTACCATTGACGTACTTCATACCATACACACATGGTACGTCAACGGTTTGTAACAGAATGATAGCACAACATATCTCTAAGACACAAAAGATTGAAATAAGTTGCAAATAGCTCTCACTAGAGCAGAGATAGCAAATACAATCATCCAGAGGACACATGTCCCAACATAATATCATTACATCTCAGCGGAAGCATTCAAAGGGTCTGAGTACAGACAAATCCAAATAGGCTTAAGAAGCCGGAAACTGAAATAAAGACGGAGCCCATCCACGATGTCTCGGATCCTGCCCGGGTCCGCTAACTACTCGTCAGCAGCCTCGTCAAACTCCACGTAGTAGCCGTCACCTAGATCCTCGTAAGCGTAGTCTGCGGAAACCACAGCCCCAAAGGGGTCAGTACATAGACGTACTGGCAAGCAAGACTCACAGTTCACCAAAGTGTAGCCCGTCAACACCCAGCACAGATGCCTTGGGTTCAACGGAAGAAAGGGGATATGAAAAATGCTGCAACTGGCTGCGCTAACCAACTACAGAGATTCTACCACTTCCGGCTAACAGAAAGGAGATAAGATCGAGTATTGTAACCAACTGAAAGATAACTTCAAACAAACCCATCCTGGATCTCGCCCCTTATCCAAAGAAGCAATCCGAGGATAACTCACACAGTTGGATTAAAGATGAATCAAGTTATTGTGACAATAATGCTATTACTAGTCAAGTTGTTAATCATGGGGTGTGAGATTGTGAATCATTAGGTTTAAGTTGTCCTGAGTACTTGTTAGCCAGTACTTTCACCAAGTTAACCATAACCGCGGAAAACACGGCTTCTCGAGAAGATTATCCCTGTAGGGTTGCACCAATTTGGCCGTACACGTATGAATAACCCGCCAGATGGGATGCCTCCCACCAAGCGGGGCACTCAACACAACTCAACTCTTCTTCGCATCAAGCCCAAAGCACCTTGGTCGCACGGCTAATCAAGCCCCGAAGAAAAGGGACCCTCATAGCACTCTAAGACCGTGTCCCCCTATATGCCGACTACAAAAGTTCCACCCTGCGCTGGGCTCGCAAAAACATGCATGCGGCAAATGGAAAACACGAACTAAATGAGATGATTTGGACGAGATGCGAATCGAATCAAATTGAGGGGGGCGCCCATACTCGCTTCCCACATGCGGGTAGTGCGCTCATCATGGATCAGTAGACAAGACCCTTTTCCTATTAGGGTCGACACTAGCAGGCCTCAAAACCACACAGGGCCTCCTGCCGGTGCCTTATCATCAAATTATTATTTAACAATAACATTAGCATGATTGATTGATTAAACATCGAGCCCCCAGAACATAATAAAAATATAGTAGCTGAAAGTAACGGGTAACAGACTCGAGCAAAACAACCTAAGCATGCTAGTAAGACGCTGGCTCAATCAAAGGGTATAGGAGTGGTGGTGAGGCAATATCAGGGTTCAGGGATTCATGTGATAGGTTCGTAACAGAAACAACTACACATAGGGCTAGCAAATAGACAACGGAAAGTATCGGTAACCAATGTTGAAAGGAACACGGTGGTTCATGTGAGTGATAACTTGCCTGCAAACTCAGCAGCCGGGTACTGAGCTAGATCCTCAGAAGGGGTGCTGTAAAGATCGTCTGTCTCAACGTCGTCGTCTATTCGAGAAAAAGCAAACAAACAAGGCAGAAATATAAACAATCACTCTCATGGCATAGTGCACAATCATGGGATGATGCATGTCAAGTTAATGGTTGCATCAAAATAAACTAGCTAACATGGTAACACAATTTAAATGGACCCATATGCAATTGGATTGCATATGGCAAGAGTCCATGAATTAAGTGGAAACAAATGATCTATAATTTAATTACCATGTGAGAATTTATTACCATGATGCATTCATGATGATAACAACATAATAACAACAATAGATGCAAGGGGAAAAGGAATTTAACAAGTTTGGAAATCATTTATTAAGTTTGGAAATGTTTGGTTACTTAAAGATGTCACACAAGCAGTTGTTGTTTTCATCAATTTAAAGTGTTCAAAACAAATAACAAAATTTATATTTGAAAAGAACATCAAATTTTAGTTGGATTACCTGTTTCAAATATTGAAACATGAGGTAGGATGAATTTATTATGACTTAAACAATATTAAACAAGTTCTAAATGAATTTAAAACAAGTGTGAATATTATTTGAATTTTATTTATTCAAAACATAAATTCAAATTCATATTTGAAAAGTTCATACTTTTCTAGTTTGAAAACATATTTTGCATGTTCAAAAATAATTTATTTTGAGTAAGTTATGATTTTAGCAAAATTTAAATGAATTAAACAAGGATTAAATTATTTAGGCAATTTAAATTATTCAAACCAGGAAACAAAAATTATATTTGAAAAGGTGAGTTGAAATGGTATGGAAAACACATTTTATTTGCATTATTTGGATTAAAGATGAATTAGTTATGGAATTTAGAAAATTGCATTTGAATTATTTGAATTCAAATTTGAATTGCATTTTGAAATTTCAAAACAGGAAACAAATGATACCAATAGATATAGAATTAAATTTAGATCAGCACACATATTTTATTTTCAGTATTTGGAATTATAAAACTAAAGTTATAATGTTTTTAAAACTAGGGACCAATCTGCTAAATAAAAGGACCAGTTTTTGAAAACAGAAAGTAAAAAAAAAACTGTTGTTACCGCACCCAGGGCTACCCCAGACACTGCCAGGGGGCCCGGGGCCTCGCTGTGCTTGCGTGGCTACCAGGGAGGCTGACAGGGGGCCCTCCCTGTCAGCGTGGCGGTGGAAAAAAGAGGGGATTTTTATCCCGCGAGCCAGGGGCTCGAACCCTGGACCTCGCCCTTGCGCGCACTGTCTATTACCGCTGCGGTGTTTTTCGTTTCTTGTCAGATACAGATGCACATACAGTATATGGTGTTGCTCGTTTAACTGAATCGTTAACTGACGAAACACGACTGAACCCGACAGCTGCCCGGCGGCTCACTGCGGCGATCACCGTCGCGTTGATGCTCGATGTGCTGTGCTAAGAGTGGTGCGCAGTGCGTGCACGAATGCTTGCGAGCAGAGGGTACCGAGAGGAGGAGGAGACGGTGGCGCGCTCACCGGGAGGTTGCCGCTGATGAGCTCGACGGCGAGGCGACAGAGACGGGCTCGACGGCGAGGATCCAGGCAGCGTCGATCTCAGCGGCGGTGTCCAGAAGCTCGAGGGGGTAACGGCGGTCTCGTTCCCGTGATCAGCGAAGCAGGAGGTGCACGGGAGTGGCGGCTACCATTGACGATTCAGAGAAGAAAAACTCCGGTGGCGGCGGGTCGATGACGGCGGCGGCGTTCCAGTAGGTCTCCGGGGTAGCAAGGGTGTCCAAAAGGACGAGGGGGAAGTGGTGAGTTGGTCTCGGGGGTTAGGAGGTGGGGTAGTGCGCGGCAGTGGTGGTGCTTGCCAGAGATTCAGATAACGGCGGCGGCTGGGGCAGTGACAGAGGGGGACGAATTCATCGGGGAGAGAGAGCTTGGCAGCGTCGCGAGGGGATAGGAGGGTAGCTAGGTTTAGGGCGACGCCGGGAGGGGGGGTCTAGGGGGACTATATAGGGGCTCATGGCAACTGGTGGCCGTCGGTGATCGTCCACTGCCGCCGTGGCGTGCGTCGATGCGCGCCGTACCGCGGAGGACGACGGGTTGAGATCGTCGAACCGGTACGCGCGGCGCTAGCGGGCTGGGCCGCGCTAGGAGGGTGGGCTGGCGGTGCTAGGCTAGTTGCTGCGCGCTGTTTTTTTTTCTATTTTCTGCTTTTCTGTTTTTTTTTGTAGCAAAAAGAAAATGGAAGCAATTGGTAGGATTTTGAGCTTTAAAAATTTAGGGAAAAATCAGGTGGGATTGTTAGCTCAACATCTACCCCATGCCAACTTGGTTTTTGAAAATTTAAATTTATTTGCTGTTTTTGTAAAATGGTTTGAAATTTGGAGAATTGGTTAATTAAGTGGTTATTTAAAACAAGATTTTTAATTATGGCAATCCAATGAGTTTAATTGGAAACAAAAGGAGTACATTTGTTTTGGTATTTTTCACAATTTGAAAATGGTGCTGTTTGTGGATTTGGAATGTGGGTTTGGAAGCAATTTGGAATTATTTAATTGGAATAGAAAGCACCATTTTATTAGTTGATTCATTATGGAATAATATGACAACAATTGGTTGTTTTTATTTGAGATTTTTATTTAAAAGGTTGTAACAGAGCAAGTATGAAATAAGTGTTTGAAATAAGTTGAATTTCAAATGTGAAAACAATTAAGAACAGATGCAAAACAATTTGTAAACAAATGCAAACAATGAAATAAACATGATGACATGATGCAATACTTAAATAACAAGAAATCAAACATTCTAAATTGTAGGTTTTCATACTTGGGATGTTACATGCGTGATACACACTTTCGAACTGCACAACCTTGAATAAGATCCTTTCCTGTCGGAAGTGTTCTTTCTTTCCAAAGGTTACGTCTAGGGAAATTTCTCCTAGGGATTGTGCTTGCCTGCCAGGAACAATGTCGTGAAAACGTACATTGCTGTGTTTGAGCTGGGTCTCGGAGAGGTGTAACTGCTTCAATGTACTTAAGTACATGATATTGATACTGGATCCTCCATTCATCAACACTCTTTTGAGCCTAGTGTTTTGAACAGTAGGACTTACGACCAAAGCATGCGTGTCGGGTTCTGGGATGTTTCCGGGATGATCAGACTGATCCCAGATAATTGGCGTATTTGAATACTTTAATTACTTTGGGGTTGGAGGTACAACCGCATTGATTTCTCGAAGTGTTCTTTTTGCCTGTTTGGTTGAGGGAGTTGCCAAGAAAGTTAGGTTACACTCTCCTTCAACTCTCGGGAATTTTGGTTCGCCTTTCCGCTGCTGCTCCTGGATTTTATCATCAGTGTCCGACTCACTTTCTTCTTTTTCAGCTTCCGGCTTTTGCTTGTCGAACTTCCATTTGGAATTCTTTACTTTATTCCCGGATCCTGTAGTGCCTTTCATGTGCTTGTTGAGCCGACACTGCGCATTGGTGTGGGTAGGTTTCCGAAATTGCGAATGGTGCACATAGTTTTCCGACTTAATCTTTTCCCATTCTTCTTTAGAATAGGAGATAGGTTTTGTGCTTTTGCCCTTCCATCTGCTGCCATTGTCCTTTCCAAAGGTTAAGTTCACTTCCTTGGGTTTTGGTTGTGCTTCTGGAGTAGCCTTCTTTTCAGAACGAGACACCTTTTTTTGGATTGAACCAAAGTATTAATGTTTCCGCCTCTCGCCCTGATATCATCTTCAGCCGCTGCATGCTCATTGGCGGTGGTAATCATAGATCCGAGATCTTTCTGCTCTTTTGAACCAACCATGAACGGTACGAGGGCGGGTTTTAGGCCATTGATGAAAGCATGCATTGCTTGTACATTATTTACTCCAGATCTACTATTCTTCATTGCACTTCATCTTGAAACAAAGTCGACGTACGATGCTCTTAGGGTGTTTGTACGTACCCCTGAAGTGTTGCGAGAATACTCTAGGCATATCTTCCCAGCTATCTATTGTTCTTGACGGAAACCCGTTGATCCAATCTTTGACTCCATCCAGCAACATTAGGGGAAGAAACTTCACGTCCTCTAAATCTTTCCATTTGTTGATCTGGACGACTGTATATGTAACATCCCAGTGTTTGGGAGGTTATAAGGATCTAAATATAATATGTGCATTTGCAAAGCATGCATCTAAAAGTACAGGAAATTTTGGCGCGAAAGTTTAAACGAATCAAAGTGACCAAAGTTTCACTTGACATGATGAAATATGTCTAGTTCATCTAGTCAAGACTACATTTGGAGTGAGCTTTATAACAAGTATCTTAAGTAACTAAGTCATCTGATTACTCAAACCATAATTGGTTGTGACCGACACAAACTCTTAACAACCTTAATCACAAGTCTATAAGTGACTTGGGACAATTCACTAGGTAACTACAACCAAATAGGGGTGAGCATCCAAATCACATAAGTGATAATCATACATCCACAAATGAGTAATACTCAATTGAACCATCTCATCAACATAGATGTTATGTCCCATAAAAGAACAACCCACTAAGTTAACAATCATATACACAATAAATTTATAAATAATCTCATAACTATCAGGTGAACCATCACAAGTAAATAACAAAGTTTCAATAGAACACAAGTGATACATATAAGTGTTAACTCAAACCCACAAGTGGGAAATGACATAATAATTGTATTAATATATTTATCGAATATGTACATATCTCATCCACCCTAAAAGAAGTACCTAAAAGAAGAATTAAATCTTCTTAAACTACTGTTAAACCTTGATCACTACCTATGATCTTTCCAAACCTCTATGCCTGCATTTGAATACAAATCAAGAATATAAAATGACAACATGGCACCCTGAGTAACCAATTAACAACCATGATCAAAGTCATTAAGCTCAATCGCTTTCTCTTGCTCATTGTTTCAATCATCTTATACAAGTGAGCATATGAAATCTCAACACCTCAATGAACCATTAGAACCACTTACTACTAAGTCATCATTCCATAAGCATTCCACACTTCTACTCAAATTCAACAAATCAACAACTAAAGTACCTCTAGATACAAGTAATGGATAACAACAAGATATAACCTCTATTAGAGGAATTGAATTGATAGCTAAGTTAAACTAATCAAATATGAAACAAGTATCTATCCTTTGGGTAATAAAATAATAAGTGTATGGAAGTATAATAAAAGCATGAACTAACTCGTAATCTAGATCTTGTTATTTTGGCTAGACCATTCTGTCCTGTTTCCAATCTTCTCAAAGTCATCTTGCAAGAGAAGTACCCTCAAGAAAAGAGGAACTACCACCATAAGACCTTTAGTAAGATTATTTAGAGTGTTCTAGAAGTGCTACTCTAATCTTCTATAAGAGTACTTGGAAACTCTTATAGCTTGTTATGATCTTATTAACTCTCTTGAAATAGTGTGATATTCCAATGTTAGTGTTATATAGAAGTAGTTTGGTAACAAGACTAATTACCTTGTTAACATATCACTTTCGTATACTTAAACAATTGAGTGTCATACACAAACAAACAGAAGGTTGAATAACCTAGTACATCTCAGCCTATTGTATATGATTAGTAATTTGGAGGCAAGTCTGATCCACTTGTTAACAAATTCTTCTTATATACATATGGCAACTAGATGTCATAAAATAAACCTACATTCTTTTATAATCTTCTAAGTAAATCTTTGCTTGGAACAACTGGTTGTTTTCACCATAAGGGTGAGATAGTTGAAGTTGGAGACCAAGAGATGAACCTACCTGCAATGGACAAAGGTGATAACTAAAGACTAGTGGAAACTAGAGAGAAGAACATCAAGCAACAGAAGACCACAAGAAGAAACACTGCCTCAGTAATGGATCATAATAAGTTATCCAGTGAATCATTAGGATATATTAGAGAACCATTAACCTCTATCAAACTCATAAGAGATGAGGAGCTCATAATAATATCTATAATGGAAATAATTATCAAGTATGAAATGATAACCAGCCATTGCATCCACATGTCTTTGATATGTGGAGGTTAATGGTAACAAGCTTAACACCTTGTTTTCTAGATCCTTTTCATACATAAGACTAACAGAGAACAACATAAATCCATCTAGACATAACCATGCAAACGATCACATGTTTCCAAAACAAAATTGGGGTAGAATCCATAGTGGAACCTAAGTGGAAAACAAAAAATGGGATTCCAAAGCCACTCATGTTCTCCACTTGATCAAGTACTAAAAATAGGAAACATGGATTGCACACACCTAGTTCAAATGTCAACCAAAATTGTTAAGAGTTGAAGCAATGAAAATAACTAAGCCACATAAAGATAAAACAAGTCCATGTCCAAACAAAATCATTTGGTATGAAATGTAATGAAATTTCCTATCTGGTGATTTTTGTTACAGTGCATAGAAACATTACCAATTAGTTTTACCAAATTGTTTTATGAAAATACTAATGTCAAAAGTTGTTCAGCATTATTTCTATAACATGATTGTTGTGTCATATTCTTATGATAACATACATAAAATAAGTTTAAAATACATTTGAAGTTGAAATGGAGAGAAAATAACAAAACCCCCTCAATGGAGCACCCTAAGTATAAAATTCAAATATTGATAGAAATTGGAAAAACAAAATGTGGTGAGGGGGGAAATTTAATAAGGAATTCAAATGTGACTTTTAATTATTTTTCTTATTACAAAAAGACCCTGAAAACATAGGTTTCTTCTCTGTTTTTAAGACAGAAGGACTAGTTTGTAAAACTTAGAACTTTAGGGGGTTATCAGGAATTTTTTTATTTCCTTTCCTTTCTTCTTCCTCTGCCAGAAGACAGAGGAGATGCGCACCGTGTCGATGCCGTGGCAGCCGCAGTGCCACCTCCTCCTCGGTGGTCTGGTGAGGATAAGGAGCAGGAGGGCGTCTCCATCTCGCTCTCTGTCTCTCCTCACAGTCTCTCGCACTCTATGTGTCTCCTATCTACTCGTGGCCGAAGCCCTATATGGGGATTGCCGCCATGGCGCCATCGCCTGGAACCTTCGTGTGCTCCGCTGAGCAGCTCTCGAGGACCGCGTCGCTGTCCTCTTCTTCCTCACCAATTGAATCGAGCCCCAAAGCTATGTATCACGAGATCAAGGGGGTCTTATACAACTCCGGCCGTCGGGTTCCACGCAAGCTCTCGTTGTCCTTGTTTCCTCTCCGACATCTCTGGCTACGTATTCGAGCTCCTGGTGCTCCGGTGAGCATTTTCATGTATTCAGCTTCCAGTTTCGTGACCGGTAGCTAGCTGTCACCGTGCGCCGCCACTCACCGCCGCACCGGTGGACGCCGGCGGGTCTCCGGTGACTGTTTGGTCATCCCACCACCACCGTCAGGATCAACATGTCGTACTCTATCTCGTGGTGGAAATCAATCGCCCAAATTCATAGCCATTTGGTCGATTGCAATCGGGCAGTGGGGATTTAGCTCTGTGGCTGATGCAATCTTGACGTCATAGTGACGTCATATTTTTTCCATTTTTATTTTATTTTTTTAGAAAAATTAAACCTGCCACGTGGACCCCACCTATCAATTTAAAAGATAACAGAAAAATAATTAATATTTGTGAAATCAATAACTTTAATTCTATAACTCAGAAAAATATAAATAATATACCAAATTAATCATAAAAATATAATCTAAATGTTCTTGATCTTTACAAAAATGTTTGATAAACTTTGAAATTAAATAGTTTCTGAATTAAATTAAATCATTAAAAATTAGAGAAAAATAATAAATAATTCAAAAAACCAGAAAAATACAAGTTATATACCAAAATGCTCCAAATGACAAATGCAATTCACCTATGATGTTTTCAAAGTCAATTGATCAAGTTTTCTTGTGTGCAATATTTTTCCTTGTCATTTAATTCATTTAAAATTAATAAATTAATAATTTATTCAATTCTTTTCAGAAAATTTCAAGTGATATACCAAATCAAAGAGAAAAATATTTTCAACTCAAATATGACAAACACAAAACATTTTTTTAACTTATAAACTCCTTTCTAAAAGTATAATGAAATTATGTAATGTTTCATTATAACCAGAAACAAATACCACAACAATATTTTCCTTATTAATAAACCCTAGTGTTTTCACACCTACTAAACTTATCATCACCTATCATTAACAAGTCATGTGATGATAGAGTTAGTTGTATTAGTTCATCATTTTCAAGTAAACTCTGTGTCATTAGCTCTACACTTTTGAACGTAAAATAAAATGTGTTTGTTATCTTTTCAATAATTGTTTTCCATGTGTTATAATCTTATTACCTAACCATAAGTTGTCTACTTATAACTTAAACATGATAACAAGAATTTGTTATATAAAAGTGAAACACACATAAGTATAAAAGTAATAACCACATTACCGCAAGTAATGAAACAACTCACCTAAAACTTGTGTGATTGAGATATCGTATCAAACGTGGCTTGCACTTGAGGGTGGGGTATTTTCCGTGGTATTTCAAGATGCATCTCATTACTATGCATGTATCATCCTTGCCAGTGTTTTCTGTAGTCCTTACCGGGACTACTTTGCTATCTTTCAGATGTCAGGATTTTCTACGAGACCCTTGAACCCGAAGACATGGATTATTATTGTCATTATTTCAATCTCACGCAAGTTCATCACTTTCTCATATCCTTTGCAGTACTTCATAACAAACTAATTGCAAAAACTCTATTGTATTACCACCTAGTCTCAAAAGAATATATGCTCCTATTTTTATAATAATATGACTACTTGAATGACTACCCAAGTGGTAGTGTTTTGTTTGGTGGGCGGATGGAACCATGGTAAGATGAATAGGTCAAAGGAAGGTTCCATATGCATGGGAAAGTATTACCTAGGATTTAACAACAACTTCCGTCAGGATTCTTGCGTCGCGCGTTGACCATGGGTCTTCTATGGGGGGAGTAAGTCAGCCGTGATCTTCTCTCGTTCGCATGTCAACGGATTGCCACAGACGTACGCTGTAGGTCTTGCGGGACTACATGCACATGGGTGGGAGCCCTTACGTCCCACGGACCCTGGGGTCTATGAGTGTCTGCCAGGGGCGCGTAGATCTCCATCGTGAGGGGTGGAATCAGGCGTTCAACCTGAAGGTGGAAATGGGTGGGCATGCGTTGTGCGGAGAAGCACAGTTTGGCTTGGACCAACAACCGGGCCCTACACCTGAGTGCGAGTGGACAGAATCTCGAGTCTGGTTGTGCAACATGATCTTGGTCGCCCATGGGTAAAGTAACGCACCTCTGCAGAGTGTAAAAAGATGTGGCATGTTACCCCCTGTTCGGGAAGGAGCTGCGAACGCCGCAGGAAAGGCAACTCCATGAAGTTCTAGTCTTGTGAAGATCTGGCGGGCATAGTTTTTAGAATTAAAAGCAACCTCTTAAAGAAAGTTTTACAAAACCTTACATTAGCTTATGACTCTTTCGAGTCTAAAGTTGTAGTTAGTGCATCAACCTATCCACTATATATCATGAACTTGCTGAGTAACGCTCGTTACTCATTCGTTCCCGTTTGACCCCCTGCTTAGAGTTAAAGCCTTATGGAAGTCGTCATCGTGAAGCCATCACTACCTCATGAATCTAGGTGGAGTCATCTCTTACTTAGCCAGGAGAGCATCATCATCAACAACGCTGGAGGTGGAGAAGCTATCAAGGTGTAGGTGGAGCCCATTCTTGGACTTAGCTGTTATAAGCCATAGATTAGGGCTGACATCAGCCATAGTGGATTTGGTTCTTAGCTTGAGTTATCCTCGAGACTGGAACCTCAAATTGCTTCTTCTAATGTTTCATTTGCAGGAGATCTTCTTGATATATCAAAGAGATTCTCAAGATTTTGTAATGAAGTGTGTATCCTTTAGGTTTGCCTGGACCTGCTATGTTTCTGTTGTACCACTCTGAGAGATGTAATATTCATGGATACGTCCTTTTGTGAGTATTAAGTCACCGACTTGCGCACTACACATGCAGTGGTGTGCTGGGTCACCACAGTATAGTAATCTGAAAGCCATGTATCCGGGTTCGTACCTCCGGTATACTTTTGATAAGTTGGACCGACTTTGGCAAAGCTAGAGTGTAGACCGATTCTCCGGATCCTGTCAGTGAAACACTTAGGTCCGAAGTATAAATCGTCTCTTTCCGCCTTATCGACGTGCGCGGAATACCTTCCAGCTGAATGGACAGAAGGGGATCTAATCCGTTTTGGTCCATTATTGCGCGAGTGCGCCCTTCTGGGATTATCTCTATTTCTTCCGATATCTTGTGCTTTGGAATATGGTGGAGTTCTACTCCTTGACGTTTCTTTGTTCCTTGGAGGAGTTCGGGATCTGTCACGTCGGTGAGGATTGTCGTACCTTCCGGCTTTATCAGCGGGGCGTCTCGAAGGCAGCATTACTTTTCCGTCTTTTCGGTTTTGCCCCTCACATTCCTTGTTGTCATGGGGATTATTTCCGCCTTTCGGCAAATGGGATCATGTTCTGGACGATGCATCCTTGTTATCCAGGATTTTCTTGTCCTTTTTGGGATCTCCCTTCTTTTCCTTAGAATCGCCTTGATCTCCAGGTTCACAAGGTTCAGGTGCTCTAGCGGCGCACGTGGAAGTTTTCCATAAGGCTGAATCATCATGTAACTTCCCTGAACGTGTTGTCCTTGTTTTTGCTGCTGTAATGCTTTTCCTAGAAAAGCATATACTCCCTGTAGTTTTTCGTCATTGGAGTACAGATCGTCATTAAGGATGGCGAACGCGGATTCTGCGTTTTCGGCCGCGGTTTTGTATACGCGTTCACCCTTAGCATTAGTGTTGTTAACATGCCTTTGCCAAGAAAAGTTTTCAAACTTCTTTCTTGCTGGCAGTTCATCCGGCTTTGAAATTCCAGGTAACTGCGTAGGTTTAATTCTAGATCCATTCCTTCTTTCGAACTCCTCTATTTCTTCCAGCTGCATTTTAATGTCAGCTTGGGTTTTTAGGAGGTTTTCCCGAGTTCGGAATAGTTGTTGCAGTTGCCGCAATATAGCTTGTCTCCTGGCTTCTAGCACTTCCGGGGGCTCGTCTCATGCCACCGGGTTTGAATCAGATCCATCTCCTCCTGTTACGACATTTGGGGAACAGGGATTTCAGCCTTTTTCTTCTCCGTAGGCTTGACTCCACTGCTTCCTCCTACTTCCAGGTTTTGGTTGGCAATGTCTGCCATAGTTTCCATCTTTTTCTTCCGAAGTTTAGATTGGAGTTTCTTGGCAGACTTGTTTTTCTTCTTGGAAGATGGTGGCTTTTTGCTAGGTTTCTCTTCCGTCAATTCTTTGATGTCAGGGTAACTCGGACTAACTTCGCCTTCCTCTTCCTCTTCATCTGGCGGAGGTGTTCTGGGATCTTCATCTTCCTCAGCATCCGAATTTCCAGTAGGTTTTGCCATGGGTACTTCATGAAAACTCCCTTGCATAGATTTAACTTTTCTTTCGAAAGCGTCTTCGTCTTCATCTTTGGAATCTGGCTCTGCAGATCCGGTTTCCGAGTCTAGCACAGATTTAGCTTCCGAGTTTGATGCTTGACCGATGATTCTCGCATCTTCCAACTTTTTTGTGGGATCATGATTTTCTGCCTTTTCCACACGATTTCCGTCTTCCGTGTTTTCAGCGATCTTAGACTGCACCATACCAATGAAGTGGGATCTGGCTGCAGGCATCTCCAGAGAGTAAACAAATCCAGATGTGTTTTGGCGATATGCAACCGTGGAAGCTTGATCTTCTCCTATGTATAAATAGGGCAAATCTGAGCAGGATCCGACATTGAAGCCTTCAACTATTGGGCATAGGGAGGGTGGGATAAAATTACTTCCACCAAGGAATCTCATAGCTTCTGTTGTCAAACCGATAAAAACATTAGCAGATCCAATCGGTAAAACATAGACACTTATCATATGATTCCGTGACAACATGTATGATCTGTTGTCAAGGAAGCATTCGACGTTTCCGTCGAATTCCAGCCTTCCGATAGTGATTGTGTTGCCGATTCCGCCGAGTATTCCCGCTCGGAACGTAACTTCCGGCGTCGGTGGCCCCACGGTGGGCACTAACTGTCGAGACATCGTAGTAAGGTTCATGGACGGGGGTGCCATAAGCCTCTTGGTAGAACCGCGGGGGGCGTGGAAGAACTGTAAACGAGAACACCGAGTTTACCCAGGTTCGGTACGGCGCAACTAGGCGGCATTCCTACTCCTGCAATCTCACTAAATCAGGGCTGGAGTCTGAAGTATACAAAGTACAATTATGAGTATGGTTTCGCTAACTCGGCGGGGATGAATTTCCCGACGAGTGGGCTTCTAGCTAATTATATGTCTTCTCTTGCTCTCGTCCGACTTTATATAGATAGCCGGATTAGTGTTTATAGAAAGGAAACCTAGAATATTACGGAAAGTATCTAACTTGGAATAAGGAATCCGTCTTCTTTGGGCCGTGGTCCGGGTTCTTCTAGAATCCGACTTACTACGCGTCAGTTTATTGGGCCGCCTAATGGACTATGCTCCATTGACTGTGGACCACCCTGGTAATCCGGCCTTCGGCTGATGCCGGATATAACCCTAATTAGTATATATCCGATTAGGTATATACATAGGTTTCATTTCGAAAAAAGGGAGAGGTTAAAATACGAAAGTATACAACAATTGATTACGTGCGTTGGATCGCGATCAGATGGGTAGGAAGGATGGCCCACTTTTAGCCTCAAATCGGATCACCGTCGCTAGCGTCCGTCCAAATTAAAAATATGAAAGGTGACAACGGGGAGTGGGCGCACGAGTTGCACAAATAGCTTGGGTGCACGGATACGCTCACACTATCAAAATATACGTGCAATGCTGCAGAAGTCATCCATAATGAACACGTTCGTTTCGTTGTCGCCGCCTATCATATGGGCATCGGAGTACGACCCACGGCCGGGAGCCGTCGCAAGTAGCGATCGAGCCCATGCTTTCTGATCAGCGCACCGCAACCGGAGAGGGAGCAGGGCCATTAAATGGACGTGTCAACCGGACTGTGCGGTGCACACTTGCAGGCAGGGTTGGCTTTGTTCCGCTCGCCAGCTATCGCGCGCTAGACGCCGCTATACGGCCTTCCGTAATGCATTGTCTCTTAGCGCGTTATCCTAGGTAGAAGAAAAATATAAGAAACAACTACCCTAATGCATTGTATCTTATATGTTGTATCTAAGTCAAGTAACATTTAATGATTTTAGCTTAATACTTGCTTGTGATTGGCCTAGCAATGTTTTTTGCCTATGATCTCGTGCAAGGGTTGTATCTTATATAAGATACAACTATAATCTCTTTCATCATTAAATAGGGTGCTACATAAGCAAATTGCCTATGATACCGCGCTAAGATACCCCCATTACGGAAGGCCTACTAGGCGCTGTGCATCCGGCTTTCGGGATGTCATGCATGGTGGACCTACCGGCTAACTGTGCATGCACGTATCTCGCGTTGTTTGTATGCGAAGCGGTGCAGTGTACCGGAGCTGTTGCTTAAGCGTGGAAGGCTGCTGTAGCTATGCAGGTCGGTCACGCCGTTCGCGCGCGCGGTGGCCGGCGCGATCTGCATGCATCCGCTGATGCGCATCGACGATGGTTGGTGTTCCGTGCCACGCGAGGACCCGTGGTGTGCAGGCCGTCCAGCCGCGGTCGGTCGGTGCGGCGCCATGAATGGGGCGGCGACTACGTACAGTGGCCAGGTCAAGCTGCGTGCAGAGGCTCTGGCAATGGGTGGCTGAACTCACGAACGCTACTGCTCAGCAGGCTGCACCGTGGACCATCGCTGCCGGCGCCGCGTGCCGTGTCCCCGGTTAATTAGTTGCTTTGTTTTTGCTGTGTGCCTGCGTGCCTAAGCTCCCTTGTTTGGATGGCTTGCTTAATTGGTAAAGTATCATCTTCACTGCTAAAATTAACTAGTCGCACGCCTCCCCCATTCAGACTACCATGCACTCTTTACGTACTCAACAGGACCAGCCTATCTAGATCTGCTTCTACATGGCGCGTCTTGAATTCTTCATCACCCTCTTGGCCTTTTCAGGACGGTACTGTACTAGTAGGACCGTCACAAGAGCATTCCACGGGCACCCTCCAAACACGTCCTCAGTATTGGTTCATCAGGGTCCGAACATGGGGAAAGTATTTCGTGCTCCTGAGCACCACTGTTCCTGCAGGTTAGAAAAAAAATCGAAAATTTTATGGTAAATACTATATATCATGGTCTGATGGGAATCCAATCATCGGACTGGTCGGCTTCCATCTATTTGTAATCCATCCCACGGGCCGCAGCAGATTGGCATGCATGACCAAGAAAAAAAAATGCACGTTAATCCCGCACCATGGCTAATTTGATTCCGAAATTATAGCATTGTTTCTCCCCAAACCCCATTATGCCATCTACATCTACTCCTGTGTCGCCAGCACTGGCGGATCCACAGGGTGTCCAGGGTGGGCCAAGGACCACCCTGAGATTTTGATTAGGCCCATATAACATGTATGCTCCAGAAAAAAAAAAGGGATGCGCTAGATGCAGGATCGATCCCTTGTCTCGTTGACTCGTTCCTCTTCTTTTCCGCTCGTACCAGGCAGCGGAGGCGCCCAACGCTCGCCGTCGTCGCCACTCGCCAGCCTTTCCCCACCTTACCACCTCCACTCTCCAGTGCGCCGCCGCCGCACTTCCTCCGGGCATCCGGCCGTTCCCCATGCTCGCCGTCGCCGCGACGCAATGATGCGGCCACCGCTCGCGCTCGGGGCTCGCCCCAATCTTCCCTAACCCTAGCGACGGACGAGGGAGCCAGGGACAGGGAGGCCGACGCGGCGACGACCGGCGCCGGCGCGCCGCAGCTTTCTGAAGGTGAAGGGTTCAACTTCCCGGCGCCGCCGCCCAATTTCAGCAAGGTAGTCTTCTGAAATCTGAACCAATCCCCAATTTCACAGATTATTGAGTGTGATTAAATGTTGTATGCAAGTTAAAAATTATTGATTATTAAGCCTGATGTATTGCACATTTGCACACACTTATTGTAGAACTTTTGGAAAATGAAGAGGACTGGATCCATCGCTTCTCTGTTCCTCAAACATGCGGCAAAGAGGAATGCTTATTCTCCAGCTCCTTCCCCAGCGGCAGATTTGGTAGAAGAGCAAATTGAAGAAGTCGTGAATGAATTGCAGATCGAAGAAGTTGTGATGGAAGAGCCACCTGAAGAATCACTGCAAGATGAAGGTGTAACTGAAGATTTGGTAGAAGAGCCATCTTTTTCTCCACCACCTCCGGTTTATGATATTAACCGACTGCCACAAGATCCTGCGGAAAGACTACCTATTGCCGATTATCCCATCAATGATCAAGATGCAGTTTGGAGGGCATATATTATTAAAGGTCCACACCGAAATCCTGAACATGCCTTTCAAGGTAGATTAATTGGCGATAGAGTTCGTCAATTCAGTCCTTTTTGGTTTCATAAACATCATTGGCTTGAATACAGTACAAAAAAGGAAGCCGCGTTTTGTTTTGTATGCTACTTGTTCAAGGAGAAAAAAACTAGTGGCAAGGAAACCAATGCATTTACAGATGGTGGTTGGAACAATTGGAATAGACAAGATGCACTTGTGAAGCATGTAGGTGGTGTAACAAGTGCGCACAATGCAGCCCAAGAGAAATACAACTTATTTGTGAATCCTCGTGCAGCAATTGATGACCTTCTTGTGAAAGTCGATAGTGAGAAATTACGTCTTTACAAGATCAGGTTGAAGTATTCCGTTAGGTGCTTGAAGTTTCTTCTTCATCAGGGATTGGCATTCCGAGGACATGACGAAACAGAAGAGTCTCGCAATAGAGGTAACTTCGTTGAGCTTCTCAAATTGCTTGCAGCAAATAGTGAAGAAGTGAACAAGTTTGTTTTGAAGAATGCCCCGAGTAATTGTACATTGATTAGCCATGGGATACAAACAGAAATAATTCAATGTTGTGCACTACAAACTAGAAGGCAAATTATTGAAGAACTTGGTGATGATAAATATGCTATACTAGCTGATGAGTCAAGTGACATGTCACACAAAGAACAACTAGCTCTATGCTTGCGTTTTGTTGATAAGCTAGGAAGACCACGTGAGCACTTTCTTGGAGTTGTTCATGTGAGTGATACTACTTCATTGTCACTTAAGAAAGCAATAGAAGAATTACTTGTTTATCATGGATTGTCTATAACTCAAATCCGTGGGCAAGGTTATGATGGGGCTAGCAACATGAGAGGAGAAATTAAAGGTTTGAAAACTCTGATCATGAAAGAGTCACCTTCAGCCTATTATGTTCATTGTTTTGCACATCAGCTCCAGCTAGTTCTTGTTGCTGTTGCCAAGGGAAATAATGATTGTGTGTGGTTTTTTGATCAAGTGTCTCTCTTGCTTGGTATTGTGGGAGTTTCTTGTAAGCGTCATGACATGCTTCGGAATGCTACACTTCAAAATATCATGAAAGCAATTGATTGTGGTGAATTGGAAACTGGTAAGGGATTAAATCAGGAAATGGGGTTACCTAGGCCAGGAGAAACTCGATGGGGCTCTCATTTTAAAACTGTTCTCAACATGATTGCTATGTATTCCTCAATCCGTGATACACTCATATCTCTTGGAGAAGATACTTCACAAAGAGGTGATTGGCCAAAAATACATACTTTTGTTGGAGTATTTGAGTCATTTGACTTTATTTTCAATGCGCACTTGATGCTTGTCATTCTTGGATACACTAATGATCTATCTGAGTGTTTGCAAAGAAGAGACCAAGATATTCTTACAGCAATGAAGCTTGTTCGGTTGGCAAAGGATAGAATGCAAGAATTGAGGTCTGATGGGTGGGATGCATTCCTGCAAAAGGTCACATTATTTTGTAATAAACATGGCATTCAAGTTCCTGCAATGGAGGAGAACTATGTGCCTTTTGGAAGATCAACACGGTTTTCTCGAAGTCAAACAAATGATGATCACTTTAGAAGAGAAGTTTACCTTGGGATAGTTGACAAAATTATTCAAGAGCTGAATAATCGATTCGATGAGATCAATATGGAATTGCTTTCTTGTATGTCGGCCTTGAATCCCGCCAACTCATTTGCTTCTTTTGATGCACACAAGCTACGTAGGCTTGCTGAGTTCTACCCTGATGATTTTTCACCGCAAGATTTGATGCATCTTGAGCTACAACTTGATAACTATATTGATGACATGAGAAAGGATGAAAGCTTTAATGGCCTAGAAAATCTTGTTGATCTCTCGGTTAAGCTTGTGGAAACAAGGAGGCATATAGTTTATAATTTGGTGTATTTGCTTCTCAAATTGGTATTGCTTCTTCCGGTGGCAACAGCAAATGTGGAAAGAGCTTTTTCAGCAATGAGTTTTGTGAAGAACAAGTTGAGAAATAGTATGGGTGATAGTCTTTTGGATGATTGTCTAGTTACATTCATTGAGCAAGAGGCCTTCTCCAAAGTGGATGACGATGATATTATTGAGACTTTCATGGCCATGAAAAGGCGTTGGCCTGATAAAAAAAGTTAGTCTTGTTTTCAGTTTTTTATCCTCTCTTTTATGTAAAATTCAAACTTCCTCATGAAATATTATATGTTGCAAGACTCTATCAGCTTTTGTTCAATTATGTGCTATAATATTGACATTTCTGTATTATTGTTGCGACAATTTTATGAAGCCGGACCACCCTGACTCAAGATGCTGGATCCGCCAATGGTCGCCAGCACGACATGCAAGATGCAACGACGCTCTTCACCGTCCAAGCGACGGCCTCGTCGCCGTCTTCACTATACTCGTCATCTCCATCGCCTATACTCCACCCCATGGCGACGGCTTCAGCTCCCACTACAGCAAGAGGTAGCGGCGACGACTTCCTTCGTCTACGACGGCGCCGGTGTGCTTTCTCTAAGCAGTCTGACACATAGGGGCTGGCAAGGAGCCGTCCGCGTCTCCCGCTGCCGCCGCGCGAGACGAGACCTCACATCGCTCTCCCTGTCGCCGTCTCTCTAGCAACAACGTCGCAGATCTACGATGACCACGTTCGCCCTGTTGTTCTCCGTCGACGCTTTCTTACCGCTGGCAGACGCGGCTCCTATTTCTCGCTCCTACTTGATGCTGCTCTAATTCCGTGCTCCCCTTCTCCTCGTGCTTCCATGGCTCGTCGGCTTGACATGCCATTGCCATAGCGGTGGAAGCAATTTTCTTCGCCCTCTATATGGAAGCTATTTTGATACTATTGGAAGCAAATGATATTTATTTGGAAACAAATTATATTCTATTTTGTAAGCATTATTGATAGAAGCTAATCTTTCTGCCATCGGAGCAAATTAATTTTATGGCAAATATTTATTTGCTCCTTGGAAGCACATTGTTTCTATATTGGAAACTAAACACTACTGATCGAAACAATCTCTAATCTAGAAGCAATCTTGTAGACCAACGGAAGCAAAATGTACATATTGTGGAAGAAAATTAAGTTATCTTCTTGAAATCAATGTTGATACAAATAACTGTTTGTCTCGTTTGGAAGCAAAATAATGTTAGCGGAAACAACACTTTGGTCTTCTGAAGCATTTTTTTTTTCTACGTTGGAAACAAAATATCACATCATAATATCTTGATTTCTCATAAGTAATCTTAATTTTCTCACAGAAGCAAAGTTTTCTTTATAGTCTGAAGAAAAAAAATAAGTTTCCAAGAAAATAGAGGGGACTATACAATTGGAAACAAAATTTCTTATCAAGAAAGCAAATTTCATGGCGCTAGTATTTGGTTCTGGCGTGAATCGAGGGAGTAATTATTACCACATAAATTGTCATTAGTACACAACCGCTGCATGCAAAATTTTGAAGTGCCTTTTGGTGGCCTATTGCACGACCGAGATGAAAACAATCCTATGGTGGATGGGAAGCTACGGATCGGCGTCCGATCCCTAGTGACGCCCAAATTTTATTTATGCGTTTCATAAATTCTGACAAAGAAAATCTAGATGTAATAAATGGTGTATCTCACAAACGTGCATATTTTCAGTTTCAAATATAAAGTATTATGTGCTAAAATAAAATAACAAAACATGCTCAAATTCAGAAATTTGAAATAGACATATTCAGATCCATACTTTTGTCTTTTTTTGTGTAGCTCAGAATATAAAGTATTTATAATTGTTTTTTTCTTCCACGTTTGTAGGATACACCCTTGAAAGCATTTAGATTTATTTTCATAATTTTTTGAAACTCGCAATTCTTTTTTTGATTTTTTCTAACTGGCAAAAGCACCGATGGCCAGGTGCACGAAATCTCCACCGCCGAACATGGATTTGAACCTACCAAGTGATAAGAATGCCTGTGAGATTCAATCATAAACCACTTTGCTCCGGTTGTATATAAACCCCCTTCACCCACATCCCCTAAAAGTGGTAAAGAAGGAGTCTCTTCTTTGTCTCATTAGGACAAACAAATAGGAAGGGATAGTTCTTTCATTGCATTGATAAAAGTCATACTATCAAAATATCTCTCTATTATTTAGAGGAAAGAGTTGACGTGGGTTCTACCAACGAAACGCAGAAGTTTTTTATTGGCCCTATACACCCCTAATGGCTCATTGTATGTTCGACCACGAAAATCGCCCACGGGGTCACCCCAAGAGACATTGTCCGGCAGAGAATGTCAAACCCCGGACCCAGAGATATACATATTGTTATGTGCTCCTAGCTATGGACTCACAAGGGCTTCAGGGTTACCAGCCCCGGCCGCAACAAACAACGGCAGGCAGACCAGATTCATCGACACGCATGCCGGATCACCACGGTCTACTACTCCTTGTATCCATGCTAGTCATAACCAAATATGCATAACCAAGCGTCCACGAGTCGAATGAAACTGAAGGACCAGGACCAAAGTTATACATAGCTGTTATGTGTCTAGAAAGTGCAACAACAATCGAGGGTTACTGGGGTTACCTCGCCCCAGGGCGAATCACATCGACAGGCGGGTTCGGACATGGATCATCGGCTCCACAACCCCTCAACTGCGACAACTATGCAGGCATAGCCAAAACTGTATAAGAACGGGCTCGAAACCAACAACCGATCAAAGAAGCACTCTAGACATGAAATTTGTATTAAGCAAGTCATACTAGAGTAGTCGTACACGCAGAGGATACACGACCGACATAGGTCAAGCAACCCAACATTACAACAAGCAGCGAAAGCAAATATGTTGCTATACAACAAGACTGCAAAAGGACTAAGAGTCCAAAACATAAGCAACGTAGACAAACCCATACTACAGATACCAGGCTGCCTCCTGGGAACCCCTAACTACTCATCAACGTCGAGGTAGAACCCTTCACTACCAACTTCCGCACGATCAGGGACGTTTCAACAACGTTCCAGATGGGCTCGAAACCGTCTCTAAGGGCAATCCACGACGGTTTACGCGATGGAATGAAAACGTATCAGATCGACTGTCACGGACGATTCCGCGACGTTTATATGAACACTAAACCGTTAAGACTATCCGCAACGTACAGCAAATCGTCGCCACCAGTTGGGCCGTCCGGACTAGGCCCAATAAGAATTAACTTTTTTATTTCGTCGCTATGAGGCGACACGTGGCAAACGGGTTTCTAATGGTCGTTATCGTAATCAGCTGACGTGGCTAAACGTTTAGTCACCATAAGCAAAACGTGAGAACGTTTTTTTACGTCACCACTCTTGACCAATGAGGAGAAACCATGTGGACCAATCGAAATACGCCACATGGAAACAATATGGTGCCATGTTGCCTTCTTCTGGGACGAAATCTGTTCGTCCCGGGCTACCCAGCGACATTTTTTCCGTCGCGAGTCTCAACCAATCAGGCGAAAGCATGTGGACCAATCAAAATACGCCACATGGAAACAAAATAGCGCCACGTCGCCTTCTTCTGGGACGAAATCTGCTCGTCGCGGGCTACCCAACGACTTTTTTTCGTCGCTAAACTCGTGGCACGTGCACCAACCAAATGGTGCCACGCAACGTCTTTTCCATGACTTTTTTTCCGTCTCGGATTTGGGTGATGTCATCACCGTGCAGGGGACGTTGTTTTTACGTCGTCTAATCGTCCAGTCATAGTAGGCCACGTGGGATGGACATACATCGTCACGTGTCGGTATTTGCCTTGACGGATTTTTACGTTAGTATGATGTCGGTTTTGGTTCTATTTGGGTGGTTACATCATCATTATAATTGCCAATTGCACACAGGCAGAAAAAACCACATAACAGGCATCAAATACTTAGTTTTTGCTACAGAATATCAAACCAACATACAGAACCACAGTTTCAAGGACCACACATCTGCTCAGCCAGCATCTCAAGTAGGGCAACTCCTTCTAGTTGAGATTTCTTCAGCGCAACTTGTTGCTTCCGAATGACTTCCATATCAACTACAAACTTCAGCCTCAGTTGCTCGGATTCTGCTTTCGCTGTCCTCATATCAGCAATTGTTCTGCGTACATTCACATCAAGCTGTGGTTCAGGCTCAGACTGTGAAAGACATGATTCCACACGGACCTTCTTTGAGAAAGTTGCTTTCCACTCTTCGGCATGACAACTTCACTATCATCCTCGTCCTCAACCTCTGAAGCAGATCGAGACATCACCCTTTTCTTGCTTTTCTATCAAGCATGCAAAGAAAATAGATGAAAATAACAGATGACAAGAATGTACAGAACATAGATGAAACTAGCAGATGACAAGCATGTACAAAAAATTGATGAAAACAAGCAGATTATAGTCAAACAACGGTGTGTCATGAACTAGCTGATGAGAAACATAGATGAAATAGAAGGTGTCAAGCATGTGAGGAAGATAGATGAAAATAGCATATGACAAGCATGTACAAAAAATTGATGAAAACAAGCAGATTATAGTCAAACAACGGTGTGTGTCATGAACTAGCTGATGAGAAGCGTAGATGAAACAACAGGTGTCAAGCATGTGAGGAAGATAGATGAAAATAGCAGATGACAAGCATGTACAAAAAAAATGATGAAAACTAGCATATTATAATCAACCAACTGTGTGTGTAATGAACTAGAAGATGAGAAGCATAGATGGAATATCAGGTGTCAAGCATGTGAGGAAGATATATGGAAACCATGTTGAAATGACAACAGCAGCCTTAATTACTATAAGTGGGTTTCACGGCCTTAATTAGCTTGCCAAAACTTCTTATAGTATGTAATAGAGGTAGTAGCACAAAATATATGGCGCCACATTGATCAAACAGTTCAACACAAGATAAGAAAACTGCACCCTAGTTGTTGCGATATCATGAAAGAATGTTGAGCTACCGGGTTAGGGAATAACCTACAGCTCATTATCGACGCTTGATTGTGATTGATACGACACGACTCCTGCAGTGGCATCTGATTCCTCTTCAACATCATACACAGGCATGTACTGAGATCCAGGGTCTTGCTTCTTGGTCTTTTGGGGGGGGGGGGGTACAGTAGGACATAAAAGAAATCTTGTTGGCTTTACGCCCAGTTCATGCATCTTTGCATTTTTTGCCATGATAGTTCTGGCATGCTCTTCTTCAATGGGGTGTAGTGGCGATCCTAACATGAATAAAGAATAAAAAGTAAAGTACAAATATAATGCTTCATAAGAACCTAATACAACATAAATAATTAAGGCACTCATCTTGTAAGAACAGTCCAGTGCAAGTAATATAAATTCTAATCCTAACTAAGACTGATAGGATCACAAGCAAAGTGAAATTAAACCTAATACGTAGTATACAAGCTAGATTGCTGCAAATGAGCAAAGTTTTACCAAGCAAGAAGGCCCCCCTTCCTATTTCCGTTACAAGAACCCATTTAGTGAGATTTATTGCATCAAACATTAGTAGTATAATTAGGATAAAAATGAATCATCGAACATACGATTAAGCAGACAATCAATTTAGAAAGATTAACTGCATCGAACATAAGCAGGATAATAAGGAAGCATCAAACAGACAATTAAATAGACAAAAGCAATTTAGAGAGAATAGTTGCCTGCATCTTTAGGGTCTTCTGTCTTGCTGTGTTTCTCGCCTTCAATCTTCACTCATTTCAGCATGCTTGCAGACATTGATGGTGACGTTGCGGTGAGGTTGGAGACGAGGTGGCAGATCTGGATGTACGGCGAGGTCGGTGGCGAGGTGGCTGACCGGCGAACACGGCGTCGAGGTGGCTGACCGGCGAGCACGGCGCGAGGTGGAAGATAACGTACGGCGAGGTTGGAGACGATGTGACAGACAGGCGAGCACAACGGCGAGGTGGCGGATCTGGACGGCGAAAAGACCGGTGATGTGGCAGATCTGGAGGGTGATCTCGACGGCAACGAGGGAGTTCTGGCAAGCGAGCTATACGGCGAGGTGTGAGACCGGCGGAATAGAGGATCTGTTTTGGGAGGACAAGGGGGAGTGGATATTTTGAAATAGTGGCTTTCTCTTTCGGCGAGAGGGCCGATCGAGCGGATAAGGCAGGGTTTCGGAACGATTGCAGAAATGCCCTCCAGGCTACAGGTTGCCAGTTGTGTGCGGGAGGGCTGAGAAGTAAATTATCCTTGCACGAAAAAATTTGGGCGGGCAGTCCTGGCGCGAATTTTTCGAAGCGACGCGAAATTTTGGCGGAACTGCGGAAAACTTTGCTAGCCGTCCGATGCTGATGGGTGGCTTACAAAAATTGAGCATTTATGCAATTATTTAGTACTAAAGATTGCGAAAAAATCCCGAAAGTATTTTACCTAAAATCCTGGAAAGGGTCAATTATGTGGAATACTACTACATGTTGATTGGCGGCTTGAACTTTGCTAGCCGTTGGATGCTAGTCAACTTTTTTGTCTACACCTATCGCCGGTGTCGGAAGGGGGTAGACCATTGTTCTTTTTTGCTTGGTTATGTTAAGTTAGGCCATAGTTACATGGATAACCCAAATCTAGATCTACTTGTAATAAGATTCCCTCTAGTTCCCTGAAGAAACCATAGCCATGATGGGGGAAAAGACGGAACTGCCGTTCTGGACCCTCTACATGAGTCGGAAGGGGGTTGAAAATTGGAACCAATTTCTTGGTTTTGTCAGGTTAGGCACAAGGAACACCCAAGACAATGGTAGCGTCCACCTCTTGGCAAGATTTCCCCAGTTGCGTTAGATCCGGGACTTTTGGGCTCTAAGTAGTCCTCGCACGTGCTGAGAGAATCCGACGCCGGTGAAGTGCGCCCTAACACAGAGAGCGAGGGAATCTTGCGCATCCAAGACCCATGAAACACTCTAACACACATGGTATGGCATACGCTGGGATTTGGTGGCATTCGGATGATCCAGAGCCCCCTCTCCGGAGAAACCATAGCCCCGCTGTGAAAAAGACGAAATTGTCGTTCTGGCCCCTCTACGTGAGCCGGAAGGGGATAGAAAAGTGGAACCAATTGCCTTGTTGGGTTAGATTAGGCCCAATGAACACCCAAGACAATTGTAGGTCCTACCTCTTGGCAAGATTCCCCCAGTTCCGTTAGATCTGGGAGTTTCGGGCTCTAAGTAGTCCTCGAACTCGCCAGAGAGAATCCGACGCCGGTGAATCCCTAACACTGGGAGCGAGGGAATCTTGGGCATCCAATACCCATGCCACACTATAACACACGTGTTATGACATACCATGGGATTTGGTGGCATTCAGACGATCTTGAGCCCCCTCTCCGGAGAAACCATAGCCCCGATGAGGTAAAAGACGGAATTGTCGTTCTGGCCCCTCTACGTGAGCCGGAAGGGGGTAGAAAAGTGGAACTAATTGCTTTGGTGTGTTAGGTTAGGCCCAAGGAACACCCAAGACAATGGTTGGGCCCACCATTTGGCAAGATTCCCCCATTTCCGTCAGTTCCGGGAGTTTCGGGCTAATCCTGGAACCGGCAGAGAGAATATGACGCCGGTGAGCCCTAACACACAGAGAGAGAGAGAATACTGGCCATCCAAGACCTATGACACACTCTAACACACATGTTATGGAATAACATGGGATTTGGTGGCATTCAGACGATCCGGAGCCCCCTCTCCGGAGAAACCATAGACCCGATGTGGAAAAAGACGGAACTGCCGTTCTCGCCACTCTACGTGAGCCGGAAAGGGGTAGAAATGTGGAACCAATAGCTTGTTTGTGTTAGGTTAGGCCCAAGGAACACTCAAGACAATGTTGGGCCCACCTGTTGCCAAGATTCCCCGAGTTTCGTCGGTTTCGGGAGTTTCGGGCTCTAAGTAGTCCTTGAGCACGCTAGAGAGAATCCGACGCCGATGAAGCCCTAACAGAGAGAGAGTTAATCTTGGGAATCCAAGACCCATGACACACTATTACACACATGGTATGGCGTACCTTGGGATTTGGTGGCATTCAAACGATCTAGAGGCCCCTCTCCGGAGAAACCATGGCCCTGATGGGGAAAAATATGGAACTGTTGTTCTGGCCCCTCTACGTTAGGCGGAAGGGGGTAGCAAAGTGGAACCAAATGCTTGGTTGTATTAGGTTAGGACCAAGGAACACCAAAGAAAAGGGTAGGGCCCACCTCCTGGCAAGATTCCCGCCATTCCGTGAGATCTGGGAGTTTCAGGCTCTGAGTAGTCCTGGAACCCGTGAAAGAGAATGCGTCGCCGGTGAAGCCATAACACAAAGAGTGAGGGAATCTTGGTCATACAAGACCCATGCCACAATCTAACACATATGGTTTGGCATACCCTAGAATTGGGTGGGAATTCAGACGCTCCGGAGCCCCTCCCCAGAGAAACCCTAGGTGTGCTGGAGAAAAAGAAGAAACTGCCGGTCTGGCCCCTCTACGTGAGCCGGAAAGGGGGAGCAAAGTGGAACTAATTGCTTTGTTGTGTTATTTTAGTCCCAAGTAACACCAAATAAAATGTTAGTACTCACCTCTTGGCAAGATTCCCCCCGTTTCGTCAGATTCGGTAGTTTCGGGCTCTAAATAGTTTTGGAACCAGCTAAAGAGAATTCGACGCCGGCGAAGGCCTAACACACAAAGAGAGGGAATCTTGGGCATCAAAGACCAATGAAACACTATAACACACATGGTTATGGCATACCATGGGATTTGGTGGTATTCAGCCGATCTAGAGCCCCTCTCCGGAGAAACCCTAGCCCCGCTGGGAAAACAGAAGGAACTGCCGTTCTGGCCCCTCTACGTGAGCCGGAAGGGGGTAGCAAAGTGGAACCAACTGCTTGGTTGTGTTAGTTTAGGCCCAATGAACACCCAAGACAATGTTAGGGCCCACCTCCTGGCAGGATTCCCCCTGTTTCTTCACATCCGGGAGTTTCGGGCTCTGAGTAGTCCTTGAACCCGCCAGAGAGAATCTGATGCCGGTGAGGCCATAACACGCCGAGTGAGGAAATGTTGGGCATCCAAGACCCATGAAACACTCTAACACACATGGTATGTCATACCATGTGATTTGGTGGCATTCAGACGATCCGGAGGCCCCTATCCGGAGAAACCATAGCCCCGCTAGCCAGAATGACGGAACTGCCGTTCTGGCCCCTCTACGTGAGCCGAAGGGGGTAGCAAAGTGGAACCAACTGCTTGGTTGTGTTAGTTTAGGCCCAATGAACACACATGACAATGTTACGTCCCACCTCTTGGTAAGATTCCTCGAGTTCCGTCAGTTCCGGGAGTTTCGGGCTCTAAGTAGTCCTGGAACCCGCCAGAGAGAATCCGACGCCGGTGAAGCCCTAACACAGAGAGAGAGGGAATCTTGGGCATCCAAGACCCACGAAACACTATAACACACTTGGTATGGTATACCATGGGATTTGGTGGTATTCAGACGGTCTGGAGGTGTAAGGACCCCAGACCGGCAGTCTGAAACCCTCTGTATGCATACATTCACGATCCCAGAAAGATCAGTCGTGAACAACATACAAAGTTGGCATACAGAAATACATCATCCATTACACGAATACATAAAGGTATTACATAAATGATCACATGATCAAGGCTAACACAACTGCCACATAAGGCAGGCAACTTAACAAACACAACGGAAGACAATTTAAACACAACGTAGATGAGCCCAAGTCACGCCTTAACCTACAGGCTGCTGACCCAGAGACGATCCTAGTTCGCAAAGCCGTCAGCTCCGTACTTCTCTTCATAGATCTCCTTCGGAGGCTCCTTCTCAAAGTCTGGCAAGTAGATATCAGGGGCGAAACCATAATGAGTACATTTGAATGTACTCAGCAAGACATCCATCATGTCACTTACCAAACATGCAAATATGCTTATATGGTGGAATAGGTAGGCTATAAATAGGGTTCACTATCAATGGTGTTCATATATGATGACACCACAGTTGCAGTCAGGTTAATCTGTATCTTCGTTGAAGAAGATACTTCAGAAGAAAATAATATAGTTTTATTTCTCTTGTAGATATCACATGTACAAGAGGTTTTGTAAAGCTTTGTTAAAGAATATTTTCTCTTTGCAAAACTTCTTGGAATCAGTTTCCAGAATTCTTGCTTAGAGTAGAAAAGGTTTTCTTTGCAAAACATTTTGTTTTGTATAACGACATCTGGCTTTTCATCATCGACGATACCTCCACGGTATAAGTTTTCCTTCCTTTCCGAACTTCACAAGTTCAACACTTCCTTTCAAAAACACCTTTTTGAAAACATTGACACAATGCTAGCTACATGTCCATTCAACTGTCCATATCCGAGGACGCGGCATCTTCAAAAAAGTTGTACTCTGCAGAGGTGTACTCATCCACCAGATCCAGTACACCTACCGTGAACAACCACGGACTGTAACAACAGTATGTAAACATCAGGTATCTGATCATAACCATTCACTATGTTCAAGCTAGTATATGTATATCTCTCAGTCGAGTGTACGCATCCCTGGCACCGAGCTAATCCCCGCCAAGCGAGGAGCCCCAACTGCTGCATCCGGAGGGAAAATGAATCCCACACTTTTATGTCTCCACGACATTCGGTTCGAGGGTACGACGTCCCTGATAGCGATTGAGATAGAACACACACTAACAAGGACAAACTTCAAGTTAAGCCCCGTGCCCATGTTGGGGTAGGGTGGCAGTACGGTAAAGGTTGTCCGGCGAAGACTAGGTTATGTGTCATTTTTGAAAACACCACTTTCTCAAAAATGACCACTTCCACATTCCTCCGGAGAACAAGGATCCGCCTTTTCTCCGGGTTTTTCCGTAAAGCCTTTGTTTTGTAGAATCACAATTTTAGGGTGTCCACTTAGGGACTAGTATATTTGATGGTAATAAATACCATATGGTGGCTTATGGGCTTGGTATTACCAAGTTTAACTACTGGCATAATAGTAACCTATATACTAGTATAGTAGTAATAGCCACATCGAAAATAGTTTTGATAGTCAAGTTTTGGTAAAACTTCAGAGGTAAAACATGCATGATAGATAATGATAAGTATTGTATCAGCAAGCATCAGGATGGCTTGCCTGGTATCTCCTTGTGTCCCTGGTTTTTGGAGTGACTGGAACTTGAAACAGAGCTTCACGACACTTCCTTCCTCTTCGTTTTCTAACGTCGTAAAAAGAATAATGGACACACATTCAGAACCAATCAAGGCAAGCAACAATACATAACAATACATACAGCAAGGAAACTAATAATAACCACTCTCACAATTATTAATTTAGCAAACAATCAAACAAACACACTTGGTAGAAATGCCATTTAATAAGACAGCTCAAGGTTGGAGGAATATATCTCACAACCTCAATATCATGGATTCAGTGGGTGTGCCACTCTCATACCAAGATATTAAGAAACCCAAAGTACACTTAGTTTCACATGGGTGAGACTACTAAGAGTATATAAAACATGCAAAATAATAATCATGGCAATGGGTCTATCAACCAAACCACAAAAAGAACAAGGTAGCTATTCTACTAAGCCTAAATTCACATCAAGAATAAATAAAACACATGATTTGTAAAAGTGACTTTTACAAATCAGTGATCCTACACAAGTGCAACAAGGCAATAGACTCATCACAAAACACACAATTCTCATAGTGAGAACAATAGAAACAATGACTAAAAAGGAGGAATCCTATGGACATGCTTCTACTAAGGGTTTGCTATGCAAGCATGCATAACATGTAAAGTACTAAAAAGCAAACAAGGAACCATGTCATCATAATGAGAAATGAAAACATGTCTTCATGCTAGGATACACAAATATCTACCAAACACAAGTTGGCAGGAAAAATAATTCAATACAAAAATGCTAGGGAAACTAGTACTACTCAAACATTAAGAATCAATGGATGCATTTCAATAAAGTAATTGAAATACAACCAGAGGGTCCATGTCATAAAAATAGGGGTGAAAAACATCTATACTTGCTATAACAAAAATATCCCATTTGATAAAACAAGGTATCAATTTGCAGGGCAACTCCTACATACTAGTGGTAATAAAAAGGGCATTACTAGAGGAATCAAACCATACTCCAAGAATGGATTTTTTTCCTAGCAAGCCACACATGATTAAAACCACTTACAAACAGAAGCATACAAATTTTCATTTAGCACTTAAAAACTCAAGGCAAAAATACTAGGCACTCATTAGTTATAGAACTATATAAAGGAAACACATCTAGTGTGGGGGAAATAATGTTTCCACCAAAAATGCAATGACACCAGTGGGTGTTCCACTAGCATATCAAAGCATTAAGATTTCACAAAGCCTCTGGTCCTACGTGCTAAAAATTAACAAAATACTAAACTAGCATCTAGTGCAATAACCATACTAGTAGAAAATAATAGGATTCTAAAATAAGCAAGGTAATGCTACTCATGCTATTATTCCCACACAAATGAAATTTCAGGGGTCAAGTACTCATAAAAACATCATCAAAATTCTACTGGTCCTATTAACACAACACAAAAATATGTGGCTACACAACCACAAATTTTTATGCCAAAAATTCTACACATGAGAGAATTTTTACAGCATTTGCATAGTGATGACTAAACTACTCATGCTTCTCTACCAACTCAAGTGCAAGCTAGCAGAGGTGATACCATCACAATATCAGTACCAACATGGTACTAGATCCAATCTCTCAACACAACAATCCAATTGCTTGCACATAATTTATCACTCAAAAATTCTATGCAAGTATTAACTAGAGATAAAACATATGCTACTAACATAAATCCTATTTCTTCTCAACTCAAGTCTACACAATCTAACATGCTAAAATAGCTAAGTAAACCTTAGAAAACAAGTTCACACAACTTGTACATGCTAGAAAACAATATTGCAACACAAAAATAACTCACACAAATTGATTACCTAAAAATGCCAAAATGGCAGAAACATGCAAAACAAGGATCTGTCCACCAAATTTTCTAGGATGCTCTAAAAATTAAACCCAGCAAGGTTTGGATATCCCTAAACATATAAAATACCATCCAATTGAGTTTGCATCAAAATTCATCTTTAATTACTTTATAAAAATCACCAAAGTGCTCTCTGGTGTTTTACCAAATTGCATGCCATTTCAAAAATACTATGAATTTAGAATCAAGGTTAATTTCTCCTGTTAGGAAATTCCAAGGGCTTTCCAATGCAATTGGATACACCTCATTCTGAGTTGTGAAATTAAAATGGTGCTCATTTTGGTGTTTCTGGTACCTGTTGCCAAAACATTTTTAGTTTCTAAAATATTCATCCAAATGTAGATCTAAAAATTGGAGATGGTTTAGATTTAGTTTATTTACCACTGTGAATTTTATCTTGGTCAAATTCCTTATTTAGGTCAGCTTTTAGGCCCTAAAGTAAACATGCTAGTTTTCTGGAAAAATTAAAAGGAAAAACAAACATCACATGGGCCAGATCCACAGTTGGGCCGGCCAGATCTAAACTCACCGCGGGCAGAGCCAGCCGCAGACGCTGACCCGCGGGCCAGACGGCCACGCGGCAGCCACGCACGCAGATCGCGGCCCCACGTGCAGGTTTGACTCCTCCCAGCGCAGGGTCAAGGGCGCTGACGCCAGCACGGCGTCATCGCCGGCGGGGAGGATTCCGGCGAGCCAAATCCGGCGCAAAACGGCCACCAAAATGCGAATCAAAAGCATGCGCACGTAGCACTCGATGCGGGCAACCGAACGAACGTAACCTCGTTTCCGGGGAGTCACCGGAAAGCGACCGTTGACGGCGGCGCACGGCGGCCGAACGCGAGCACGGCGCGGCGAGGTTCTAGAGAGAGAGGGAGAGGGGAAAAACGACGGCGAGGAGAGCCTGCTCACCCTAGACGCGCGGGAGGACTCGGTGAGGGCGGAGGAGGCTCGAGGCGGCGGGGATCCCTCGCCGGAGTCCGCCGGGCTCGAGGAAGAAACGGGGATGGCGCGGGCTCCTCGAGGCGTTTCGCCTCGATTCCTCTGGCACCGAGGACCAGCACGACGAGGCGGAGGGGTTGAGCTCAACGGCGACCGGCGGCGAGCTCGGAGACGTCCGATCGACGGCGAGCCATAGCTAGGGTTTCGGCTTTGAAGATATTTTCAGAGCAGAGAGAGAGAGAGGAAGCTTGAGGGGGAGAGAGAGAGCAAGTAGCAGATAGCTAGCACATGGGGGGGGTTCTTATCCTCAAGGATTCCTTCTAATCGAAGCAATGGAGTAGGTCACTGCTGCTACAGAGGTGCTAGGAAGAAGAAGGGTGACTCAGCTCATAACTAGGTCCCTGGCTATTTACAAAAAAGTCCTTTTCTCTCTTTTTCTTCTCTGAAAAAAATTGTTTTCACTGGGGAAACAAAGTCTAAATTTAAAATCCTTTTGCCCAAAATTCTTATTAGTTGAGATACACAACATATGCAAAAATTGGCTCAATTGAATAAACTTGATAGTTCAAAGTTGTTCAAATTTCAATTCTGACATAAATGGACATTGAATTTATTAGACTACTTAGGAGCTTCCAAAAATGATAATTTTTGGCACACATTCCTTATTAGGTGTGTTCCTTTTGTGGTAGAAAATTAAAGTCATTTTGAGTTACTTCATAGAACAAACTTGTTCAAACTTCAAAAAGGTGCTGTCTAGAAAACAGGGGTTTTTGGCAACTTAAATTATTCAAAAACTTGTGCCCTTTTGGTTTTCATCCTTATTTATGATATATAGCATGTGGTATTTAATTCATGGTATTTTGAAAAAGTTTGTAGAACAAACTTGTTCAAAATTCCAAATGTTGCTGTGGAGAAAAATCATGTTTTCTGGACTTTAATGGATTCAATTTTTGGTCTCCTCTTGTGTGTGTTCCTTATTTGATATAAGGAAGCACTGGTATTAATTTCAGATCATTTGAAGAAAGTTTCCAATAGTAACTTGTTTTAGTTTCCTGTTTCTGGAAATATTGGAAATTCAATTTAATAAGGCACTTGGCTTTTCTTTAACAATGCTTTGCCAAAATATTTATGTGACTAGGGATAGCAAGTCAATGCTCTCCAATACCTTTGTTTTTAAGATTGCAAGGTTGGAAAAACATTTGATAAGATTTTTGGTGAAGCATTTAAGAATGCCTCTTTTTCCTGATAATCTTTTAGGGAAATTTATTAAGTGTTTCCTCTTTCTTAACTTAGGCCTTGGAATAATATTCAACATGTAGTATATTCATAAGATATATTTGGAAAACTCTTTGATCAATATTTACTTTAGAAAATATTGTCAAGGTCATTGGAACAATATGTTGAATATTTTTAGTTTACTGCTTTGCTATCTTTTTAAGTTTGCAAGTTTATAATTAGTTTGTTTAGTTGCACTCAAACAAACACAACCAAATTTTATTGGTCAAGAAATTAGCAAAACAACTGTGTTATCAGGTATTCCAAAATTGGGATGTGACAGGTCTTCCCCCCTTAAAAAGAATCTCGTCCCCGAGATTCGCAAGCGAGGACTAAGGGAGGGCTAACAAACACAATGTTAGTGTTGGAGTGCAGGTGCTTCCCCCCTTTGATTTTTCATGGGAGGCGGGGTACTCCCCTAAATTAGCAAATTCTTTTCACGGGAGTTGGGTGTCATACTCAAAACCTTAGATCCAAACACCCGTCTTCAAAAAAAATCTCTAGCTATCAATTTACTCAACCGCCAATTTTAAAATTTCTGATAACGTCACTACTGCCAACTAGCTCCTTTTAGTGCAGAACTACCTGGAAACGTACCGTCAATTATTACAAGAGTTCCTAGATATATCACACATCTTACATACCACATATGGAGTGGTGTACCACTCTCATAACAAGGTATATAGGAAGCTAAAAATATAGCTTGTGGGTGCAAAGGTTAGGTTGCTAAGTTAAAGCAAACAGACAGAACAATACCTACGGCAGTGGGTGTTACTCACCCCAAGCAACTATCACTTAATGCGTTCATGATTTTAGTTGGATGTTTTAGTTTCATAAGATACTCTTAAGCACAATCATAACACAAGTATAAACTCATGCTAATGTAAAACATTTAAACAAAATCCAATAAGCAAGCAAACAACACCACAGATGAATAGACTATTTATTCACTAGGTTATTTTTTATTAGGGGTTTTGGAATCCAACAATCGTGAACAATTAGCAAACAACCAGTAGCTAAAAACCAAAGAATACAATCATAAAGATACTCTAAAATACCATCTTAACCCAAGATAAAACTCCTATTACACAGGCATAAAAAAAAGGACTGCACAAATAACACACTAGTATGAAAAATCTAAATCAGCATGCTATAAGAGATAATCATATCCTATAACCATAGAACATGCAACTAAATAATTCATGGAATGATAACAGAAGTAATAACTTCCTAAACATGCTATATCAACACATATACTCATAAAATAAAAAGAGGGTAATACTAGAGCAAAAATCACCATTTTCTAGTGGTGAAACTAGTTTCACTCTAGAGAAGCAAACAATGCTACCATGATGTTTGAACCTAAACAAGCAAGTCATGATTATAAGTGTACCTAATAACAGTACACAAAACTTACTCATGTTAGTAAGCACAAACACCAAAGTAATTCTACGAATCAACCATTTAGCATGCAGAAATTTCTTCTAGCAATTTCTGTTTTCTTTAACTCATTACTAGCAAACAAGCAAGGTATAACCCACACAACCAGTAGCTATGTAATTAATGAAAATTTATCTAAACCTTTTCAAAAATCCATACACTCAATTTAAAATTATTCACAAACAATCTACCAATCAAGAGGAATTTATTTTATTTGCGAACAATTTAATTTTAGCACACGATAGTGAAACATTTCTTAACATGATACCCCTAAGGAATATTATGCTAACAAAAGGATCACACCTAAACATACTAGTATTTACTAATAAGAAATAAACTTCTCACTTGCATAGGTGAGAGCAAACAATTATATTTTCCATGGTGGAAAATAGAAATCAATCACATAGTGAAACATGCTATTTTCACACATGTGTATGGTTGGGGATTTTCATCCTCAAGCCAAAATGCAATGGGACCAGTGGGCTATGGCCTACTAATACCAAGGAAAAATAGGTACTAAGCCTCTGGTTACTCATGAAAAACTTTGCATACAAGATAAAAATATAAGGCTATTTAATCTAGTGAAACAATACTAGTGCATAATGATAGCAATGCTTACACATGCTTTACTATTAAGAGACATGCAAGCTAACAGAGGTACAAGCATAAAAATAACAGTACCTAAATGGTACTGTACTCAAGGAAAACATAGCACAAAATCTACTAAGAAAGTATACACAGATCTAGCTCTCACAATACTTCCCAATAATAAACTAGAAGGTAACAAATGCTATTTCATTTTTATTCGAGTTTCCAATCATGCACACACTTTCTAGGGTAGATTTATTGTAAGAAAACAACATAATAACAAGTACTAACAACTCCATATAAGTTAGGAAGCAAGATTGAATAAAACACAAATTTATTTCAATCAAGAGCACACAAAGAAACAAAAATAGGAAAACTGTTGTTTCCTAGATCTATCATAACCATTCCATCGTTCACTTAATTCCTAAACCCCGAATTTCATAGTACCTACAGCGTCTATTAAGATTTGGTTTCTAAAGTAGATACACCTGATATCCTATTGACTAGTAAACGAATAGGTCATCATCTTATTTTCTCGTGACTTCTCCTTTTTACCAACTAGATTAAAAGGTGTCCTAAGTCACTTAATTCCTTGGTTTAGAAAGAGTTGTCATTAGTTCACATGCTTTGGTTAGGTGTCAATCCTAAGATTAGGCAAAGCATGTTAGTCTTGTTAGCTTTATATTTAATCATGCTTGTCCGACAATATACGACTAGCGTCATCGTACGTCGAATATTGAATTGTGCTCTTCGGATTGGTTTTTGAGGGGGGGGGGGATTGCGCATCCTGGCATGTGAAAGACTTCTTTTGCACCTTTCTCCAGAGGAGGGAGGTATATAACTTTTAAAAGGGGATCTCTTTAGTTTGGTCTTTTAAAAGGGGACATAAAAAAAATATGTGCAACATTTAGCCAACAGGGCAAAAAGAGTCGGGTGCAAACAGACAAACATAGATGTTTTGGTCAGTAGTGGTTGGTGTGTAGCGCTTGTAGCAACGCTCTCAGCTCGTGTGGCTTGATGGTCCTCTATTATTAGGCCCAACGGTGCTTTCATGGATGGTGGGGGAGATGGTGGTGGTTCACGACGGTGGCATTATGAAGCGAAAACAAGTATACGTCTAAGCAACAAATTCTTGTTTTTGAATACTTTACAAACATTTTTTCTTGCAAAACCTAACAAGAGGCGATTCAAAAACAAGAGTGGGGCAAGCACAAATCTGCAAATTTTGAGCACCCCACAAACATATAGAAGCCTAGATGAACCAAACTCTACACCACACAATAGCACAAAGTCTTACGGACACACATATGCAAGCCATAACACACAAGCAAGGTTCCATTGGAGCTACGTCGGGGGAGGCGACTCATGGGGTCATTGCTAAATTACTCCAAACTAGACGGATCCAAAATCCTAGAAGTGGCTGAAGAACTATATCTACTTCTGACCATCATCACTTTAGAGCTAGGCAATTATTTTGGTCTTCTTGGGACACCGGCAAGTATACAAGTTTTTGGATGGAAACAAGATAATAGAAGTAAAGTTTTCATAAAACTTTTAACTGAGAGAGGTAAGACTATGCAACAATTTGTTTTTGAAACCCCAATTATTTTCTGAACAGAAAACTTCAAAGACGAGAGATGTTTCAAAAACAGAGCGGAGCAGTTGCAAACAAGTAAGAAATAAACTCTTAACCGAGAGAGATATGCCTTTAGAATCTTTTGAAAAGATCAGAAGGAGGGAAAATATACTAAAATTCCCTTAGATAAAAATAATTTAGATAGTAAATAGGTTTTTACTCAAAAATACTTTCCTTTCCTATCTGACGTCCATGCTAACTAAGGTCTCCTAAGGTCAGGATGGCTCTGATACCAACTCTGTAAGGACCCCAGACCGGCAGTCTGAAACCCTCCGTATGCATACATTCACGATCCCATAAAGATCAGTCGTGAACAACATACAAAGTTGGCATACAGAAATACATCATCCATTACACGAATACATAAAGGTATTACATAAATGATCACATGATCAAGGCTAACACAACTGCCACATAAGGCAGGCAACTTAACAAACACAGCGGAAGACAATTTAAACACTACGTAGATGAGCCCAAGTCACGCCTTAACCTACAGGCTGCTGACCCGGAGACGATCCTAGTTTGCAAAGCCGTCAGCTCCGTACTTCTCTTCATAGATCTCCTTCGGAGGCTCCTTCTCAAAGTCTGGCAAGTAGATACCAGGGGCGAAACCATAATGAGTACATTTGAATGTACTCAGCAAGACATCCATCATGTCACTTACCAAACATGCAAATATGCTTATATGGTGGAATAGGTAGGCTATAAATAGGGTTCACTATCAATGGTGTTCATATATGATGACACCACAGTTGCAGTCAGGTTAATCTGTATCTTCGTTGAAGAAGATACTTCATAAGAAAATAACATAGTTTTATTTCTCTTGTAGATATCACATGTACAAGAGGTTTTGTAAAGCTTTGTTAAAGAATATTTTCTCTTTGCAAAACTTCTTGGAACCAGTTTCCAGAATTCTTACTTAGAGTAGAAAAGGTTTTCTTTGCAAAACATTTTGTTTTGTATAACGACATCTGGCTTTTCATCATCGACGATACCTCCACTGTATAAGTAATCCTTCCTTTCAGAGCTTCACAAGTTCAACACTTCTTTTCAAAAACACCATTTTGAAAACATTGACACAATGCTAGCTACATGGCCATTCAACTGTCCATATCCGAGGACGCGGCTTCTTCGAAAAAGTTGTACTCTGCAGAGGTGTACTCATCCACCAGATCCAGTACACCTACCGTGAACAACCATGGACTGTAACAACAGTATGTAAACATCAGGTATCTGATCATAACCATTCACTATGTTCAAGCTAGTATATGTCTATCTCTCAGTCGAGTGTACGCATCCCCGGCACCGAGCTAATCCCCGCCAAGCCAGGAGCCCCAAGTGCTGCATCCGGAGGGAAAATGAATCCCACACTTTTATGTATCCACGACATTCGGTTCGAGGGTACGACGTCCCTTATAGCGATTGAGATAGAACACACACTAACAAGGACAAACTTCAAGTTAAGCCCCGTGCCCATGTTGGGGTAGGGTGGCAGTACGGTAAAGGTTGTCCGGCGAAGACTAGGTTATGTGTCATTTTTGAAAACACCACTTTCTAAAAAATGACCACTTCCACATTCCTCCGGAGAACAAGGATCCGCCTTTTCTCCGGGTTTTTCTGTAAAGCCTTTGTTTTGTAGAATCACAATTTTAGGGTGTCCACTTAGGGACTAGTATATTTGATGGTAATAAATACCATATGGTGGCTTATGGGCTTGGTATTACCAAGTTTAACTACTGGCATAATAGTAACCTATATACTAGTATAGTAGTAATAGCCACATCAAAAATAGTTTTGATAATCAAGTTTTGGTAAAACTTCAGAGGTAAAACATGCATGATAGATAATGATAAGTATTGTATCAGCAAGCATCAGGATGGCTTGCCTGGTATCTCCTTGTGTCCCTGGTTTTTGGAGTGACTGGAACTTGAAACAGAGCTTCACGACACTTCCTTCCTCTTCGTTTTCTAACGTCGTAAAAAGAATAAGGGACACACATTCAGAACCAATCAAGGCAAGAAACAATACATAACAATACATACAGCAAGGAAACTAATAATAACCACTCTCACAATTATTAATTTAGCAAACAATCAAACAAACACACTTGGTAGAAATGCCATTTAATAAGACAGCTCAAGGTTGGAGGAATATATCTCACAACCTCAATATCATGGATTCAGTGGGTGTGCCACTCTCATACCAAGATATTAAGAAACCCAAAATACACTTAGTTTCACATGGGTGAGACTACTAAGAGTATATAAAACATGCAAAATAATAATCATGGCAATGGGTCTATCAACCAAACCACAAAAAGAACAAGGTAGCTATTCTACTAAGCCTAAATTCACATCAAGAATAAATAAAACACATGATTTGTAAAAGTGACTTTTACAAATCAGTGAGCCTACACAAGTGCAACAAGGCAATAGACTCATCACAAAACACACAATTCTCATAGTGAGAACAATAGAAACAATGACTAAAAAGGAGGAATCCTATGGACATGCTTCTACTAAGGGTTTGCTATGCAAGCATGAATAACATGTAAAGTACTAAAAAGCAAACAAGGAACCATGTCACCATAATGGGAAATGAAAACATGTCCTCATGCTAGGATACACAAATATCTACCAAACACAAGTTGGCAGGAAAAATAATTCAATACAAAAATGCTAGGGAAACTAGTACTGCTCAAACATGAACAATCAATGGATGCATTTCAATCAAGTAATTGAAATACAACCAGAGGGTCCATGTCATAAAAATAGGGGTGAAAAATATCTATACTTGCTATAACAAAAATATCCCATTTGATAAAACAAGGTATCAATTTGCAGGGCAACTCCTACATACTAGTGGTAATAAAAAGGGCATTACTAGAGGAATCAAACCATACTCCAAGAATGGATTTTTTTCCTAGCAAGCCACACATGATTACAACCACTTACAAACAGAAGCATACACATTTTCATTTAGCACTTAAAAACTCAAGGCAAAAATACTAGGCACTCATTAGTTATAGAACTATATAAAGGAAACACATCTAGTGTGGGGGAAATAATGTTTCCACCAAAAATGCAATGACACCAGTGGGTGTTCCACTAGCATATCAAAGCATTAAGAGGTCACAAAGCCTCTGGTCCTACTTGCTAAAAATTAACAAAATACTAAACTAGCATCTAGTGCAATAACCATACTAGTAGAAAATAATAGGATGCTAAAATAAGCAAGGTAATGCTACTCATGCTATTATTCCCACACAAATGAAATTTCAGGGGTCAAGTACTCATAAAAACATCATCAAAATGATACTGGTCCTATGAACACAACACAAAAATATGTGGCTACACAACCACAAATTTTTATGCCAAAAATTCTACACATGAGAGAATTTTTCCAGCATTTGCATAGTGATGACTAAACTACTCATGCTTCTCTACCAACTCAAATGCAAGCTAGCAGAGGTGATACCATCACAATATCAGTCCCAACATGGTACTTGATCCAATCTCTCAACACAACAATCCAATTGCTTGCACATAATTTATCACTCAAAAATTCTATGCAAGTATTAACTAGAGATAAAACATATGCTACTAACATAAATCCTATTTCTTCTCAACTCAAGTCTACAAAATCTAACATTAGAAAACAAGTTCACACAACTTGTACATGCTAGAAAACAATATTGCAACACAAAAATAACTCACACAAATTAATTACCTAAAAATGCCAAAATGGCAGAAACATGCAAAACAAGGATCTGTCCACCAAATTTTCTAGGATGCTCTAAAAATTAAACCCATCTAGGTTTGGATAGCCCTAAACATATACAAGACCATCCAATTGAGTTTGCATCAAAATTCATCTTTAATCATTTTATAAAAATCACCAAAGTGCTCTCTGATGTTTTACCAAATTGCATGCCATTTAAAAAATACTATGAATTTGTAATCAAGGTTAATTTCTCCTGTTAGGAAATTCCAAAGGCTTTCCAATACAATTGGATACACCTCATTATGAGTTGTGAAGTTAAAATGGTGCTCATTTTGGTGTTTCTGTTACCTGTTGCCAAAACATTTTTCATTTCTAAAATGTTCATCCAAATGTAGATCTACAAAGTGGAGATGGTTTAGATTTAGTCGATTTACAACTGTGAATTTTATCTTGGTCAAATTCCTTCTTTAGGTTAGCTTTTAGGCCCTAAAGTAAACATGCTAGTTTTCTGGAAAAATTAAAAGGAAAAACAAACATCACATGGGCCAGATCCACAGTTGGGCCGGCCAGATCTAAACTCACCGCGGGCAGAGCCAGCCGCAGATGCTGACCCGCGGGCCAGATGGCCACGCGGCAGCCACGCACGCAGATCGCGGCCCCACGTGCAGGTTTGACTCCTCCCAGCGCGGGGTCAAGGGCGCTGACGCCAGCACGGCGTCATCGCCTGCGGGGAGGATTCCGGCGAGCCAAATCCGGCGCAAAACGGCCACCAAAATGCGAATCAAAAGCATGCGCACGTAGCACTCAACGCGGGCAACCGAACGAACGTAACCTCGTTTCCGGGGAGTCACCGGAAAGCGACCGGCGACGGCGGCGCACGGCGGCCGAACGCGAGCACGGCGCGGCGAGGTTCTAGAGAGAGAGGGAGAGGGGAAAAACGACAGAGAGGAGCGCCTGCTCACCCTAGATGCGCGGGAGGACTCGGTGAGGGCGGAGGAGGCTCGAGGCGGCGGGGAACCTTCGCCGGAGTCCGCCGGGCTCGAGAAAGAAACGGGGATGGCGCGGGCTCCTCGAGGCGTTTCGCCTCGATTCCTCTGGCACCGAGGACCAGCACGACGAGGCGGAGGGGTTGAGCTCAACGGCGACCGGCGGCGAGCTCGGAGACGGCCGATCGACGGCGAGCCATAGCTAGGGTTTCGGCTTTGAAGATATTTTCAGAGCAGAGAGAGAGAGGAAGCTTGAGGGGGAGAGAGAGAGCAAGTAGCAGATAGCTAGCACATGGGGGGGTTCTTATCCTCAAGGATTCCTTCTAATCGAAGCAATGGAGTAGGTCACTGCTGCTACAGAGGTGCTAGGAAGAAGAAGGGTTACTCAGCTCACAACTAGGTCCCTGGCTATTTACAAAAAAGTCATTTTCTCTCTTTTTGTTCTCTGAAAAAAATTGTTTTCACTAGGAAACCAAAGTCTAAATTTAAAATCCTTTTGCCCAAAATTCTTATTAGTTGAGATACACAACATATGTGAAAATTTGCTAATTTAATAAACTTGATAGTTCAAAGTTGTTCAAATTTCAATTCTGACATAAATGGACATTGAATTTATTAGACTACTTAGGAGCTTCCAAAAATGATAATTTTTGGCACACATTCCTTATTTGGTGTGTTACTTGTGTGGTAGAAAATTAAAGTCATCTTGAGTTACTTCATAAAACAAACTTGTTCAAACTTCAAAAAGGTGCTGTCTAGAAAACAGGGGTTTTTGGCAACTTAAATTATTCAAAAACTTGTTCCCTTTTTGTTTTCATCCTTATTTATGATATAGAGCATGTGGTATTTAATTCATGGCATTTTGAAAAAGTTTGTAGAACAAACTTGTTCAAAATTCCAAATGTTGCTGTGGAGAAAAATCATGTTTTCTGGACTTTAATGGATTCAATTTTTGGTCTCCTCTTGTGTGTGTTCCTTATTTGATATAAGGAAGCACTGGTATTAATTTCAGATCATTTGAAGAAATTTTTCAATAGTAACTTGTTTTAGTTTCCTGTTTCTGGAAATATTGGAAATTCAATTTAATAAGGCACTTGGCTTTTCTTTAACAATGCTTTGCCAAAATATTTATGTGACTAGGGATAGAAAGTCAATGCTCTCCAATACCTTTTTTTTTAAGCTTGCAAGGTTGGAAAAACATTTGATAAGATTTTTGGTGAAGCATTTAAGAATGCCTCTTTTTCCTTATAATCTTTTAGGGAAATTTATTAAGTGTTTCCTCTTTCTTAACTTAGGCCTTGGAATAATATTCAACAAGTAGTATATTCATAAGATAGATTTGGAAAACTCTTTGATCAATATTTACTTTAGAAAATATTGTCAAGGTCATTGGAACAATATGTTGAATATTTTTAGTTTACTGCTTTGCTATCTTTTTAAGTTTGCAAGTTTATAATTAGTTTGTTTAGTTGCACTCAAACAAACACAAACAAAGTTTATTGGTCAAGCAATTAGCAAAACAACTGTGTTATCAGGTATTCCAAAATTGGGATGTGACAGGAGGCCCCTCTCCGGAGAAACCATGCATAGACCCGTTGGGAAAAAAGACGGAACTGCCGTTCTGGCCCCTGTACGTTAGGCGGAAGGGGGTAGCAAAGTGGAAAAAGCTTCTTGGTTGTATTATGTTAGGCCCAAGGAACACCCAAAAAAATGGTAGCGCCCACCTCTTGGCAATATTCCCCCAGTTCCGTCAGATCCGGGCGTTTCGGGCTCTAAGTAATCCTGGAACCCGCGAGAGAGAATCTGACGCCGGTGAAGCCCTAACACAGAGAGAGCGAGTGAATCTTGGGAATACAAGACCTATGCCACAATCTAACACACATGTTATGCCATACCATGGGATTTGGTGGAATTCACACGATCCGGAGCTAGCCCCCTCTCCTGAGAAACCATAGACCCGCTGGGAAAAACACGGAAGTGCCGTTTTGGCCCCTCTACTTGAGCCGGAAAGGGGTAGAAAAGTGGAACCAATTGCCTGTTTGTGTTAGATTAGGCCCAAGGAACACCCAAGAAAATTATTGGGCCCACCTGTTGGCAAGATTCCCCGAGTTCCATCAGTTTAGGGAGTTTCGGGCTCTAATTAGTCCTGGAACCCACCAGAGAGAATCTGACGCGCCGGTGAAGCCATAACAGAGAGAGAGGGAATCTTGGGCATCCAAGACCCATGAAACACTATATACACAGACACATGTTATGACATACCATGGTGTATTTGGTGGCATTCAGACGATCTGGAGGCCCCTCTCTAGAGAAACCATAGCCCCGCTGGGAAAAAGACGGAACTGCCGTTTTGGCCCCTCCACGTGAGCCAGAAAGGTGCAGAAAAGTGGAACCAATTACTTGGTTATGTTAGGTTATGCCCAAGTAACACCCAATAAAATGGTAGGTCCCACCTCTTGGCAAGATTCCCCCTGTTCCGTGAGATCCGGGAGTTTCGGCTCTAAGTAGAACCGGCGAAAGAGAATCTGACGCCGGTGAAGCCATAGCACAGGGAGTAAGGGAATATTTGGAATCCAATACCCATGCCATACTATAACACACAAGGTATGTTATATCGTGGGATTTGGTGGCATTCAGACGGTCCGGAGGCCCCTCTCCAGAGAAACCATGGCCCCGCTGGGAAAAAGTCAAAACTGTCGTTCTGGCCCGTCTACGTGAGCCTGAATGGGGTAACAAAGCGGAACCAATTGCTTGGTTGTGTTAGGTTAGGCTCAAGTACCACCCAATACAATGGTAGGTCCCACCTCTTGGCAAGATTACCCCCATTCCGTAAGATCTGGGAGTTTCGGGCTCTGAGTAGTCCTGGAACCCGTGAAAGAGAATGCGGCGCCAGTGAAGCCATAACACAAAGAGTGAGGGAATCTTGGGAATCCAAGACCCATGCCACAATATAAAACAAATGGTTTGGAATACCCTATGATTGGGTGGGAATTCATACGCTCCAGAGCCCCCTCCCCGGAGAAACCCTAGGTCTGCTGGAGAAAAAGAAGAAACTGTCGGTCTGGCCCCTCTACGTGAGCCGGAAAGGGGTAGCAAAGTGGAACTAATTTCTTGTTTGTGTAATTTTAGGCCCAAGTAACACCAAATAAAATGGTAGGACCCACCTATTGGAAATATTCCCCCTGTTCCGTCAGATCCGGGAGTTTCGGGCTCTAAATAGTTTTGGAACCTGCTAGAGAGAATCAGACGCCGGCGAAGGCCTAACACACAAAGAGAGGGAATCTTGGGAATCCAAGACCCATGAAACACTATAACACACATGTTATGTCATACCATGGGATTTGGTGGTATTCAGACTATCCAGACTCCAGAGCCCCTCTCCGGAGAAACCCTAGCCCCGCTGGGAAAATAGACGGAACTGTCGTTCTGGCCCCTCTACGTGAGCCGGAAGGGGGTAGAAAAGTGGAACCAACCGCTTGGTTGTGTTAGTTTAGGACCAATGAACACCCAAGACAATGGTAGGGCCCACCTCTTGGCAGGATTCCCCCTTTTTCGTCACATCCGGGAGTTACGGGATCTAAGTAGTCCTTGAACCCGCCAGAGAGAATCCGACTCCGGTGAAGCCATAACACACCGAGTGAGGAAATGTTGGGAATCCAAGACCCATGAAACACTCTAACACACATGTTATGTCAGACCATGAGATTTGGTGGCATTCGGACGATCCGGAGGCCCCTCTCCGAAGGAACCATAGCCCCGCTAGGCAAAAAGACGGAATTGCCGTTCTAGCCCCTCTACGTGAGCCGGAAGGGGGTAGCAAAGTGGAACCAACTGCTTGGTTGTGTTATTTTAGGCCCAATGAACACCCAAGACAATGGTAGGGCCCACCTCTTGGCAAGATTCCCCGAGTTCCGTTAGTTCCGGGAGTTTCAGGCTCTAAGTAGTCCTGGCACCCGCCGGAGACAATCCGACGTCGGTGAAGCCCTAACACATAGAGAGAGAGAGAGAGAGAGAGAGGGAATCTTTGGCATCCAATACCCACTACACACTATAACACACATGTTATGGAATACCATGGCTTTTGGTGGCATTGAGACAATCTGAAGGCCCCTCTCCGGAGAAACCATGCATAACTCCGCTGGGAAAAAAGACGAAACTGCCGTTCTGGCCCCTCTACGTTAGGCGGAAGGGGGTAGCAAAGTGCAACTAACTGCTTGGTTGTATTAGGTTAGGCCCAAGGAACATCCAAAAAAATGGTAGGTTCCACCTCTTGGCAAGATTCCCCCAGTTCCGTCAGATCCCGGAGTTTCAGGCTCTAAGTAATCCTGGAACCCGCGAGAGAGAATCTGACGCCGGTGAAGCCCTAACACACACACACACACACACACACACACACAGAGAGAGAGAGAGAGAGAGTGAATCTTGGGAATACAAGACCCATGCCACACTCTAACACAAATGGTATTCCATACCATGGGATTTGGTGGCATTCAGACGATCAGGAGCCCCCTCTCCAGAGAAACCATAGCCCCGCTGGGAAAAAGACGGAACTGCCGTTTTTGCTTCTCTACTTGAGCCGGAAAGGGGTAGCAAAGTGGAAAAAATTGCTTGTTTGTGTTATGTTAAGCTCAAGGAACACCAAAGAAAATGGTTGGGCCCACCTGTTGGCAAGATTCCCCGAGTTCCATCAATTTAGGGAATTTCGGGCTCTAAGTAGTCCTGGAACCCGCCAGAGAGAATCTGCGCACCGGTGAAGCCATAACACAGAGAGAGAGAGGGAATCTTGGGCATCCAAGACCCATGACACACTATACACAAACATGGTATGGCAAACCATGGTGTATTCGGTGGCATTCAGACGATCTGGAGTCCCCTCTCCAGAGAAACCATAACCCCGCTGGGAAAAAGACGGAACTGCCGTTTTGGCCCCTTTACGTGAGCCGGAAAGGGGTAGAAAAGTGGAACCAATTACTTGGTTGTGTTAGGTTATGCCCAAGTAACACCCAATAAAATGTTAGATCCCACGTCTTAGCAAGATTCCCCTCGTTCCGTGAGATCCGGGAGTTTCGGGCTCTAAGTAGAACCCGCGAAAGAGAATCTGACGCCGGTGAAGCCATAACACAGGGAGTAAGGGAATCTTGGGAATAAAATTCCCATTCCACACTCTAACAAAAAAGGTATGGCATACCGTAGGATTTGGTGGCATTCAGACGGTCCGGAGGCCCCTCTCTAGAGAAACCATAGCCCCGCTGGGAAAAAGACGGAACTGCCGTTCTGGCCCGTCTACGTGAGCCAGAATGGGGTAACAAGCAGAACCAATTGCTTGGTTGTGTTAATTTGGGACCAAGTAACACCCAAGGTAATGGTAGTTCCCACCTCTTGGAAAGAGAGAGAGGGAATCTTGGGCATCCAAGACCCACGACACACTATAACACACATGGTATGGAATACCATGGGATTTGGTGGCACTCAGACGATCTGGAGGCCTTTCTCCGGAGAAACCATGCATAGCCCCGCTGGGGAAAAAGACGGAACTACCGTTCTGGACCCTCTATGTTAGGCGGAAGGGGTAGCAAAGTGGAAACAACCGCTTGGTTGTATTAGTTTAGGCCCAAGGAACACCCAACAAAATGGTAGGGACCACCTCTTGGCAAGATTCCCCCAGTTCCGTCAGATCCAGGAGTTTCAGGCTCTAAGTAATCCTGGAACCCGCCAGAGAGAATCTGCCGTCGGTGAAGCCCTAACACAAAGAGAGCGAGTGAATCTTGGGAATACAAGACCCATTCCACACTCTAACGCACAAGGTATGCCATACCATGGCATTTTGTGTCATTCATACGATCCAGAGCCCCCTCTCCAGAGAAACCATAGCCCGCTGGGAAAAAGACGGAAATGTCGTTTTGGCCCTCTACTTGAGCCAAAAAGGGGTAGAAAATTGGAACCAATTGCTTGTTTGTGTAGTCTTGTAACCAAAGTGAAACCATGCATAGCTCCGCTGGGAAAAATACGGAACTGCCGTTTTGGCCCCTCTACGTGAGCCGGAAAGGGGTAGCAAAGTGGAACCAATTACTTGGTTGTGTTAGGTTAGGCCCAAGTAACACCCAATAAAATGGTAGGTCCCACCTATTGGCAAGATTCCCCCCGTTCCGTGAGATCCGGGAGTTTCGGGCTCTAACTAGAACCCACAAAAGAGAATCTGACGCCGGTGAAGCCATAACACAGGGAGTAAGAGAATATTGGGCATCAAATACCCATGCCACACTCTAACACACACAAGGTATGGCATACCATGGGATTTGGTTGCATTCAGATGATCCGGAGGCCCCTCTCCAGAGAAACCATAGCCCCGCTGGGAAAAGACGGAACTGCCGTTCTGCCCCCTCTAGGTGAGCCGGAATGGGGTAGAAAAGCGGAACCAATTTCTTGTTTGTGTTAGGTTAGGCCCAAGTAAAACCCAAGAAAATGGTAGATCCCACCTCTTGGCAAGATTCCCCCATTCCGTGAGATCTGGGAGTTTCGGGCTCTGAGTAGTCCTGGAACCCGCGAAAGAGAATGCGGCGCCGCTGAAGCCATAACACAAAGAGTGAGGGAATCTTGGGCATCCAATACCCATGCCGCAATCTAACACACATGGTTTGGCATACCCTAGGATTGGGTGGGAATTCAGACGCTCCGAGCCCCTCGCCGGAGAAACCCTAGGTGTGCGGGAGAAAAAGAAGAAACTGCCGGTCTGGCCCCTCTACGTGAGCCGGAAAGGGGTAGCAAAGTGGAACTAATTGATTGGTTGTTTTAGTTTAGGCCCAAGTAACACCAAATAAAATGGTAGGACCCACCTATTTGAAGGGGAACGTAGCATAGAAAACAAAAATTTTCCTACACGCGATAAACCCAAATGGCCAAGATCTAATCTATGAGATGAAAGGCAACGGGGAGAAAGAGAGTCTTGAGATAACATACCCTCGAAGACTCAAAGTGGTACGAGAAAAGATCTCGTGGTTGGCGTAGTCGTTCTCACGCCGATCCCGAGCGAGAAGAAGAGCACCGCAATCCGGCGGCACCTCCGTAATCGGTCACACGTTCAGCTCGATGAAGACTTCCGTTCCCTCGTTCCAGCGGGTCGCGGAAGTGGAAGATCCCTCCGGAATTCCAGCAGCACGACGGCGTGGTGGTGGTGAAGAATCCCACGGTCAGGGCTTCGCCAAGCCGGAGACCATGGAATGGAGCAGCGGATGGAAGGGAAAATGTGTGAGCAAGTGTGTGTGGAAGAGAGAGCCCTCACCCTCCTTTTATAGGGGAGGGGGAGGCAGCCCAAGGGGGGGTGCGGCCAGCCATGGGTGCCCCCACCCCTTCCTCTCTTCATGTGAGTGGAAGCTTCACTCAAACCCACTCAAATTTCCCTTAATTTCCCACTTGGAAAATCCAAAGGTTTTTCTTTAATAAATAAATAAAACATTTTTATTTCTTTATTTATATTTGTTAATTCCATTAACAAACATTTGCATGCAGCACCTCGAACCATTTGTTAATTCTATTAACAACCGTTCGACGAAAAACCCCTTGAACTATTTCAATTTTCCCCGAAACTATTCCGGAGCTGCCCAAAATATTCTTCGGTATTCCGTATCTTCTCTAAACGCTTCATCGAACCTTAAGTGTGTCTCCCTACGGTTCGTGAATATTATAGACATGATCGAGACTCCTCTCCGATCAATAATCAACAGCGGGGTCTGGAAAACCGTGATGACTCCTATATATTCAACGATGACTCTCGTGATCGTGTGAACCTTTCAACGTCGTAACGATTTCCCTTTGTCTCGCGATATATTACTTGTCCGAGATCCGATCATCGGTATCCACTATACTTTGTTCGATCTCGTTATCCGACAAGTACTCTTTTCTCGTTCCCGTGATATAACATCCTAGTGATCAAATCACTTGCTTGCAAGCGGTGTTGATGTGATATCACCGAGAGGGCCCTGAGTATATCTATCCGTCATATTGGATGGACAAATCCCATTCTCGATCCATGAGCTTCAACCAATACTTTCCGAATATCCAATGCCACCTTTATAGTCACCCTTTTACGGTGTGATGTTTGATGTCATCAAAGTATTCTTTCGGTATTAGTGATTAACATGATCTCATGGTCTAAGGAATAATGTTACTCCGAATGTAAGACATAACAACAAAACTAAATGACTTGATCGTATTGTTATACTTAGTTTAGGGTTTAAGTTCATCATGTCATTCTCCTAATGACATGACCCCGTTATCAACAACATCCAATGTTCATGATCAGGAAACCTTGATCATCTGTTTAATCAACGGGCTAGTTAAAAGAGAGGCTTCACTAGGAACGTTGGTTTGTTTATTAATCACACATGTATCAACGTTTCCGGTTAATACAATTCTAGCATGAGAAATAAACATCTATCATAAACAAGGAATAACATAATAAACACTTTATTATTGCCTCTCGGGCATATTCCCTTCAGTCTCCCACTTGCACTAGGGGCAATAATCTATATTACATAGTGATGAATCTAACACCCATGGAGTTCTGGTGTTGATCATGTTTTGTCCTTGAGAGAGTTTTAGTCAATGGATCTGCCACATTCAGATCTGTATGTACTTTGCAAATCTTCACATCCCCATCTGCGACATGCTCACGGATGGAATGAAAACGACGCTTGATATGCTTGGAATTCTTGTGAGACCTTGGTTCCTTAGCATTGGCTATGGCACCATTGTTGTCACAATAGACAACCATTGGATCCAACGCACTTGGAACCACGCCTAGTTCGGATATGAACTCCTTCATCCAAACTGCTTCCTGTGTTGCCTCCGAGGCAGCAACATATTCCGCTTCTGTTGATGATCCCGCCACCACGGATTGCTTGGAACTCCTCCAGCTTACAGCTCCTCCATTCATAATAAATACGTACCCGGACTGAGACTTAGAGTCATCCGGATCAGTGTCGAAGCTAGCATCGACGTAACATCTTGCGACGAGCTCTTCTTCACCGCCATATACGAGAAACATGTCCTTAGTTCTTCTTAAGTACTTTAGGATATTCTTGACCGCAGTCCAGTGTTCCAAACCTGGATTGGATTGGTACCTACTAGTCAAACTAATAGCATGTGCCACATCCGGTCTTGTACATAGCATAGCATACATGATAGAACCTATGGCTGAAGCATAGGGAGTCTTATCCATCTTTTCTCTATCTTCTGCTGTAGCTGGACATTGAGTCTTACTCAACGTCTTGCCTTGCAACATAGGTAGGAACCCTTTCCTACTATCTTCCATTCTGAACTTCTTCAAAATCTTGTCAAGGTATGTACTTTGCGAAAGTCCAATTAAGCGTCTTGATCTATCCCTGTAGATTTTGATGCCCAATATATAAGCTGCTTCACCGAGGTCTTTCATCGAAAAACTCTTGTTCAAATAACCTTTTACGCTTTCTAAAAGTTCTATATCATTTCCAATCAACAATATGTCATCCACATATAGTACCAGAAATGCTACAGAGCTCCCACTCACTTTCTTGTAAATACAAGCTTCTCCGTATGTTTGGACAAATCCAAAACCTTTGATCACCTTATCAAAACGGAGGTTCCAACTTCGGGATGCTTGCTTCAGTCCATAAATGGAACGTTGAAGCTTACACACCTTGTCAGCATCCTTAGGATCAACAAAACCTTTGGGTTGCATCATATACAACTCTTCCTCAATGTCACCATTAAGGAATGCCGTTTTGACATCCATCTGCCATATTTCATAATCGAAAAATGCAGCAACTGCTAACATAATCCTAACTGACTTAAGCATCGCTACTGGTGAGAAAGTCTCATCATAGTCAACTCCTTGAATTTGTCGGAAACCTTTTGCGACAAGTCGAGCTTTATAGACGGTCACATTACCATCAGCATCAGTTTTCTTTTTAAAGATCCATTTGTTCTCAACGGCCTTGCGGTCATTGGGTAAATCCACCAAAGTCCAAACTTGGTTTTCGTACATGGATCCTATTTCGGATTTCATGGCTTCAAGCCATTTGTTGGAATCTGGGCTCATCATCGCTTCCTCATATGTCACAGGGTCATCACCTCCATCTACCATGAAGTTTAATACGGGATCTCCGTATAGTTCAGGAGCTGCACGCTCCCTAGTTGACCTGCGAGGTGCGGTAGTTTCCTCTATTGGAGTTTCATGATCTTGATCATTAACTCTCTCTTCATCTGACGGGGTCGGCCCCGGAACAACTTCCGGTGCTGCGCTACTCGCCATTCCAAGAAGAGAAGGTTCAATAACCTCGTCGAGTTCTACCTTCCTACTATTCACACCTTTCGAGAGAAACTCCTTCTCCAAAAAGGATCCATTCTTGGCAACAAAAATCTTGCCTTCGGATCTGTGATAGAAGGTGTACCCTATTGTTTCTTTAGGGTATCCTATGAAGACGCATTTTTCCGCTTTGGGTTCGAGTTTATCAGGTTGAAGCTTCTTCACATAAACATCGCATCCCCAAACTTTTAGAAATGACAGCTTAGGTTTGTTTCCAAACCATAATTCATACGGTGTCGTTTCAACGGATTTAGATGGTGCCCTATTTAAAGTGAATGCAACGGTCTCTAGTGCATAACCCCAAAACGATAGTGGCAAATCTGTAAGAGACATCATAGACCGAACCATATCTAATAAAGTACGATTACGACGTTCGGAAACACCATTTCGCTGTGGTGTTCCGGCAGGTGTGAGTTGTGAAACTATTCCACATTGTTTCATATGCATGCCAAACTCGTAACTTAGATATTCACCTCCACGATCAGATCGTAGAAATTTAATCTTTCTGTTACGATGATTTTCAACTTCACACTGAAATTCTTTGAACTTTTCAAACGTTTCAGATTTGTGTTTCATTAAGTAAATATACCCATATCTACTCAAATCATCTGTGAAAGTGACAAAATAACGATATCCACCGCGCGCCGATACACTCATTGGTCCACATACATCAGTATGTATGATTTCCAGTAAGTCTGTCGCCCGTTCCATAGATCCAGAAAACGGGGTTCTAGTCATCTTGCCCATAAGGCATGGTTCACATGTTTCAAATGATTCATAATCAAGTGATTCTAAGAGTCCATCAGAATGGAGCTTCTTCATGCGTTTAACACCAATATGACCTAAGCGGCAATGCCACAAATAAGTAGCAATATCATCATTTAACTTAATTCTTTTGGCATTCACATTATGAATATGTGTATCAACATTATCAAGATTCAAAAGAAATAAACCATTCTTCTCAGGTGCATGACCATAAAAGATATTATTCATATAAATCGAACAACCATTGTTTTCGGACTTAAAGGAATAACCGTCCCGCATTAAGCAAGATCCAGAAACGATATTCATGCTTAATGCGGGCACCAAATAACATTTATTGAGGTTTATAACTAATCCCGATGGTAGACGTAGAGGTAGCGTCCCGACGGCGATCACATCAACTCTTGATCCATTGCCGACGCGCATCGTCACCTCATCCTTTGCTAGTGGTCGCTTGTTCTGCAGCTCCTGTTTCGAGTTACATATGTGAGCAACCGAACCAGTATCAAATACCCAGGTGCTACTGCGAGTACTAGTAAGGTACACATCAATAACAAGTATATCATATATACCTTTGTTCACTTTGCCGGCCTTCTTATCTGCCAGATACTTGGGGCAATTGCGCTTCCAGTGGCCAGTACCCTTGCAATAGAAACACTCAGTCTCAGACTTAGGGCCATGCCTGTTTCTCTTCTCAGCAGTAGCAACAGATTTGCCACCCTTCTTGAAGTTTACCCTTGGCTTGCCTTTCTTGCCTTTCTTGAAACTAGTGGTCTTATTGATCATCAACACTTGATGTTCTTTCTTGATCTCCACTTCAGCAGTTTTAAGCATCGAGAGAAGCTCAGGGAGAGACTTCTTCATGCTCTGCATATTATAGTTCATCACGAAGTTCTTGTAACTAGGTGGCAGAGATTGGAGAACACGATGTATCCCTAGCTCAATGGGAATCGATATTCCCAAGGCTATGAGCTTATCAGCGTACGCAGACATTTTGAGTACGTGCTCACTAACGGAGCTGTTCTCTTCCATCATGCAGCTAAAGAACTTTTCTGAAGCGTCATAACTCTCAACTGCGGCATGGGTATCGAAAATCATTTTCAATTCTCCCATTGTGGCATAAGCAGTGCTGTTCTCGAAACGTTTTCGCAGCTCTGTCTCTAATCCATAGAGGATGCCGCAGTGAACTATACTGTGGTCTTCTTGTTGAGTCAGATAAACATTTTTATCCTCATCAGAAGCATCATCAGCGGGTTGGTCACCTAGAGGTGCATCAAGCACATAGAGCTTCTTGCAAGCGGTGAGGAGAATCCTCAGGTTAAGTGCCCAGTTGGTAAAGTTGCTACCATTGTTCGCTAATTTCTCTTTCTCCATGAACATATTGAAATTGAAGGTAGGTGGTGCCATGATCTACAACATATTTGCAAAGACTATTTAGACTATGTTTATGATAAATTAAGTTCAAGTTAATTCTAAAATTATCCCATGAACTCCCACTCAAAAACAACATCCCTCTTAGTTGTCTTTAGTGATTACACGAACCAAATTCACTACACCGAAACCGATCATCACGTGAGACGGTGTAGTTGCAAAGGCGAACATCAACATGTTCATCATATCATTCATATGACTCATGCTTTACCTTTCGGTTACGTGTTCCGAGGCCATGTCTGTACATGCTAGGCTCGCCAAGTAGAACCATTGTATTGCATGTGTTTCAAGGCCATGTCTGTACATGCTAGGCTTGAAGACACCCGTTGTATGCGAACGTTGAGTCTATCACACCCGATCATCACGTGGTGTCTCGAAACGACGAACTTTCTTAACGGTGCATACTTAAGGAAGAACACATTATTATCTTGATATTAAGTGAGAGGGATCATCTTATAATGCTACCGTCGCGATCTAAGCAAAATAAGATGCATAAAAGGATAAACATCACATGCATGGATAATGTGATATGATATGGTCCTTCTTGCACTTGATCTCCATCTTGTGCATCATGGTATGATCTCCATCATTCTACCGGCGTGGCACCAAGGTCCGTGGCACCTCCATCTTGATTGTCCATTACAACATATCACATGGATATGACATACAGCACGCAGGCCATAAAATAAGACAACCATATGGCTCCAGCCGGTATGTCAATAATTTACAAAAGATATCATCTCATACATAACGTTTGTAACATTGACCATATCACATCACATGCCCTGCAAAAACAAGTTAGACGCCTCTAATTTATTTTTGCATATTTTACGTGGCTTTGGGCTTACGAGGATAGAACCGTTCATATCTACGTACAAAAAAAACCACAACGTTGATAAAATATATTTTTGAACAACCCTTTGTAGATTAGATCTTAACTATAGTAGGAGAAACCGACACCCGCAAGCCACTTATGCAATTCAAGTTGCATGTCAGTTGTGGAACAAGTCTCATGTACGTGGACATGTAAAGTTAGTCCGGGCCGCTTCATCCTACTATGCCACTAAGATCATAAAATACTCAAAGAGACAAAAACATGATCATCAACGCCCACATACTCCTATGTGTTCTACCCGTACAATTCATCTACGCATAGATCCGGCTCTGATACCACTGAAGGGGAACGTAGCATAGAAAACAAAAATTTTCCTACACGCGATAAACCCAAATGGCCAAGATCTAATCTATGAGATGAAAGGCAACGGGGAGAAAGAGAGTCTTGAGATAACATACCCTCGAAGACTCAAAGTGGTACGAGAAAAGATCTCGTGGTTGGCGTAGTCGTTCTCACGCCGATCCCGAGCGAGAAGAAGAGCACCGCAATCCGGCGGCACCTCCGTAATCGGTCACACGTTCAGCTCGATGAAGACTTCCGTTCCCTCGTTCCAGCGGGTCGCGGAAGTGGAAGATCCCTCCGGAATTCCAGCAGCACGACGGCGTGGTGGTGGTGAAGAATCCCACGGTCAGGGCTTCGCCAAGCCGGAGACCATGGAATGGAGCAGCGGATGGAAGGGAAAATGTGTGAGCAAGTGTGTGTGGAAGAGAGAGCCCTCACCCTCCTTTTATAGGGGAGGGGGAGGCAGCCCAAGGGGGGGTGCGGCCAGCCATGGGTGCCCCCACCCCTTCCTCTCTTCATGTGAGTGGAAGCTTCACTCAAACCCACTCAAATTTCCCTTAATTTCCCACTTGGAAAATCCAAAGGTTTTTCTTTAATAAATAAATAAAACATTTTTATTTCTTTATTTATATTTGTTAATTCCATTAACAAACATTTGCATGCAGCACCTCGAACCATTTGTTAATTCTATTAACAACCGTTCGACGAAAAACCCCTTGAACTATTTCAATTTTCCCCGAAACTATTCCGGAGCTGCCCAAAATATTCTTCGGTATTCCGTATCTTCTCTAAACGCTTCATCGAACCTTAAGTGTGTCTCCCTACGGTTCGTGAATATTATAGACATGATCGAGACTCCTCTCCGATCAATAATCAACAGCGGGGTCTGGAAAACCGTGATGACTCCTATATATTCAACGATGACTCTCGTGATCGTGTGAACCTTTCAACGTCGTAACGATTTCCCTTTGTCTCGCGATATATTACTTGTCCGAGATCCGATCATCGGTATCCACTATACTTTGTTCGATCTCGTTATCCGACAAGTACTCTTTTCTCGTTCCCGTGATATAACATCCTAGTGATCAAATCACTTGCTTGCAAGCGGTGTTGATGTGATATCACCGAGAGGGCCCTGAGTATATCTATCCGTCATATTGGATGGACAAATCCCATTCTCGATCCATGAGCTTCAACCAATACTTTCCGAATATCCAATGCCACCTTTATAGTCACCCTTTTACGGTGTGATGTTTGATGTCATCAAAGTATTCTTTCGGTATTAGTGATTAACATGATCTCATGGTCTAAGGAATAATGTTACTCCGAATGTAAGACATAACAACAAAACTAAATGACTTGATCGTATTGTTATACTTAGTTTAGGGTTTAAGTTCATCATGTCATTCTCCTAATGACATGACCCCGTTATCAACAACATCCAATGTTCATGATCAGGAAACCTTGATCATCTGTTTAATCAACGGGCTAGTTAAAAGAGAGGCTTCACTAGGAACGTTGGTTTGTTTATTAATCACACATGTATCAACGTTTCCGGTTAATACAATTCTAGCATGAGAAATAAACATCTATCATAAACAAGGAATAACATAATAAACACTTTATTATTGCCTCTCGGGCATATTCCCTTCAGTCTCCCACTTGCACTAGGGGCAATAATCTATATTACATAGTGATGAATCTAACACCCATGGAGTTCTGGTGTTGATCATGTTTTGTCCTTGAGAGAGTTTTAGTCAATGGATCTGCCACATTCAGATCTGTATGTACTTTGCAAATCTTCACATCCCCATCTGCGACATGCTCACGGATGGAATGAAAACGACGCTTGATATGCTTGGAATTCTTGTGAGACCTTGGTTCCTTAGCATTGGCTATGGCACCATTGTTGTCACAATAGACAACCATTGGATCCAACGCACTTGGAACCACGCCTAGTTCGGATATGAACTCCTTCATCCAAACTGCTTCCTGTGTTGCCTCCGAGGCAGCAACATATTCCGCTTCTGTTGATGATCCCGCCACCACGGATTGCTTGGAACTCCTCCAGCTTACAGCTCCTCCATTCATAATAAATACGTACCCGGACTGAGACTTAGAGTCATCCGGATCAGTGTCGAAGCTAGCATCGACGTAACATCTTGCGACGAGCTCTTCTTCACCGCCATATACGAGAAACATGTCCTTAGTTCTTCTTAAGTACTTTAGGATATTCTTGACCGCAGTCCAGTGTTCCAAACCTGGATTGGATTGGTACCTACTAGTCAAACTAATAGCATGTGCCACATCCGGTCTTGTACATAGCATAGCATACATGATAGAACCTATGGCTGAAGCATAGGGAGTCTTATCCATCTTTTCTCTATCTTCTGCTGTAGCTGGACATTGAGTCTTACTCAACGTCTTGCCTTGCAACATAGGTAGGAACCCTTTCCTACTATCTTCCATTCTGAACTTCTTCAAAATCTTGTCAAGGTATGTACTTTGCGAAAGTCCAATTAAGCGTCTTGATCTATCCCTGTAGATTTTGATGCCCAATATATAAGCTGCTTCACCGAGGTCTTTCATCGAAAAACTCTTGTTCAAATAACCTTTTACGCTTTCTAAAAGTTCTATATCATTTCCAATCAACAATATGTCATCCACATATAGTACCAGAAATGCTACAGAGCTCCCACTCACTTTCTTGTAAATACAAGCTTCTCCGTATGTTTGGACAAATCCAAAACCTTTGATCACCTTATCAAAACGGAGGTTCCAACTTCGGGATGCTTGCTTCAGTCCATAAATGGAACGTTGAAGCTTACACACCTTGTCAGCATCCTTAGGATCAACAAAACCTTTGGGTTGCATCATATACAACTCTTCCTCAATGTCACCATTAAGGAATGCCGTTTTGACATCCATCTGCCATATTTCATAATCGAAAAATGCAGCAACTGCTAACATAATCCTAACTGACTTAAGCATCGCTACTGGTGAGAAAGTCTCATCATAGTCAACTCCTTGAATTTGTCGGAAACCTTTTGCGACAAGTCGAGCTTTATAGACGGTCACATTACCATCAGCATCAGTTTTCTTTTTAAAGATCCATTTGTTCTCAACGGCCTTGCGGTCATTGGGTAAATCCACCAAAGTCCAAACTTGGTTTTCGTACATGGATCCTATTTCGGATTTCATGGCTTCAAGCCATTTGTTGGAATCTGGGCTCATCATCGCTTCCTCATATGTCACAGGGTCATCACCTCCATCTACCATGAAGTTTAATACGGGATCTCCGTATAGTTCAGGAGCTGCACGCTCCCTAGTTGACCTGCGAGGTGCGGTAGTTTCCTCTATTGGAGTTTCATGATCTTGATCATTAACTCTCTCTTCATCTGACGGGGTCGGCCCCGGAACAACTTCCGGTGCTGCGCTACTCGCCATTCCAAGAAGAGAAGGTTCAATAACCTCGTCGAGTTCTACCTTCCTACTATTCACACCTTTCGAGAGAAACTCCTTCTCCAAAAAGGATCCATTCTTGGCAACAAAAATCTTGCCTTCGGATCTGTGATAGAAGGTGTACCCTATTGTTTCTTTAGGGTATCCTATGAAGACGCATTTTTCCGCTTTGGGTTCGAGTTTATCAGGTTGAAGCTTCTTCACATAAACATCGCATCCCCAAACTTTTAGAAATGACAGCTTAGGTTTGTTTCCAAACCATAATTCATACGGTGTCGTTTCAACGGATTTAGATGGTGCCCTATTTAAAGTGAATGCAGCGGTCTCTAGTGCATAACCCCAAAACGATAGTGGCAAATCTGTAAGAGACATCATAGACCGAACCATATCTAATAAAGTACGATTACGACGTTCGGAAACACCATTTCGCTGTGGTGTTCCGGCAGGTGTGAGTTGTGAAACTATTCCACATTGTTTCATATGCATGCCAAACTCGTAACTTAGATATTCACCTCCACGATCAGATCGTAGAAATTTAATCTTTCTGTTACGATGATTTTCAACTTCACACTGAAATTCTTTGAACTTTTCAAACGTTTCAGATTTGTGTTTCATTAAGTAAATATACCCATATCTACTCAAATCATCTGTGAAAGTGACAAAATAACGATATCCACCGCGCGCCGATACACTCATTGGTCCACATACATCAGTATGTATGATTTCCAGTAAGTCTGTCGCCCGTTCCATAGATCCAGAAAACGGGGTTCTAGTCATCTTGCCCATAAGGCATGGTTCACATGTTTCAAATGATTCATAATCAAGTGATTCTAAGAGTCCATCAGAATGGAGCTTCTTCATGCGTTTAACACCAATATGACCTAAGCGGCAATGCCACAAATAAGTAGCAATATCATCATTTAACTTAATTCTTTTGGCATTCACATTATGAATATGTGTATCAACATTATCAAGATTCAAAAGAAATAAACCATTCTTCTCAGGTGCATGACCATAAAAGATATTATTCATATAAATCGAACAACCATTGTTTTCGGACTTAAAGGAATAACCGTCCCGCATTAAGCAAGATCCAGAAACGATATTCATGCTTAATGCGGGCACCAAATAACATTTATTGAGGTTTATAACTAATCCCGATGGTAGACGTAGAGGTAGCGTCCCGACGGCGATCACATCAACTCTTGATCCATTGCCGACGCGCATCGTCACCTCATCCTTTGCTAGTGGTCGCTTGTTCTGCAGCTCCTGTTTCGAGTTACATATGTGAGCAACCGAACCAGTATCAAATACCCAGGTGCTACTGCGAGTACTAGTAAGGTACACATCAATAACAAGTATATCATATATACCTTTGTTCACTTTGCCGGCCTTCTTATCTGCCAGATACTTGGGGCAATTGCGCTTCCAGTGGCCAGTACCCTTGCAATAGAAACACTCAGTCTCAGACTTAGGGCCATGCCTGTTTCTCTTCTCAGCAGTAGCAACAGATTTGCCACCCTTCTTGAAGTTTACCCTTGGCTTGCCTTTCTTGCCTTTCTTGAAACTAGTGGTCTTATTGATCATCAACACTTGATGTTCTTTCTTGATCTCCACTTCAGCAGTTTTAAGCATCGAGAGAAGCTCAGGGAGAGACTTCTTCATGCTCTGCATATTATAGTTCATCACGAAGTTCTTGTAACTAGGTGGCAGAGATTGGAGAACACGATGTATCCCTAGCTCAATGGGAATCGATATTCCCAAGGCTATGAGCTTATCAGCGTACGCAGACATTTTGAGTACGTGCTCACTAACGGAGCTGTTCTCTTCCATCATGCAGCTAAAGAACTTTTCTGAAGCGTCATAACTCTCAACTGCGGCATGGGTATCGAAAATCATTTTCAATTCTCCCATTGTGGCATAAGCAGTGCTGTTCTCGAAACGTTTTCGCAGCTCTGGCTCTAATCCATAGAGGATGCCGCAGTGAACTATACTGTGGTCTTCTTGTTGAGTCAGATAAACATTTTTATCCTCATCAGAAGCATCATCAGCGGGTTGGTCACCTAGAGGTGCATCAAGCACATAGAGCTTCTTGCAAGCGGTGAGGAGAATCCTCAGGTTAAGTGCCCAGTTGGTAAAGTTGCTACCATTGTTCGCTAATTTCTCTTTCTCCATGAACATATTGAAATTGAAGGTAGGTGGTGCCATGATCTACAACATATTTGCAAAGACTATTTAGACTATGTTTATGATAAATTAAGTTCAAGTTAATTCTAAAATTATCCCATGAACTCCCACTCAAAAACAACATCCCTCTTAGTTGTCTTTAGTGATTACACGAACCAAATTCACTACACCGAAACCGATCATCACGTGAGACGGTGTAGTTGCAAAGGCGAACATCAACATGTTCATCATATCATTCATATGACTCATGCTTTACCTTTCGGTTACGTGTTCCGAGGCCATGTCTGTACATGCTAGGCTCGCCAAGTAGAACCATTGTATTGCATGTGTTTCAAGGCCATGTCTGTACATGCTAGGCTTGAAGACACCCGTTGTATGCGAACGTTGAGTCTATCACACCCGATCATCACGTGGTGTCTCGAAACGACGAACTTTCTTAACGGTGCACACTTAAGGAAGAACACATTATTATCTTGATATTAAGTGAGAGGGATCATCTTATAATGCTACCGTCGCGATCTAAGCAAAATAAGATGCATAAAAGGATAAACATCACATGCATGGATAATGTGATATGATATGGTCCTTCTTGCACTTGATCTCCATCTTGTGCATCATGGTATGATCTCCATCATTCTACCGGCGTGGCACCAAGGTCCGTGGCACCTCCATCTTGATTGTCCATTACAACATATCACATGGATATGACATACAGCACGCAGGCCATAAAATAAGACAACCATATGGCTCCAGCCGGTATGTCAATAATTTACAAAAGATATCATCTCATACATAACGTTTGTAACATTGACCATATCACATCACATGCCCTGCAAAAACAAGTTAGACGCCTCTAATTTATTTTTGCATATTTTACGTGGCTTTGGGCTTACGAGGATAGAACCGTTCATATCTACGTACAAAAAAAACCACAACGTTGATAAAATATATTTTTGAACAACCCTTTGTAGATTAGATCTTAACTATAGTAGGAGAAACCGACACCCGCAAGCCACTTATGCAATTCAAGTTGCATGTCAGTTGTGGAACAAGTCTCATGTACGTGGACATGTAAAGTTAGTCCGGGCCGCTTCATCCTACTATGCCACTAAGATCATAAAATACTCAAAGAGACAAAAACATGATCATCAACGCCCACATACTCCTATGTGTTCTACCCGTACAATTCATCTACGCATAGATCCGGCTCTGATACCACTGAAGGGGAACGTAGCATAGAAAACAAAAATTTTCCTACACGCGATAAACCCAAATGGCCAAGATCTAATCTATGAGATGAAAGGCAACGGGGAGAAAGAGAGTCTTGAGATAACATACCCTCGAAGACTCAAAGTGGTACGAGAAAAGATCTCGTGGTTGGCGTAGTCGTTCTCACGCCGATCCCGAGCGAGAAGAAGAGCACCGCAATCCGGCGGCACCTCCGTAATCGGTCACACGTTCAGCTCGATGAAGACTTCCGTTCCCTCGTTCCAGCGGGTCGCGGAAGTGGAAGATCCCTCCGGAATTCCAGCAGCACGACGGCGTGGTGGTGGTGAAGAATCCCACGGTCAGGGCTTCGCCAAGCCGGAGACCATGGAATGGAGCAGCGGATGGAAGGGAAAATGTGTGAGCAAGTGTGTGTGGAAGAGAGAGCCCTCACCCTCCTTTTATAGGGGAGGGGGAGGCAGCCCAAGGGGGGGTGCGGCCAGCCATGGGTGCCCCCACCCCTTCCTCTCTTCATGTGAGTGGAAGCTTCACTCAAACCCACTCAAATTTCCCTTAATTTCCCACTTGGAAAATCCAAAGGTTTTTCTTTAATAAATAAATAAAACATTTTTATTTCTTTATTTATATTTGTTAATTCCATTAACAAACATTTGCATGCAGCACCTCGAACCATTTGTTAATTCTATTAACAACCGTTCGACGAAAAACCCCTTGAACTATTTCAATTTTCCCCGAAACTATTCCGGAGCTGCCCAAAATATTCTTCGGTATTCCGTATCTTCTCTAAACGCTTCATCGAACCTTAAGTGTGTCTCCCTACGGTTCGTGAATATTATAGACATGATCGAGACTCCTCTCCGATCAATAATCAACAGCGGGGTCTGGAAAACCGTGATGACTCCTATATATTCAACGATGACTCTCGTGATCGTGTGAACCTTTCAACGTCGTAACGATTTCCCTTTGTCTCGCGATATATTACTTGTCCGAGATCCGATCATCGGTATCCACTATACTTTGTTCGATCTCGTTATCCGACAAGTACTCTTTTCTCGTTCCCGTGATATAACATCCTAGTGATCAAATCACTTGCTTGCAAGCGGTGTTGATGTGATATCACCGAGAGGGCCCTGAGTATATCTATCCGTCATATTGGATGGACAAATCCCATTCTCGATCCATGAGCTTCAACCAATACTTTCCGAATATCCAATGCCACCTTTATAGTCACCCTTTTACGGTGTGATGTTTGATGTCATCAAAGTATTCTTTCGGTATTAGTGATTAACATGATCTCATGGTCTAAGGAATAATGTTACTCCGAATGTAAGACATAACAACAAAACTAAATGACTTGATCGTATTGTTATACTTAGTTTAGGGTTTAAGTTCATCATGTCATTCTCCTAATGACATGACCCCGTTATCAACAACATCCAATGTTCATGATCAGGAAACCTTGATCATCTGTTTAATCAACGGGCTAGTTAAAAGAGAGGCTTCACTAGGAACGTTGGTTTGTTTATTAATCACACATGTATCAACGTTTCCGGTTAATACAATTCTAGCATGAGAAATAAACATCTATCATAAACAAGGAATAACATAATAAACACTTTATTATTGCCTCTCGGGCATATTCCCTTCACTATTGGCAAGATTCCCTCTGTTCTGTCATATCCGGGAGTTTCGGAATCTAAATAGTTTTCGAACCCGCTAGAGAGAATCCGACGCCGACGAAGGCCTAACACACAAAGAGAGGGAATCTTGGGAATAAAGACCCATGACACACTATAACACACATGGTATGGCAAAAACCATGGGATTTGGTGGTATTCAGACGATCCAGAGCCCCTCTCCAGAGAAACCCTAGTCCCGCTGGGAAAAAAGACGGAACTGTTGTTCTTGCCCGTCTACGTAGCCGGAAGGGGGTAGTAAAGTGGAAGTAATTGCTTGGTTGTGTTAGTTTAGTCCCAAGTAACACCCAAGACAATGGTAGGGCCCACCTCTTGGCAGGATTCCCCCTGTTTCGTCACATCCGGGAGTTTCGGGCTCTGAGTAGTCCTTGAACACACCGAGTGAGGGAATGTTGGGAATCCAAGACCCATGGAACACTATAACACACATGGTATGTCATACCATGGGATTTCGTGGCATTCAGACGATCCGGAACCCCTTCTCCGGAGAAACCATAGCCCCGCTAGGTAAAAAGACGGAACTACAGTTCTGACCCCTCTACGTGAGCCGGAAGGGGGTAGAAAAATGGAACCAAATGCTTGGTTGTGTTAGGTTAGGCCCAATGAACACCCAAGACAATGGTAGGGCCCACCTCTTGGCAAGATTCCCTCGCTTCGCTGGAACATTGATCTGTTGACCAGAAGTCAACCTTTTGGTCTACCCCTATGACCAGCGTCGGAAGGGGTAGACCTCAATAATATTTTGCTTGGTTGTGTTAGGTTAGACCTAAGCTACATTAATAACCAAAATCTAGCTATACTTTTAATGATTTTTCTATCTTAACATGCAAACTATCCATATCATCTATTCTCCTAGCAAATCAATTGTCCATGTCATCTCCACCAATATTTATTAATTATTACATGCAAACTAGCATATTATCCATTTCTTAAACAATCCAATTATTTATGTGAATTCATATTAATAATTTAAAAAATATAAAGTATGATCAAATATAATTTTTATATTTGATTCGAATACATAATGTATCACACCTCTTATAAATTTTAATTTATAATATTGTAGTTTCTAAAGCGATCCCCGCAGCAACGCGCGGGGTATCCTTCTAGTTATAGATCATTACATTCTAATTAAAAATACGGCGGAAAATATAAATTAGGCCTAAACTATCCTAGACGCCGGTCCGGCCGTCCTCCTCGTCGTCGCTCGCTGCCATGCTGGCCTGGTCATCGTTCGGCGCCATGGACGGGCCAGCCTCATCGTCGTTCACTGCTGGATCGGGGTGGGCCACCTGTGCAAGACAGCACCACCTAGCCTTGACTTGCACCCCCATCCGGTGCAACTCCGCTGCCTACGAGTGGGCGCGCCCGCGCCTATCGTTGCGTGCGCGCGAGCGGGTAAACAGCCGCTGCAGCGCCTCCGCGTCCTCGACCCGGGCGCGGTGTGCCTGAAGCGCCTCTCTTCGTGCCCGTGCGGCGTTGAACTCCTCGTGCGGCGCACTCTGGGCGGCCATGAACGAGGCGGACTCGTCCTCCCTCTGCGCGATGAGGGCCTGGTGCTCGCCGGACGCCGCATTGGCGTTGAACTGCTCGTAAGCCTGCCGCTCGACGTCCATGAGGGCGCGGGCATGCCTCTTCCTCCGGGCGGTCTCGATGGAAGCCTGAATGGCGGCAGCCTCGGCGGCTGCCCCCGCCTCCTCGAACCCCGATCGGACCCGGCAAAACGCTTCCTCGTTGCGCCATGTGGCAAACGAGTTGTACGCCACCACCTGGTCAGGCCACAACGGAGGGCACTGCTCCGGTTCCCGCGGCGCCTCCTGCTGCGGCAGCTCCGGCTCCTCCTCCCTATCCGCCTCCTCGTTGTACCCCCAATCGAAGGGTCGTCACTACTCCCGTCGTCGTCTGACGGCGGGTCTAGCCCACGGCGCGCCGCCTGCTGGGTGAATGTCACTCACGAAGTATGTTGGCGGCGCGGCATGGTATCGTCGATAGAGGGGAAGCCGCGTGGCGATGGGTGAGATTATGGCGAGGACGCGTCGGCAGTGGCGAAGCCAGGACTCAAACTCTTTGTGTCAATGCGAATTTGTGTAGTCAAATACACCTTTTTTAACATTTTGTTGCATGACCTATGCTCTGTACCATTGAGAAAAGTTGTGTAGACAGTGCACATGTCGGAGCACGCGTCCCATCGGAGTAAATGGCGACGACCTGCAAACCGCAATGACCCTGGCGCCACTTGGGGAGCCGGGAAGGCTGCATACCGCGTTAATGCTAGTGTGCGGCAGAGGCGAAGCACCATCCCGCCGCCTGGTGCAGGTCGCGTCCCGTCATCGCCATTACGCGCGGCAGGCTAACCACCACCTGCACGGCGCCGTGTGCATGTCCAAGGCATGTGAATGCGAGGCGTGTTGGCACGTAACCACATGTTCGCTACCTAGTCTGCATACACATGGTAGTTGTGTTGGCACGTACCATTATTTGAAGTGAACTTGGCAAAGTTTGGTACCACGTTTCGCAAGCAAACACGTGCCATATCGTTTTGTACGCGTACACGTATAAAACGGTATCCTCTTTTCTACACGTACGATAGAGCCTTTGATATTCGCTGACTTTGTGGGGTGAACTTTGTGGTGAATTTGGGTCACCGATTGGTGGCCCCGCGGCGTCCCGAGCCCCACTTGCCAGTGACTAAATGTCAGATCATTCTATGTTGACTAAGTCAGCCGGCGCGTTCCCACCATGCATGCATGCGCACACGACATGACGACCAGTCGAAACGGGGCGGCCTCGAAAGGGCACTCCGTATATAAAGCTTCTGCCTTATCGCCTCTCTCCCTCATCCATTCTCCCCCATTTCTAGCAAAAAATCCCACTCCGCATCGTCTCCCAACCCTCCTTCTCTCCCAACTGCCGAGCGCACAACCGCGAGGCGGTTCCGCAGAATGGAAGGTTCGCAGCAGGAGAACGACGGCGTCGTCCCTTCTGTTGTCGTCGCCGTAGGAGCCGCCCACGGCGGTTCCAGTTTGTCGCAGCCGCAGGATGTCGTCTCCGCCGCGGTTTCGTCGGCCGGCCATGGCGTTTTGAGTGCACCGCCTGCTCTTGCCGCGGTGGAGGAGCCTGCTGCTTTCCCTCTCCTGGCAGATCTGGGTGATCCCTACGGGGATTACCCGGTGTTCGACGAGGACGTCGACGACCAGGACTCTGAGGTATCTATGTCCAGGCCGGCTTAGTTTATTGTCAAAGTTCCAGGGTTTGTGCATGACTGCACGCAAGTTCGGGCTTCTAGTGTTTGTAGTTGCATGTATACTTTGGTTTTTTTTGTAAAGTTTGGGCTTCTGGTGTTTGCGGTTGCATCTGTTCTTTAGGGGTTCGAGGTTTTTTGGTATTCGGGATTAAAATGTTTGTAGTTGGATCTGTATCTAGGGGTTTGAGGGTTTTTTGTACACGCAAGTTCAAGATTCAGAGGTCTGCTTGCATCTGTATTTAGAGACCAAAGGGAAAAACATTGTAGAAAAATAGACATGTACTAGACACTAAATTGACAATATAGATGTCCTGCTGTGAAACTAATAACATCTATGCATGAATCTTTTTAAATAATCTTATATATAGAGTTATGGATGATCAAATATAGATGAGAGTTGATTCAGAGGCTGTAGTTGCATCTGTACTTAGGGGTTCGCAGGTTTTTTGTATTTTAGGGATTCAGAGGTTGTAGTTGCATCTGTTCTTATGGCTTCTAGTTTTTTGTGTGCATGTTAGCATGCATGTGAGTTAGAGATTCTACGTTTTTTGGAGGCATTTTCAATTTGTGTAGTTATTTTCCCTCGCAGACACTCCTGACACATTATGAATTTGTTGCAAAATCACATATTGTACCCCCGTGCATGATAATTACTTGATCCAGTTTATGCATGTAATTAAAGAACGATTCTTGTATGATATTTTTTATCTGGTAAGGTATAATAACATGTCCTGATTAGAATATTAATCTGTTGAATGTTATCTTAGATCATCAATAAATTCCTGATGTGTTATTATCTGTTTTTGAGCATTAGTTCACCAAATATATATAGTGGAAACTGTAATGTTGTATAAAATTCGACACATTTTTCTCAACATTGATGTCCTCTTTAGGGCGCATCTGCTGAATAAGTTACTTGATGAAGTGTATACAAATAAATGAAGAACTACTATTTCTTTATGTTTTTTGTGATCTGGTTAGGTATATTATTCTTTTGCCAATAAGATTGTGTTGCTAACTTTTGTTTTATTGCAAATTTGCAGGAAGAAGATCTGGAAGTCGGCTCGGATGCGGATGATAGGGCTGCGAAGAGCAGACATGTCCTGAGGAAGCTGCAGGCGGGCACCATTCGGTACCGTTGTTACGGCAACTTGTTCTGCCCTTTCTGGGTCAGAAAGGTAGACAACGATCACAACAGCATGATCCAACCTGCCGTCGGTGTGGGAAATGGCTCTCAGAATCGTGCGCCCCATGTTAGGGCCAAGCACGCTGCCTACGGCGTCTTCCTGAAGAAGCTGCTTGCGCAGGATATCCTCGCAGGTCGTGTGGAACCTCCTCCTCAGCCTTTCTCCAACGAGGCCAGGAGGGCCATGAAGGATCGGAAGCGGGAGAACATGTTCCATAGCCTTACTTCAACGAGGCCAGGAGGGCCATGAAGGCTCGGAAGTGGCAGAACATGATGTAGCTGTTGTTGGTGCGCTCGTTGTTGCAGCTTGCCCGCTGTGTTTGTGTTATCTCTTACTTTTGGTAGTGTCGTCTGGTGTGTGCGTAGTAAGAACTTTTAAAGAACCTCTATCATGTTGGTATGTAAGAACCTAATATGCATATTATATTAGTATATGTTTCTTAACCGATCATGTTTTAAGAATGTCAAAAGACTTATTAGGCATGATTTAGTAATAAGTGGATGTGACAACTCATTGATCCGGTCGATCAATGAATTGTCACATTCCTTTACTACTGGATCATGCCTAATAAGCCAATAGTTGGTGCAACATTACAAATGTGAGTAACAAGACTCGATCTTTGGTGTGTGGAAATGAATCAGCTCCTCCCCCCACCACTAGACACCGTCTTATTTTGCAATTATTTGCTAACTAAAATAAAGAAGAATCCGAAGAAGTAGAATAAAAATGCGATCAGATCCTAATTAAGACTCTTTTCCTTTTGGTGCTTTTTTTTTCAATCCGAAAAACATGAATAAATTATGACTAACAGCCGCGCGCCAAATCTCCATGGAATCAGCCTCACGCGGGGTCCCACTCGCCAGCGTCTACGCGCCAAATCTCCACCACACCGCGCTCCTCGCCCACTCGGCTACTCCTTCACTGAAAGCGACCTCCACAGAAAGCCTCCACTTCGCCCTCCCACCCCAAGGGCGGCTGCCACGGCTTCGCCCTCCCCCGTCCTCGGCGTCGCTCTCAAACAATGAATGGTAAGCCATGGTTCCCTCCCTTCCCCATCCTCAACCAAACGACGCGATGTAGGTTAGATGCCGACAGATCTAGGTTTGATACCGGCGGATGTAGGTCACCGTTGATGTTTTAAGTTACCACCGGCCATGGATCTACCTCATGCTACCGTTACAGGGCCCTCGGAGATCGTTTCCCCCACCCAGATGGAGATCGACCTGAACAAGGCCTCGGAGCTCGCAAAACCCCCTGTTATTTAGACAGCCGAGGTAAATAGCATATAAATTAGTCCTGTAGCCAAATGTTCTCTTAAGATTCATCTATCTCCTTTCGCCTTTGTCGACACTTCTTTGATTTTTATTCGTTTCGTATTTGGCTATAGGACCACAGTGCAGGTTGTGACTTCTGCAGCATGTCGCGTACTGAAATTCAGAAATTGGTGCAGCAGTCAGTTGAGGCAATTCAGAAGTTAGTGCAGCAGTCAGTTGAGACAATTGAATCTCATCGTCTCTTTGAAGTTTGCAAGCTGCTGATGATACCAGCGCTGAGAAGCTAATCTGTTTCGTCTGCTGCGAGGACAGGCTAGACAGGGCGATGAAAGCTTCAAAAATGCTAGCACTCGAGTTGGAACTGCGGAGCAAAATAGAAGCTATATGATCATGCATGGCTTGGTTACTAAGCTTGATTCTGAGCTCAAGAGTGCGAGGAAAACTTTGAAAGTAGCCGAAAAGAAGTGCGACATGCTCCAGTGGAGAAAAGACACCCTGTTGGAGAGTGCGAAGGACACCAATGTGAAGTTGAGATACATTCTTAGTTTCTTGCAAGATCATGGAATGAGGTAAACTACTTTGCTCTTTAATTAGATTATGTCAGCCTGCAATGCTTGCCAATGAGTCTAGCTGTTATTCATTTTTCTGTTTTGTTGCATATGCCGATGATTAAACTGGGCAATGCTAAAATCCAAAGGATTACTCCCCAGTACCTAGTAGCGTTTACACGGACATTGTTTGTTCATTCTCCCTGGTCCTGTGGAGCTTGACCCTTTGGACTTTTTTTTGCAATGTATGTATGAGGCTTGCTTATTTTATGTTCATTCTCTGTTCTATGTGCCGATGATTAAATTCTGCACCTTCTCTCGGTGAGATATTGGCACTTATCTAGTGTTGTGTATAACTATATTTGTTCTGCATCTTCCTTGGTAAGTGTTCGATGATCTTATTGATTTCTGTGTGCTTCTTTACTATGAGGCCCCAATTATGATTTTATCTGTAATGCATGAGCCATATTGGTTCTGCATATTCCTTGGCAAGTGTTCGATAATTTCATTGATTTGTGTGTGCTTCTTTACTATGAGGCCTCTATCTAGGCTTGGTTCTCTGCCGATGATTAATATGCAGCAATGTCTCCAACAGTTGGCGTACCATAGAAAAAAGAGTGCCATATTTGTGTTTGATCAGAGTGCCGATGATTAAACTGTGCCATGTTAAAATGCAGAGGGAGACTCCTCTAGACCTAGTAGCGTTTACAAGGACCTAGTAGCTTGTTTCTACCACCGGGTCTAGCGGTTTATCGCCTCTGTACTTGTGTCATTTGTACACGTGAGGCAGTTTTGTCACTCATCTTTGTATATTTGGAAGTATATCTGCTTCTTTTTTGTAGATGTGCTAAACATGTATGATGCTTTTCTACTAGTGTTTATGTGGACGCGGTTTCGGAAAGTTCCAGTGGATGATGTGAATCTCTGGATGTGGGTTCGGAATGCATGCTGGCATAGGAAAATATGCGTTGGATGATGTGAAATTGTGGATGTGGCTTCGGAGTGATGTTGGCATAAAAAAGTTCTAGTTAACTGTGGACCTGTTGTTGAACCTTTTGTGATGCTAATTTCAGTTACTATAAATCTCCTATGTTTCGGAGTGCATGTAACAGGGATGTTGGCGCGGAACAGACATCGAAGAGGGCGAGGAGGCAGTATATTAGTATTAGTACTAGTACTAGGGTATCCATTGTTGCAAATGTAAAATCATGTCAATTCATTTCCATTTTGGAGTGCATAGTATAATTTAGATCTCCTATATATTCGGTAATTTGGTCGACACTCGCCACGTGGGATACCCGGTCAGCTCTCCTCTCCACTCCCAAACTGTGGATAATGCAGCGGCTCCCCATACGGGCGCAGAACGCTCTCCTCTCTACTCCCAAATTGTCCGTTTGTGCCACACCTCTGTACTCCCCTTTGTTGTGCGCAGATCCACCGGTACCATGTCTGGCCGTCGCGAGGAGGGCCGCCAACAACAGATCCCCAGGTACTTTCCCCGGCGCAGCTTGCAAGGCGCGGAGCGTGCGCGTGCCCGCGAAGCGTACCGGCGCGAGGTGCATCAAGCCAACTCGTCCCGCGCACCACCACCTCCGACTCCACCCATCGCACCTTCGGACGTCGAGGAGGAAGAAGAGGAGGAGTATCTCGCCGTCGAGTTCCCCAACGAGGCCCTGCAGTGGCCCCCACATGCAGGCGGGGATTTTAGCGTCCTTAGAGAGTTCCGCGGCAGAAGAGCTCCGACAAGCGAGGCTCGCTCGGCATTTCATTTTCAAGCTAGAGGCTGACACCGCGGAAGCGATCCGCCATTCGATGTAGAATGAAGATGCGTGGGCGCTGGCGGAGGCGTGGCGGCGTACCCTTGTCTAGGACGCTAGGTCCGGTGTCTATCCTTTTCTTTTTGTGATTTGTTTCAGAAACGGCTTGTTCACTGTTAACTGTGATGATTTCAAAAATTATGTGCATGCTTAATTTCGAAGATTATGTGCATGCTTATTTACCGTGGATGACAAGCGGGGTCCACGCATCAACTGGTCGGTTGTAGCCAGTCAAGCAGTCAAACAGGGAAGGATGGGTGGCCCCAAGAAAAATTCGCGACGTTCTACGTGACCAGGCAAGTTTCGTCGAAGGCAACTGGGCTCTTAGTGGGCTACTGGGTCGGAGACAAAAATCCGCGACGTAAAACTAGCAAAAAGTCGAGCAAAACCAGTCTGCGACGGACCAAACCAATACGTAGAGAGCAAACTCAACTTTTCATCCATTCACGACGGAAACGCTCGACGTTATCAAAATGTTCCGCTCAAAACGTTCCGGATCGCACGGAATTTGGTAGTCCTTCTTTAGCTGCATCACCGAAGGCTGAAACAAAACAACAACAAGGCAAGCTTGAGTACAAAAGGTACTCAGCAAGACTTGGATTCTAAATTCTTTTGCGTAAAGTCATCTTTGTTTTCCGAAGTCGAGGAAGAAGTAGCACGTGTAATAGAACATTTCTAAAACAGAAGAGGAATCTACTCAACTACTAAGATCATCAAGTTCTTTTGTCCACCAGTACTTTCTCATTTCCAGACTACCTTATGCTACAAGGACCACCCCTCTCGACGTAGTCGAGGAGGCATCCTTCATTCGTTGTCAACAAGTCTTAGTTATTCCGTTAGAGTTGTCTACGACCTCGTGTCTTTCACCAAGCCGTCCTTAACCGTGGACACGGCATTCCGAAAGATTTATCCCTGCAGAGTGGTACACTTTACCACACGTATCAACCAATTCTTAATGCCACGCGGTAACGCTCCTCTCTAAGAGGAGGCAGAGGGTGGTTGACCACGGGCTTTGCCTTGCTTAACCCAATCCATGAGTCAACCCAAACAGGGCCACCCCGTCAAGAGGGAGTTGGCCACCTCCTGACGGCACCTGTTCTGTGAGTCGTGACGAGATCCGTGTACGTCCATCACTTGTCCCGGTCACGCCCTAGTTTTATCCAAAACATTTGATGACACACCTGCAAATGGAAAACTCAAACTATGTGACCCATGGACGTGATTAAACAAGTTAGTCAGCCGAGCGCGTTCTGTTAGGCCTCGCGTGTGGTTCCATACTCAGTCATGGCTTCCGCGGCGAGACCTTAATTCCTAGGGTTGGCGAGTATGGAACGAATAACCACTACCCAAGTGGCCTCCCATGCAAGCCTTAGTCAGTTTCACATGCTCAACACTCACAACCATATCAACATAAAAGGTTATCGAAGTGACCCAAATCATTAACCGGATGAAGTAGATCAGAACACTAAGCATGGCTAAGCATAACACATAAGGCTCAACGATACTCAAACAACCCTAGTCATACTAGGAGGGTAAACAGGTATGAAGTTGACATATAAGAGGGTCACACAGTGGATAGGTTAACTCTAATAGACTCAAAACTAAGTTGAATCGCATGCATGAGTAAGAGGTTAAAAGGACTCAAAACATGGGTAGCCATGAGGTTGTGCTTGCCTTGCTCGTCGAAGGTGGAACTGGGGTTGTCGTAGAAGGCCGGATCAACCTCCAGGCCTAGGTCTACCGATAACGAGCAACATCGGAAAGAAGGCAAACAATCAATACATGGTAACTGTGCAATGCACAATATGTATGCATGATCAAAACAATGCAATGAGTTTAAGCCTTAAAAGGTATAACATGAGGCTAGGGTTTTACGACGAAAGTGATGATCACCGGAGGGGAAGAAAACCCTACTTTAGGGGTGTATCCAAGATTAGTTGCTCAAAGGACTTGAGGAACCCCATAGTTAAGTTAAATTTGTTTTCTCGTCATTTTGGTATATTACACTTAATTTTCTAATTTTATTGCATTAAAACTTTATTTTCAATATTTAAATGGATTTAATTCAGCCTCCAAATGTGGCCTCATTTTGAACTTTGTCAAACATGGATGAAAATGGTATAAATAGATAGCTCACATTTTTCGGAACATTTTGCATATTTTTTCATAATTTTTGGAGTTATAAATTAAAAGTTATTTAATTTACAAGTTTTAATTATATTCTGTTATTTCCATTTAGTGTGGGCCCCACCTGTCAGTTTAAAAACAACTAAAAGAAAAAACATAAAACACCCGGGGCAGACACGTGGCCAGGTGATGTCGAAGTGACGTCACCGTGACATCATGGTGTGGCCGGCCGGTGGCAGGGAGTGGTCGCCGGCGGCGAACCACTACGCCCCCGGATGCGTGTGTGTGCCCGTTCGACTCGTCTCGACGAGGCGCACCTAAAGAGGGCAGCGCCTCTTGCTGGAAGTCACCGGCGGCGAGTCGGCGTGGAAGAACGGCGGCGGAGGGCCTCGGGCTCCGGCGGGTACGACGATTCCCGGCGGTAGGAGGTGAACGGAGGGGATAGGAAGGATAAGGAGCTCACCAGGAGCACGTCGGGGCGGTCAGCTGGGCCGGGGGAAGACGGGAATGGCGGCGTGGTGGAGGTTTGCCCGACGACCGGGGAGGAGGAAGACGACGCGATTCGTCGCGTCTAGGCCATCCCGGCGGCCCTGCTTGCTCGAGGAGGAAAAGGAGGCCGACGCGGTGCTGTGAAGCTCCTCGGGGAGGTCGGGGAAGTGGAGAATCGGCGGCGATGGCGAATCACCGGTGAGGTAGGGTTCGGGTGCAAGGAGAGAGGCAGAGGGAGAGAGGAGGCGACCGGGGTGGGCTTCTACGGGTCTTCTCGATTCGGACGGCACCCTGGGGGGGGATCCTCACCCTCTCTCCACGTCGAAAGCAGGAGGTGGCGCGCAGCCGTCGTTTCTCGTCCTTCAGGCCGGAGTCGTGGAGGAAAACGAAAGGAAAAAGATTTTCCCAGAAAACCCCCTATGAGGTTTGATAAAATTGCAGAAAGGTCCTTCTAGGCTGAAAACAGACAGAAAATTGGGGTTTTGAGGGCCTTTTTGGAAACCAAAATTTACACAAAAATATTCATTGGAAAGCTCTCCAAAAATGTGACATTTCTATCATATGTTTGGTTCCTTTTGAAGAACTTTGTAAAACAAGTTTTTGTGAAGCTAGATTAAGTGATTTTTGATAATTCACTGATTATTTTTTATATGCAAATTTTTGGTCTACTTTTTCATGCATGTATGCCATGTACATAACACCTCTCTTTATTACACAAAAGTAGGGATGTTACAAGTCTACCCCCCTTACAAGAATCTCGTCCCGAGATTCCTAGGTTTTAGAAAAGAAGTCGGGGTACTTAGATCACAAACGATCTTCTCGTTCCCAGGTTGCTTCGTTCTCGGAATGATGTGACCAATGAACTTTGAAGAACTTGATGGTTTTACTGCGATTTCTTCGTTTGGCCTCATCGAGAATACGGACATGAACCTCTTTGTAAGAGAGATCATCCTTGAGCTTGATAGTCTCGTGGTCCACACCACGGACGGGATCTTTAAAGCAACGTTTGAGTTGGGAGACATGGAATACATCATGAACATCCAGAAATCCTGGAGGCAACTACAGCTGATATGAAACTTGACCTTGTTTTCCAATGATAGGGAAAGGACCGATGTAACGAGGAGCCAGTTTGCCTTTGATTCCGAGACGTTTTCCACCTTTCAAAGGTGTGACTCAAAGGTAAGCTTTCTCGCCAATTTGGTAACGAACATCTTGGTGATGACGATCGTAATAACTTGTCTGACGAGATTGAGCTATTTTCAGTCGTTCACGAATGATGCGAACGATTTCTTCTGCTTCTTTGATTGTATCTGGACTAAAGGATGATCTTTCACCGGTTTCAGACCAATTCAACGGAGTTCGGCATTTACGGCCATACAATACTTCAAAAGGAGCCTTGTCCAAACTGGATTGATAGTTGTTGTTATAAGTGAACTCGGCAAATTGGAGGAACTTCGCCCAATCCTTACCGAACGATATAACACAAGCTCAGAGCATGTACTCAAGAATTTGGTTAATTCTCTCAGTTTGACCACCGGTTTGTGGATGGTGGGCGGTGCTGAAGGATAGAAGAGTTCCCATGGCCTCTTGAAGACTTCCCCAGAATCTGGAGATGAATAGACTACCTCTGTCTGAGACAATCCTTTTTGGAACTCCGTGAAGACTGACTATTCGTGAGACATATAGATCGGCCAGCTCAGAGACTCGAATACTCTCACAAACAGGAAGGGAATGAGAAACCTTTGACATACGATCAACCACTACCCATATTGCATTATGTCCCTTCTTGGTGTTGGGAAGGTCGGTAATTAAATCCATACCAATATCATCCCATTTCCATTCAGGAATAGGTAGGGGTTGAAGAACACCGACGGGTCTTTGATGTTCTGCTTTCACACGACGACATACATCGCATTCAGCAACATACTAAACGATTTCTCGCTTCATCCGGGTCCACCAAAACCTTTGACGTAGATCTTGATACATTTTAGTGCTACCCGGATGAATGGAAAGAGGTGTCTCATGAGCCTCTTGGAGTATTAACTTTCTCACATTTCGGTTCTTGGGTACAACCAGACGGTTTTTGAAGTAGACAATGCCTTGATCATCAACATAGAAACACTTAGCAACTCCTCTAGCAATGTTCTTCTTGATCTTAGCAATGCCTAAGTTGTTCTTTTGGACATCTTTTATTTGATCTTCGAGAGAAGGTTTTATTTCCAGATTGGCCAGAAATCCGGAAGGAACAACTTGGAGGTTCAGTTTGGAGAACTTCTCGTAAAGAGAAGGTTGGGCTTGTTGTATCATCAAGTTGTTACAATAAGACTTACGACTTAGCGCGTCAGCGACGACATTTGCTTTGTCGGGTATAGTTGAGACCCAAGTCAAAGTCCTTAATTATCTCTAACCATCTTCTCTGTTTGAGATTCAGATCCGGTTGGGTAAACAGATATTTCAGACTCTCATGATCTGAGTATAACTCACAACGATTACCAAGAAGATAATGACACCATTGTTTGAGAGTATGGACCACGGCTGCTAGCTCAAGATCATGGGTTGGATAGTTACGCTCATGTGGTTTCAGTTGACGAGAACCATAGGCCACCACATGAACTTCTTGCATTAACACACAACCGAGTCCTTGTTGAGAGGCATCACAGAAGATGACAAAGTCTTTGCTCGTATCAGGAAAAACAAGCACACGAGCGGTAGTCAGTTTGGTTTTCAGAGTTTGGAAACTTTCCTCTGCCTTCTCTGACCACTCAAACTTTTTTCCTTTCTTAAGAAGTTCATTCATAGGTTTGGCAATTTTGGAGAAGTTCTCGATGAAACGACGGTAGTAACCTTCCATTCCGAGAAAACTCCGAACATCCTTGACTGATATAGGTGTTTCCCAGTCCAAAATGGTTTGAACCTTGTCTAGAATGACGACAACACCTTCAGCAGACACTACGTGTCCGAGATAGACGAGCTCTTTCAACCAGAACTCGCATTTGGAGAACTTAGCATACAACTTGTGCTCACGGAGTTTGGACAACACCAAACGCAGGTGTTCAGAATGTTCATCTTCGGTTTTGGAATAGACCAGGATATCGTCGATATAAACCACGACGAACTTATCAAGATACTCCATGAATACCGAGTTCATAAGCCTCATGAAAGTAGCTGGAGCGTTGGTAACACCGAAAGACATGACGATATACTCGTAAAGACCATAACGAGTAGTAAACGCCGTTTTGGGAATGTCCTCCTTCTGATCTTTATTTGATGGTATCCTGATCGCAGGTCCATCTTGGAAAACACAGTTCCACCAGCTAACTGATCGAATAGATAATTGATTCTTGGAAGAGGGTATTTGTTTTTGATGGTCACTGCTGAAAGCTCATGATCCCTCTAATGATTTTGGTGATGATAACAACACGGGTATCATCTCTCTAACAATATTGATTCATTGTATGCAGCTGGCCTCTTAGATGATTATTGATAAATGCACTCAAAAAGTTCAAAGAGGAGTTCTGAAAATTATCTCTACTGCTACCGGAAATTTCAGCTGCAGCCCCAGAATTTCCGCTGTGTATGGGGCGGAATATCCGTCCCCTGCACCGGAATATTCCGGCTCCTCTGGCCACTTCAAAACGACTAAGTACTTCTCCTACTTCCCGCGCACAGAAGGTGGGGCGGATATTTGCCTGGAATATTCCCGGGCAAATTTCCAGCCACCTGGTCCTTAGCAGTTTTCGGAGATTCCTCAGGTGCCCGCGCGTAGAGATGGGGGCGGATTATTGGCCGTAAATTTCCGGCCCCGGATTATTCAAATATCCGGCCTGGTCCTTAGCAGTTTTTCGGCGCGGTGCTGCTGCCCGCGCACAGAGATGGGGGCGAAATATTTGGCGGAATTTTCCGGCCCCAGAATATTCAAATTTCCGCCCCCGGACATTTAAAATATCCGGCCGTGCTGGGCCGGAAATTTCCGGTGCTTACACCGGAATATTCCGGCCCTGGCACACTGCAACGGTCAGAAATTGGAGGAGCCTATAAATAGCTGTCTTCTTCCTCTAGATAGCTAGTTCGTCCATTCCTCTCTCTCCTCCATTGTTGAAGAGCTCAAAACGCCCCGATCTCCCTCCTCCTCCAACCAAACTCGATGCCCTTCAAGGATCTCATGGAGGAGGACTAGATCTACCTTTCTACCAAGCCAAAAATTGTATTCCCACACCATACCTCTTGGGATCTTGTAATCTCTTGGTTGCTTTGTCATCCAAGGGAAACCCTAGTGCTTGTAGCTTCCACCTTGTAGCAAGAAGCTTCGGATTGTTGAGAGCCTCCATCTCACTTGTGGAGTAGCCTCAGCCACTTGTAAAGGTTTGGTCAACGCCTTCAAGTCGACCTCATAGTGGAGAATCTCCCTCACCGGAGAAGCTCAAGGAGAACAAGGTGTGCACATCCGTGCTATTGAGGAGCCCCTAGGTGGCTCCCCACCTCTCCAACGTAGACGCACTTATTTTAAGAAGGAACTACGGGAACCATATCCTTGTCTCCGTGTTTTTCACTTGTGGTTATCTTGTGCCTTGCATTTACTTCCGTTGCTACTCGGTATTTGTCACATAGCGTGTCTACTTAGTTGCACATCTAGATAACCAAGTTATTAACTCTCCAAAGCCCCCACAAAAATGGAAAAAGGTTTAAAATTTGTAGGTCACCTATTCATCCCCCCCTCTAGTTGACCTTTGTGTACTTTCAATTGGTATCAGAGCCTCGGCTCTTTTATCGGGCTTAACTGCCTAAGAGTATCATGGTCAACGGAGATGATCCCGAATCTTCTAAGGAGGAGCTCTCCAAAATGGCCGACACTATAGCTAACCTAGAGACAACGGTTTGTACTATCCAAACCCAATTGTCCAAGGTTAGCTCTAGTGTAGGCTCGGAGGTTTCCTCCATCAAGAAGATGTTGGAGAACATGATGGGTAAACCTAAGGGGCCATCGAACTCTCCCCACGTTTCCGATGAGGATAGTTCAGAAGAGGAAACGGTTCCGGACGATTCCCAAATCGAGGAGAACATTGCCAAAGCTAAGGCTAAAGCCGCACAAAAGGCTAAAGCCAAGGCAAAGGAGAGTTATGGTGGCTCCAAGTCTCAAACGGCTAATGGTTCCGGGGTCCACGCACAAGTTCCACCTCCTCAAAATTATGACTCCATTCACCCAATTGTTTCTATGCCACACATTCTTAATGTTGGACTTCCTCCCATGCTTAACACTAATGAATTCTCTTCTTGGAAGTTTGAAATGGAGTCACATATTTCTGGACCGTGCACCGCATTGTGGAGGAGTGTGATTCATGGGTTTCATCCTCATGACCCAAGCAACTTGACTCCACGGGAGGATGTGGAATCTCAACTCAACAAGACCGCACTCGTTATCATCTAGAAGGCTCTCCCAAGGGAGAATCTCACTCACATTCGTGGGTGCAAGACCGCCAAGGAAGCTTGGGACAAACTTGACACCTTGTTTCAAGGAAATGCTAGCATCCAATCTTCCAAGTATGATGTGGCCATTTACAACTCCGAGAACTTCGTTATGCAAGAGGATGAGACTCCCGAAGAGCTCTATAGAAGAGTTGTCACTCTCGCCAATCAATTGAGAGACTTTGGAAAGGAAGAGATCTCCGATGAGTGGATAAAGAGGAAATTTGTCAAGGCCATTACACCCTTTGAGAAGAATCTCTCCACTAGCATACGGACAAGAGCGGACTACAACACTCTCAACTCCATTGGTGTTCTTAGTGAGTTCATCGCCATCTCTCTATCACACAAGAGTGCGGATGATGCTCTAGCTCGCTCTAGAGGAATGGGAAAGTCACCCAACCTCGCTTTGAAGTCAAAGGCAATGGCTCGAGTTGATGAAAGTGAAGAAGATGATGATGATGAGGAAGAATATGAAGACACCTATACGGGAGCTCACAAGTTCATCGCTCTCGCTATGCATGGATATTGGAAGAGATGGGAAGCTCACAAGGCCGGCTCTCCAAGACCTCCACGAAACAAGAACTACAAGAAGAAGGGGGAGCGTCCGAGGACATGCTACAACTGTGGTAGCGCAAACCATTTCGTGAAGGAGTGCCCCTTTGAGCCAAGAGAAGAAAATAAAGGCAAGCTTGTTCGCAAAAACAAGGCCAAGGATACACAAAACAAGAACTTCGCTAGAAGAGTGCCAAGGGCCCTCTACGTTCAAGAAGGGGCGGTTCTAGAAACCTATATCTCCGGAGATGAATGAGAAGATGAAGTGGTAGGAGTGGCCCACGTCGCCGTTGCCACCGCGTCATCTCCATCGATCTCTCTATTCGAATCCCCCAATGAGATTGTGGCTACCCGACCTACATGTCTTATAGAAAAAGCCACTTCAGTATGCTCTCCTAACTCTAAGACCATTATCACTAACCCTCCTTCATTATTGGATCGTGTTGAGAATGTTTGTGAGGAGGATAGTGAGGCCAAAGAGTTAGGCATTTGGCTAACTAGCCTCAAAGGTGAGACTAAGGAGAAAGTGAATGCCCTCTTACGGCAACTTGATGAGGCTAACTCTCTTGTAGATGAAGAGGAGGAGATTATGATGACCTTAGAGAGCCATGGAGGCCACACTTGCAATGACAAAGAGCTTGAAATGGCTCTTGAGAATGAGTGTTCCATTCGTGCTTCTCTTGAGGAGAAGTTATCTAGTATTCAAGAAAACTTTGCCACGAGTGTCTCTAAGCTTAGAAAAGATAATGAACAATCTCTTGCTCTCATTAAAACACTTGAACATGAAGAGTTTAAGCTAGGAATTGTTCACGAGGATTTAGTTACTAGTCATGAAAAACTAAAGAAGGAGTTCATGTCTCTTAAATAAATTCATGACAAGCTAACCAAGTCTCGTGACAATATCCTAGCTCAACAATCAAACAAGCAAGCTATGTCATCCTCATCTACTTGCATGAATACATTGCCTATCATCTCTTGTAGTGCAAATAATCTTGTAGGAAGTGAGAAGAATCTCAATTATGTGGCCCCTCAACAAGTCAAGAATGGAAAGGAGGGACTTAGCTATGTAGCCAAGCCAAAGAAGAGGTACAAGAAGAAGAAAAAGAAGAAAGTCACCTCTTCCTCACAAGAAGTAAGATTTGTGAAAGAGGGAGAGGTGACCAAGGAAAAGGAGACCAACACCATTGTGGGTGGTGACACCTCTAGGGGGAGCACCACTCATAATGACTTTGCCGGAAAATACAACCCATCTTATGTTCTTATGAAATCTAGAGATGGTCATGTTTATGCTAAATATGTTGGTACTTCTTATGGCGATGGTTATCATTGGAGTATTTGGGTTCCAAAGACCCTTGTTGCTAACAAAAGAGGACCCATTCAACGATGGGTACCTAAATAAAGACACTAATCTTTTGTAGGGAAGTGCTTCCGATTCAAGCAAATGGACGGTGCATAGTGGTGCATCCCAACATATCACCGGAAGCAATGACGCAATGAGTGATCTTCAACCTCCATTACCTCATCTCAATTGCGTTACTATTGGTGATAACTCCTAACTAAAGGTATTGGGACGAGGCAAGGTGGCCATCTCAAATGACTTGTCAATTGAGAATGTTCTCCTAGTCGAGTCCCTTGGCTATAATCTCATCTCGGTTCTTCAACTTCCTAAAAGTGGTTTTACCTCGTTCTTTAATAAAGAGAATGTGATTATCACTTGGGAGACAAATCTTAAAGTAGCCTTTGTTGGGCATGTCGAGAACGACATGTATGTAGTAGACTTCTCTAAAGGAGACACGTGTGTCGCGACATGCCTAATGGCTAAAGTTGATGTGGGTTGGCTATGGCATCACCGGTTAGCCCACACCAATATGTGGACGTTGCATGACCTTCAAAGTGGCAATCATGTTCTAGGACTAACGAATGCTAAGTTTTCCAAAGATCGTGTGTGTAGCTCTTGCGTTCTTGGAAAGCAACATGGAGAAGCTCACCCCACCAAGACCAACATCACCACCTCAAGAATCCTCGAGCTCATTCACTTGGACCTATTTGGTCCCCTATCATATGATAGTCTTGGAGGCAAAAAGTATTGCTTGGTGATCGTGGATGACTATTCGAGATATTTTTGGGTGTACTTCTTCAAGAGGAAGAGTGAGACTCAAAAGCGGGTCATCGAGTTCATCACTTTGGTGGAACGCCAACATAATACGAGCATAATGTCTATCCAAAGCGACAATGGCTTCGAGTTCAAGAACTACACCGTGGAGGGATTTCTTAGCGAGGAAGGAATTGCTCATCAATATTCCACTCCCTACACCCCACAACAAAATGGTGGCGGAGAGAAAGAATCAGACTCTAATGGATGCGGCTAGAACTATGGTTGCGGAGTTCTCTTCTCCTTATAACTTTTGGGCCGAGGCCATCTCCACCGCTTGTCACGCTAGCAACCGATTGTATCTCCGCAAGATCTTGAACAAGACCCCTTATGAGATTCTCACGGGCAAGAAGCCGGATGTTTCATACTTCAAGGTCTTTGGGTGCAAATGCTTCATTCGTAAGAGAGGAAACCGCTTTTCGAAATTCGAGACTAAATCTTATGAGGGCATTTTTTTTGGTTATGCCACAAATGCTCACGCCTATAGAGTCTACAACAAGTCCACCAGACAAGTTGAAGAAGCTATCGATGTGGTGTTTGATGAGGAGAATGGGTCCCAAGGGGGTCGTATAGATCATGGTGTTGTAGGAGATGCAATTCCTCCCATCTCATAAGAAGAATGGGGGTTGGTGAAATAATCCCCATTGAGGGTTACCGGATGACGGAGGGAGAAGGACTATGCTCCACTCAAGTGGAGCCATTGACTACACCCATTGATACTCAAGCTACCCAACAAGATGCACCAAGCCCTCATGCTTAAAATCAAGGCCAAGCTAACGATCAAGATCATTCGATCAATCAAGGCCAAGCTAACACTCAAGGCCAAGCTCATGATGAAGGTCAAGCTCACAATGAAGGACAAGAACAAGATACTCATGGTGATGAACAACTCGACACATAAGGGATCCACCTCCCGTTGATGAACAAAATCAAGGTGGACAAGACTCCGATGATGAAGGTGATGATCAAGTGCTATCCAAGGAAACTTTGGAGGAGATGCTAGCTCGTAGGGCAAAGAGAAGGCTAGATAATCTTGCTCATGCCGGTCACACGGAGGACATGATTCTTGGACAAGTTCGTGGAAGGGTCGTCACAAGGAGTCAATTGACGGATTTTAGCAAGGCCCATGCTTTCGTCTCTCATATTGAGCCCAAGAAGGTCTATGAAGCTCTTGAAGATCAATATTGGCTTGAAGCTATGCACGATGAACTCAACAACTTCGAGCACAACAAAGTGTGAAAATTGGTGCCAAGACCCAAAGATTGCAAGAACGTCATCGGCACCAAGTGGATCTTCAAGAACAAGCAAGACAAGGATGGCATCGTCATTCGCAACAAGGAAAGATTGGTAGCTCAAGGTTTCTCTCAAGTCGAAGGCATCGATTTCGGTGAAACTTTCGCTCCCGTAGCTCGTCTTGAATCAATTTGTATCTTGCTTTCATATGCTTCTCATCATAACTTCAAACTACAACAAATGGATGTTAAAAGTGCATTTTTAAATGGTCCCATCCACGAGTTGGTCTATGTCAAGCAGCCTCCGGGTTTCGAGGATCCCAACCACCCCGATTATGTCTACAAACTAGATAAGGCACTCTATGGACTTAAACAAGATCCATGTGCGTGGTACGAGCACCTTAAAGAGTTTTTGGTAGATCGTGGGTTCAATGTTGGTTTAATCGATCCCACCCTTTTTACCAAAAAGGTTGGAGGTGACTTGTTCATATGCCAACTCTATGTGGATGATATCATTTTTGGGTCTACTAACGTTGCATTCAATGATGAGTTTTTCAAGCTTATGACGGATAAATTCGAGATGTCTATGATGTGCGAATTGGAGTATTTTCTTGGCTTCGAGATCAAGCAACACCCCGAAGGCACATTCATCAAGCAAGCCAAGTATACTCAAGATATTCTCAAGCGTTTCAACATGCATGACGCCAAGCCTATGAAGATTCCCATGTCCACGACTATTGACTTGAAACCCGACCCAAATGGTAAAGAGGTAGATCAAAAGGTATACCGCTCCATGATTGGCTCTTTGCTCTACCTTTGTGCATCTAGACCCGATATCGTGTATAGCGTAGGTAAATGTGCAAGGTTTCAAGCCTCTTCGAGACAAAGTCATTTTGAAGCGGTTAAGCGCATCTTTCAATATTTAGTTCATACCCCAAACTTTGGTCTTCGGTATCCCAAGGGTTCAAGCTTTCAGCTCATTGGGTATTCGGATGCGGACTATGCGGGCGAGAAGACGGATAGGAAATCTACATCCGGAAGTTGTCAATTTCTTGGTCGCTCATTGGTTGTTGGTCTTCCAAGAAGCAAAATTGCATCGCCCTCTCTACCACCGAGGCCGAATACATCTCCGCGGCTAATTGTTGTGCTCAATTACTATGGATGCGGCAAACATTGAGAGATTATGGCATCTACTTCGATAAAGTTCCCCTCTTGTGCGACAATGAGAGTGCCATCAAGATCGCCTACAATCCCGGTATGTGCTTCGTTTTCTCCGCAATCTAGGGTTACCGGATGATTTGATCTCATGTTGTTTCATATTCCTTGTGTTTTTGGGAGGAACATCCACATACTAGTATCACACATCTTCTAGTGTTCCCCTCATTGCACTTCCTCGTTGTTTTAGATTCGTGGCAGGCCCTAGATTTAGATCTGGTGCGAAATCTCGAGGGCCAGAAATTTCCGCCCCAGGGCTGGAATTTCCGCCCCCCGAAAATTTCACTTGAGGCCGGAAATTCCGCCCCTCGGGAATTTCCGCCCCGGACCGGAATATCCGTCCTGCCTCGAATCTCTAAATGAGATCCCCTATTCCACTTTAACAAGTTGTGAGCCACCGTTTTAATCGTTTTCTGTTTGTTTTCTTTGCGGTTTCTCTTGCTTTTCTTGCAGATGGTTCAAGCTCTAGGCCTCCCAAGGTGACTAGGTCGCGATAGAGGTACCGGCACTTGAGGGAAGATGATGAGGGCATTTTAGTGGATTAGGCGGAGACTCGCCGTCGTGAGAGAGATGGTGAGAAGGAGTATGAGCGTGAACGTGATGCATCCAGGGCAGCTCGCAAGGCCAACAAGCAGCAGGGGAAGACAACTCTCAACTTGGCCACCATGTCTACCTCCGAGTTCAAGACATGGCGGGCCAAGGCCTGGTACACTGAGGGTCCTCACGACCCAACCATTGACTCCTGCTTCTGGCATGTTGAGCGGGAGACTCTCTTCAAGCAAGTGTACACCGTGATGAGCAAGCCAGTTTTCCCCATGAAGTTCATCAATTTTGCACACATGGCTGCCAATCCCGCATACTTCAACAACTCTGTCCAGCTGGCTGAACTTCTGTGTCTGCGTCACCTCATGGAGACCTCATGCTCCTACAACATCACTTTCATCCAGCAGTTCTTCTCCACTTTGGTCTTTGATGAGTCTGAGGATATTGGGATGTCATGGATGTCTGGCCCATACCTGCTCACCGCCAACTTCCATGACTTTGCTGCTGAGCTTGGATACCCCTTTGCTGGTCTCAACACTCCTCAGGGTTCTCGCATGCACGTTCACGGGATGGAGTATGAGAAGAACAGGCTTGCTGAGCTGTATGGTTCTACTGGTGTTGTGGGCTCTGCGAAGGGTCTCTTTCCCATTTATGACATCCTGTTGCGCATGTTCAGAGCGACTATTGCCCCGAGCGCGGGCAATAATGATGAGATTCGTGGTGGCTTGGTTAATCTCATGTACCATGCCTATCACACCTTCACTGAGGGCGACATGACTGATATGGAGCGTCACAAGATTGATGTGATGGATTTCATCTTCAACGAGATCCACTTTGCTCTCTTCAACCGCAAGGTTCCCCCATATGCTCCATACATCATGAATCTCATCAAGTCTCGCTACCCCGCTGAACTCCGCGCTGATCTGGAGTTAGACTGTGATGACCACACGGATGCCAAGTTATACAAGAAGGTCGCCCACGTTCAGCAGGCTGCTTATGATGTTGGCGCCATGGGTCAGGGTCACCGTGATCCTCGCATGCATCCACCTCCTCTAGGCACCAAGAAGCGCTCATGGCTCGCTCGTGCCATTGAGAAGGTGATGTGCATGAATGTGTTCATTTACAAGAAGAACTACAATGCCTATGTTGAGCGCGACAACATCCAGGAGAATCAGCGCACAATCATGACTGCCCTCAACATTCCCAATGTGCCAGCTCCTCTCACTAACAGGATTCCATACAAGAACTAGAACAACCGCGACGTCGACTGGGATCTGGGAGTGGATGATGATGAGGACATTGCGTCTGCTAGCGAGGAGGAAGAAGAAGATACCCAGGCCTAGAGTTTGCTCCATGGGACGTCCTGCTCTCTTTTCTCTTTCTGGTATCCTGATGCCAAAGGGGGAGAAGATCTAGTGATCACGGGGATTTGCTAGGGTTGGTTTCGTTCTTTATCGTTTTTTTATCGTTTCGTGCGTCTTTTAAAACTTCATCTCCTCGTGCTCGTTATTCGGGATTTGGTTGTGTGAACTATTATTATTAGGAGGCATGTCTCCTATATATGCTATCTCTGATGTTTTACTTTCTATCATATTGTTAGTTTATCCCTATGCAAATACCCGTGTTGTCATCACTCACCAAAAAGGGGGAGATTGAAAGCTCATGATCCCTCTAATGATTTTGGTGATGATAACAACGCGGGTATCATCTCTCTAACAATATTTATTAAGTGTATGCAGCTGGCCTCTCAGATGATTATTGATAAATGCACTCAAAAAGTTCAAAGGGGAGTTCTGAAAATTATCTCTACTGCTACCGGCAATTTTAGCTGCTGCCCCGGAATTTCCGGTGTGTATGGGGCGGAATATCCAGCCCCTGCACCGGAATATTCCGGCCCCTCTGGCCACTTCAAAACGACTAAGTACTTCTCCTACTGCACGTGCACAAAAGGTGGGGCGGATATTTGCCCGGAATATTTCGGGGCAAATTTCCGGCCACCTGGTCCTTAGCAGTTTTCGGAGATTCCTTAGGTGCCCGCGCGTAGAGATGGGGGCGGATTATTGGCCGGAAATTTCCGGCTCCGGAATATTCAAAAATCCGCCCCCCGGATTATTCAAATATCCGTCCTGGTCCTTAGCAGTTTTTTGGCGTGGTGCTACTGCCCGCGCACAGAGATGGGGGCGGAATATTGGGCGGAATTTTCCGGCCCCAGAATGTTCAAATTTCCTCCTCCCGGACATTTAAAATATCCGGCCGTGCTCGGCCGGAAATTTCTAGTGCTTACCCCGGAATATTCCGGCCCTGGGACACTGCAATGGTCAGAAATTGGAGGAGCCTATAAATAGATGTCTTCTTCCTCTAGATATCTAGTTCGTCCATTCCTCTCTCTCCTCCATTGTTGAAGATCTCAAAACGCCCCGATCTCCCTCCTCCTCCAACCAAACTCGATGCCCTTCAAGGATCTCATGGAGGAGGACTAGATCTACCTTTCTACCAAGCCAAAAATTATATTATCACACCATACCTCTTGGGATCTTGTAATCTCTTGGTTTCTTTGTCATCCAAGGGAAACCCTAGTGCTTGTAGATTCCACCTTGTAGCAAGAAGCTTCGGATTGTTGAGAGCCTCCATCTCACTTGTGGAGTAGCCTCAACCACTTGTAAAGGTTTGGTCAACGCCTTCAAGTCGACCTCATAGTGGAAACAAGAATCTACCTCACCATAGAAGCTCAAGGAGAACAAGGTGTGCACATCCGTGCTATTGAGGAGCGCCTAGGTGGCTCCCCACCTCTCCAACATAGACGTACTTCTTTTAAGAAGGAACTACGGGAAACCTATCCTTGTCTCCGTGTTTTTCACTCTTGGTTATCTTGTGCCTTGCATTTACTTCTGTTGCTACTCGTTATTTATCACATAGGGTGTCTACTTAGTTGCACATCTAGATAACCAAGTTATTAACTCTCCAAAGCCCCCACTAAAATTGAAAAAGGTTTAAAAATTTTAGGTCACCTATTCACCCCCCCCCTCTAGTTGACCTTTGTGTACTTTCAACTGCATTCAGCAGCCGATAATCAACAACCAGACGTGGAACATTGGTATCCCGCTTCTTGACAAAGATAGTGGGACAACCCCAAGAAGATGTGCTAGGTTGGATGAAACATTTTTCTTCTAACTTCTCTATTTGTCGTTTCAATTCAACCAACTCCTCTGGGGCCATACGATAAGGTCTTTTAGACATAGGAGCGGTACCAGGGACTAACTCAATGACAAATTCCACACTTCGATCAGGTGGCATGCCAGGTAACTCTTCAGGAAACACATCAGGGAAATCACTGACTACAGGTAACTCATGAATTTCAGGAGGATAATCACCTTGCATGAAGTATAGCTGTAGTTCAGGAGAAAGTTGTGGGCGTGCTAATGGCGGAATAGTGAACTCTGACCAATACTCAATGGAAACTCCGGAAGGATGTTTCAAAGTGAGGGATTTTGTTGCACAATCCATCTTAGCTCCATATTTCGAGAGCCAGTCCATGCCCAGTATGACATCAAGGTCAGTGGACTTTAGTGCAATGAAGGTTGTGGGGAATTTCCAGTATCCCACCTCAACCATGAGTTCTGGCGTAACCATGGTGGTTTGCCAATTGCAACCAGGGGAGTTTACCATCAACGGTTTTGACAACTTTTCAAAAGGTATCCCATGCATTTTAGCAAACCCTTCTGATATGAAAGTATGCGATGCTCGAGAGTCAAATAAGGCTAAAGCCAAAATTGAGTTGACATGAATCGTATCCAGTAAGACCCTTGGATCTTCCTGAGCATCTTCAATAGTCACATGGTTAAGACGACCACGTCCAACACCAGCAGGCTTCACCGCTTTCTTGGGAGGAGGAGCTGCACGTCCAGCATGATTCTGAGGGCACTCCCTCGAGAAGTGACCAGGCTGGCCACACCGGTAGCAGACATTTCTAGGGGGAGCGGCAACTGGAGGTCGAGAACCTTGTCCACCACCATAGGTTGATGTAGCAGGTGGTGCAGGCGGACGAGGTGCATATCCAGATGGCCTTGGCTGAAACGGAGCCCTGGGCACAACGTTGTATGGAATGAACACACGGCGCTTCCTCTTAAGACCAGAGGGTGATGCACGGGAATCTCCAGCTCTCTTTTTCATAGCGGTCTCCATCTCCTTTTTGCCACGCTCAAGAGTGATGGCTTGATTGTATAGTGCCTGAAAGTTCTGGAACTTGGAGGGCAACATCTCATAGCGAACAGTGGGGTTCAGGCTCTTATGGAACAGATCCTGCTTGTCCTCGTCATTAGTGACATCACGGGGAGCATAGCGAGCCAGGCGGGCGAAAACATGACCATAGGCCTCAATACCCATACTGCCCTGAGTAAGATCAAGAAATTCCTTTTTTTACCGTCCATAATCGCCTTCAGGATATAAGCTTCACGGAAAGCAGTACGGAACTCTGTCCATGTGACCTCATGATCTGGCGCCTGCAACGCCAGGAAGCCTTCCCACCAAGCACCAGCAGCACCCTCAAGCTTGTAGGTGGCGAAGTTCACGCGGTCACGGTCCTGGACACGGAGAGCAAGGAACTTGCGCTCCATTGTGCGAAGCCAATCATCAACATCGAGAGGCTCAGTAGATTCAGCAAAGTATAGTGGCTGAGCCTTGAGGATGTCCACAAGTGTAATACCGACAGCACGGTGTTCAGTGTTCTAGGCCACACGCTCCAGAAGATGTTCGTTCCTCAGACGATTGTTCTCAATGCTCTGCGGCACCTGCGCCATTGAGGGTGGCGGCGGAGGTGTTGGCTCAAGAGGAGGATTGTTACGGCCACGAGTACCACCCGACATCCTGAGTAAAAGGAAGAAGAATCATGAACAACACATCCATGGAAAAAGATACAATGGAACGACATGTGATAGTTTCAACGGAATCAAGATACATGCCGAAATGTAGTAGAACAAAACGAATATACATGAGGTGTATCATTTCATCAACATGGAGACAACATCATACAACTGTTTATTGAAACCAGTCGAAGTACAAACCATACGTAGTGGCGGTACAAGCATACAAGCTTAAGTACATACAACACTGAAGGAAGTACGGTAGATACACATCACCAAAGTTCTGCTCCTATACATTATTTTTCTACAACTTCGGGTTTCGAGTACATAGAAGCAAACATTACTCCAGCTGGAACTGGCAACGGTCTCAGTATCCTCTGAAGTCGAAAGGAAGTGGAACCGGGGCACCATAGTAGTGACGAACAGACTCATCCTGCGGTGCATGGAGAGACTGTGGTGCACCACGCACCATCCTAGGCCTCCTCATGCATCCACGAGGGGGAACACCACCTCCAACATCTGGAGACGCGATCGTAGAAGGGACAAGTACAGATGGAAGCTCTATCTCAGAGGTTTGGACGAGACCACTCTCAACAAATGGCCTCACTCTATCTGCCATAGTCCTGAGACTAGTTGCAAGGGTGTTGACTAGTGCACTAAGCTCATGCTCACAATGGGAATAAGCAACAAGGAGATCAGCGGTGCACCTAAGTCTAGGATCTTCCTCCTGGGAGGAATCAGCAAAGGTATGAGTGAAACACCCATCAAGAGTAGGTTCAGAACTAGGACAATAACAGAAAGAGCTATTCTCGTGGTCTGGATTAGTAGTGACGAAGCATGTTAAGACAGTGTCGTGCAGTATCCAGCACAACCATCTCAACAGTGAAACCAAGACCCTCAGCGTAGTGCATGGCAGGATTGATGGTACCATCTAACTGTGGAAGACGGACATCACATAGGTACTGGGACTGATTGAAATCACGGTACCGCTCATACACAGTGTACACAGGGTACCAAGGGGCTCCTAGGTTTGCAGAGGCTGAGGCTAAAAGATAGGGAAAACCTGGAACTCGAAGGCAAAGAGTGTGTCGAACAACCTTTCCGGAGGTCATCTGAAACAAACACATTTGTAAGATGTCAAAAGACATGAAGAAATGATTTGGATTTGGAACTATAACAACCTGAAACGAAGTACTCGGGAGAAAACACCCAACGATTTTGCTCCTAACTTTTAGGTAACACAAAGGAGACAACACACATAAAAAACAAATGAGGTACGGTGACTCAGAGTTAGAGAGATACCAGGTAAGGAGTAAAAAGAATCCTAAGAAGGCTTTCACAACTCTTTTGTCTTTTCAAAATAGTTTTCACAAGTTCTAGACTCAACATCGACCAAAGGCAAGGGTTTCCTACAGGCAGTATTGCTCTGATACCAAGACTTGTCAGACCACGGACCCAGATATATACATACTATTATGTGCTCCTAGCCATGGACTCACAAGGGGTTCAGGGTTACCAGCCCCGGCCGCAACAAACAACGGCAGGCAGACCAGATTCATCGGTATGCAGGCCGGATCACCATGGTCTACTACTCCTTGTATCCATGCTAGTCATAACCAATTATGCATAACCAAGCGTCCACTAGTCGGATGAAACTGAAGGAACGAGACCAAAGTTATACAGAGCTGCTACGTGTCCATAAAGTGCAACAACAATCAAGGGTTACTGGGGTTACCTCGCCCCAGGACGAATCACATCGGCAGGCGGGCTCGGACATGGATCATCGGCTCCACACCCCCTCGAATGCGACAACTATGCAGGCATAGCCAAAACTGTTTAACAACGGGCTCGAAACCAACAACCGATCAAAGCAGCACTCTAGACATGAAAGTTGTATTAAACAAGTCATACTAGAGTAGTCGTACACGCAGAGGTTACATGACCAACTTAGGTCAAGCAACCCAACATTACAACAAGCAGCGAAAGCAAATATGTTGCTATACAACAAGACTGCAAAAGGACTAAGAGTACGAAACATAAGAAACATAGACAAACCCATACTACAGATACCAGGCTGCCAGAATGGGGTAACAAGCAGAACCAATTGCTTGGTTGTGTTAATTTGGGACCAAGTAACACCCAAGGTAATGGTAGTTCCCACCTCTTGGAAAGAGAGAGAGGGAATCTTGGGCATCCAAGACCCACGACACACTATAACACACATGGTATGGAATACCATGGGATTTGGTGGCACTCAGACGATCTGGAGGCCTTTCTCCGGAGAAACCATGCATAGCCCCGCTGGGGAAAAAGACGGAACTGCCGTTCTGGACCCTCTATGTTAGGCGGAAGGGGTAGCAAAGTGGAAACAACCGCTTGGTTATATTAGTTTAGGCCCAAGGAACACCCAACAAAATGGTAGGGACCACCTCTTGGCAAGATTCCCCCAGTTCCGTCAGATTCAGGAGTTTCAGGCTCTAAGTAATCCTGGAACCCGCCAGAGAGAATCTGCCGTCGGTGAAGCCCTAACACAAAGAGAGCGAGTGAATCTTGGGAATACAAGACCCATTCCACACTCTAACGCACAAGGTATGCCATACCATGGCATTTTGTGGCATTCATACGATCCGGAGCCCCCTCTCCAGAGAAACCATAGCCCGCTGGGAAAAAGACGGAAATGTCGTTTTGGCCCTCTACTTGAGCCAAAAAGGGGTAGAAAATTGGAACCAATTGCTTGTTTGTGTAGTCTTGTAACCAAAGTGAAACCATGCATAGCTCCGCTGGGAAAAATACGGAACTGCCGTTTTGGCCCCTCTACGTGAGCCGGAAAGGGGTAGCAAAGTGGAACCAATTACTTGGTTGTGTTAGGTTAGGCCCAAGTAACACCCAATAAAATGGTAGGTGCCACCTATTGGCAAGATTCCCCCCGTTCCGTGAGATCCGGGAGTTTCGGGCTCTAACTCGAACCCGCAAAAGAGAATCTGACGCCGGTGAAGCCATAACACAGAGAGTAAGAGAATATTGGGCATCAAATACCCATGCCACACTCTAACACACACAAGGTATGGCATACCATGGGATTTGGTTGCATTCAGATGATCCGGAGGCCCCTCTCCAGAGAAACCATAGCCCCGCTGGGAAAAGACGGAACTGCCGTTCTGGCCCCTCTAGGTGAGCCGGAATGGGGTAGAAAAGCGGAACCAATTTCTTGGTTGTGTTAGGTTAGGCCCAAGTAACACCCAAGAAAATGGTAGATCCCACCTCTTGGCAAGATTCCCCCCATTCTGTGAGATCTGGGAGTTTCGGGCTCTGAGTAGTCCTGGAACCCGCGAAAGAGAATGCGGCGCCGCTGAAGCCATAACACAAAGATTGAGGGAATCTTGGGCATCCAATACCCATGCCGCAATCTAACACACATGGTTTGGCATACCCTAGGATTGGGTGGGAATTCAGACGCTCCGAGCCCCTCGCCGGAGAAACCCTAGGTGTGCGGGAGAAAAAGAAGAAACTGCCGGTCTGGCCCCTCTACGTGAGCCGGAAAGGGGTAGCAAAGTGGAACTAATTGATTGGTTGTTTTAGTTTAGGCCCAAGTAACACCAAATAAAATGGTAGGACCCACCTATTGGCAAGATTCCCCCTGTTCTGTCATATCCGGGAGTTTCGGAATCTAAATAGTTTTCGAACCCGCTAGAGAGAATCCGACGCCGACGAAGGCCTAACACACAAAGAGAGGGAATCTTGGGAATAAAGACCCATGACACACTATAACACACATGGTATGGCAAAAACCATGGGATTTGGTGGTATTCAGACGATCCAGAGCCCCTCTCCGGAGAAACCCTAGTCCCGCTGGGAAAAAAGACGGAACTGTTGTTCTTGCCCGTCTACGTAGCCGGAAGGGGGTAGTAAAGTGGAAGTAATTGCTTGGTTGTGTTAGTTTAGTCCCAAGTAACACCCAAGACAATGGTAGGGCCCACCTCTTGGCAGGATTCCCCCTGTTTCGTCACATCCGGGAGTTTCGGGCTCTGAGTAGTCCTTGAACACACCGAGTGAGGGAATGTTGGGAATCCAAGACCCATGGAACACTATAACACACATGGTATGTCATACCATGGGATTTCGTGGCATTCAGACGATCCGGAACCCCTTCTCCGGAGAAACCATAGCCCCGCTAGGTAAAAAGACGGAACTACAGTTCTGACCCCTCTACGTGAGCCGGAAGGGGGTAGAAAAATGGAACCAAATGCTTGGTTGTGTTAGGTTAGGCCCAATGAACACCCAAGACAATGGTAGGGCCCACCTCTTGGCAAGATTCCCTCGCTTCGCTGGAACATTGATCTGTTGACCAGAAGTCAACCTTTTGGTCTACCCCTATGACCAGCGTCGGAAGGGGTAGACCTCAATAATATTTTGCTTGGTTGTGTTAGGTTAGACCTAAGCTACATTAATAACCAAAATCTAGCTATACTTTTAATGATTTTTCTATCTTAACATGCAAACTATCCATATCATCTATTCTCCTAGCCAATCAATTGTCCATGTCATCTCCACCAATATTTATTAATTATTACATGCAAACTAGCATATTATCCATTTCTTAAACAATCCAATTATTTATGTGAATTCATATTAATAATTTAAAAAATATAAAGTATGATCAAATATAATTTTTATATTTGATTCGAATACATAATGTATCACACCTCTTATAAATTTTAATTTATAATATTGTAGTTTCTAAAGCGATCCCCGCAGCAACGCGCGGGGTATCCTTCTAGTTAGTAAGTATAGATCATTACATTCTAATTAAAAATAGGGCGGAAAATATAAATTAGGCCTAAACTATCCTAGACGCCGGTCCGGCCGTCCTCCTCGTCGTCGCTCGCTGCCATGCTGGCCTGGTCATCGTTCGGCGCCATGGACGGGCCAGCCTCATCGTCGTTCACTGCTGGATCGGGGTGGGCCACCTGTGCGAGACAGCACCGCCTAGCCTTGACTTGCACCCCCATCCGGTGCAACTCCGCTGCCTGCGAGTGGGCGCGCCCGCGCCTATCGTTGCGTGCGCGCGAGCGGGTAAACAGCCGCTGCAGCGCCTCCGCGTCCTCGACCCGGGCGCGGTGTGCCTGAAGCGCCTCTCTTCGTGCCCGTGCGGCGTTGAACTCCTCGTGCGGCGCACTCTGGGCGGCCATGAACGAGGCGGACTCGTCCTCCCTCTGCGCGATGAGGGCCTGGTGCTCGCCGGACGCCGCATTGGCGTTGAACTGCTCGTAAGCCTGCCGCTCGACGTCCATGAGGGCGCGGGCATGCCTCTTCCTCCGGGCGGTCTCGATGGAAGCCTGAATGGCGGCAGCCTCGGCGGCTGCCCCCGCCTCCTCGAACCCCGATCGGACCTGGCAAAACGCTTCCTTGTTGCGCCATGTGGCAAATGAGTTGTACGCCACCACCTGGTCAGGCCACAACGGAGGGCACTGCTCCGGTTCCCGCGGCGCCTCCTGCTGCGGCAGCTCCGGCTCCTCCTCCCTATCCGCCTCCTCGTTGTACCCCCAATCGAAGGGTCGTCACTACTCCCGTCGTCGTCTGACGGCGGGTCTAGCCCACGGCGCGCCGCCTGCTGGGTGAATGTCACTCACGAAGTATGTTGGCGGCGCGGCATGGTATCGTCGATAGAGGGGAAGCCGCGTGGCGATGGGTGAGATTATGGCGAGGACGCGTCGGCAGTGGCGAAGCCAGGACTCAAACTCTTTGTGTCAATGCGAATTTGTGTAGTCAAATACACCTTTTTTAACATTTTGTTGCATGACCTATGCTCTGTACCATTGAGAAAAGTTGTGTAGACAGTGCACATGTCGGAGCACGCGTCCCATCGGAGTAAATGGCGACGACCTGCAAACCGCAATGACCCTGACGCCACTTGGGGAGCCGGGAAAGCTGCATACCGCGTTAATGCTAGTGTGCGGCAGAGGCGAAGCACCATCCCGCCGCCTGGTGCAGTTCGTGTCCCGTCATCGCCATTACGCGCGGCAGGCTAACCACCACCTGCACGGCGCCGTGTGCATGTCCAAGGCATGTGAATGCGAGGCGTGTTGGCACGTAACCACATGTTCGCTACCTAGTCTGCATACACATGGTAGTTGTGTTGGCACGTACCATTATTTGTAGTGAACTTGGCAAAGTTTGGTACCACGTTTCGCAAGCAAACACGTGCCATATCGTTTTGTACGCGTACACGTATAAAACGGTATCCTCTTTTCTACACGTACGATAGAGCCTTTGATATTCGCTGACTTTGTGGGGTGAACTTTGTGGTGAATTTGGGTCACCGATTGGTGGCCCCGCGGCGTCCCGAGCCCCACTTGCCAGTGACTAAATGTCAGATCATTCTATGTTGACTAAGTCAGCCGGCGCGTTCCCACCATGCATGCATGCGCACACGACATGACGACCAGTCGAAACGGGGCGGCCTCGAAAGGGCACTCCGTATATAAAGCTTCTGCCTTATCGCCTCTCTCCCTCATCCATTCTCCCCCATTTCTAGCAAAAAAGCCCACTCCGCATCGTCTCCCAACCCTCCTTCTCTCCCAACTGCCGAGCGCACAACCGCGAGGCGGTTCCGCAGAATGGAAGGTTCGTAGCAGGAGAACGACGGCGTCGTCCCTTCTGTTGTCGTCGCCGTAGGAGCCGCCCACGGCGGTTCCAGTTCGTCGCAGCCGCAGGATGTCGTCTCCGCCGCGGTTTCGTCGGCCGGCCATGGCGTTTTGAGTGCACCGCCTGCTCTTGCCGCGGTGGAGGAGCCTGCTGCTTTCCCTCTCCTGGCAGATCTGGGTGATCCCTACGGGGATTACCCGGTGTTCGACGAGGACGTCGACGACCAGGACTCTGAGGTATCTATGTCCAGGCCGGCTTAGTTTATTGTCAAAGTTCCAGGGTTTGTGCATGACTGCACGCAAATTCGGGCTTCTAGTGTTTGTAGTTGCATGTATACTTTGGTTTTTTTTGTAAAGTTTGGGCTTCTGGTGTTTGCGGTTGCATCTGTTCTTTAGGGGTTCGAGGTTTTTTGGTATTCGGGATTAAAATGTTTGTAGTTGGATCTGTATCTAGGGGTTTGAGGGTTTTTTGTACACGCAAGTTCAAGAATCAGAGGTCTGCTTGCATCTGTATTTAGAGACCAAAGGGAAAAACATTGTAGAAAAATAGACATGTACTAGACACTAAATTGACAATATAGATGTCCTGCTGTGAAACTAATAACATCTATGCATGAATCTTTTTAAATAATCTTATATATAGAGTTATGGATGATCAAATATAGATGAGAGTTGATTCAGAGGCTGTAGTTGCATCTGTACTTAGGGGTTCGCAGGTTTTTTGTATTTTAGGGATTCAGAGGTTGTAGTTGCATCTGTTCTTATGGCTTCTAGTTTATTGTGTGCATGTTAGCATGCATGTGAGTTAGAGATTCTACGTTTTTTGGAGGCATTTTCAATTTGTGTAGTTATTTTCCCTCGCAGACACTCCTGACACATTATGAATTTGTTGCAAAATCACATATTGTACCCCCTTGCATGATAATTACTTGATCCAGTTTATGCATGTAATTAAAGAACGATTCTTGTATGATATTTTTGATCTGGTAAGGTATAATAACATGTCCTGATTAGAATATTAATCTGTTGAATGTTATCTTAGATCATCAATAAATTCCTGATGTGTTATTATCTGTTTTTGAGCATTAGTTCACCAAATATATATAGTGGAAACTGTAATGTTGTATAAAATTCGACACATTTTTCTCAACATTGATGTCCTCTTTAGGGCGCATCTGCTGAATAAGTTACTTGATGAAGTGTATACAAATAAATGAAGAACTACTATTTCTTTATGTTTTTTGTGATCTGGTTAGGTATATTATTCTTTTGCCAATAAGATTGTGTTGCTAACTTTTGTTTTATTGCAAATTTGCAGGAAGAAGATCTGGAAGTCGGCTCGGATGCGGATGATAGGGCTGCGAAGAGCAGACATGTCCTGAGGAAGCTGCAGGCGGGCACCATTCGGTACCGTTGTTACGGCAACTTGTTCTGCCCTTTCTGTGTCAGAAAGGTAGACAACGATCACAACAGCATGATCCAACCTGCCGTCGGTGTGGGAAATGGCTCTAAGAATCGTGCGCCCCTTGTTAGGGCCAAGCACGCTGCCTACGGCGTCTTCCTGAAGAAGCTGCTTGCGCAGGATATCCTCGCAGGTCGTGTGGAACCTCCTCCTCAGCCTTTCTCCAACGAGGCCAGGAGGGCCATTGAAAGATCATCGTCCGTTTTGGTAATTATATGACAACATAATTGTTGGATCTAATGTTTGTTCAAATGATGAAAATGCCCAGGTTATTAGGTTCACTATATCTATGGGGCTATTGCTTGATATATTCGAAAAGTGCTAAGAGAAAGGATTCCAGGGAGCCAAAATATGCAGGGGCGGAAGCTCCGGTGAATCCACCGGAGGCTCCGGTAAATCCACCGGAGGCTCCGGTGAATCCACCGGAGGCTCAGCCCGCTACTGCCACTCAGCCTGTGAGCACATAGGCTCCGGTGGGCATCCGGTGGTCCCTCCGCTAAAATGCCCTTCTGTTGGAAAGTGGCGGAGGTTCCACCGGAGGCTCCGGTGGACATCCGGTGGGCCCCTGGCCCTAGGGCAAATGGACTCCGGTGAAGGGTCCGGTGCTAGCTCCGCTTGGCACCCCTTCTGTTGGAAAGTGGCGGAGGTTCCACCGGTGCGGGTCCGGTGGGCGGAACCTCCGCTCGATCCACCGGAGCCTCCGGCCTCCTCAGCAGCGCGCAAAGGATAAGGCACTGCGCAACTGCGCAGTGCAAAGAAGACCCACCGGAGCCTCCGGTGAAACCACCGGAGCCTCCGGTGCACTGGACTGCAAACGGCTACTTCGTGGCCAAGAGTATAAATACCCCTTCACCTACCTCATAAATGCTAAGCTTTTCCCACTCTCTCTCCTAGCCATTAATGAAAGCTTCAAACTCTTAGATCTCCCTCTCCGTCCACCCAATCACTCCCAAACTTGGTGGAGAGCTAGAGGAGACCTAGATCCACACTTCCACCAAAGGAATCTCAAATCCATCCACCACAACCTAGTAGATCTAGAATCCTACTTGAGGCCTAGAAACCTTAGTAGATCTCGTGCTTGTAGTTTCCACCTTGTTGCAAGAAGCTACGGATTGCTTGAGAGCCTCCATCCTTGTGGAGTGACCTCAAGCTCTTGTAAAGGTTTGGTCAACGCCTTCAAGTCGACCTCATAGTGGAAACGAGCATCTCCCTCACCGGAGAAGCTCAAGGAGAACAAGGTGTGCACAACCGTGCTATTGAGGAGCGCCTAGGTGGCTCCCCACCTCTCCAACGTAGACGTACTTCTCTTTGAGGAGGAACTACGGTGAAACATATCCTTGTCTCCTTGTTTACACTTGTTGTTTGCTTTACTACCTTACGCTTTACTTCCGTTGCGCATACTACTCTCTTCACATAGGTTGTTCACTTAGTTGCACATCTAGAGAATCGTATCTTATCTTACTAAGTCCCTTAAAAGGAAAAGAAAAGAAAAATTGGTAGTCAACCTATTCACCCCCCCCCTCTAGTTGACCATAGTGCACTTTCAATTGGTATCAGAGCCTCGGCTCTTACTAAGGGCTTAACCGCCTAAGAGTACAATGGTCGATGAAAATACCCCCGGTAGTTCTAGTGCGGAAATCTCCAAGATGTCCGACAGTATATCTAACCTACAAGACTCGGTTGGAATCCTCCAAGCCGAAATGTCTAAGGTTAGCTCTACTGTCAGTACGGAGGTTTCTAGCATCAAGAAAATGATGGAGGTATTGATGGGGAGAACCAAGGAGTCCGAGGAAGCACCTCTCACTACCAACGATGTTAGCTCGGATGAAGAATCCATTCCGGACATTGATGAAATGGAAGCTAACATCGCTTTAGCTAAGGCGAAAGCCAAAGCAAAAGCCGATAAAAAGGCTAAGAGTAGTGGGAACTCCGAGGGCTCCAAGTCTCAATCGGCTAACGGTTCGGGGTCTAACTCTAAAGTTCCACCGCCTCCCAATTAAGATTCTATCCACCCTATTGCTACAATACCACACATGGTTAATGTTGGAAATCCTCCCATGCTTAACACTAACGAATTCTCATCATGGAAGTTCGATATGGAGTCTCATATTTCAGGTTGTTGCACCGCTTTATGGAGAAGCGTTGTTCATGGATTCCACCCTCATGATCCAAAAAACTTGACCCCAAGAGAGGACGTGGAGTTCCAACTCAACAAGACCGCTATTGTGACTATCCAAAAGGCTCTCCCAAGAGAACATCTTGAGCACATTCGCGGCTTGAAGACCGCCAAGGAAGCATGGGATAAACTTGACTCCTTGTTCCAAGGAAATGCTAGCATTCAATCATCAAAATATGATGTGGCTCTCGACAAGTCCGAGAACTTCGTCATGCTTGAAGACGAGAGTCCCGAGGAGCTATATAGAAGAGTTGTCACTCTTGGCAATCAACTAAGAGATTTTGGGAAAGAGGAAATCTCGGATGAATGGATCAAGAGGAAGTTCATCAAGGCCATAACTCCATTTGAGAAGAACCTCTCCACTAGCATTCGAACAAGATCCGACTACAACTCCCTTAACTCCATTGGAGTGCTAAGTGAGTTCATTGCCATATCCCTATCTCACAAAAGTGCGGATGATGCTCTTGCTCGCTCTAGAGGACATGGAAAGTCTCCCAACCTTGCCTTGAAGTCTAGAGCAATGGCCAAGATTGAAGAAGTTGATGATGATGATGATGATGATGATGAGGACTATGAGGATACATACAAGGGTGCCCATAAATGTATTGCTCTTGCCATGCAAGGGTATTGGAAGAGATGGGAGGCTCACAAAGCCGGTGCCCCAAGACCTTCAAGGAACAAGATCTTTAGGAAGAAAGGGGAACGGCCAAGGACATGTTATAATTGTGGAAGTGCAAACCACTTCGTCAAGGAGTGTCCCTTTGATCCAAGAGAAGAGAATGAAGGGAAGCTTGTTCGCAAGGACAAGAACAAAGCTCCACAAAACAAGAACCTCGCTAGAAGGGTTCCAAGGGCTCTATATGCTCAAGAAGGCCCCACATTGGAGACATACTACTCCGGAGATGAAGGAGAAGATGAAGTCGTAGGTGTTGCCCACGTCGCCATAGCTACCATTTCCTCTTCATCGGTCTCTCTATTTGAATCTCCCAATGAGAAGACATCGATCCGACCTACATGTCTCATGGCAAAAGCCACCACGGTAATAACTTCCACCTCCAAGTCTATTAACACTACCTCTCCCTCATTATTGGATTGTGTTGAAAACATTGGTGAAGATGAGGAGGCCAAGAACCTAGGGTCTTGGTTGAGTAGTCTTGAAGGTGAAACTAAAGAAAAGGTAAAAACTCTCCTAAGGCAACTTGATGATGCCAACTCTCTCATTGATGAGAAAGAGGAAATCATCATGACCTTGGAGAATCATGGTGGTACCAATGAGAATCATGATGGTGAACTAATTAAGGCTCTCGAAAAGGAGAGATCCATGAGAGCCTCTCTTGAAGAAAGACTATCTAGTTTACAAGACTCTTATGCTATTAGTGTTTCTAAGCTTAGGAAAGACCATGAAAAATCTCTTGCCAAACTTAAGAAAGAACATGCCAAATCTCTTGTTTTGCTTAAAGAATTTAAAGAGGAAGAGTTGAAGCTAGGAATAGCTCATGAAAAACTTGACAAGGAACATGACAAACTAAAAGAAGAGTTTAAATCTCTTAAGGAAATTCATGACAAACTTGCCAAGTCTCGAATCAAGCTTCTAGCTCAACAATCAAATAAGCATGTTGCATCTTCATCAAATAGCGTTGTTATTGCACCTACCTCTTCCTCTACGACTAACAATGTAGGGAAGGAAAGAATTCTCAACGATGCAATAAGCTCTCAAGGTGCCAAGAAAGGTAAAGAGGGACTTGGGTTTATTTCCAAGTCAAAGAAGACATCCAAGAATGTCACCTCTCCCCCTCAAAATGTTGTTTTTGTAAAAGAGGGTGAGGTGACCAAAGAAAAGGAGACCAACGCCATTATGGGTGGTGATACCTCTAGGGGGAGCATCACTCATAATGATTTCGCCGGAAAATATAATCCATCTTATGTTCTTATGAAATCTAGGGATGGACATGTTTATGCTAAATACGTTGGTACTTCTTATGGTGATGATTATCATTGGACTATTTGGGTTCCTAAGACCCTTGTTACTAACAAAAGAGGACCCATTGAAGGATGGGTACCTAAATCAAGAAATTGATCTCTTGTAGGGAAATGCTTCCGGGTCTAACAAATGGACAGTGGATAGTGGTGCATCCCAACATATGACCGGAAGCCTTGACGCAATAAGCAATCTTGAACCTCCTCTACCTCATCTCAATTGCGTCACTATTGGTGATAAGTCCGAGCTTAAGGTATTGGGACGAGGCAAGGTAGCAATCTCAAATGATTTATCAATTGAGAATGTTCTCCTTGTTGAGTCCCTTGGCTATAATTTGATGTCCGTTCTTCAACTTGCGAATTGTGGTTTCACCTCGTTCTTTAATAAAGAGAGTGTGATTGTCACTTGGGAGACATCTCTTAAAGTAGCCTTTGTTGGGTTTGTCGAGAACGGCATGTATGTAGTGGACTTCTCTAAAGAAGACACGTGTGCCGCGACATGCCTAATGGCTAAAGTTGATGTGGGATGGCTTTGTCATCGCCGACTAGCCCACACCAATATGAGAATGTTGCATGATCTCCAAAGTGGCAATCACGTTCTAGGACTAACCAAAGCTAAATTTGCTAAAGATCGTGTGTGTAGCTCTTGCACCTTTGGGAAGCAACATGGAGAACAACACCCAACCAAGACATCTATCTCCACTACAAGAATTCTCGAGCTCATTCACTTAGATCTCTTTGGTCCACTATCCTATGATAGTCTCGGAGGAAAGAAGTATTGTTTGGTAATTGTGGATGACTATTCAAGATATTGTTGGGTGTATTTCTTCAAGAGGAAAAGTGAAACTCAAAGTAGAGTCATCGAGTTCATCACTCTAGTTGAGCGCCAACACAATGCTACCATATTGGCTATCCGGAGTGATAATGGCTCGGAGTTCAAGAACTACACCGTTGAGGGTTTTCTTAGTGAAGAGGGCATTGCTCATCAATACTCCACCCCTTATACCCCTCAACAAAATGGTGTTGCGGAGAGAAAGAACCGGACTTTGATGGATGCGGCTAGAACTATGATTGCGGAGTTCTCTTCTCCCTATAACTTTTGGGCCGAAGCCGTCTCCACCGCATGTCACGCCACCAACCGGTTATATCTTCGCAAGATCTTGAACAAGACCCCCTATGAGATTCTCACGGGTAAGAAACCGGATGTATCTTACTTCAAGGTCTTCGGTTGCAAGTGCTTCATTCGCAAGAAAGGTAAACGGTTGTCAAAATTTGAGACTAGATCTTATGAGGGCATTTTTGTTGGTTATGCCACAAACGCTCACGCCTATAGAGTCTACAACAAGTCCACCGGACAAGTTGAAGAAGCTATAGACGTGGTGTTTGATGAGGATAATGGCTCCCAAGGGGGGCGTATAGATCATGGTGTTGTAGGAGATGCAATTCCTCCCATCGTCATAAGAAGAATGGGGATTGGTGAAATAATTCCCATTGAGGGTTACCAGATGACGGAGGGAGAAGGACTATGCCCCACTCAAGTGGAGCCATCGACTACACCCATTGATGATCAAGCTATCCAACAAGATGCACCAAGCCCTCAAGCTAATGAGCAAGGCCAAGCTAATGAACAAGGCCAAGCAACACACCTAAATCATGATCAAGATTCTATTATTGTTGAGAATGCTCAACCTAGTGGTGATTCATCACCCATTATTGATCAAGGGCAAAATGAAGATGGACATGTCTCCGATGAAGAAGGTGATTCTCAATCCATATCCAAGGAATCTTTGGAGGAGATATTGGCTCGAAGAGCAAAAAGAAGGCAAGAGAACCTTGAGCGAGCGGGTCATACGGAAGACATGATTCTTGGTCAAGTTCGTGGAAGAGTGGTCACTAGAAGGCAATTGGCGGATTTTAGCAAGGCTCATGCATTCGTATCTGTAACATCCCAAGTATGAAAACTACCCCATAGAATGTTTGATTTCTTGTTTACTTAAAGTATTGCATCATGTCATCATATTGTTGCATTTGTTCTTTTGTTTTGCATCTGTTATTCTTTGTTTTCACCATGAAAGTCAAACAATTTCAAATGCTTGTTTTCATACTTGCTCTGTTACAACTTTTGGAATAAAAATAACAAATAAAAACAACTCCTTTGTTGTCATTTTATGTCATAGTTATCAATTACTAAAATGGTGCTTCTATTTCAAACAAATAACTCCCAATTTGTTTTCAAACTCAAATCTCAAACAACATCCAATTGGAATTATAAAATTGCCCACAACAATCTAACCTTTGTTCTAAGCTAAAATAGGGTTCACCCTATTGAAGGTTGGTTTCATTTATAAGCACCTAATAATCACTTTTAACCCCAATTTGAATTAACTACAAACAATATTTTAAAGTTTGAACTTTGGAAAATAAAAGTTAGCATTTTGTTTGCTATCAACCTAACTAACTTACCCTAATTTTTCTAACCTTTTTACTAACTCAAAAACTCATCTTTTCCTTCCTTTGGGTTTTCTACAAAAAAAAATATAACAAACAAAAAAATAGAAAAGAGAAGAGGAGGCAGCAGCCCATCATCAGCAGCCCATACCTAAACCCCAGCCCAACCCCCTAAGCCCACCTAATTTTTTCCTGTTGGCCCAGTACCTCCCTCTTCTCCCTCCTGTCGCTATCAGCACCTGTACGAGCTCGATCAGAACCACACGATGATCTCCTCCTCCCACCGATGCCATGCCGTACATGTTCCCCGTCTCCTTAAGTAGCCCCCTCACCCCTCTAACCTAGCTCTTCCCCTCCTTCTTCCCTCTCCAGCCGCCATCTTCCCCCTCTGCCTCTCTCTGAATTTGTTGCTTCTCTGTACCCAATTCACTGAACCTCGAGAGGACCTTCCATGGATGATTTTTCGCGAGCTCGTGCAATGCCGTGTGGCCGCCGCGGAGGGCTGCTGTGGGCGGGAATGGAACCTCCATGGATGCCTCTCCCTCCTCGACCTCTCGGCCGCCCTCGAGGAGCTCGGAGTCGCTGCCGCCGTCCGCCTCTTCTCCACCGTCGCTGCACCTTCTGTCCCGGCGACCCGCTCCTGTCCGCCCGACTCCAGCGCTCGAGGTGAGGCCTCGAGCCCTTCCCCCCTCGATCCCCTCTCCTCTATCTCCCCTTGGCTGCACCATCCGCCCCACTCCCAGCGCCCCTCCGGCGAGCCCTCCGGCGAGCAGCCCAGCTGCAGATCGTTGATCTCTGTCCGTGAGGATTCAGTCGTCCGTGAGGATTCAGTAACACCCGCAAGCCACACCACTTAAACCCCGAGTCCCCTGATCTGTCACAACAACCGAACCAGCTGCACTGGTTAGCAGAGCCAAACGAAAAACAGGAGGTGGGGGGTTCGAATCCCCCCTCCCTCAATAAAACCCCTCTTTTTATTTCCCTTTGTTTTGGTACTGAACATCACAGAAATCACACATAGATCCCTGCTAATTATTTCTAGTCCCTGCTATATTTTTTTTCTTCTGTTCAAAGTCCCTAAATGGAATAAAAATGGCAGATTTACACTAGATCTTGTAAATTGCATAATAAAATCATTTTAACTCCAATTCCAACATTTTAAATATGTTTTCAATACCAAATTAAATGTTCTATCCAACTATAAATTTTGTTTACTGTTTTGAATATTTTAAATTGGTGAAACATTTGAATTCTTGTCAAATTCACTTAAACTTGCAAAAAATCATAACTTGTTCATAAAAATTCCAAATTTCACAAACCAAATATGTTTTCCAATCAATTTTTCATGTACTTTCCAAATATAAATTTTGTTTGCTGTTTTGAATAATTTAAATTGCTGAAAACAATTGTTTCTTGTTTATTGCATTTAAAATTGCCAAAATAATACCTTGCTCATTTTAAATCCAATTTCCACAAATGAAATATGTTTTCCATGCAAAATTAAACCCTCTTTCCAAATATAAACTTTGTTTTCTGTTTTGAATAATTAAAATTGGTTAAATAATTTAATCTTGTTTAATTCAATTAAAAATTGTTTAATATTGTTTAATTCATAACTAAATAATCCAAAGTCCAATTTCAAATTGTGAAACATGTAATCCAACTAAAATTTGATAACCTTTCCAAATATAAAATTTGTAAATTGTTTTGCACACTTTAAATTGGTGATAACAACATTACTTGTGTGCCATGTTTAAGTAACCAAAAGCTTCCAAACCAATCAATGTTTTCCAAACTTGTTCTACTCCTTTTCAATTGATTCCACTCTTGTTATTTGTTGTTATCTTGTTATCATCATCATGCATGCATCATGTTTAACTACTTACACTTGTTAATCAAATGTAGATCATTGCTTCAACCTAAAGCATTTGCATCCATATGCAATTCTCATTGCATATGGATCCAATTAAATTGTGTTACTTGTCAAGTAGGTTACTTTGATGCATCTATTAACATGACATGCATCATCCCATGTTTGTGCACCTATGCCATGTATTGATTGCTTATCTTTCTGCAATGTTTGTTTGCTTCTTCTGGGATATACGACGACGTTGAGACCGACGATACTTACGGCATCCCTTCTAAGGAGTTAGCTCAGTACCAGGCTACTGGGTTTTGCAGGCAAGTTATCACTCACATGAACCATTGTGTTCCTTTCAACCTTGGTTACCGATACTTTCCGTTGTCTATTTCTGCTAGCCTTAGTAGTAGTTGTTTCTGTTACGAACCCATCACATGAATCCCTTAAACCTGATATTGCCTCATCTCCCTTCCTACAACCCATTGTTTGAGCCAGTGCCTTACTAGCATGCTTAGGTTGTTTTGCTCGAGTCTGTTATCCGTTACTTTCTGTTACTATATCTGTTACGTTGTGGGGGCTCGATGTTTAATCAATCAATCATGCTACTGTTATTGTTAAATAATAATTTGATGATAAGGCACCGGCGGGAGGCCCAGGGTGGTTTTGAGGCCCGCTAGTGTCGACCCCCTAATTAGGAAAAGGGTCTTGTCTACTGATCCATGATGAGCGCACTACCCGCATTTGGGGAGTATGGGCTCCCCCTCAGTTTGACTCGATTCGCATCTCGTCCAAATCGCCGTACTAGTTCGGGCTTTCCATTTGCTGCATGCATGATCTTGCGAGCCCTTGGCGCCCGGGTGGAACTTTCGTAGTCGGCATTTAGGGCGGCGTGGTCTTCCAGTGCTATGAGGGTCCCCTTTTCTTCGTGGGGCTCGATTAGCCGCGCACGCACAGCACGCGGTGCTTTGGGCTTGATGCGAAGAGGGGTTGGATTGTGTTGAGTGCCCCGCTTGGTGGAGTGGCCGCTCCATCTGGCGGGATATTCATGAGTGTCGGTTACTTTGGTGCACCCCTGCAGGGTAAATCTTCTCGAGAAGCCGTGTTTTCCGCGGTTATGGATTACTTGGTGAAAGTACTGGCTAACAAGTACTCAGGACAACTTGAACCTAATGATCAATCATGTTTCACCCAATGATTAATAACTTGACTAGTAATAGGTTATTCACACAATAATTTGACTCATCTTTAAGTACCACGGTGTGCGTTATCCTCGGATTGCTTCTTCGGATAAGGGGCGAGATCCAGGATGGGTTTGTTTGAAGTTATCTTTCAGTTGGTTACAATCCTCGATCTTATCTCCTTTCTGATAGCCGGCAGTTGTAGTATGTTTCTATAGTTGTTTAGAGCAGCCAGTTGCAGCATCTTTTATATCCCTTTCCTTCCGTTGAACCCAAAGCATCTGTGCTTGGTGTTGACGGGTTACACTTTGGTGAACTGTGAGTCTTGCTTGCCAGTACGTTGGTGTACTGACCCCTTTGGGGCTGTGGTTTACGCAGACGATGTTTCCGAGGATCTACATGGTGGCTATTACGTGGAGCATGACGACGAGACTGCTGACGAGTAGATAGCGGACCCGGGCAGGATCCGAGACTTCGTGGATGGGCTCCGTCCGTTTGTTTCCGGCCTCTTAGGCCTATTTGGTTCTTGTCTGTACTCAGACATGTTGAATGCTTCCGCTGTATTGTAATGATGTATTGTTGGGGCATGTGCCCTCTGAATGATTGTATTTGCTATCTCTGCTCTAATGAGAGCCATTTGCAACTTATTTCAATCTTTTGTGTCGTAGAGATCTGTTGTGATATCACTTGTTAAACGCCGTTGACGTACCATGTGTGTATGGTTTGAAGTACGTCGACGGAAGTGCCTTTGATCTCTAGTGGATAGTTTACATCGACGATGGAATAGCAGGGCTTGTGTTGTCGCGCATAAGCGCAGGCCTACCAGGAAGCTGGGACGTGGGAGCAGTTATGCCCCATAATCCAAGCATCTGCTATCCAGTTCGTACGGTGAGTATCCCCTAGAAATCAGGGTGCGACAAATGGTATCAGAGCCTGTCTGCCTGTAGGATCCCTTTTTACTGGTCGCAGTTGAGTCTAGAAACTATTTTGTAGCTATATAGGAAAAATGAAACGTGAGAGTAGGAATTCTGTTCTTTTTCTTCTTTTCCCACCCTCCCTCCCTTTTCTGGTAAGGAAGTGCAACGTTGATTTCTCCCTTCTCATCTAAACTTTCAATTTAGGATTTCACGAATCCTGGTTTCTCTGGGATAGTTATATCTACTAGTCCATAGGAATGGAGGTGGTTGTGACATGATTTATCATGTTGCCTACTCACGATTGAGAACGGTGGCAAATAGGCCCCGGAAGCAGATCCTCTATTCCTTAAGCAGTAGATATTGATCCTTTAGAAGCCCGGATGGGTTTTTCCGTAGTACCTCAGGAGTTTTGTTCTCGTTTTCCCCGATGTTGATATCCCGTTCTTCTCAACATTCTTTTCGTCCGTTGAAATCTTGTTGTTGTTTTCCATTTCAGTTCTTCTACCGGCGTCTAATCAAAACTTCCTCGTAAACTCTTATCCAGTTAAAGTGTTATTTCATACCGGAGAATCACATTCCTTTGTGTCAACAATCTTTTCCACAACATACAACCCAATTCTGGTTCCACTAAGCAATCAAATCTCTGTTCACCCCCCGGGATCTCAAATGTTGACTTCCAACATAACTAAGAACAATCCAATTCTAATGAGAGGCCACATATTCCTCGTTACTCTCATGTTGCTGATTCTGACATTGATGTCATCCTTGGTGTTCCATTGATGTCAATAACTCTGTTCCACCCTTATTAAAGATAATCTATTCTCCAAATGAATCAAGTTCCTTTCAGCTATACACCCTTGGTGCAAAATTTCTTCCTTCAATTGAAAATGTTCCGGTGGTTTCCAAATTCCCTGACGTCTATCCACTGTGCACGATGTGTTTAACGTGTCACAGCTCAAGAGGATCTTCCCAAGAAGTTTCCGGACCGTTTCTTTTCTCAGCAGGAATCTCGGGGCGCGATTCCTTCAAGGGGGGGCGTTTTGTAACATCCCAAGTATGAAAACTACCCCATAGAATGTTTGATTTCTTGTTTACTTAAAGTATTGCATCATGTCATCATATTGTTGCATTTGTTCTTTTGTTTTGCATCTGTTATTCTTTGTTTTCACCATGAAAGTCAAACAATTTCAAATGCTTGTTTTCATACTTGCTCTGTTACAACTTTTGGAATAAAAATAACAAATAAAAACAACTCCTTTGTTGTCATTTTATGTCATAGTTATCAATTACTAAAATGGTGCTTCTATTTCAAACAAATAACTCCCAATTTGTTTTCAAACTCAAATCTCAAACAACATCCAATTGGAATTATAAAATTGCCCACAACAATCTAACCTTTGTTCTAAGCTAAAATAGGGTTCACCCTATTGAAGGTTGGTTTCATTTATAAGCACCTAATAATCACTTTTAACCCCAATTTGAATTAACTACAAACAATATTTTAAAGTTTGAACTTTGGAAAATAAAAGTTAGCATTTTGTTTGCTATCAACCTAACTAACTTACCCTAATTTTTCTAACCTTTTTACTAACTCAAAAACTCATCTTTTCCTTCCTTTGGGTTTTCTACAAAAAAAAATATAACAAACAAAAAAATAGAAAAGAGAAGAGGAGGCAGCAGCCCATCATCAGCAGCCCATACCTAAACCCCAGCCCAACCCCCTAAGCCCACCTAATTTTTTCCTGTTGGCCCAGTACCTCCCTCTTCTCCCTCCTGTCGCTATCAGCACCTGTACGAGCTCGATCAGAACCACACGATGATCTCCTCCTCCCACCGATGCCATGCCGTACATGTTCCCCGTCTCCTTAAGTAGCCCCCTCACCCCTCTAACCTAGCTCTTCCCCTCCTTCTTCCCTCTCCAGCCGCCATCTTCCCCCTCTGCCTCTCTCTGAATTTGTTGCTTCTCTGTACCCAATTCACTGAACCTCGAGAGGACCTTCCATGGATGATTTTTCGCGAGCTCGTGCAATGCCGTGTGGCCGCCGCGGAGGGCTGCTGTGGGCGGGAATGGAACCTCCATGGATGCCTCTCCCTCCTCGACCTCTCGGCCGCCCTCGAGGAGCTCGGAGTCGCTGCCGCCGTCCGCCTCTTCTCCACCGTCGCTGCACCTTCTGTCCCGGCGACCCGCTCCTGTCCGCCCGACTCCAGCGCTCGAGGTGAGGCCTCGAGCCCTTCCCCCCTCGATCCCCTCTCCTCTATCTCCCCTTGGCTGCACCATCCGCCCCACTCCCAGCGCCCCTCCGGCGAGCCCTCCGGCGAGCAGCCCAGCTGCAGATCGTTGATCTCTGTCCGTGAGGATTCAGTCGTCCGTGAGGATTCAGTAACACCCGCAAGCCACACCACTTAAACCCCGAGTCCCCTGATCTGTCACAACAACCGAACCAGCTGCACTGGTTAGCAGAGCCAAACGAAAAACAGGAGGTGGGGGGTTCGAATCCCCCCTCCCTCAATAAAACCCCTCTTTTTATTTCCCTTTGTTTTGGTACTGAACATCACAGAAATCACACATAGATCCCTGCTAATTATTTCTAGTCCCTGCTATATTTTTTTTCTTCTGTTCAAAGTCCCTAAATGGAATAAAAATGGCAGATTTACACTAGATCTTGTAAATTGCATAATAAAATCATTTTAACTCCAATTCCAACATTTTAAATATGTTTTCAATACCAAATTAAATGTTCTATCCAACTATAAATTTTGTTTACTGTTTTGAATATTTTAAATTGGTGAAACATTTGAATTCTTGTCAAATTCACTTAAACTTGCAAAAAATCATAACTTGTTCATAAAAATTCCAAATTTCACAAACCAAATATGTTTTCCAATCAATTTTTCATGTACTTTCCAAATATAAATTTTGTTTGCTGTTTTGAATAATTTAAATTGCTGAAAACAATTGTTTCTTGTTTATTGCATTTAAAATTGCCAAAATAATACCTTGCTCATTTTAAATCCAATTTCCACAAATGAAATATGTTTTCCATGCAAAATTAAACCCTCTTTCCAAATATAAACTTTGTTTTCTGTTTTGAATAATTAAAATTGGTTAAATAATTTAATCTTGTTTAATTCAATTAAAAATTGTTTAATATTGTTTAATTCATAACTAAATAATCCAAAGTCCAATTTCAAATTGTGAAACATGTAATCCAACTAAAATTTGATAACCTTTCCAAATATAAAATTTGTAAATTGTTTTGCACACTTTAAATTGGTGATAACAACATTACTTGTGTGCCATGTTTAAGTAACCAAAAGCTTCCAAACCAATCAATGTTTTCCAAACTTGTTCTACTCCTTTTCAATTGATTCCACTCTTGTTATTTGTTGTTATCTTGTTATCATCATCATGCATGCATCATGTTTAACTACTTACACTTGTTAATCAAATGTAGATCATTGCTTCAACCTAAAGCATTTGCATCCATATGCAATTCTCATTGCATATGGATCCAATTAAATTGTGTTACTTGTCAAGTAGGTTACTTTGATGCATCTATTAACATGACATGCATCATCCCATGTTTGTGCACCTATGCCATGTATTGATTGCTTATCTTTCTGCAATGTTTGTTTGCTTCTTCTGGGATATACGACGACGTTGAGACCGACGATACTTACGGCATCCCTTCTAAGGAGTTAGCTCAGTACCAGGCTACTGGGTTTTGCAGGCAAGTTATCACTCACATGAACCATTGTGTTCCTTTCAACCTTGGTTACCGATACTTTCCGTTGTCTATTTCTGCTAGCCTTAGTAGTAGTTGTTTCTGTTACGAACCCATCACATGAATCCCTTAAACCTGATATTGCCTCATCTCCCTTCCTACAACCCATTGTTTGAGCCAGTGCCTTACTAGCATGCTTAGGTTGTTTTGCTCGAGTCTGTTATCCGTTACTTTCTGTTACTATATCTGTTACGTTGTGGGGGCTCGATGTTTAATCAATCAATCATGCTACTGTTATTGTTAAATAATAATTTGATGATAAGGCACCGGCGGGAGGCCCAGGGTGGTTTTGAGGCCCGCTAGTGTCGACCCCCTAATTAGGAAAAGGGTCTTGTCTACTGATCCATGATGAGCGCACTACCCGCATTTGGGGAGTATGGGCTCCCCCTCAGTTTGACTCGATTCGCATCTCGTCCAAATCGCCGTACTAGTTCGGGCTTTCCATTTGCTGCATGCATGATCTTGCGAGCCCTTGGCGCCCGGGTGGAACTTTCGTAGTCGGCATTTAGGGCGGCGTGGTCTTCCAGTGCTATGAGGGTCCCCTTTTCTTCGTGGGGCTCGATTAGCCGCGCACGCACAGCACGCGGTGCTTTGGGCTTGATGCGAAGAGGGGTTGGATTGTGTTGAGTGCCCCGCTTGGTGGAGTGGCCGCTCCATCTGGCGGGATATTCATGAGTGTCGGTTACTTTGGTGCACCCCTGCAGGGTAAATCTTCTCGAGAAGCCGTGTTTTCCGCGGTTATGGATTACTTGGTGAAAGTACTGGCTAACAAGTACTCAGGACAACTTGAACCTAATGATCAATCATGTTTCACCCAATGATTAATAACTTGACTAGTAATAGGTTATTCACACAATAATTTGACTCATCTTTAAGTACCACGGTGTGCGTTATCCTCGGATTGCTTCTTCGGATAAGGGGCGAGATCCAGGATGGGTTTGTTTGAAGTTATCTTTCAGTTGGTTACAATCCTCGATCTTATCTCCTTTCTGATAGCCGGCAGTTGTAGTATGTTTCTATAGTTGTTTAGAGCAGCCAGTTGCAGCATCTTTTATATCCCTTTCCTTCCGTTGAACCCAAAGCATCTGTGCTTGGTGTTGACGGGTTACACTTTGGTGAACTGTGAGTCTTGCTTGCCAGTACGTTGGTGTACTGACCCCTTTGGGGCTGTGGTTTACGCAGACGATGTTTCCGAGGATCTACATGGTGGCTATTACGTGGAGCATGACGACGAGACTGCTGACGAGTAGATAGCGGACCCGGGCAGGATCCGAGACTTCGTGGATGGGCTCCGTCCGTTTGTTTCCGGCCTCTTAGGCCTATTTGGTTCTTGTCTGTACTCAGACATGTTGAATGCTTCCGCTGTATTGTAATGATGTATTGTTGGGGCATGTGCCCTCTGAATGATTGTATTTGCTATCTCTGCTCTAATGAGAGCCATTTGCAACTTATTTCAATCTTTTGTGTCGTAGAGATCTGTTGTGATATCACTTGTTAAACGCCGTTGACGTACCATGTGTGTATGGTTTGAAGTACGTCGACGGAAGTGCCTTTGATCTCTAGTGGATAGTTTACATCGACGATGGAATAGCAGGGCTTGTGTTGTCGCGCATAAGCGCAGGCCTACCAGGAAGCTGGGACGTGGGAGCAGTTATGCCCCATAATCCAAGCATCTGCTATCCAGTTCGTACGGTGAGTATCCCCTAGAAATCAGGGTGCGACAGTATCCTTCATTGAACCAAAGAAGGTATATGAAGCTCTCGAAGATCAAGATTGGCTTGAAGCCATGCATGATGAACTCAATAACTTCGAGCGCAACAAGGTGTGGAAATTAGTGCCAAGACCCAAGGATTGCAAAAATGTTATTGGTACCAAATGGGTGTTCAAGAACAAGCAAGACAAAGATGGTATTGTCATTCGCAACAAGGCAAGATTGGTGGCCCAAGGTTTCTCTCAAGTCGAAGGTATCGATTTCGGTGAAACTTTTGCCCCCGTAGCTCGCCTTGAATCCATTCGTATCTTACTTGCCTATGCATCTCATCATAACTTCAAATTACAACAAATGGATGTCAAAAGTGCTTTTCTTAATGGTCCCATTAATGAGTTAGTATATGTCAAGCAACCTCCGGGTTTCGAGGATCCCAACCACCCCGATCATGTCTATAAACTTGATAAGGCGCTCTATGGACTTAAACAAGCTCCACGTGCGTGGTATGAGCACCTTAAAGAGTTTCTAGTAGATCGCGGGTTTAATGTTGGTTTAATCGATCCCACCCTCTTTACCAAGACGGTTGGAGGTGACTTGTTCATATGCCAACTCTATGTGGATGACATCATTTTTGGGTCTACTAACACCTTGTTCAATGAGGAGTTTTGCAAGCTTATGACCGATAGGTTTGAGATGTCTATGATGGGAGAGTTGGAGTTCTTTCTTGGCTTCGAAGTGAATCAATATTATGAAGGAACCTTCATCAAACAAGCCAAATATACTCAAGACATGCTCAAGAGATTTAATATGAATGATGCCAAACCTATGAAGACCCCTATGTCCACAACCACCGACTTGAAACCCGACCCTAATGGGAAAGAGGTAGATCAAAAGGTATACCGCTCCATGATTGGCTCTTTGCTTTACCTTTGTGCATCTAGACCCGATATCATGTATAGCGTAGGTAAATGTGCAAGGTTTCAAGCCTCTCCGAGGCAAAGTCATTTGGAAGCCGTGAAACGAATCTTTCGATATCTAGTTCATACCCCAAACTTCGGTCTTTGGTACCCCAAGGGTTCAAGCTTTCAGCTCATTGGTTACTCGGATGCGGATTATGCGGGAGAGAAGACGGATAGGAAGTCCACATCCGGGGGTTGCCAATTTCTTGGACGCTCCTTGGTTTGTTGGTCTTCCAAGAAGCAAAATTGTATTGCTCTCTCCACCACCGAGGCCGAGTATATCTCCGCGGCAAGTTGTTGTGCCCAATTACTATGGATGAGGCAAACCTTGAAGGATTATGGTATTCATTTTGACAAGGTGCCTCTTCTTTGTGACAATGAGAGTGCTATCAAGATCGCCTACAACCCGGTTCTTCACTCCAAGACGAAGCATATTGAGATTCGTCATCACTTTATTCGGGATCATGTTGAGAAAGGTGATATTGATCTCTCTTATGTCTCCACCACGGATCAACTTGCCGATATTTTCACGAAGGCCCTTGATGAACCAAGATTTCGAGCTTTGAGGAATGAACTAAATGTCATCGATTCCTCCAACTTCACTTGAAACCTTGCATATCTACCCTCATTATACTTGCTATCTCGTCTAGGTGTAGGCATGGATATAGGGGGAGCGCTACTCAACTCATGAGTATGCACTCCTTTTATTATGCGAAAATCAATCAATCATTGCATATCTAGTCAAATTGTGACTCATTGTGCTTAATTGTGAGTAGTAATTTTGGACCCAAGATATATCTTCGCGGTGCCAAGTTACACACTCAAACATGGTGGCCTCGGCCACCAACCCTTGAGGTGTTTTTTTGATCATTTTCTCACTTTATATCCTCATCTTGACAACTCGTACGGGTTCGGTTTTTCACTTGTTTTATGGTTCTTGCGAACCCCGTCGAGCAATGTCTCTCGTATGACAGTAAAGTTTTTCCAACCCAAGCCCCACTTGCCCAAACCGTTGCTCTTATAGTATTGCTCGAGTTTTTCCAATCTCGGCGCGCTGAAATTCATCTGGGCGGAACCTCCGGTGAATCCACCGGAGGCTCCGCCGGGTCTGTCCACCGGTACCTCACCGGAGGCTCCGCTGGGTCCCTGTGGCTCAGCGGGCCAAAACCTAAAGTTTTGGGACAGGAGCGGAGGCTCCGGTGATTCCACCGGAGGCTCCGCTGGCGGGAGCGGAGGCTCCGGTGAAACCACCGGAGGTTCCGCCGGCGGAAAAATCACTGCGGATAAAGATTGGGGCGCACGGGGGTAAGTGAGATCCAATCTCATTTTCCCCCCACGCCCCCATCTTCTTCCTCTCAACCGCCGCCGCCCCCAAGCTCACCGCCGCCGGATTCGGGTGCTCCACCGCGGGGAGACCTCCTCGTCTAGGGACGCCCCGGGAACCTTCCCTCCTCCTTTCTCCACCATGGATGAAGCCAGTATGTGCTCTCTCTCTCTCTCATCTAGTTGATGGATGAGATGCATAGGAGTTCATGTTCTAGCCTTCTAGATTTGTGGTTTTGGAGTTTTAGGAGTGGATTTTCTCAAGTACTCACCCTAGCAACCTAGATAATACATGTTAGGCTTGAATAGTTGCGGTTCCATGGGAAGTTGCCCTAACCCTAGATTATTCAACCCTAACACCATGAATATCTTGGTTCTTTGGTTTGTGCGTGCCTTATTTGACTCGAGCTTTACTCGTTTTTCTTGCTCTTCTCGATTTTTATGATAGATGCTTCCGGCTCCAAAGGGAAAGGACTAAGGTACAAGTCCACGGGCCGCCGCAACCCACCACCCGTGGATGAGATTCAAGAGGAACTTGACCGTACTCAAGGCAAGCGCAAGAGATTTCCGGCTCCCGAGAAGACCTTGCCAAGGAAGAACACCGCACCAACCGCATCCAAGATGTCCGATGCGACATTTATAAAGGAAAGAAGGGAAAATCCCTATGTCATTGCCCGTGACCGCCAAATGCCCCAATTCCGGGGCAAGGATCCGCGTTTCCACACCGCCTTCCAAGGACAGATATTCAAGGAGATCTTGATGAGGAAGCCCAAGGAAAATGTGGTTCCCCAACATGCTATAAGTATTGGTCACATGGAACGCAATCACAAGTACTTTGGGGAGGCTCTTGAGATCATTGAGAAGTTTGGCCTCCGTCCCATTATCACCCTTCAACAAGACTTTGATGAAGAGCTCGTCTGTCAGTTCCTTGCCACAGTTCATCTTGGCAATGAGACCAACCGCCACCTCATTTGGATGACCAAGGACAAACAACTTGACATCACTTGGAAGGATGTTGGCACTCTTCTTGGTGGCTACCCAGATTTTGGTCCTTTTGCCAACGGAGAAGAATTTGCTAATGGGTGGTTTCGAGTTCACTCCGCTCAAGCTAATTCAAAGGATGACCTCACTCCCCTCTATCATTGGAAGAAATATGCCGTGGGCTTCGTCAAGGGTCTCTATCCCACTTATGACATCATGTTACGGATCTATAGAGAGACTATCAATCCAAAGGCGGGCAATGTGGATGAGATTCAAGGTTTCATGAAGAACTTGTTGCTTCTTACTCATCAATACCGTATGGATGCCACTCCTCGCAAGCTTGATGTCCTTGACTACATTTGGAACGAGTTATGGCATGTCATTGCCAACCGAAGGAATGCTTGTTTTGGGCCTTTCATCATGAAGATCATATTAAAGGTGTGGAATGCTAGGTTTCCGGATGATCCTTTGGATGATTCTCTTTGGATCTCTCATACGGAAAAGAGGCTTCTCATGAAGAATCACACCGAGCCCGTTGTGCATCCCACTCCAGCTGTTCGCAAGCACAAGGCTAGGCCTCGCATCATTGTGGATGAGGAAGAGGAAGCCGAGGGTCCATCTCAACCCCCTCCTTCTAGCAATGCCTTCAAATGGATGGCTCGAGCTCTCAAGAAAGTATTTTGCTTGAACAAAAAGATTGAGCAACATCAATGGGAGGCACATTATGATGCGGAGCTCAAGGCACGTAAAAAGGCTCAAGCATCTCGTGAACGTCTCCGTGAAGAGGGTCTCTCCATTGAATCCCCGGTTCTTGATAGCATCACAGATTGGGATGCTTGGCAAGCTAAGGACTCCAAGGGCAAGCTCATTGAATGGTCCGAGGAAGAAGGAGACGAAGCCACTAGTTCTCACCGTGTTCCCTCCCCGGCTCCGGAAGCATCTCCCACATCCTCCGAATGATTTGGGGCGTTAGCACTTGGCTCTCCCTCTTTTGGTATCTTGATGCCAAAGGGGGAGAAAGATATATTAGGCAACGGGCATTTGCATGGTCCCTCAAGCTTTCTTTGATTTGCATCTCTCTTTGGCTTGAGGGAATTTGATTTGAACTATTTGGCACTTCGGTTGTTTATCTTATTCGTATCTATCGTGAACCTCGCTATATTGTGATCATGTGTGAACCTCGTTTTATATTATCTATGTGATATGTGTGCTATGTGTTATCATTGTCATATTATTAGTTTATATCATGTCTTAGTGATCTCAATATGAAAGGAGCATATCTTTAGGGGGAGCTCCGTTCATATTGAGTCCGTAATCATGCAAATAATTATGTTGTCATCAATTACCAAAAAGGGGGATATTGAAAGATCATCGTCCGTTTTGGTAATTATATGACAACATAATTGTTGGATCTAATGTTTGTTCAAATGATGAAAATGCCCAGGTTATTAGGTTCACTATATCTATGGGGCTATTGCTTGATATATTCGAAAAGTGCTAAGAGAAAGGATTCCAGGGAGCCAAAATATGCAGGGGCGGAAGCTCCGGTGAATCCACCGGAGGCTCCGGTAAATCCACCGGAGGCTCCGGTGAATCCACCGGAGGCTCAGCCCGCTACTGCCACTCAGCCTGTGAGCACATAGGCTCCGGTGGGCATCCGGTGGTCCCTCCGCTAAAATGCCCTTCTGTTGGAAAGTGGCGGAGGTTCCACCGGAGGCTCCGGTGGACATCCGGTGGGCCCCTGGCCCTAGGGCAAATGGACTCCGGTGAAGGGTCCGGTGCTAGCTCCGCTTGGCACCCCTTCTGTTGGAAAGTGGCGGAGGTTCCACCGGAGCCTCCGGTGCGGGTCCGGTGGGCGGAACCTCCGCTCGATCCACCGGAGCCTCCGGCCTCCTCAGCAGCGCGCAAAGGATAAGGCACTGCGCAACTGCGCAGTGCAAAGAAGACCCACCGGAGCCTCCGGTGAAACCACCGGAGCCTCCGGTGCACTGGACTGCAAACGGCTACTTCGTGGCCAAGAGTATAAATACCCCTTCACCTACCTCATAAATGCTAAGCTTTTCCCACTCTCTCTCCTAGCCATTAATGAAAGCTTCAAACTCTTAGATCCCCCTCTCCGTCCACCCAATCACTCCCAAACTTGGTGGAGAGCTAGAGGAGACCTAGATCCACACTTCCACCAAAGGAATCTCAAATCCATCCACCACAACCTAGTAGATCTAGAATCCTACTTGAGGCCTAGAAACCTTAGTAGATCTCGTGCTTGTAGTTTCCACCTTGTTGCAAGAAGCTACGGATTGCTTGAGAGCCTCCATCCTTGTGGAGTGACCTCAAGCTCTTGTAAAGGTTTGGTCAACGCCTTCAAGTCGACCTCATAGTGGAAACGAGCATCTCCCTCACCGGAGAAGCTCAAGGAGAACAAGGTGTGCACAACCGTGCTATTGAGGAGCGCCTAGGTGGCTCCCCACCTCTCCAACGTAGACGTACTTCTCTTTGAGGAGGAACTACGGTGAAACATATCCTTGTCTCCTTGTTTACACTTGTTGTTTGCTTTACTACCTTACGCTTTACTTCCGTTGCGCATACTACTCTCTTCACATAGGTTGTTCACTTAGTTGCACATCTAGAGAATCGTATCTTATCTTACTAAGTCCCTTAAAAGGAAAAGAAAAGAAAAATTGGTAGTCAACCTATTCACCCCCCCCCCTCTAGTTGACCATAGTGCACTTTCAGCCATGAAGGATCGGAAGCGGGACAACATGTTCCATAGCCTTACTTCAACGAGGCCAGGAGGGCCATGAAGGCTCGGAAGTGGCAGAACATGATGTAGCTGTTGTTGGTGCGCTCGTTGTTGCAGCTTGCCCGCTGTGTTTGTGTTATCTCTTACTTTTGGTAGTGTCGTCTGGTGTGTGCGTAGTAAGAACTTTTAAAGAACCTCTATCATGTTGGTATGTAAGAACCTAATATGCATATTATATTAGTATATGTTTCTTAACCGATCATGTTTTAAGAATGTCAAAAGACTTATTAGGCATGATTTAGTAATAAGTGGATGTGACAACTCATTGATCCGGTCGATCAATGAATTGTCACATTCCTTTACTACTGGATCATGCCTAATAAGCCAATAGTTGGTGCAACATTACAAATGTGAGTAACAAGACTCGATCTTTGGTGTGTGGAAATGAATCAGCTCCTCCCCCCACCACTAGACACCGTCTTATTTTGCAATTATTTGCTAACTAAAATAAAGAAGAATCCGAAGAAGTAGAATAAAAATGCGATCAGATCCTAATTAAGACTCTTTTCCTTTTGGTGCTTTTTTTTCAATCCGAAAAACATGAATAAATTATGACTAACAGCCGCGCGCCAAATCTCCATGGAATCAGCCTCAAGCGGGGTCCCACTCGCCAGCGTCTACGCGCCAAATCTCCACCACACCGCGCTCCTCGCCCACTCGGCTACTCCTTCACTGAAAGCGACCTCCACAGAAAGCCTCCACTTCGCCCTCCCACCCCAAGGGCGGCTGCCACGGCTTCGCCCTCCCCCGTCCTCGGCGTCGCTCTCAAACAATGAATGGTAAGCCATGGTTCCCTCCCTTCCCCATCCTCAACCAAACGACGCGATGTAGGTTAGATGCCGACAGATCTAGGTTTGATACCGGCGGATGTAGGTCACCGTTGATGTTTTAAGTTACCACCGGCCATGGATCTACCTCATGCTACCGTTACAGGGCCCTCGGAGATCGTTTCCCCCACCCAGATGGAGATCGACCTGAACAAGGCCTCGGAGCTCGCAAAACCCCCTGTTATTTAGATTGCCGAGGTAAATAGCATATAAATTAGTCCTGTAGCCAAATGTTCTCTTAAGATTCATCTATCTCCTTTCGCCTTTGTCGACACTTCTTTGATTTTTATTCGTTTCGTATTTGGCTATAGGACCACAGTGCAGGCTGTGACTTCTGCAGCATGTCGCGTACTGAAATTCAGAAATTGGTGCAGCAGTCAGTTGAGGCAATTCAGAAGTTAGTGCAGCAGTCAGTTGAGACAATTGAATCTCATCGTCTCTTTGAAGTTTGCAAGATGCTGATGATACCAGCGCTGAGAAGCTAATCTGTTTCGTCTGCTGCGAGGACAGGCTAGACAGGGCGATGAAAGCTTCAAAAATGCTAGCACTCGAGTTGGAACTGCGGAGCAAAATAGAAGCTATATGATCATGCATGGCTTGGTTACTAAGCTTGATTCTGAGCTCAAGAGTGCGAGGAAAACTTTGAAAGTAGCCGAAACGAAGTGCGACATGCTCCAGTGGAGAAAAGACACCCTGTTGGAGAGTGCGAAGGACACCAATGTGAAGTTGAGATACATTCTTAGTTTCTTGCAAGATCATGGAATGAGGTAAACTACTTTGCTCTTTAATTAGATTATGTCATCCTGCAATGCTTGCCAATGAGTCTAGCTGTTATTCATTTTTCTGTTTTGTTGCATATGCCGATGATTAAACTGGGCAATGCTAAAATCCAAAGGATTACTCCCCAGTACCTAGTAGCGCTTACACGGACATTGTTTGTTCATTCTCCCTGGTCCTGTGGAGCTTGACCCTTTGGACTTTTTTTTGCAATGTATGTATGAGGCTTGCTTATTTTATGTTCATTCTCTGTTCTATGTGCCGATGATTAAATTCTGCACCTTCTCTCGGTGAGATATTGGCACTTATCTAGTGTTGTGTATAACTATATTTGTTCTGCATCTTCCTTGGTAAGTGTTCGATGATCTTATTGATTTCTGTGTGCTTCTTTACTATGAGGCCCCAATTATGATTTTATCTGTAATGCATGAGCCATATTGGTTCTGCATATTCCTTGGCAAGTGTTCGATAATTTCATTGATTTGTGTGTGCTTCTTTACTATGAGGCCTCTATCTAGGCTTGGTTCTCTGCCGATGATTAATATGCAGCAATGTCTCCAACAGTTGGCGTACCATAGAAAAAAGAGTGCCATATTTGTGTTTGATCAGAGTGCCGATGATTAAACTGTGCCATGTTAAAATGCAGAGGGAGACTCCTCTAGACCTAGTAGCGTTTACAAGGACCTAGTAGCTTGTTTCTACCACCGGGTCTAGCGGTTTATCGCCTCTGTACTTGTGTCATTTGTACACGTGAGGCAGTTTTGTCACTCATCTTTGTATATTTGGAAGTATATCTGCTTCTTTTTTGTAGATGTGCTAAACATGTATGATGCTTTTCTACTAGTGTTTATGTGGACGCGGTTTCGGAAAGTTCCAGTGGATGATGTGAATCTCTGGATGTGGGTTCGGAATGCATGCTGGCATAGGAAAATATGCGTTGGATGATGTGAAATTGTGGATGTGGCTTCGGAGTGATGTTGGCATAAAAAAGTTCTAGTTAACTGTGGACCTGTTGTTGAACCTTTTGTGATGCTAATTTCAGTTACTATAAATCTCCTATGTTTCGGAGTGCATGTAACAGGGATGTTGTCGCGGAACAGACATCGAAGAGGGCGAGGAGGCAGTATATTAGTATTAGTACTAGTACTAGGGTATCCATTGTTGCAAATGTAAAATCATGTCAATTCATTTCCATTTTGGAGTGCATAGTATAATTTAGATCTCCTATATATTCGGTAATTTGGTCGACACTCGCCACGTGGGATACCCGGTCAGCTCTCCTCTCCACTCCCAAACTGTGGATAATGCAGCGGCTCCCCATACGGGCGCAGAACGCTCTCCTCTCTACTCCCAAATTGTCCGTTTGTGCCACACCTCTGTACTCCCCTTTTTTGTGCGCAGATCCACCGGTACCATGTCTGGCCGTCGCGAGGAGGGCCGCCAACAACAGATCCCCAGGTACTTTCCCCGGCGCAGCTTGCAAGGCGCGGAGCGTGCGCGTGCCCGCGAAGCGTACCGGCGCGAGGTGCATCAAGCCAACTCGTCCCGCGCACCACCACCTCCGGCTCCACCCATCGCACCTTCGGACGTCGAGGAGGAAGAAGAGGAGGAGTATCTCGCCGTCGAGTTCCCCAACGAGGCCCTGCAGTGGCCCCCACATGCAGGCGGGGATTTTAGCGTCCTTAGAGAGTTCCGCGGCAGAAGAGCTCCGACAAGCGAGGCTCGCTCGGCATTTCATTTTCAAGCTAGAGGCTGACACCGCGGAAGCGATCCGCCATTCGTTGTAGAATGAAGATGCGTGGGCGCTGGCGGAGGCGTGGCGGCGTACCCTTGTCTAGGACGCTAGGTCCGGTGTCTATCCTTTTCTTTTTGTGATTTGTTTCAGAAACGGCTTGTTCACTGTTAACTGTGATGATTTCAAAAATTATGTGCATGCTTAATTTCGAAGATTATGTGCATGCTTATTTACTGTGGATGACAAGCGGGGTCCAGGCATCAACTGGTCGGTCGTAGCCAGTCAAGCAGTCAAACAGGGAAGGATGGGTGGCCCCAAGAAAAATTCGCGACGTTCTACGTGACCAGGCAAGTTTCGTCGAAGGCAACTGGGCTCTTAGTGGGCTACTGGGTCGGAGACAAAAATCCGCGACGTAAAACTAGCAAAAAGTCGAGCAAAACCAGTCTGCGACGGACCAAACCAATACGTAGAGAGCAAACTCAACTTTTCATCCATTCACGACGGAAACGCTCGACGTTATCAAAATGTTCCGCTCAAAACGTTCCGGATCGCACGGAATTTGGTAGTCCTTCTTCAGCTGCATCACCGAAGGCTGAAACAAAACAACAACAAGGCAAGCTTGAGTACAAAAGGTACTCAGCAAGACTTGGATTCTAAATTCTTTTGCGTAAAGTCATCTTTGTTTTCCGAAGTCGAGGAAGAAGTAGCACGTGTAATAGAACATTTCTAAAACAGAAGAGGAATCTACTCAACTACTAAGATCATCAAGTTCTTTTGTCCACCAGTACTTTCTCATTTCCAGACTACCTTATGCTACAAGGACCACCCCTCTCGACGTAGTCGAGGAGGCATCCTTCATTCGTTGTCAACAAGTCTTAGTTATTCCGTTAGAGTTGTCTATGACCTCGTGTCTTTCACCAAGCCGTCCTTAACCGTGGACACGGCATTCCGAAAGATTTATCCCTGCAGAGTGGTACACTTTACCACACGTATCAACCAATTCTTAATGCCACGCGGTAACGCTCCTCTCTAAGAGGAGGCAGAGGGTGGTTGACCACGGGCTTTGCCTTGCTTAACCCAATCCATGAGTCAAGCCAAACAGGGCCACCCCGTCAAGAGGGAGTTGGCCACCTCCTGACGGCACCTGTTCTGTGAGTCGTGACGAGATCCGTGTACGTCCATCACTTGTCCCGGTCACGCCCTAGTTTTATCCAAAACATTTTATGACACACCTGCAAATGGAAAACTCAAACTATGTGACCCATGGACGTGATTAAACAAGTTAGTCAGCCGAGCGCGTTCTGTTAGGCCTCGCGTGTGGTTCCATACTCAGTCATGGCTTCCGCGGCGAGACCTTAATTCCTAGGGTTGGCGAGTACGGAACGAATAACCACTACCCAAGTGGCCTCCCATGCAAGCCTTAGTCAGTTTCACATGCTCAACACTCACAACCATATCAACATAAAAGGTTATCGAAGTGACCCAAATCATTAACCGGATGAAGTAGATCAGAACACTAAGCATGGCTAAGCATAACACATAAGGCTCAACGATACTCAAACAACCCTAGTCATACTAGGAGGGTAAACAGGTATGAAGTTGACATATAAGAGGGTCACACAGTGGATAGGTTAACTCTAATAGACTCAAAACTAAGTTGAATCGCATGCATGAGTAAGAGGTTAAAAGGACTCAAAACATGGGTAGCCATGAGGTTGTGCTTGCCTTGCTCGTCGAAGGTGGAACTGGGGTTGTCGTAGAAGGCCGGATCAACCTCCAGGTCTAGGTCTACCGATAACGAGCAACATCGGAAAGAAGGCAAACAATCAATACATGGTAACTGTGCAATGCACAATATGTATGCATGATCAAAACAATGCAATGAGTTTAAGCCTTAAAAGGTATAACATGAGGCTAGGGTTTTACGACGAAAGTGATGATCACCGGAGGGGAAGAAAACCCTACTTTAGGGGTGTATCCAAGATTAGTTGCTCAAAGGACTTGAGGAACCCCATAGTTAAGTTGAATTTGTTTTCTCGTCATTTTGGTATATTACACTTAATTTTCTAATTTTATTGCATTAAAACTTTATTTTCAATATTTAAATGGATTTAATTCAGACTCCAAATGTGGCCTCATTTTGAACTTTGTCAAACATGGATGAAAATGGTATAAATAGATAGCTCACATTTTTCGGAACATTTTGCATATTTTTTCATAATTTTTGGAGTTATAAATTAAAAGTTATTTAATTTACAAGTTTTAATTATATTCTGTTATTTCCATTTAGTGTGGGCCCCACCTGTCAGTTTAAAAACAACTAAAAGAAAAAACATAAAACACCCGGGGCAGACACGTGGCCAGGTGACGTCGAAGTGACGTCACCGTGACATCATGGTGTGGCCGGCCGGTGGCAGGGAGTGGTCGCCGGCGGCGAACCACTACGCCCCCGGATGCGTGTGTGTGCACGTTCGACTCGTCTCGACGAGGCGCACCTAAAGAGGGCAGCGCCTCTTGCTGGAAGTCACCGGCGGCGAGTCGGCGTGGAAGAACGGCGGCGGAGGGCCTCGGGCTCCGACGGGTACGACGATTCCCGGCGGTAGGAGGTGAACGGAGGGGATAGGAAGGATAAGGAGCTCACCAGGAGCACGTCGGGGCGGTCAGCTGGGCCGGGGGAAGACGGGAATGGCGGCGTGGTGGAGGTTTGCCCGACGACCGGGGAGGAGGAAGACAACGCGATTCGTCGCGTCTAGGCCATCCCGGCGGCCCTGCTTGCTCGAGGAGGAAAAGGAGGCCGACGCGGTGTTGTGAAGCTCCTCGGGGAGGTCGGGGAAGTGGAGAATCGGCGGCGATGGCGAATCACCGGTGAGGTAGGGTTCGGGTGCAAGGAGAGAGGCAGAGGGAGAGAGGAGGCGACCGGGGTGGGCTTCTACGGGTCTTCTCGATTCGGACGGCACCCTGGGGGGGATCCTCACCCTCTCTCCACGTCGAAAGCAGGAGGTGGCGCGCAGCCGTCGTTTCTCGTCCTTCAGGCCGGAGTCGTGGAGGAAAACGAAAGGAAAAAGATTTTCCCAGAAAACCCCCTATGAGGTTTGATAAAATTGCAGAAAGGTCCTTCTAGGCTGAAAACAGACAGAAAATTGGGGTTTTGAGGGCCTTTTTGGAAACCAAAATTTACACAAAAATATTCATTGGAAAGCTCTCCAAAAATGTGACATTTCTATCATATGTTTGGTTCCTTTTGAAGAACTTTGTAAAACAAGTTTTTGTGAAGCTAGATTAAGTGATTTTTGATAATTCACTGATTATTTTTTATATGCAAATTTTTGGTCCACTTTTTCATGCATGTATGCCATGTACATAACACCTCTCTTTATTACACAAAAGTAGGGATGTTACAAGTCTACCCCCCTTACAAGAATCTCGTCCCGAGATTCCTAGGTTTTAGAAAAGAAGTCGGGGTACTTAGATCGCAAACGATCTTCTCGTTCCCAGGTTGCTTCGTTCTCGGAATGATGTGACCAATGAACTTTGAAGAACTTGATGGTTTTACTGCGATTTCTTCGTTTGGCCTCATCGAGAATACGGACATGAACCTCTTTGTAAGAGATATCATCCTTGAGCTTGATAGTCTCGTGGTCCACACCACGGACGGGATCTTTAAAGCAACGTTTGAGTTGGGAGACATGGAATACATCATGAACATCCAGAAATCCTGGAGGCAACTACAGCTGATATGAAACTTGACCTTGTTTTCCAATGATAGGGAAAGGACCGATGTAACGAGGAGCCAGTTTGCCTTTGATTCCGAGACGTTTTCCACCTTTCAAAGGTGTGACTCAAAGGTAAGCTTTCTCGCCAATTTGGTAACGAACATCTTGGTGATGACGATCGTAATAACTTGTCTGACGAGATTGAGCTATTTTCAGTCGTTCACGAATGATGCGAACGATTTCTTCTGCTTCTTTGATTGTATCTGGACTAAAGGATGATCTTTCACCGGTTTCAGACCAATTCAACGGAGTTCGGCATTTACGGCCATACAATACTTCAAAAGGAGCCTTGTCCAAACTGGATTGATAGTTGTTGTTATAAGTGAACTCGGCAAATTGGAGGAACTTCGCCCAATCCTTACCGAACGATATAACACAAGCTCAGAGCATGTACTCAAGAATTTGGTTAATTCTCTCAGTTTGACCACCGGTTTGTGGATGGTGGGCGGTGCTGAAGGATAGAAGAGTTCCCATGGCCTCTTGAAGACTTCCCCAGAACCTGGAGATGAATAGACTACCTCTGTCTGAGACAATCCTTTTTGGAACTCCGTGAAGACTGACTATTCGTGAGACATATAGATCGGCCAGCTCAGAGACTCGAATACTCTCACAAACAGGAAGGGAATGAGAAACCTTTGACATACGATCAACCACTACCCATATTGCATTATGTCCCTTCTTGGTGTTGGGAAGGCCGGTAATTAAATCCATACCAATATCATCCCATTTCCATTCAGGAATAGGTAGGGGTTGAAGAACACCGACGGGTCTTTGATGTTCTGCTTTCACACGACGACATACATCGCATTCAGCAACATACTAAACGATTTCTCGCTTCATCCGGGTCCACCAAAACCTTTGACGTAGATCTTGATACATTTTAGTGCTACCCGGATGAATGGAAAGAGGTGTCTCATGAGCCTCTTGGAGTATTAACTTTCTCACATTTCGGTTCTTGGGTACAACCAGACGGTTTTTGAAGTAGACAATGCCTTGATCATCAACATAGAAACACTTAGCAACTCCTCTAGCAATGTTCTTCTTGATCTTAGCAATGCCTAAGTTGTTCTTTTGGACATCTTTTATTTGATCTTCGAGAGAAGGTTTTATTTCCAGATTGGCCAGAAATCCGGAAGGAACAACTTGAAGGTTCAGTTTGGAGAACTTCTCGTAAAGAGAAGGTTGGGCTTGTTGTATCATCAAGTTGTTACAATAAGACTTACGACTTAGCGCGTCAGCGACGACATTTGCTTTGTCGGGTTGATAGTTGAGACCCAAGTCAAAGTCCTTAATTATCTCTAACCATATTCTCTGTTTGAGATTCAGATCCGGTTGGGTAAACAGATATTTCAGACTCTCATGATCTGAGTATAACTCACAACGATTACCAAGAAGATAATGACACCATTGTTTGAGAGTATGGACCACGGCTGCTAGCTCAAGATCATGGGTTGGATAGTTACGCTCATGTGGTTTCAGTTGACGAGAACCATAGGCCACCACATGAACTTCTTGCATTAACACACAACCGAGTCCTTGTTGAGAGGCATCACAGAAGATGACAAAGTCTTTGCTCGTATCAGGAAAAACAAGCACACGAGCGGTAGTCAGTTTGGTTTTCAGAGTTTGGAAACTTTCCTCTGCCTTCTCTGACCACTCAAACTTTTTTCCTTTCTTAAGAAGTTCAGTCATAGGTTTGGCAATTTTGGAGAAGTTCTCGATGAAACTACGGTAGTAACCTTCCATTCCGAGAAAACTCCGAACATCCTTGACTGATTTAGGTGTTTCCCAGTCCAAAATGGTTTGAACCTTGTCTAGAATGACGACAACACCTTCAGCAGACACTACGTGTCCGAGATAGACGAGCTCTTTCAACCAGAACTCGCATTTGGAGAACTTAGCATACAACTTGTGCTCACGGAGTTTGGACAACACCAAACGCAGGTGTTCAGAATGTTCATCTTTGGTTTTGGAATAGACCAGGATATCGTCGATATAAACCACGACGAACTTATCAAGATACTCCATGAATACCGAGTTCATAAGCCTCATGAAAGTAGCTGGAGCGTTGGTAACACCAAAAGACATGACGATATACTCGTAAAGACCATAACGAGTAGTAAACGCCGTTTTGGGAATGTCCTCCTTCTGATCTTTATTTGATGGTATCCTGATCGCAGGTCCATCTTGGAAAACACAGTTCCACCAGCTAACTGATCGAATAGATAATTGATTCTTGGAAGAGGGTATTTGTTTTTGATGGTCACTGCTGAAAGCTCATGATCCCTCTAATGATTTTGGTGATGATAACAACACGGGTATCATCTCTCTAACAATATTGATTCATTGTATGCAGCTGGCCTCTCAGATGATTATTGATAAATGCACTCAAAAAGTTCAAAGAGGAGTTCTGAAAATTATCTCTACTGCTACCGGAAATTTCAGCTGCAGCCCCGGAATTTCCGGTGTGTATGGGGCGGAATATCCGTCCCCTGCACCGGAATATTCCGGCTCCTCTGGCCACTTCAAAACGACTAAGTACTTCTCCTACTTCCCGCGCACAGAAGGTGGGGCGGATATTTGCCTGGAATATTCCCGGGCAAATTTCCAGCCACCTGGTCCTTAGCAGTTTTCGGAGATTCCTCAGTTGCCCGCGCGTAGAGATGGGGGCGGATTATTGGCCGTAAATTTTCGGCCCCGGATTATTCAAATATCCGGCCTGGTCCTTAGCAGTTTTTCGGCGCGGTGCTGCTGCCCGCGCACAGAGATGGGGGTGAAATATTTGGCGGAATTTTCCGGCCCCAGAATATTCAAATTTCCGCCCCCGGACATTTAAAATATCCGGCCGTGCTGGGCCGGAAATTTCCGGTGCTTACACCGGAATATTCCGGCCCTGGCACACTGCAACGGTCAGAAATTGGAGGAGCCTATAAATAGCTGTCTTCTTCCTCTAGATAGCTAGTTCGTCCATTCCTCTCTCTCCTCCATTGTTGAAGAGCTCAAAACGCCCCGATCTCCCTCCTCCTCCAACCAAACTCGATGCCCTTCAAGGATCTCATGGAGGAGGACTAGATCTACCTTTCTACCAAGCCAAAAATTGTATTCCCACACCATACCTCTTGGGATCTTGTAATCTCTTGGTTGCTTTGTCATCCAAGGGAAACCCTAGTGCTTGTAGCTTCCACCTTGTAGCAAGAAGCTTCGGATTGTTGAGAGCCTCCATCTCACTTGTGGAGTAGCCTCAACCACTTGTAAAGGTTTGGTCAACGCCTTCAAGTCGACCTCATAGTGGAGAATCTCCCTCACCGGAGAAGCTCAAGGAGAACAAGGTGTGCACATCCGTGCTATTGAGGAGCCCCTAGGTGGCTCCCCACCTCTCCAACGTAGACGCACTTATTTTAAGAAGGAACTACGGGAACCATATCCTTGTCTCCGTGTTTTTCACTTGTGGTTATCTTGTGCCTTGCATTTACTTCCGTTGCTACTCGGTATTTGTCACATAGCGTGTCTACTTAGTTGCACATCTAGATAACCAAGTTATTAACTCTCCAAAGCCCCCACAAAAATGGAAAAAGGTTTAAAATTTGTAGGTCACCTATTCATCCCCCCCTCTAGTTGACCTTTGTGTACTTTCAATTGGTATCAGAGCCTCGGCTCTTTTATCGGGCTTAACTGCCTAAGAGTATCATGGTCAACGGAGATGATCCCGAATCTTCTAAGGAGGAGCTCTCCAAAATGGCCGACACTATAGCTAACCTAGAGACAACGGTTTGTACTATCCAAACCCAATTGTCCAAGGTTAGCTCTAGTGTAGGCTCGGAGGTTTCCTCCATCAAGAAGATGTTGGAGAACATGATGGGTAAACCTAAGGGGCCATCGAACTCTCCCCACGTTTCCGATGAGGATAGTTCAGAAGAGGAAACGGTTCCGGACGATTCCCAAATCGAGGAGAACATTGCCAAAGCTAAGGCTAAAGCCGCACAAAAGGCTAAAGCCAAGGCAAAGGAGAGTTATGGTGGCTCCAAGTCTCAAACGGCTAATGGTTCCGGGGTCCACGCACAAGTTCCACCTCCTCAAAATTATGACTCCATTCACCCAATTGTTTCTATGCCACACATTCTTAATGTTGGACTTCCTCCCATGCTTAACACTAATGAATTCTCTTCTTGGAAGTTTGAAATGGAGTCACATATTTCTGGACCGTGCACCGCATTGTGGAGGAGTGTGATTCATGGGTTTCATCCTCATGACCCAAGCAACTTGACTCCACGGGAGGATGTGGAATCTCAACTCAACAAGACCGCACTCGTTATCATCCAGAAGGCTCTCCCAAGGGAGAATCTCACTCACATTCGTGGGTGCAAGACCGCCAAGGAAGCTTGGGACAAACTTGACACCTTGTTTCAAGGAAATGCTAGCATCCAATCTTCCAAGTATGATGTGGCCATTTACAACTCCGAGAACTTCGTTATGCAAGAGGATGAGACTCCCGAAGAGCTCTATAGAAGAGTTGTCACTCTCGCCAATCAATTGAGAGACTTTGGAAAGGAAGAGATCTCCGATGAGTGGATAAAGAGGAAATTTGTCAAGGCCATTACACCCTTTGAGAAGAATCTCGCCACTAGCATACGGACAAGAGCGGACTACAACACTCTCAACTCCATTGGTGTTCTTAGTGAGTTCATCGCCATCTCTCTATCACACAAGAGTGCGGATGATGCTCTAGCTCGCTCTAGAGGAATGGGAAAGTCACCCAACCTCGCTTTGAAGTCAAAGGCAATGGCTCGAGTTGATGAAAGTGAAGAAGATGATGATGATGAGGAAGAATATGAAGACACCTATACGGGAGCTCACAAGTTCATCGCTCTCGCTATGCATGGATATTGGAAGAGATGGGAAGCTCACAAGGCCGGCTCTCCAAGACCTCCACGAAACAAGAACTACAAGAAGAAGGGGGAGCGTCCGAGGACATGCTACAACTGTGGTAGCGCAAACCATTTCGTGAAGGAGTGCCCCTTTGAGCCAAGAGAAGAAAATAAAGGCAAGCTTGTTCGCAAAAACAAGGCCAAGGATACACAAAACAAGAACTTCGCTAGAAGAGTGCCAAGGGCCCTCTACGTTCAAGAAGGGGCGGTTCTAGAAACCTATATCTCCGGAGATGAATGAGAAGATGAAGTGGTAGGAGTGGCCCACGTCGCCGTTGCCACCGCGTCATCTCCATCGATCTCTCTATTCGAATCCCCCAATGAGATTGTGGCTACCCGACCTACATGTCTTATGGAAAAAGCCACTTCAGTATGCTCTCCTAACTCTAAGACCATGATCACTAACCCTCCTTCATTATTGGATCGTGTTGAGAATGTTTGTGAGGAGGATAGTGAGGCCAAAGAGTTAGGCATTTGGCTAACTAGCCTCAAAGGTGAGACTAAGGAGAAAGTGAATGCCCTCTTACGGCAACTTGATGAGGCTAACTCTCTTGTAGATGAAGAGGAGGAGATTATGATGACCTTAGAGAGCCATGGAGGCCACACTTGCAGTGACAAAGAGCTTGAAATGGCTCTTGAGAATGAGTGTTCCATTCGTGCTTCTCTTGAGGAGAAGTTATCTAGTATTCAAGAAAACTTTGCCACGAGTGTCTCTAAGCTTAGAAAAGATAATGAACAATCTCTTGCTCTCATTAAAACACTTGAACATGAAGAGTTTAAGCTAGGAATTGTTCACGAGGATTTAGTTACTAGTCATGAAAAACTAAAGAAGGAGTTCATGTCTCTTAAATAAATTCATGACAAGCTAACCAAGTCTCGTAACAATATCCTAGCTCAACAATCAAACAAGCAAGCTATGTCATCCTCATCTACTTGCATGAATACATTGCCTATCATCTCTTGTAGTGCAAATAATCTTGTAGGAAGTGAGAAGAATCTCAATTATGTGGCCCCTCAACAAGTCAAGAATGGAAAGGAGGGACTTAGCTATGTAGCCAAGCCAAAGAAGAGGTACAAGAAGAAGAAAAAGAAGAAAGTCACCTCTTCCTCACAAGAAGTAAGATTTGTGAAAGAGGGAGAGGTGACCAAGGAAAAGGAGACCAACACCATTGTGGGTGGTGACACCTCTAGGGGGAGCACCACTCATAATGACTTTGCCGGAAAATACAACCCATCTTATGTTCTTATGAAATCTAGAGATGGTCATGTTTATGCTAAATATGTTGGTACTTCTTATGGCGATGGTTATCATTGGAGTATTTGGGTTCCAAAGACCCTTGTTGCTAACAAAAGAGGACCCATTCAACGATGGGTACCTAAATAAAGACACTAATCTTTTGTAGGGAAGTGCTTCCGATTCAAGCAAATGGACGGTGCATAGTGGTGCATCCCAACATATCACCGGAAGCAATGACGCAATGAGTGATCTTCAACCTCCATTACCTCATCTCAATTGCGTTACTATTGGTGATAACTCCTAACTAAAGGTATTGGGACGAGGCAAGGTGGCCATCTCAAATGACTTGTCAATTGAGAATGTTCTCCTAGTCGAGTCCCTTGGCTATAATCTCATCTCGGTTCTTCAACTTCCTAAAAGTGGTTTTACCTCGTTCTTTAATAAAGAGAATGTGATTATCACTTGGGAGACAACTCTTAAAGTAGCCTTTGTTGGGCATGTCGAGAACGACATGTATGTAGTAGACTTCTCTAAAGGAGACACGTGTGTCGCGACATGCCTAATGGCTAAATTTGATGTGGGTTGGCTATGGCATCACCGGTTAGCCCACACCAATATGTGGACGTTGCATGACCTTCAAAGTGGCAATCATGTTCTAGGACTAACGAATGCTAAGTTTTCCAAAGATCGTGTGTGTAGCTCTTGCGTTCTTGGAAAGCAACATGGAGAAGCTCACCCCACCAAGACCAACATCACCACCTCAAGAATCCTCGAGCTCATTCACTTGGACCTATTTGGTCCCCTATCATATGATAGTCTTGGAGGCAAAAAGTATTGCTTGGTGATCGTGGATGACTATTCGAGATATTGTTGGGTGTACTTCTTCAAGAGGAAGAGTGAGACTCAAAAGCGGGTCATCGAGTTCATCACTTTGGTGGAACGCCAACATAATACGAGCATAATGTCTATCCAAAGCGACAATGGCTTCGAGTTCAAGAACTACACCGTGGAGGGATTTCTTAGCGAGGAAGGAATTGCTCATCAATATTCCACTCCCTACACCCCACAACAAAATGGTGGCGGAGAGAAAGAATCAGACTCTAATGGATGCGGCTAGAACTATGGTTGCGGAGTTCTCTTCTCCTTATAACTTTTGGGCCGAGGCCATCTCCACCGCTTGTCACGCTAGCAACCGATTGTATCTCCGCAAGATCTTGAACAAGACCCCTTATGAGATTCTCACGGGCAAGAAGCCGGATGTTTCATACTTCAAGGTCTTTGGGTGCAAATGCTTCATTCGTAAGAGAGGAAACCGCTTTTCAAAATTCGAGACTAAATCTTATGAGGGCATTTTTTTGGTTATGCCACAAATGCTCACGCCTATAGAGTCTACAACAAGTCCACCAGACAAGTTGAAGAAGCTACCGATGTGGTGTTTGATGAGGAGAATGGGTCCCAAGGGGGTCGTATAGATCATGGTGTTGTAGGAGATGCAATTCCTCCCATCTCATAAGAAGAATGGGGGTTGGTGAAATAATCCCCATTGAGGGTTACCGGATGACGGAGGGAGAAGGACTATGCTCCACTCAAGTGGAGCCATTGACTACACCCATTGATACTCAAGCTACCCAACAAGATGCACCAAGCCCTCATGCTTAAAATCAAGGCCAAGCTAACGATCAAGATCATTCGATCAATCAAGGCCAAGCTAACACTCAAGGCCAAGCTCATGATGAAGGTCAAGCTCACAATGAAGGACAAGAACAAGATACTCATGGTGATGAACAACTCGACACATAAGGGATCCACCTCCCGTTGATGAACAAAATCAAGGTGGACAAGACTCCGATGATGAAGGTGATGATCAAGTGCTATCCAAGGAAACTTTGGAGGAGATGCTAGCTCGTAGGGCAAAGAGAAGGCTAGATAATCTTGCTCATGCCGGTCACACGGAGGACATGATTCTTGGACAAGTTCGTGGAAGGGTCGTCACAAGAAGGCAATTGACGGATTTTAGCAAGGCCCATGCTTTCGTCTCTCATATTGAGCCCAAGAAGGTCTATGAAGCTCTTGAAGATCAATATTGGCTTGAAGCTATGCACGATGAACTCAACAACTTCGAGCACAACAAAGTGTGAAAATTGGTGCCAAGACCCAAAGATTGCAAGAACGTCATCGGCACCAAGTGGATCTTCAAGAACAAGCAAGACAAGGATGGCATCGTCATTCGCAACAAGGAAAGATTGGTAGCTCAAGGTTTCTCTCAAGTCGAAGGCATCGATTTCGGTGAAACTTTCGCTCCCGTAGCTCGTCTTGAATCAATTTGTATCTTGCTTTCATATGCTTCTCATCATAACTTCAAACTACAACAAATGGATGTTAAAAGTGCATTTTTAAATGGTCCCATCCACGAGTTGGTCTATGTCAAGCAGCCTCCGGGTTTCGAGGATCCCAACCACCCCGATTATGTCTACAAACTAGATAAGGCACTCTATGGACTTAAACAAGATCCATGTGCGTGGTACGAGCACCTTAAAGAGTTTTTGGTAGATCGTGGGTTCAATGTTGGTTTAATCGATCCCACCCTTTTTACCAAAAAGGTTGGAGGTGACTTGTTCATATGCCAACTCTATGTGGATGATATCATTTTTGGGTCTACTAACGTTGCATTCAATGATGAGTTTTTCAAGCTTATGACGGATAAATTCGAGATGTCTATGATGTGCGAATTGGAGTATTTTCTTGGCTTCGAGATCAAGCAACACCCCGAAGGCACATTCATCAAGCAAGCCAAGTATACTCAAGATATGCTCAAGCGTTTCAACATGCATGACGCCAAGCCTATGAAGATTCCCATGTCCACGACTATTGACTTGAAACCCGACCCAAATGGTAAAGAGGTAGATCAAAAGGTATACCGCTCCATGATTGGCTCTTTGCTCTACCTTTGTGCATCTAGACCCGATATCGTGTATAGCGTAGGTAAATGTGCAAGGTTTCAAGCCTCTCCGAGACAAAGTCATTTTGAAGCGGTTAAGCGCATCTTTCAATATTTAGTTCATACCCCAAACTTTGGTCTTCGGTATCCCAAGGGTTCAAGCTTTCAGCTCATTGGGTATTCGGATGCGGACTATGCGGGCGAGAAGACGGATAGGAAATCTACATCCGGAAGTTGTCAATTTCTTGGTCGCTCATTGGTTGTTGGTCTTCCAAGAAGCAAAATTGCATCGCCCTCTCTACCACCGAGGCCGAATACATCTCCGCGGCTAATTGTTCTGCTCAATTACTATGGATGCGGCAAACATTGAGAGATTATGGCATCTACTTCGATAAAGTTCCCCTCTTGTGCGACAATGAGAGTGCCATCAAGATCGCCTACAATCCCGGTATGTGCTTCGTTTTCTCCGCAATCTAGGGTTACCGGATGATTTGATCTCATGTTGTTTCATATTCCTTGTGTTTTTGGGAGGAACGTCCACATACTAGTATCACACATCTTCTAGTGTTCCCCTCATTGCACTTCCTCGTTGTTTTAGATTCGTGGCAGGCCCTAGATTTAGATCTGGTGCGAAATCTCGAGGGCCAGAAATTTCCGCCCCAGGGCTGGAATTTCCGCCCCCCGAAAATTTCACCTGAGGCCGGAAATTCCGCCCCTCGGGAATTTCCGCCCCGGACCGGAATATCCGTCCTGCCCCGAATCTCTAAATGAGATCCCCTATTCCACTTTAACAAGTTGTGAGCCACCGTTTTAATCGTTTTCTGTTTGTTTTCTTTGCGGTTTCTCTTGCTTTTCTTGCAGATGGTTCAAGCTCTAGGCCTCCCAAGGTGACTAGGTCGCGATAGAGGTACCGGCACTTGAGGGAAGATGATGAGGGCATTTTAGTGGATGAGGCGGAGACTCGCCATCGTGAGAGAGATGGTGAGAAGGAGTATGAGCGTGAACGTGATGCATCCAGGGCAGCTCGCACGGCCAACAAGCAGCAGGGGAAGACAACTCTCAACTTGGCCACCATGTCTACCTCCGAGTTCAAGACATGGCGGGCCAAGGCCTGGTACACTGAGGGTCCTCACGACCCAACCATTGACTCCTGCTTCTGGCATGTTGAGCGGGAGACTCTCTTCAAGCAAGTGTACACCGTGATGAGCAAGCCAGTTTTCCCCATGAAGTTCATCAATTTTGCACACATGGCTTCCAATCCCGCATACTTCAACAACTCTGTCCAGCTGGCTGAACTTCTGTGTCTGCGTCACCTCATGGAGACCTCATGCTCCTACAACATCACTTTCATCCAGCAGTTCTTCTCCACTTTGGTCTTTGATGAGTCTGAGGATATTGGGATGTCATGGATGTCTGGCCCATACCTGCTCACCGCCAACTTCCATGACTTTGCTGCTGAGCTTGGATACCCCTTTGCTGGTCTCAACACTCCTCAGGGTTCTCGCATGCACGTTCACGGGATGGAGTATGAGAAGAACAGGCTTGCTGAGCTGTATGGTTCTACTGGTGTTGTGGGCTCTGCGAAGGGTCTCTTTCCCATTTATGACATCCTGTTGCGCATGTTCAGAGCGACTATTGCCCCGAGCGCGGGCAATAATGATGAGATTCGTGGTGGCTTGGTTAATCTCATGTACCATGCCTATCACACCTTCACTGAGGGCGACATGACTGATATGGAGCGTCACAAGATTGATGTGATGGATTTCATCTTCAACGAGATCCACTTTGCTCTCTTCAACCGCAAGGTTCCCCCATATGCTCCATACATCATGAAGCTCATCAAGTCTCGCTACCCCGCTGAACTCCGCGCTGATCTGGAGTTAGACTGTGATGACCACACGGATGCCAAGTTATACAAGAAGGTCGCCCACGTTCAGCAGGCTGCTTATGATGTTGGCGCCACGGGTCAGGGTCACCGTGATCCTCGCATGCATCCACCTCCTCTAGGCACCAAGAAGCGCTCATGGCTCGCTCGTGCCATTGAGAAGGTGATGTGCATGAATGTGTGCATTTACAAGAAGAACTACAATGCCTATGTTGAGCGCGACAACATCCAGGAGAATCAGCGCACAATCATGACTGCCCTCAACATTCCCAATGTGCCAGCTCCTCTCACTAACAGGATTCCATACAAGAACTAGAACAACCGCGACGTCGACTGGGATCTGGGAGTGGATGATGATGAGGACATTGCGTCTGCTAGCGAGGAGGAAGAAGAAGATACCCAGGCCTAGAGTTTGCTCCATGGGACGTCCTGCTCTCTTTTCTCTTTCTGGTATCCTGATGCCAAAGGGGGAGAAGATCTAGTGATCACGGGGATTTGCTAGGGTTGGTTTCGTTCTTTATCGTTTTTTTATCGTTTCGTGCGTCTTTTAAAACTTCATCTCCTCGTGCTCGTTATTCGGGATTTGGTTGTGTGAACTATTATTATTAGGAGGCATGTCTCCTATATATGCTATCTCTGATGTTTTACTTTCTATCATATTGTTAGTTTATCCCTATGCAAATACCCGTGTTGTCATCACTCACCAAAAAGGGGGAGATTGAAAGCTCATGATCCCTCTAATGATTTTGGTGATGATAACAACGCGGGTATCATCTCTCTAACAATATTTATTAAGTGTATGCAGCTGGCCTCTCAGATGATTATTGATAAATGCACTCAAAAAGTTCAAAGAGGAGTTCTGAAAATTATCTCTACTGCTACCGGCAATTTTAGCTGCTGCCCCGGAATTTCCGGTGTGTATGGGGCGGAATATCCAGCCCCTGCACCGGAATATTCCGGCCCCTCTGGCCACTTCAAAACGACTAAGTACTTCTCCTACTGCACGTGCACAAAAGGTGGGGCGGATATTTGCCCGGAATATTCCGGGGCAAATTTCCGGCCACCTGGTCCTTAGCAGTTTTCGGAGATTCCTTAGGTGCCCGCGCGTAGAGATGGGGGCGGATTATTGGCCGGAAATTTCCGGCTCCGGATTATTCAAAAATCCGCCCCCCGGATTATTCAAATATCCGTCCTGGTCCTTAGCAGTTTTTCGGCGTGGTGCTGCTGCCCGCGCACAGAGATGGGGGCGGAATATTGGGCGGAATTTTCCGGCCCCAGAATGTTCAAATTTCCTCCTCCCGGACATTTCAAATATCCGGCCGTGCTCGGCCGGAAATTTCTAGTGCTTACCCCGGAATATTCCGGCCCTGGGACACTGCAATGGTCAGAAATTGGAGGAGCCTATAAATAGATGTCTTCTTCCTCTAGATAGCTAGTTCGTCCATTCCTCTCTCTCCTCCATTGTTGAAGAGCTCAAAACGCCCCGATCTCCCTCCTCCTCCAACCAAACTCGATGCCCTTCAAGGATCTCATGGAGGAGGACTAGATCTACCTTTCTACCAAGCCAAAAATTATATTATCACACCATACCTCTTGGGATCTTGTAATCTCTTGGTTTCTTTGTCATCCAAGGGAAACCCTAGTGCTTGTAGATTCCACCTTGTAGCAAGAAGCTTCGGATTGTTGAGAGCCTCCATCTCACTTGTGGAGTAGCCTCAACCACTTGTAAAGGTTTGGTCAACGCCTTCAAGTCGACCTCAATAGTGGAAACGAGAATCTACCTCACCATAGAAGCTCAAGGAGAACAAGGTGTGCACATCCGTGCTATTGAGGAGCGCCTAGGTGGCTCCCCACCTCTCTAACATAGACGTACTTCTTTTAAGAAGGAACTACGGGAAACCTATCCTTGTCTCCGTGTTTTTCACTCTTGGTTATCTTGTGCCTTGCATTTACTTCTGTTGCTACTCGTTATTTATCACATAGGGTGTCTACTTAGTTGCACATCTAGATAACCAAGTTATTAACTCTCCAAAGCCCCCACTAAAATTGAAAAAGGTTTAAAATTTTTAGGTCACCTATTCACCCCCCCTCTAGTTGACCTTTGTGTACTTTCAACTGCATTCAGCAGCCGATAATCAACAACCAGACGTGGAACATTGGTATCCCGCTTCTTGACAAAGATAGTGGGACAACCCCAAGAAGATGTGCTAGGTTGGATGAAACATTTTTCTTCTAACTTCTCTATTTGTCGTTTCAATTCAACCAACTCCTCTGGGGCCATACGATAAGGTCTTTTAGACATAGGAGCGGTACCAGGGACTAACTCAATGACAAATTCCACACTTCGATCAGGTGGCATGCCAGGTAACTCTTCAGGAAACACATCAGGGAAATCACTGACTACAGGTAACTCATGAATTTCAGGAGGATAATCACCTTGCATGAAGTATAGCTGCAGTTCAGGAGAAAGTTGTGGGCGTGCTAATGGCGGAATAGTGAACTCTGACCAATACTCAATGGAAACTCCGGAAGGATGTTTCAAAGTGAGGGATTTTGTTGCACAATCCATCTTAGCTCCATATTTCGAGAGCCAGTCCATGCCCAGTATGACATCAAGGTCAGTGGACTTTAGTGCAATGAAGGTTGTGGGGAATTTCCAGTATCCCACCTCAACCATGAGTTCTGGCGTAACCATGGTGGTTTGCCAATTGCAACCAGGGGAGTTTACCATCAACGGTTTTGACAACTTTTCAAAAGGTATCCCATGCATTTTAGCAAACCCTTCTGATATGAAAGTATGCGATGCTCGAGAGTCAAATAAGGCTAAAGCCAAAATTGAGTTGACATGAATCGTATCCAGTAAGACCCTTGGATCTTCCTGAGCATCTTCAATAGTCACATGGTTAAGACGACCACGTCCAACACCAGCAGGCTTCACCGCTTTCTTGGGAGGAGGAGCTGCACGTCCAGCATGATTCTGAGGGCACTCCCTCGAGAAGTGACCAGGCTGGCCACACCGGTAGCAGACATTTCTAGGGGGAGCGGCAACTGGAGGTCGAGAACCTTGTCCACCACCATAGGTTGATGTAGCAGGTGGTGCAGGCGGACGAGGTGCATATCCAGATGGCCTTGGCTGAAACGGAGCCCTGGGCACAACGTTGTATGGAATGAACACACGGCGCTTCCTCTTAAGACCAGAGGGTGATGCACGGGAATCTCCAGCTCTCTTTTTCATAGCGGTCTCCATCTCCTTTTTGCCACGCTCAAGAGTGATGGCTTGAGTGTATAGTGCCTGAAAGTTCTGGAACTTGGAGGGCAACATCTCATAGCGAACAGTGGGGTTCAGGCTCTTATGGAACAGATCCTGCTTGTCCTCGTCATTAGTGACATCACGGGGAGCATAGCGAGCCAGGCGGGCGAAAACATGACCATAGGCCTCAATACCCATACTGCCCTGAGTAAGATCAAGAAATTCCTTTTTTTACCGTCCATAATCGCCTTCAGGATATAAGCTTCACAGAAAGCAGTACGGAACTCTGTCCAGGTGACCTCATGATCTGGCGCCTGCAACGCCAGGAAGCCTTCCCACCAAGCACCAGCAGCACCCTCAAGCTTGTAGGTGGCGAAGTTCACGCGGTCACGGTCCTGGACACGGAGAGCAAGGAACTTGCGCTCCATTGTGCGAAGCCAATCATCAACATCGAGAGGCTCAGTAGATTCAGCAAAGTATAGTGGCTGAGCCTTGAGGATGTCCACAAGTGTAATACCGACAGCACGGTGTTCAGTGTTCTAGGCCACACGCTCCAGAAGATGTTCGTTCCTCAGACGATTGTTCTCAATGCTCTGCGGCACCTGCGCCATTGAGGGTGGCGGCGGAGGTGTTGGCTCAAGAGGAGGATTGTTACGGCCACGAGTACCACCCGACATCCTGAGTAAAAGGAAGAAGAATCATGAACAACACATCCATGGAAAAAGATACAATGGAACGACATGTGATAGTTTCAACGGAATCAAGATACATGTCGAAATGTAGTAGAACAAAACGAATATACATGAGGTGTATCATTTCATCAACATGGAGACAACATCATACAACTGTTTATTGAAACCAGTCGAAGTACAAACCATACGTAGTGGCGGTACAAGCATACAAGCTTAAGTACATACAACACTGAAGGAAGTACGGTAGATACACATCACCAAAGTTCTGCTCCTATACATTATTTTTCTACAACTTCGGGTTTCGAGTACATAGAAGCAAACATTACTCCAACTGGAACCGGCAACGGTCTCAGTATCCTCTGAAGTCGAAAGGAAGTGGAACCGGGGCACCATAGTAGTGACGAACAGACTCATCCTGCGGTGCATGGAGAGACTGTGGTGCACCACGCACCATCCTAGGCCTCCTCATGCATCCACGAGGGGGAACATCACCTCCAACATCTGGAGACACGGTCGTAGAAGGCACAAGTACAGATGGAAGCTCTATCTCAGAGGTTTGGACGAGACCACTCTCAACAAATGGCCTCACTCTATCTGCCATAGTCCTGAGACTAGTTGCAAGGGTGTTGACTAGTGCACTAAGCTCACGCTCACAATGGGAATAAGCAACAAGGAGATCAGCGGTGCACCTAAGTCTAGGATCTTCCTCCTGGGAGGAATCAGCAAAGGTATGAGTGAAACACCCATCAAGAGTAGGTTCAGAACTAGGACAATAACAGAAAGAGCTATTCTCGTGGTCTGGATTAGTAGTGACGAAGCATGTTAAGACAGTGTCGTGCAGTATCCAGCACAACCATCTCAACAGTGAAACCAAGACCCTCAGCGTAGTGCATGGCAGGATTGATGGTACCATCTAACTATGGAAGACGGACATCACATAGGTACTGGGACTGATTGAAATCACGGTACCGCTCATACACAGTGTACACAGGGTACCAAGGGGCTCCTAGGTTTGCAGAGGCTGAGGCTAAAAGATAGGGAAAACCTGGAACTCGAAGGCAAAGAGTGTGTCGAACAACCTTTCCGGAGGTCATCTGAAACAAACACATTTGTAAGATGTCAAAAGACATGAAGAAATGATTTGGATTTGGAACTATAACAACCTGAAACGAAGTACTCGGGAGAAAACACCCAACGATTTTGCTCCTAACTTTTAGGTAACACAAAGGAGAAAACACACATAAAAAACAAATGAGGTACGGTGACTCAGAGTTAGAGAGATACCAGGTAAGGAGTAAAAAGAATCCTAAGAAGGCTTTCACAACTCCTTTGTCTTTTCAAAATAGTTTTCACAAGTTCTAGACTCAACATCGACCAAAGGCAAGGGTTTCCTACAGGCAGTATTGCTCTGATACCAAGACTTGTCAGACCCCGGACCCAGATATATACATACTATTATGTGCTCCTAGCCATGGACTCACAAGGGGTTCAGGGTTACCAGCCCCGGCCGCAACAAACAACGGCAGGCAGACCAGATTCATCGGTATGCAGGCCGGATCACCATGGTCTACTACTCCTTGTATCCATGCTAGTCATAACCAATTATGCATAACCAAGCGTCCACTAGTCGGATGAAACTGAAGGAACGAGACCAAAGTTATACAGAGCTGCTACGTGTCCATAAAGTGCAACAACAATCAAGGGTTACTGGGGTTACCTCGCCCCAGGACGAATCACATCGGCAGGCGGGCTCGGACATGGATCATCGGCTCCACACCCCCTCGAATGCGACAACTATGCAGGCATAGCCAAAACTGTTTAACAACGGGCTCGAAACCAACAACCGATCAAAGCAGCACTCTAGACATGAAAGTTGTATTAAACAAGTCATACTAGAGTAGTCGTACACGCAGAGGTTACATGACCAACTTAGGTCAAGCAACCCAACATTACAACAAGCAGCGAAAGCAAATATGTTGCTATACAACAAGACTGCAAAAGGACTAAGAGTACGAAACATAAGAAACATAGACAAACCCATACTACAGATACCAGGCTGCCACCTCGGAACCCCTAACTACTCATCGACGTCGAGGTAGAACCCTTCTTCAGCTGCATCACCGAAGTCTGAAGCAAAACAAAAACGAGGCAAGGTTGAGTACAAAAGGTACTCAGCAAGACTTGGCTTCTAAGTTCTTTTGCGTAAATCCATCTTTGTTTCCCGAAGTCGAGGAAGAAGTATCACGTGTAATAGAACATTTCTAAAACAGAAGAGGAATCTACTCAACTACTGAGATCATCATGTCTTTTGTCCACAAGTACTTTCTCATTCCCAGACTACCTTATGTTACAAGAACCACCCCTCTCGACGTAGTCGAGGAGGCATCCTTCATTCGTTGTCAACAAGTTTTAGTCATTTTGTTAGAGTTGTCAATGACCTCGTGTCTTTCACCAAGTCATCCTTAACCGTGGACATGGCTTTCCGAAAGATTTATCCCTGCAGGGTGGTACACTTTACCCACACGTATCAACCGACTCTTAATGCCACGCGGTAACGCTCCTCTCTAAGAGTGCGGTAGAGGGTGGTTGACCACGGCCTTTACCTTGCTTAACCCTATCCATGAGTCAACCCAAACAGGGCCACCCCGTCAACAGGGAGTTGTCCACCTCCTGACGGCACCTGTTCTGTGAGTCGGGACGAGATCCGTGTACGTCCATCACTGGTCCCGGTCACGCCCTAGTTTTCTCCAAAACATTTTATGACACACCCGCAAATGGAAAACTCAAACTATGTGAACCATGGACGTGATCAAACAAGTTAGTTAGTCGAGTGCAGTCTGTTAGACCCCGCGTGTGGTTGCACGCTCAGTCTTGGCTTCCGCGGCGAGACCTTAGTTCCTAGGGTTGGCGAGTACGGAACGAATAACCACTACCCAAGTGGCCTCCCGTGCAAGCCTTAGTCAGTTTCACATGCTCAACACTCACAACCATATCAACATAAAAGGTTATCTAAGTGACCCAAATCATCAACCGGATGAAGTAGATCAGAACACTAAGCATGGCTAAGCATAACACATAAGGCTCTACGATACTCAAACAACCCTAGTCATACTAGGAGGGTAAACATGTATGCAATTGACATATAAGGGGGTCACACAGTGGATAGGTTAATTCTAATAGACTCAAAACTAAGTTGAATCGCATGCATGATTAAGAGGTTAAAAGGACTCAAAACATGGGCAGCCATGAGGTTATGCTTGCCTTGCTCGTCGAAGGTGGAACTCGGGTTGTCGTAGAAGGCCGGATCAACCTCCGGGTCTCGGTCTACCAGTAACGAGCAACACCAGAAAGAAGGTAAACAATCAATACATGGTAACCGTGCAATGCACAATATGTATGCATGATCAAAACAATGCAATTTGTTTAAGCCTTAAAAGATAGAACAGGAGGCTAGGGTTTTACGACGAAAGCGATGATCACCGGAGGGGACGAAAACCCTACTTTAGGGCTGTATCCAAGATTAGTTTCTAAAATGACTTGAGGAACCCCATAGTTAAGTTGAATTTGTTTTCCTGATCATTTTGGTATATTACACTTAATTTTCTAATTTTATTGAATTAAAACTTTATTTTCAATATTTAAATGGATTTAATTCAAACTCCAAATGTGGCCTCATTTTGAACTTTGTCAAACATGGATGAAAATTGTATAAACAGATAGCTCACATTTTTCTATACATTTTGCATAGTTTTTCATAATTTTTGGAGTTATAAATTAAAAGTTATTTAATTTACAAGTTTTAATTATATTCTGTTATTTCCATTTAATGCGCCCCCCACCTGTAAGTTTAAAAACAACTAAAAGAAAAACAGAAAACACCCGGGGCGTACACGTGGCTAGGTGACGTCGCAGTGACGTCACCATGACATCACAGTGTGGCCGGCCGCTGGCAGGGAGTGGTCACCGGCGGCAAACCACTGCGCCCCCGGATGCGTGCGTGTGCCCGTTCGACTCGTCTCGACGAGACGCACCTAAAGAGGGTGGCGCCGCTTGCTGGAAGTCACCGGCGGCGAGTCGGCGTGGAAGAACGGCGGCGGAGGGCCTCGGGCTCCGGCGAGTACGACGATTCCGGGCGGTAGGAGGTGAACGGAGGGGATAGGAAGGATGAGGAGCTCACCAGGAGCACGGCGGGGCGGTCAGCTGGGTCGGGGGAAGACGGGAACGGCGGCGCGGTGGAGGTTTGCCTGGCGATCGGAGAGGAGGAAGACAGCGCGATTCGTCGCGTCTAGGCCACTTCGGCGGCCCTGCTTGCTTGAGGAGGAAGAGGAGGCCGTACGGTGCTGTGAAGCTCCTCGGGGAGGCCGGGGAAGCGGAGAATCGGCGGCGACGGCGAATTGCCGGTGAGGTAGGGATTGGGTGCAGGGAGAGAGGCAGAGGGAGAGAGGAGGCGACCGGGGTGGGCTTCTGCGGGTCTTCTCGATTCGGACGGCACCCTGGGGGGATCCTCACCCTCTCTCCACGTCGGAAGTAGGAGGTGGCGCGCGACCGTCATTTCTCGTCTTTCTGGCCGGAGTCGTGGAAGAAAACGAAAAGAAAAATATTTTCCTGGAAAACCCCCTGCGAGGTTTGAGAAAATCGCAGAAAGGTCCTTCTGGGCTGAAAACAGACAGAAAATTGGGGTTTTGAGGGTCTTTTTGGAAACCGAAATTTACACAAAAATTTTCATTGGAAAGCTCTCCAAAAATGTGACATTTCAGTAATATGTTTGATTCATTTTGAAGAACTTTGTAAAACAAGTTTGTGTGAAGCTAGATTAAGCGATTTCTATAATTCACTGATTAATTTTTATATGCAAATTTTTGGTCCACTTTTTCATGCATGTATGCCATGTACACAACACCTCTCTTTATTACTCAAAAGTAGGGATGTTACAGAGACGGTGCCCCCTCGTCATATATATAGAGCGGGCGGGCGTGATTAAAACCGCCGTGCAGTTGGCCGGTGCGCATGGGTCAATGGCACACTTGGCCGATTTCAAAGGCGACGCGATGGCCACCTGCAGTACGCAACACAGTTACGCCGGTGACACGATGTTTCGCAGGCCACGCAGCCGACATTGCAGCTTCCCCACGTGACGCATTAACGTCGGCGCATCGCCCTTCGACATGTCCCGACCGTGGAAAAAGATTAACCGCGTCGCGTCGCCATGGACGCTTGCCTCCCCACCTCCCGTCCGCTACAGTAGCCCTCCTCACTTCCCCGTCGCTCCAATGCCGAACAACCAGGAAGCCGACGGCTCGAGACGCAGCAACCAAATCGTCAACCTAGCGGACGTGTGCGAGCTCCATTGCGATGAGCTCCTCGCCCCTCTAGACCGCTGTCTTCTCAAGACGTTGAGGGTTTCCGCCGACGGCTTTCCCGTGCCGCCACTCCCCGGGACGGCGACGGAGACCCGACACGACATCGCGCGTAGCCGGAGTTGGATGGCGCAGGAGGAACATGACACCCCAACAACGAAGAGAACGAGTGGCGCGCTTGGCTCACACATTTTGATGTGGAGCGCCATGCCGTCATCGACAACATGGACGCGGGCGTCGCCGGCCTCGAGCGAGACCGGTAAAAGCCAGGACGCAAAGTATGTATAAACGTAGACTTTCATTTGTACAAACTTGCATGCATGTTTGACACGTTTTATTTTTGGGGAGCACGGATTTAACCCATCGTCAACATCGACCTTCGGGCGTACTGCCCTTCTTCAGCTGTTATCCGGCCCCGATAGTGCCCTCGGGACGGTATGGCGTCTGGTGTGCCTTAATTCGCGCGTCTCCCTGGGTCATGGCGCCGTACGCATCTATCGCATTACGAGATCTGTTTGATTGCCGCTTCAATTGTCCCGTGCCTGTAACGGCGTTGCACCGCGGGAATCTCGTGTTCGCGCGGTACTTAGCACTTTCCTATGGAGCGGACGGACTTTTGACCGATCCAGCCATAACTTTTACCGTATTTTACGTGATCCCAGAAACCGATGAGGGCCCCGCATGGAGAGTATCATTTGTAATTTGTTTTCTTGGCAATCAGTATGATTTGTGATCTCCTACGCTATTATTTACGCAGATCACTTGCCCAACGTGTAACGTCACGTGTCCTCCCCTAAAGTTATGGGTTTTGCCCAACAGCATGAGCGGCGCATATAAAACCTTCTCCTCCGCGTAGGCCTCACGGCGCCCATTTCCACATCCGTTCCCCTGTCCTCTCTCTTCGCCGGCAAAAGCTAGTGCGTATTGGCCATGGCCGTGCAGGCGCAACACCTCTCCCACGACCTCCATGCCTATGAAAACTTCAGGGCTCTGGAGGATGAGATGACGGGCGGATCCCTGTTCTTGGACGACCAAGTCAGGCGCGCGCCGGCGGTAGCGGGTATCGGCAACATGGTGATCGGCGATGTTCCGCGCGTCGATCTCACCTGGAGAGACAACACCTGCAGCCACGGTTTTGTGCAGCGGAAGCGGGCGCGCGTGGCAGCGGATGCGCCTTCTTTCTTGGAGAGCCAGCGCGCACAGTGGCCTATGCCCGTCGGCGACATGGTGCCTCGGGCGGTGGGCTCCGGCATGACGTCCACCAGCGGGAGGATGACCAATGCCGCGGGCCTGCCGCAGGACCTACTGTCGCAGATGTACCGTCAGGGCATGGAGATTGACGCGCTCCTACAAGTCGAGGTACGTACAATATTGTTCACGTGCCCTTCTCTTCTCTCGGTGTTTGGAATCGAGTTCTTGGCATTTTTTAGCGGTGTTTTGATTCTGGGTTGTTTTGATGGGCGTTCTGCAGACCGAGCGGATGCGCGCTGCTGTGGAGGAGGCGCGGCGCCGACACGGCCGGGCGCTCGTGTCGGCGGCGGAGCGCGCTGCGGCGGGACGTCTGCGGGCCACGGAGGCTGCGCTTGAGCTCGCGCGCTGTCGCAACGCAACCCTGTCAGAGCGGCTCAGCCAAATTAGCGCGGAGGGGCAAGCGTGGATAGGCGTCGCCAAGAACCTCGAGGCCGTCGTGACTGGGCTCCGCGCCACCCTCGACCAGCTCCTGCAATCGCCTTGCGCAGCAGCCGCCGAAATAGCGGCTGGAGAGGGCGACGCCGAGGACGCGCGGTCCTGCTGTTTCGAAACCCCCGCGGGCGACGGTGCCGAGGACGACGGCGAGACGGCATCCAAGAAGTCCAGGGCAGCGTGCAAGGCTTGCGCCGAGGGCGAGTCGTGCGTGCTGCTGCTGCCGTGCAGGCACCTGTGCCTGTGCCCCGCGTGCGACGCCGCCGTAGACTCGTGCCCCGTGTGCTCGGCCACCAAGAATGCGTCGCTCCATGTCCTACTCTTTTGATCGGAGCCTGCGCGCCTGTGCCTTCTCTCAAAGGGTTTGTCATGGGATTGACGTCAGCAAGCTTCATCTTGCTACTCCATCGATCGTGCCCAAACCTATCGGCGGCATGCCCACTTTGCAGTTTACAGTGGAGAAGTTCAGTTGGCTAAGTTTCTTTTCAGAATCAATATTGATAGCAATGCTTCCAGAATTTGAATAGGGTTTGGGGGAGTCTCAACTCTAAACTACTCCCTTCCGTATCTTTTGCGGAATAAAGTACAATTCAAGTGCTCATAAACACGAACATACTCATTCCTATAAACGTGCCCACATCATACACTATGCCTACTAGCTGAATGCCCGTGCGTTGCTACGGGATCATAAGAATGTAAACACTAAATCGATAACCATATTTGTTGAACTCGTATTTAAAGATTTTTGGATTAAGTCAACCAATGTACGTGACAACATTTTCAGGAAGCGCGAGAATGATGTTATATGCAACCTAAAACAATATCTTTATGTGGAACTGAACCCGATCCCACAAAAAAACTTGAACTGAATCTTATATTTTCATTAAGAATGAACCTTACACACGTCATTTAGGTTCCAAGTGAACCTGATAGTGTTTCTTTTACTCCCTCAGCTATAAAAAAGCATGTTATCGATACAAAATCAAAATTTTAAATCTATATAATCTTACACACGAGGCCAATCTGAAATATAATTATACTATGTATAGTTGTTACGAATATAAACTTGCCCAGCTTATGCAAACAATAATACTTGATACATATGTTATAACCTCACCTATAGTTCTCTATAAACAACTACATAAATAGAAAAGATACACGGAAAATTAATCATGTGGTAGCATAATATTGATAAACCCACGTTAATATACAGTAAATTCCTAGATATGAAGTAGTACTTCAGACAATAACAAAATTAATGATGTAACAATAAAATATTGATCTACTCATGTAAATGTGAATTACTTGACACTAACCCCGACGCCGTACAAAATAGACTCACAAACAAAATATAGTCATGTAGCAACAACACTCTTTGCTACGTTTCTAAAAAACCAATTATGCTCAGAATTATCAAGAGAAATTTTGGCCAGAAAAGAAAACTAACATTTGAAAAGTATCTGCCTAGCCAAGAGCTGACCTTTTTCAAACTTGATACACACCTTCATATGGGAGAAACAACATGAAGTGCATTTTTCTTAGAACAGGCTGAATATTGAAGTAGCTAAAGACCATAATTACGACACAGGGAAATCCACTCTAAAGGAATGCCATGTTCAAAATGAACTCACGTATCGACCTTGAATAATCTACCAGAGAACATCCATGCCGTGTGGAAATTTATTTATGTGATAAAACCCTTTAATATTACTGTACCGGATTTTTTTTGTAGCACATGATGTGACCTCTTTATGATTTATTATAATTGAGAGACAAATAACAATTTATATACCAGAGTGATGATCTTCTGTTTTTTTAGTGATCAGTAATAGCAGCATAAATCGACCAAGCAAAGTAACCAAGCAGCAGCAATTTAAAAACAGAGCCCACACTATTGTCTTCTCAATCATAATTCCACGTTCACAAATCCATCCATCTAGTCTTCTCAATCATTCTTGTGCACATACCTTTGGCAGAAGAGATGGCACCACACTATTGGAGCACTTTGGATTATTTTCTGATGAAGATTGCCTTTATAAGAAGCCCGACGGAGCTACTCACTCTGCCTTATCTCGACAAAGATCCCAGGACAAATTTCTCTCAGACAAAAACAAATTCCGACCAGCTAATGCAATCACGTAACACTCAGTTGATGGGCGTGAGGTCTTAGACTCGCCAACGACCTGCTCTCTATCCTCGCTATGTCTACCACTGCTAGTCTGCATGAACTACCTATCCATCATCGCCGCGCCCTACTGCTGCTTTGCGTGATTCGCCTCTTGGCCGGTTGCTGCTGCTCGCAGAGTGCCAGTGCTCCCGCACATAACGAATTAACGACATACGCTAAGGAACCGGCGAAAGATTACCATTGTAGACCCGGTCGTCGTGTTCAACTTCCTTCATTCCGGCGGCGTGGTCAACCTTCTGCAGTCAGAGGCCGCCTGCACGACGCACGAGAGAACCGCATCAGCGAAGCTTCGGATCGGGCACTGTTGAGGAACGCGTCTTGGCTCCCAACAGCCGCAAGGGCCTTCAGCTTGGCCACGGATTACGAAGATGTGGAGGATGCGTCCCGGATCCCAGCAGACAAGTCCCTGATGGCATCGCAGTTTGCAGGCGGTGCCGTTCAAGTATGACGAAAGCGACACTCACAGCTACAACATGCGGCTGTCGTCAGGGATGGTTATTGCTTGGCTTGGATCTTATTGAACATGATGATCTAGCCGTCGGTGCGGCCGAAGGGCATGTCGATGACGTCGCCGTTGTTGACGCCGCCGCCAGGAAGTAGCCGGCGGCACGCCACAGGGCCGTGGATGGGCAAATAGAAGATGAGGGCTTCGAGCGCGACAATGTGAGGAGGGCAACATGCAATCATTCTAAGGTTTCCATCGAGGGTCTAGAGTCCTTTATTGCCTTTGTCTTGCTAACCGACGGTCTCGGGTCCTTTATTCCCTTTGGCTTGCTAACAGGATGCTCTGAGCTGATCCTGTGTCCGATCGGAGCTCATGTTGGCTGATTCTTAACTGGGCCGGCCCATGCAAGTACTGACCGAAACTAAACGAACTTTTAACAGCTACCGAACGCAGCTAATCGACTGCGGGCGACGACATACGTACGTACCAAACGGACGAAGGAGAAACTTAGGCCCTATTATATAGTAGAGATGAGCACATTCGAAAGACTAAGCTGGCGGATTGAGTCTAGAAATTACGAAGTTATCACTCGCGCCTCGCTGTCGCGACGAGAAGGCCACCTCCCACCAAAAATATTTCACCTTAAACGAGAAACGCATCCCATTGAAGATCGCTGTCGCGACGAGAAGGCCACCTCCCACCAAAAATATTTCACCTTAAACGAGAAGGCCACCTCCCACCAAAAATATTTCACCTTAAACGAGAAACGCATCCCATTGAAGAATATAGAATATTCCGGACTAGAAGGCCACCTCCCACCGAAGAATATTTCACCTTAAACAAGAAACGCATCCCATTGAAGAATATTTCGTCTTAAATAAAAAACACTACCATCAAATCTGAGGTTTGAACTCCGGTTGGCTGGGTTACAACCACCCTCTCAACCATCCTAGCACATGCACATTCTCAACTAGTCTCTCTAATTTAAGATGTTAAAATGTTTTAATCTTTCCTAAAAAAAATGTATATAGACATGTTTTAGTGTGTGAATAGAAAACGCTAAAATATCTTACGCATTTTCTACCATTTTACTTGCCCTCATTCTGTCTAATCGCGAGCTCGGTTATTGTGGCCGCGCGATGCCGATCGAACGACCAAGGCGAAGGAGGCGTTACGCGTCCACGTGCTCGTTACTTGAACAGTTCGGGGAAAGGCAATTTTGCGTGTGCGGCTAGCAATTGACACCGCCGCTTTCAAATCACCGGCGAAGAACGATCCCGTCGGGGGAGGGGTTTGTGGTTGATTTGTCGGACTAGCAGGGGTGAGAAGGCGGTGCTCCGCATATCTTCATCGGTCGGCGGGCGTCCCGGCGTACATCCGGTGGTGTATTCGTCAATCAGGTAACAACCGGGACAATCCACCGTGTTCTCTTTGTTACACTACCATGTCTCTGTGCCCGTTCTTTTGGTCGTTTACCCCATGCCCAGATCTGTTTTTCTCATTGTGTGCTTACTCCATCGCCGGCTCCTTGCCGGATTTTTTTTAGGTGGTGTTGATGACTCATATCAACAAATCCCTCGGGTGAGCTGGTAGAGTTTCGAGTATAGGAACTGCATAGGCAGTGGCAGATTCGATGGCTAACAGGAGGACACGATTTACCCAGGTTCGGGGCTCTCGTAGAGGTAATACCCTTACTCCTGCTTTGTTGTCTCTGTATTATGAAGTATGAGTACAATTGCGGGTGCGCAGGTCGAGAGATTGGATCACGAGAGGCAACTCCAATTGCATGTGATCTAGAATGGATGATCCCCCAGGTGGTTCTCCCAGCCTTTATATAGGAGGCTGGGTCACAAACCCGTACCCGGGTGGGTTACAGAACTCTAGCCTTAGTCAGTAAGTTACTACCATCTTGATCCGCATGTCTTGCGGGTGGGCCGTAGTAGGCCCTTCTAGAACAACCGGGCAGTCCATAACGCTAAGCTTGTGTGTTGGGCCTTAGACGAGATAGGCCCACTTCAGGGACTCGGGAGTCATCCCCACGTCAGTAGCCCCCGAGTGTTTATTCGACTGTAAACAGTCGGGTAAGCACTCAAGACTTTAATTCACAGTTTTGCGACTGAGTAGCCAGGTCTTGACTCGAAGGATGTGAACCCTGCCTAGATGATACTCGAGTATCGAGCGATAAATGCGACATGCGTTGGCTTTTTCATAGAAGGATGTGGCTCAGTTGCTTGGCTCACCCGACGGATCAGGGCCAATTAATTGCTCTCGGGCAAAAACAGGTCTGGCCTACGCGAACTCGAGAACTCCGACTCGAACCCCGTTAGGTGATCATTGCGACTGGGCCGTGGAGGACTTATCGAGTCGAATTTAACCTTAAAAGGGGCACTCGGCGCGTTTGCTATGATTTTTCTTTGCGTTGTTGACACGGAAAATTACTGGAGGATGCAGCTTGAGTGCGATTCCAGGCCTACAGGACAGATCCTTGGACGTGCCGCGATGGCCGAACGACCCGGGGTTTGTCGTGTGATGTGTCCATACATCGTAATCGCGAGTTGCGGTATCTGCGGGTATCACACACCCGTGAGTTTTTTTTTTGCAGCATAGCGAGTCCTGCTTCTTGGTCTTGCTTAATGGAGAATGCCATTGTTTGTGCAATCCTCGAGTGACGCGGAATTTTTTTCTGTCTTATAATGTCATATGAAAGAGTTTTCGTGTGTTGACGCCATAATGATGTCACTGCATACTCGCCTGCTCTCGATGGGACGTGACGCAGTGGGACAAGACGCAATGGGTCCACCGTGTCAGCTTTTTGACCGAAAACGGGTCGCAGTGCGCCGGTTTTCCCGCCGATCGTGTAGTAAATTGCGCACGATCTTGCTTTGAAGACCGTGCAGCGCAACCGTCTCTGGCGCTTCATTTTCACTTGACGCGTGGCGTCTGGGATGTGCGCCACATATCCTCCTTTTCCAGAGATCAACGGCTCGCAGCGATTGTTCCGGAGTATAAATCGCGGGCTTAAGGGTAAATTATTTCTTTCTTCCCCTTTCTCGTCTTCCTCCTCCAGCGCCCCCACTGTTCCCTGCGAAGGCATCCTCCATGGCTGGTGGAAAGAGCAAGCGTTCTGCAGCCCCGGCGTCCGGCAAGGATGTGGCCAAGGGTTCTTCCGTACCTGCCGATGACCCAGAAGTATAGGGGTTGTATCGTACTACTTTCGATAAATAAGAGTGTAGAACCCAACAAGGAGCAGAAGGTGCTGACAAGCAGGTTGGATAGAGCATTCACTGTAAACACTGGCAAACGGGTTTTTTGTGGTTTTTGATATAGGAGATAAATAAACTACGAGTAAATAAATAATAATAAATATAATTACAGTGAGTGGCCCAATCCTTTTGAGAGCAAAGGACAAGCCGGTTTTTCTAGTTATGATTACCAATCGTTCTCGAGGACACATGGGGATTTCTTCAAGTGCTTTCGCTTCATACGGTTGATTAATATTTATTGTTTCGATAGGTGTTGTGTGAGTGAACCTATGCTAATGCACCGCCCAACTAGGACTAATACATACTTGTGATTAAACCTCTTGCAAGCATCCGCAAATACTAGAAAGTAATCAAGATAAATCTAACCACAACCTTAAAACTTCGGGATCCCACACTCCCTCGTGCATTGGTAGCTAGGAAACGGTTGAGGAGATTGATCCTCCAGCTATCCGGGCGACCCCCCGGAACGTGTTTCCACCTGCGCCCCAGCAGCCGAAGATTTCCACTGCCTGGAACTTGGCCAACTTTGACGAGGACGATGATGATGAGTAAGCTATGTGCTCTATGAATTCTGATTTGTTTCTTTGTTTTTTCCCTTAACCTTTGCTCAGTGTTCTGGTTCTTAGCAGAGATCAATTCGCATCCTCAGCTCAATCTTCCAAGCAAAAGGGGGTTGTACAGGAGCCAACCAAAGCGTCGAGTCCTCCTCCGCATCCCTCAAGTCCCGTGAAGGCAGTCGAGACTTCTCAATACGAAATTCCTAGTTTCGCGTTGGATCGGTCGAAGAATGCCGAGGCGTCCACAGGTAAGGAAGTTTTGGGTACTCGCCCGATCCCCTGTCAACTCCAAATGGCAAGGTGAATCTATTATTTGTGTATTCTACCTCATTTTATCGGGTGCACGTCAGTGCTCCTGATAGGAGTAGCCCCCGAGTCTGTAGGCGACTATTTATAGTCGGTTACGGACTCAAGTAGATTATTTTACTTTTCTCATTTAATTTTATCAGCTATCGGGTGCACGTCAGTGCTCCCGATGGGAGTAGCCCCCGAGTCTATAGTCGACTCGGGTATAGACTCAAGTAATACCGTACTGATTTGTGTCTTGTTTTGCAGGCTATCCTTGATTCCTTAGCCATTTTTGGACGTCGTCTTGCAGTGGCTGAGGCAGAATGCGTCTATCTTCGTCAAGAGCGCGATCAATGCCTTCAGGATGTTTGATCTTCAAGAGTTAAGTTGTCGTATAATTCGCGACTGGCTTTGTCTTTCTGGTCCCTTCGTCGTTAACGTGTTTGATTCATACCGCAGACGAGGCCACCCGCGCAAATATCGAGAAGACCGAAGATTGCGCTCGGATCAAAGACCTTGAGAAGGGCTGGAATCCACCCGAAGGGAGTTGGAGTCTGATACGTCAAAAACGTATCTCCTTTTCCGAACACTTTTATTATTGTTTTCCTCTAGACTTGTGTGCTTTGGATACAACTAACACGGACTAACGCTGTTCTCAGGAGAATTACTTTGGTGTCTCGTTTTTATGTAGAAAAATCAACTTTAGAGAAAATGCCCAGAAAAGATCCCATTGATGTTTTCACCCCGGAATACCCCGGGATCCAGAAGGGGGCCAGGAGTGGGGACACAGGGTGGCCACACCCCCCTGGCGCGGGTCCTCCCTGGCCGCGCCAACATAGGGTGTGGGCCCCCCAGGACCCCCCTTGGACTCCCCTTTCGACTACAAGTAGCCTCCAACCCTAAAACTCGAGGGGGGTACGTCATATTCCAGAGAAACACAACAGAGCGCCGCCGCCGTCCCGAACCTCAATTCGGGGATCAGAAGTTCCTGTTCTGGCACACTGCCGGGACGGGGAAGTGGAGGAGATCATCGCCATTGTCATCACCAACGTCTCTCCATCGACCATCCATGTGTGAGTAATTCCCCGCTGTAGGCTGAAGGGGGTGGTAGGGATTGGATGAGACCGTTCATGTAATAATGCCGTGATTGTTAGGGCATAGTGCCTAGTGTCCTCTATTAGTGCTATTGACATTGTTGCAACTTGTTATGCTTAATGCTTGCCACTTTGGGCCCGAGTGCCATGATCTTAGATCTAAACATGTTATTGAATCATGATGATAATTATTGTTTCTTGATCATATCTGCAAGTTGTTTACACATATTGTTGTCCGGAACCCGAGGCCTCGAAGTGACAGAAATTGGGACAACCGGAGGGGATGGCTGCGATGTGAGGATCACATGTGTTCGCGGAGTGTTAATGATTTGCTCCGGTGTTCTATTAAAAGGAAAACCTTAATTGCCAGTAGTTCCCTTGAGGCCCCGCTGAAAACGGGCTGGTAGGACAAAAGATGTTGTGCAAGTTCTCATTGCGAGCACATACGACTATTTACGGAACACATGCCTATGGTTACTTAGTGTTTGTATGCTTTATCTTATTTATCTGCAATGCCCCTGACATGATCATTATTAGAACTTTCTTATCCATGCAACGCCCGTTCATCCATCCCTGTGCCTACAGTATTTAATCCGATGTTTACTTCAAACACTACTGCTGCTGTTTTCATTCCACCGCTGCTACTATTTCACTACTGCTGCTACTATAAAACTGTTACTACTGATAAACCACTGCGAACAAAGGTACTTTCAGGTGCAGGTGAATTGACAACTCACTTTTTAAGGATCACAAATATTCTTTGGCTCCCCTTGTGTCGAATCAATAAATTTGGGTTTTACTTCCCTCGAAGACTGTTGCGATCCCCTATACTTGTGGGTCATCAAGACTATTTTCTGGCGCCGTTGCCGGGGAGCATAGCTTTATTTGCAAGCTCACCGGAGAGTATTATTATCTACTGCCAATCATTCATCATGAGTAAGTCTCGTGATAGAAGAGTTCCGATATTACCATCCACTACAAGAAGAGGTACAACCTTGAACAACTCCGTTGCTCTTGATTCACCGTCTGTTATGAGTAAACTGCTTACACCACCACAAGCCACACATGCTCAGTCTGCTGAATCTGAAAATGCTTCTGGTGCTTTTGATGATGCTTCTACTGTGCTTGTTGAGAGTGGTTCTCTCGGTCCTTTCTTAGATGCTACTATTTGTAAAGCTAAAAATATTGCAAATACTGAAACTCCTGATAAAAATCTTGTTACTCCTGCTTTTTCACCTGAGTTTAGAGAGAACCCTAGTGATGATTTAGATGATGCTTATATTGAACTGAGTGATGATCTTATTGATGAAATACATGCTTTGAAGGATAAAAATGCTGCTATACGTCTTATGGAAAGCCGTGGTGTTAAATATAAATTATCTCATGATGCTTAGTTTGCCACTTCTCCTATTAATACTAGGGATAAGGATTATGATTTCTCCCTTGATTTATCTTATATATCTATTGCTGAGAAAGAACCTTTTTGTGGAACTGAAAATGAAAGTGCTATGAAACATATGAATGAGCTCTCCTCTTTGAGTAGTTCATTTTCTGACGATCTTAAGAAATGTAGCTACTTTGTTGCTAAAATATTCTCTTTCTCATTAAAGGATGAAGCTAAAACTTGGTTTAACAATCTGTCTCCTGGATCTATTGATAGTCCTATTGGTTTGGTTAATGCTTTCTTTCAGAAATATTTTCCTGCTAGTGCTCAACATGCTGCTTTACAAAATATATTTAATTTTAAGCAATTGAAAGAAGAGAAATTGCATGTATCTTGGGAAAGGTTATGTTCTTTAGTCAGAGCTACACATGGGCATAAGCTAGAACATAATAAACTTCTTGATATATTCTATAATGGACTAACTGTTGAATCTAGGACATACCTGGATAGTTGTGCTGGTTGTGTTTTCAGGCAAAGAACTCCTGAAGAAGCTGAGGAATTAATGGCTAAAATAAGCCAAAATCATGATGATTGGACTATGGTTGAGCCTGAGCCGACCCCTACTCCAGTACCTACGCCAACACCAACACCCAAGAAGAGGGGAATGATTGAATTAAATGATGAAGTGACGAGAGAAGCCAAGAAATCTCTTAAAGAGAGGGGTATTAAATCTGAAGATGTGAAGAATCTTCCACCTATAGAAGAATTATGTAAGCCAATCCCTCACTCACCATCCATTGAGGTACACTCTCTCCAATATTTTGATAGTAGAGATATTCCCTATAGAAAACCTCCTCATCAATGCTTAGATGAATTTGATAATTATGTCATTAAGCAAGATAATTTTAATATGAGAGTGCAGAACAAACCTAATGGAAAACTATAAAGCTATTAATGAATTGCATGGTATTATAGAAAGACCTCTAATAATGTTAAAATGCTTGTTAAACATTTTCAAATGGTTCAAACTCAAATTGATCAACTTGCTAAAGGGCAAAAATATTTGCTAGTTAATGCTTCTAAAGAAAAACATGCTTATGAAACAAGAACTAGAAGTGGTATTGCTACACAAGATCCTTTATATCCTGAGGGACATCCTAAAAGAATTGAACAAGATTCTCAGCAAAATAATAATGATGCTATTCATACTAAGAAGAAAAAGAACAAGAAACATAAAACTGCCGTAGAATCCTGTGAACTTGATAAAGATCCTAATAGTATATCTATCTTTGATGCTGAAACTGAAAGTGGTAATGAAAATAATGATGCTTCTGATAAAGAAGAACCTGTAGGTGAACCTGAAAAGCAAACTAAAAGTGCAAAGTATACTAAGGAAGATTTCATTGCTAATAAACATGGTAATGGGAGAGAACCTTGGGTACAAAAACCAATGCATTTCCCTGGTAAGAAACACAAATCTAAGGAAGAAGAACATTATAACAAGTTTTGTGAATGGATGAAACCTTTGTTCTTGCAAATTCCGTTAACCGATATTATTACATTGCCTCCTTATGCAAAATATATGAAAGATATTGTCTCTAACAAAAGGAAGATTCCTAATGAGGAAATCTCCACTATGCTTGCTAATTACTCTTTTAATGGCAAGGTTCCTAAGAAGCTTGGAGACCTTGGTATACCTACTATTCCCTACTCTATTAAAAATAATTATGTTAGAACTGCTTTGTGTGATCTGGGAGCTGGAGTTAGCGTCATGTCTTTTACTCTCTATAAAAGACTCCTCCTAGAAAAATTGATACCAACTGATATATCTTTGCAAATGGCTGATAAGTCTAGTGCTATTCCTGTGGGTATATGTGAGGATGTTCTTGTTCAAGTTGCTAATAATTGTCTGATATTAACTGAATTTGTTGTTTTGGAAATGCCTGAAGATGATAATATGTCTATTATTATTGGGAGAACTTTTCTTAATATTGCAGGGGATGTTAATGATAAAGAGCACACTGTTTATTTTCCCTTGTTAACAAAATGATTTTAAATGAAATGGACAATGTTTTCACTAGGTTTTCACCTTCCCCTTATTGTTTTAACCATGTTTCTTCTGTTATCACATTATTACTTGAGTACAATCATGTTTTCCACCATCCTTATGCATGTTTTCCTGATGTTTTCACCCTGTTTACTGAAGTTATGCATGTTTTTGTTTTCCATGTTTTCACTTTCGTTTTCCCGGTTTTTATTAATTATTAAAATTCTGGAAATACCTCGAAAACAAAGTTTCTCGAAAAATTCCGGAAAAAATATAATAATTTTTTACGTAAAAAATGAGGCAGAAAGCCACCTAGGAGACCCCAGGGAGACCCACCAGGCAGGCACACCCCAGGGTGGCGCGGCCTGCCCCCTGGTGGCGCCAGCACATGGTGTGGGGCCCCTGGCCCTCCACTTATTCTCTCCACTGCCCAAGTCTTCTCTCTCACCCCCAAAGTTGAAAACATTTCCTGGATCCCGTGTTCTTAGTGTTTTTCCTCTGGATTTTCGATCTCCCGCTTTAGCCAATCCTTTGTGCTGATTTTTGGTGTGTTTGATCTCCGGTATGTGACTCCTCCGATAATCCAAGTAGAATTTTGTTTAGTGAAGTATTTCTTGAGTATTTTGGTACTGTAGGTGACAGCTTATGTGAGTTTGCATGCTTTATTTGAGTAGAAATAATATAGCTTTGATGTATGTTTAGCTCTCATATAAGTCCCTATGGTAGTTTCCACCTTATAGTTGCTTGAAATTAATTTTTGTGATGATTGTTGAAAATTTCAGAGATGGAGCACAATGCTTATCAACTAAACCAACATGAGTTGGAGGTGCATGAGGTCATGCTCGTGCACCGTGAAGAGAGGGTGTTCCCATCTATCTATCCGTGTCGGGAATTTATGCAAGTTATATGAATTCTGCAGGATTTTAACACTCTACTGCATAATGCAGGTTTAGAGCGTTTCATTGAGGATGAGCCCATCCAATATGTGAAACTAAATCTGTTTGTGGTGCAAAATTTTTGTTTTAAATGATCTCCAACTAACCCAATGGTCCACTATAAGACTTATAATAAAGCTGTGAGCCTGCCTTTTAGTGTTTTCTGTGGAGCTATTAAGGTATCTAAGTGGGGGTCTTGTGAGAAAATAAGTGGGCAGCCCAAACCACTACTGGATTTATATGGAGAGATTTGCCAAGGCAAAAACTTCACAGGGGAGAAGGGTAAAATTCGTGAAATTGAACTCCCTAGCATTCGATACTTTGCCTACTTCATTTCTAAATGTGTATTAGCTCGAAAAACTGCCAGCAAGTTATCTGTTTATGATTTGGCGTTTATTGCTGCTGCTTTGAGACACGATAGGTCTTAAAATTTTGGCGCTTTAATTGCTTACCGTCTCTCGCATAACCGTGAGAAGGGCGGAGTTTGTGGAGGTCTTATTGCCTCGCGCTTGTTAGCTTTGCATGGTTTGGAGCCACACCATCTAGACTATCAGTTTCCTATAGAGAGGCTTAATCTTGTTTCCATGGTTCAACATAAGTTTCTTTATACTCATGCTCACTTACATAATTTATCTTTTGAATTAACTTTCTCCAAACGATCTGGGTGGAGACTTGTTAAAACTGTTAGAGAAGTACTTTCGCCTGCACCTCTTTTGTTTGATCTTAATAACAGGCAAGGATGGGAGCTTCCTGAGAGTGAGCTGGATACATACCTTGAGCATCTCCCCCAGCAAGGGGAGGATGCCGACGAGGGGGACGATGGTGATCCCTATGACGCCACAACGATTCCATATCAGCACCCCGATTATGATTATGCGCCGGCGGCTTCATCTTCTTCTTATGCGCCCGAGTACGACCACGCGAGGGATGACCCACCGCAGTGGGGATATTTCCTGCACTTTGATTGATCTCCACTTAGGCCAAAAGCCTAAGCTTGGGAGGATGTATATCCATGTTTATCATTTCTTTCGTTTGTTTTCGCTTCTTTTTGTTTCTTTCTTTGTTTTCGTTTCTTTCATTTCTTTTGTTTTTATTGTTTTGTTTTCGCTTTCCAAAACACAAAAAGACCAAAAATATTTCTGTTGTTTCTCTTTGTTTGCCACTTTAGTTTCTTTATTTGGTTTGCTTTATCTTTTAGTCGCAGTTTAATATTCAAAAACCCAAAAATATTTTCTTTTGTTTGTTGTTTGCTTTCTTTTGCTCTTGTTTCATTTGAAAACCCAAAAAGATTTTTTGCTTTGTTTGCTTGCTCTCTTTTTGTTCGTGCTTTAACTGAAAACCCAAAAATATTTGTTGTTCTTCTTTGGTTTTGTAAAGTTTGTTGCAGAGTTCAACAGTCGTCCGTGATTCCCTTGGAGCTTGGTTTTCATTGTATATTATTCGAGCGACAAGTGAAGAGCAATAATGAAAATATACGACAATTCAAGTTGTGGTGAGAGGCTGGTATGAATTCTATTTGCTTTCATTTTTGTACATATATCCATCTATGTGAGCATGCTAGTTTGTTCGTATAAGATATATGTGACTTAATGGCTGCTTAATAGTTCATGCTCTCTCATGTTTTGTTCCAATTTATTAATAGTAAATGACATGTCATATAAATATTTGTTCGCATTGTTTTATTCATAGAAGGGTATGATATTGTGGTAGTCTCCTCTGACTGTTTCATTTGAATCGAGTTGGCACATGCTTACGCATGCTAATACTGAAAACAAAAAGTCAATAAGCCTCGATGATTTATTTTGCCTCAGAGTTCTAGTATCTATTTTATGCCTCAGTTAGTTTTACTTTGTCGCAAACATGATTATGATAGTTTTTGCTCTCTTGATTGTCGCTCCCTGTCTATTTGCTAGCCTTCACCTATACTGAGTATGAGCTCTACTCGTGTATCCAAATCTCTGAAAACCAAAGTTTGCCAAATGTATCCACCATACCTACCTATATGTGGTATTTAACCGCCACTCTAAGTAAATTGCTCATGTGCTACCTTTAAAACCTGCTAAAAATTATTCTTGTTTTGTGCCCCTGTTTTAGCTCATGAGGACGTAAATAGAGAATCTTTATCTCACTTGTTGATTGGATTTCACACCCTGGACTAGTGTCTTCATCCGCTTATCCAAATGATAGAAGAGCTGGTAGCGGGGTGCCCAGCCCCAAATTAATACACACAAATTCTTTTCACTCTTGTTGCCCCTGATTTATACGTCAAAGCATAATTATGTAAACAAAAGAGAAAGAGGGATGACCTTCTACCCAGATGCGTCCTTCACATGGGAGCCGCTCTTGTGAATCCAGTTGACTTGTGACATACTGTATTGTTTGTTTATCATTCGTTGACATAAGCATACACCTCTCTCAAAATGTTTTCAATACTTCTGTTTAATAATATAAAAATCTCTAGCACATGAGTGATCCATGCTTCACTCTGCAAAGGGCCCTTCTTTTACTTTTATGTTGAGTCTCCGCCGTATTCTTTGAGCACTTTCTTGAGAGCATAATTATCATTCTTAGTGTAATGTGTTTGTCCCAAGGCCCGGTTGATTGTGGTATAGCTTTGATACTTGTATCTTTGATATCTTTACTTCTAGTCTTCCCTTGAACTTCAGAGGTGCACTGGCATTTATGTTTTTCCCCACACTTAAAGGCAAGCGAGATACCACTTTATCAGATCCTATTATGAATATTTCAATCTTGCAAATAATTATGCTTCATGTTGTTTATTATTAATATGTTGTTATCTTCTCATGGTTTGCATAGCTATTAAGTGTCAGCATCTTGCATGTATCTTATCACGACCATAATTAAGTATTTGATCCCATAGTGAGTATATTTACATCATATGAAACAAATGTGTTCGTAAAAGTTCGCACTCAGTTATCTCTGAATTGCTTGAGGACAAGCAATAAGCTAAGCTTGGGGGAGTTGATACGTCGAAAACGTATCTCCTTTTCCGAACACTTTTTCTTATTTTTTTCCTCTAAACTTGTGTGTTTTGGATACAACTAACACGGACTAACGCAGTTTTCGCCAGAATTACTTTGGTGTCTCGTTTTTATGTAGAAAAAACAACTTTCGGGAAAATGCCCAGAAAAGAGCCCATTGATGTTTTCACCCCGGAAGACCCCGGAAGCCAGAAGGGGGCCAGGAGAGGGGCCACAGGGTGGCCGCAGCCCCCTGGCGTGGGTCCCTCTGGCCGCGCCAGCATAGGGTGTGGGCCCCCAGGACCCCCCTCGGACTCCCCTTTCGACTACAAGTAGCCTCCAACCCTAAAACCCGAGGGGGTACGTCATATTCGAGAGAAACACAACAGAGCGCCGCCGCCATCCCGAACCTCAATTCGGGGATAAAGAAGTTCCTGTTCTGGCACCCTGCCGGGACGGGGAAGTGGAGGAGATCATCGCCATCGTCATCACCAACGCCTCTCCATCGATCAACCATGTTTCCCCATCCATGTGTGAGTAATTCCCTGCTCTAGGCTGAAGGGGGTGGTAAGAATTGGATGAGATCGTTCATGTAATAATGTCGTGATTGTTAGGACATAGTGCCTAGTGTCCTCTATTAGTTCTATTGATATTGTTGCAACTTGTTATACTTAATGCTTGCCACTTTGGGCCCGAGTGCCATGATCTCAGATGTGAAAATGTTATTGAATCAAGATGATAATTATTGTTTCTTGATCGTACCTGCAAGTTGTTTACACATATTGTTGTCCGGAACCCGAGGCCCCGAAGTGACAGAAATTGGGACAACCGGTGGGGATGGCTGCGATGTGAGGATCACATGTGTTCATGGAGTGTTAATGCTTTGCTCCGGTGTTCTATTAAAAGGAACACTTTAATTACCAGTAGTTCCCTTGAGGCCCCGCTGAAAACGGGCTGGTAGGACAAAAAATATTGTGCAAGTTCTCATTGCGAGAACGTACGACTATTTACAGAACACATGCCTATGGTTACTTAGTGGTTGGATGCTTTATCTTATTTATCTACAATGCCCCTGACATGACCATTATTAGAAATTTCTTATCCATGCAACGCCCGTTCATCCATCCCCGTGACTACAATATTTAATCCGATGTTTACTTCAAACACTACTGCTACTGCTATTTTCATTCCACTGCTGCTATTATTCACAACTGTTGCTACTATAAAACTGTTACTACTGATAAACCACTGCGAACAAAGGTACTTTCAGGTACTGGTGAATTGACAACTCACTTGTTAAGGATCACAAATATTCTTTGGCTCCCCTTGTGTCGAATCAATAAATTTGGGTTTTACTTCCCTCGAAGACTGTTGCGATCCCCTATACTTGTGGGTCATCAGAGTCCACTCGAAAAACGCGGTTGATCGTCTCGCCGAATCTCGAGAAGTCCTGAAGAAGTTAGAGGACGCGGGTGTGGCCCATGACAACCAGCTATCCGACACCCTCTGTCCTATAGCTCAGGCTTTGTCGGGTATGCCACTTGTTTACTTACGATTTATCTTGGGATTTTTTTCTTCCTTTCGTGATTCTTCCTACTTTTCTGCAGATGCTCTTGGGGTTGCCTTGGCGATCCCTGGTGAAGTCCGGGTCGACGCTTTAACGAATATCTGCACTCAGCTGCAAGAGTATGGGAAGAAGGCCTCCTTTTCTATCGCGATGCTTCCCGAGTGTTGTCGCTACTTCATCAACGGTTGCTCGCAGGGAAGCCGGTTCCTTCGACCATGGAGGGCCTCCTGCAAGCTTTTCTCGGTGAGGGTGATCTTCTTCAGGAGTATACCCTCACTCAGACTGGATGCGGAGTGAAGACAGCTATCCAGTTTGCCGTAGCGCATAATGGCCAGGGTGATATGGAGAAAGTGTACTCGGAGCTTGCTCGGGACGATTCAGGAAAAAAGTTAGCGCTGCGACCTTTTGGAAACCGTGCTGAGAGGCTAGCGAAGATGTTGTCCGAGCTAGTATCTTGCAGCCGTGGCGCTAAACCTTCTATAAGTGGGACTGCTTCTGGGAAATCCGTTGCTCCTTAGGATAGGAAATGTTTATGCTTTTATTTGTTTGGCGATGTAAAACCTTGAAATACTTTGTGTTTTGCTTTCTAAGTGAAGGAGTTTAAAGTGTCAGTAGTTGTTCTTTGCTTTACTCTGTGTTATCCCGATAGAGTAGCCCTCTAGCACTTGAAAGTGTTTTCTCGATGCAAACGTCGAGTGACCTTCAGCTGTGTGACTCAGTCTCTTGTATGTTCTACGCCCTTTGAACGTTTTCGATTCTGACGGAGGATCGTCGAGTGCTCCTACACCTTTGGTCACGCCGCTGTTAACAAATACAAGTATGCGTGCTTCTCTCTGTGGCCGTGTTGCGGATAGCGAGCGTAACTGAAGGCTTTGCAAGGAGTGGCGGATGTTTCTAAGTCCAAGCAAAAACTCGCTGCTGAGCGTGAGCAGTTTGTCATGGAAGAACTGGCCGATGTCGCCAAAAGTTTGTTGTGTAAGTTCCACAAGCCCCCGAGTCAGTTCGGTGTTATGTGCGATGTACTTACGTTTTTCTTGTCAGTGTAGTCGTCGAGCCTGATGCATCATCTGAAGGTCAATAGGTGAACAATAGGATTGCTTGCGAGTCCGGTAGTCCAAATCCTCATGCGTGCAACTTCTGTTCTGATCGAAGCAGAGGTTTTATCTTGGCGACTTTGTAGTATCGGGTGCGTCAAGTGCAACTTTTCGTCAAATCTTGTCGAGAGCCTCTTTCTTCGGTTCATCAAACTTTTTATCTTTTCGGGATTGTACCTGATCGACTGGGCGCGCTGTTGAGAGTCTTCCGTCGAGTAGAAGATGTTCGCGAGTGCGTGCGTCATCATCTTATTTGCGGAATTTAGGTTGGCTTGGCAATGTGCGGCTGTGGCACCCAGAGGTGAACTTCAATTCTATAGCGCAGTTGCGTGTTACCCAAGGGGCTCCTGTATATTTTGGTCCTCATTATGAGGTAGTGCGCCCAGCTGCTAACTGTTACTGAGACAGAGCGATTGCTTTGGGAGGGTGGCAGCCGCCAATAGTTTGATTGTTGTTTGAGGTATGCGTACATTTTTTTTGTTAAGGTGTGTTACCTTGTAACCTTGTAAATAGTTGAGTTTTTGTAGATACATTACGTTTTTATGCTAGTTTAGCGTAGCCCCCCCTGTGTTGGGGTGTGACCATGTTTAATATGTATTTGATTAGTCGACAATAAAAATATGCACTCGAATATTCTATATTGCTATGGCTGAGAAGTCATGTATTTGCTCGAATTACATCGTGGCTGGAACAACCTTATTACGAGTAGAGTACTCTCCTAAGGATAGAATTTGCGCATAGGTTGGAGTAAATGCCACCTGTTTTTGAGTTTTTTAGTCGATATGCACCCCCTGAAATAACTTCGTGTATGATGAAGGGTCCTTCCCAAGGTGGCTTGAGCTTGTGTCAGCTGTCCTGCTTAAGTCGCAACACCAGGTCCCCTACCACGAAAAATGTGTTGCGGATGCGGAGACTGTGGTGGTTACGTAGTGCTTGCTGGTAGACGACAGATCTAGCGAGTTTGATGTCTCGAGCTTTGTCAAGTGTGTCCACGTCATCGGCGAGTGCTGCGTTGGAGGCTTCATCGCTGTAGGCGACGACTCGTGGCGCGCTGAATCAAACATCTTCGGGTAAGACTGCCTCGGCCCCGTAAACCATGTAAGATGGCGTGTATTGTGTTGGCCTATTTGGGGTTGTCCTCAGGCTCCATAAAATGGATGGCAGCTCCTCGGCCCAGTGCCCGGCTACTGCATCCAATCTGGCGAGTAGTCTCTTTTTCAGGACAGTCGAAACTAAGCCATTAGATCGTTCGACTTGGCCGTTGGTTTTGGGATGTGCCACGGAGGCAAAACTTAGAGTTATCCACTTTTCTTTGCAGAAGGCTTGAGTTTCTTTGGCTATGAAATTGGTTCATTTGTGTATGATGATATCGTGGAGGAAACCAAATCTGCAGAGAATGGAGTCGAGAACTTGATGGCGCACTTCGCGTGTTGATATGTAACCAGAACAACTTCTATCCACTTCGTAAACTTGTCGACTGCTAAAAGCAGATGCGTGTATCCTCCGGGTGTTGCTTTGCGAAGTGGCCCCACCATGTCGAGTCCCCATTGAGCGAAGGGCCAAGACAATGGGATCATGTGGAGCTCCGTAGCTACCATGGGTGGCTTGAGTGTGAATCGTTGGCAGACGTCGCATCTTTTGACTAGGTCTTTGGCGTCTCTGGCTGCTGTAAGCCAGTAGAACCATGCCCGTAAGGCTTTGCCCAGGATAGCTCTCTAACTAGCGTGGTGCCCGCAATCTCCTTGATGTATGTCCCGGAGCAATTCTTTTCCATCTTTAGGTGCGATGCAACACTGAAGGATTCCCGAGATGCTTTGCTTGTACAGTTTTCCATTTAGCACCCAAAAGGATTTGCTGCGTCGTACTATTTGTCTTGCTTTGGAGACATCTCCTGGCAGCTGCCGTCAAAGCATGTAGTCCAGGTACTTGTGTGTCCAAACTAGCTCGACCAGAAATACTTGACGCGAGATATGATGAATTAGGGCGATCAACGCACTTTGTTTCCTGACTTCTGACTCTTTTTAGCGGGTATTTCCGTTGGCTTCTTCAGTTTGACAAAACTTTTGTTGATTTTTTCGAAGTAGATTCCTGGCGGTATCGGTGCATTGGTCGACCCGATGTTCGCCAATCTGTCAGCTTACTCATTACTCAAGTGCGCTACGTGCTTTAGTTCGCAGCCTTGGAAACTTCATTCGAGCTGTTTATACATGTCGCGATAAGTGATCATGTTATCTATGATTGCATCGTATTCCTTCATTGTTTGCCAGCACGATCAGGTTGGAGTCTCCATATATCATTAGGTGAGTGGCGCCGCAGGCCAATGCCATCTTCATGCCGTGCAGGAGTGCTTCATACTCAGCGTCGTTGTTGGATGTTAGGTCATCCGGCGGGAAGTTGTGTCGTAGCATGTACTAGAGCTTGTCCCCTCTCGGGGATATTAGGATATCTCGCTTTCCCGGAAGCATGCGTCTATTTGTCTAGGGTTAAGGGAAACATGTGTCGTTTAGCACCGTGACGGTATGCTCCTGGAAGTAGTGTTTGAGCTTGCGAGCTGTGAAGACCACTATGTACGCAAGTTTCTGGTGGTACGGGTATCGCTGTTTGCATGATGAGAGTACCTCGTGAGGTTGTAGATTGGCCTGAACTCCATGCGTCTTCCCGTCTTCGGGTCGCTCTACCATGATTACTGTGCTAACCACTTGGTTAGTTGCGGCTAGGTATAGGTACAAGGGCTCTCTCTCATGAGGCGTGGCCAATATCCTTCTGCTCGACAATACTCTTTTTCAGATCTGCGAAGGCCTTCTTTGCTTCTTCAGTCCACTTGAACTTATCTATCTTCTTTAGCAGTTTGTAGAAAGGAAGGGCTTGCTCGTCCAATCTTGCGACGAACCTGCTGAGGGCTGCCAGTCGCTCTGCTAGCTGCTGCACCCCGTGGAGGTTTGTCGGCTCCTTCATCGTTAGGATTGCCTGAATTTTCTTCGGGTTAGCTTCTATTCCTCTATCTGAAACCAGGTAGCCGAGCAGTTGTCCTGATGGTACACCAAAGACACATTTGGTCGGGTTGAGCTTGATCCTGTATGTGTTTAGGGTGTCGAATGTTTCCCTTATGTCCTCGAGGAATGTGTCCTCCACTCGATTCTTGATCACTATGTCATCGACGTAGACTTGTACGTTCTTGCCAATGAGTTTGGCGAGACACTTTTGCATGCAGCGCTGATATGTAGCGCATGCGTTCTTGAGATCGAAGGGCATGGTTGTGTAGCAGTATACGCCGTATGGTGTGATGAATGTTGTCTTCTCTTCGTCTTCCTATTTCATCCTGATATGATTATAGACTGAGTAGGCGTCTAAGAAGGAGAGGCGTTGGCACCCTTCTGTGGAGTCGATAATCTGGTCGATCCGCGGAAACGGGAAGTTATCCTTGGGGCAGTGTTTGTTCAGCGACGTGTAGTCGATGCACACACGAAGGATGTCTGTGTTTTTCTTCGGGGCCAGCACCGGGTTTGCTAACCAAGTGGAAATCTTGATCTCCCTGATGAATTTTGTGGCTAATACCTGCTCACTTCTTCTCCGAGTGCGTGTTGTTTTGGCTCGGAGAGTCGTCGAGTGGTCTGCTTGACCGGCTTGGCGTCTTTGAACACTTCTAATGAGTGCTCGGCAAACTCCCTGGGATACCTGGCATGTCGGATGGCTTCCAGGCGAAGATTTCCCAGTACTCACAGAGGAGTTCGACGAGCATGCTTTTCTATGCGGAGGAGCGGCTTGTCGACGCCATCGCTGTCTTCTTAGAATCCATCGGGTAGACTTGATGCTTTTGAGTGTCATTGCTTGGGCTGAACTCGAGGTCTGGAGCGTTTATTTTCGCTAGTGGCATCACGGAGTTATCCGTGATCTTTGCCAATTCTTCGAGCTCCTCTTGCATCCCGAGAAATTTTGCGATCTCGTGGAAGTCATTGTTTTGAGCAAAGTTTTGTGATATTTGTTTGGAGGGTGCCGCTGTCGCACCCGGACTTCTAAAGGATACTCGCCGTTCCGTTGAACAATAGTAGATTAGATTACGGGGCTTACCGGCACCCGCGTCCTCTTACGAGTAGGCCAACACACGTATGTGTGACAACCAACCCCTATCTGTTCAGCGTCGACGTAAACTATCCCATAGAAATCAGGATACTTCCGTTGACGTACTTCAAAACATACACACATGGTACGTCAACGGCATTGGAACAGTTGATATCACAACAGATCTCTACGACACAAAAGATTGAAATAAGTTGCAAATAGCTCTCATTAGAGCAGAGATAGCAAATACAATCATCCAGAGGACACATGTCCCAACATAACATCATTACATCACAGCGGAAGCATTCAACCTGTCTGAGTACAGACAAGAACCAAATAGACCTAAGAGGCCGGAAACGAAAAGACGGAGCCCATCCACGAAGTCTCGGATCCTTCCCGGGTCCGCTATCTACTAGTCAGTAGTCTCGTCATACTCCACGTAGTAGCCACCATGTGGATCCTCGGAAACGTCGTCTGCGGAAACCACAGCCCCAAAGGGGTCAGTACATAAACGTACTGGCAAGCAAGACTCACAGTTCACCAAAGTGTAACCCGTCAACACCAAGCACAGATGCTTTGGGTTCAACGGAAGGAAGGGGATATAAAATATGCTGCAACTGGCTGCTCTAACCAACTACAGAGTTACTACCACTTCCGGCTAACAGAAAGGAGATAAGATCGCGTATCGTAACCAACCTATCAACTAACTCCAAACAAACCCATCCTGGATCTCGCCCCTTATCCAAAGAAGCAATCCGAGGATAACTCACACAGTTGGATTAATGATGGTTCAGATTATTGTGTCAATAAGCCTATTACTAGTCAAGTTGTTAATCATTGGGTGTAAGGTTGTTGATCATTAGGTGTAAGTTGTTCTGAGTACTTGTTAGCCAGTACTTTCACCAAGTAATCCATAACCGCGGAAAACACGGCTTCTCGAGAAGATTTATCCCTGCAGGGGTGCACCAATTTGGCCGTACACGTAAGAATAACCCGCCAGACGGGGGATCAACCCACCAAGCGAGGTACTCAACACAACTCAACTCTTCTTCGCATCAAGCCCAAAGCACCTTGGGCGCACGGCTAATCGAGCCCCGAAGAAAGGGGACCCTCATAGCACTCTAAGAACGTGTCCCCCTATATGCCGACTACAGAAGTTCCACCCTGGCCTGGGCTCGCAAAAACATGCATGCGGCAAATGGAAAACACGAACTAAATGAGGCGATTTGGACGAGATGCGAATCGAATCAAATTGAGGGGGGCGCCCATACTCGCTTCCCACATGCGGTTAGTGCGCTCATCATGGATCAGTAGACAAGACCTTTTTCCTAATTAGGGTCGACACTAGCAGGCCCCAAAACCACACAGGGCCTCCTGCCGGTGCCTTATCATCAAATTATTATTAACAATAACATTAGCATGATTCATTGTTTACATCGAGCCCCCAGAACATAATGAAATAGTAACAGAAAGTAACGGGTAACAGACTCGAGCAAAACAACCCTAAGCATGCTAGTAAGACACGGGCAACAAGCAATGGTCATAGGTATGGAGGTGAGGCAATATCAGGGTTAAAGGATACATGTGATAGGTTCGTAACAGAAGCAACTAATCATAGGGCTAGCAGAATAGACAACGGAAAAGTATCGGTATCCAATGTTGAAAGGAACACGATGGTTCATGTGAGTGATAACTTGCCTGCAAACCCAGTAGCCTGGTACTGAGCTAACTCCTTAGAAGGGGTGTCGTAAGTATCGTCGGTCTCAACGTCGTCGTGTATCCGAGAAGAAGCAAACAAACAATGCAGAAAGATAAACAATCAATATCATGGCATAGTGCACAAACATGGGATGATGCATGACCATTTAATTGATGCATCAAAATAAACTAGTTGACAAGATAGCAACATGATTAAATGGACCCATATGCAATTGGATTGCATATGGAAAGCCCATGAATTATGGTTGAATTAATTGTTTTACAACTAATCATTATATGAAAGTGGATTAGCATGATGCATGGATGAGGAAAACAGCAAAATAACAACGATAGAATCAAATAGAAATAAGGTTTACCAAGTTTTGGAATTTCATTTATTAAGTTATGGAATTTTGGTTTCTTAAAGGTGCCACACAAGCATTTGTTGTTTTCATCAAGTTAAATTGTTCAAAACTGATAACAAAGTTTATATTTGAGTGAAACACAAAATTTTAGGTGGATTACATGTTTCACTTGTTGAAAAAGGATTTCAAATAAGTTATTTATGAATTAAACAAGTTTAAGCAAGAATTAAATGAATTTAATTCAAACATGAACTTATTTGAGTTTTTATTTTTTCAAAACATTAAGTGAGATTCATATTTGAAAAGCTTATACTTTTGTGGTTTGAAAACATATTTTATATGTCCCAAAAGAATTTAATTTGATCAAGTTATGAATTTAACAATATTAAATGATTTAAACAAGGTTTAAATCATTTAACCAAGTTTTAATTATTCAAAACATGAAACAAATTTTATATTTGGAAAGGTGGTTTAATTTTGCATGGAAAACATATTTCATTTGTTGAAATTGGATTTAAAATGAGCAAGTTATTATTTTGGCAAATTTAAATGCAATAATTAAGAAACAGTTGTTTTCAGCAATTTAAATTATTCAAAACAGCAAACAAAATTTATATTTGGAAAGTACATGAAAAGTTGATTGGAAAACATATTTAGTTTGTGGAATTTGGAATTTTTATGCCCAAGTTATGAATTTTGCAAAATTAAGTGATTTAAACAAGAATTCAAATGTTTCACCAATTTAAAATATTCAAAACAGTAAAAAAATTATATTTGGATAGAGCATTTAATTTGGGACAGAAAACATATTAAAAATGTTGAATTTGGAGTTGGGATGAATTAATTATGCATTTTACAAGATTTGGTGCAAATCTGCCATTTTTAATTCACTAGGGACTTGGAAAATATTTTACAGGGGCTTAGAAGTAATCAACAGGGACCTACTGGTGATTTCTGGTGAATTGCTGGGTCAAAACAAATGGGGAAAAAAGATTGGGTTTTTTGGTGTGCAGGGGGGATCGAACCCTGCACCTCTGCCTGCGCGCGCTAGGAGCAGACCAATTGGGCTGCTGAAACTTTGTGAGGGAAAGGGGGCAGCGGGGGGTAAGAGGTGTGGCTGCGCTGTGTAACTGAATTTCTGCACGTTTACTGAACCATGGGCGGACAACAATCGATGGATGGCCGCCGGCAGTTCGCTGCCCGCTTGCCGCGGTGGCCGTGGGCAGGAGGGGCGTGGTGCTGCCAAGGGAGAGGGGAGGAGGCGATAGGAGGGAGGAGCGAGGGAAGGAGGAGGTGGGGCGCACCTCGATGGCCTCGAGCGGACAGGAGGCGTCGGGGCAGAGGTGATTCAGAGGTTGGTCGGCGGCGGAAACTCCACGGCGGCGGCGACTCGGGCAGTATCCGACGGTGATTCCTTCAGCGATCTCGGAGCTGGAGGGGTGCCGGTTCCATTCCCGGGGACAGAAGATCCTCGAGGTGACCGTGGTCGTCGGGGCTATGGGGAGGCAAAGCTCTCTGTATCTCTCTCGCAGGTACAGAGTAGGGGAAGGTTGCAGGGAGAGGGGAGGAAGAAGATGGCGGCGTTGGAGGAAGGAGGGGCCCTAGGGTTTGGCTAGGGCAGGCAGAGGGGAGGTGGTTATATGGAGAGAGAGCTCGGTACGGCCAGGCATCGGGTGGAGGGGAAGGTGATCGGGTGGTGGCGATGGAGTCGTACAGAGGGTGACGACAGCGAGGAGGAAGAAAAGGTATGGGCCAGAGAGGGGGTTTGGGTGGTGATGGGCTGAGGAGAAAAATTGGGCCTGCTGTGTGTGCTCCTCTCTCTTTTTATTATTTGTTCCATTTTTTTTTGCTGAAATGAATTAGGAAGAGGATGAGGGTTTGGAGTTAGGGGAAATTTTAGGAAAATATTTTTGTTAGTGTTCAAAACAGAAATGTAGCATTGACCCAAACTTTGAATTATTAGCTTGACTTTTAAATTGGTAGTTGAATTTCAAATATTAGTTTGATTTGGAGTTTTTGGGAATAAACAAATTCTATTTGGTAAGCTCAAGCAATTATGAAAATATTGTTGAATTTAATTGTTTGCAATAAATTGATGTTTAAACCACAATTTGAAACATGTCAATTATGAATTGATTTGAAATTTAAATTGCCATTAGGGTGTTGATAAAAAGGAATGTTATTCACAAGCAATTTACATCAACTTCAAACTATTGAAAACAATATTTGAATAGGGTGATCAAATGATTTTAATTGGAAACAAATGATTAATAATTGTGTTGCAATTTTTATAAGATCAACATGGTTGCTGTTTTGGACAATGTGATTTGAATTTGAATGTGAATTGATTCAAATGAGTTATTAAATAGAAATAACAAGTTAATGGTTCTATTTAAATAGAAACAACTAGTTGTTTTAATTGAAACTTTTATTTGGAAAATGTAACATAACAAGTATGAACAATTATTTGGATGTTGGTTTGGAGTTTCAAATGGAAAACAAATTGAATTTGAAAAGGGTTTGATATTAAATGAATTTTTGATAGAAACAAAACAACAGTTTTGGAATCACAACTTTTATGGAAACAAACAATTGTTTTATTTGAAATATCATTTTGGAAATTGTAACATCACAAGTATGAAACAAAAGGTTTGAAATTTGATTTGAAATTCAAATAGAAAACAAAGGAAAACAAATGAAAACAGTTGGAAAACAAAAGGAAAACAAGCAAAACAATTGCAATGAACATGATGCCATGATCCAAAACATAAAATAACAGAGAGCAAAACATTCTAATGGCTATTTTTCATACTTGGGATGTTACAGCCGCGGTGAGGGCACTCATCAAATAATCGGACACATATCCAACGCCCTGATGAGGACGCCATTGAGGGTGCTAGACACAAATAAAATGGATGTCGATGGAGATGGTCTTAACTTGCTCTTTACTCATTGGTTAGAGCATCTCTTGCCGTCCCCCAGGAGCCCTCCCAGGGCCGCTTTTTTTGCGCCGGTTCGCCTTCTTCGCCCAGTCGTGTCCCTAGAACGTCCAATACTGGCAGTTTGGAAAAAATTATCGCCTGGCGAACCCAGGCCAAACCCAGCGCACCGGGGGGCTCCTGGGCACCAGCGGAAGCGAAAACGCGTGCGGGTGCGTCCTGTCGGCAAGGATGGACTGCTTTGGCGCCATTTTCCCTCGTTTTTCCCTCCACTACGCCCAACTACTTCCTTCCCCACCCAGCTCCTGCCCTTTCTTCCCTCCACAGATCCCTGACGCCCGCCATGCCGCCCAAAAAGTACAAGCAGCCGCGCCTCGCCGAAGACGACATGCAGCCAAAGCCGAAGAGGACGAGGAAGACGATGCAGAGGCCGGCGGGGATGACGAACGCCGAGTGGAAAACCGACGTTGAACGCAGAGCGACCGTCACCAACGACAGGCGAAAAAGGTTAGCCGCCAAGAAGCTCAGGGATGTGGCTGCGGAGGAGTCTCGCGCAGTCATGGCAAGGAACGCGGCCGCGTGCCAGCCTACTCGAAAGCCTCAGCCCGCCCAGAAACCCGCCCCGTCGGCGTCAAGCCCGTATCTGCACGGGGTGTGGGGAAGCCAGCAGAGCGTCGTCTCTTTTGCGTCCGGCTTCTCGCCGCAGGTGTTGAGGTACTCTCCACCGCCGGACTACGTCATCGACGATCCTCTCGGCAGCTTCAACCCCAACACCGCCTTCCAGCACTATCCCGCGCCACGCGCCCGTCCTCTCGTGTTCGCTACCGATCTCAACGTTCCCTACGGCTACTCCCCGACCTCTTATGCCCACTCGCCTATGCCGACTCTACGCCGTGGTCCTCTCCCCCTTCGGTCCTAGCTCAAGTTCGGCGCCGCAGTTCAGCAGCACGGACGCCGAGATGGAGGACATAATTTCGACCGGCTCAGCGGTCGCCACCTCCTGCCTCGGGTTCTTCACGCAGGTCGACTCACAGGAAGCAGGCGGCGAAGGGGACAGACTCAACCTCGGCGATGCTGATGATGAGGTGGAGCCAGCCGAGATGTTGTAGGTGGCCTCCAAGGGGAAACAAAAGTGCCTGGAGAACAATAAGCCGACCGAGCCACGAATCAAGTGTTCGATGATGGAAGACGAGTGCCTCGCTAAAGCATGGAAGACCGTCAGCATCGACCCGATCACCGGTGCGAATCAGAACGCCGACAATTACTGGCGAAGGGTCAAAACGGCGTTCGACGAGCGCAAGTTCGTCGACCCCGTGTTCAATGACATACACAGGGACCGCGACGAGAAGGCGATGTCCAACCATTGGGCGACGATCCAGCAGGCCTGGAAAAAATGACATGGCATTTAGGAGGAGGTGGTCGTCTGTCCGGAGAGTGGCGCCAACATCGACCGCCAGGTATGCCCAAACCTCGCTGGTCAAGAATGTTCGCCATGTCTTTTCGCCGATCGGTGTCGTTCTTTGTAGAGATGATCTGGATGTTCGTCCTGTACCGCCAGAACAACAATGGCGGCAACGTCAGGTATCTACATGCGTTCACCCGGATCGAGACATGCCAGAAGTGGAAGGAGGTCCGGCTATCCCTCGTCAAGAACAACGACGTCTACAACCCAGACGCAGCGCTAGAATCCATCGAAGCGCGTCTGATCGACAACAAGAAGGCCAAGGCGGCGAGGGACTCGACGCCTGCAGCTGAGCGCCTCCAGGCGTCGATCGAGTTGTGCATCTCCGACGCCAAAAGCCACGCCGCCCTGAGAGAGCTCTAGGCAAAGTCGAGGTGGGACGAGCTGATGGAGAAGCAAACTGTCAAGCTCAAGCTCCTCAAGACCAACGTCGCGGTGAAGAAGCGGAACACCGACCTTACCTTTCTGGTAGGTGTTGACCCAACGACGATGGACCCGCAGGTGAAGGCGTGGTACATGACGAAGCGCTCGACCATCCTGAACCAGATGACGGCGGCAATGGAGAGCCCTACGACGGACACCGCCGCGACCGCTGACACCGCCGCTCCTGATTGAATAAGAGGCGATACGTCGAGTTTTAACTGAACTTGACACGAAAGTTCAGACCTGGGCATCGCTCGCGCGACAGTAGGCAGGCAACGGCGACGACCACTCCCTGGCCTCGCCACCGTGCTGAGAAGACGACGGCCTCGGCCAAGCAAACCTCCGGCATGGACGACGCATCAGAAAAACCGTATGGTTCCCAGCCCATGCCACGGCCAAATCCAATGCAATGGAATGACAGAGGCTGGCAGCACCGTAGCGGCGGACATACTGAGGCAGAGAACACCTGGACGCAGGGTCGGCAAGTCGGCAATAGCATCCTCAATCATTTGACCTACTGAGGCGGAGAGCTCAACTAATTTGGTTTAGGGTGTGGGTTCGGGTTCAGGGTCTGAAGCGTGAACTGCACACGCACGCGCAGACTGAAATACAGAGAGAGAGGGATCGACCGAGCGAGACAGGATGGGGGAGATGGGGAACGCACCGAGCCCAAGAGCCGCTGCTTGTGTACGAGTTTGCAGCCATGGAGGCTATGGCGTACAAACCTCCAACGTACAAAAAAATGACAGGTACCAGATGCAATTGAGAGGGGAAAGATCGGGAATGGAAACGGGAGCTCACCGGGGTGCTGTCGACGGCGTTGGCTGGGCGTGACGGTGACGGGGACGAAGGTGCGACGGCGAACTGCCACTGCCTCTCTCCCTCTCGGTACAGAACAGAGGGAAGGGGACAGAGAGGTGGGAGGAAGAGAAGAATTGGCGGCGGGGGATGGGGAGGGGTCCTAGGGTTAGGGCGAGCAGGAGGGGGTAGGCATCGTTTTATCCAGGAGGTGGAGGAACTCCGGCTGTTTAACATCTGCAACTGTCGACGTGTACCCCGTCGATGCAGTGTCGTACGAGGAAGAAGGAGTAGTGGTGTCGTGGGATAATCACGGCAGATGTTACCTGAGGTAACTGATCTTGGGGCAAGTCGACACAGGTATTTGGGAGAGGGTTTAGCTCGAAAGAGAACATGGCGAAAGCAATCTAAGAACCGGAAAACAACTCGCCGGCTCTCGATATGATTATACTGGATACTCGATAACAGGTGTTACAACTATGACTTGGATTCCTCTTAGGCGAAGCCCAGGGGTTGGTTTATATAGTACTCATATCCCCCTTGACTTGCCCTACAAAGCGCTTCTCGAGTCCTATTCGAACTCTTCATACGAACCCTAACTTTCCTTACCGTAACCCACAATCCGGGTTACGATCCTTACAAGTCCTGGGCCTTCTAGAAGCTTCTTTGTCCTTAGCCGGATTTGATCCATCCGTCGTTTGGGCCGAATCTCACCTGGGAGTTGGCATACCGGGTTACTATCCCCTCATCAGTAGTCCCCAGAATAGCCTGGGCTTCCAAGATTTACTCTTCGAAGCGCCGGCTATTCCCTACAGAAATATAAGACACAAACATATGAAAATCAGGACGCAGCGCGCTGATGAATAGCCGTGACTGGTACCAAGGAAGCCAAGCAAAAGCCCGGCTCTCCCTCAAGGGTTTTCCCTTAATCTTCCAGACTCGAGCTTTAGTAAGGAACTCCATGACTTCGCACCTTCTTCGATAATTAGTGCTAATACCAGGAAAGAGATTCCCCCCTTCTCTTTTCTCGGGATCATATCTAAGTGCACATAAAGCACGTCTTCAAATTTCAAAATGTCCAACCATTACTCCGCAACTCCCGGGTTTCGCCCGTTAGGATAAATTTTTCCACCCGGTTTATTATAAATAAACCCCAGGAGGCAAACTCAACCCTTAACGGCTCACTTTCCCCATTTCTCTTCTCCCCAAGTTCAAGCTCGCAGAGCGCCACCACGGGAACCCCACGCATCTCGCCGGAGCCCATCCGCCTTCGTTTGCGCTCCGCCGCCGCGCGAGCCGCACCAGCTCCCGAATCCACCGTCAAGCCTCCGATTCGCCGGCCAACGACCACGAAAGGACACGAATCTTGCGCCATCTGTCTCCGCAAGGCCTTACTCCAATCTCCTTCAGTAAGTCCCTTACATCCTCCAACTTACCCCCGCAATTTCTTAGTTCTTCCTCTAATTAGATCTGAATCGAGCGGTCCGCAATTTCTCGGGCCGCGCCGGATTAACTCACTGATACTTACCATAAACATTCCTATGGATAGGATTCATAGCTTATATTACTCCCCTAACTCCAGTAATCGTTAATCTGGTCACAATTTTAGAAATAAGATTCCCAATCTAAGCTCGGGCCATCTGAAATTTCCGCCCTTGTTCTCCTTCCTCAGAAAATCTTACTTCTCCGACTCATTCGCAGATGGTAAGCATATAAGCATCCCCCTAACTTCTCCAAACATTTGCTTTTACGGAAAGCTCCATGTATTTTGTAAGGTCACTTGATACCCGGACAAATCATTCTTGACCCAGCGAGGCAATAGCCGGGTTATGTTCAAATTGCGGGTAATCGCTTGCCTGCTAACTTCCAAGTTTTTGTTCCTTACGTCTTTTCCTTCGATGTTTTACCAGGTCAATCCCATGGCACCCAAGAGGCAGGGGAAACAGCCGAATAAGGCTAAATCCACAAGCTCCATATCGGCCAATTGGGGGAAGTCCTCCGTTACCAAGGCCAAGCTGGAGGAGTTGGTCGAGCTTGGAATCCTACCTCCACAGGAGTCTATCCACTGGCGAGTGCCAGGCAATGAAACCCGGCCTTCTCCAGCGACGAATGAGGTAATATGCTTCGTTGAACATGTGACCCGGGGCTTTAGGCCTCCGGGTCACCCCTTCTTCCGTGACGTCTTAGACCATTACAACCTCCGTATCTTCGATATAGGTCCAAACTCCATTTTGAACATCTCCCATTTTATTGTTCTTTCCGAATCTTACTTGTGCACACCGCCAAGTCTAGCCCTCTTCGTCGAACTTTTTCAGTGCAAGCCGTGTCGCGAAAGCGGCGACGGCGCACTTCTCACTTGCGGCGGGGTCTCTATCCAGCGCCGCAAGAACTCCCTGATGCCTCCTATTTCTCTCAATTCCCACGTAAAGCACTGGCAGCTTTCGTACTTCTACTGCCAGGATACCTCTCCACCCGGTGAGAAGAAGTTGCCGGGTTACTCGGAGGGTCAACTTGACATCTCCGAGAAATTCAACGCCTTCGCGTCTGAACCAGACAGGGAGGCGATCTTGCCTTTATTAGCTAGGATCTCCATCTTGTCCGCCCGAGGCCTCATCGGGCTAAACCTGGTGAAGACCTGGGTTAGCTTCCGCATTCAGCCAAACTCCATTCGTGAGAAGCTGATGTGCGAATACTCGGGTCAAACCACGGACCCAATTCGATTCTCTACCCGCACCCTTGCTCCGGGTGACATTAACAAAACAATTAAGGGTTTCCTGACAGAGAAGCTCGAAGTAATCCGGAGCATAGCCGGATTAGAACCTTTTACCCTCGAGAATCCAACCCCTGGAGTAAGTTTTCTGCCTTTTGATTTTGACTTCTAACACTTACTTTTATTCGCTTCTCTTGACTCGATATTAATCACTATCCTGGCATCTTCTCCTCAGGCCGATGATGACTTTTGGACGGTCGACTCCACTCCTAATTCCGAAGACGGGGAGGAGGAAGACGATGTCGTTGACTCGAATGAAGGTACCTACTTGATTCCTTTGCACACGTTATATCCTGCCCTTTCTTCTTCTTTATGCTGTAACTCGGACATTTTTCAGAGCGAGAGGACCAAAGCGAAGAAGAAGAAACGGACAGCAGGGGCGGGTCCACCAGCGAGGAGGAAGAGCCGGAGCCGGCCACCAGAACCGGAACAAAGAGGAAATCCCAGAGGATAGCCCTCCAGGTTTTTACTTCATCCCCTTACACTTTGGTTTTTTGCTCCCATAACGTCACTCCGGGGCTAACCCCATCTTCACCCCTTTTGATCATAACTGAAGGAGCCACCCATGACTAGGCGCCGAGTAACCCGGAATCATCCGGGCAACGAGACCCCTAACCCGGTTGCTTCGCCGCCCCCGGTTCAACACCCTGGTATTTGTTGTAAACAAAACTTCTTTCCAGTCATTCCTTTGTAACGTAATCCCAGACCTCTCTTGCCATTTTTCAGTCTCTTCCGGGTCTAGTGACGGCTTCCCCTCGGACTTCCCAGTAAACACCGGGTAAACGCCTTTTCCGGATATTATACCGAACTTTCATCCCCTTTCTTTCCATAACCAAAGATTAATTACGCCTTTGCACCTTCTTCAGAGCCACGGTTATTAGTAGCGACCAGGAGGACACCGAAGCTAAAGTCCGGGTCGAGGGCGAGTCGGCTGATGATGCCTTCACTACGGCTGGCGACGAGCAAATGTCGCCACCGGAGCCAGCTAGGCATGACGCCGAGTATCCAATCGCTTCGCACACGAGCGAGAAGGAGAAGGGGGCAGCTTCAAGCGCGGGAGGGGGACCAGACTCCGACATTCGGATGACCCGGGTGCCACCTCCTGTTACAAGAAATGCTCCTTTTCCCACTTTCCAGGTACCCGAGCCATCTAACTCGGATAACGCTGACTTTAACCAGCTGATGAGCGCTCTTCTTGCCATGAAAGCTTCAGAAGGGACTGTCTTAGAACGTATGGCTGCAGCACATCAGGTAATTTTTACTTGATACTCCTTATTATACATCCAGTCCCCAAGTCCCGAGTATAATTTTTTTTTTAATTATCCTCGGTACTTCGCATAGTACTTGCCGGCAATCATTTCCTCAGATAAAATACTCTCGCGATATCCGGCTTACAGCTTCACCCGGCCTTTGCAGGCAGAGATTACTCAGTCAGATGAAGCGTTACTTAAGGCTGAGCAGCTCTTGCTGGCTGAAGTTAAGCGTAGGGAGGCCCTTGAAGCGGAGATAAAGACTCTGAAAAAAGATGTCTCCTCATACAAGAAGAAGTACCATGCTGCCCAGTCCTCGCTGAATAACCTGTCGGCTCAGCTTACGGACACTTACCGTATCTTGCTAAGTAAGTTTGCTATTTGCGATTAATTTGCGTACCTCTATCTTGCCGCTGTAATAACCAACATGACTGATATGCTTTCACATGTTTGGATTGCAGGTGCTAACCTTGCTGCTCCGGAGGAGAATGCCATTACTCAAGTAAAAACTCTGAAGACTGTGCTCCGGACGTTTTTTGCCGGCACGAAACTTTTGCTGGATGCTATCAAGTGGCCTTCTGAGGTATACCCGGGCGAGGAGACCCTTATACAGGCCTTTTCCACAGCACCTGGATGGATTGAAATACTGAAGCGTTCGTCCTGCCGAATTGGGGTGACCCGGGCTTTAACGCTGGCGAAGGCTTATTTTCCAAAGCTTGACCCGGCAAAGATAGTATCCGGGTTCCCAGAATTTAAAGCTGACGGGTCCAAATTCAAGCCCCAGGATTTCAAAGCTATACAATCTGCGGTACGTCCTTCAGCCACAGCTTTGGCCGACAAGATGGATCTAAACACAATTATGAGCTCGTATGATTCTGAGGGCAAGGTTATCCTGGTGGAGGCGCCTCCCCCTATTGATATGTTGGACAAATGGTCGACTGATCTGGCTAGGAGGAAGGAAGAGGCTGCAAAGAGGGAAGCAGAACTGGGCGTAAAGCCGTCTACCTCTACCCCAGCCGTGCCTCCGCCTGTTCGTCCAGAAGTGAAGAGCCCGGGTAAAGCTGCTGGTAAGGCCAAGGAGCAAGTCCAAGATTCAGACCCGGAGGACCACTCTCAGGACGCCGAGTAGGACGCTACCCAACGCTTTGTGTTTCTCGAGACTGATATGATTTTTGGTGGTGCGCTTGTGCACCATTGACGCTGATACTATGACTGTATGCTTATTAATCTTATGATAACTCTTTGCCTCCCCTGGCTTTTGATAATCTCGATCCTTGTGTTACTTATAAGCTTATTCTCGATACTTCGAACTCTTGTTTTCAGTTTCCTTTTGAGACTCGGCTAACCGAGTATCGTAGGTTTTGATAGAGGAACCTTTCTTTAAGTCCCCAATACTCGGAAATTAAGGTTTTCAGGCTTGGGTAGTTAAAACAGTTTGTTTCTGTTTCGAAGTCCCCAGTCCCCATGACCCAAAGTACGAGCTATAGGGGCGTGGCCTTTCTCAGATGACATACTGCTGTTTACCAAGCTGAATACCAATATCTGTTTACATAAATACTGAAGTCATGCTTAATATTTGTTGAGTTTCCGGCTTTTTTAGCCTTATACTCTGCATGGACTTGTGGTTTAGATGACCCTTTTGATTATCTTGTACTATAAGCCGGCTTTCGCGTGGATACCATGTCGTTGCGTCTATACGAAAAACAAGATCAAGCAAGCCACACTGGGCTGCATAATTTGATTGTAATCGTACGCGAACAGATCATGCCACTTTAGTGCGAGTCACATCGAGCTTAAGTAAGAATAACCAAGAAATTTGGCTCCTTTGTCCAGTTATAGGATTGCAGCTGTACCCGTTTTTTCGAGTAATCAGCCCCCATAACTCATAGGCATCATGGCCGGGTCTCCGGGTCTTGTGATTACTTATTGAAGCAGATCACCCCCCGGAGACCTATATTCATGTAATGTATTTCGATGATACTGATGTATTGATAGTAACAATGTTACTTACTTGTAACTGAAGCAAAGACCATGATAAGACTCGAAACCATCTTCTTTTATTGATAAAAATTTCTTTTTTGAATCAGCAGGCCGCCTCATTAAAAACCTTCCAGTCCCCTTAGGTACCCTGGATAGGAAAAGAGTGCGTATGAAACCTGCCGCCCATTACACTGCTTTAGTTATTCTCGAGAATCGGCCTCGCGTTGATACGGCCGATGCACATTCTCCACTTGCTATGCCCTTTCGTAATGAGTACCGGATTTGCTAGCCAGTCCGGGTATATCTTCCTTGGAACGTGATCAGCTGCGGACGGTGGTACGCCTTCTTCTTCCCTGCTGAGAGTTTTGAAAGTATTGCTCCTGATGAAGCCTACCATCTTAGGGTTTTGTTCTGCCCTAACTTTTGCTTTGTCCCCCTCAGGGGTTGGCTTTTTTGACGTTGTCCTCTCTTCTAGGTCTACCTGAGAACGGTAATGTTTGAGCTCTTCCTTCCTGCAGGCTTGCTCGGCCATTGCCGCGTCTCCCTCATCGCACTCAGCTGCTATATCCCGGTTTCCGTGTATTGTAATGGTCTTCTTGGGACCCGGGATTTTCAGTTGTAGGTACACATAACACGGTCTTGCCATGAACTTGGCATAAGCCGGCCTTCCAAACAATGCATGATAAGGACTGCGCAACTTTACTACCTCAAAGGTAAGCCACTCGACTCGATAATTATCCTTTGACTCTCCAAAAGCTACTTCCAGTGCCACCTTTCCTTCAGGGCATGCTGAGTGACCCGGCACTATCCCGTGAAAAACTGTTGTACTCTTTTGCAGCTGCGATTCCTTTAAGCCCATTCGCAGAAAAGTTTCCCAGTACAGGATATTGATACTACTTCCTCCATCCATCAGGACTTTTTTCAGCTCGTAGCCGTTGACCTGTGGTGCCACTACCAAAGCTAAGACTCCCGGGTGATCAACTCTATCCGGGTGATCCTTCCTGCTCCATGTTACCTCTTGTTCTGACCACCTCAAATACCTTGGAACAGCGGAAGAGACCGAATTAACTGCTTGTTTCAGTATCTTCTTATCCTTGTTAGAGCCTCCTGTAGTGTGCACATGATATTGACCCAGCTGTTTGGGGTTAGCTTGAAAACCTCCTGCTCCATTTTGATTGTTACCTTGATTTCCAGCTGGCGGATTGCCGGCTGGGGGCGGCCCGTTACCCAAGTTTCCACCTAGACCCGGACCTCCTCCCCGGCCCGCACCTCGCATAGCTCTGTTCACTTCTTCGTTCTTCCACCTTTGTAAGTCGGCACATTGCTCTAGTGAATGATTGGCCGGCTTGCCATTCCTGCTATGCTTCGGGCACGCCATCCTAAATATGTCCCAACTGTTGCTTGGTCTTGGAGGTCCTTGGTAGTGTCCCCCATTGTGGTTCCCAGTATTAAAATTCCCTTCGGATCTAGGTCTTGAAGACCCGGCCTCCGTGTTGGCTACAAACTCGGAATTCCCGTCGAACGGGCGCTTGTTTTGGCTACTTCCATTATTGTTTGGCGCCGACCCATTGCCGGTTTTCCCGCTGCTACTTGCGTTTGCTTTTGCTTTCTTGTCGTCAACTTCCTCCTCTGTGGTATCCGTTGCAGCGTGTTTGTTGCACGCATCCATTAACTCTCCCATTGTAACCTCCGCTGCATTCCTACTAGATTTCATGCGAGTTAGCTTTTGTACTAAAGGAACGTACTTACATGTTTTTGCCATAGCTTGTAGCGCGTCCTTAGGCTGGATATCCGTAGACGAGTGGAGTATCTCCATGACCCGGCGTACCCAGCTGCGTGCCGATTCTCCTTTCTTCTGAACGCATCTTTCTAAATCATCAATAGTAAATAACTTTCTGCATGTCCCATGAAAGTGCTTGATGAATGCGGTCTTTAGCTCCTCCCACGATTTGATCGATTTTTCCGGTAGGTTGGTGAACCATAACTTTGCTGCTCCCTCTGACATCATTAAGTACATGAATTTGGCTTGGAGATTCTCGGATGCGTTGCGAATTGACATTGCCATCTCATAGCTGCTCAGCCACGTTTCTGGATCCATTGTTGGCTCATAATTTACTACTTTCCCCGGTTCTTTGAACTTCTCCGGGTAAGGTTCTGCTCTGATATCGTCCGAAAGGCACTTTGGTCCCGCAAGGGTGGTTGGGGCCGGTCTTGCCCGGGAAACGCGTGACCCGGCTGGGGGTACCGCGGGGTGCGGCACCACTGGTAACTCGTGCGCTGCAGACCCGGCCCCGGCTCTTCTGGCTCTGGAACTGTTCACCACCGCCTGCGCTGCTGATACTACTGGTGCTGTCTGGATACGCGGTGGAGGCGGCATTTGCTGCTGCTCTTCCCTTCGTTGTGCCGCATTCGTTTGAACATGGCCCTGTTGCTGGCTGGCGTACGGCGTCCCATGCATCCCGCTCCTATGATCCGGATAATTGGCTTGCTGTGCTACCGCGGTGTGTAGTAGATCGATTGCTCGTCGGGTTCCTTCCGCATGAGGCGAGTCTCCCACAGGGATCTGGTTTAATGCGAGCGTTGCTGCGTACACGTTGTCCATGGGATTGTTGTAATGACCTGCTGGTGTGCGGAATCGCGATGGTGGTGGCGGCATGGTATTGCCGGCTGTCGCCCCTGTCTGTGGCAAAGGTAACCCGGCTGGCGCGTTTACCGGATGTGCTCCCGTTGAAGGTCGCGGTATGGTCCCTTGGTTCGTCGGCGGAATCGGCTGATCTTGAGGCGTGAACACCAGGGCGGTCGGGTTAATAACCCCTCCTGTTGCCGGCAGCATAGTTCGGTGCCTTTGGTGCATCCTTGTCGTTTCCTCCCGGAGCCGGGTCTCTCGGTCATCCAATTCGCGCTGCCGCGCGGCCATCCCCTGCCTTTCTGCTTCCACTTGCCTTCTTTGCTGCTCCAATGCACGACGAGCTACGTCCAGGTCTCTTACACGTTCTGCCGCGTTTTCCGGGGTAATAACTGTGGCCAAGACTGTGGGGTCCAAAATCAAGTTATTATCAAACAGAGCCGGGTGACGCGGGTTTGAGGGGCCCGCCCCCGGTGTCCGGTTTGCTTGGAACCCGAACATATTTGCGTGTCGCTCCTCGTCCGCTGGGCGACTGGTGACAGACGCCGACTCTCCATCGACTTGGGCCAAGACCGGGTCAACTGGTCCTTGCTGCTGAGCCGCTGCCTGAACCGCCCCAGCTGGTGCCGCGGCCGCGTTTTCTTGATTGAGATTGGTCGCGGGAGCCGCATAAACTGCAACCCGGCGCATGATGCCCGGTGTAGATTCGTACTGTTCTTCCTCGCTGGTTTCCCTTTCATATCGATCCTCCGACAAATCCCGTATAGACTCGGTATCATCCTCCCTCTCTATCTGACCCGTTGTTCCAATCGATTCTTCTTGTTCCGATCGGACATACGCGTCTTCCCCTGACACAGAATCAGATCCAATATTATCACAATTCGAACTGGAAGTACATACCATACCGATGAAGACGTTGATGCTGCCGACTGTCACGATGGATCCGGTTTCGAGGTGATCCGACTCTGGCCCCCAGCCAGAATCGTCTACCATCTTCTCTCCTTTGCCGTTGACGTAGATTTCTCCGACGATGAGGTTCTTCATGCTCTTCCGAGCTTCTCCCGTGATGTAAACACCTTTGGACGCAGGCCCCACGGTGGGCGCCAACTGTCGTGGGATAATCACGGCAGATGTTACCTGAGGTAACTGATCTTGGGGCAAGTCGACACAGGTATTTGGGAGAGGGTTTAGCTCGAAAGAGAACATGGCGAAAGCAATCTAAGAACCGGAAAACAACTCGCCGGCTCTCGATATGATTATACTGGATACTCGATAACAGGTGTTACAACTATGACTTGGATTCCTCTTAGGCGAAGCCCAGGGGTTGGTTTATATAGTACTCATATCCCCCTTGACTTGCCCTACAAAGCGCCTCTCGAGTCCTATTCGAACTCTTCATACGAACCCTAACTTTCCTTACCGTAACCCACAATCCGGGTTACGATCCTTACAAGTCCTGGGCCTTCTAGAAGCTTCTTTGTCCTTAGCCGGATTTGATCCATCCGTCGTTTGGGCCGAATCTCACCTGGGAGTTGGCATACCGGGTTACTATCCCCTCATCAAGTGGGCTGGAAAAGGGAGGGGAGATGGGCTGGAGTGGGCTTGGCCAGGTGGGCTAGAGGGGAAGAAAAAAATGGGCTGGTCTGCCTCTCTTGTTGTTTTTAATTTTCTGGTTGCACCTTTTTTTTTGTAGAAAAGAGAGAGAGAGAGAGAGAGAAAAGGATAGGGATTTTGGGAGTTTAACTTTTTTAAAAAATAATGTTATTAATTTTCAAAACAGTAATGTCAAAGCAATGTTAACATTAATTTCAAAATTTGGAAATATTAATTTGATTTTAATTTGTTAGTTGAATTTTCAATTAGGGTTTCACATAGCTTTGATTTTTAAAATAAACAAGTTTTATTTAATAAGATCAAACACTATGAAAACTTAGTGAGTTTAAAATGTTTGGAAGATTTTAATCTTTAAACCACATTTGGAACATGCCAATTATGATTGATTTTGAATTGAATTTGAATTTACCATTAGGGTGTTGATAAAAAGGAATTTTTATTTAACAAGCAATTTAAATAAATTCAACTTCAACTATTGAAAAACAATTTGAGTTGTTTAGTTTGCAACTTTTAATTGGAAATTTTGGACATGTTTTGAAAGTTTAAATTGGTTTGAACTTTTCAGTTGTTTTTTTTTGAAAACAAGGTGCAATGCTTATGATGCATGTGATGCAAAGCAAAAAGAAAACAACCAATTTTCTAACTTAGGGGGAACACCCCAGGTGTTACAGACGACACCACTAACAAGGGATTGCGCCCTCGCAATCCACCTGCTAACCCGGGAGGAGAAAGAAGTTCGACTATCGATTCTTCATGCTTCCAGTTGATCTCCTCGACACCACTAACAAGAGATTCTTGCTCGGAGTGACGACGATGTTCTTCCACCAGGAATCTTCCGATGATCGGACCTATTAGGTTAAAGGCTCAGAAAACGTCCACCCACGTAGGATCCTAACACTTTGAAAGATAGACAAGGGGGGAGACTCCAAAACAAATAAGATGGGAGGGGAAATAGAATAGCGATAAGGAGAAAACAAGAATCCTATTGAGATGTTTCCAAATTAGTTTAGCAGAAATAGTTTTTGACACTCTAGAAACAACGACCGTTAGCGAGGTTATCCTACAGGCTTTGCGGACCCGTTGCTTCGATAACCATTCGTATCGAAACAATATCGGGAATCGGAAACCAAGGCTCTGATACCATTTGTGACGCCCCGAGATCGGGCACTATGCAGATTTCAGCATTTCCGCCAAAATCCACATAATAACCGATTCCAGGTCGCCACTTGTGATAACATTACAACAGTTCACGAATAATCCACAACAACAGAAAAGATATATACAAGATGGCTCAAACGAGTCAAGGATACAACTGATACAATACAAAGATCCAAATAACAGCGGAAGAAACAACATAGCGTCCGGCTACGGACAAGATACAAATTGGACTAAGAGTCCTGAAGATAACCGAGAGCGTCCAATCCCTACCCAGGCCAAGCCGGAGGGATTACCAAGCTAACGTCGTCAGACTTCAAACCTGTGGACTGCAATATTGAATATGCAGCCACGAAAAGGATTCGTGGGTCAATGCGGTTAAGTACTGGCAAGTGGATAAACCATACTCACAAGATACCGGCGTAACCAGTCATCACAAGATACAAATACTTTGGGTTCAACGGAAAGGAAAGGATTATTGCAAAGAAGCGGCAGCGGGCTGCACTAACTAACTACAGAGACTCGATACAACATCCGGCTAAAAGAAAGGGATAAGATAGCGTATCAGAACCAACTACAACTACTCACCAAACAATACCCATCCAATGTTACCCCCTACTAAGGAAGCAACCCAAGGAAACTCACACGGTTGATTAGGGTGACATTCATGATGGTGGAGGTAATCTATATTACTAGTCAAGTTTATTATCATTAGGTGTAAGTTGTCTGAGTACTTGTTAGCCAGCACTTTCACCAAGTCATCCATAACCGCGGAAAACACGGCTTCTCGAGAAGATTTACCCTGCAGGGGTGCACCAATTTGGCCGTACACGTAAGAATAACCCGCCAGACAGGGATCAAACCCACCAAGCGGGGTACTCAACACAACCCAACTCTTCTTCGCATCAAGCCCAAAGAACCCCGTGCAATTGAGCGCACGGCTAATCAAGCCCCACGAAGAAAAGGGGACCCTCATAGCACTCTAAGAACGTGTCTCCCTAAATGCCGACTACAAAAGTTCCACCCTGGCCTGGGTTCGCAAAAATACATATGCATGCGGCAAATGGAAAACCCGAACTAAATGAGGCGATTTGGACGAGATGCGAATCGAATCAAATTGAGGGGGGCGCCCATACTCGCTTCCCACATGCGGTTAGTGCGCTCATCATGGATCAGTAGACAAGACCCTTTTCCTAATTAGGGTCGACACTAGCAGGCCTCAAAACCACGCCGGGCCTCCTGCCGGTGCCTTATCATCAAATTATTATTACCCAAAACATTAACATGTTGTTGATTGAATTGAAACCCAACTATCAAGCTAAACAGGTGATCAGACGGACAACAAGACTTGAGCGCAAACAACACTAAGCATGCAACTACGACACAATGGCCAACAGGGTAAACAAACAACAGTTAAATAGGAAGTGGAAGGAAGGCTATATCATGGCTGCAAGGTAACATATGATAGGATCGAGACACAAGCATCGAATCAAAAGGCTAGAACAAGAACAACGGAAAGAATCAGTAACAAGTGATGAAAGGCAGCCATTTGGCAGCAAGTGAGTATACTTGCCTGAGATCCAGCAAGTAGAGGTACATCCGAAGAACTTGTCGTTGCTCACATCATCTCAACGTCCTATCCGCGAAGAAGCAACAAACTAGAACAAACACCGGATGCAACAATTACTACTACGGCAAAAGATCCAGCATGAACAAGATATGGATGCATGACAAGTTTAAGGATGCATCAAAGATAAACTAGTTGACATGGTAAACATATTTAAATGGGCCCATATGCAATTTGGATTGCATATGGAAAAGCCCATGAATTAATGTTGACTTAAATGATCTACAAATAACTATCATGTGAAAGTTGATTAGAATGATGCATGGATGAGAAAAACAATGAGAAAACAACAAGGGATTCAATTTGAAATGAAGTTTACCAAGTTTGGAATTTTATTTATTAAGTGTTGGAATTTTGGTTTCTTAAAGGTGTTACACAAGCATTTGTTGTTTTCACCAATTTAAATTGTTCAAACTAGATAACAAAGTTCATATTTGGAAAGTACACAAAATTTTAGGTGGAATACATGTTTCAATTATTGAAAAAGGAATTAAGATGAATTAATTATGAATTAAACAAGTTTAAATAGGATTTAGATGAATTTAATTCAAGTATGAATTTATTTGAATTTTTATTTGTTCAAATCATTAAATAAAATTCATATTTGGAAAGTTTATACTTTTCTGGTTTGAAAACATATTTTAGATGTCCAAAAAAGAATTTAATTTGACCAAGTTATGAATTTAGCAATTTTAAATGATTTAAACAAGGTTTAAATTATTTAACCAATTTTAATTGTTCAAAACATGAAGCAAAGTTTATATTTGAAAATGTGGTTCAATTTAGCATGGAAAACATATTTCATATGTGACATTTGAATTAATATTGAAATAGTTATGAATTTCACCATTTAAATGATTTAATTGAAGCATTAAGTAATTGCATTAATTTTATTTATCCAAAACAGAAAACAAATGTTATATTTGGAAAGAGCATGAAATTTTGGTTGGAAAACATATTTTATATGGGCCATTTGAAATATATTTGAATTTGTTATGGATTTAATCAAATTCATAAGAGTTATTTGAATTTGAATTTTTTAAAATATTTGGAATGTTCAAAACAGTAAACAAAATACATATTTGAAAAGTTCATGATTTTCTGATTGGGATACATATTTTATTTGTGCAATTTGAAATTAAAATGAAGAAGATATTAATTGTTCAACATTTAGGTTTAAATTTCTATTTAAAAGAAATGGGACAGGGCATTTTACAGAGGCAGAGCCAACCACGCTGGCTGACAGTGGGCCCAGGCCAGCGTGGCGCCACAGTGGCGTGTGTGGAGTGTGAGGTGGCAGTGGGGGTCAATGACCTGTGGGCCTGGGGGGGTGCGCGTGGAAAAACAGAGAAAAAGGGTGGCCTTATGCGCCCGCGGGGATCGAACTCGGGTCTGCAGGCGTGCGCGCGGGGAACGCTACCACTGCGGTGCTGCTGCTGTTTGTGATGGCAACAGGTAGTGATTGAATAAGAGGCGATACGTCGAGTTTTAACTGAACTTGACACGAAAGTTCAGACCTGGGCATCGCTCGCGCGACAGTAGGCAGGCAACGGCGACGACCACTCCCTGGCCTCGCCACCGTGCTGAGAAGACGACGGCCTCGGCCAAGCAAACCTCCGGCATGGATGACGCATCAGAAAAACCGTATGGTTCCCAGCCCATGCCACGGCCAAATCCAATGCAATGGAATGACAGAGGCTGGCAGCACCGTAGCGGCGGACATACTGAGGCAGAGAACACCTGGACGCAGGGTCGGCAAGTCGGCAATAGCATCCTCAATCATTTGACCTACTGAGGCGGAGAGCTCAACTAATTTGGTTTAGGGTGTGGGTTCGGGTTCAGGGTCTGAAGCGTGAACTGCACACGCACGCGCAGACTAAAATACAGAGAGAGAGGGATCGACCGAGCGAGACAGGGTGGGGGAGATGGGGAACGCACCGAGCCCAAGAGCCGCTGCTTGTGTACGAGTTTGCAGCCATGGAGGCTATGGCGTACAGACCTCCAACGTACAAAAAAAATGACAGGTACCAGATGCAATTGAGAGGGGAAAGATCGGGAATGGAAACGGGAGCTCAACGGGGTGCTGTCGACGGCGTTGGCTGGGCGTGACGGTGACGGGGACGAAGGTGCGACGGCGAACTGCCACTGCCTCTCTCCCTCTCGGTACAGAACAGAGGGAAGGGGATAGAGAGGTGGGAGGAAGAGAAGAATTGGCGGCGGGGGATGGGGAGGGGTCCTAGGGTTAGGGCGAGCAGGAGGGGGTAGGCATCGTTTTATCCAGGAGGTGGAGGAACTCCGGCTGTTTAACATCTGCAACTGTCGACGTGTACCCCGTCGATGCGGTGCCGTACGAGGAAGAAGGAGTAGCGGGCTGGAAAAGGGAGGGGAGATGGGATGGAGTGGGCTTGGCCAGGTGGGCTAGAGGGGAAGAAAAAAAATGGGCTGGTCTGCCTCTCTTGTTGTTTTTAATTTTCTGGTTGCACCTTTTTTTTTGTAGAAAAGAGAGAGAGAGAGAAAAGGATAGGGATTTTGGGAGTTTAACTTTTTAGGAAAATAATGTTATTAATTTTCAAAACAGTAATGTCAAAGCAATGTTAACATTAATTTCAAAATTTGGAAATATTAATTTGATTTTAATTTGTTAGTTGAATTTTCAATTAGGGTTTCACATAGCTTTGATTTTTAAAATAAACAAGTTTTATTTAATAAGATCAAACACTATGAAAACTTAGTGAGTTTAAAATATTTGGAAGATTTTAATCTTTAAACCACATTTGGAACACGCCAATTATGATTGATTTTGAATTGAATTTGAATTTACCATTAGGGTGTTGATAAAAAGGAATTTTTATTTAACAAGCAATTTAAATAAATTCAACTTCAACTATTGAAAAACAATTTGAGTTGTTTAGTTTGCAACTTTTAATTGGAAATTTTGGACATGTTTTGAAAGTTTAAATTGGTTTGAACTTTTCAGTTGTTTTTTTTTGAAAACAAGGTGCAATGCTTATGATGCATGTGATGCAAAGCAAAAAGAAAACAACCAATTTTCTAACTTAGGGGGAACACCCCAGGTGTTACAGACGACACCACTAACAAGGGATTGCGCCCTCGCAATCCACCTGCTAACCCGGGAGGGGAAAGAAGTTCGACTATCGATTCTTCATGCTTCCAGTTGATCTCCTCGACACCACTAACAAGAGATTCTTGCTCGGAGTGACGACGATGTTCTTCCACCAGGAATCTTCCGATGATCGGACCTATTAGGTTAAAGGCTCAGAAAACGTCCACCCACGTAGGATCCTAACACTTTCAAAGATAGACAAGGGGGGAGACTCCAAAACAAATAAGATGGGAGGGGAAATAGAATAGCGATAAGGAGAAAACAAGAATCCTATTGAGATGTTTCCAAAATAGTTTAGCAGAAATAGTTTTTGACACTCTAGAAACAACGACCGTTAGCGAGGTTATCCTACAGGCTTTGCGGACCCGTTGCTTCGATAACCATTCGTATCGAAACAATATCGGGAATCGGAAACCAAGGCTCTGATACCATTTGTGACGCCCCGAGATCGGGCACTATGCAGATTTCAGCATTTCCGCCAAAATCCACATAATAACCGATTCCAGGTTGCTACTTGTGATAACATTACAACAGTTCACGAATAATCCACAACGACAGAAAAGATATATACAAGATGGCTCAAACGAGTCAAGGATACAACTGATACAATACAAAGATCCAAATAACAGCGGAAGAAACAACATAGCGTCCGGCTACGGACAAGATACAAATTGGACTAAGAGTCCTGAAGATAACCGAGAGCGTCCAATCCCTGCCCAGGCCAAGCCGGAGGGATTCCCAAGCTAACGTCGTCAGACTTCAAACCTGTTGACTGCAATATTGAATATGCAGCCACGAAAAGGATTCGTGGGTCAGTGCGGTTAAGTACTGGCAAGTGGATAAAACATACTCACAAGATACCGGCGTAACCAGTCATCACAAGATACAAATACTTTGGGTTCAACGGAAAGGAAAGGATTATTGCAAAGAAGCGGCAGCGGGCTGCACTAACTAACTACAGAGACTCGATACAACATCCGGCTAAAAGAAAGGGATAAGATAGCGTATCAGAACCAACTACAACTACTCACCAAACAATACCCATCCAATGTTACCCCCTACTAAGGAAGCAACCCAAGGAAACTCACACGGTTGATTAGGGTGACATTCATGATGGTGGAGGTAATCTATATTACTAGTCAAGTTTATTATCATTAGGTGTAAGTTGTCTGAGTACTTGTTAGCCAGCACTTTCACCAAGTCATCCATAACCACGGAAAACACGGCTTCTCGAGAAGATTTACCCTGCAGGGGTGCACCAATTTGGCCGTACACGTAAGAATAACCCGCCAGACGGGGATCAAACCCACCAAGCGGGGTACTCAACACAACCCAACTCTTCTTCGCATCAAGCCCAAAGAACCCCGTGCAATTGAGCGCACGGCTAATCAAGCCCCATGAAGAAAAGGGGACCCTCATAGCACTCTAAGAACGTGTCTCCCTAAATGCCGACTACAAAAGTTCCACCCTGGCCTGGGTTCGCAAAAATACATATGCATGCGGCAAATGGAAAACCCGAACTAAATGAGGCGATTTGGACGAGATGCGAATCGAATCAAATTGAGGGGGGGGTGCCCATACTCGCTTCCCACATGCGGTTAGTGCGCTCATCATGGATCAGTAGACAAGACCCTTTTCCTAATTAGGGTCGACACTAGCAGGCCTCAAAACCACGCCGGGCCTCCTGCCGGTGCCTTATCATCAAATTATTATTACCCAAAACATTAACATGTTGTTGATTGAATTGAAACCCAACTATCAAGCTAAACAGGTGATCAGACGGACAACAAGACTTGAGCGCAAACAACACTAAGCATGCAACTACGACACAATGGCCAACAGGGTAAACAAACAACAGTTAAATAGGAAGTGGAAGGAAGGCTATATCATGGCTGCAAGGTAACATATGATAGGATCGAGACACAAGCATCGAATCAAAAGGCTAGAACAAGAACAACGGAAAGAATCGGTAACAAGTGATGAAAGGCAGCCATTTGGCAGCAAGTGAGTATACTTGCCTGAGATCCAGCAAGTAGAGGTACATCCGAAGAACTTGTCGTTGCTTACATCATCTCAACGTCCTATCCGCGAAGAAGCAACAAACTAGAACAAACACCGGATGCAACAATTACTACTACGGCAAAAGATCCAGCATGAACAAGATATGGATGCATGACAAGTTTAAGGATGCATCAAAGATAAACTAGTTGACATGGTAAACATATTTAAATGGGCCCATATGCAATTTGGATTGCATATGGAAAAGCCCATGAATTAATGTTGACTTAAATGATCTACAAATAACTATCATGTGAAAGTTGATTAGAATGATGCATGGATGAGAAAAACAATGAGAAAACAACAAGGGATTCAATTTGAAATGAAGTTTACCAAGTTTGGAATTTTATTTATTAAGTGTTGGAATTTTGGTTTCTTAAAGGTGTTACACAAGCATTTGTTGTTTTCACCAATTTAAATTGTTCAAACTAGATAACAAAGTTCATATTTGGAAAGTACACAAAATTTTAGGTGGAATACATGTTTCAATTATTGAAAAAGGAATTAAGATAAATTAATTATGAATTAAACAAGTTTAAATAGGATTTAGATGAATTTAATTCAAGTATGAATTTATTTGAATTTTTATTTGTTCAAAACATTAAATAAAATTCATATTTGGAAAGTTTATACTTTTCTGGTTTGAAAACATATTTTAGATGTCCAAAAAAGAATTTAATTTGACCAAGTTATGAATTTAGCAATTTTAAATGATTTAAACAAGGTTTAAATTATTTAACCAATTTTAATTATTCAAAACATGAAACAAAGTTTATATTTGAAAATGTGGTTCAATTTAGCATGGAAAACATATTTCATATGTGACATTTGAATTAATATTGAATTAGTTATGAATTTCACCATTTAAATGATTTAATTGAAGCATTAAGTAATTGCATTAATTTTATTTATCCAAAACAGAAAACAAATGTTATATTTGGAAAGAGCATGAAATTTTGGTTGGAAAACATATTTTATATGGGCCATTTGAAATATATTTGAATTTGTTATGGATTTAATCAAATTCATAAGAGTTATTTGAATTTGAATTTTTTAAAATATTTGGAATGTTCAAAACAGTAAACAAAATACATATTTGAAAAGTTCATGATTTTCTAATTGGGATACATATTTTATTTGTGCAATTTGAAGTTAAAATGAAGAAGATATTAATTGTTCAACATTTAGGTTTAAATTTCTATTTAAAAGAAATGGGACAGGGCATTTTACAGACGCAGAGCCAACCACGCTGGCTGACAGTGGGCCCAGGCCAGCGTGGCGCCACAGTGGCGTGTGTGGAGTGTGAGGTGGCAGTGGGGGTCAATGACCTGTGGGCCTGGGGGGGTGCGCGTGGAAAAACAGAGAAAAAGGGTGGCCTTATGCGCCCGCGGGGATCGAACTCGGGTCTGCAGGCGTGCGCGCGGGGAACGCTACCACTGCGGTGCTGCTGCTGTTTGTGATGGCAACAGGTAGTGATTGAATAAGAGGCGATACGTCGAGTTTTAACTGAACTTGACACGAAAGTTCAGACCTGGGCATCGCTCGCGCGACAGTAGGCAGGCAACGGCGACGACCACTCCCTGGCCTCGCCACCGTGCTGAGAAGACGACGGCCTCGGCCAAGCAAACCTCCGGCATGGACGACGCATCAGAAAAACCGTATGGTTCCCAGCCCATGCCGCGGCCAAATCCAATGCAATGGAATGACAGAGGCTGGCATCACCGTAGCGGCGGACATACTGAGGCAGAGAACACCTGGACGCAGGGTCGACAAGTCGGCAATAGCATCCTCAATCATTTGACCTACTGAGGCGGAGAGCTCAACTGATTTGGTTTAGGGTGTGGGTTCGGGTTCAGGGTCTGAAGCGTGAACTGCACACGCACGCGCAGACTGAAATACAGAGAGAGAGGGATCGACCGAGCGAGACAGGGTGGGGGAGATGGGGAACGCACCGAGCCCAAGAGCTGCTGCTTGTGTACGAGTTTGCAGCCATGGAGGCTATGGCGTACAGACCTCCAAAACACAAAAAAAATGACAGGTACCAGATGCAATTGAGAGGGGAAAGATCGGGAATGGAAACGGGAGCTCACCGGGGTGCTGTCGACGGCGTTGGCTGGGTGTGACGGTGACGGAGACGAAGGTGCGACGGCGAACTGCCACTGCCTCTCTCCCTCTCGGTACAGAACAGAGGGAAGGGGACAGAGAGGTGGGAGGAAGAGAAGAATTGGCGGCGGGGGATGGGGAGGGGTCCTAGGGTTAGGGCGAGCAGGAGGGGGTAGGCATCGTTTTATCCAGGAGGTGGAGGAACTCCGGCCGTTTAACATCTGCAGCTGTCGACGTGTACCCCGTCGATGCAGTGCCGCACAAGGAAGAAGGAGTAGTGGGCTGGAAAAGGGAGGGGAGATGGGCTGGAGTGGGCTTGGCCAGGTGGGCTAGAGGGGAAGAAAAAAAAATGGGCTGGTCTGCCTCTCTTGTTGTTTTTAATTTTCTGGTTGCACCTTTTTTTTGTAGAAAAGAGAGAGAGAGAGAGAGAGAGAGAGAGAGAGAGAGAGAGAGAGAGAAAAGGATAGGGATTTTGGGAGTTTAACTTTTTAGGAAAATAATATTAATTTTCAAAACAGTAATGTCAAAGCAATGTTAACATTAATTTCAAAATTTGGAAATATTAATTTGATTTTAATTTGTTAGTTGAATTTTCAATTAGGGTTTCACATAGCTTTGATTTTTAAAATAAACAAGTTTTATTTAATAAGATCAAACACTATGAAAACTTAGTGAGTTTAAAATGTTTGGAAGATTTTAATCTTTAAACCACATTTGGAACATGCCAATTATGATTGATTTTGAATTGAATTTGAATTTACCATTAGGGTGTTGATAAAAAGGAATTTTTATTTAACAAGCAATTTAAATAAATTCAACTTCAACTATTGAAAAACAATTTGAGTTGTTTAGTTTGCAACTTTTAATTGGAAATTTTGGACATGTTTTGAAAGTTTAAATTGGTTTGAACTTTTCAGTTTTTTTTTGAAAACAAGGTGCAATGCTTATGATGCATGTGATGCAAAGCAAAAATAAAACAACCAATTTTCTAACTTAGGGGGAACACCCCAGGTGTTACACCGAGCACCACCTCCGCGCCCGAGGACACCGCGACGCCGAGCACCACCGCTGACGGGTCCGCTGCTTCGCCCGAGGAGTCAGCCATTTGATCCCCTTCCATGTCGACATAGCCGCCGTCGTACTTTTGTCGACCTGTGATACTCTGATCGTCGAACTGCGACATGTTGATCATCGTACGCTACCTTATTGATCGTCGAACCTAGGATTTTTTTTGAAACGGGAAGGAACTTTTTAAATCTACGGTGTTAGTTTTCGCTTTTATTGCCAAAACCTAGGGTGCGGCCGGAAACGTGTGCTCTCCAAGCCGAAAAATTCGCCGGTTGAATCTCCCAAATGGTTTCGCCGGGTGTGCCGGAGGCAAACTGCCGGAGATGCTCTTAGGCCATCTCCTGCGGGGCTGCTAAATTGCCCCGGACAGGCCGGATTTGAGCAGGCCCGGACAAAACGAGGCCCCTGCGGGGCTGCTCAATCCTGGCCTCGGTCCGTTTTCGGTCCGTGGCTGCTCAAACCCAGACCAAATTTGGTCCAGATTTGAGCAGCCCGCGGACGGGAAATGGACGGGCACGCGCGGACGCGTCACCGCTTGGTCAAAGGGCATGGCCCGCGGGTCAGTGACCGTGGCGACGACTGGCCTTCCCCACCGGTCCTATTAAATGGGACCGCCGCCACGCGTTTGTCCCCACGCGCACCAGTCCCCACACTCGACCGCCCCCTCACTCTCCACTCTCTCGCCTCCCCTCGCCAGCGGCCGCAAAAACCCTAGCGCTATGGGCCGCAGCTGGCTGAACTGGGGGAAGGCTAAAAACGACCACGAGGCCGGCAGCTCCCGCCGCCGCGCCTCCTCCCCCACCCCTCTCCTACAACCACCGCCACCGCTAACGCGGGCCGCTCGCGCTCAGGCGGAGCAGGTCGCGCCGCCCCCTCCTCCCTCTCACGGGCGCGCCGCCCCCTTCCGCATCGCTCCAGCGCGCGTCCGCGATCGGCCCTACCTTAACAAGAGGAAGTGCCAGTGTTACTGGGACCGCGCGATCCCAGTGCCGTGGTCGAACATCCACCTGCCGGACGGGTGGCACCTCAACCGGGACCGCATCCCGGTGCCGCCCGTTCCGAAGAGCGGCCTCGAGCGGGGGGTGGAGATCCACCGCCGCCGCGACGAGCTGCCGCCTGACCTCCGCGGCCACCCCGCGTTCGCCGTGGACAGTCCCCATTGGGACACTTGGTTCACGGACGAGCACAACCTGCGCCGCAGGTCGTTCTTCGAGGCGCGCCAGGCGCGCGGCGCGGCCCAGTACGCGCCGCCCTCTCCACCACGCCCGGCGCGACGTGGACGCGCGGCGCCTCCCCTTCGCATCGGGGACCCCGCGCCGGTCGTCAAGGACGAGCCAATGGAGGAGGCCCCCCATTGGTACGAGGATGATGACGACAAGGAGGAGCCCTATATGTTTATAAAGCGAGGAGCTGCAACTGGCCATGGCCATCGAAGCCTCTGCGCGGGAAGCGGAGGAGGCGGCCGCGGCGGAGGCGCTCGCGGCGGTGGCCGCCCAGGAGGCGGCGGAGGCCAGGGCCGTGGAGCAGGCCGTGGCGGCCATGCACGCGCCATACGCCCACGAGGAGGAGGCCGACGAGGACGAGCGGGACCCAATCCCGGCGTGGTTCGCGCCCCTCGTCGGCATGAACTGGCAGTGGACAGGGCCACCGTCGGAGCTGCCCGCGGCGCCCCAGCTGCCCGTCACCCAGCCGCCCACCCATCCACGGGACGCCGCGCTCCTCGCCCACCTCGTGGAGGATCCGGAGTACATCATCCTAGAGTAGGATGGTCCGGGGACCCTCCGGCCTCCGCGACGCCACTGGCCAGTGGCCATCTACCTAGGGCTAGTTTTTTTTGTTTTAAATATTGTAAAAACTATGGGCCCCTCTGGGCCCTATCATATCTATAAAATGTCCGGTTTTGGTATGAGGAGGCCCATAGGAGGCACCTGGCCAGGTCCCAGTCCGCGCTGCGCGAACCCCTGCTCAAAAAGACAAAATCCGGACCAAATAAGTCCGGAATTGAGCAGCCCGGAGGAGATGTCCTTAGCAGCGGTAGGTGCCGACGCACGTGGATCACTTGCACCTGTCCAGCGACTTCAATCACCCAAAACAGGAACAGGAGATTTTGTCGTCCAGCCCGTCTAAAGGCATCACACGCTTAGAGCATGTCTAACAGGCCCCGTATCACGCGAGCGCCCCGTATAATTCCGGCGGCATACGGGGCGCGGGCCAAAACGGCCGTCTAGCAGGACCCGTATGCCGCCTGGCCCGTAACAAAAATTTACGGGGCCTGCTCCACCGCCCCCTCCGCCCCGTACATATAGAGGGTGAGGGTTCGGGTGGGGGTCCAACCCCCCACCCGCAACCCTAGCTCCGCCGCGCGCCGCCGCCGCATTCGCACTTCCGGCGAGCAATTACGCACGCTTAGCCGCACAATTAGAATCTCCACCACCGCCATGAGCTCCCCCGACGCCTCCGGCTCCTCCACCGCCCGCTCCAAGCGCCGCCGCGAGCCGGAGACGCTCGAGGAGGCGTGGCGGCTCCATTGCAAGCACTCTGTTGCAGGGAGCCGCCGGAGCGTGTGGAAGTACGTCGCGTGGCCGGAGGCAATGCCGGACACGCTGAAGGACTACGCCCCGGGAGGGATTTACTACACCGTCGACCCGCCGCCGCGGCCGATGAGCGGCCGCAAGTTCGAGAAGTGGCTCGCCGAGAGGGAGCTGCTGCAGTCGTGCAAGCGCGGCGGCGACGGCGCTAGCGGCAGCGGAGGAGGACGCGCGGCAGCGGAGGAGGAAGCGCTGCCGGCGACAGAGGAGGAGGAGGAGGCCGCCTTCGCGGCCGCGCTCGAGCTCTCGAAGCAGGAAGCAGAGGCGCGGGCGCGGGCGGAAGCGGAGGAGGAGGCGAAGGCCGTCGCCGACGTCGAGGCCTTCAAGGAGATGGAGGCGAAGGCCGGCCCCGTCGTCTTCCTCGACTAGTTATAGGTTAGATTTCTAGCAGTTGTAGCAGTTCTAGCAGTTCTTGTAATGGTGATCTGAACGAATCAATGAAATCAAGCTTCTTCTTCTCTCCCGCGTAGTTCGAATTTAAATATACGGGGCGGATTTAAGGGGACTGCTAGACGAACTCGAAAAACTGAGCAAAGATTTTCCTAATTTTCCTATACAGGGCCCTCTACACGCGATTTAGAGGGCCAAACTTTACGGGTCCTGTTAGACATGCTCTTAGATTGCCGTCTCCAGCTAGCAATTGGTGTCAGCAAGATAACGTGCTCCGAAACACAGCAAAATTTGTCCTCTCACGTACGCATGGATTACGGAACCATAAATAAGATCAGCAAATTTAGAAAATTACTCGGGGCACCGCGCGCGTTCTTCGCTGATTAAGTGCAGTGCAGGGTGCAGTCACATGAGTGGCCGACCTCGTCGGGTCGTTGTCGGGTGATAGATGAGAGTCCGGGCTTGGTACTCGGAGAGTCGGAGTAGTATCCGGGTACTGTGAATTGCATGTTTCGAGGGTGTTGCTCGGCATGCATATATTGACATGACAGATTGTGCCTAAGATACTGTGTGAAATTGTTTTGTCACAACTTGTCACATGTGCTGCACTTCTCAGCGGCTCCACTTAATTGTGGCCGACTGGCTGGTGCCTTGGCTAGAAAGGCAAAGTGAACGATGGTGAATGATCCTCGGTCGGCCTACTGTGGTGTGCTGTAATTACAGCGCTTCCATCTCGGCTTTCCAAATAATTAACTGATGATGCTGATGCATGCTCTGTCCGAATGACATGGCCAATTTTCTCTTCTCTTTTGATCTGAACCATGATTTCGACCCAAGGCGTACATAACAGGTACACGCCGGGGTGTAGCTAGCGCGGGCAGGCTGATAGACAGTTAGGCAGTCGTTGATAGTCCGTGCATTGCTCTTCATCAAGCCGGCGTTGCAGTATCTCCGTGATTAGAACTGTAGGTGATGTTGCGCTGATACCTAAAAGTCCCTTCAGCAAGAAAAGTTCCAGCGCCTAATTTAGCACTATCAATCCATTGTCCGGTGCCTGATTGGATTGGAACCCTAAGAGCATCTTCAGTCGCGACCCCTAGTAGACGTCCGCAACAGTGCCCGGATCGGTCCTTTGGGGGCTCGTCTGGACGGCACGGTGTGTGTGTGTGTGTGTGGGGGGGGGGGGCTGCCCACTCACAGCCCGAATTGGAGCCCCCACAAACAAACAAAAAGACGCCCAAAAATTTTAAACGACGAATTCATTCAAATTTTTAGGATATTTTATAAATTTTTAATGAAATTTAAACTAAAAACTGAAAATTAAACTAAAACGGCGTGTTCACTAGTTGAACACGTCGTAGCTGTCGTCGCTCCCGTCGTCCTCGTCGTCGCCGCCCTAGTGGCTCGACCCCGCCTCGTCGTCGTTGGCCGCCGGTGGGTCAAGGTCGATCAGCGGCGCGCCAGCCATCGCCGCCATGTCGGAGACAGACAACGCGGCCGCCGCGAGGGACAGTGCGGGCGGCGTGTTGTACGACTCTTCGCACGCCACCCGGACGCCCTCCGGGTCATCCTCCGTCGCCGACGCCGCCTTGAGCACCTGGAGTTGCTCGAAGAGGGTGAGGGGGCGCTCCAACCCCGGCTCCTGCTTGGGCGCGCGCAACCCAGGTTCCGGCTTGGGCACGAGGAGGGGCGGCGCAGGGCGACGGCGGGCGGACTGGGCGCCGCTCCCGCCTCCGATGTGTAGGCCACCGGAGCGCCGTGTCGACCCGCCGGAGCGCGGCTCCTGCTTGACGCGCAGGTGCGGCGGCGTGAATGCCCGCGGCTCCGTCTTGGGGACGTGCAGAGACCGGACGGAACGCCGCGAGGAGCCGCCGCCGGCGGAGGAGGAGGAGGAGGAGCGCGAGAGGGAGGAGGACGGAGTCGACGTCGGCCGTCTGAGGTCCCATACGGTGGGCACCGGCCAGTGGAGGCGTGGGTTCTCGCCAGCGGCGACATGGGCGAGGATGGCGTCAAAGGTGAAGCCCTCCTGGGCCCAGAAGGCGTTCCACCTGTATTTGTTGCTCTCGTGGGCGGGCGGCGCCGGCCCGAGGCCGTCCCAACGGTTCCAGCACTCCTCGTGGATGCGCTTGAACTCGTGCTCGTAGCGCGCCGTATTCGCCGGGTCCCAGGCGGGGTCGGCGCGCTGCTCCGGCGTCAACTTGTCGTAGAAGTGGGCGAGCACCTCGGAGTTCCATGAGGCGTCGCTCAACTTGGGCGCGTCCGGGATGGGGACGCCCGCGCGCCCGATAGACGACCTGTGCCAGGCGCGCATGTCCGGCGGGCACGGGTACCAGGCGGCGAAGAGCACACACGCCTGGTTCTTGCGAAGGGAACGACGGGGGAAGCCATTGGCGGGGAGGGGGTCCAAGCGGGCGGCGAGGTGAGTGGCAGAGGACGACGAGGAATGAGGCAGAGGGCGGCGAGGAGGGAGGCAGAGTGTGCGGCGCGCAGAGCGGCGTGGCAGCATTTTATACCCGGCGCGGTAGGCCAAAAGGCCACGCCCGGATTAACTCTGGCGGCCGCGTGGGCGACGTGACTGGCCGAAACGACGGCTCGCTTCGGCCCTGCGTTTCTGCGCCGCCTCGGGAGAAGACGAAGACCGGGCGGCGCTTTGACTGCGCGCCCGTCTCACTGACGAGCGGGCCCGCGGACGCCACGCGCCCGTTTCTTCTCGTCCGGCGTCCCCACGGGATCCCCTACGCGGCGTGGTTAGGCTGGGCTTCCGGACGGGAACTGGGGGCGTCCGGACGGGAGAGCCCATTGGGGGGCGCGACTGGGCGCGCTCGGGGCCCGTCCGGACGAGAAAGGTCTTGGGGGCGGCCTTTGGGGGGGGGGGCACGACTAGAGATGCTCTAATAGTATCTCCACGGTCACCTGCCGAATTTGTGTCCCGCACCCCAATTATGACATATTTGGGAACGCCGGAAATGTGTCCGGTCCTAAATGTAACACCCGGGGGATTCCCCCCCAACTAGAATTGTTTGCTTTTCCTTTCTCATGGCATTGCATCACATGCATCATTTGCACCTCTGTTTGCAAAAACCAATTCAAAATTCAAACCAATTAAAATTTCAAAACCAATTTTCCAAATTTCAAAATGCACCTTTGTTCTCAAATAAAATTGTTTTCAATAACATCTCAATTTGTTCCACCAAACTTGAATTTATAAATAATTCAATTGTTCAAAGTTGAAGTAAATCCATCAGTGTGAAATTCCCTCAAATTCTTTCCAATTTCAAAACAGTAACCAATATTCAAAATTTGGAGAAATAAAAGTTGGTGCACCTGGGCATTTCAGTTGCCAAGTGCAAAGAAAATTGTTTTCATAATTTTTGGAGTTTCAAAACCCCCTCAAATTCTTTCTCATCTCTCTTTCTTTTACAAAAAAAAGGGAAAAAGAAAAAGAATAAAAGACCTGCTGGGGGAGGCAGGCCCAAAAGCCCACCTACGACCCCAAAGCAGCCCAGCCCACCCACGTACCTTTCTTCTCCGTACGACAGGGGAATCACGAGGAGGGCGTGACCCTCCTGTCGCTGTCCACCTCCATGGACCCCTCCACCCACGCTCCTCTCCTTTATCATCTTCCCCTCCTCCAAGCCACCTCCCACCTCCCAAACCCTAGCCCAACCACTCCCTCTTCTCCCCCTCCTGCGCCGCCGTTTTCCCCTCCCTCTACCTCCTTCTACCACACCCCTCTCTGCACTTTCTGAACCCCAAAGAACCTCTCCATGGCCGCGTCTTGGAGCTCCGCGCGCCGTCGCCGTGTTCGTCGTCGGGCCCCGTTCTCTGCGGGAATGGAGAGGGGGCACCTCTCTCGTCGCCTTGATCTCCTCGGCCGGCACGGAGAGGCGTCAGGGGCGCCACGCCGTCGCCGTTTTCTCCCCGGCGAACAACGTCGTGACCGTCTCCGTCAGGTCCGGGGTGTCTTCCCCGAGCCCGTCCCTTCCTTCTCCGACCTCTCCCACGGTGAGCCTCCGTCCACCTGGACTCTCTTCCCCTCTCTCCCCCCTCCCCCGCTGCTCTGTGTGCTCGCCGTCCCGCGATGGCCACCGCCGGTTTGTTCCCGTACGTGGTGTTCCGATCGGGGCTTCAGTTTCGTCAGTTATAACAGGGCTGGTTTGCCTCTTATTCGGCCACGCACGGATGTGTTCAAACCCATAGCAGCAGCGCAGTGGCTTAGGCCTCGGTGCGCTCCCCCGCAGGCCCAGGTTCGATCCCCCGCGGTGCGTATTAAACCCCCCTTTTTGGGATTTTCTCTCCACACCGCTGGGCCCACCTGTCATACACGGTGAAGGCCCAGTCACCTTCTAGCCGCCACGCCAGCGCCCGCGTGGCACCCGTCCCCACACGGCAGTGACTCAGGGTCATAGCCCACGCGGTCAGATCTGGATCTTGCCCCAGATCTGCGCCCGTTTTCACAACCAGGCCCCTGGCCATGTTTTCCCTTCCACCCAAGTCCCCAGAAATTACAGAATAGCCCCTGGTTTTCAAATGCTTATAAATAATTCAAATGAACTCCAAATTTAAAATGTAAAATATGGTTTCCATGCAAAATTGAACAAGCTTTCCAAATATAAACTTTGTTTCCTGTTTTGAATAATTAAAATTGGTTAAATAATTTAAATCTTGTTTAATTCATTTAAAATTGCTAAATTAATAACTTGGTCAAACTAAATTCTTTTTTAACATATAAAATATGTTTTCCATCCCATTTTTTCATGAACTTTGCAAATATCAACTTTGTTTTCTGTTTTAAATAAGTTAAATTGCTGAAAACAACTAATTATTTATTTAATGCATTTAAAATTGCTAATTTGATAACTTGCTCATTTTAATTCCAAATCCAACAAATAAAATATGTTTTCATTCCAGAAAAATGCACTCAATCTGTTCATGCCATCCATGCCTTTGTTTGCATCTTTCATATTGCATTTTACTAGGGTTATGCATGTTCACCTAAATAACAAACATGGAATGTGTTGGGGTGCTCAATTAAATTGGTCCCTATTCCATTTAATTTGGTTTAGCTCGTCTATTATTTGTTTTCCATGCTAAACAACATTTAATATGATGGTTAGATAAACAACTTGAACCATAATTATTTGTCCGGACTCCGGGTCCGATTAAATTGTCTAAATTGCATTTATGCGTTGCATCCCGCATGTCATGCATATAAAATAGGATCATGCTAGATCTTTTGTCGTAGACGTAATTTGTGCATCCGGTGTTTGTTCTAGTTCGTTGCTTCTTCGCGGATAGGACGTTGAGATGATGGGAGCAACGACAAGTTCGGATGTACCTCTACTTGCTGGATTCCAGGCAAGTATACTCACTTGCTACCTATGGCTGCCTTTCATCACTTGTTACCGATTCTTCCTGTTGCCTTTATTCTAGACTTATGATTCGATGCTTGTGTCTCGATCCTATCATATGTTTACCTTGCAACCATGATATAGCCTTCCTTCCACTTCCTATTACCCGTTGTTTGTTTACCCCGTTGGCCCTCTTGTCGTAGTTGCATGCTTAGTGTTGTTTGCGCTCGAGTCCTGTTGTCCTTTGTCCTATCACCTGTTTAGTCGATAGTTGGGTTTCAACTTAATCAACAACAAGTTAATGTTTTGGGTAATAATAATTTGATGATAAGGCACCGGCAGGAGGCCCGGCGTGGTTTTGAGGCCTGCTAGTGTCGAACTTAATTAGGAAAAGGGTCTTGTCCTCCGATCCATGATGAGCGCACTAGCCGCATGTGGGAAGCGAGTATGGGCGCCCCCCGCAACTTTTATTCGATTCGCATCTTGTCCAAATCGCCTCATTTAGTTCGGGTTTTTCCATTTGCCGCATGCATATGCAGGTGCGAACCCTTGGCGCCAGGGTGGAACTTTTGTAGTCGGCATTTAGGGAGACACGTTCTTAGAGTGCTATGAGGGTCCCCTTTTCTTCGTGGGGCTTGATTAGCCATGCGCTCAATTGCACGGGGTTCTTTGGGCTTGATGCGAAGAAGAGTTGGGTTGTGTTGAGTGCCTCGCTTGGTGGAAGGGCCTTTCCATCTGGCGGGTTATTCTTACGCGTACGGCCAAATTGGTGCATCCCTGCAGGGTTAATCTTCTCGAGAAGCCGTGTTGTCCGCGGTTATGGATGACTTGGTGAAAGTGCTGGCTAACAAGTACTCAGACAACTTACACTTAACGATCATAACTTGACTAGTAATATAGATTACCTCCACCATGAAAATGAATGTCACCTTAATCAACAGTGTGAGTTTCCTTGAGTTGCTTCCTTAGTAGGGGGTAACACTGGATGGGTATTGTTTGGTGAGTAGTTATAGTTGGTTTTGTCGCGCTATCTTATCCCTTTCTTTTAGCCGGATGTTGTAGCGCGTCTCTGTAGTTAGTTAGTGCAGCCCGCTGCCGCTTCGTTGCAATAATCCCTTCCTTCCGTTGTACCCAGAGTATTTGTATCTTGTGATGATTGGTTACGCTGGTATCTTGTGAGTATGGTTTATCCACTTGCCAGTACTTAATAGTACTGACCCACGAATCCATTTCGTGGCTGCATATTCCACATTGCAGTCAACAGGTTTGAAGTCTGACGACGTTAGCTTGGGAATCCCTTCGGCTTGGCCTGGGCAGGGATTGGACGCCATCGGTTATCTTCAGGACTCTTAGTCCAATTTGTATCTTGTCCGTAGTCGGACAATATGTTGTTTCTTCCGCTGTCATTTGGATCTTTGTATTGTATCAGTTGTATCCTTGACTCGTTTGAGTCGTCTTGTATATACCTCCTCTGTTGTTGTTGTGGATTATTCGTGAACTGTTGTAATGTTATCACAAGTGGCAACCTGGAATCGGTTATTATGTGGATTTTGGCGGGAATGCTGAAATCTGCATAGTGTCCGATCTCGGGGCGTCACACTAAATCCAAAAAAAAACTCCTAGGGGAACCCTCTAAATAGGATCCCCAATATTATGCATTAACACAAACACTTTGGATTAAAATTTTAAACTTGATATAGTTGAACAACTGCTCGATATTTTTATAGAAATTTAAACTATAGTGACATCGGGAACTTGATTTAAACTATCCTAGACGCTGCTCAGGTCTTCCTTCTCGTCGTGGTCATCGCTCGCCGCCATGTTCGAGGGGCCAACCTCGTCGTCGTTCATCGCCCAATCTTTGAAATAGGTCGGGGAGACGGGCGGACGAGCTCCCACCTGCGCGATCCAACGCATACGTCCTGGCTTGCACCCCTATCAGATGCACCTCCGCCTGCTGTGAGCACGCGCTCAGAAGCATGTCGTGGCGCTGGGTGCTTTCCTCCCTGCGCGGTATCTGTAGCTGTTGCGCCTCCTGGTCCATCTCCTTAGCTTCATGGGCCCGACGGAAGGCATTGGCTACCAGGACGTCGTGGTCATTCGCCGCGTTTCTACGGGAAGCCTCCGCTCCTGCCGCGCCAATCGCGCCGCGTTTAGCTCCTCGTGGGCCGCGCGCTGGGCAGCCATCAAGGAGGCGAGATCGTCCTCCCTCTAGGCGATGAGAGTGAGCTGCTCGTATGACGCAGCCTCGGCATTGAGTTGATCGTAGACCTGCAGCTCAATGGGCATGCTCCTCCTATGGGTGCTCTCAAGGGAAGTCTAAATGGTGAACGCTTCCGCGATTGCATCCGCCTCCTTGATGCCCGACCTCACGCGGTGGAACGCCTCCTTCTTGTCCCATGTGGAAAACGAGTTGTAGACGATGACCTGGTTAGGCCATAGCGGATGGCGCTACTCCGGCTCATGTTGCGGGTCGTGTTGTGGCTGGTGCGCCTCCTATCACGCCTGACGCAGTGGCTGATCCTGCTGCCCCGCCTCCTTCCCCTCCCCATCCTCGTATCCCCAATCATAGTGGTCGTCACCACTTCTGGCGTCTTCATATGGCGGGTCCTGCCCACGGTGCGCTACCTGTTGGGTGAAGGTGACCCTCGAGGTATGCATGCGGCATGGCATGGTGCGTCGAGGGCAAGACAACGAGGAAAGGCTACGCCGAGGTCAAGAAAGTGAGAAAAGGCTACGAAAAGGTCGTGACGATGAGAAAATACTAGGGCGAGGTCGAGATGGGTGTGAAACAGCTACTACGAGAGGGTTGACTTTTATAGTTGGCCGCTCCTTGGGCGGGAAACGCATGCACGGAGCTTTGGCGCTGCACGGGATCCGACCAGCGGGCGAGGACGCGTCGGAGCACGCGTTGTGTCAGAGCGAATGGCGGCGACACGTCCTTGCCGCACTGGCCCTCACACCGCTTGGGAGCTGTGAAGGCTGAGCCGCCGTATGGATTGGACTGGTCGGCGTAAGTGTGACGCGTAAAACAGAGGTGCACCACCATCGTGTCGCATCATCGACAATCACGTCCAATTGTCGCCATCACGCGGCCGAAACGACCTTCTGTCCGGCATATTTAATCATCTTGTGTATGACGAGGTGGCCTCATATGTCGAATGGGGTGCTCGGACAATGTTCGATGCCCGAGCAGGCCTCAAGTATGACAAATCTCCTGGAGTTCCGGACACAATTTATCTTACACCGTACACTTGGCATACCGCTATGGAAGTTTTTATATACCTACCTACGCCTTTAGGGGCCGTTTGCGTGCCCGTTCTCTAAGAGAACCTCCCGCGTCACTCTCTAAATTTGTGTCCGGCGTCCCCCCAATGGAGCCCTCTTTGGGGGGTCTCGCACCGATGTACGCCATGATGGGGGGTGACGCCCACAACAGCGCCACCCAAACGGCCCCTGGTCATATATTGATATTTTTCATCCATGTTTGAAAAGCCCAATGCAATCTCTCTTCAACTCGAATTAGTCGTCGTAATCCTGAACGCCGTGCACAATTCTCCTGAACACATCTCTGTTCATCCTAAATCGCCGCCAAAATTCATGAGGCAGGTTTACCGGTATTGAGAAGAAAACAAGGGTCGGGGAAACAACATCGAGCGGCGGAAAGCCGGACTGCCACGGTGGCTGCTGCCCGGCTGGGTAGTTGGCGACAACAAGGGTGGCGGAGATGGGGCGAATAGCTAGGGAGGGTAACAACACGACGGAGTGGGAGGGGCAAATTGTTGGATGTATTCTCAAAAGGCAATAATATTTATACATCTGTTTCATAATTATGATTCATATTACTATGATATAAGTGTCGTTGTTCGTGAATATGAGATTCAAAGGAAAACTCATGCTTACGTGTAGTAACATGAACACAAAAATAAACAATAATCTTGCCTTTCACGACTAATTTATTGGATGTTTGATGACTATATTTTTTTGGTCATGGACATTGTTTATGTGAACATCAATGAATAGCATATTGTTGGAAGGAACAATATAGTTGGGTATTCCCTAAGTAGATTGTTATGATAAGATATTTTACTAATACATCTTTTTCCTTAGAATCATATCACAGCACGACTATATTACAATGCATCATTTGACCATGAGGTTATCGTGGTAACATATTTTAGAGATTTTAATTTGGTGTTATCAGGAGTCACACCCTAAACTGGGTGAACAAAAAGGTAGCTACTGGGTAATTCTAAAGGGGTATATTACCTCGATGCTCTAAGATGGGAATTACTCCTACGTAAGAAGAGAGACACATACCTGGTGATACCTTCAATCTGGATTACCAAATTGTAGTATTGTAAGCTTTTTGCCTTGAGACCCAATATTTTATCGAACCAGGAAGTATGTGCTTGATGAGACTAGTGTGAATCTACAAAAAGCGTGCTAAATCCTGTTTTAACCGGGCCAATTCTTTTATTGCAAAAGAGATTATTATCAATAATAAAAATAGGCATGGGCATAAGGCTTCACCTGCAACGGTGCATTAGTAGTATGGGATAAATGATATAAAGTTAAAGTATTTTAGTCTAATTAATCCATATGCTATTTCGTTGTGTAGGCAATGCATCCGTAGTCCCCTATGCCTCTGAGCACGGGTGAGCATAGAGTAATTCATCCAACCTTGGCCATGTATTCATTCCGTCTCGCAGGGTTTCCTCGGTTTTTAGTTCTAAAAATAAAGATGAAAGCATTAGGCACGGTGGTGCCATTGAGAAAATGACAAATAACCACCACATTTGAGGCGGCGGTGTCAGCTAACCACCGCTTTCGGGGGAAATGACAAAGCGCACCGCGTTTCAGGGTAAGTCTATGACGCGGAGCACCAAATTCGGCTAATCGCTCGGTTTAGTCAGCTTAACAGAATTTCTGACTGAAGGGGCCCACTGTCAGGCATACGTGGCAAAAAAAAAAGAAAAAAAAACATAGTCTCTAAAAGTATGCACACACAGGCAAACACTCTCTCTTGTGCCCATTTCATCGAACATGTTATGTGCACCCGTGCTCTGACTCCACATGAAGCGAGGCGAGGAGTGCCCGTCGGCGCGCCTGCTTTGCGCGAGCTCGTCGACGTAGGTGTGGTTGCTCAGCATGTCGGCCTTGGAGCGCGAGGCGAGGAAGCGGAGCTCAGCGCCGGCGCCCCGCGACTGTTACGCGTCGTCGCTGCGCCCCGCGACCGGTACGCCGGAGTTCCTGGGGCTCGATAGAGCGGACACGCTCTAACCGCAGTCGGGCACCACCAGCGACGTCGTCGTCGGCGTGCTGGACACCGGCGTGTGGCCCCATGGACAAGTCCAAGGAGTCGCGCTCGCAGAGGGACAACGACGGCCACGGCACGCACACCTCCAGCACGGCGGCGGTCTCGGCCGTGCGCGGCGGGGACCTGCTCGGGTACGTGCCCCGGACGGCCAAGGGCATGGCGCCGCGCGCGCGTGGCCACCTACAAGGTGTGCTGGGTCGGCGGCTGCTTTAGCTCCAACATCCTCAAGGGCATGGAGGTCGCCGTAGCCGACGGCGTGGACGTGCGGTATCGTGGCAGGCCCGCCCACGACGCCGATCAGGTGCTTCGCCAACGGTACCGAGGACAGGCCGCGCCGCGAGGAGGGAGCTACGATGTGCTCGTCGCGTCCGGCCAGCGCGCGTGCGCGCTCTCCACGGGCGGGGCTCTCTCGTGCTGGGGCAGCGGCGCGCCGGCGCTGAACGGCGAGAACGCCACCGCCGGGTACGCGGCCCTCGCGCTGGGCAAGACCGGAGTCTGCGGGCTACGCACAAACGGCAACATCCGCTGCTTCGGGTACGGCGTTGCTGCGCCGCCGGACGACCTCGCCGGCCTTCAGTACATCGACGTCCAGGCGCAGGACGCCGCGTTCTGCGGCGTTCTCATGACGAGCGGGTCGATCTGCGCGTCGCGCGTGCCGGCCTTGAGGCTAGCGTAGACGCCGCCGAAGTCAATGCCGCAGCGCAGGCCGAGGCGCGCAACGGAGGCGGCGGCGGCGTCGAGCTAGAGGACGCCGCACTCGGACCTCGCCAGCAGCCCTCGAGCTGTCCACACGCATACAAGGTGTTTGACATAGTGCACACCAGAGAGGAACTGCTAAAAGAAAGAGTGGAGACGGTGACATGTGGGCCCAATGGTCTTTTACCGAGAACCTAACGGCAGTCAACGGGTCAGCCCTCTCCCCTTGCCACGTAGGCCCGACAGTGGGCCACGACAATCAGAAATGTTGTTATGGGGCTTAAACCGAGCGATCAGAGGAAAGTGGTGCTCTGCGTCACACGTTTACCCCGAAACGCGGTGCTTTATGTCATTTCGCCCGAAAGCGGTGGTTAGCTGACAACTCGACCGCAAATGTGGTGGTTCTCTGTCATTTTCTCGGTGCGTGCATTGTTAGTTTCTGAGAGATCCGCTTCCAGCAGTCTTACTGATCCTCCTCATACAGACGTTCCCGATCAACCTTTCACTTCACTCTCAATATACCTTTACCTTGATCACTCTTCGGGGTCTTGGGTACCTGACAAGTCCTATGAGCGAGGCACACATAGTATAACACACACACACACAAATAACATAGATGAACTCATTAGACTAATTATCCCATTTAGATGTAGCACATAGCTGCAAGGTTAGGCCTCGGCCCATTGCCTGAGAGGGACTACTCACACATCGCGATCATATAAACAATAGAAAACATTGCAATGAAAATAGTACTTGAATTGAATAGATGGATAGTTCTTACAACGTTTCCAATCACGATGGGATCTAGATTACAAAGTAGAAGTATGGCTATGACTACGGTGGTGGCGGAGATGATGTGGTGGAGATGTGGTGGAATTGCGGTGGATATGCGGCAGCACTTCGTGGTCTTGGTGGAGAGGACGGCGGTGGAGAGGTAAAATGATGCGGCTCTCTTGTGGGGGCTGTTTCTTCTCCTTATATGGGGCTCGAGCAAACAAACTAGGGTTTCGGGCGACTTCCTTCGGGAATTGGCTCTAGGTCTTGTTGAGACTTTTAGTCAGTTTGAGCTGACGGTCCTTTCTAACAGCAGTACGGTGAGCTGTATGGTTGCCACTGATCGTACTATGGTCGTTAAGTGTCCTGCGAGGGTATAATTTATTGATTTTCTAATCTTTATCTTTTCCTTCCTTTTAGTTCTGATTTCCTGTCCAATATTTGCAATAAAAATAATGACATGGACATTTGCAAATAAATTGCACATTAGTGATTAGTGGCAGGTCTACAGTAATATCTCTATCATTTTCATACAAAGATACAGTTTAAATATAGATAAAGATGTGTCATTTTAGGACGCATCACCTGGGCCTACTCGGTATTATCGATTTCCATAAGTTCTACGGACAATGCATGATGATGATACATCATGTGGGATATTAAAATATAGTACTAAGAAAGGGGACACTTCCCAGATAATGAGACAAGATAAAGGTATATGTCAACCAGAGATTGTTTCACGACAATACCGGAATCAATAGTTTCGAGTAAGTTCGGTATCGTGAGTAATGGGAGAATTGTATAGTAACCAACATGTTCATCAGTTTATTCGTATAGTATGTGGGAGTCAATATGGGCATCCACGGCCCTGCTATTGATTATTGAAAAGGAAAGATTTTCCAGTTTCATGTCCACACAATATCGAACTTGTAGGGGAAACACACTTAAGTTTGGGCTTATTTTTGTGTATATATGTTGGTCCGGATCAACTAGGGGTATCATCAGAACAGTGTTTCAGTGTGATATATATATATATTATATATGAGAGAGAATTTATAACAAGTGTGTTGGATGTCCCAGAGTAATAGAAACAGTTTCAATTACTTCTGGAATTTATTACGGAGTTGTTATGAAAAATAAATTGAGGTTGCACGCTTTACGAGCAAGTGCAGGGGACGTGAGATGTCCCGGCGTGTCGAAAATATATTACTGACATCTTTAGATAATATCGATGATTTTATCTATATGGGTTAAGTGGTTTCGGAGAAGTTTCCTGGACTTCCCATATGAGAGGGAGTACCAGGAGGGGGCAGATTCCCCCTTATGGCCAAACTATAATGTTGGGTGCTGCTAGGTGTGCCCTAGTGGCTTCACAGAATGGTACTTATCATCTAGGTATTTTTCCTGAATTATTTAGAGAGAAAAAGAGAAAACAAAAAGGAGAAAAATAAAAAGGGAAGGAGTGGGAGGCGGAGTTGGACTCCAGTTCACCTATCTGAGTTGGGCTAGGAGGGTGGTGCGGCCACCTCCTTGATGGTGCGGACACCCCCTCCTACTTCAACGTGGACTCCTCCCCCTTTGGCAAGTCTCTCCCCTCCTCCCACTATAGAAAGCACCCCAAGGCTCCAAGCAAACAACACAATTGGCTCTCAAGCCTCTCTCTCTTTCTCTAGAAGAATTAGAGGGTCTAATTAGATCCCCTCTAATTGAATTAGAGCTTCTTCTAATTTGGTTTTGAGGTGTCCTCTACCGATTATACCTAGCTTCTAATTACTCTCTCTCTCTCATGTGTTGAGAACTCCACCTTCTTATACACCTACGGCATCTAGTCCTGGACAGTGAAGCGCTGCAGAATTTGCCCAAGCATATGCGTGCATACTCTTACAGGGGTAACACGTGAGACCCTCACTCTGCTGGATCAAGGTGCTGGATACGGGGAGTCGGCAACATCCTCACTCACAGGCTTGTGCGTGAGGATATTCTTAGGCTTCATTGACATAATCACCGCCACCTATTCCGCTACTATGGTGTCTGGTACACGATCTCGGGAACTAGATCTTGGAATTTATATTCACTTATATCTGCATAGCAAGGTGTTGGTTGTTACATAGCATGCATGGTGAAAATTTTATATTCTTGTTGCGCAACCTAGCAGTGGTATCAGAGCGGTCTATGCGTAGGTACAAGATCTGATCTAGAGCACCGAATAGTGTAGGCATTGCATAATTTTGTGCAAGTACAATGGAAAATTCTCCAACATTCAGATTATTTATGATTGCTTCCCAACAAGCTTTGTTTTTTTTCGATGACATATCGAGATTTTTTACAAACTTCTGGCAACCCTAGGATGTTCGAGTTGCCCTTGGCATAGCTCGTCTAGTCCAAAGAAGTGCTTTAGTAGCTTTGGGTCTCTTTATAGTTGGTAACATAAACAATATTGTGGAAGAGGCTCTAGACGTTTCCGTAATGTTTGTGTTTCAATCACCCCGCAATGTCAATCTAGCAACGTTAATAATCATGCCTTATGGAAGGGTAGGTTAATTAACGGTCGTTTCATAGATCCTACAACCACGCTAAAAGATGAAAAACAAACATTAGGGACATCTAACTCTGTTTTGCAGGAAAGGTGACGTGGTATAGTCTCGAAGTTCAGAATTTTGAGATGCTTTACATAACACTGTTTTGTAGCTAGCAAACCATCCTAAACCCGATCATGGTGATGATGATAAAGGATAGGGTTTGCAGTTGTCGTGAACCTCGACATGGCACCATCAACGCAACATCCGTTGGAGATGAAGGAGGGATAGACTAGATCACTAGTTTTACTCGTTCATGTTTTATTATGTTTTCTTTTTGTCCCTTTGATTGTGCAGTAGATGTGGTTATTAGGGTTATTCCTCATTAAAATATCAAGGTAGATCATCCTGTTCGAACCGTAGCACCATCAAACTGATTGAGGTGCACGTCCATCACCTAGATGCAGGGGTCAACGTGTTCTTATGATTAGAAGGCGGGCATCAAGCTGGTCCATACTCATCACATGGATACAGGGGTCAGTATGACATCACTTGTTGCAGCTGGATCAGTTGGCTGTCTTGACGTTCACACATGAAAGTCATGAGATCAGAGGACATACTTCGAAAGGTAAAGCGGAAATCATGGTGTTAGTTATTGGAAAGTTGTCCTACCCGTTGTAAGATTACGGCCATTGAGGTGGCTACATCCTTTGGTTATAAGTTGAGCGTGGATTCTGTAATACATTAAATTCTGATCACGCGGAATATCGGATTTAGTGGGAGCACATAGTTAATTATTTTAACAATTGGTTAGGAAAATAATTATGAATATCTCTAGGTGAACTATTGATTTTTTTAGATCCCTGGCTCGTAACGCACCCGCTATCAAGAAAGAGTACGTCCTCGATGTTCCTCTTCCAAAGGATCTCGTTGACGATGCTTCTAATGCTTAAAAGGATGCATAGACCTTGATGAGTGATGATGCAACAGATGTTCAATGTCTCATGTTGACATGTATGGATCCTGAGTTGTAGAAATGATTTGATCGTACGCCCGCGTATGATATGATCATTGCACTCACGGCCATGTACCATACACAAGACAAGACTGAACCTTATGAGATAACAAAGGCTTTGTGGCCATGTCACATGGCAGAATGAAGCTCACCGAGCGAGCATGTAATCAAGATGTTTGGTTATACTAGGCTTCAGTCATTGGATTCCAATCCCGACTGAGCTAATTACAGATTTGATATTGGCCTCACTTCCACCGACTTACAACGGTTTCATCATGAATTACAACATGAATGAGATGGATAAAACACCAAATGTGAGGAGGGAAAACAATAAAGTATTGAAGGTTTCCGAGACTACACCATTCAATAAGAAAAAGAGCAGAAAGGGCAAAAGTGCTAAAGCACAGAATAAGCCCAAATTTTCTGCACATAGTAAGTCTAAATGCTTTTTCTATAAAAAGAAAGGGCATTGGAAGAGGAACTGTAAAAGTTACCTCAAGCAAAAAGAGAAATTCACCTAAGGTGATAAAGGTATAAGAGTTATACCTGATGATATTTTTCATTCTTACTTGTATCTCTGGTGTATCGATTGCCAAAATTATTTTATGCATTCTATATATGAGCTATGAAATGTAAGGAGATGGAAGAATAAAAGGTGTTGATGAGCATCAAGTTAGGCGCATAAAGGATCATCCAAGGATGAAGAAATCTCCACTTTTATTTTTATAATTCGAAAGATTTATGAGTTTAGGCTCAAGTTATTGGAATAAGGTCACATGTTTGGCGACGTAATACTCTTGTGGATTGATAGGACAAAGTCCTAATTATCTTATGGGAATATTATTGATCGATCTCATCATGGATGATCAAGTTACAACTCTTTTGAATTTATGAAATATCATTTATGTTGAAATATTTTGTGATCAAGTTGGCACCACCTTTGTGTGGCACTATGATTTCAAACACATCATTTACATGATGAATATTTGATATATTGAGTGAAGTACTTAATAAATTTCACACTTCCATGAAGAGTGAATTTGTTTAAGTTTTCAAGCACATAGAGAAGTCAACAACAAAGAGGGTTATTGATGATACTCTCGTCAATAATAAAGGAGATCACAAAAAAAAAATAGAAGTTATGTCTTATTGATTCCTTGAAAGTTTTCGAGTCATAATTTGATTAAGTGAGACAAAGTTAAACACTAAGGAGTCTTTTCCAAGTAGTTCTTGATATTACCCATGGAATAGTATAGTAACTTAAATGTTATTTTAGAATAAAAGTATTGTCTTTCATTTGTGTCATAGTTTTTGAAAGACAAACTATGAAGAGACACATTAGTCTTAGAATCTATAAGTTTCTAAAATAATGAAACTTGATCCTAAGATTAAAGAACAAAGTTGTAGTTTGTTGGTTGTTCCAATTTTACATTGTAAATCCTTATATGAAATCATCACATAAGTAACAAAGTTTTTTTACTAGGGATATGTGATTATTAAAGAATTAATTCCTTGTTGAATTCAGTGGGAGGATAGTATTACTTGAAGAGATTAATGAATCTCCGGAAATAGTTATTAGAGTTGTGCAAGCAAAAGCAATTCAAATGACAATTATTTTAGACTAATATCGAGAGCCATTGCGGTTTGAGCCATGTTTGCTTACCAAGAAAACTCTTAACCAAGAAAGCACATAAAATTTTCAAGGAAACTTGAATAAATGATGTGGATGTAATTAGTAAAGATAATAGAAGGGCTAAAAATAGCTAAATGACTTGGAGTCAAAAAGTATTTTTATACCATTGACTTCAAGTTGAAAAACTTAAAGGAATTCCTGTTGGAATTAAGGGATCATAAAGCCTGTTTTGTCTTAAAAGGTTCTATGAAAAAAATCAAGAGTTGACTACTAAAAATCTGGTGATATGTAACCAAGATTTATCGATCTGTATAATAATTCTGTACGAGAAATTAATAAACACAAATTCCTTTGAAGGAAAGTTCATCGAGTTTGTGTACTAAGTACAATTCGAGCGTTTTTGTTAAATACAAAGGTAATTATCCAAGGGCCAAAATTCGTTTATACGAATAAAAGTCGGTTAGTATAAAATTTTGGAGTGGCAATATGTTTTGTGAAGTAAAACATGAGTTGTTTTGACTTCATGGAAAATTATATATGTCTTGTTTTCTTTAAAAGTCAGTGGGAGCTCATTTTGATGATATCTAAGTCATTAGAAATCATTATAAGGATTTTTTGGACAAAATATGTACCATTGAAAATATTATTTTCTGAGATACATGTGATAGCAAAGTTATTAATTCACAAAAGATGAAAATCCCGAGAGTAAGTTAATATAGTGCTATCAAATAAATATGCATGCAGTTTTAAATAAAAATTTGAAACTTGAGAGAACTAGGTTCTCAGAAAAAATTGAGATTTTCAGTGCAAGAACTAATGTTGAGATCCATTGGTTAGCAATCAAATGATTTATCATTAATGATCATAGTGGAAATTCCTCACATAATGCATTCTGTCAAAATATATAAAAATAATAATTATTGGAAAAGTTCAATTAGCTCCAAATCATTATGAATATCCTCCTCAAAGATATTTTGAAGATGTTTCTTCAAAAGGATGGAGAATAGGCTCCAAATGGTACTTATGTGATAATTATTGATCAAGGATTAAAATATAGTATTGTGATTATATGAATAGCAAGGGTTGAAAATGCTCAACTATTTTGAGCATAAATTTACAAACATTACAACAATAGCAGTAAAGGATAGAAGTTTAAATACTTCTAATATTTTGGCTATCGGTTCATTTTATGGAGTAGGTGTGGTATTTTACAAAAGATGCAGACTTATGTGTGATAAACGGTGAAACTGTATTCTTAGTTGAAACACGAAGGTTTCATCTAGAATAGCCTAGACTGCAGTTGATCTTATGATCAAGGAGTATTATGAAAGAAAGAGTTTCTCCATAATACATAGGGCTCATACAACCTCAAAAGAGGTTGATGACAAATGTCGCTAACACAATGTTTGCATGAGTGATCACTTACATCTTCTAGATCTTTGATGGACTTATACAAACGGATTATTGCCAGCTGTGCAAGTGGAAGACTGTTGGATGTATGCCCAAAAGGCAGTAATATTTATACACATGTTTCATAATTATGATCCATGTTACTATTCTATACCTGACGTGGTTCCTGAATATGAGATTTAGAGGAAAACTCACCCTCACGTGTAGTAACATGAACACAAAATAAACCCTAGTCTTTCCTTTTACGAGTATATTCACCTGTGTCAGCAATCAGATAAAAAGTTTATAGTTCTTTAGATTGACTTCTCCAAAGCTTTTGATATTGTGGAGCATGTTGCAATCTTAAAAATCATGAAGCTTAGAGGCTTAGATGATATTTGGCTTGGATGGATGTATTCTATCCTCAAATCTGGTACCTCCTCTGTTCTATTAAATGGAGTTCCAGGAAATAAATTTCTCTGCAAAAGAGGGGTTAGACAGGGAGATCCTCTCTCTCCACTTTTGTATGTGAGCATGGCTGATCTCTTACAGACCAGTATTAATCATCAATTTAGACTTGCAAATTTGAGAGCTCCTCTTCCTATTCCAAACCATGACTTTCCAGTGGTCCAGTATGTTGATGATACTTTGATTATTATGGAAGCTTGCCCCAATCAGGTTCACTTGATGAAAACACTTATCTCTGAATTTGCTGCTGCCACAGGATTGTGTGTCAATTTTCAGAAATCTAGCTTGGTTCCTATAAATTGCAAGTCTGACATTTCCTCCTCTTTGGCTACTATCTTGAACTGTCAAGTGGGAAAGATGGCTTTCACTTACCTGGGATTACCTCTTGGTTCCACTAAGCCCAGCATTCAGGATTTATCTCCTCTTACAGATGTTGTGGAGAGAAGACTCAATGCTTGCTCCAGATTTCTCTCCTATACAGACATGCTTACATATGTTAACTCTCTTCTGTCGGCTCTTCCCACATTCTACATGTATGCACTCAAACTCCAGAAAACATTGATAAAAATATTGATAGAAGCAGAAGGCATTGTCTTTGGGCAAGGGGAGATTGGTATTCCAAATCACAGTCTTTAGTGGCTTGGTCTACAGTTTGCATGCCTAAATCCAAAGGTAGTTTGGGCATAATCAATTTAGAAATCCATAATGATGCCATGTTATTGAAATACATGGACAAGTTCATGAATAAATCTGAACTCCCCTGGGTTGACTTGGTTTGGCATTCCTATTATCAAGATAAGGTTCCACATGCAACACAGGGAACCGGTTCTTTTTGGTGGAAAGACATCTTGGGGTTGTCTGACAAGTACAGAGGAATTACTAATTGTGTTTTTGGGGATGGTGCTTCCATACTTCTGTGGAAAGATAAATGGTTGGGGCAGGAATAGCTAACTAACAAATTTGAGAGACTTTTCTCTTTTGCCATTAATCAGGACATGTCTGTGTCGGATGCTCTGGCTATGGATGATCATTCTAATCATTTGATCCTACCTATGTCCATGCAAGCTTACACTGAACTTCAAGTACACCAGGCACATATTGCTGATTTGAGAAGTACTCAAAACCAAGATCGGATGTTTGGAGTTTTGCTAGGGCTAAGGGGGTTTCTCTGCTTCCAAATATTACAAGTTAATTTTTTATGCCATTGATACTGAAGATATTTTTAAATGGTTGTGGAAAAGCAGGTGTCTGCCCAAGTGGAAGGTCTTTGCTTGGCTAATGAGCATTGATCGTATTAATACGAGGGATATGATTCAGAGAAGGCATTGACAACTTCAGTCGTGATATCACTGCATTATGTGTGACCTCCACTGTCTGGAAACCAGAGATCATCTTTTCTTAGAGTTCCCCTTTGCGACCAGGTGTTGGAACTTTCTGGAAATTTCTTGGACTAGGGAAGATTCTATTTCTCAGGATTTCAAGACAGCTAAGCTGAATTTTGCTGGTCCTTATTTTATGGAGGTTGCTGTTTGTGCCACTTGGTCCATTTGGAAAGAAAGAAATGGCTTTACTTTTGAACAAGTGAGACCAAGCTTTAGTAGGTGGAGGATCTGTTTCAAGAAGGATATGCACTTGGCTCTTATTAGAGTGAAGGAGAAGCACAAGGACTCCCTTAGCACTTGGTTATCTAACTTCTCCCAGTTTGTCTCTCTGGTGGCTTTGTTTTTGTAAAGCTAGGGTTGAACCTCTCAAACACTGGTTTTTCTTCCCACCCCTTTGTACATGTCTTGAACTTTTGTTTCTCCTTATTATTTAAAATAAAACACCGTGGGGGCTTCCCCTACGGTTTTCATGGTCAAAAAAAATTCATTGGATGATTGATGATTATGTTTTCCTAGTCATGGACATTGTTTTTGTCAACACCAATGAATAGCATATTGTTGGAAGGAAACAATATGGTTGGGTATTCCCTAAGTAGATTGATATGCTAAGAGATTCTACTAAGACGTCTTTGTACTTAGAATCATATAACATCACTCTTATATTACAATGCATCCTATGACCATGAGGTTATCGGGATAACATATTTTAGAGATTTTACTTTGCTACTATCAAGAGTCACACCCTAAACTGGGTGAACAAAAAGGTAGCTACTGGGTAATTTAAAGGGGTATATTACCTCGGTGCTCTGAGATGGGAATTACTCCTACGTAAAAAGAGAGATACATACATGGGCTCACTCGGTATTTTTGATATCCATAAGTTCTGCAGACAATGTATGGAGATGATATATCATGTGGGTTATCATAATACAATAACGATAAAGAGGAAACTTACCGGATAACGAGACAAGACAAAGTTATAAGTGAACCATAGATTGTTTCACGGTAGTACCGGAATAAATAGTCTCGGGTAAGTTCGGTATCCTAAGTTATGGGAGAATTGTATAATAACCAACAGATTCAACCGTTTATTCGTATAGTATGTGGGAGTCAACATGTGCATCTACAGCCCTGATACGTCTCCAACATATTTATAATTTCTGATGTTCCATGTTGATATTATGCCAATTGCTACATGTTTTCTCCCTTCTTTATGTCGTTTTTACACGTTTTCCGGGACTAACCTATTAACAAGATGCCAAGTGACAGTTTCCTGTTTTCTGCTGTTTTTGATTTCCTAAAAGTTCCTATTTTCCCCGGAAGCATCCAGAAGTCCCGACGGGCCCCGGAGGGGGGCCACGGGGTGGCCACACCATAGGGTGGGGCGGGTCCCCTGGCCACGCCACCTGGTGGTGTGGGCCCCCCTGGCCACCCCCGGCATCGCCCTTTCGCCTATTTATACTCCCCCGAGGGAAAACCCTAGAAGAATCGGCGAAATTCCACAAAACCTTCCGCGACCGCCGTCATCGTCAACCCAAGTTTCGGGGGACAGATCTCTGTTTTGGCACCCTGCCGGGACGAGGAAGTGCCCCCGGAAGCCATCTCCATCGACTCCACCGCCATCTCCATCGCCGTTGTTGTCTCCTATGATGAGGAGGGAGTAGTTCTCCCCCGAGGCTGAGGGCTCTACCGGTAGCTATGTGGTTCATATCTCTCTCCCATGGTGTGATCTATATGTGATCGTGAGCTTTGTAATCTAGTTGAATAGGTAGATGTTACCCTTCATCTTGTGCTACTCAAGTGTTTTATTAATATGAACTTTGGAGTCACCTTGTCCCACGGTGTGAAGGTGACAGTGCGCACATCGTGTGTGTCTCCTCTATGAATTGTGGTATTTGTCTAGTACCTTCTAGGGAGCTCATAGTGACAGTGTGGGGTTAACTAGACATGGGAATGCTTACTTTAAGGAATGCTTTTTGCATCCCTTGGCAATGATTAGTGTTCGTTATCCAACCATAGAGGGTTAAGAGTAGCATAGTGAAGAGAAGATATTTAGTTATTCAATTATGTGATCATTGTTGAGAGTGTCCAGTAGTGAAAGTAGGATCCCTAGGCCTTGTTTCCAAGCATTGAAACACCGTTTTCCACCTGTTCTGCTACATGTTTGCTTGCTGCCACATTTATTTCAGATTGCTATTATTACCTATAACCATCCATATTACTCGCATTTCACTATCTCTTCGCTGAAATAGTGCACCTATATACCTGACAAGTATATTGGGTGTGTTGGGGGCACAAGAGACTTCTTGTATCTTAATTGCAGGGTTGTTTGAGAGGGATATCTTTGACCTCTACCTCCCTGAGTGCGATAAACCTTGGGTGATCCACTTAAGGGAAACTTGCTGCTATTCTACAAACCTCTGCACTTGGAGGCCCAACACTGTCTACAAGAATAGAAGCGTGCGTAGACATCAAGCTCTTTTCTGGCGTCGTTGCCGGGGAGGTAAGGTAAAAGGTTCTCACATCCTCGGGTGTGAGTGCTCGAAGTTATTTCCTTTAGATTCTGCAATTAAATATATTTTTCTTGTTTTCACTAGTTAGGCTTAATGCAAAAAAAAAAAAATGAGAGAGCTTTATAATATTTATCTTGAGTTAGGACATGAAGTGTTTGAAGAGAAAATTAAAAACCTATGGAGCTTTATTTGCATGCTAATAGCAATGTCATTAGTATGAATTCTTTGAACATCATTATTGCTAATGCTATGGAAAAGTCTACGCTTGGGGAAGCTACTTTATATGAAAATGATCTTTTTAGTTCCCCAAGCACGAAGGAGAAAATTTGTTTTGATGATGAGCCTATGCCTGTTACATATAGTAGTGATCATGATTGGGAAAAGCACACTACTTTTGATATTTAAATTGATGATATAGAAAGCTCTAAACTTGTGGATGATGTGTTTGAAAATCCTTTTGCTACTGATGATTATATGCTTGATACATATCCTCCTAGTAAAAATGATGATATGTTTACAAATGAACACATTTTGGAGGATAACTATTCTATTGCTTATGATGATATTATTCTTCCTATATATGATGATTACAATGATGAATATGATATTTTCAGTCCACCTACTATTGAGGACAAAATTTATTTTGATGATACTATGCCTCCTATATTTGATGATTATGGTGATGAGAATAATAATGATAGCTATTTTGTTGAATTTGCTCCCACTACTATTAATAAGAATGACTATGCTTATTTGGAGAGTATTAATTCTTTTACGCATGTGGCTGATACGTCTCCAACGTATCTATAATTTCTGATGCTCCATGGTAATATTATGCCAATTGCTACATGTTTTCTCCCTTCTTTATGTCATTTTTACATGTTTTTCGGGACTAACCTATTAACAAGATGCCAAGTGCCAGTTCCCTGTTTTCTGCTGTTTTTTATTTCGGAAAAGTTGTTCTGGAAATATTCTCGGAATTGGACCCCACAAATCCCAAAGTTCCTATTTTACCCGGAAGCATCCATAAGACCAAAGAGGAGTCGAAGACGGGCACCAGGGGGCCCACACCATGGGTGGCGCCCCCTTGGCCACGCTAGGGGTGGTGTGGGGTCCCCAGGGCTCCACCGCCTTTGCCCTTTCACCTATTTATTGCCCCCGGATGGAAAACCCTAGAGACCTGATCAAAATATTCCCGACAATATCCACAACCGCCGTCATCGTCAACCCTAGATCAGGGGGGGTTCTGAAGGTGTCTCCCGGCACCCTACCGGAGAGGAGATCATCACCGGAGGCCTCTTCATCACCTTGCCTGCCTCCAGAGTGATGTGTGAGTAGTTCATCCTTGGACTACGGGTCCATAGCAGTAGGTAGATGGTTGTCTTCTCCTCCTATGCCTCCATGTTTAGATCTCGTGAGCTGCCTAACATGATCGAGATTGTTCTTATGTAACTCTATGTGTTGTGCTTGCTGGGATCCGATGACTATTGAACTTATGCCAAGTTGATTATAGTCTTTACTGCATATGTTATTTGTGATCTTGCATGCTTTTCGTTGCTATCGTCTTGGACTCATCGGCAACGAGATACATAGCGCCCATGCTGATCTACTCGGACTAGCGGCAAGCACCGGAGAACCACAACACAGAACCTCCAACCCGTGTCTCCACATGCGATGCTCCTAATAAAGGTGTGAGACGCTTCCATCGCCAATTCGGATACAAACCTAGGATTTTTGTGTGGATACAACAAATCAAGAGAGAAGGAGAAGATCCCGACACAACTTAGCAACTTATCCAAGCAGAGGCACAACACCCGCAGGCGCAGTCGCCGCTGATACGTTGCAAACATATCTATATTTTTTGATGCTCCATGCTTCTTTTCTACCCAATACTTTTTATTTTCCATATGTTTTCTCTTGGTTTCCTTCATTTTTCATATGTTTTCATTGACTAGCCTATTAACGAGATGCCCCCGGCCAGTTACTGTTTTCTGTTGTTTTTCTATTTCAGAAAAGTTCTTAAAGAAATATTCTTGGAAAGGGCTGAAAATCCATAGCGGTCCATATGCCTTGACGTAATTCCTACAATGTTAGAGCACGTGAACTATATCTCAACATAATAGTATTGTTATACGTTCATGATTTTTCAATTGCCTAGTTGTAATTTGTTCACCCATCATGCTTGTTTTCTTTGGAGATACACCACTAGTGAAACTATGGCCCCCTGTCCTATTTTCCTCATTATTGCAACCTTCTTTCAAGCAGTTTCACAATTGTTTCCTTGTTGTTCCCTTTTTACTTTTATTACTTTTCAATACTCTATACTTTTAATTCTCTAGTTTTTAGCAATACCGGAAGATTGACAACCTTCTTAGAAAGTTGGGGACAAGAGAGAGTTTGTGTGTTGTGTGCAGGTTGCACGCTTGTTGACGCGCTAGACAAAAAACAACCTTCTCCAAGACTACGATGTCCTACTTGTTTGATAACCATGGTTCTTTAATTGGAGGAATTTTTTGCTATACTACATCATACCTTCCACTTGGGGTTACCCAACGAGCATGTGATCACATCTCCATCAGCTGCCAACACCGTGCGAAGATGGGTAGGATTTCATTGACAAAGCCACGCACCTTCATCGCTACCCACCAGATTGGGGAAACACTGACCGTGTTGGGTCAGACCCCCACCGTCACGACACCTCTCCATTATTCCCATAACATCACGGACCACCAAAATACACACGGCCAAGGCACGCAACTCAACTCCACATACCACATAGCCAAGAATCCACGGCTCCACATCTTTTCCATCTCCAGCACGGAAAATGGCCACCGTCACCGTACACAACAACGTCATACCAGCTCTATTGAAACAACTTTATAGCAGCCGCGGCTCGGTGACCCACATCGAGCCCAGATATGATCTATACCTTCCATCTCCATCCCCCGTGTCGCCCCCTACGTGAGAGCTTCACCGCCTGCCAGCCATCGCAGCTACCCGGTAGCCGCTTGCGTAGCTTCTCCTAGCCAAGCTCCGCTGCCTCCATGGTCGGACGCGTTTCCGCCTCCATTTCTCACGATAGTGCCTCTGGGAGAGCCTTTTACATGCAAGATTGCCATGCGGCACGAATTTCATGGTAGGTACAATCCTTATAAGTTTGCAGCAGTTGAGCCATGCCTTTGTAAATAAACCTTTCCCACCTTTAACAAACCGATGCAAAACCCGCTCTTGCACCACCACCTCCTCTGCAGGTCCCCGACTACGCTCTGGCGTTCCCTGCAATCCTTGCCAAACGCCAGTCTCAGATTCGATCTTCCCCCGCCATCCGCTTGACGCCACTCCCCCGTGCAAATTAGGCTCGTCGAAGCGCGCCCACCATGTATGCCGCTTTTGACGGCCGGGCGCCGCCACCACCGCCAACACCGACTACCAGAGAAGCACGAGGAGAGGGGTTTTCTGGGCTAGGGTTTTCTCCTCCGGATCTTCCCACGCAAGAAGTCGCGGACGAAGGGTTTTGCTCCTCCGATGGTTCTAATCAGCAAATATCGGGTTAGATCAGCATGCTTAAGATCAAAAAATGGCATGGACATAATATATAGGGATTTCTACTTTGGATCCCTGCATCGCTTACTTGTCCTGATTTCTGCAACACTGACTTTGTTTTCTTCACTTTAGTCCGACTTTCATTCATTCGAGCCTCCTGAGCACCCTCTGGCCGTGATCTTGCTGCTGAGTCACGCGGTATAGGGCCCCAACTGTGCTCTCTTTTTCTTGTGGCATATTCCAACCATGGTATCTCTCGCCTATCCACCTTAACCCTAAAATAAAAGGCCCCCCTATCCACCTTGAGGAACACCGTCCAATTTCTCTTTATTCTCCCCCGAAAATGTCGTCGAGCATGATGGGTGGCATGTTCTCGCTGCTGCTAGACTTGGTGGTTCACTCGCCTTATTGCATGGACACCATGTATGAAGAGGAGTGGGAGGAGCACGAGGCAACGAGAGAGGAAGATGGGAAGTTCCGCAAGGAGCATGGGTTTCCCGAACTAGAGGAGAGGAAGGAGAAGAAGAACAGAGAGAAAAATGCCTCCGCCGACGAGGCGTGTGGAGATCTTCCATAGCAGTCCTGATCTGCGAGTACGAGACATCGGAGTCCTCAGACAAAACATACTCGAATGAGGAGCATGGGCCCTATGGACGTCAACACACCACCCATGTCCATCGAAATTGTGCCCATGGCGGAGGCCAATGTTGTCAACAAGGACGTCTCCCACTCTGATGACTCCCACTACAAGTATAAGTCGTAGTACTTTCGATAAATAAGAGTGTAGAACCCAACGAGGAGCAGAAGGTGTTGACAAGCAGGTTGCATAGAGGATTCACTGTAAACACTAGCAAACGGGTTTTTGGAGGTTTTTGATATAGCAGATAAATAAAGTGCGAGTAAATAAAGTGCAGTAAACAATATTGCAGCGAGTGTCCCAATACTTTTGAGAGCAAAGGACAAGCCAGTTGTATTACTTATGACTACCAAACGTTCTCAAGGACACATGAGAACTTCGTCAAGTGCTTTCGCTTCGTTATGATTATATTAATATCCATTGGTTCGTGAAGTGTTGTGTGGGTGAACCTATGCTAATGCATTGCCCAACTAGGACTAATACATACTTGTGATTATACCTCTCGTTAGCATCCTTAAATACAAGAAAGTAATTAAGATAAATATAACCACAACCTTAAAACTCCGGGATCCTACACTCCCTCGTGCATCAGTTTCCTAACGGGGGTTTAGGTTTCTGTCACTCCGGCACACAAGCAATTTACTTGGAGTGGCGGCGAAATACCACATATAGGTAGGTATGGTGGACACAATTGGCAAGGTTTTTGGATCAAGGTTTGGATGCATGAGAAGAATTCCCTCTGAGTACAGGTTTTTGGCTAGCAAGGTTGGGTAGCAAGCATAAGAATTGAAGTAAAACAAACAAAAACATATATGATAAAACCAATCATGCAATCTTCCTTTAAGGTGCAAACAAACTTATTTGAGAATACTAAGCTTATGAGCTAACAAGAAAGAAAGATCATGGAATAATATATCTACATGCAACTCCCTCTTTTCTACTTAAGTCTCAACGTACTGTTGCTACTGACCAATGCTAAGTTTGCCAAAACCAACTAGATTAACTCCAAGCTCCAACATTGGTACCAATACTAAGAACAAGATCAATAACACAACAAAAAATGCAAATTAAAATAAAATAAAGAAAGTAGATGACAAAACTTCTCATTAATATTTCATTACAGTAACTCAAACCAAAGGATACAACGATAACCAACTAGAGAGTGACACTTCCATACTGCAAACCATCCTATATGATATTTCCTCTACTCACGATATGAACCTACTAAAAAGGGTAAAAAGGGTGAAAGATAAAGGTGTGATACCGCGACACTCCCCCAAGCTTGGAACAAGCCAAGGGGATGCCAATACCAATGACGAATCAATTCTTCGGTGGTGGTGGTGAATCCTTCTTATCATCACACTTCCAAGGTAAAGGCTCTCCATCCACAAATGATGTCCTGGTCACTAATATCCTGAAACTAGCAGAAGAGCTTATACGTTTAAACTTGTTCTCATACTCACAGTTCTGATTCAGCACATAATAGAGTTGTTCTTGGAATTTTTTGGTGGTCTCGGTGAGTGAGGAGATATCCTCCCAAAGCTTCAAAGTCTCCTTCTTTTACTCAACGATCTGTTTAGTCTTTATCATGTGGATGATGTGAACTTCACGCTCCGCCATCTTCTTGTACCTAAAGACTTCTTGCTCCAGGTCTTCCATCCTAGCTTCCAGATTGCCTTCTCCTTTAGAGCACCGAACATCTTCAATCTGCACCTCTCCATCCTTGAGCAGCAACTCCTTGGGATGCATGTTCAACTCGTTCATGTACGGGTTGATGACGTTCTCAAATAAACTATCTTTGAGAGATCCGGGAGAGGACATTGTGGCTCTAGATCTGAAGCTGTAACCTGGCAGAATCAGCTCGAAACAGAAACACGGCGATAAAACGATATACGGACCTTGAGGGGTCTGGGGGTTATATAGCAAAAATTAACGTAACGAAAGGAAATTCCAGGTCAAAAACGAGTCGGAGAGGGGCTCTGGGGCGCCCACACCATAGGGTGGCGCGGCCAAGGGTGGGCTCGCGCCCCCAGGTGGTGTGGTGCCTCCAGGCACCTTCTCCAACTCCTCTTCGGCTCGGTATTTTTATATTTTCCAAAAATCAATAATTTATAACTTGGAAGGTAACCCGTGAACTTTTTCTTAACAAAACTGTTACCTATACCAAAACAGACTTTGCAGATTCTGGAATCTTCCCTCTAATGAACTTCTTCGGAGTCATTACTTGAATAACATCAACATCTTCATCATAGAATTCCCAGAAATATAATGTTTGGGTCTTTGCCCGTTTACCACTTGTGTAGTGTTATCTTTGAGGGAAGAAATTTTGATTGCACCCGAACGATACACTTCTTCAATAACAAAGGTCCTTCCCATCTGGAGAGTAATTTTCCTGCAAAAAATCTGAGACGAGACCGATACAATAGAACTTTCTCACCAACATGAAACTCTCTTTTAAGGATTCTTTTATCATGCCATTGTTTAACTTTCTCTTTAAAGACCTTGGCATTTTCATAAGCTTCACATATCCATTCATCTAAATGATTCAAATTAAGCATTCTTTTCTTACCAGCAAGTTTAAAATCTTTATTTAATTATTTCACTGCCCAATAAGCTTTGTGTTCTAATTCTAACGACAGGTGACAAGATTTTCCATAAACCATTTTATAGGGAGACATACCCATAGGATTTTTATAAGTAGTTCTATAAGCCCATAAAGCATAATTTAACTTATTAGACCAATTCTTCCTAGATTTATTAACAGTCTTTTGCAAGATAGATTTAGTTTCTCTATTTGGTAATTCTACTTGCCCACTAGTTTGCGAATGATAAGCTGAGGCAATTCTATGATTAACATCATATTTTGCAAGGGTTTTTCTAAAACCACCATGAATAAAATAAGAACCTCCATCAGTCATAAGAACCTCCATCAGCACTTTTTGTAGGTATAGCTTCTACCCACTTAGTGACATAATAAACATCAACAAGAATGTGAGTGTAACCATTCGAAGGAGGAAAAGGGCCCATAAAGTCAAATCCCCAACAATCAAAAGGTTCAATAACGAGAGAATAACTCATAGGCATTTCATTACGTCTAGAAATATTTCCTACTCTTTGACATTCATCACAAGATAAAATAAATTTACGTGCATCTTTAAACATAGTAGGCCAATAGAAACCTGATTGTAAAACCTTCTGTGCGGTTCTATCTCCAGCGTGATGTCCTCCATAAGCACTACTATGGCACTTCTTCAATATTTCACGTTTATCATGATCTGGAACACATCTTCTCATAATACCATCTACTCTTCTTTATATAAGTGCGGGTCATCCCAAAAATAATGCCTCAAATCATAGAAGAATTTTCTTCTTTGTTGAGCTATAAATGTTGGACGCAAATACTTTGAAACAATAAAGTTAGCATAATCAGCATACCATGCACTATCTTGGGGTTTTACTTTATTGCAGCCAACTGTTCATTCGGAAAACTATCATTAACAGGAATAGGGTCAAAAGTAATGTTTTCAAATCTAGACAAGTTATCAACAACAGGATTTTCAGTACCCTTCCTATCCACAATATGCAAATCAAACTCTTGTAAAAGCAACACCCATCTAATAAGCCTAGGCTTAGCATCTTTCTTTTCCATAAGGTATCTAATAGCAGCATGATCAGTATGAATAGTAACCTTTGAGTCAACAATATAAGGTCTAAACTTATCACATGCAAAAACTACAGCTAAGAACTCTTTTTCAGTAGTAGCATAATTCTTTTTAGCAGCATCAAGAGTCTTACTAGCATAATGAATAACATTCAACTTCTTATCTACGCGGTGTCCGAGAATAGCACCTACAGCAAAATCACTAGCATCACACATAATTTTAAAAGGTAAGTTCCAATCAGGTGGTTGAACAATAGGAGCAGTAGTTAAAGACTTCTTTAAAGTTTCAAAAGATTCCGTACAATCATCATAAAAAACAAATGTTATATCTTTTTGAAGAAGATTAGTAAGAGGCTTTGATATTTTAGAGAAATCTTTAATAAACCTCCTATAAAAACCAGCATGAACAAGAACACTACGAAAACCTTTAACATCCCTAATACAAGGCATTTTCTCTATGGCTTCCACTTTAGCTCTGTCAACTTCAATACCTCTTTTAGAAATTTTACGTCCAAGAACAATTCCTTCATTCACCATAAAGTGGCATTTCTCCCAATTAAGAACGAGATTATTTTCCTCTCATCTCTGCAAAACTTATCAAGGTTGTGCAAACAATTATCAAAAGAAGTTCCTTAGACGGAGAAATCGTCCATGAATACTTCCACAATCTCTTCACAAAAACCATGAAAAATAGCAGACATGCATCTTTGAAAAGTAGCAGGAGCATTACACGAACCAAAAGGCATACATCTATAAGCATAAGCACCATAAGTACAAGTGAAGGTGTTTTCTCTTGATCTTTCTTCCTAACAACAATTTGAGAAAACCCAGAATAACCATCAAGAAAGCAAAAATGAGTTTTCTTAGACAACCTCTCTATCATTTGATCAATAAAGGTTAAAGGATAATGATCTTTCTTAGTAACTTTATTAACCTTTCTAAAGTCAATACACATTCTATAACAAACTACTACTCTTTGTGGAATGAGCTCATTGTTTTCATTAGCCACAACATTCATTCCTCCTTTCTTAAGGACGCAATGCACATGGCTCACCCATCTACTATCAGCAATAGGAAAAATAATACCAGCATCAAGAAGTTTTAATACCTCATTTCTTACCACTTCCTTCATCTTAGGAATTAAACGGCGTTGATGTTCAACTACTGGCTTTGTGATTGCTATGGATGGCGTGTTGGAAACCCCAAGGAGAAAGAGGATCTTAGGAAGGTTGATGCCACTGACGGTGGTGCTGGCGCTTCACCGATGTCATCAACAACGTGGAACCTGCACACAACACAACCAAAATAATTTGTCCCAACGGTACAGTGAGGTTGTCAATCTCACCGGTCTTGCTGAAAACAAAGATTAGATGTATAGTGTGGAAAATGATGTATGCTTGCAGTAAGTAAAGAAAGCGGTAAATAGTTTTGGTTTGTTTAACCTTGTGGAAAATGGACCGGGGTTCATAGGTTCACTAGTGGTGTCTCTCCATAAAAGATAACATGCTGGGTGAACAAATTACAGCTGGGCAATTGACAAATAGAGGTTGCACCGTAGTGCACATATATGACATGAAGACTACTATGATATTTAGTGCGGGCATTACAACAATATACATAGACCGAAATCCATCTGCATCTATGACTAATAATCCACCCTCAGGTTATCATCTGAACCCCCTTAGGTATTAAGTTGCAAGCAACAGATAATTGCATTAAACAAAGTGTGTAATTTAAGCAATGATTATGCACGCAGGCACTCTCACCGTTGTTTTATCCCTAATGGAAACAGCACATCCTCCCCCTTCACGTTTCTGTCACTCGAGCAAGGTGGTGAGGAGGCATGAACCCACTATCGAGCATAAATACTCCCGCTTGGAGTCAGTAGCAACTACTTGGCCAGAGCAACCACTAGCAACGGAAAGCATGCAAGATCAAAAATAGCATATGCAAATAAAGACTATAATCAACTTGGCATAAGTTCAATATTCATCAGATCCCAGCAAACACAGCATATAGAATTACATAAGATCGATCTCGATCATGATAGGCAGCTCACGAGATCTAAACATGGAGGCATAAGAGGAGAAGACAACCATCTAGCTACAGCTACGAACCCGTAGTTCAAGGATGAACTACTCACGCATCACTCCGGAGGCAGGCATGGTGATGTAGAAGCCTCCGGTGATAATCTCCTCTCCGGCAGGGTGCCGGAAACAGCTTCAGAACCCCCCTGATCTAGGGTTGACAGTGACGGCGGCTGCAAAACTTTTCGGGGTTTTTTTTATCAGGTGTTTAGGGTTTTCCATCCGGGGGGGATTAAATAGGTGAAAGGGCAAAGGAGGTGGAGCTCCAGAGGCCCCACACCCATAGCTAGCGCGGCCAAGGGGGGGTCGCGCCACCCTATAGTGTGGCCACCCTGGTGCCCGTCTTCGACTCCTCTTCGGTGTTCTGGATGCTTCCGGGGAAATAGGCACTTCGGGCTTTGTGGGGTCCAATTCCGATAATGTTTCCAGAACAACTTTTCTGAAACCAAAAACAGCAGAAAACAGGAGCTTACACTTGGCATCTTGTTAATAGGTTAGTCACGGAAAACATATAAAAATGCTATAAATAAGGGAGAAAACAAGTAGCAATTGACATAATATGATCATGGAGCATCAGAAATTATAGATACGTTGGAGACGTATCAAGCATCCCCAAGCTTAGTTCCTACTCGTCCTCGAGTAGGTAAACGATAAAACAATAATTTCCGAGGTGACATGCTACTAACCTAAACTTGATCAATCTAATGTAAAAGCATATGCACGCTGAGATCATAGAACTTCAAACACAAACATGATAAATAGAAATTTAATAATAAAGCATAGCAATTACTTTTTTATCACGAAGAGTATCTCAAATAAAGGATCATGAATACTCATGCAAAGATAGGTAAACATTTGTTTCAGGTATAGAGAAAGCATGTCAAACTGATATTTCGCTAGTCCTTAAGAGTGGGGCAAAACATAAATGCCAGGACACCTTCAAAGTTCATGAGGAAGACTAGAACAAATAGTTTAAGAACAAATAATATCACATTATGAAGTAGTTATTGACGTTTATGGGACAAATGCACATAGAACCCAGAATGGCAAAAATGCTCTCTCAACTATGCATAAAGTTAGAAGATGGAGACTCAACATAAAAGTAAAAGAAAGGCCCTTCGCGGAGGGAAGCAGGGATCACTCATGTGCTAGAGCTTTTATTTTATCAAACAGAGGTATTAAAAGTTTGATACTGAGTGTCTATATTTTGGGAGACGTATGCTAATGTCAACGAATGGTAAACATAAAATACATTACATCACAAGCCAACAAGATTCACAAGAGCGGCTCCCATGGTGAAGGACGCAAATGGTGTAGAAGGTCATCCCTCTTTCTCTTTTGATTACACAATTATGCTTTGACTGATAAATCAGGGGCAAAAATAGTGAAGAGAATTTGTTTGCATTAATTTGGGGCTGGGCACCCCGCTGCCAGCTCTTCTATAATTTGGATAAGCAGATGAAGCCACTAGTCCAGGGTGTGAAATCCAATCAACAAGTGAGATAAACATTCTCTATTAACATCCTCATGAGCAAAAACAGGAACATAAAGCAGGAGTAATTTTGAAGGTTTTAAAGGTAACACATGAGCAATTTACTTGGAGTGGCAGTTATATACCACATGTAGGTAGGTATGGTGTACACAATGGGAAAAACTTTGGTTTAAGGGAGTTTGGATGCACGAGTAGAGATCATACTCAGTACAGGTGGAGGCTAGCAAAACACTGGGAGCGACAAATAAAGAGAGCATAAGAGCCATAATCATGCATAGCGACATAAGCATCATTAACTAAAACATAAGCAGTATCACAAGTTCAAAAAATAAGTGGTCATGGAGGATATTCGTGATTGGTTTGTAGTCATAAACATGGTGTGATCATGCGCCAAGTCAACCAAATAAAACATTCGAAAGAGAATACCATATATTGATGCTTTACTATGACAAGAACAACTCATGAATCTTTCAAGACATATTAAACACTCTCAGCTATTTAAGGCTATTCATGCTACTCAATAACCACAAGGCTTTAAAACTAAAATAACATTTAGCATGGCATGAACAAGTTCTAGCCACAGTCTATACAAGCTTCTCCTAGTACTGTTATAAATTCTACTTCAAGCAGCAGTTTTCGTTCTCCCAGCAAGCACCATACAAAACATGCTTAAAAAAAATACTCTTTATGATACAACAAGCAAACATGATAGTAACCACATAATACTACTAAAACTAACAACTCTAATAAGAGATGCATGCAAAACATGAGCTAAATAAATGCAGCAACTAGACATAGATTAAGAATACAAAGTATTCCCATGAAAAAGCGGAGCGTGTCACTCTCCAATAAAAGAATGCTGGGTACAAAGAAGCTTATTGAAAAGGTTAAAACAAACTGAAAGAAAAAACAAAACAAACTAAAAACGAAAATAAAAGACGCTCCAAGTAAAACACATAAGATGCGACCGAATAAAAATATAGTTTCACTAGAAGTGACCTGATAATTTGTTGATGAAGAAGGGGATGCCTTGGGCATCCCCAAGCTTAGACGCTTGAGTATTCTTGGAATTTTCTGGGAGGTACCACCGAGGCATCCCCAAGCTTAGGCTTTTCATTCTTGTTGGTCACATCATATCATCCTCTTCTCTTGACCCTTGAAAACTTCCTTCACACCAAAATTCTCACAATCTTCATTAGCAACGTTAGTGCAATTGAAATAATAAATTCACATGGTTCAGTTTCAACACAAGTATAACACTAAAAAATACATTAGCTACTGTCACAACTTCTTTTAAAACTCTTTTTTCTCAAAAGAACACCAAAAGAAAGAGATTAAGATGCAAATGCAATAAATGGCAGGAATCTGTCAAAACAAAACAGCAGGTAAAGATCGATTTTTTTCAAAAATCATCTGTTCCTCAAATAAAAAAGTGGTCAACTAAGAAAAGTTGCTTATATAACTCAGGATTAAGAACAATAAAACTTAGGTCATTTTGTATTTTCTGTGATTTGTTACGAAATTAACAGTGGACAGCAGAAATCTGTTTCCTGCGCAGAAATCCGAAATATAGTCTCAACTTTCCACTAGAGGCTTTACTTGGCTCAACAGAAACTCAAAAGAAAAGATACAGAGGGGTTTCTAAGGAAATAGACAACACCCAGGTTCAAAGCACACAAAAAAACCCGAAAGAAAACGGGTTGAAAACAGCGAAATAAAACGGGTTTTCTCCCGGTAGCGCTTTTCTTTAACGCCTTTCAGCTAGGCATAAAAGGGCAACTCAAGTATTTTCAAGTGAAGAAGCATTATCTATAACTTCCTTTAAACCATTATTTGCAGCAATAGGTACTCTAGATGTTTTTAAAGATTCAACATGGAGGTCACTCTTAGTTTCATTAATTGTTTTAGCAATTTTCAGCACATATTGAGATTTGGGTTTAGCCATCTTGGGAGCATACATGAATCTTTGCTCCTTTCCCACAAAGGCTTTCTCCTTTTTGAATTTAAGAGATGAAAAGGTTGAGCTTAAAGTTCCCATAGCATCCTGTAGTTTACCAATCCTAAAACTTTGATTATCATGAGTGTTGCTAGCTTCTATAGCAGTGATTCTTTTATCAATATTAATTATTGATTCATTAACTTTGCTACCATTATCAAGGAAAATTGATAAGTTCATTTACAAAGAGTTTAGTTTATCAATAACATCCTCCAAAGTGATCTCAGTTTTAACTGTTGTAATGGGGGGTGCTCCTACTAAACTTTCAATCAAATTGCAGGCTTCCAAAGCAGGAGTTCCTAGAAAATTTCCACCCGTAAGAGTATCTAACACATGCCTATACCAGCCAGAAATACCAACATAAAAGTTCCTCAGGAGTATCAAGGTAGAATATTTTTTTTGTACATTTATTATGAGCATCATTTATTCTATACCAAGCATCTTTTAAACTCTCTCCCCCTTGTTGCCTAAAAGAACGAACCTCAACTTTAGGAATACTCATTCTAGTGAAATAAAAGCAAGGAAATAAATAACAGCTATGAAGTAAACTAATTTTTGTGTGTTTTTGATAAAGAGAAACAAAACAAGACAAAAATAAAAACAAGACAATAAACAAAAAAAAGAGGTTGAGAGTGAGAGACTCCCCTTGCTAGAAGACTTCTTCCTCCACAGGCAACGGTGCCAGAAATTCTTGATTGCTATGGATGGCATGTTGGAAACCCCAAGAGGAAGGTGTGATGAGCAACCAGCAAGAATTTCCCTCAGTTAAGAACCAAGGTTATCAATCCAGTGGGAGGAAGAGGATCTCATGAAGGTTGATGCCACTGACGGTGGTGTTGGCGCTTCGCCGATGTCAGCAACAACGTGGAACCTGCACACAACACAACCAAAATACTTTGTCCCAACAGTATAGTGAGGTTGTCAATCTCACCGGTCTTGCTAAAAACAAAGATTAGACGTATAGTGTGGAAAATGATGTATGCTTGCAGTAAGTAAAGAAAGCAGTAAATAGTTGTGGTTTGTTTAACAGTGTGCAAAATGGACCGGGATTCATAGGTTCACTAGTGGTGTCTCTCCATAAAAGATAGCATGTTGGGTGAACAAATTACAACTGGGCAATTGAAAAATAGAGGTTGCACCGTAGTGCACATATATGACATGAAGACTACTATGATATTTAGTGCGGGCATTACAACAATATACATAGACCGAAATACATCTGCATCTATGACTAATAATCCACCCTCAGGTTATCATCCAAACCCCCTTAGGTATTAAGTTGCAAGCAACAGATAATTGCATTAAACAAAGTGTGTAATGTAAGCAATGATTATGCACGCGGGCACTCTCACCGTTGTTTTCTCCCTAATGGCAACAACACATCCCCCCTTCACGTTTCTGTCACTCGAGCAAGGTGGTGAGGAGGCATGAACCCACTATCGAGCATAAATACTCCCTCTTGGAGTCACTAGCAACTACTTGGCCAGAGCAACCACTAGCAACGGAAAGCATGCAAGATCACAAATACCATATGCAAATAAAGACTAGAATCAACTTAGCATAAGTTCAATATTCATCGGATCCCAGCAAACACAACATATAGAATTACATAAGATCAATCTCGATCATGATAGGCAGCTCACGAGATCTAAACATGGAGGCATAAGAGGAGAAGACAACCGTCTAGCTACAACTATGACCCCGTAGTCCAAGGATGAACTACTCACGCATCACTCCGGAAGCAGGCATGGTGATGTAGAAGCCTCCGATGATGATCTCCTCTCTGGCAGGGTGCCGGAAACAGCTTCAGAACCCCCCTGATCGAGGGTTAACGGTGACGGTGGCTGCGGAACTTTTCGGGCATTTTTTGATCTGGTGTTTAGGGTTTTCCATCCGGGGGGATTAAATAGGCGAAAGGGCAAAGGCGGTGGAGCTCTAGGGGCCCCACACCCATAGCTGGCGCGGCCAAGGGGGGAGGGCGCCACCCTATGGTGTGGCCCCCTGGTGCCCGTCTTCGACTCATCTTCGGTGTTTTGGATGCTTCTGTGGAAAATAGGCACTTCGGGCTTTGTGGGGTCCAATTCCGAGAATGTTTCCAGAACAACTTTTCTGAAACCAAAAACAGCAGAAAACAGGGAACTGGCACTTGGCATCTTGTTAATAGGTTAGTCCCGGAAAACGTATAAAAATGCTATAAATAAGGGAGAAAACAAGTAGCAATTGACATAATATGATCATGGAGCATCAGAAATCATAGATACGTCGGAGACGTATCAGTTTGCATTAGGTTCAATATCAATAGCATGCTAACATATAGTAGGAGAAATTCCCTTCAAATCATCCAGAGTATATCCAATAGCTCCACGGTGTTTCTTCAGAATTCCCAATAATCTTTCCTATTCTTCACCTGAAAGTTTAGCACTAATAATAACAAGATATATTTTCTTATCATCAATATAAGCATATTTAAGATTATCACGCAAAGTTTTTAAATCAAAAACAGGATCCTCCTTGGGTGGTAACGTGGTACCCAAGTCTTCCACATGTAAATTATGTTTCAGTATCACCGGTTGACGAAGAAAAATATCGTCAATCTCATTTCTCTCTTCCACAAAGACATCACTCTCGTGATCCTCCATATATTGTTGCAAAGCATTGTTAAGAGAAAGAGCAATAAGCAAGTTGTTCAACTTTAAAATCCTCATCAGGCAATTTAGATTCATAAGGCGCTCTAGCAAATTTGGAGAAATTGAACTCATAAGATTTTCCATCAAATTTAGTCAAAATCTTCTCTCTTTTACAATCTATAATAGCACCACAAGTGTTCAAGAAAGGTCTACCAAAAATAATAGGACAAGTCTTACTAGCAGCCTTACCAAGTACTAGAAAATAAGTGGGATATTTAGTCTTACCACATAAAACTTCCACATATCTAACAATACCAATTGGAAAAACAATTTTTCTATTAGCAAGCTGAATAACCACATCAATATCTTCAAGCTCACAAGAACCAATTTCATGCATAATTTCTCTATAAAGCTCATAAGGTATGGCACTATAACTAGCACCAATATCACACAAACCATAATAGCAATGATCATCAATCTTAACAGAAAGCACAGGAACACTCGTTTTCTTAGGTCTACGAGGATGGGAAACAATATTAGAAGCATCCTCACAGAAGACAATGTGTTCATCCTCCACATTTCCACAAACAAGATCTTTCACTATTGCTACAGCAGGTTCAACAGTTATTTGTTCATCAGGTTCAATAGATTTCTTATTACTCTTATTGACGACACTAGCCACCATAGAGTGTTGTTTCACCTTAGCAGGGAAAAGAATTTTTTCAACATAGGGCTCGGGAACAGCAGGATTAACAACATGCACTTCTATGTTACTAGCAGGAACAATATCTTTATAAGATGCATGGTATTTGTGATAATACTTTTTACGAATATCAAGATAGGAGGCAAAAGCTTCAATACAGTTTGCAAAGATTTGATAATCAAGACCACAAATAGCACTAACATCATAGAAATCATTGGTTCCCATAAAATATTTAATGTATTCATATTCATAATTTATACCTGACTTCCTACCTTTGTCATTCTCCCATCCTTAAGTGTTTTCTTGAATACGGTCAAGAAGATCCCATTTAGCTTCTTCCTTCAGCGATAAAGATTAGAATTTCCTTTTAACTTGATCCATTGTAATACCTGCACACCTGAATAACTCGCATAATTCATGTATAAAGAGCAAATGATCTAATTCAGTTCCATCATCGTAATAGCAGTTACCCATAACACGTCCAACAATTTTCATAGGTATTTTATAAGGATCTAATTCAGCAGATAACAGGTTACCTACTACCCTAGTAGTAACGGTAGAAGTACACCTAAATAGAGAACCAAAAGTATTCTCCATAATGAAATAAAACAGCAGACAGAAATAAAAACAACACTCACAGTAAAAGTTTCTCTTACCAATTCCACTTACCAATAGCGCTTCACTCCCCGGCAACAGCGCCAGAAAATAGTCTTGATGACCCACAAGTATAGGGGGTGTATCATAGTACTTTCGATAAATAAGAGTGTCGAACCCAACGAGGAACTGAAGGTGTTGACAAGCAGGTTGGATAGAGGATTCACTGTAAATACTAGCAAACGGGTTTTGGAGGTTTTTGATATAGCAGGTAAATAAAGTGCGAGTAAATAAAGTGCGGCAAACAATATTGTAGTGAGTGGCCCAATCCTTTTGAGAGCAAAGGACAAGCCGGTTGTATTACTTATGACTATCAAACGTTCTCGAGGACACATGGGAATTTCGTCAGGTGCTTTCGCTTCGTTACGGTTGATTAATATTCGTTGGTTCGTGAAGTCTTGTGTGGGTGAACCTATGCTAATGCACCGTGCAACTAGGACTAATACATACTTGTGATTATACCTCTCGTAAGCATCCACAAATACAATAAAGTAATTAAGACAAATCTAACCACAACCTTAAAACTCCGGGATCCTACACTCCCTCGTGCATTGGTTTCCTAACATGGGTTTAGGTTTCTCTCACTCCGGCAAGCCCACAATTAGTAGCCAAAAAAACAATGCATCCCCCTAGGCCCATAAAGGTGAAGTATCATGTAGTCGATGTTCACATGACACCACTAGAAGAATAGCACCACAACTTAAATATCCAACCACGAGATATTACTTCAACATAACTTACTACTAACATCATGACTTCTCCCATGTCCCCAAGAACTAAACGAACTACTCCCAAGACATGACATGGATCATAATCAGAGGTGATATAATGGATAATAACAATCTGTTCATAAAGTGCTAACACCGATAAATCTCACAAGCATCAACTACTAACAAGTAATCCACACAGGGAGAGAGATCTAATGTAAAACAACGATAGATGCCCCTAATTGTTATAGCGGGATGACAGTGGACGATGAGGTTGATGGTGCTAATGACGATGACGATCTTGATGATGCCCGGAGCGTTGACGGTGTCGATGGCGATGATTTCCCCTCTCTAGAGAGAAATTTCCCCGACAGATTTTTCCCTGCCGGAGAGCTTTTCTCTCTCTGGTGTTTTCCGCCCCGAGGCGGCGGTGGAATAATTCTTCGATGATAGTCTGGGGCTTAGGGTTCCCTGGGGGTCAAGTACGCGAAAGGGATCGACCAGAGGTGGGCCAGGGTGGCCACACCATCACGTGGCGCTGCCAGGGGGCGCGCCACCCCATGGTGTGGGCCCCTGGTGGCCCCCCTTTGGCTCCCCTTCTGGCTAGCCTCCTCCTCTGACCTTCTAAGACATCTTCGATGTCCCCCCTCTTCTTCTGAACTTCTGAAATAGGGTATCTGGTTGGTGCTTTTTCCATCAGATTTCTGGTCCCGGTGTTTATTCTCCAAAAATTATGAAACATGCAAAATAAGATAAAATAACGTAAGTGATGCATCATAACATGAAATATATCGATGAATAACAGAAAATAAAAATATAAAACAGTGATGCAAAATGGACGTATGAGTGTGTTCAATGGCCATATCCGTCCATGCACGGTGATGCGCGTGTAACACACGTTCGTTGGGAGACCCCCAAGAGGAAGGTATGAAGAGCACAGTAGCAAGTTTCCATCAGTAAGAAACCAAGGTTGAATCGACCAGTAGGAGAAAGGAGTAACTTCACAAGGTTGATGCAGCTGAGATCGCAGGGCGCACTACCGGTTCAGTAGCAACGTGGAACCTACACAACACAAACAATTCACTTTGCCCCAACGAAGCAGTGAGGTTGTCAATCTCACCGGTTTTGCTGATAACAAAGAGGTTAAATGTATGGTGCGGAAAACAGTATGAGAACAATATGAAAACAGTAGCAGCAGTGTGAAAACATTGGAAGCAGTGTGTGTATTATCAGAATGAGAAAATGGACCGGGGTCCACAGTTCACTAGAGGTGTCTCTCCATAAAAGATAGCTAACATGCGTGGTGAACAAATTAAAGCTGGGAAATTGACAGATAAAGAACATGCATGACATAAAAGATTACTACGAGATTCATGCGGGCATTACAACAAGATACATAGATCGTCCTCCAACTGCATCTATGACTAATAAACCACCCTTCGAATATTATCCGAACACACATTGGGTATTTAGTTTCAAGCAACGGATAATCGTAGTAAGGAAAGTGTGTAATGTAAACAATGTAAACTAAGTAAACATCGATGTTTTCTCCCTAATGGCAACATCACATCCTCAATCTGTCACGTTTTTGTCACTCGAGCACAGATGCAAAGGAGGAATGAACCCACTATCGAGCATAAATACTCCCTCTTGGAGTCACTAGCATCTACTTGGCCAGAGCATCTACTAAAAACAGACAGCATGCAAGATCATAAATAACATACACATGAAGATAACATGATAGATTGATAATCAACAGACATAACATTCAATAATCATCGGATCCCAACAAACTCAACATGTAGCATTACAAATATATGATCTCGATCATGTGAGGAAGCTCACGAGATCTAAACATGAGGCATAAGGTAGGGAGTACAACCATTTAGGTACTGCTATGGACCCGTAGTCCAGGGATGAACTACTCACGCATCACTCCGGAGGCGGGCATGGTGGTGTAGACCCCTCCGGTCATGAATTCCCCTCCCGGCAGGGTGCCGGGGAGAGCTCCAGAACCCTCCCGATGTCGGGTTGACGATGATGGCGGCCTCGAGTGTTTCTCAGGACGAAGTGGTATATTTGTAGGGTTGACGTACCGGGGGGAATAAATAGGCGAAAGGGCGATGTTGGTGGTTGCTCGAGGGGCCCACACCACCCCCAGGCGCGGCTAGGGGGGCGCCGCCCTATGGTGTGGCCCCTGTGGCTCTCCTCTGGGTCTCTTCGGGACTCCGTGGAACCTTCAGGAATTCTAAGACTTCCGGGCATCGAATTTCCCAATTCCGAGAATATTTCCAGAACAACTTTTCTGAAACTAAAAATAGCAGAAAACAGGGAACTGGCTCTATGGAATCTTGTCGATAGGTTAGTACCATAAAATCGATAAAAATGACATAAAGTGTCAGGAAAACATGTAGCATATGGCATGAAAACAACATGGATTATCAGAAATTAAGGATACGTTTATGACATCTCAACATCCCCAAGCTTAGTTCCTACTCGTCCTCGAGTAGGTAAACGATTAAAACACATAATTTCTGAAGTGACATGCTACCAACATGAACTTGATCATCTAAACTGTAAAAGCATAAGCATAGCTGAGATCATAGAACTTTAACACAAGCATGATAAATAAAAATTCTAACAATAAAGCATATCAATCACCTTGCATCATGAGATGTAACATAAACAAAAGATCGTGAATAATAATGCAATTGAAAGCTATATGTTTTTTTTCAGGCATAGAGATAACATAGCAAAGTGATATTTCAATTGTCCTTAAGAGTGGGGCAAAAACATAAATGCCAGGACACCTTCAAAGTTCATGAGGAAGACAAGAACAAATAATTTGAGAACAAACAATAACACATCATGAATCAATTAATAATGTTTCTGGGACGAATGCACATTAAACTCAGAATGGCAACCATGCTCTCTCAACTATTCATAAAGTTAGAAGTGGAGACTCAACATAAAAGTAAAAGAAAGGCCCTTCACAAAGGGAAGCATAAGTGGTACTACAAGTTCAAAACCTAAATGATCATAGAGGCTATAAGTGACTGTTTCGTAGTCATAAACATGGTGTGAGCATGCGCCAAGTCAACCAAATAAAACATTCAAAGGAGAACACCACAAATTTATGCTTCAAAATGACAAGAACAACTCATGATTCTTTCTAAGGAACATTAAACACTCTCAGCTATTTGAGACAAATAATGCTACAAAAATAACCACTAGGATTTAGAGTTAAAATAACATCTAGCATGACATGAAAAAGTCTAGCCACGGTCTATACAAGCTTCTAATTGCACTATTACAAGCGCGAAAATTGTACTACTGCTTTCCAACACTAAGCATTTCCTAATAAACAAAAACTCTCCAAGAGATAAAACAATGAAACAAGATAGTACTAAAACAGCTCTACTAAAACTAACAGCTCTAAATAAGAGATGCAAGAAAAACAGGAGCTAAACAGGAATTTTGCAGCAGCTAGAAGAAAAACTAAGAATACGAGCATAGAAAGTATTCAAACGAAAAAGCGGAGCGTGTCTCTCTCCAAGACAAAGAATGATAGGTCCAACTATATTATTACAGCAAGGAAAAAAACAAAACAAAGGAACACAAAAGAAAAACAGACAGACGCTCTAAGTAAACTTCATATGATGTGACAGAATAAAAATATAGTTTCACTAGAAGTGACCTGATAAATTGTTGATGAAGAAGGGGATGCCTTGGGAATCCCTAAGATTAGATGCTTGAGTATTCTTAGAATTTGCTGGGATGAACCACGAGGGCATCCCCAAGCTTTGCCTTTGCACTCTTCTTGATCACATTATATCACCCTCTTCTCTTGACCCTTGAAACTTCCTTCACACCACACTCAAATAGTAATTCGCATTAGAGGGTTAGTGCAACAAACAAAAATTCATGGATTATGTATGGGCACAAGTGCTATTGATACTTTTAAACATTAGCTAGAGAAATGGATGTTTCGTGAAGCAAAAAAATCCACTTGACATCGTAAAAGAGCAAATGCAAGAAAAATGGCAGAATCTGCCAAAACCAGAGCACTCTGTAAAGACGAATTTTTTGGGGGCACTTACAATTGCTCAGATAAAAAACCTTAAAGGACGAAAAAATCGTAATTAGCCGAGGAATAAGAACAATTTTTTTTAGGTCATTCTGATCTTTCTGAGTTTTTATACGATTTTTACGGTGCACAAGAGAAATCTGTTTCCTGTAAAGAAATCCAAAACCAACTCCAACTTTCGTCAGAAACTTTACTTGGCACAACTAAAACATGAAAACAAAGATACAAAGGAGTTGCTACAGAAGTAACCCCGTGACTCAAAGAAAACAGAAAAAACAAAGAAACAAATAAAACCATGGGTTATCTCCCAAGAAGTGCTTTTCTTGAACGCCTTTTAGCTAGGCCCAGAAAAGTGGAATCAAGTAGATGCTCACATAAGAAATATGAATTGAAGCAAAAGAGAGCTTTGAGAAGCAAGTATAAAACCAATTTAAGTCTAACCCACTTCCTATGCATTGGAATCTTGTAAAGAAATAAATTAAAGAAGCTCAAACTAGAAATCATGGCAAGGTAGAACAAGAGCAATCTCAAAACTTTCAACAAAATGAGGGGTGTTTTAGTAGCATCATCAACAACATAATTATCACATAAATCTGTCATGGTCTAAAAGCACACAATTCATATCTAGCTCAAAAATAGTGGGATCAAAAATTAAAATCAGCTCCTCTTTTTTCCCACTTTTAGCAATATTAAAACAAGATGATTGATCACTCATAAAAGGTATGGGACTACTAATAGAAATCCCATTTTCAGTAGCATTATGATTTATAACATCAAGTAACATAGGACCGTCATCAAGAGCATTATCATATAATTTTTCTAAATAAACTTCTTCTTTATCATGCATATCAATAGTTGGAATAAATAGAGGATTTATCAAGGTAGCATGGATTATCATAAATAACAGCAGCAATGTCATTCTCACAAGTTTAATTCATAGTAGTATCAAGGTCACAATTATAGCAAGTATCAATTTCATTAAAAATGGATATTTCAAAAGAATCAATAGGATCATCACTTTCATCAAATAATGTATGAGTTAAAGAGTTACTCTCATTGGAAGGTAGACATGGGTAGCTGATGCGTGTGAACACACGTTCGTTGGGAGACCCCAAGAGGAAGAAATGAAGAGTGTAGCAACAAGTTTCCCTCAGAAAGAAACCAATGTTAAATCGACCAGTAGGAGGAAGGAGTAACTTGGGAAGGTTGAAGCAGCTGAGATGGCAGTGCACACTACCGGTTCAGCAGCAACATGGAACCTACACAACACAATCAAACCACTTTGCCCCCAACGAAGCATTGAGGTTGTCAATCTCACCGGTTTTTCTGAACACAAAGAGGTTAAATGTATGGTGTGGAAAATAGTAGGAACAGTATGAAAGCAGTAGGTGTTTATCACTATGAGGAAAAAGGACCGGGGTCTATAGTTCACTAGTGGTGTCTTTTCGTGAAAGATAACTAACATGTGTGGTGAACAAATTACAGCTGGGCAATTGACAGAAATGAAGGCTGCACTGTAGTGCATATGCAAGACACAAAGATTACTATGTGATTCATGCGAGCATTACAAAAAAATACATAGACCATCATCCAACTGCATCTATTTCTAATAATCCACCCTACGAATAACATACGAACAAACGTTGGGTATTAAGTTGCAAGCAACATATTATCACAGTAAGAAAAGTGTGTAATGTACACAATGTAAACTAGGTAAACACCGTTGTTTTCTCCCTAATGGAAACAACACATCCTCCATCCGTCACGTTTCTGTCACTCGAGCACAGATGCAAAGGAGGCATGAACCCACTGTCGAGCATAAATAATCCCTCTTGGAGTTACTAGCATCTACTTGGCCAGAGCATCTACTAATAACGGAGAGCATGCACGATCATAAATAACATATGCATGAAGATAACATGATAGATTGATAATCAGAAGACATAGCATTCAACATTCATCAGATCCCAACAAACACAACATGTAGCATTACATAAAGATGATCTCGATCATGTTAGGCAGCTCACAGGATCTAAACATGAGGTACAAAGTGGATAAGACAACCACTAGCTACTGCTATGGACCCGTAGTCCAGGGATGAACTACTCACTCATCACTTCGGAGGAGGGCATGATGGTGTAGACCCCTCTGGTGATGAATTCCCCTCCCGGCAGGGTGCCGGGGAGAGCTCCAGAACCCTCCCAATCCCGGGATGATGACGACGGCGGCCTCGGGTGTTTTTCGGGACGAAGTGTTATCTCTTTAGGGTTTACGTCTCGGGGGGTATAAATAGGCGAAAGAGCAAAGGCGATGGATGCCGGGGGGCCCACAACATCCCATGGCGCGACCGGGGGCGCGCCACCCTATGGTGTGGCCCTCCTGTGGCCCCCCTCCGGGTCTCTTCGGGACTCCGTGGAACCTTCGGGAATTCTAAGACTTCTGGGCCTCAGATTTTCCAATTTTGATAATCTTTCCAGAACAACTTTTCTGAAACTAAAAACAGCAGAAAACAGGGAACTGGCTCTATGGCATCTTGTCAATAGGTTAGTCCGGAAAATCGATAAAAATGACATAAAGTGTATAGCAAGCATGTGGGAAACAATAAGAAAATAACATGGAAAATCAGAAATTAAGGATACGTTTATGAAGTGTCAACATCCCCAAGCTTAGTTCCTACTCGTCCTCGAGTAGGTAAACGATAAAAACACATAATTTCTGAGGTGACATGCTATGAACATAAACTTGATCATCAATAATGTAAAAGCATAAGTAAGCTGAGATCATAGAACTTAAACACGAGCATGATAAATAGAATTTTAATAATAAAGCATAGCAATCACCTAGCATCATGAGAAGTAACACAAATAAAAGATCATGAATAACAATGCAACAAAAGATATACGTTTGTTTCAAGTATAGAGAAAACATGTCAAAGTGATATTTCGCTAGTCCTTAAGAGTGGGGCAAAACATAACTGCCAGGACACCTTCAAAGTTAATGAGGAAGACTATAACAAATAATTAGAGAAGAAGCAATAACACATCATGAATCAATTAATAATGTTTCTGGGACGAATGCACATTAAACTCGGAATGGCAACTATTCTCTCTCAACTGTTCATAAAGTTAGAAGATGGAGACTCAACATAGAAGTAAAAGAAAGGCCCTTCACAAAGGGAAGCAGGGATAACTCATGTGCTAGAGTTTTTATTTTATTAAACAGGGGTATAAAAAGCTTGACACTCTCCCAACCATCCTACACAAACCATGTCTAACCGAATCCTCGGGTTCCTGCCAACAATCACATATCGTGGAGGAGTGTCTATATTTTGAGAGGTGTATGCTTATGTCAACGAATGGTAAACAGAAAATACAGTACGTCAGAATCCAACTAGACTTTATAAGAGCGGATCCCATAAAAGGACGCATCTGGGTAGAAGGTCATCCCTCGTTCTCTTTTGTTTACACAATTATGCTTTGACTGATAAATCAGGCGCAAAAATAGTGAAGAGAATTTGTGTTATTAATTTGGGACTGGGCACCCCGCTGCCAACTCTTCTATCATTGGATAAGCGGATGAAGCCACTAGTCCAGGGTGTGAAAGTCCAATCAATGAGTGAGATAAAGATTCTCTAGTTACGTCCTCATGAGCTAAAACAGGAGCACAAAAGAGGAGTAATTTTGAAAGCTTTAAAGGTAACACATGAGCAATTTACTTTGGAGTGGCGGTTAAATACCACATGTAGGTAGGTATGGTGGACACAATGGGAAAACTTTGGTTTCTGGGAGTTGGATGAACAAGTAGAGCTCATACTCAGTACAGGTGGAGGCTAGCAAAAGACTGGGAGCGACAAATCAAGAGAGCATAAGAGCCATAATCATGCATAGAGACAAAAACATCATTAATCAAAGCATAAGTGGTACCACAAGTTCAAAAACGAAATTATCATGGAGGCTATTAGTGACTGGTTCAGAGTCATAAACATGGTGTGAGCATGTGCCAAGTCAACCAAATAAAACATTCAAAGGAGAACACCACAAATTTATGCTTCAATATGACAAGAACAACTCATGATTCTTTCAATGGAACATTAAACACTCTTGGCTATTTGAGGACAATCTTGCTAGTAAATAACCACAAGGATTTAGAACTAAAATAACATCTAGCATGATATGAAAAATTCTATCAAGAGTCTATACAAGCTTCTACTTGCACCTTTAAAAATTCTACCTCAAGCAGCAGTTTCTTTTCCCAGCAAGCACCATACAAAACATGCTTTAACAAAAACTCTCTAAATGATACATAAAGAAAACATGAGAGGACTCACATAACACTACTAAAAATAATAGCTCTGAATAAGAGATGAAATGAAAACAAGAGCTAAACATGAAATTTTGCAGCATCTAGAAGAAAAACTAAGAATACTAGCATAGCAAGTATTCAAACGAAAAAGCGGAGCGTGTCTCTCTCCCAAACAAGGAATTATAGGGTACAACTATATTATTGCAGTAAGGAAAACAAAAGAAAACAAAGGAAAACAAAATAAAAAAAGACAGACGCTCCAAGTAAACTTCATATGATGTGATCGAATAAAAATATAGTTTCACGAGAAGTGACCTGATAGATAGTTGATGAAGAAGGGAATGCCTTGGGAATCCCCAAGATTAGATGCTTGAGTATTCTAAAAATATGCTTGTATGAACCACGGGGGAAACCCCAAGATTTGACCTTGCACTCTTCTTGATCATATATATCACCTCTTCTCTTGACCCTTGAAAACTTCCTTCACACCACACTCAGACAGTAATTCGCATTAGAGGGCTAGTGCAACAATTAAAAATCCATTGGTTCTGTATGACACAAGTTCTATTGACACTTTTAGACATTAGCTACAGCCACTGATGTTTCGTGAAGCAAAGAAATCAACTTGACATCGCAAAAGAGCAAATGCAAGAAAAATGGCATAATCTGTTAAAACCAGAACAGTTTGTAAAAAGACGATTTTTTTCGAGGCACTTATGTTTCTCAGATCGAAAAACTTAAAGAACAAAAAATTTGCGGAATTAGCCGTGGAATAAGCACGAGTAATTTCAGATCATTTTGATTTTTCTATGATTTATACGATTTTTTACGGTGGACAGCAGAAATCTGTTTCATGCGAGAAATCCGAAAACCAACTCCAACTCTCGTCACAAACCTTACTTGGCACTACTAAAACATGAAAATAAAGATACAAAGGAGTTGCTACAAAAATATACAACCCCTTGACTCAAAGAAAACAGAGAAAAACAAAGCAAAATTAGAACCATGAGTTATCTCCCAAGAAGTGCTTTACTTTAACGCCTTTTAGCTAGGCCTAGAAAAGTGGAATGAAGTATTTTCAAGTGGAGGAGCATTCAAATAAATATTTGGCAATTCCTTAATAATGCATTGTATTTTATTTAAGTCAGTTTCAAAGGTTCCTCTCTTAGATATTTTAGGCTTACTGTTCTCATCAAATAAATTCTCAGGAACAATCCAATCAAAATTCTTTTCTTGGGCTTCATGCAGTGCTACCAATTTAAAGGGGATTGGTATTTTATCCTCCTTTTCATTATTAGATTCAGTTTTTTCTAGAGCACCAACAATATCTACACATAAGCCAAGCATATTGAAATGATCAAAGACTTTGCTAGCTTCTATAGCAACATCTCCAAATTCTTTAAGCATGGTTTCTAAGATAAAGTTCCTTTTATCAACATCTTCAATGTTATTCAAGTTGAGGAACATATGTTGTAATATGGGATGGAGGTTAACAAACCTAGCTTCTAACATGTGAACTAAAGAAGGTGGAGCAGTCTCATAATTTGGAGCAAGTTCTACTATAGATTTATCCTCAAAATTATTATGCTTATTAACATGATGAAAGAATTCTTTAATGGTATCCTCTCCAAGTATAGAACCACTTCCTACCGGCAAATCTTTCAGGGTAAACTTAGGGAAAAACATGATGAAAAATAACAACGGAACAAAATGGAGGCCCGGGGGAGTACACCACCCCATGGCTTGGCCAGGGGGCGCGCCGCCCTATGGTGTGGGCCCCCTGTGGCCCCCCTCCGGGTCTCTTCGGGACTCCGTGGAACCTTCGGGAAATGTAAGACTTCCGGGCTTTGAATTTTCCAATTCCGAGAATATATCCAGAACAACTTTTCTTAAACTAAAAACAACAGAAAACATGGAACTGGCTGTGTGGCATATTGGAAATAGGTTAGTCCGGAAAATCGATAAAATGACATAAAGTGTATAGCAAACAAGTGGGAAACAATAAGAAAACAACATGAAACATCAGAAATTAAGGATACATTTATGACGTATCATTAGCTCCATTCTTCCTCCTCTTGATCATCACTCTCCTCCCCTTTTTCATCCAGTGAGCTTCTAGATTCAGCAGTTTCTTCTTCCATAGGTTCCTGCAAGGCATTAGTCTCCTCCTTTGAGGGAGATCATCTATTAAGATATTTAAGTATGTATTAAATACATTTTTTGTAATTATCAAAGCAATATTCAAGTATATCATAAATCTCATGTTTATAAGGTAGATCATCAATACTTTCAAGCAAGTAGGCAATTTTGAATGCACCCTTCCAAGCAATAAATTCCTCAATTTGTTCCACATCATCAAAGTCATAATTTCCCTTAACATAAGAAGATATGGTAACATCATCATTATACTCACATTGAAAAGGGAGGTGTTTATACCTCCTACAGCTACAAGATTTATCAAAGCAATAAGTAACATTATAAGTGTGACGCCCCGAGATCGGGCACTATGCAGATTTCAGCATTCCCGCCAAAGTCCACATAATAACCGATTCCAGGTTGCCACTTGTGATAACATTACAACAGTTCACGAATAATCCACAACAACAACAGAGGAGGTATATACAAGACGACTCAAACGAGTCAAGGATAAAACTGATACAATACAATGATCCAAATAACAGCGGAAGAAACAACATAGTGTCCGGCTACAGACAAGATACAAATTGGACTAAGAGTCCTGAAGATAACCGATGGCTTCCAATCCCTGCCCAGGCCAAGCCGGAGGGATTCCCAAGCTAACGTCGTCAGACTTCAAACCTGTTGACAGCAATGTGGAATATGCAGCCACGAAATGGATTCGTCGGTCAGTATGATTAAGTACTGGCAAGTGGATAAACCATACTCACAAGATACCAGCGTAACCAATCATCACAAGATACAAATACTTTGGGTAGAACGGAAGAAAGGGGTTATTGCAAAGAAGCGGCAGCGGGCTGCACTAACTAACTACAGAGACGCGCTACAACATCCGACTAAAAGAAAGGGATAAGATAGCGTATCAGAACCAACTATAACTACTCACCCAAACAATACCCATCCAATGTTACCCCCTACTAAGGAAGCAACCCAAGGAAACTCACACTGTTGATTAAGGTGACATTCATTTTTATGGTGGAGGTAATCTATATTACTAGTCAAGTTATCATCGTTAAGTGTAAGTTGTCTGAGTACTTGTTAGCCAGCACTTTCACCAAGTCATCCATAACCGTGGACAACACGGCTTCTCGAGAAGATTTAACCCTGCAGGGATGCACCAATTTGGCCGTACACGTAAGAATGACCCGCCAGATGGAAATGCACTTCCACCAAGCGAGGCATTCAACACAACCCAACTCTTGTTCGCATCAAGCCCAAAGAACCACGTGAGTGTGCGTGCGCGGCTAATCGAGCCCCCACAAAGAAAAGGGGGACCCTCATAGCACTGGAAGACCACGCCGCCCTAAATGCCGACTACAAAAGTTCCACCCTGGAGCCAAGGGTTCGCACCTGCATATGCATGCATCAAATGGAAATCCCGAACTAAGTGTGGCGATTTGGACGAGATGCGAATCGAATCAGAATTGCGGGGGCGCCCATACTCGCTTCCCACATGCGGTTAGTGCGCTCATCATGGATAGGAGGACAAGACCCTTTTCCTAATTAAGTTCGACACTAGCAGGCCTCAAAACCACGCCGGGCCTCCTGCCGGTGCCTTATCATCAAATTGTTATTACCCCAAACATTAACATGTTGTTGATTGAATTGAGACCCAACTATCGACTAAACAGATGATAGGACAAGGGACAACAGGACTCGAGCGCAAACAAACCTAAGCATGCAACTACGACACGAGTGCCAGCGGGGTAAACAAACAACATGTAATAGGAAGTGGAAGGAAGGCTATATCATGGTTGCAAGGTAAACATATGATAGGATCGAGACACCAGCATCGAATCATAAGGCTAGAATAAAAGCAACGGGGAGAATCGGTAACAAGTGATGAAAGGCATCCATAGGTAGCAAGTGAGTATACTTGCCTGGAATCCAGCAAGTAGAGGTACATTCGCAGAACTTGTCGTTGCTCACATCATCTCAACGTCCTATCCGCGAAGAAGCAACGAACTAGAACAAACACTGGATGCAACAATTACTTCTACGGCAAAAGATCCAGCATGATCAAGATATGGATGCATGACAAGTTTAAGGATGCACCAAAGATAAACTAGTTGACATGGTAAACATATTTAAATGGGCCCATATGCAATTTGGATTGCATATGGAAAAGCCCATGAATTAATGTTGAATTAAATGATCTACAAATAACCATCATGTGAAAGTTGATTAGAATGATGCATGGATGATGAAAACAATAAGAAAACAACAATAGCTTCAGTTTGATATGTTGTTTACCAAGTTTGGAATTTTATTTATTAAGTTATGAACTTTGGCATTTTCAATGATTTAAACAAACATTTGTTGTTTTCACCAATTTTAAATGTTCAAAACAGATAACAAAATTTATATTTGGAAAGAACACAAAATTTTAGATGGAATACATATTTGATTTGTTGAATTCGGATTCTAGACGAGCAAGTTATTAAATTGACAATTTTAAATGCATTAATTAAGAAATAGTTGTTTTCAGAAATTTAATTTATTCAAAATAGGAAACAAAGTTTATATTTGGAAAGCTTATTCAATTTTTCATGGAAAACATATTTTACATGTTGGAATTGGATTTGAATTGCCCAAGTTATGAATTTTGCAATTTAAAAGGTGTAATTAAAGCATTGAATTATTGCACCACTTTTAATTAGGAAAAACAGTAAACAAATTGTATTGAAAAGGTTGAAAACATGTATAAAATGTTTCAATGAACAATTTGAGCTATTAAACATAATTTTTGGATCATTATTGAATTTATTATGCATTTTTCCATAAGCATTTTATTCTGCCCTTTTTAGTAAACAGAAGGAAACATGTTCAAATTTAATTTAATTGTGACCAAATAAAATACCGATGTGTAGAGTTTGTTAAGACAAATTTTTAGAGCCCAAGTTTGCTCAATTTGGGTGAACAAAACTCAAGTTATGAATTCCCAAAGTTTCCAATTTTTATTGCATTTTCTGTATTTAATTATTTAGTGCAAAATTTATTACAGAAACATGTTTCAACTCTGTGACTAATGGAAAGAGCACAAGATTCTGAATCCATAGCAATTTGAATCATTGAAATCGGAGCATTTTTCAATTTGTTATGGATTTTACAAATAAAGATTCAGATCTGTTTTTCTGGATTTCGGGAAATAAAAGAAAAAGGGCAAAAAAAGGGGGTGGCTTTTGCTTCCAGGGGACTCGAACCTGGGATCCAGGGGGTGCGCTGAACGGGGCTAGCCACTGGGCTATGCGATCGGTTGTGTATGGATACAGAGCTGGGGCTTAAGAGATAAAACTGCGACGCATAACCTGACGAAACTGAAACCCGTTCGCGTGTACAGACGGAGGTCGATCAGAGGACGACGATGGATGGTGGCGTCGATCGTGCCGCTCGACGGCGGTGCACGCAGAGCAAGGGGGGGGAAGAGGGAGAGGTCCCGAAGGACGGAGGCGCTCACCACGAGGTCGAGGAGGGGCCGGGCTCGACGAAGACGCCCTAGGCCTGACGGAGACGGCCTCAGGCACAACAGCTCGCCGGGGAAGAAGGGCTCGACGGCGCCGTCGCTGCAGTCCGTCTCCGGCCGCGCCGTCTTCAACAAAAACGTAGCCCGCACCCCCGAGGTTCCATTCCCGCGGAATCGGAGGCTTGACGAGGCCCGTGGGGGTGGCGCCATGCTCCCAAAGTGGCGGCCATGGAGGGGCTCCCTCTCTCTCGGTTCAGTTCAGAGAAAGGGGAAGGAGAAGAAGGGAAACGGCGGCGGAGAGGGAAGGGAGAGGGAGAAGGGAAGAGCTAGGGTTTGGAGGAGGGGAGGGGCTGCTTTAAGGTGGGGGGGAGCAGGTGGAGGTGGGGAATCGGTGGTGGGGGTGACGACAGCGACCTGTTCCCCTCGCCTGTACGGAGAAAGGAGAAGAGGGAGGTGGGCTGGGCTTGGGGTGGTAGGTGGGCTAGCCCATTTGGGCTGGCCTGCCTCCCCCTGGCTGTTTTCCTTTTATTTCTTTTTTTTTGTAAGAGAGAAAAAAAAGAGAGAAGCAAAAATGAATTTTTGGGTAGTTTTACATTTCAGAAAATTATGAAACAAGTTTCTATGCACTTGGCATCTAAAATGCCCAGTTGCACAAGTTTTGGTTTTTCCAAAATTCAAAAGTTTTTAATTACTGTTTAAATTTGAATTTGAAATTCAAATTGGGGTTTTAGTAAGAGGTGTGTTATTTAACCCAACAACTATTATGTTTACACTTCAAGTGTATTGAAAACAATTTGATTTGAAAACAGATGTGCATTGTTTGAATTTTCGAAAGTGTTTCGAAAATTTTAATTGGTTTTGAAACCAAGTGCAATGTCATGATGCAATGCCATGCAAAAGGGGAGCAAACAATTCTAGTTGGGGGAAAATCCCCCGGGTGTTACAATAAGTGGAGCACAAGTCTTTAGCATAGTCATGCAATTTATTAATTCGCTCCCATAAGTGTATCCCTTTTTGTGACAAGCGGTGTTCCTTATAATATTTTTGTTGTTCATCAGTGAACCCACCTTGCCAATAAGATCTAGTTTCAACGACTTCAAACATTTATAGCAAGCATGATAAAGCAAGTAACAAGCAAAACAATAACAAAGTAAAAATGATTGGAGGTGAGAGACTCCCCTTGCAGAAATTCTCTTCCTCCCTGGCAACGGCGCCAGAAATTAGCTTGATGCACGTGTAACACACTTTGTTGGGAGACCCCAAGAGGAAGGTATGAAGAGCACAGTAGCAAGTTTCCCTCGGTAAGAAACCAAGGTTGAATCAACCAGTAGGAGGAAGGAGTAACTTCAGAAGGTTGATGCAGTTGAGATGGCAGGGCGCACAACCGGTTCAGCAGCAACGTGGAACCTACACAACACAAACAGTTAGATTTTCCCAAACGAAGTAGTGAGGTTGTCAATCTCACCGGTTTTGCTGATAACAAAGAGGTTAAATGTATGGTGTAGAAAACAGTCTGAAAACAGTCGTAGCAGTGTGAAAACAGTGGAAGCAGTGTGTGTATTATCAGAATGAGAAAATGGACCGGGGTCCACAGTTCACTACAGGCGTCTCTCCATAAAAGATAGCTAACATGCGTGGTGAACAAATTACAGCTGGGCAATTGATAGATAAAGAACATGCATGACATAAAGATTACTATGAGATTCATGCGGGGTTACAACAAAATGCATAGATCGTCATCCAACTGCATCTATGACTAATAATCTACCCTTCGAATATCATCCGAACAAACGTGGGTATTAAGTTGCAAGCAATGGATAATCGTAGTAAGAAAAGTATGTAATGTCAACTAAGTGAGCATCGTTGTTTTCTCCCTAATGGCAACAACACATCCTCCATCTGTCACGTTTCTGTCACTCGAGCATAGATGCCACGGAGGCTTGAACCCATTATCGAGCATAAATACTCCCTCTTGGAGTCACTAGCATCTACTTGGCCAGAGCATCTACTAACAACAGAGAGCGTTCAAGCTCATAAATAACATACACACGAAGATAACATGATAGATTGATAATCAATAGACATAGCATTCAATAATCATCGGATCTCAACAAACACAACATATAGCATTACAAATAGATGATCTCGATCATGTGAGGCAGCTCACGAGATCTAAACATGAGGCACAAGGTGGAGAGTACAACCATCTAGCTACTGCTATGGACCCGTAGTCTAGGGATGAACTACTCACGCATCGCTCCGGAGGCAGGCATGATGGTGTAGACCCCTCCAGTGATGAATTCCCCTCCCGGCAGGGTGCCGGGGAGAGCTCCAGAACCCTCCCAATTTCGGGTTGACGATGACGGCGGTCTCGGGTGTTTCTCGGGATGAAGTTGTATATTTTTTAGGGTTGACGTATCGGGGGGAATAAATGGGCGAAAGGGCGATGGTGGTGGATGCCCGAGAGGCCCACACCACCCCCAGGCGCGGCCAGGGGGCTCGCCGCCCTATGGTGTGGCCCCCTGTAGCCCCCTTCGGGCCTCTTTGGGACTCCGTGGAACCTTCGGTAATTCTAACACTTCCGGGCTTCGAATTTTCTAATTCCGAGGATATTTCCAAAACAAATTTTCTGAAACTAAAAACAACAGAAAACAGGGAGCTGGCTCTGTGGCATCTTGTAAATAGGTTAGTCCGGGAAATCGGTAAAAATGACTTATAGTGTAAGGAAAAATGTAGCATATGGCATGAAAACAACATGGAACATCGGAAAGGATACGTTTATGACGTATCACACACGACACTAACGCATGGTGAAAGACCGTCAGGATCCCACACATGTATCCATTGTGCACGCAACGCCACACAAGGGAAGGTTGTTGTCCTCATTATCCTTCTGAAGGGAAATATATCTCAAATTTTATTCGTTGCAGATTCCGACTATAGTTTCCTGAGTTTATGCATTTCAGAAAAGTAGAACAGATAGAAACAAATCTGACACCCGTCCCGGTTAGAGTGGAAAACAAGAAATGCCCGGACTGGTGCAAGGCGGCATGACCATATGGTCAATCTTGACATAAATTATGCATTAGTTACGTAGACTAGCGCAAGCGACCAAGCTGTAACACAACTGTGAGCTTGGACTATGGCCGACATGCGGCGGAGAGTACGCTCTAGTCATGCTCTCGTAACTCTATTGAAAGATATCATATTGATATTCATATTGAAAATTGAAAAACACAAAACTTTGCACTCTAATCATGGCGGCAAACAACATATCATAGTTCAACAACTGATGGTTCATACATAGTTCAACAAAACAAAACTTATAAAACCTAATGTAACCCAAATCAGATCGCTACTCGCTATCGAAGGATATGTGCTTGATCCCGCGCTTGTGGCGCTACACTTCCTCCCACTCCTGCGCACGAGCGGTGTGTTCAGTGACCTGCTAGAGCCCACGCTCCAACGCCTCCAAATTCAACAACTCCAGCAACTCGGTGTTCTTTTGGCACCGCTTCTCCGTGTGGCGTGGAGCGCACAGACTCGGACAAAACAAGCGCCTCTTGCTCATATTTATCAACGATACTAGCGAGCTCCTTGCCATCATCGGTGGACTCCAAATGCCCGCTGGAGTAGGAGTCGGTTGCATGGGATGATAAACACAAGTGTAGGGGATCTATCATAGTCCTTTCGATAAATCAGAGTACCAAACTAAACGATGAGTAGAATGTGTTCAAAAGTGGTGTTGATCAAGGTTTAACCACAAATACTATGAGACGGTTCTTATGGGTTTTTGTCATAACGAGTAAATAAAGAACAAGTAAATAAAAGTAAAAAATAGTTGCAGCGAGTGACACAATTCTTTTATAGCACAAAGTACAATCCGATGGTGTTACTTATGATGATTAAAATGTCCTTAGGACATGCGGGGAGAATTTAGTCAAGTTACTTCATCATACACCATTGATTAACATTCATCGTTTTGATATGTTTTGTGTGGGTGAACCAATGCTAATGCACTGTCCTTACTTGGAAAAATGCATACTCGTGATTAAACCCTGGTAAGCATCTGTAACTATCTTATATCTTATATTTACTAACTGGAGGCACCGTAAAAAGCTCCACGTTAATCCTCAGGAATTTCCAACCAACCATAATGTCGGCCGTCCGATCTTTTTCGTGGAATATTTTCCGATCTACGATTGAATCAGGATTAGACGAAGAGTCCTGGCCCCGCACGCACCCTCTCACTTCCTAGAAACCCACGTCTCCTCTAGATAAGAAAGCAAAACTCACCCACGTCTCCAGCTAAGGGCATCTTTAACAGTTTGTTGGCTAACTTGTTGGTAAAATTGGACATGTCATCAACCAACAACACATCCTACAACCACTCCAATGGTTGTATATAGTTTGACCATTAGGAGGTGAGAGAATGTGCAAGACCTCTCTCTATTCTACCTCGGAGCTTGTGCAAGCCTTGTTGGTTAATCTACATACAAACTCACTCTCTCACCTCATTTATTTCATGCCACATCATTAAAAATCCTACGTGGCAAAATCTACCAACGTCTATCTTACAACTATTGGAGATGCCCTAAAGGTCGTTGCATGTCCCGATGGTGCCCCATCTGAGATTAGTTAAATAGGCATCATGAGAGCACATATGCAGTTGTGAAACAGCGATGTATTGGATGCGTGGCTATGGTGATTACAAAGACGTGCAACAACATACATCGGTTGCATATAATGCTAGCAATATTTTTATTTTTGTCTATCCATTGCGACGGTATGTGGTAATCAAGTTTCAATATAGTTTGGTTATTACCTGGTTTGTTTTCTCACACTCAAGGAATTATTGTGGTGAAGATTATACTCTCCTGCTCAAATTCATAGATTTTCTAAATACATCTACGTTATTTCTTGACAGGCTGTATCAGAATCGCAAAGTGCCCAGTTGATAGCAAGATTGAGCAGATGTGTGTAGGAAGGCAACGTTGCCACGGGTCGCGATTTGCTGGAGCAAGTTTTATTGAAAATTCTGCGGATTCTCACTTACCTACTATTTTTCTTCCGAGTGACTTAAACCTGAAGATAGATAGAATTAAAGCGAGTGCTTTTTTTCAATATTCAGTGAGTATACATAGCTAGATGACCTATTCAGTAATACTCCCTCTATATCGAAATATAAGATGTTTTAGCATTTTCTAGACAATATGTATCTATAAACATGTTTTTAGTGTAAAATGCATATGAATCTACACATTAAAACATGTCTAGATACATTATATCTACAAAATGCTAAAACATCTTATATTTTGATGCGGAGGGAGTAGTATTTGCATGTCTTTAATGTTCAGATAATGGTGTACTAATTCACGTCACGCATAGCTTAATCAGCCCTACACGCCTAAGGCTATACTTCCAATAGGAGTCGAACGTGCAGGGAAGCCCCAAATACATGCAAAAGGAAAACTACTTTATTTGAATTATCAGTTCCAACCAATAATGATATCTACAATTTAACTTGCATACCATGAAAATTGGAGCCGACCTTCTGATTGGTCGCGGTTTCACCTATTAGGTAGTCTTTATATTGTTGCTATACTCGCATTATACTATTTAACCTTCGACTGAAAGATGCTCACATGGATAAGAAAACTAAGGGATTACAGAAGGTTATCTAGAATAATCGCTACTATTTTGAAATTCTATCATATATAGGGAAAAAGTAGTGTGAGTTTTACGATATTTTATTTGATGGTATACTGATAGTGGTGACTAAAGTGAGCACTGAAATAAAATCAGTGGCGTTGTTTCTCTAGAATGTAAATCTCAAGATTATCACATGTATCATCCATCGTTAGACTGTGGTGAGATTCATAGTTGAAAATGTATCGAATAAAATTTTTTGTCTATTTTTTAAAATGAGAGAAGAGTTTTTCCTCCCATCTTAGATTCGCAAAAAAAAGTCAGTGGAGTTTAGTTTCTTATATGTACCGATGACTTAATTGCTCCAGGAGATTAAGTTAGTTGATCATTGGAAGTAAGTCGCTGCAAAATTCATATAGTGATAATTTCCTTTTTAGGTCGAGTAGGGATACAACACTATAAATATGGGCACAGATTAGCTGACTTTATGGGACACAAAATCAGGTGATTTTGAGTCATCAACACATGAAGCCCACCATGTGTAGGTCCCACATGTCACTGACTCAAAGTCACGCAAAGTCAACAATCCCATCCCAATTTAGTGAATCTCAATCCAAAAAATACATATGATGGTCGGGATGAGGTTTGCTACTACAAATGCCACTAGGTATGGTATATAAAACAATTAGTTGAATTTAAATTTAAATTTAAATTTTGTGAGTCATACTGACAACACACATACGGAATATCTCGGGCTTTTTCCTTTTCTATATCAGTTTACTTGATTTCTCTTTTTTCTGTTAACATTCCATGTAATAGGATTTCTTCTACTTGGGCCTCAAGGAGTGAAGGAATGAACATGATGCACAATATTTCACATGGTGTTACATTGGATTATGTGTTGTAAAGCAAAATCATCTATACATCATGCATGTTCAAACCTGTTTTGAAGTAAGATGATTTTCTATACTAAAATATTAAGTATAGAATATCTAAAGAAAATATAAAGTGCTTTTTTACAATTTTGAAACTATAGTTAGTTTTTACCAAAAATCTAATAAATTTATGAAAACAATCCTTAAACGGAACGCTACTTCTTCTCACGAGACAGTATTTGTTCATCCAAAATTTCCATCCACAATATATGAGAAATTCCTCGTGTGATTTATCATGAGTTACCAGTGATCAGCTCTCAAATTTTGTGTAAGTTTTTCTTTGTTGTAGTAGTTTTTAGTACAAATATTCGTTATTGTAAATTTATAAGTGAAAAATCTGTCACAAACATTGGTTATTGTAAATTAAGTAACTCATCAGTTATTGCTCCCTACCGTATTTTATGTAAAAAATCATGTCCATATTAATCAATACACCATATCTTATTTTCATTTCGTTTTTGAAGTTATGATTTCTCATAATTGAATGAGTTGTGAATTAACTAATACGAGATTTGGATACATATTCTGGAAGCAACTTAAAAAATAGTTTAGTTAATTCACTCTTGGCGCTTTCTCCACATTTGTGTCACGTCCTCCATTCAAATGTCAAGCACTTATCAAATGCTCGAACCACCGCCATTTAATACTTCGTATGTATAATTTATAATTTTGATATACATAAGAGTTTCATTATTTTGATGATCAACTAATGTCATAAATATTAAGTATTTCAAGAGTTTCACAATCCAAAGTAACTAGCCCATGCAAATGCACGGGTTGATGACTTGTAAAGTAATTAAGATAAAAATCTGACGGCATCCTTAAACTCTGGGATCCTACGCTTCCTCGTGCAATGGCTTGCGAATTCGGGTTTAGGTTTCTGTCACTCCGGTAACGCTACCATAATAAAACTAAATGCGCAATGAATTCTCCTAGTCACATAAAGGTGAAGCATCCCGTAGTCGAGGTTCACATGATACCACTAGAAGAATACCACAACAACTTAAATAACAAACCATTAAATATTACTCAACATAATATGACTACTAGCAACAAGACTTCTCCCGTGTCCTCAAGAAATAAATAAACTATGCACAAGACATCATATGGATCATGCTCAGAGGTGATCCATGAATGAAAAATATGGTCATAACAAGTATTCATAGATAAAACTCAATAGCATCAACTAAAATAGGGTAATCAACACCGTTCGAGAGATCGCAATGAATAGCACATGTTACAACGTTAGATGTTATATCGGAGTGAGATGGGATGATGGTGATAATGGTGCTGTTGGTGGAGATTATGTTGATGATGATCCCGATGATGCCCGATATGATGACGATGATGACGGTGAAGATTTCCCTGGCAGATTTTCGCCTGCCGGAGAGCCTTTTTCTCTCTGTCTCGTTTCCGCCCGAGACGGCGGCCGAAGAATACTGTGAAGTGCCTCCGATGATTTTAGATCAAGGGGTACTAGTATGCCAAAAGGGAGCCATGGGATGATTGTTGCATGTGGACACACGTTCGTTGGAAGACCCCAAGAGGAAGGTATGAAGAGTACAACAGGAAGTTTTTCCCTCAAAAAGAAACCAAGGTTGAATCGACCAGTAGGAGAAAATCACTTCTGAAGGTTGTTGACAACTGATGTTGGCATAGCGCACTACCAGGCTCATAAGCAACATGGAATATGCACACAACACAACCAAGATACTTTTCCCAACGAAATAGTGAGGTTCTCAATCTCACATGTTTTGCAAACACAAAGGATTAGATGTGTAATGTGGAAAATGATGCTTGTTTGCAATAAATGAAAAGAGAACAATGATTGCATTGAATGAGAGGAAAAATAATTGTGGTAAAGAAAACAGTGTTTGCAGTGGTTGTATTATCAGTGTAAAAAATGGACTGGGGTCCACAGTTCGTTGGTGGTATCTCTCCATAAAAGATAGATAACATGCTGGGTAAACAAGTTACAGCTGGGCAGTTGATAGAAATAGAGGCTTCACCATAGTGCATATGCAAGACACGATGATTACTATGAGATTCAGGCGGGCATTACAACATAATTCATAGACCGTTATCCAACTGCATCCATGACTAAGAATTCACCCTCAGAACGTAATCCAAGCAGACTTCGGGTATTAAGTTGCAAGCAACAGATTATTGCATTAAGTAAAATGTGTACTGTAAAGAATGAAAGCATTGTTGTTTTCTCCCTAATGGCAACAGAACATCCCCCATCCGTCATGTTTCTGTCACTCGAGCACAGATGAAAGGAAGGCATGAACCCACTATCGAGCATAAATACTCCCTCTTATAGTTACAAGCATCAGCTTGGCCAGAGCATCTACTAGTAACGGAGAGCATTCAAGATCATAAATAACATAAACATGATAGATTGATAATCAACTTGACATAGCATTTAATATTCATCAGATCCCAGCAAACGCAACATGTAGCATCACAGATAGATGATCTTGATCATGTTATGCAGCTCACAGATCTAAACATGGTGGAATAAAGAGGAGAAGACAACCATCTAGCTACTGCTATGGACCCGTAGTCCAAGGATGAACTACTCATGCATCACTCTGGAGGCAGGCATGGTGATGTAGAGCCCTCCGGTGATGATTTCTCCTCCCGGCAAGGTGCCGGGGAGAGCTTCAGGACCCTCCCGAAATAGTGTTGACGATGACGGCGACTACGGAACTTTTCGTGGATGGAGGCTCGGGTATTTAGGGTTAACCCGAGAATAAGCTTAAATAAGCGAAAGGGAGATGTTGGCGGGTGCCCGGGGGGGCGCACCACCTGGTGGCGCTGCCAAGGGCGTTCGCGCCACCCTATGGTGTGGTCGCTCGAGGGGCCCCCTGCGGGTCTCCTTCGGACTCCTTGTACGTGACAGAAATATAAGACCCTGGGATTTTGTTTCGTCCAATTCCGAGAATATTTCCAGAACAAGTTTTCTAAAGCCAAAAATAGAAAAAATAGGAACTAGCTCTGTGGCATCTTTTTAATAGGTTAGTCCCAGGAAATCCATAAAAATGATGTAAAGTGTATAGAAAACATGTAGCATATGGCATAAAAACAACATGGATCATCATAAATTATAGATACGTTTGAGACGTATCAAGAGGCCACAAGGCCCACAAGCAAGCATAGGGCGCGCCCCCTGGTGGAGTTGCGCCTGAGGGGCCCATCCTCTGCTGGTGGATCCACTTCGGGAAATGGTTGGGCACCGGGGTTATTTCATAAAAACTGACTTCCTAATTGTTTTTCGCGATTTGTGGGACTCCAGAAGCGTGACAACTTGACGGGTGCTTTTTCTAGCTGATTTTCGACTCTCATAAATAAATCCCAAAAATTGCAAAATAAGGCAAAATAACATATGTAATGCATTCTAATATGAAATACATCGATTAATTAGAATAAATTTTGATATAAATAGGGATGGAAAATGGTCGCATCAGCTCCCCTCCAGCTTAGACGCCGCTTGTTCTCAAGCGAAACTGAGCTTGGTAAACATGACCACAGATTTATGGAGTGAAGCATCAATAATAAATAACACGAACATGAAGCATCATTATTTCTCAACAAACAAAAATGCATTCTAAACAACAACATTTTCTCATAAAAATTCTCGAGAGCAAGTGATGAATAAATTGCGATGTTAAGGTATAGCAAAGTAAAAAAAAACTCATTAAGTAGTGGAAAATTATGTTCTTTGTCACAAAAAAAGTAACCTATCAATATTGTATTGCCATAAGAATCTATATAAGAGCTATTCATTCATCAAACCACATGCTTCAATTATCAAATAATCTTTGCATGAATTGGAAACTTTCAAGTTTTATATTTTCATAATAAAACTGCTAATACCGACACAAAGGAAGATGATTGTTTAGCATAGCTCAATTTTTAACTTGTTTACCTCGAGAGTAATGTTAACTGTAATGAAACATGATCAAGGATATCGCTAAAATATAAATAATTGTATTTCAATACAAAATATAATTTCGCTTGCGGAGAATAGGTGGAATGCGTAAACTGAATTAACAGAAAGTAAAAGAATCGGCTCTTCGCAGAGGGAAGCACGGATTACTCAGGTGATATAGATTTTCAAGTTTTGAAACAATAGGATTATAAAAATATATCTTTGAGAAGTCTATGTTTTCGTCAACGACTGGTAATAGATAACTCAAGATTACCCATCTAAACATAGCTTTGACGAGCGGCTCCCATAGAGTAGTGAGAACATTCCTCTTCTCCTTTGTTTCTCACTGGCAAAGTTTGACTGATATCTCATGAACAAAGTGTGCAGGAGAGTTTATGTGCTCTTCTTGTTTTTATTGTTTATCTATTATGGAGTGGACACCCGCTTGCGAGCTCTTTTTGCAGCATGAAGGAGAAGCATATTATACATGCAAGTGTAACATCCCTGATTTTTGGAAAGTTCAAAAATCACTAAAATTTGAAAAAAAATTGTTAATGCAAGTCACCAAAAACAAATAAAATTCAAACACAAAAGAAATATTCTATCTATTTCCAATGTAATTGGAATTGTTAATCCAAATAATTCCTCTATTTTATAAACCTTCAATTTTATTCAAACAAATATTTTGCAAGGACACAAAAATATTTTCAAGCAATGCTTTAAAACCAAAAGGTTTTGAATTATATTTTTTTCTCCGAAAATAGTATTTTAGTACTTGAAAACATGAGGAGTATGATCCTTGGTAATATTTAATTATTACTATTAAAGATCAAATACTATTATTTTGTTTCAAAGCTGTTATCAATGATTTCAATCTTAAAATGAGTTTCAATATTTTATTTGGGAACAAAATATGATACCATGGTTTATAAAATCAATAGTTGTATTTTTTAGAATTTTCCTAATTTTTATAAGGCCATTTCTCTAAATATTGATTTTCTATATTTAAAAGCCTTTTTAAGAAATCATTCATATTTTGAATTCTAAATTTCAAAATTTTAAATGTGTCCAAAGTTGCCCACAAATGTGTTCAGTTGAAATATATTTTTATTTCAAATTTTATAAATTTATTTGAGGTAATTTGGAATTATAGAACAAAAGTTATTAAAAACAGGAAATACAAATAAAAGAAAAAGGAAAGATGACGTCATCGTCATCAACCTCCGGTAGAAACCGAAACTACCGTTTCTTATCCGATCTTAATCCCTGCGATTACTCGCGATTAAAGCGCCCAATCGACACGTTGTTTCTTCCCTATTAATCCCCTTCCCCTCCTCTTCATTTCCCCTCACGTACCCCAAGAAATAGTGCTCCGAGACCACCGAATTTGCTCGCCAGAGCCGCGCAAGGCCGCTGCCGTATTTCGCCGATTCCGGCCAAACCACTGAGTGCCCACCGCTCTTTTTGGTCGTTTTCTCTCTCCCTCAGTCGTGCACCCATCCCTGATGCCTTGCGCAAATTAATGTATCACAGAAACAGCGCCCCATGCGCGTCTGAAGCTCACCGGAGCCACGGCGTCTTTTTCTGCACCATGCAGGCAAACCAAAACGCGAAAGTGCACGCTGTCATCACCATCAGGCTCGCCGTGCTGCGCCGAGTCTCTCCATCGTCTTACTGGAGCCAAGCGACCACCGGAGTGTCGCCACTGTCGAACTTCGCGTCGGAGACCACTCGAGCGCTGTTGCATCTCCATTTTCCGGCCACCCCGAGCATCGCCGAGGTAACCCTAGCTTGTGCACCGTTGGATCTGATCGTGTGGCCGTGATGAGATCACTTTTACGAACCAGTACGAGCCAATCAGATTGCGCCAAGTCAGCATGTCCCCGCGCAGCCAATCCCGAGTAGAAAATCCATTTGCAGTTTTGCAGAAAAGTACATGTAACTTAGAACCATAATAACTTTTGATGCACTTGGCCAAATTTAGCAAACTTGGACTTTCGAAAAGCCCTTGTTGTTTAGAATCTGTTGGTACTATCCAATTTAAAATTTGTGTTTTGAAAATTTGTCCAAGTTCAAATGAGCCATTTGGATGAATTTTGGAATAGTTCAAATTCTACATCCAAAAATTGCAAATAAAATATTTTTGGAAACCTTAGGATGTGTACTAATAGAACATTATGTCCAAAATAAATATTGGACAAGTTTAGAATTTATTTAGATTTTGATACCCATTTGAGTATTTTGACGTAGAATAAACCCCATAAATAATTGGAATGTATTTTTGATGTAAATTTATTCCAGTTATTTACCTTGGGCAAGAGAGACCGGTACCTAAACCATTTGGACACCCTTGAACCTTTTTCATGTAAGTTTGGCCAAAATCCCTCCGTGGTATTAGACACTTTGAAATTTATTTAGTATGGGTGAAACTCTATTAGTAGAGATTGTGGTGTGATCATTTTGATCAAGACCAACACCCAATATATGTTAGTAAAATATCTCAGTAGCTTGAGGAGCTGAAAACCTAGCCAAGACTAAAGACACCAAGATAAGGATGACATCAAGATCAAGTTGCCTCCATAGATAAGAACCTCAACATCATTAAGCAGAAGTTGTGGAAAATACCATCAAGGGTTGAAGAACCACTACTCTCATCCCCTTGGAAGATGTGAAGAAAATGGAAGACCTTAACTCAAGACCATTCCCTAAGTTGATAAGTCATAGTGTGAGCTTGTTTGAACCCTTAGGCCAAAACCATAGATGTTATTTGTGACCATAGATAAACACATGAAATCCTTGGACCAACCCTTGACCCAAAAACCCTCAAACTTGTCACAATTATTTCCTTACAATTTTGTGACGAGTCTAGACCAACCTTAACCAAAATGGAAATCTAACCCAAACACTTCGAGTTCTATTTATAAATAGAATTGAGTAGTCAACCCCAACCCTTATTATTACATACACTTCTTTTACATAGTGAGTGGTGTGATAATACTTGACCAACCTTAGTGAACTCTTGGAACTTCCTCGACAAATATGACCAATTGAGTTTGAATCTTTGAAACCCAAGTCTTGATCAACCAATATCCCTTTTCGTGGACCTCTAATCCAATCACAATAGTTTCCTTAATAAACTAAATTATTGTGATAAACTTTGACCTTTCCTTAACCCATCTAGCTTGGAAAAACTTTTGACTTTGTTTGTTGATTGCTATGTTTTGTTATTTATTTGTTCGTGAAAGTTGTTTATTGTTATTTGTTTGACTTGTTTAGATTGTACAAAGAGAGACGTTTTAATTTTGAAGAGAGTGTACTTCTACACCAACTTCAACAAGTCAAGTGACACACAGAGGTTTTATTATGGGTGCTTTGAGAAGAGAATTTTTAATCTAATTGAAAGCTATAATGTAGTATTTATTAAGGTTGAACTTGAGTCCTTTATGCAATAAATTTGTTAGTGGCTTTGAAAACTTGAAGAAATCTTTTATAGAACATCTATAAAACCCAGCATGTTCAAGAAATCTTCGTATACCTTTGACATTTATAGGGTACGGTAGTTTCTCAATAGAATTTATTTTAGCTTTATCAAGTTAAATTCCTCTCCCGGATATCTTATGTCCTAGTACTAGGCCTTCTATCACCATGAAGTGGCATTTCTCCGAGTTCAATACTAGGTTTGTACTTCACATCGCTGCAAAACTTTGTCATGATTGAAGAGACAGTTCTTAAAGGTTTTACCATAGACAGAAAAAATCATCCATGAATTCTTCCATAATGTATTCAATAAAATCAGCAAAAATTGCAACCAGGCATCTATGAAAAGTAGCTGGAGCATTGCATAAACCAAAAGGCATTGTATGACAACCATAAGTACCAAAAGGATAAGTAAAAGTTGTTTTCGCTTGATCTTCAGGGTGAACTGCTATCTACGAGAAACCAGAGTAACCATCTAAATAACAAAAATAAGAATGACTAGCTAGTATTTCTAACATTTTATCAATAAAGGGTAAAGGATAGTTGTCCTTTCGAGTCTCCTTGTTGAGCTTCCTGAAATCAATACACATTCTATATCCAACTATTGTTCTAGTGGGGAATCAGTTCATTATTTTTATTTGGTATCACAGTGAACCCACCTTTCTTGGGCACACAATGAACAGTAATAACCCATTCACTTCCTTCTACTGGATAAATGATCCCTACATCTAACAAACAAGTTATTTCTTTGCTTACCACTTCCTTCATTTTTGGAGTGAGTTTAGTTAGTATTCTCTCACCGATTTTGCTCCTTCTTCCATATAGATTCTATCAGTAGAAATTGAAGGGCTTATACATTTTAGTTCTTTCATTGAATATCCAAAGGCAGTTCAATGTTTTCTCAACATCGTTATCAAGCTATCTTGTTCTTTGGATGAAAGATTAGAGCTAATAATAACTGGTAATTTATTTCATTCATCTAAAAATCCATACCTTAGGACATGTTTGTTAGTGGAGAAGGTAACGCAAATGGAAACGAAATCAACTTACGCCGGTATTTGGAAGTAATGGGGATTTTTCTATTTTGTTTGGTTACTCCTATTAATGTAATCTGATTACATCCCAACCCAACGCCATTGTTGTTCTTCCAGGATGCAAATGCTCTCATGAAGGATGTTGAGAGGAGATACGGGGATTCTACCGCCGCTTGACCGTGAAGGGGATCGGTGGCCTGTGGCCATCGTCGCTCTTTCCATGACAGCGCAGCTTCTCCTTTGGCGACTCCTTTCATGATTGGAGGGAGAGATATGCGGCTTCTATCTATATCATGTCTACCTAAGCAAGCGCAAGGAAGAAGTCCATTGATCCTTCCTTTCGGTAACGGATTTCTTTCCAGTGGCAGGGGGCCGGTATCAGATCTGACTTAAGATGTAATATGTTTACATGGTAATCACTTAGGGACCGATTCAACCAAACGTGTTTAAGGGGAATAGTTAATGGTGTAACTGGACAATGGACAAAAATGATCGAACAAAACACGTCCTTAATTCTTTAGACGGTTGTTTGAATTCTAACTTCGGTGGTTCTTCGCCATCTTTTTCTTTATCAGCTGCTTGATGTTCTTTTTCTATTTATACTAAATCATATTCTTCCTCAAATGTTCGTGATTCTTCCTCATCATCTGTATATTCATAATATTCATAGCTCTCATCTTGTTCATATGGTGTACCATAATATATGGTTGCAACATATGCTATGGCTCTTCCTTCTTCATCATCTTGTTCATCTTCACCAAACCTGAGAGTAATAGTTTCTTTTCCGCAATCAATATAATCCTTAAGAGTATGTAAGAATTTTTTTCCGAGGACAATAGGACAAACATGATCAACGGACACATCTAAAACCAAAAGGTATATTAAATAAGTGTGAGGGCCTACTCTTATTTGAGCATTGTTGGCAACTCCAACAGGTTCATGACAGGACCTATGATAGCTGCATAGACAAATCTACTAGTTCCATGTCAGGTGCACAAATTTCAGTTTTTATTTTGACATATAATTCATATGGGATTACATTGATAGAAGATCCTAAAGCACATAACCATAATAATATGTTCCTCCAAAAGAGCATGGAAGCACGGGTCTCCCAAAACATCTTCCTTTGGTCTTACCTGTTATTACCTTTGTTGCTTCTTTATCTAATTCAACTGTTCCCTCAACAAGTTCTTGAATTTGTTTTCCTTTCTTACCATTGTTGGTTTAGATGAAGGGTTCTTCTTCAAGTAAGCCTACATGTAGCTTGGCTTCATATCTTTCTTCATGAATTCTTTTAGCTTCTAGGAATCGTAGTGGTGGTCCATAAGGAGTTTCTTTTTCTTTGGCAACCAGTTCTTATTCCGTAGGAACTTGAATAGTAGCAACATCCTTTCGGGGTGCATACTTGATCCAATTCTTCTTAGTAAGCCAAAAAAACTAGCTATAATTTTTTATGAGCTGCAAAATAGAATCAGAGTCCACATGCAATCTTTGGATTAATTTATCTAGTTAACCCGCATCTATAAAACTTGAATGTAGTCATATTCTACTTCAGTTTCTCCTATATTACCCAAATCTTCTGACCAAGCTTCTCTATTTATGCGCATATCATTAAGAAGTTCTCACGCTTGATCAATTGTATATTTTATAAAAACTACCAAAAAACAAGGTCTATAGTTTCTCTATTCTCACTACTTAATCCTCCATAGAAAACATGTAAAATTAACAATGATGGCAGCTCATGGTGAGGACAATAATCAAGTAGTTCACGAAACCTTACATAACCGTTTAGTAGACTTCTCCTGGTCTATTCCTGAAGTTGGTGATCATACGCCTTGCTCCTTTAGATTTCCTCTCTGGATAGAAATAAAACAAAAATGCAGAGCAAAGTTCCTTCCAACTATCAAAAGTTCCCAGTGACTGTGACTTATATCATAACAAAGCTTTATCAACTAAAGTCTGATTAAATATTTTAAGTCTTATCGTCATTAAAAGCATTTAGTCTGAAAGTTCCACATATATTTTCAAAGAAATTAATATGATTGTGTGGATACTCAGTACCATCACCTTTATATTGTCTGATATGTAACAAAATAAACTTGACGGGGTTAATTTCATACCCTTCTCCATTAGTTACATGATATACCTTCTTGAAAACATCCAATGGTGGCTTTCCTGAAAACTTCAAAGTGGCAAAGTGAATGATAGGAAGACGGTCTTCCTCCATGGTGCTTGTCTTCACCTGCAGATAATTTTAACATGAACAAAAATAAACAAGTACTAAAAATAAAAGACCAAAAGCTCTTAGCTTCACGGCAACGGTGCCACAAAATAGCTTGATGCCTGCAAGTGTACAGGGTTGTTGTAGCTAGTTTCGAAATGAAACTATCGAACCACGGTGGAGCTATGGAAATGGTCCTCTAGGCTTAGATTTGATCACCTACTCTCGTTGGTGTTCTACAAATTATCTAAAGGCTAAAATAAACAATAAATATAGACTGGAAATAATATAGTATAAAAGGATTGTAAATAAAATAGTAAATAAACCAATAGAAAAATAAATAGAATGGACTAATTGATGGTTGATTGATTGAAACTGCAATAGGGATAAAAGCGTTCTTGGGAGGATGGTTCTACCACTAGCATATTTATGAATTGATTAGGCGTGCATACTGTTTCTATTCAATGTGCCCTTATGCCTCGGTTAACACACTACTCACAACCACCACATAGCCAAGATGATAAGCGATACGCCTACTGGCACTAGTGATTAAGGGTCTCCCTATGGAGGTGGTATTGGTACGGTGAGTTCTCCGTTGATCCCACGTTGGAGATTGGTGTGAAAGGAGGAGCGACTTTTTGTCCCGTCAAACTCATTCGTCGGTCGTCCTCAAACCAACCCAAACAACCCGTCATGGCTGCATGGCACAATATTGGTGCAATCACTTCACACAATATCATGGGAATTGTTATCACAAATCAACTAATAGAAAACATTGCATCTTTATTTCAATTCATAATAATACTAGGGTTTCCCCATCTCCCCAAAAACTAATGGAACTACTCACACATGAAAGCAATAAACATCATCATGATTGTATTCAAAATGGAGGAAATGTATGTATGAATGATGACCCACAAGTGTAGGGGATCGATCGTAGTTTTTTCGATAAATAAGAGTGTCTAACCAAACAAGGAGCAGAAGGTATTGATAAATAGTTTCGAGCAAGGTTTCACTATAAACACTAAGGAACAACAGTTTAGAGATTTTTGTATTATTAATAGGCGATAACAAGTAAATAACAAAGAAAGTAAATAGTTGCTGCAGGTAGCCTGAACCTTTTTAGCACAAAGGACAAGCCGGTGGTCCGTCTTATAATGGCGAAAACTTTCCTGAGGACACACGGGAGGTTTTGACTAATTATTTTCATCATACACTGTTGATTAATCTTTATCGTTTTGGTAAATGTTATATGAGTAGACCTATTCTAGTGCACCATCCTATACAAGACTAATGCACACTTACGAATAAACTACTTGGAAGCATCCGCAAATACAAGAAAGTAATTAAGAAATACTTCTAACCGTCGCAATGAAATCGTGGTATCTACTACTCCCTTACGTGACATATTGCAAACTCGGATTTAGGTTTTTGTCACTCTGGCAACCCACAATAAGAAATCCAACACGCAATGCATTCCTCTAGGCCCTTAAAAGGTTAATTTCTATGTGGTCTACGTTCACATAATACCACTTGAGAAATAACAACATAACTTAAATATCAAACCGGTAAATATTACTTAATGAAACATGACTACTAATTACTAGACTTCTCCCATGTCCTCAAGAACTAAACGACCTACTCACAACTCATCATACGGTACATGATCAGAGGTGATAAATGAATGAATAACAATCTCGTCATAAAGTGCAAACACCGATAAATCTCATAAGCATCAACTACAAGAGAGTAATTCACACCGGGAGAGAGATATAATTGTTACAGCGGGGCGGAGGTGCATGGTCAGGATGTTGGTGCAGATGGTGATGATGATGACGATGATGATCTTGATGATGCCTGATGCGATGAAGGTGATGGTGGTGACAATTCCCCACTCTGGGAGGGAATTTCCCCGGCGGAATCTCCCCGCCACGAAGGTGTTTCTTCTCTCTGACGTTTACGTCACGAAGAGGCGGCGGAAAAATTCTACAAAGTGCCTCTTCGATATTGTTAGGTCACGGGGGGTAAGTACCCCAAAGGAGAGCCGAAGGGGGGGCTAGGGCCCCCAGGAGCCCACCAGGCGCGGGCAAGGTGGGCCGCGCCTGGGGCCCACTTGGCTCCCCCTGGCTCCCCTCTGGCATGTCTTCTGGCTCCCCCGGTGATTTCTAAAGAAACTCTGTTTTCTGATTTTCTCGGTTTTTCTGAAGTCCAGAAAATATCCCTTCTGACAGGTGCTTTTTTCAGCTGATTTCTTACTCTGAAATAATTTTCTATAACTTTAAAACACAGAGAAAACAACAGAATAACATAAGTATAGTACTTTAATAGAGAAAATATCAATGAATAAGGGAAATTATATAAAACGGTGATGCAAAATGGACGTATCAATGAATACACGTGCAAATCCACAATTAGATATTCTAGAATTACAGTAAGATGGGGTGGATATGATATCACATAGATGTAGATGGCCGTGATGGCGATGGCGATCGATGAGGAAGCCTTCACGGTGATGGAGTTCATGTAGATGGATTCCCATCTGCAAATTCCCCCTCCGGACACCTTCTGGAGGCTAGGGTTTGGTGGATTTTTTAGGTTTTTCGTCTTGTGTGTCTATTGGCTGCTTTTATTTTTGACTCTGGAATCTCTTCTCAGTCTGCCATTGAAATAGGTTAAAATGCACATATGTATGGTGAGTGGTACGGTCGGTACTCACCGTACCTGGGTCATTATCTGTTACCGACTTAAACTGGTACTGTCGGTGTTTCTGTTTCGCCCTCCGAGTCGAGTTGTTCTGTTTGGTACGGTCAAGGTGGCCATACAGTGACTTGCTATGTGGGAACTTCCTTGTTTTCTCGCATAACACATCTGGTACTGTGACTGGTACGGTCGTAATTGACCGTACCGTGCTCATTAAGTGTCCTTATGCCTCTCCTTTGATATATCATATATAAGGAGTATCATCGGAACGGTGTTTCTGCATCATAGATATATCATATATATATATATATATATCAAAGAGAATTTATAACGAGGGCACTGGATGTTCCAGAGTAATATAAACAAACTCTATTATTGTCGGTATTTATTCCGGAGTTTTTCAGAGAGAGAAAATTAAGTTGCACGCTTTTCGGAGCATGTAAAAGGGGACATGAGATTGAAGGGGTTCATTGCAGAAATACACAAAAAATTCTACGTAGTGAGCACCAAAACAAGCCAGGATCTAACTAGGAGTAATGCGGTAACGATCACGGGGTGCTTCGGTAATATACTGATACCCGATGACGTAGTTACCTGCGTCAAAAAATATGGGTTAGGTTGAGACTCCAAGTGCAAGTGTATAGTATAGGAAAGACTAGTTTCCCCACGAGGGATGACTCGAGGGTTTATATCGAACTCTCGGGGAACCAGTAGTGAAAGATTTATCTTCTTATCCTTCTCTTGAAAGCCTACAAAACAAAGTAAATTGTTTTGTGCCCTCAACCTCACCAAGTGGTTGTTGTCGGATATATACTGAATAGGGGTATAGAAGATGGTAGACAAAGAGCCGGACTGCCAGGGTGGCCTGCATGGTAATGGGCTTAGGTCCATTGGGCGGCCCAGTAGTCCGACGCGCAAAAGCTAGAAGAACCCGGATCACGGCCCGCGTGATCTGGCTTGGAGGAGAAGACGGATTCCTTGCTTTCCAAGTTATGAGTTAAACGTAGTCTTCTAGGTTTCTGATTCTGTAAGCCCTAACCCGGCTATTATATAAAGCCGGACGGGAGATAGATTAGAACAAGTTAGGCACAACAGAGAAGCTCTACACAACTCGCCGAGAAGCTCATCCTCGCCGAGTAGCTAGATCTATACCCTCACATTGTAATCCTGTTAAACGGGCTTTAGTCCCAATTAGTGAGAAGTGCAGGAGTAGGTACGCCGTACTGTCGCGACGTACCGAACCTGGGTAAATCCTGTGTTCTGTGTTACTACGCTATCCCGTTGCCCCACGTCTCTACCGTAGTCTCATGGCACCCCCGTCTATGAAAACTACTACGATGTCTCGACATTGGCGCCCACCGTGGGGCAAACGACGTCAGGCGTAAGATTCCGATCTGGGATACTTGGCGGAATCGGAAGATCGATCACTGTCGGAAGCTTGGAATTCGACAACGACGTTGGGCGCTTCCTCGACAACGGATCCTATATACCGGCGCAAAACCACCTGGTAAGTGCCTGCGTGTTACCGATAGGATCTGCTAACATCTTTATCGGACTAACTGCAGAAGCAATGGGGTTTTGCGGTGGAAGCAAGTTTATCCCACCCGCCCTATACCCAGTCGAAGATGACTATGATGCCGGATTCTGCTCAGATCGCCGACACAAAAGTGATACACACTTTATCGGCATGGTGCAATCCGAAATCGCCGAAAACACGGATGATGGAAATCCCGTGCAAGAGGCAGATAACAACCTACCCGTCATAGAGACGGAAGAACAAATACCCGTCATAGAGGCGGAAGATCCGACATCCGTCAACCAGACGATGAACTCGGAAGCAGAGTCCGTGCTTGCCGCCATTGAGGCGAGGTTGGAGTCGGAAACCGGATCGGATAACTTCGACTCCGAAGACGAAGACGAGGATGCCTTCGTAAGAAAGGTTAAGTCCTTTCAAGAGGGATTCCATGAAGTGCTAATGGCAAAACCAGCTGATACAACGGGCGCCGGCAGCCAGGAAAGCCCTAAAACCCCTCCGCCAGAGGAAGAGAGAGAAGACGGAGAAACTTCTCCGATATTCCCTAATGTCAAGGAGATGACAGAAGATTAGCCTGCCAAAAAACCTCCCTCTTCCAAGAAAAAGCACCGTGCTTCTAAAAAACTCCAATACAAAATCCGGAAGAAAAAATCAGCCGATCTCGCTGATGAAAACCCGGAAGTTGGAGATGTTAGCGGCACAAAGCCTGCGGAGAAGAAATCTAAGGAAATCACTGCTCCGCCAATGACGGAACAGGAAGAGCAAGAGCTATTGCAAACACCAGTGGGACCAGATGAACCCCCTGAGATGCTGGAAGCCAGGAGACAAGCTTTCCAACGGCAACAGCAACAGTTACTCCGATCTCGGCAACATCTCCAACAAACCCAGCATGATATCAAAATCATGAAGGAGGAAATAGAGGAGTACGAGAGAAAGAATATATCTGCATTAAAACCTACTAGGTTACCCGGAATCGCAAGACCGGAAGAACTGCCGCCAAAAGAAAGATTCTATAACCCATCTTGGCAAAAGCAGTTAAACGGCAAAGATGCCAAGGGCGAACCAATATACAAAACCGCAGCGGAAAACGCGGAAGCAGCGTTCGCCATCCTAAACAACGATCTGTACTCCAACGGGGAAAAACTCCAAGGGGTGTATGCTTTCCTAGGAAAACCATTACAGCAGCAACAGCGAGGCCAAGAACGATCAGGGAGGCTGCATGATAATTCCGCCCTCTGCAAAACAGCTACTTGCGCTGCTGGAGCACCTGGACCGGAAGAACCCGGAGACTCGGATAAAAAAGAGGATCCGAGAAAAGACAGGAAAAACCCAGATAACCGGGACGCAGCGTCTAGAACCGGACCTCATCTCCCTAAAGATGGGTATAAACCACATGATCGGGAAGACAAACACCGGAATGACGGCAAAATAATGCCACCTCCGAGAAACCCAGCTGAAAAAGCTGGAAGATATGATATACCTCACAGACGTGAAAGATCCCGGACACCTCCTAAGGATAAGGAAAGGCACAGAAGCAGAACTCCGCCTAATCCAAAAGGACGTGAACACGGAAGAGATAGAGATAACCTCGGAAAAGCGCGTCCGCGCAACAATGGAAAAGAAAGGAGCAGATCCCCTTCTGTCCATTCAGCCGGAAGATATTCTGCACACATTGATAGAGCAGAAAAGGATGATCTATACTTTGGTCCTAAGTGTTTTACTGACAGGATCCGAAGGATAACCCTGCATTCTGGCTTCGCCAAAGTTGGTCCAACCTACCAAAAATATACCGGCAGTACAAACCCGGATACCTGGCTCTCAGATTATTATACAGCCGTCCAAATCAACAATGGGACAGACCTGGAAGCTGTCAAGTTTCTTCCCCTAATGTTGCTAGACGGAGCCAGAGATTGGATCAATGGTTTACCATCAAGAACTGTCGACAGCTGGGATGATATGGCTAGAGTATTCACTCAGCATTTTCGGGGAACATACAAACGCCCAAATAGCATCAACCAGCTGAACCGTTGCACCCAATTTGAGGACGAACCATACGTGGATTTCATCTCCAGATGGACTGCAATGAAGAATAGTTGTTCTGGACTAACTGACGTACAAGCAATGCATGCTTTCGTCAATGGCCTAAAACCCGGACTCGTACCGTTCATGGTTGGTTCTAAACAGCACAAAGATCTCGGATCTATGCTTACAACCGCTAATGAGCACGCTGCAGCCAAAGATGATATCAGAGCAAGAGGAGGCAATATTGAGTCACTAATACTCGCCAAGAAAACCCCTCGTTCTGACAAAAAAGGAACTCCGGAGTCAACGACAAAGCCCAAGGAGGTCAACATAGCCTTTGGAGGAGATAAGGGAAATAAGTGGAAAGGTCGCAGCCCAGATCCAATCAATTACACTCCCGAAGAATGGGAGAGAATTAAGTCGGAACCCTGCGTCCACCACTCGCAATTTGGGAAACCAACCCACACAAATGCGCAATGCCGGCTAAACAAGCATATGAAAGGCAATGCAGGATCCGGAAATAAAGGGAAGGGTTCCAAAAGGAAACCTGCCAAACAAAAGCCAGAAGCTGACAAAGAAGACAGTGAATCGGACACTGATGACAAAATCCAGGAACAACAGCGAAAGGGCGAACCCAAATTTCCGAGAGTTGACGGAGAAGCAATGCTAACTTTCTTAGCAACCCCGTCAGCAAAGGTGGCCAAAAGAACACTTCGAGAAATAAACGCGGTTGTTCCGGCAACCCCGAAATTCTTGAAGTACTCCAACACACCAATAGTCTGGGATCAGTCTGATCATCCCGGAAATATCCCTGAACCCGGCACACAAGCTCTTGTTGTCAGCCCTATTGTTCAAAACACTAGGCTAAGAAGAGTGCTGATGGACGGAGGATCCAGCATTAATATAATGTACCTGGATACACTGAAGCACTTGAAGATCTCCGAGTCCCAGCTCAACTACAGCAATATACGCTTCCATGGCATCGTTCCTGGAAGGCAAGCACGATCCCTAGGAGAAATTTCCCTAGATGTCACCTTCGGAGATAAAGATCACTTCCGGCAGGAAAAAGTATCCTTCGAAGTAGTGCCGTTCGAAAGCGTGTATCACGCAATACTCGGACGTCCAGCTTTCGCCAAATTCATGGCAAGATCCTGTTATATTTATAACAAGCTGAAGATGCCAGGACCCAAAGGAGGAGTAATCACCATAGCCGGTGATTTCAAGCTGGCAAACGAGTTGGAGAAAGAAAACGCCCTTTGTGCTCAAAGAGTTATAGCAAAGGAGGAACTGAAGGAATTAGCCAAGGAGGTATCGCCGAAAGAAATGCCGGCAGGAAAAGAAACTCGGAAGCCAACAGATAGCTTCAAGGCATCCGAGAATACAAGACAGGTAATCCTAGATCCCAAAGATCCGACAAAATTTGTCATCGTAGGGACTGGGATGACCGACAAATAGGAAGGCGAGCTCATCAAGTTCCTCCGTGAGAACTGGGATATTTTTGCCTGGTGTCCAGCTGACATGCCAGGCGTACCCAGGGAACTTACTGAGCACCAACTCAAGGTTATTCCCGGATCAAAACCCGTCAAACAAGGTCTCCGTCGATTTGACGGAAGAAGACGGAAGGCTATTGGCAAGGAAATTATCCGGCTTTTAGCAGCGGATTTCATCAAGGAAGTAATCCATACTGATTGGTCCGCAAATCCGGTCCTAGTACCGAAGAAAGACACCACTGCTCTTAGAATGTGTATAGATTACACAGGATTGAACAAGTTGTGTCCGAAAGATAGGTTCGCGTTACCGCGAATCGATCAAATAATAGATGCCACTGCAGGCTCCGAGCTTTTATGCTTTTTGGATGCATACTCCGGGTACCACCAAATACGCATGAAAAAGGAAGATCAAATCAAGACTTCTTTTATAACCCCGTATGGGACGTACTATTACGTAACCATGCCTTTTGGCCTGAAGAACGCAGGTGCAACCTATCAGCGTTGCATGCAACGCTGCTTGCATAGTCAGATTGGCAGAAACGTCCATGTTTATGTGGACGATATCGCTGTCGTAACCAAGGAAAAAGATACACTCCTTGAGGATCTGCGAGAAACTTTCGAGAACTTACGCACTTACAAGATGAAGCTGAATCCATCTAAGTGCGTATTCGGGGTTCCCTCAGGAAAACTTCTGGGTTTCATTGTCTCCCACAGAGGAATAGAAGTTAACCCAGAAAAGATCAAGGCAATCTTGAACATCTCAAAACCTACATGTGTAAAAGATGTCCAAAGATTGACGGGTTCCGCTGCAGCCGTCAGCAGATTTATTAGTTGGCTGGGGGCTAAAACCTTACCACTCTACAAGCTGCTGAAAAAATTCGACAAACCCAAGAGGATTGCGGAAGCCTGGGAACGTCTAGCAAGTTATGTACCTTTTCGTACTTAGTTCAATTCTATGTAAACATCTTTTGAGATCATGAAATAAAGTTGTCGGAATGCGGTCATCCATATTCATTATAAGTTCAAAGCGTTTCCGCCTCATCTATTTCCCAATGATCTTACAAATTTCTCAACGTTAACCCGAATTGTGCTTGCGTACTCGGCGTTACAAAACTGAATGATTTTTCAGCCTGGTAACGGCTAAGGGAAACTTGAATTGCCTGCGTGCCCAAGTTTCACTTAAAACTTTCCTTGTTTTCTCTAAGTCTTATCTGATTGTGTGTGTGTTGGGTTACTGGAACTAGTTAGTAAAAATGCCTTTAGCATGGTCCATGTTTCCGAGTTTCAAAACTGCTTGGTTCGTCCCCAGTTACTCGGCATGAAGATCCATATTGCTATTTGAGCCGTTTCAAACACTAAGGACAGTTAAAGCATATACACCAGAGAACTTAGAAGATAAAGGAATGATAAAATCCAAAAAACTTGCAAAGAATTTCATAATTTAAACTGCAAAAGACGGAAGTTTCATTCATACAAAAAGAAGCATTACATTTTGGATTACATTGAAAGAATGGTAATGCTCCTATTGTCTACTTTTGCTATCCAGGTTCAAGATAACCCTTCAAGCATCTGACTCCTCCTCGCTGCTTTCGTCTTCGGGGATCGGAGGGATCTCCTCTTCTGGATAGTTGACGGAGATATTCACCATGGAGGCAATCTGGGTGGCGTGGCCTTTGACTTCACCAAAGATGGTGTTTCGCTGAATATCCGTGTATCCTTGAGGGACACCGGACGCCACGCGCCATGATTTGGCAGAGGGGTAGTGCATGCGCATAAGGCCGAGAGCCATGCGCGCACCACCCCGTGCAGCGGAGCGAAGAAGGGACTCCTTGGACTCCGCCACCTCCATGATGGCACCCGGAAGTTTTTCAACCTCCGAGCATTCCCCAGATTTTTCGGGAAGAAACTTGCCTACTAGCTGCGTGGCAGCAGCTTTGAGCAAAGTCCATGTCTCCCCGAAAGCTCGGATGCCTGCAACCCGAGTGCCATCTGGGGTATCTCCTGTTTTTTCCAATAAAACACCCAAAAGGGTTAGACGGAAAAACAGAGAAAACAAAACATGGACAGATGATAAATGAGTCAGAGATTTACCGATGAGCTTGTCGATCTCGGAAACTTCCTCCAGGCGAAGGTTCAGAGCGTCAGTCAAATCCTTAATGGTGGATTTGTCCTTCTCCGCCTGTTCGGAAGCCTTGGAATTGGAAATTCCAAGGGCCATGTTGCTGGCTTCCAGGTCTTGTTGTGCTTTCACAAGGTTATTGTGAAGCTCAACATTCTCCTTGCGGAGAATTTCGGCATTGCCAGAATCTTCCGCTGCTTGTTTAGCCTGAGCTAATGCAGCTGAAAAGCAAGAAAAAAAAATCCGGGTTAGCCAGCTCCTCAGAAAAAACTTAGGCAAATGATTGAATCGGAAAATTCAGAAGGAAAATGCTTACCTTGTGTTTCCGACAGTGCGAGCTTAGATGATTCCAGCTCTGCCTCCCTTTCTTCAAGAATAGAAAGAAGACTTCTAACTTCTTTATTCTTGATGGTGAGTTTCTTGAAAACTTCCATGTTGATGGCTTCGGAGGTTTGCTGAAACATAGCAAGGAGAAGAATGAGTACAAAAAACATCAAAGCAAAAAGCACGCATTTTGTTTAATTCTTGGGGGCTAGAGTTATATAGCTGGCTCATGCGCTGCAAACCTGCCAAGTTTTCTTTAAACTCTTTCGCGTATTCCGCGAAGAGATTCCCGGCTGCGTCCAGGCCGTCGTTGATAGCTTTGAAATCCTTGTCAAAGGTGGGAATTTCCTCGTCGAAAGTCCGAGAAAATTTTCCCACCTCTGGGGCCGCCCTTTCCCTCGTGTCCGTGTCGGACACAACGGGCTGGCTGGGCTTCGGGGGCTTGGTGGTGGGGGCTGCAGTAGGCTCTTCCGCCATTGTGCGTGGCGTGTCCGGGGCGACGGCGGGAGAAGGTTGGCTGCCTCGGCTGGAAGAAACCTTGTGTTTCTTCAGCTTCTTCGGCTTCAGGGTGGAAGGCTGCAGGCTAAAAACAAAAAACCCGGAAAAGTAAAAAAACTGAAGATGGATGAAAAATTCCCATAAAAGAAAACAGAACCCAGAAGAAAGAACCTGGAAGTGGCGACGGGGATTCCGTCAAGATTGATAATTTCTTCCGAGGAAGTTATCTTCTTGCGCTTGCGTCCACCTGTAGCGGCGGTGCGCAGCGCGTCCAGCTCAGCCTCGGATACCAAGTCCGAATCTGAAAGATCCGCGAACTGTCGGACAAACAAGATCAAAATCAGAAGGTAGGAAATCCGAGAAAAAACAAAACTGTACCCAAATGACTGAAAAATTACCTTGGGAACCGGATTTTCGGCCGTGTACATTGGCCGACTCGCCTCGTATTGGTCGCGTGATGCGACCAATTGGTTGATGCGCCGGCGAAGCTCCTTTGCGGGCCAATCCTTGGTGGTTGTCCGCATCGGATCCTTGACTCCCGTGTATTCGCACAGGAGACGGCCGCTGTGGTTGGCTAGTGGCTGGATTCGCCTAATCAGCCAGCATAGAACCGTGTCCATGCCGGTTAGAGGAGGATCCATGGAGGTGAGCTTGGCGATGCGCCGCTTGATCTTTAGTAGATCTGGCGGCAGAACCTGGACGGCTTCCGTTCCCCAGTTATCCTGGGGAACTGCGGCAGAGTTCACGAAAGGTGGAACCCCGACAGCTTCCTTAGGGAAAGGCACGTCGGGGTGATAAAAGAAGGAACCCGTCCAAAATTTGACGGATTCCGAAGTTTTTATCTTGGGGAACCAATCTTCTCGGAATCTCCGAAGAGTGAAAGATATGGTCCCGCAAGTCGGGAGTGCGCCCTCCGAAGACTTCCGCTTAACCCCGAAGCAGTAAGTCCAGAAATCTAGCCTAGGTTCTAGCCCTAAGTAGCCCTCAAACAAAGCCTGGAAGCCGGCCATGTAGAGGATGGAATTGGGAGGAAGGTTATGGGGCTGGATGTGGTAATGAGAGAGAATCTGGAGGAAGAAGGAAGAAGGCGGAAGCCCCATACCTCGCAAAAGGTGGGAAGTGAGAAGTACCCTTTCGCCATTCCGTGGCGTTGGTTCGGTTTCTTCTTCTGGCAGCCGCCATTTCTTCTTAAGAACCAGGCCCTCCTTTTCCAAGTTTGGAAGGAGAGCCGGGGGAATACTGTAGGCACTCCAGTTGCCTGCAGATTCCGCTTCCTCGTCTGCTCCGGTGGCGGCGGCGGCGGCGGCCTCCGCGGCGGCGAGTTCGTCGCCGAGGAGCTCGATCTTTTCCTCCGCCGTTTCAGGTGCAAACGGCGGGGTTGTCGCGGCGCTCGATGTCGCTATGTCCGCGGCGGCGGAAGTGTTTTCTCCGCCCGCCGTGGAGGCCGTGGTCTTCTCCGGCACGTCGCCGGTGAGCTTGGGCGATTCCGGCTGCGGATCCAGATCGCTGATCAGCTCGTTGATGGTGGCACGGGTTGGCGAGGACGGTGAGGAGGCCATCTCGTTGGTGGCGTGTTGCGTTTTGGCGTGCGAGGAGGATGCGTGCGTCGGGACAGGGCTTGCTCTCGAGCTCGCGTTCGCAGCAATGGCGTGGACAGTGAGGGAGTGAGGAAAGGATTCGACGAGGACGAGGACGGCTATTTATAGCCGGAAAACCGTTTAGATACGTGCCAACGGCTCTTTCGACCGTTGGATGTTCGACGCGTGTCGCTCGCCGGAAAATCTGGGAAATATAACGACAGGGGAATGATGGCTATCTCCTCGTTTCCCGTGAGAATCTGTCAGAGATACGTTGCAGGGTTTCCCGCGTGAAACCAAGCGTCGCCTGCGTCAGCATGATTAAAGCGCTGACGTTAGAAGTTCCTTTTCCGCGAAGGATCGCGAGAAGAAAAGCCGGATTTTCAGAGTTCCGAGTTTTATGTTACCATCTCCTTTAAAAGGAAAGTAGAAAGAATCAAGACTGCTGAATCAAGATTTCCCGGACAAAATGTATTTGACGAAAGACGGAGAATCAGAGTTTTGATCCTTCCTGGGGGCTACTGTCGGATATATACTGAATAGGGGTATAGAAGATGGTAGACAAAGAGCCGGACTGCCAGGGTGGCCTGCATGGTAATGGGCTTAGGTCCATTGGGCGGCCCAGTAGTCCGACGCGCAGAAGCTGGATTCTAGAAGAACCCGGATCACGGCCCGCGTGATCTGGCTTGGAGGAGAAGACGGATTCCTTGCTTTCCAAGTTACGAGTTAAACGTAGTCTTCTAGGTTTCTGATTCTGTAAGCCCTAACCCGGCTATTATATAAAGCCGGACGGGAGATAGATTAGAACAAGTTAGGCACAACAGAGAAGCTCTACACAACTCGCCGAGAAGCTCATCCTCGCCGAGTAGCTAGATCTATACCCTCACATTGTAATCCTGTTAAACGGGCTTTAGTCCCAATTAGTGAGAAGTGCAGGAGTAGGTACGCCGTACTGTCGCGACGTACCGAACCTGGGTAAATCATGTGTTCTGTGTTACTACGCTATCCCGTTGCCCCACGTCTCTACCGTAGTCTCATGGCACCCCCGTCTATGAAAACTACTACGATGTCTCGACAGTTGTCAAGCACAAGGTGTGAGTATGATATGAAAAGATAATAAATGTAAAACAATAAATAAATATGCAATTATGATAAATAAATATGCAAGGATCGTGGAAACAATTATGGATGATATTTTTGGGTTTTGTATTGTAAATGCAAGATGTAAAAGTGTTTTTGTATTTTCGGATTTTTAAATGGCAGAAAATGGAAAATGCTTAAAAGTGGTTGGAAAGGTGTTTATTATGATTAAAAATGGACCGCGGTTCATGGTTTATCAAATGCACTCTCTCTTTAATAAAGTGGTATATAATGGAACACTAGAATTGACATATTAGATTGCAACAAAAAGGTTTCATGAAAAGTTACTAATTATATGGGCGTCACGTCCTAACATAGAGATCTTTTGTTTATTAATCTCTCTTATACTCTACTAACATGATAATTAAATCGAGTTATCCTAGTATTAAGATAAATCAGAGTATAGTATTAAGTTCTATGACATGAAGTTAAAATAATAACATGCTAGATCTAGTCATGGAGAAGTGGCAAGGTCACCTCCACATCTCCGATAGCAAGGTATTTTTCTTTATCCCTAGCGAGGCAACAAAGTAAGGTAAAGTACCCAAGTGGATCACGAAACTTCTGTCACTTTCACCGCACTAGCCACCTCCCGTTACTCTATCTAGTGCACACGTTCCTCCTCACACGCTCTCATACACAAGTCTGATCAAAACAAGTAAACAAAAACGGGGTACATAATATGAATACACTTTCATAACTTAAATAAAACTATTGTAATCTCAAACATATATTAACTCATAAAAAGATCTACCACAAAGGTATTACATAGATGACCGTAATCATGTTCGGCGGCTCATATGGTGCTAATTAGTGAAGCTCAAAGAGAGGAGAGATACATAAGTTACTTCCACAAACCCATAGTCCAGGGGTCGACTACTCCTTCTTCATCATGGAGACGATGGAGAAGTCGTTGGAGAAGATGGAGACCACATCGGCAATGCCCCGCTAGAGTTTTCCCCCTCCAATCTACAGCTCCAGGTCTCTGTTTTGTGGTTTTATGTTTCTGCGGCGCTCCCTTCCGAAAGCCGTCAGGGGACTATTTTTATAGTCTATTTTAGGTCAAGACGAAGGCACGGAGATGAAAACGGACGATATCGGAGCAACGAGGGGGAGAGAGGTGCTCTCACGCGGCTAGGGAATCTGGCCACGTGGGACCCCCAAAATACTCCTCGAACTTCCTTTCGTGCGCTTTCTTGGCTCCTACGCTTTGTTCCTTCCAAAAAATGATCCCGACAAAATATTAGGTTGTTTGGGCCCCTCAAACATCAAAATATAGAAAATAGGGTTTTCTGCCACTACACGATTAATTCCAGAAAAATAGGGAAATTGTGAAATATTCCCAAAATCGATATAAAACAATGATATAACCCTTATATGATGCAAATATGATTGAAATATAAACAATACAATGCAAATTTCACGTATGCATTTTACATGCATCAACATTCCCACGCTTAACCTATATTCGTCCTCGAGTATGAAGGAGATAAAACTAACATGGACTTTGCTTTTTAATACTATCAATGGATATCGAAGATGATTACTATTTCTACATAGAGTCAAATGATTCATTCTCAAAGGAGTAGCAATATACAAGATAGATTATGAAGTGATATAAAATATTCAATGTAAGGATGTTCAATGATAATTCACACAGTGTAATATAGAAGAAAGTACTATGGAACAAATGTATGCATAATGAAAAGTAAAAACATCCTATAATGGTCATAGAGTATTCTTATAAATCTGAACATAAAAGGTGGACACTTTGGAAACATAGATAAATAAGTAGAGGTAAAACATGAATAAGTTTCATCTAGCTTCCAAATGCTTCTACTTAAGTTAATGTTCGCAACGTGGTATCCATTGGTGTGGAGCTCTCATTACCCCTATCATAGCATCTTGAATGGTTAAGTTGAAAGTGAAAGGAAATATGAGTAGTGTACCTGACAAAGTATGGGTTGAATGCCTCATGCCCCGTGAATATAAGTACCTCTCCAAATGGCTACTCAACTCGGGCCACAAAGCAAGTTCAAGTTAAAGTCATTGCAAGTAATAATAGCGTCATCAAGAGCATCAACTGGGGTACCTCTTGTCCCAGGACATGGAACAAGTCCATGTAAAAATGACAAGACAAACAAACAAAATGAACAATCTCAACACATTTTTTATTGACCATTGGTATAGCTTTTATTGTGAGGTGCATCACTGAAGGTTCACTATAGCATGTAAGTAAATTTCCACCATGGATCTCATGGCTTGGGTTAGCGGCCCAGGTGTCTCTCTAGATATTTGTACTCACTCCTCCAACTTACCAAGTTTCCACAATTATTTCACTCAATGTTAGGCATCCATAAACAAAAATACATGATATCAACTAAATATAATTAAGAGCTCTGTTGAAAACTTGCCATGTGATAGCACATATGAGCCAACTCCCAACCAAGACTCTTTTCAAGCACACAACTTCATAATTTTAATTACAATGGTTCATGTTTATTAAGTGCAATAAAAGTAAAGTGTGCGTCAAGTTCGTGAGAGATTTTTAACCAACTTTTCCCATAACAATCAATAACATAAGCATTTTAATTTGGATACATAGATAATACAATATAACACGATAAACATACTCGGAATAGCATAAAGCTAATAGATAGATATGGTGGACTCATTGGAAAAACTTTGGTTGAAGGTGTTGGAAAACAAGTTTTTAGTTGTTGGAATTTTTTGGCTAGCAAGAGGGAGAAAGTTGACCATCTAAATGCATGCAGAAGTGTCCATAGAACTAATAAATCCATGTTAAGAAAAGTAAAGTAACATTCAGCATCAAAACATGAATAAAAGATAGATCTTGATAAAACACTTTCAAATTAATACTCATTAAAAGCACATGAAGCATGCAACTATATGTATCTTTTTGAGTCAACTCAAACATCCCTTTTCCAATATTTTTAATAGCATCCAACTTAATTCAACACAAATTTATAGTAGCTATCTAATAACATAAATGAAAAGTGGTGGTCTCACAAATAAAACCCAAACCAAAATAACAACAATAAAAGGCGCTCCAAGTACGATAAAGTGCATTGATCAAAAACAAAAGTTAGACATGTGCAAACTGAGAGTGTGTTGGTCCAATAGGGTTGTCTTCACATCCCCAAGCTTATGGTATTCACCATGCTTGGATAGATCTTGGTGCATCTCCTCTAATCCCTGTGAAAAAAACTTCAAAACACCGTTTGTCCCATCTCTTTTCTGTGGGGTGACATTAGTAGGTGATACGTCTCCAACGTATCTATAATTTCTGATGTTCCATTTTGATATTATGCCAATTGCTACATGTTTTCTATATACTTCATAGCATTTTTATGCATTTTGTGGGACTAACCTATTGACAAGATGCCACAGCGCCAATTCCTGATTTGTGTTGTTTTTTGTTTCAGAAAAGTTTTTCTGGAAATATTCTCGGAATCGGACAAAACAAAAGCCAAAGTCCCTATTTTGTTGTCACCTACATGAAGTCTGGAGGAGACCCAGAGGGGGGCACCGAGGCAGCCACACCATAAGGTGGCGTGCCCCTGGCCGAACCACCACATGGTGTGGGCCCCTCGGGCGCCTACCGACATCGCCCTTTCGCCTATATATTGATATCCTCGGGAAAACCCTAAACAGCCGAGGCTCCATCCACGAAAAGTTCTGCAGCCGCCGTCGTCGTCAACCCTAGTTTGGTAGGGTTCTGAAGCTCTTTCCGGCTGAAAGGACACATATGTCGCCTAGAGGGGGGGTGAATAGGCGCTAAAAAATAATTACGGTTGAGGCTTGAATAAATACAGAATAAAACCAGCGTTTAATTTATCAAGCCAAAACCCAAACAAACTAGGTTCACCTAAGTGCACCAACAACTTATGCTAAACAATTCAAGCAACTATGTGATAGCAAGATATGCTACTTCAAACTCTTTTACTATCCAAAGTAAATTGCATAAGTGAAGAGATCGGGTGTAGAAATAACCGAGACACGTGGAGACGATGATTTATCCTGAACAGGGGCGAAGCCAGGAAAAAAGGTCGCCGGGGTCAAAACACAAGTAGCACTAATTTTGTGGCTCATAGTAACTAGTATAATACATATTGTTGAAAGTGATATAAGTAATTTTTTTTTGCCAATGATTCGCAATAAATAAAATTCCTTGTTATTTCATCTTGTAGCTTAGTCCATGCATATTCTCATATTATTTTTTCATTGGCGGGATCATAAGAAAACGATGGTCTGAATTTACCTCTCTTTGAAATACCGTAAAGGAGAAGAACACGGTGGCGGTGGACACATACATTTATTATCGGATGGACCTTGGCTAGAATCATTGGTTGTTTATGGTGGAGATTTTCTTTTTAAATTCAAAACCCGGTAGATTATATCTTTGTTTCTTACCAAATGAGAAATAAATTATTAAGACCTAAAAGTTTATCTCAAATATACATGAGAAATTAACTATATTTTTTTCTTACTTGAAATTGTGCTAAGCTGCAGAAGATTTGAGGCCTAATAGCCGCGTCGCACACCACCACAGCGGCGCTGCTCTAACCTCCCAATTGTAGAACTTAATGAACTGTTGAACCCTAGATAAATAGAAGAATCAGATCCAAAATATCATGTAGATTGCTAATTGTAATTAGTAGGCTAGATCAGCCGTTGTAGTTGTGGAACTTACAAATCAAATCTGCACACGCGCAACAGTTGTTTGACGAACTAGAAGAAAAACCGGCTGGGCCGTCTCGCAGCCGGAGGCGTTTCGCAATCGAAGTCTGAGGGACGGAGGGACACAGGATGAGCACATATGGGCACGGTCTTCATTTTAGCGATCCATTCACAGCGACAGGAGGCGGCGGCTAGCTGATTGACATACCTATGTAGCCGACCTAGCCATGCGATGGATGGACATCATGGTTCTTTTTTTTCCAGTGATGGATTGGATCGCTGTTTTTTTGATTGGATCGCTGTTGTGGTTTCATGTTGGCACTAGCTCTATTGGGCCGATACCAGCGGATACAAAGCCTTGTAGCAGTTAGGCCTACACATGGACTGGGGTCAAAAATCAATTTTCACAGGGGTCATTTTGTTTTTTTTCGCTCTGAGTACAAGCACGGGGCAGAAGTCATCGGGGTCATTTGACCCCAGTATTTTACTGTAGCTCCGCCCCTGATCCTGAAGTTCACTTCCCAATGGAAGCTGATCTACGTTGGAGAGGTGTGGAGTCACAATGACTCCAAGATCCCAATGGCTCGCCTTATTCTCCTTGTGCCTCCACCAATGCGGAGTGCCACGATCCACTAGGGGACCTTTGAGGGCGGTCACAGATCCCGTACAAGGTTGGGGCAATCTCCACAACTCAATTGGAGGCTCCACTACAAGAAAACCGGTCTATTGCAACGAAAATAGTCATTGTAACAAGTGGCCTATCATCGCAATAGGTTTGTGTTGCATCGAAATCGGTTTCGTTGGAAGGCGTTGCGAAAACCGCCGTGGTAGAAGCCTGTCTCCGCGCAGTTAGATTCGTGGCTACAAAATTAACCAGTTGCAACCATTTGTTGGGCCAATTTCCACTCTCTTTTCCGTTGCGTCTCGCACCTAACGCAACGTACTTTTTCGTTGGTACACCTCTAGTGCAACAAATACCGAAACGTGGCGAGTGACCAATGTGGCAACGAGTGTTCCGTTGCGCCTTCTCTTTCGTTGCAAAAGTCGAGTTTATTTGCCACGTCCAATTGTGTGGCAAAAAAACTATGGCAACAAACATTATACGCGTGGGAACAACGATTTGCCACACACAATTAATCGTGGTAAGATGATTTTGAAATAGTAATCGCAACGGCCTTAATATTAGTAGCCATAAACAATCGCGACAATTTCAACTATTCGTGGCGCCATTCAATTTCTACAAATTTTAGTTTCGTGGCTAGATGTAGTATTCGCAACATCCACATTTTTTGTTGCTAGAAACAACTGCGACAATTACAACTTTTCGTGGCGCCATTGTATTTCGAAAAATTTTATTTTTGTGGCGAGATGTACTATTCGCAACGTCCAAATTTTAGTAGCTAGAAACAACTGCGACAATTTCAACTATTCGTTGCGCCTTTCTATTTCTACAAATTTTAGTTTCGTGGCGAGAAGTATGGGCATTCTCTATTGCAACAAACATAGTTTGGTGGCGTGAATTAACTATCGCACAAAGTTAGTTTGGTGGAGAAAAATATTGCGACGATGTCTCCCTCATGGTGGTGAGAGTCTATTTCAACAAAACACTTTGATGTGGCGACTGAGGCTTCACGCAACACTACAATTATCGTGGTAAATTACCTATTGCCACGTTATAGAAAAAAAATAAAAAAATAAGGAAACAAACAATACGGGCATTGAATCAAAAATTTCAAAACCGTACGTAAAATATGTTTATTTACACAAAATAATAGTTCTCATAGCTATTTATAATATATACAAATGAAATTCTCGTACAATATGGATCAAATCAAGATCAAATCAAACTGAAATATCCAATGCAGCTATTTTTTTCCATCAGAAGTTTGATTGTCGTCCTGCAATCAATTGTAAAAAAAAGAAGTTGTGAGTCTAGTCAGCAATAACACATGCTGAAACATAAGAACCAGCAGACTATAGTGTGTGGATGAAGCAAAAACAGTTGTTGTAACTCAATGAAGCCACAACCCATAGTGAAACATAAACTGCAGCAAGTATAAGGTGGGTGCAGCAACGCTATAGTGTGGGTGAAGCAAAAACATAATGTACTAGTACCGAATTGTACAAGATTGTGACTTACAATTACTTTATACATTCGACTATTCTGTATCGTGCTGTGCGGAGGAATTATTTTCTTAGCAGGACTGTTTGCAAGTGATGGTTGCGGGTTCGACTTCTTAAACGGCTGCAAAAACAAAGTGCACTGTTAGCAACGCAAGTAAATAACTAAATCTTACGAGTTTGCAATCGTATGACTATCACCTGAGGTGTAGTCGTCTTCTGCTTTTCCATCTGTGCGGAGAGCTCTTCAAACTTTGCCTGGAACTGTGCAACCAAGTTTTTTTCAAATTCTTGTCTTGAGTTTCTCTCCAACTCCATCAGTTGTTCCCTTTCAGCAAGCTCTTCCATTAATCTCTTCTCAAGATTTTCTCTCTCAGCCCGCTCTACATTAATATTCTCTTCCATGCTTGCACGTTCATATAGTAACTTCTGTTCTAAAGTAGTGACCTTCGTGGTGAGCTGGGAGTTTACTTTTTGGGTCTCTGCCGTAGCCCGAGCTTGCTCCTCAAACAACAACTTAGACCGCTGAGAACTAGTTTGCACCTTGGCCATGTATCCAAACCCACGAGGCTGCGATGACTTGCAATCAATGATATCTTCATATGCTTTCTGGAAAATATTGATTCTTTGTTCAGCTGACACTGGAACATCGGTTTCCTTTGATCTTTTTTCAATCTCTTTACATGTTGTGTCCTGATTACGAAAAAAACTCTCAAATCAGATGATGAAACATCCAAGATGGAGAACAGTAAATATGTTTAGAGTAGCTTCTAAGTCAGTTAACTCACGTAAACATCCTTGGACTCTTGTGTAGTCCATGTTTCATTCTTTGTGTGGGTCAGTTTCCAAAGAGCAACATAGTCTGGCTCTTCTCCAGTTTCCGAATCCCTCTGCAAGTAGTGCAACAATTAGATGCTATAAACATTAAAGAAAAGTGAACACAGGCCCATACATTCTCAAAACTTAGTTGAGAGTAGGAAATTTGATCCTACTCTGTGTTTTGTCTTCATATAAGTACGGTTTTCCTTATTCTTTTGGCTGAGTTCCTGCTCATTCAGTTACAAAAAAAAACTTGTCAGACAAGCCATTTCATGATAGTACAAAATTCACAAACAGGTGTAACATCCCAAGTATGAAAACACCCCTAGAATGTTTGATTTCTTGTTTAATTAAAGTTTTGCATCATGTCATCATACTCATTGCATTTGTTTCCTATTTGTTGCATCTGTTTTTATTTGTTTTCACAATTGAAATTCAAACAATATTCAAACCTTTGTTTCATACTTGTATGTTACAATCTTTTTCAAATAAAAAGTTCAACTCAAAACCTAAGTTGTTTCCAATTAATCCATAAGTTCAACTATTAAAAATGGTGGCTTTTAATGAATCAATTAATTCAAGTGTTATTCAAAATTCAAATCAAATCAAAAACAGCACCCAATTTGAAATTATGAAAATTACACAACAATTCTAATCAATTGTTTCTAATTAAACAATAAGGTTCAAACTAATTAAATTCTTGTTTTCAATAATTCAATCAATAATCAAATTCATCCAAATATTGAATTAAATTCCAAACCACATTTTTATTTTTGATCATTTGAAAAAACAGAACTTGCTTGCTGTTGCTATCACTTAAATAAACAATCTAATTTTTTTCCTAAGTTTTTCTACCCCAAAACCCTTTCCATTCCTTCCTATTTCTCTTGCAGCAAAAAAATAATAATAAGCAAAAAAAAAAGAGAAAAACGCAGGAGAGGGGGAGAGGCAGGCCAAGCCCACGCTGCAGCCCGATTCCATCTCCCCCTACCTCCGTACGATCGATGCACGTGCCATGGACAGCGACCTGCTGCCCACTGCTCCACCCATCCCCCCTCCTATAACTACCTCCTAGTCCCCCTAGAAAACCCTAACCCTAGCCGCACCCTATCCCTCCTATCTCCCCACCACCGCCGCCATCGAGAGGAGGGCCTCGCCTCCGTTCTTCTGCCACCGGCCACCGCTCGCCGGCACGCCGCCGCCGCCTCCGGCACCTCCCCGGCCGCGCAGAGCCCATCCCTGCGACGAGGGTACTTCCCCCTTTCCATTCCCATACCTTCCCCTCTTGTTTCCTTGCAGTAGATGTGCGAATTTCTCCGGCCATGGATGCAGCCATCGCTGTTTGTTCGTTGACAGGAAGAACATATGTACGTGTTCAGGTTGCAGTTACAGTTAACGCTTGTGCTAGACTCAAAAACCAATCGATCCCCTAGGTATTCAAACCAGCGCAGCAGACCAGCTGGTGTGCTCACTGTGCGCGCGCCCAGCAGATCGCGGGATCAAATCCCCGCACCCCCACCTTTTCTGCCTTTTTTTCCGAATTAAATTCAGTACAATCTCTGAACCTTAAGCCCCCTCGCCCCCTTATTCTGTCAACAAAGCGCACTAGCCCATCTGGTGGTTCCCTTGGCGCAGCAAGCAGAGGGCAGGGGTTCAAATCCCACCCCTGCCACTTAAAACCATCTTTTTCTTTCTTATTTTTCCTAGATCTAGATCCATCCCAATTTGCTCACAGGTCCCTGCTAGTTTATCTAGGTCCCTGTAATTTTTATTTCCAAGTCCCTGTATCTTTTCTAGATCCATAATTATTTCTATAAACCACTAAAATTGCTTAAACTTGGTAAATCAATAACTTTTGTTTGGAAACTCCAATTGCAAAACTTCAAACATGTAAATCACTCCATTTTAAATTCTCTACCCAAATATAAAATTTGTTTACTGTTTTGAATATTTAATTTGGTGAAATATTTAAATTTTGTTTAATTCACTTAATTTTTGCAAAATTCATAACTTGAACATAAAAATTCCAAATTCAACAAATAAAATATGTTTTCCATTCCATTTTTCATGTACTTTGCAAATATAAACTTTGTTTCATGTTTTGAATAATTATAATTGGTTAAATAATTTAAACCTTGTTTAAATCATTTAAAATTGCTAAATTCATAACTTGCTCAAATTAAATTATTTTTGAACTTATAAAATATGTTTTCAAACCAGAAAAGTATAAACTTTTCAAATATGAAATTGGTTTAATGTTTTGAACAAATAAAAATTCAAATAAATTCATACTTGAATTTAATTCATTTAAATCTTGTTTGACTTGTTTAATTCATAAATAATTCATCCTAATTCCTTTTTCAATAATTGAAACATGTAATCCACCTAAAATTGTGTGTACTTTCCAAATATGAATTTTGTTATTTGTTTTGAACAATTAAAATTGGTGAAAACAACAAATTCTTGTGTAACACCTTTAAGGAACCAAAATTCCCTAACTTAATAACTAAAATTCCAACCTTGGTAAACCTTATTTCAAAATGGTTCTATTGTTGTTATTTTTCTGTTTTCCTAATCCATGCATTATACTAATCTACTTTCACCTGTTGGTTAGTTGTAAAACAATTGTTTCAACCATAATTCATGGGCTTTTCATATGCAACTCAAATTGCATGTGAGTCCATTTAATCATGTTGTTACCACGTCAACTAGTTTATTTTATGCATCAATTAAATGGTCATGCATCATCCCATGATTGTGAATTATGCCATGTTATTGATTGTTTGTCTCTTTGCGTTGTTTGTTTTCTTCTTCTCGAATAGACGACGACGTTGAGACAGACGAGCTTTACGACACCCCTTCTGAGGATCTAGCTCAGTACCAGGCTGCTGAATTTGCAGGCAAGTTATCACTCACATGAACCACTGTGTTCCTTTCAACATTGGTTACCGATACTTTCCGTTGTCTATTTCTGCTAGCCATATGTATCGTTGCTTCTGTTCGATCCTATCACATGTTATCCTTTAGCCCTGATATTGCCTCACCTCCACTCCTATAACCCCGTTGCTTGTGCCCGTGTCTTACTAGCATGCTTAGGGTTGTTTTGCTCGAGTCTGCTGTCAGTTACTTTCTGTTATCATATTTCTATTATCTTCTGGGGCTCGATGTTAAACAACAACCTGTTAATTTTGAGGTAATAGTAATTTGCTGATAAGGCACCGGCAGGAGGCCCGGCGTGGTTTTGAGGCCTGTTAGTGTCGACCCTAATTAGGAAAAGGGTCTTGTCTACTGATCCATGATGAGCGCACTAACCGCATGTGGGAAGCGTGTATGGGCGCCCCCTCAATTTGATTCGATTCGCATCTCGTCCAAATCGCCTCATTTAGTTCGGGTTTTCCATTTGCCGCATGCATATGCAGGTGCGAACCCTTGGTACCAGGGTGGAACTTTTGTAGTCGGCATTTAGGGAGACACGTTCTTAGAGTGCTATGAGGGTCCCCTTTTCTTCGTGGGGCTTGATTAGCCGTGCGCTCACTGCACGGGGTTCTTTGGGCTTGATGCGAAGAAGAGTTGAGTTGTGTTGAGTGCCCCGCTTGGTGGGAGGCATTCCATCTGGCGGGTTATTCTTACGTGTACGGCCAAATTGGTGCACCCCTGCAGGGATAAATCTTCTCGAGAAGCCGTGTTTTCCGCGGTTATGGTTAACTTGGTGAAAGTACTGGCTAACAAGTACTCAGAACAACTTACACCTAACTAATGATAACTTGACTAGTAATAGTCTTATTGACACAATAACTTGAACCATCAGTAATCCAACTGTGTGAGTTATCCTCGGATTGCTTCTTTGGATAAGGGGCGAGATCCAGGATGGGTTTGGTTGGTGGTTAGTTATAGTTGGTTACGATACGCTATCTTATCTTCTTTCTGTTTAGCCGGAAGTGGTACTACCTCTGTAGTTGGTTAGAGCAGCCAGTTGCAGCATCTTTTGTATCACCCTTTCTTCCGTTGAACCCAAAGCATCTGTGCTTGGTGTTGACGGGTTACACTTTGGTGAACTGTGAGTCTTGCTTGCCAGTACGTTTATGTACTGACCCCTTTGGGGCTGTGGTTTCCGCAGACTACGCTTACGAGGATCCTCATGACGGCTACTTCGTGGAGTTTGACGAGGCTGTTGACGAGTAGATAGCGGACCCGGGCAGGATCCGAGACTACGTGGATGGGCTCCGTCTACCCTTTTCATTCCCGGCTTCTTAAGCCTATTTGGATTTGTCTGTACTCAGACCCCTTTGAATGCTTCCGCTGAGATGTAATGATGATATGTTGGGACATGTGTCCTCTGGATGATTGTATTTGCTATCTCTGCTCTAGTGAGAGCTATTTGCAACTTATTTCTATTTATTTGTGTCTTAGAGATCTGTTGTGTTATCATTTTGTTCAACGCCGTTGACGTACCATGTGTGTATGGTATGAAGTACGTCAATGGTAGTATCCTGATTTCTATGGGATGGTTTACGTAGACGCTGAACAGATAGGGGTTGGTTGTCACACATACGTGTGTTGGCCTACTCGTAAGAGATGCGGGTGCCGGTAAGCCCCGTAATCCAATCCACTACTGTTCAACGGAACTGCGAGTATCCTCTAGAAGTCCGGGTGCGACAAATGGTATCAGAGCCTGTCTGCCTGTAGGATCCCTTTTACTGGTCGCAGTTGAGTCTAGAAACTATTTTGTAGCTATATAGGAAAAATGAAACGTGAGAGTAGGAATTCTGCCATTTTATTTCTTTCCCCACCCACCCTCCCTTTTCTGGTAAGGAAGTGCAACGTTGTTTTCCCTTCTCACCTGAACTTTCAAGTTAGGATTTCACGTATCCTGGTTTCTCTATGATAGTTATATCTACTAGACCATAGGAATGGAGGTGGTTGTGACATGATTTATCATGTTGCCTACTCACGATTGAGAACGGAGGCGTGTAAGCCCCGGAAGCAAATCCTCTATTCCTTAAGAAGTAGATATTGATCCTTTAGAAGCCCGGATGGGGTTTTCCGTAGTACCTCAGGAGTTTTTGGTCTCGTGTTTCCCGATGTTGCTTCGATATCCTGTTCTTCTCGACATCCTTTTCGTCCGTTGAAACCTTGTTGTATTTTTCCACTTCAGTTCTCTACCGGCGTCTAATCAAAACTTCCCCGATCATCTGCAGATGGATCTCAGGTTCTACCCGCAGGTGGTTCGGATGACTCGTTGCGAGAGCACCGCCGGTTATCCGGAGATGCTGAGAGACATGGTCACTTATCTGGGGTTCCGTTGGGCACCAGAGTACCAGGTCTACGAGCAGCAGCGAGAGTTTGACCAGACCTACTACCAGGCTATCGTCTACATTATGTCAGATGATGGCATGAGCGTTGTCCACCGCTACGAGGCAGTAGGTTCCACAGTGGATATGGCCGTGCAGCAGGCAGCTTACGTGAGTCTCACCGTCCTTCGTGCTGACTACTGGGGGTTTGACGATTCTATCTATCGCCACATCCCCCGTGGTTACATCACTTCGGAGGGAGCTCACTTCACTCTCTACGACAACCTGGATGTCTACGAGCATGATAACTCCAGGCTGCACACCACCGCTCAGTTTGTGAGGCACAGTGACGCAGTTGCCGGCACACTATCTCAGGAGTTGGCTTCAGTCAGAGAGCAGCTCTACCTTGCTTTGACTCGTCTGGCGACGTACACCACAGACTTTGTTGGAGATGAGCGCTTTGCACGTTTCGATCAGCCAGTTGGACGTCGTCTGCCAGATGCTGGAGGTTACGAGCCGATCAGAGGTCCACTCCTCAACCTCGGTGCTGGTTACACTGGGATTCCACGCTTTGGAGCACAGGGAGTCGACGCTATGTACTTCACCACACCTAGAGTCGCTCTTAGACCACGTCAGATCTATGTGGATCGTCGTTCTACCTACTTTCGTGGGCGTGCTCCTCACCGTACCTCTCGTCGTACTACTCACCGCCGTCCTGCGTGATGAGCATGGGAGTACCGATGTATCCATTCTTAGCTATGTTTAGTTATCCTTTGGCATTCGAACCAGATATGGTGTGTTGGATATTCTGATGTATTTGAACATGTTACGATGTACCTGTTGGTTATCTATTCATGCGTCGGAATAATCTCTCTTTCGGTTTCCAAGTCTATCCTTTTCTGCTGTTGTGCTAAAATGCATGTCTATTCAGGATGCCGCCAACAAGGAACAACCCGCCTGAGCCACCGCCAATCACGGAGCTGTTGACTCAGATGACTCAGGTCGTGACGCAGATGGCCCAGTTCCAGGCTAATCAGCACAACAACCAGAACGCTCCACGAGTCAGTATCAAGGAGTTTCTGAGTCTGGGACCGAGAGCTTTCGTGGCAACACGCGAGCCTCTGGATGCTGATGACTGGATCCGTGAGATGGCCAAGGCTCTGGACATTGCTCACGTTTCTGAGGAAGACAAGGTCAAGTATGCCTCCTACCTACTGAAGGGTCAGGCAGCTACTTGGTGGGAGAACTACCAGACCATGAGAGCTGGCTATCCAATCACCTGGGGTTGTTTCAAGGAAGCCTTCCTGAAGCACCACATTCCAGATGGTCTCATGGAAAGAATGCGTGAAGAGTTTTGCTCACTCAAGCAGGGCAAGCTGGACGTCATTGGCTATCAGAGTGAGTTCAATCGCCTCGCTCGTTACGCTGGTGATGAGGTGTCCACTGAGGCTAAGAAGATGGCAAGGTTGCGCCGAGGTTTTAACCCGGAACTCAAGTACGCCCTCACCAACATCAAGGCCAAAGACTTCGAGGAGCTCGTTAACACCGTGCTCAATGAAGAAAATGGGCGCAAGGCGTTCGAGGAGTCTCGCAAGCACTCGCGTGAGGGTGGTTCCTCCTCCAACATGACCACCCCTCCGCAGAAGCGCCGCATCTGGGTGCCAAATGGTGCTGTCACTCGGGCTCCATACGCCCAAGCTTCTCCAGGCTCCGCTCCCCGCCCACCCAACCCTGTTCAGATGCATGCTCAGAGGTTTTCAATGGGGCAGCCAAGGCCAGATACTCCTCGTGTCGTCACTTGCTACAAATGCAAGCAGACGGGGCACTACGCTGACAAGTGCACTCAGAGGCAGCTACCTCCACCACCACCTCGTCCCAACACAAACCAGGCAATGGTGCGTGCTCCCCTGGCTAAAGCCTTCAACTCCAACAACAGGCCTGTCGGGAGGACCGCAAGGGTGAATCATGTCAAGATCGACAAAGCTGAGGAAGCTGCTGACGTCGTTCTCGGTATATTACCCGTAAACTTTATTCCAGCTAAAGTGTTGTTTGATACCGGAGCATCGCATTCTTTTGTGTCAAAGATTTTTGCCACAACAAACAACTTAAGTGTGGTTCCACTAAGCAATCAAATCACTGTTCACTCCCCGGGATCTCAAATGTTGACTTCCAAGATAAGTAAGGATAATCAAATCCTAATTGGAGGCCACATTTTACTTGCTTCTCTCATGTTGCTGGGAAATTCTGACATTGATGTCATTCTGGGCATGGATTGGTTGAAGGCCAATAAAGCAAAAATTGACTGTGCTCAGAAGTCAATAACTTTGTTCCACCCTTCTGGCCAGATAGTCTATTCTCCAAATGAATCAAGTTCTGTTCAGCTTCACACCCTCGATGCTAAACCTCTACCTCTACTTGAAAATGTTTCGGTGGTTTGTGAATTCCCTGACGTCTTTCCAGAAGAATTGCCAGGAATGCCTCCGGACAGAGCAGTTGAGTTCGTGATCGAGCTTGAACCAGGTACTGCTCCAATCTCTAAGCATCCATACAAGATAGCTCCTCCTGAACTGAAATTGTTGAAGGAGCAAATCGATATGTACATGGAGAAAGGCTACATTCAACCTAGTTCCTCCGCTTGGGGTTGCCCAACTCTGTTCGTTGCGAAGAAGGATCAAACAAAGAGACTCGTTGTTGACTATCGTCCTCTTAACGAGAAAACCATCAAAAACAAGTATCCAATTCCTCGTATCGATGATCTTTTTGATCAACTTGCTGGAGCCTCAATATTCTCCAAGTTGGACTTGAGGATGGGTTACCATCAAATAAAGATCAGAAAGGAAGATATTCAAAAAACAGCTTTCACCACTCGGTACGGTCTATATGAATACACCGTCATGTCCTTTGGTCTAACCAATGCACCGGCGACATTCTCTCGACTCATGAATTCTGTCTTCCATGAATACCTCGACAAGTTCGTTGTGGTATATCTTGATGACATCCTGGTCTACTCAAAATCTGAGGAAGAGCATGGAGAACATCTTCGTCTCACTCTCATGAAGCTTCGCGAGCATCGTCTATATGCCAAATTCTCCAAATGTGAGTTCTGGATTCCAGAAGTTGCTTACCTTGGTCATGTCATCTCCGCCAAGGGCATAGCCATTGATCCAGAAAAGGTTAAAGCAATTGTTGATTGGAAACCTCCTAAGACGGTGAAGCAAGTCAGAAGTTTTCTTGGGGTGGCTAGCTATTGCCGTCGTTTCGTCCAAAACTTCTCCAAGATTGCCAAACCTCTCACTGACCTCACAAAGAAGGACAAGAAGTTCGTTTGGTCTCCACAATGTGATGAAAGTTTCAATATCCTGAAGACTAAACTCACTTCTACACCAGTTCTGGTTGGCCCAGATACTACCAAACCTTTCCAGATATTCTGCGATGCATCTCTCCAAGGTCTAGGTGCAGTCCTTATGCAAGAACGTCAAGTTGTGGCTTATGCTTCACGTCAGTTGAATGCACATGAGCAAAACTATCCCACACATGATCTTGAACTTGCAGCAGTTGTGTTTGCCCTCAAGAAATGGAGGCAATACTTGTTGGGTAACCACACTGAAATCTTTTCCGATCATAAGAGTCTGAAATACATCTTCACTCAACCAGATCTAAACCTCAGGCAAAGGAGATGGATTGAAAAGATTAAAGACTTTGATCTCACCATTTCTTACACTCCAGGCAAGGCTAATGTTATGGCCGATGCTCTCAGTCGCAAGTCGTATTGCAATAATCTCATGATCATGGAAAGCCAACCTCCTCTTCATGAAGAATTCCAGAAGCTCAACCTTGGTCTTGTTCCTCAAGGCTATCTTGCTAACTTGACAGCCAGTCCAACTCTCGAGGACAAGATTCGTTCTGAAAAACTTCGTGATGCTGAAATCAAGAAGATGGTAGAACACATCAAACAAGGCAAGGAGAAATTTAAGTCCTTCTCAATTGATGACAAAGGAACTGTGTTCTTCGAAGGACGCATTGCAATTCCTCAAGTTCAAAGTCTCAAAGATGTCATTCTCAAGGAGGCTCATGAAACTCCTCTCTCCATTCACCCTGGAAGTACAAAGATGTACCAGGATCTTAAGACACTGTATTGGTGGCCTGGCATGAAACGTGAAATTGCTCAATACGTCTCTGAATGCGACGTTTGTCAACGTGTTAAGGCAGTCCATCAGAAAACAGCCGGTCTACTCCAACCTCTAAAAATTCCTGAGTGGAAGTGGGACATGATTGAAATGGACTTCGTCACTGGTTTTCCAAAGTCCAAGAAGGGCAACGATGCAATCTTCGTTGTCATTGATCGTCTCACAAAGGTAGCTCACTTCTTTGCTGTCAAAGAAACAATCTCAGCTAGCCAGTTAGCAGAGCTCTACACAGCAAAGATTGTTCCTCTTCATGGTGTTCCATTGGAAATAAGCTCAGACCGTGAAAGCATATTCACTTCTCATTTCTGGAAAATATTTCAAGAAGCATTGGGCACCAAACTTCTGTTCAGCACAGCCTATCACCCTCAGTCTCAAGGGCAAGTCGAAAGAGTCAATCAGATTCTCGAGGATATGCTCAGAGCATGTGGTCTCTCCTTTGGCATGAAACGGGAGGATTGCCTTCCATATGCTGAATTTTCCTACAACAACAGCTTCCAGGCAAGCCTAGGCATGGCACCATTTGAAGCTCTCTATGGCCGCAGATCCAGGAGTCCAATCAATTGGTCTGGAGCTGGTGGACATTCACTCTTAGGCCCTGACATTGTTAAGGAAGCCGAGGAGAAAGTTCGCATCATTCGTGACAATCTCAAGATTGCTCAGTCTCGTCAGAAAAGCTACTATGACAGCAAGCACAGGGATATGATCTATGCACCTGGTGACAAAGCATATCTCCGTGTAACTCCCCTCAGAGGCACTCATCGTTTTGGTGTGAAAGGAAAGCTTGCACCAAGATACATTGGTCCTTTCAACATTCTCTCAAGGCGTGCGGAAAATGCCTATCGTCTTGAACTTCCAGAAAAACTATCCAAGGTGCACGATGTGTTTCACGTGTCACAGCTCAAGAGGTGTTTCAAAGATCCAGATCGTGCAGTTGATCATGATTCCATTGAACTGCAAGATGATCTATCTTCTGAGGAGCACCCTATTCGAATTCTCGATGAGACCGAGCGTAAGACTCGCAACAAGAGCACCAAGTTCTTGAAAGTGCAGTGGTCCCATCATTCCGATAAAGAGGCAACGTGGGAGACCGAAGAAGATCTTCGCAAGAAGCATCCGGACCTTTTCTCTTCTCAGTAGGAATCTCGGGGCGCGATTCCTTCAAGGGGGGGGGGCGTTTTGTAACATCCCAAGTATGAAAACACCCCTAGAATGTTTGATTTCTTGTTTAATTAAAGTTTTGCATCATGTCATCATACTCATTGCATTTGTTTCCTATTTGTTGCATCTGTTTTTATTTGTTTTCACAATTGAAATTCAAACAATATTCAAACCTTTGTTTCATACTTGTATGTTACAATCTTTTTCAAATAAAAAGTTCAACTCAAAACCTCAGTTGTTTCCAATTAATCCATAAGTTCACCTATTAAAAATGGTGGCGTTTAATCAATCAATTAATTCAAGTGTTATTCAAAATTCAAATCAAATCAAAAACATCACCCAATTTGAAATTATGAAAATTACACAACAATTCTAATCAATTGTTTCTAATTAAACAATAAGGTTCAAACTAATTAAATTCTTGTTTTCAATAATTCAATCAATAATCAAATTCATCCAAATATTGAATTAAATTCCAAACCACATTTTTATTTTTCATCATTTGAAAAAACAGAACTTGCTTGCTGTTGCTATCACTTAAATAAACAATCTAATTTTTTTCCTAAGTTTTTCTACCCCAAAACCCTTTCCATTCCTTCCTATTTCTCTTGCAGCAAAAAAAAAATAATAAGCAAAAAAAAAAGAGAAAAACACAGGAGAGGGGGAGAGGCAGGCCCAGCCCACGCTGCAGCCCGATTCCATCTCCCCTACCTCCGTACGATCGATGCACGTGCCATGGACAGCGACCTGCTGCCCACTGCTCCACCCATCCCCCCTCCTATAACTACCTCCTAGTCCCCCTAGAAAACCCTAACCCTAGCCGCACCCTATCCCTCCTATCTCCCCACCACCGCCGCCATCGAGAGGAGGGCCTCGCCTCCGTTCTTCTGCCATCGGCCACCGCTCGCCGGCACGCCGCCGCCGCCTCCGGCACCTCCCCGGCCGCGCAGAGCCCATCCCTGCGACGAGGGTACTTCCCCCTTTCCATTCCCATACCTTCCCCTCTTGTTTCCTTGCAGTAGATGTGCGAATTTCTCCGGCCATGGATGCAGCCATCGCTGTTTGTTCGTTGACAGGAAGAACATATGTACGTGTTCAGGTTGCAGTTACAGTTAACGCTTGTGCTAGACTCAAAAACCAATCGATCCCCTAGGTATTCAAACCAGCGCAGCAGACCAGCTGGTGTGCTCACTGTGCGCGCGCCCAGCAGATCGCGGGATCAAATCCCCGCACCCCCACCTTTTCCGCCTTTTTTCCCGAATTAAATTCAGTACAATCTCTGAACCTTAAGCCCCCTCGCCCCCTTATTCTGTCAACAAAGCGAACTAGCCCATCTGGTGGTTCCCTTGGCGCAGCAAGCAGAGGGCAGGGGTTCAAATCCCACCCCTGCCACTTAAAACCATCTTTTTATTTCTTATTTTTCCTAGATCTAGATCCATCCCAATTTGCTCACAGGTCCTTGCTAGTTTATCTAGGTCCCTGTAATTTTTATTTCCAAGTCCCTGTATCTTTTCTAGGTCCATAATTATTTCTATAAACCACTAAAATTGCTTAAACTTGGTAAATCAATAACTTTTGTTTGGAAACTCCAATTGCAAAACTTCAAACATGTAAATCACTCCATTTTAAATTCTCTACCCAAATATAAAATTTGTTTACTGTTTTGAATATTTTAATTTGGTGAAATATTTAAATTTTTGTTTAATTCACTTAATTTTTGCAAAATTCATAACTTGAACATAAAAATTCCAAATTCAACAAATAAAATATGTTTTCCATTCCATTTTTCATGTACTTTGCAAATATAAACTTTGTTTCATGTTTTGAATAATTATAATTGGTTAAATAATTTAAACCTTGTTTAAATCATTTAAAATTGCTAAATTCATAACTTGCTCAAATTAAATTATTTTTGAACTTATAAAATAAGTTTTCAAACCAGAAAAGTATAAAATTTTCAAATATGAAATTGGTTTAATGTTTTGAACAAATAAAAATTCAAATAAATTTATACTTGAATTTAATTCATTTAAATCTTGTTTGACTTGTTTAATTCATAAATAATTCATCCTAATTCCTTTTTCAATAATTGAAACATGTAATCCACCTAAAATTGTGTGTACTTTCCAAATATGAATTTTGTTATTTGTTTTGAACAATTAAAATTGGTGAAAACAACAAATGCTTGTGTAACACCTTTAAGGAACCAAAATTCCCTAACTTAATAACTAAAATTCCAACCTTGGTAAACCTTATTTCAAAATGGTTCGATTGTTGTTATTTTTCTGTTTTCCTAATCTATGCATCATACTAATCCACTTTCACCTGTTGGTTAGTTGTAAAACAATTGTTTCAACCATAATTCATGGGCTTTTTATATGCAACTCAAATTGCATGTGAGTCCATTTAATCATGTTGTTACCACGTCAACTAGTTTATTTTATGCATCAATTAAATGGTCATGCATCATCCCATGATTGTGCATTATGCCATGTTATTGATTGTTTGTCTCTTTGCATTGTTTGTTTGCTTCTTCTCGAATAGACGACGACGTTGAGACAAACGAGCTTTACGACACCCCTTCTGAGGATCTAGCTCAGTACCAGGCTGCTGAGTTTGCAGGCAAGTTATCACTCACATGAACCACTGTGTTCCTTTCAACATTGGTCACCGATACTCCCCGTTGTCTATTTCTGCTAGCCATATGTATCGTTGCTTCTGTTCGATCCTATCACATGTTATCCTTTAGCCCTGATATTGCCTCACCTCCACTCCTATAACCCCGTTGCTTGTGCCCGTGTCTTACTAGCATGCTTAGGGTTGTTTTGCTCGAGTCTGCTGTCAGTTACTTTCTGTTATCATATTTCTATTATGTTCTGGGGCTCGATGTTAAACAACAACCTGTTAATTTTGAGGTAATAATAATTTGCTGATAAGGCACCGGCAGGAGGCCCGGCGTGGTTTTGAGGCCTGCTAGTGTCGACCCTAATTAGGAAAAGGGTCTTGTCTACTGATCCATGATGAGCGCACTAACCGCATGTGGGAAGCGTGTATGGGCGCCCCCCTCAATTTGATTCGATTCGCATCTCGTCCAAATCGCCTCATTTAGTTCGGGTTTTCCATTTGCCGCATGCATATGCAGGTGCGAACCCTTGGTACCAGGGTGGAACTTTTGTAGTCGGCATTTAGGGAGACACGTTCTTAGAGTGCTATGAGGGTCCCCTTTTCTTCGTGGGGCTTGATTAGCCGTGCGCTCACTGCACGGGGTTCTTTGGGCTTGATGCGAAGAAGAGTTGAGTTGTGTTGAGTGCCCCGCTTGGTGGGAGGCATTCCATCTGGCGGGTTATTCTTACGTGTACGACCAAATTGGTGCACCCCTGCAGGGATAAATCTTCTCGAGAAGCCGTGTTTTCCGCGGTTATGGTTAACTTGGTGAAAGTACTGGCTAACAAGTACTCAGAACAATTTACACCTAACTAATGATAACTTGACTAGTAATAGTCTTATTGACACAATAACTTGAACCATCAGTAATCCAACTGTGTGAGTTATCCTCGGATTGCTTCTTTGGATAAGGGGCGAGATCCAGGATGGGTTTGGTTGGTGGTTAGTTATAGTTGGTTACGATACGCTATCTTATCTTCTTTCTGTTTAGCCGGAAGTGGTAGTACCTCTGTAGTTGGTTAGAGCAGCCAGTTGCAGCATCTTTTGTATCACCCTTTCTTCCGTTGAACCCAAAGCATCTGTGCTTGGTGTTGACTGGTTACACTTTGGTGAACTGTGAGTCTTGCTTGCCAGTACGTTTATGTACTGACCCCTTTCGGGCTGTGGTTTCCGCAGACTACGCTTACGAGGATCCCCGTGACGGCTACTTCGTGGAGTTTGACGAGGCTGCTGACGAGTAGATAGCGGACCCGGGCAGGATCCGAGACTACGTGGATGGGCTCCGTCTTCCCTTTTCATTCCCGGCTTCTTAAGCCTATTTGGATTTGTCTGTACTCAAACCCCTTTGAATGCTTCCGCTGAGATGTAATGATGATATGTTGGGACATGTGTCCTCTGGATGATTGTATTTGCTATCTCTGCTCTAGTGAGAGCTATTTGCAACTTATTTCTATTTATTTGTGTCTTAGAGATCTGTTGTGTTATCATTTTGTTCAACGCCGTTGACGTACCATGTGTGTATGGTATGAAGCACGTCAATGGTAGTATCCTGATTTCTATGGGATGGTTTACGTAGACGCTGAACAGATAGGGGTTGGTTGTCACACATACGTGTGTTGGCCTACTCGTAAGAGATGCGGGTGCCGGTAAGCCCCGTAATCCAATCCACTACTGTTCAACGGAACTGCGAGTATCCTCTAGAAGTCCGGGTGCGACAACAGGTAGTATAGAAATAACCCGGAATTTCGGATCAGTGCCAAAGTACTCGATCAGCCATTCACACTCTTCTTTTTGTAAATCTTCTGGTACAACTGCCCTTCTGGCATCATCTGTTTTGTATGCCTTGTAAGTGCTGCTTAGGTTTCCTCGCTAGCCTCTGTATCGCTCTTTTGCAAGTTAAAGAATTTTTTTGGTTGTTTCTGCCGTATATGGCATTTCATATCTGTCCTGTAATGCGTAGAACAAACAGATAGACTTAGTTTAGTAGTAGTTCATTAATTATGGACGAAAAAAACAGACAACACATGTGAGAAAGGTTGTACTCACAAACATATCTGCGACGATGAGTCGATGGATGTTAGGGTGAATGTCTGACCACCTCCTCACTCCAATAATTGGTAACTTCTTTTCATTATGATTACCACGTCATCCTTGAATGAACGGTTGTTCATTCCTACTGGACCGCCCAATGTATCAGAGAAATCAACACCTAGTTTTGCAGATCCATTGGCATGACGCTTCTTACTGGCTTTGAAACCTTTCACTACACCTCGCCCTTTCTTCTTCTGTATGTCATCGCCTGCATCCCAAAACACACACAAAGAAACAATTTATTTTGTAGTTGATTGTAAGAAATTAGGACACAGATGTAAAAAAAATAGCTAGTACCGTCTTGTAGTTGTAGCTTTGGGCGATAGCGGCGAGCATGGGAAGGCCATTCAGCAAGGGAACACATGTCAGTTTCAGACACAGCAGTGTTAGGTTCAGTTCCTGTTTCAGGGTTAACATTTGTACTGAATCAGCAATCGAAGTTTTTATCCATTAAAACAAATCTTAGACAAAGCTTAAATGTCAAAAATAAATTACCACATTTACGTTTTCCCTGACTTTTTTTATAGTCTAGTAAACTTTCAACCCTTGTCATGCAGACAGATCCTTTCTTTATTCCTGAAAATGTTAACAACAAATGGACAAAGCATTAGCATTGTGCACAATTCAGAAACCTGATTAAGAATTAATGAACTTGTGTACCATTGCTAAAGGAGAAATCTGTATCTTCTGCTTCGTTTGAAGCTTGTTCCTCATCGGTTGCATCCCTAACTGCATGTTTATCAAAATTGTGGATTAGGTAAGGAATGCATAAAAAAGTTACCGGGGAAAATATTTATTAAAGTCTGTATTGAAGGAGTTGCGCGTTGGAGATTTTGCATGAAAGTATAACCTGTGATAGTGACCGGTCGCTTCTTTCTGGTGGATCCACTTCCATCATCAAGCAGAGACTCTTTTGTTGCAATATCAACGGTTAAGGCCTTCTCCCTAAAAACACACAGGTTGATCTTCTTATCATTATAGTGCATGCGTACCAATGGCTCCAAATCACTAACATGGTCTATGGGAACAAGTTTTCGTTTGCCACGGCCATTATTTAGCCTGCAGTAGAGGTAATCATGCGCGCCACTGAAGCCAACATTTTCAATCAAATTGATGAATTCCATATAGCAGATGTTGTCCTGTTCCATGTCTGCTTCCACAACTTTCTTGTTTTTATCACCATCCTCATAGAAAAGGCTAACTTTCCAAATGGCTTCGGTCGTCTACAATTAGATAGAAGGAAAAAATGACAACCCAAATAATCAGTGAGTTAGCAGATCTGAAATAAAAGAATAGTTACATGGCATTATTCACATAGATAACGAGTCTCACATCGTCAATACAATTAACCATAGCACGGCAAACTAAAATCACACATGAAATTCAGACCATAGAAGAAACGGCGAGATCACGGAGACGGACGAGAAGAAGATTTGAAAGGAATAACCTGGGAGGTTTCGCGTTCCATGGACTCCGATGGCGACGTCGACATGTCGAGAACTGTGAACACGATGAGCGCGATCAGATCTAATCGAAACAGGAGGCCCGTAGATTATGCAATCGCGAAACAGGACGGGCATCGTGCACTTATGAATAGACTTTAGCGGTAAATTTAAAGTGACTGCTTTTCTTTTTTGGTGGGAACACAAAATTTCGCTAAACTTGGCGTTTTAGCGGGAGCTTTTAATTTTTTGTGGTGGGACATCGTATTTGAGCAACAACAACGCCTTGGCGCGAATAAAGGCGCTAATTGAGCAGTTAAACAATGCATGCAATCGCCGGCTGCCTAGAAGGCATATTTTGCATTGAGTTTCTAGGCGCCAGGCTCTTAACTATTGAGGGAAAACTGATGGGATTTATTCCCTAGCGCTTACAAAGTAGGATTGAAAACATGTTAAACGGGACATAGAACCACCGGACGTTAAAAGGGAAGATTCTTGCCGCTTCTCCAGCCTCGACACAATGGCATCCTTCCAACCCACTCCAAGTAACTCACTCCACATGCAACACTGCACCTTGTTACCCCTGGCCATGAGTGGGAGATACGTGATCTGGTTTATTGCCTTCGAACACGGAAGAAACGGCCGAAAACGTGGATTTCCTTGGCCAACTTGTTGTTTCCCATGCCCAAAGTTGAAAACACAATGCATTCCAAGAACCTCACTTCATTTCAACAACATTGCACGTTTGGGATCTCAAAAAGCCGCTTCCATTCTCAAGTTGCCTACCAATCTTACGTCGTAGCCGTTTTCGGGCACTTTCGGTCGAGAATATAGCTTCCTTCCACCTAGGATGCCTGGAAAACTGTAGAGGTGAGAATCTAAGTCACACTTGGCCATGTGGGCCTACAAAAAATGCTTGAACCCCATTTCAGGACTTGTATGGTGCCGCCGTTGCGCCGGGTGGCGTCGAACCACCGGACGTTAAACGGGACGATTCTCGCCGCTTCTCCAGCCTCGACACAATGGCATCCTTCCAACCCACTCCAAGTAACTCACTCCACATGCAACACTGCACCTTGTTACCCCTGGCCATGAGTGGGAGATGCGTGATCTGGTTTATTGCCTTCGAACGCGGAAGAAACGGCCGAAAACGTGGATTTCCTTGGCCAACTTGTTGGTTCCCATGCCCAAAGTTGAAAACACGATGCATTCCAAGAACTTCACTTCATTTCAACAACATTGCACGTTTGGGATCTCAAAAAGCCGCTTCCATTCTCAAGTTGCCTACCAATCTTACGTCGTAGCCGTTTTCGGGCACTTTCGGTCGAGAATATAGCTTCCTTCCACCTAGGATGCCTGGAAAACTGTAGAGGTGATAATGTAAGACACACTTGTCCATGTGGGCCCACACAAAATGCTTGAACCCCATTGCAGGACTTGTATGGTGCCGCCGTTGTGCTGGGTGGCGTAGAACTAACGGACGTTAAACGGGACGATTCTCGCCGCTTCTCCAGCCTCGACACAATGGCATCCTTCTAACCCACTCCAAGTAACTCACTCTACATGCAACACTGCACCTTGTTACCCCTGGCCATGAGTGGGAGATGCGTGATCTGGTTTATTGCCTTCGAACGCGGAAGAAACGGCCGAAAACGTGGATTTCCTTGGCCAACTTGTTGTTTCCCATGCCCAAAGTTGAAAACACGATGCATTCCAAGAACCTCACTTCATTTCAACAACATTGCACGTTTGGGATCTCAAAAAGCCGCTTCCATTCTCATGTTGCCTACCAATCTTACGTCGTAGCCGTTTTCGGGCACTTTCGGTCGAGAATATAGCTTCCTTCCACCTAGGATGCCTGGAAAACTGTAGAGGTGAGAATTGAAGTCACACTTGGCCATGGGGGCCCACACAAAATGCTTGAACCCCATTGCAGGACTTGTATGGTGCCGCCGTTGCGCTGGGTGGCGTCGAACCACCGGACGTTAAACGGGACGATTCTCGCCGCTTCTCCAGCCTCGACACAGTGTCATCCTTCCAACCCACTCCAAGTAACTCACTCCACATGCAACACTGCACCTTGTTACCCCTGGCCATGAGTGGGAGATGCGTGATCTGGTTTATTGCCTTCGAACGCGGAAGAAACGGCCTAAACGTGGATTTCCTTGGCCAATTTGTTGTTTCCCATGCCCAAAGTTGAAAACATGATGCATTCCAAGAACCTCACTTCATTTCAACAACATTGCACGTTTGGGATCTCAAAAATCCGCTTCCATTCTAATTTGCCTACCAATCTTATGTTGTAGCCGTTTTCGGGCACTTTCGGTCGAGAATATAGTTCAATTTGGTGTTCAATTTCAGCCATTTATCTGCAAAAAATATGGAAAAACAACTATACAAAAAGAAACCCTAGATTCGCCCGTGCACCTTGCGTCATAGGGAGAGCAAAAGGGAAACTCCATAAATAGACGGTTTGACGCATATCCACTTCCTTTCTTCCTCCGTCTCTGCAACAACTTTTCCCCAAAAAACGCATCCTCCCCTCCACCTCCACAGCAAAACCCTCGACGGTTCCCCTGCCCTTCCCATCCGCCATGAAGAGATCACGGGAATGCTTCGACGCCGAGAACGTTCAGGAGGTGGCGTCCGTCTTCGGCGAGCCGTCTTCTTTTGTCGTCCCAGTCGCGGCCAGCTCTGGCACTGGGGCTGCTGCTTCCGGCGAGGCCACGCCGGTGGACGCGGCGGTCTGTGATGTCTCTTCGGAGATAGATCGGAAGAAGACGATGAGCGGGGACGGAGAAGATGGCCCATCCCACGCCGCTGTACCATCTGACCTCGAGGCGGCGTACAAGGACATTGACGACAGCTACGACGAAGCAGCTGAATACGCCATGTGGGGGCACGTCTCCGCCGCTCCGACCGCCGCGCCGACCGCTGCGCCGACTGCCGCGCCGACGGAGGTACATCCGTCTTACAAAACTAGATCTAGTTTTAGTGAACTTGCTATGGTTAGTCTGTGATATCCAGGGTTCCTTCAATTGCCCTCGAGTTCTCGTGATTTGAGTATGAACTAAACTGAAGCATTCCTTCAATTGCACATGAATCTACTGTTCTTTCTATCTTAAACTGCCGACGATTTTTAGTACCCAAATTTTTATTTCGAAGATATAGCGGCCTTATATAGATAGAAATTGTATTTTTGATAATGCCCTTGTATTCACAGACAGTGGGATTAGATCGATTTTGCTTTCTAAATCTATTCTTTTATTCCTCAAGTGTTCTTTATATTTTTTCAAATGCCATTTTATAGCTCTAGATGTAATAATATTAACTGCAACTTAATATGTCATGTTGTAATAATTGTATCCCAATTTATGGTGTTACAATCTTTTTTGGGTTGCAATGATCTTCACATTATTTCAACTGCAATTACATATCTCATTTTGTACATGCCTTCAATTGCATATCAATTCATAGACACCTTCAATTGCATATCAATGTACATATCATGTATCTTTGATGGAACACAGCCCAACTATTGCGCAATTCTCCCCAAAAAAATTGTACTAATGATAATCTGTAATGATCAAACTAGGTGTTTCAGAATTTAATGATGTAGGTAATTCATGGAGTACTAGCCGATAGAGATACTCAAAAGAATATGTAACATGCATTTTTCCAGAATTCTTTTATTGCTACAAACAACATATACTACGTACCTTTGTTATTTTATACAAGGCCACTAACTTAACTCCTAAATACCAAGAAAAGAAAGCCAACTTTTAAATAGCAGAAACAATTATGTGAATAAACTCTTGTGTTCTGTGCTAATTAAATATTTTGTATGTGTGGCATATTACTCTATGGTTGCATGGCACATTCACATCAATGAGCACCATTCTATGTGGTAGAATCGAAATCAATTTCTTTTTGGAAGAGATAGTGGCCTTGTATACATAGAAATTGTATTTTTGATAGTGGCCTTATATTCAAAGAAAGAGGGAGTAGATCAATTTTGCTTTCTAATTTTATTCTTTTATTCCTCAAGTGTTATTTACATTTTTTCAAATGCCATTTTATATCTCATCGTGTAATAATTAGAACTGCAACTTCATATCTAATGTTGAAATAATTGTATAGTGTGTTATCATCCTAGATTCTCGTATTTATGGTGTTACAACCTTTTTTGGGTTGCAATAATCTTCACATTATTTCAACTGCAATTTCATATCTCATTTTGTAATAATTGTACACAGTACCTTTTAGGTTAATTAAACCTGCATGCCTACATGGATTGTAATTATCAGATTTGATTATGATATACTGGGTTTAGTATAGGTTGTATATTTTATATCCATTAGAATTCTTCGGAAATAAATGATATCAAAGTTAAAAACGAATGAGGAACTTCAGTTTTCATTTAACATATTGGCTTATTGCATTTTAGGAGCCGAGAGTTGAAGAAGAGTCATTTTATGGGGGACTGGCTCTGTCAGATGGTCATGGTTCTCTGGATGGAGGCTCTGGAGAAGATGATGAAGATGTTGAAGAAGAACCTCCAAGATCACCAAATGTTGATGAAAAATCAGCATGCTCAGTCCATGTCTCCGATCTGGTGATACTTCAGCTTAAGGAGCAGAAGGGGGTGCACACCGACAAGGTTCTTCAAGCTGTGGTAACGCCGAACGAGCGACCATCATCTTTCATGGTTTCACATGTACTCCTTAGCAAGTTGGGTAATACCAACTGGCGAATTGTCCAGTCTCACGAAGAGGGAGACTCCGCGCAACTTTACATCAAGATGCGTAAACAGGACATGCTAAGGTGTCACGGGAAGAGGTACGAGTGGCTGGGAGAACAAGTCACCTTTCGTAAGGTGAATTCTCTCATTCCACTCAGACCTGATCCCATGGAAGCTGGCCCAGATGTCAAGATCTTCTAAGTTGTGCCTGTGAAGACAATGTTTCTTTTGTTTAAACTATGTGTTGCTTCCCTTACTACTGCATGATGCACTATGTGAAACATTATGTCCTTTTTATGTTACCGTTCAGCAGAACTTATTAATATTGTTAAAGAGTTGTTTCTTTTTTCGAGGGTACGCAATTGGGCACCTGGTTTTTATTGGAGATAGTGGTTTGAGTACATGAACTTGACAGTTTGTTGATAGCAACACTTTCACTTAAACCACTCCACACCGGCTAGTCCGAAAACTGCCCCACAGACGCAAAAACCAAACACAAGAGAAGGCCTTTCCTAAACAGAGATCAGAGCCGCGTCGCCACCGATGCTGGTGCCTCTTAGGAATAACAAACTCCATCTTACATCCCTACTCGACGCACCACCCAAAGGAGAAGGGCAGCAGGACTAGTTCTGCCTCGAGGAGGGACCGACTCGAACACCGCCAGCGAGGGAGAGTTGCCATTGAGTTCAAACCAGAGTTCACATAACATAATTTGCATTACTAATTAGATATAGCACTTACAATATGAACAAAAGTACCAAGATTAATCCATAGCTCAAACTACTCAAATAATTTTCATCGACACTTAAACATAAACTCTAATTACAAGGACCAAAAGTAGCATATATACTACGCCGCAGCAAGTGATCTAGTGCCAAGTGCGGCTCGCCCTCGCCCTCAATGATCTGCCTCCCTCTCCGGTCTTCTTGGCGTCACTAAAGGGCTTGAGCACACGGTACAACTCTAGGGAGAGGAACCCATCAATTGCAGCATAGTTGATGTGTTCCATGTCCAGCTTCTTGTTGTCCCAGTAGTTGTGCCACCGATAATCATTCTTCTTTATGTCTCTGTAGAAGGGATCAATAAGTTTTACTGCCATGGTAGCCATTCCAACTTTATTTTGGTTGAACACATCAAAGTATAGATCTTGGATATCCTCATAATTTTCTTTTGGAATAGAAAAGTTCCAGGTTCTTGCAAGCACTTTCTTGTCATTGGTGGTGTCAACACTTGCTAATTTGACGCCGCCAAAACGAAAAAGATCAGCAAGCGTCGCAGATTGCCACCAGTCACCACTGAAGTACACAAGTAACAAGAGTTTAGAAAAATACTAGTAGCACCAATCACAACAACCAGGAATAACAAAATAGCAATCACAAGAACATCTAGATGAGTACTAGTTGCAGAAAACAAGAGGAAAAATGTCTTTTACCTGGAGTGATGGTACACCAGCACGTGGCGGTGGAATGCAAGTTGAACGACGGCGATCTTTTTGTCTTTCTCCGACCTGTGGGATGTGTATTCAAAATCCAGGCTCATGAACCTTTCTTCTCCGCTATCAATCCACTGCTGGTACATGTCTACGATACGCTGCACCTCGGTAGGGTCGTTGGTGTACGTGACGTCGATGGTTTCCTCGCCGTGGATGGGGACCTTCAACGTGCGGCAGAAATACTTCTGTTCATCCATGCTTGGAAGAAGAAGAGAGGGGAGCAGGTGGAAGAAGAAGAGAGTGGAGTGCAGCGGTTGGAAGAAGAAGAGAGTGGAAAATACGAGTGGAAAACAGAGAAGAAAAGGGGAGTATTAATATTAATTGTGAAGGAGCAGAGTCGAAGTGGTTTCCGTGTGAAATCGATAGAAAAAAATGGGAAACACCTGTGTCGTGTGGGTACATAGCCGCAAGGTTGTACAAAGCGGTCACTTGTTTGTGGGCCTAAACTAATAAACCTAATTTTAATTTACTAAACTTACCCTATGGCGAGCACGGCCCACGAATTGTCCCATCAAACCAAGCTACCTAGTCTACGCCACGGCCTTACCTAAGGCAGCGTGTTATTATTCTCCCTTGGCAGTAAACCGCCTCGTTCACACACCTCCCTCGCCACGTGTTCGCCGCCGCCAGCCCTGCCTCACGACTTTGACCAAGAAGTAGTCTACCGGCCGGCGCACGCTCCACTTCGACCATGGCGCCAAGCAAAGACGTGCCAACTCGATCTTAATTACGCATCATTTTTCCTCTTGATCGTGATTATCACATCAGATCTGATGGTTTTTATTCTTTTTTTTCTCGCAGTGTCCAGTTTGTTTTGACAAACTCAGGATGTGTGGCAGTGAGGCCATGACTACTGATTATTTCGTCATAACCCTTGTAGAGGGATTTGAGGAGAAGACGGTAAGGATTCTAATCTACTCATGTACAAATGGGATTTGATTTTTTTGTGGTTATTCACATGTAATATACGTAGCATATCTACCGGTCCTAGTACTCATTGTGTCATGTGTTAATCATTCATGTAATATACGTAGCTGATCTAGCTAGCAAATTTTTTTTGAGTGTGATCTCTATTAGTTATGGACGTGTTTTTTTTATCAACTACCTACATGCAATTTCAATACTTGAAGGGTACCATTCTGAAACTATGAGTGCATGTTCAGTTATTTGCAGTACAGGACTATTGCTTCAACGTCCAATTATAGGAAAAGGTATAAATAGCTACCCTTGTAGGGTATATCTATTTATAGTAAGTCCAATTTACTACTGGCTCATAATTTAATAAAATACATGCTCTTATTTAGGTGATCCCTTGCTACTTCAGAACTTATTTCCTATACATGCATGCTGTTTTCCCATTGGAGAACACAAGTTGTCAAGCAACATTGATAACTAATGAAGGTTTCTGATTCATTGTTGAGCTTACCAACATTGATGGGATAACCTTTTTGAATGGAAAATATTGGAAAGAATTTAGCAGAGTTTACAAATTAAAGGTTGGTATGGAGCTAATATTCAAAACTGACACACGTCGAGGCCAAACTGAGATCATAACTGGAAATGACTCAATCATCCATCCATGTAAGTTCTTACTTAATACAAAAAAAATTATGTTGTGCACATAAACATTACTATATTACTTGGTTGCGGCATGTGTACTCCACTAATTTCAGGTGTATTACATTTTTACAGCATACTACCAGATGTCCCCTGAGAGGCGTCACATTGTTGACTCACTCTCTACCACTGATGGGACCATGATTAACTGGAGGATGATGGAGACGGTGATCGACGCTGTTGAAAACTTGGATTACACTGTTATGTTCCACAGAGCTGGAGAGTATGAGGAAGCAGAACTGGTTGTCGGAGTGCTGCATACTCTGAATTGGACAAACAGCGAGAACTTCAATAAACACGTGGTAAATCTTCAAGAATACATCTTCTCTTATGCGCAAAGTAATACGTGTACACTTGTTCTATTTTCCTTTCTTTTAACATGATTATTTTCCGATAGCTTTTCTCTTGACTTTAAGTCTTTGTATGCAACAGAAAATCCCAAGTCGTCTCATTCCTGCACATATGGAAAGAAATGGTACTATCACTATTGTTTGCTACCCGAAAACTAAGGTGACATCAACATATTCAATTTCTGAGCTTGATGGTCGCTTGTGCGTCAGCGGGTGGAAAGAGTTCATGGCGAAGGAAAGTCATCTCAAACAGGGTGACAAGACACTGTTCTTACTATACCAGGGCACTGAAGGGCTCTACTTGTGTCCCTGAAATTGGTCTGTAATAGGAATGCAGTGATGATGGTTTCGGTGTGCAACTATATGCATGCAGCCCCGTTGCTACAATAAAAACTGTGTTAAGACTCTATATTAGATTGCCGAATTCTCACACAATTTAAAAGTTATGTTTTTTTAGTTTTACTACTTTCATGATGTCATTTTGTTTTTTATGCTGAGCTTTACCATTTTTGCTTTACTTTATTGAATTTTATGACTCATATAAATGTAAACAAGGGTGCAAACTACACATGCTCAATGGGAAAAATATCGAGTGATACTAGCCCCTTGTTCTCCCATGCTACGATTTAAAAAAATCAACTATAGATGTTTCATAAAATTCCGGAAAAAATATTAATGTTCCCAAAGAATTTTTCTACATAATGTTTAAAAAATTCAGGTCCAAATTCGACCTACACATTGAGAAACAAAAAGTACAAATCAGCAAAAATGCACTATATATTCACATTTGGATTTTTTTTTGGTTAGTCAATATTACTTTCATATCTGGACATAAAATTATTACATATTGTAGAAACTTTTCATGTGAACACTCATGATTTTTTCTAGATTTTTTTGAATCACCCAAACTTCATTTATTCGAAACGGTACCATGGGAGCATGCAAGAGGGCTAGTATCACAGGATATTCTCCCCATGCTCTAGCGAATTAGGATGAATCACCGCTATATTAATATAGCAACCACCCGGTACAACACTTTTGATACAAAGCCGGCTGAGGCGACAACCAATAAACGCCAAAGAAGAAAAGAAAAGGAGACAGAAGTGGATCGAGACGAAACGACCGCTGCGCCCACCTACAAACTACCACCACGGTTCTAGCATTGGGACGTCAAGTACCAATCAACACCTTCAACATGGATAGTCGCGCTTCTAGGGTTTCCCCCGGCACATCGGGGCGGCGGATGCAGGATAGACACGATGCCCTTCATGAAGGGAGGATCCCACCCGATGGCGACACCGCTCTAATGTCGGTACTCCGACAAGGATTTCTCCCAAACACACCCTCACCACCATCCCTGACGATCCGTCGCCTAGGTGCCCCGCAAAAGCGAGCCTCGCAACCACCGGACGAACCGGCCACCAGCATGCGCCACCACGGTGCAACAACATTTAACCAGGATGAGGGAATCAAATGTGGTGGGCACGATTTATCATTGGCTTCATCATTAAGGACCAATTTATGAAAGATCAAATGTGGATGCATCGTTCACATAATGAAATTTTGAGGAAAACCATTTATACTCTAATTTAATCGATTGCTACACGCACACCAAATGCTACACACACGAACTCGACTCCTCTCCCTCTCCCCCCACCCCACCCCACCCCCCCTCCCGATCCCCCACCGCCGCCACAGCTAGCCCTCTCCGCCCCTCGATCCCCCACCGCGGCCTAGCCCTCTCCACGGCACCGACGGACGACCGCGACCACGGGGCCGCCTACACCAACACCCGACGGAACGACGCCGCGACCGCCACCGTCGTCCTCGCGCCGTCCAGCCGTCGCGCCGCAGGTAAGTTTCCCCGGCCGCCGTACCTTTCATTGTTAGGTTTAGATGTAGATTGAGTTATATGTTAGATGATTATTGTGATTTTACATGTAGATCGACTTAGAAATTAGATTTTCATTGTTAGATTTAAGTTTATTCAGCCACCAAAATTAGATGTACATTGTTAAATTTAAGTTGATTTTTGAATGGTAAATGGTTAGATGTGTATCTGAATTCAGTGTATGCAATGCACCACCGCAGGCAATGGATGTATGTGAACAATGTGGCTACAAGGAGTGCATGAACAAGAAATTTACCATTGTTCTACCAGAGGGGTTTGAAAACAGATTGGTATATACTTTCAGTCAATCTACTTTTTGAAAACTGACAAAAAAATTGTACTAAAAATGTGTACTTCTTGTTTTTTTACGGATCATACCTTGCAGATTCAGGCGTGAATTTTTGGAGCATATTCAAGTTGCAATTTGGGACCGCCCGAGAACTCTCGAGGTGAACTTGGTGAGCTTGAGAGTGCCAGACCACCAGCACAAAGTTGTAGTCACATATGAGGATGGAAAAACATACTTCAGTGGTCAGCAATGGGGCTAGCTTGTGGAACGCTACGAGATGGATCCAATAGGGAGATTGACATTCTGTCTCGATGAAGGTGATGTGTCCACCTATTTCCTCTACGATCGACCTGACGATGCTGAAGACACCGAAGATAATGTTCCCATAGCTCCCTACTGAGGATACACATGTTGTCATTATTCAGTCAGATGATGAGTAGGTATCGTGGTTGTAGCTAAGAGTTCTAGCTTTATGCAAACTTTTAGATTATATGTTAATGCTGAGTACTATCTGGTTGAATCTATGAATGTTTATGCGAGTTTTTTAAATGGTTGTTATGTTATCTCATAATTGAATACTATTTGTGTGCTTCTATTCAATATTACATACCCTTTTTATTTACCGATTTCTATAGGATAGTGATGTGGACTATGACATCAACGCCAATGATCATGTAGTAACCTGTGTCGAGTCCAGAAACACACCAGTGGACACCTAGATAGCAGTGGCGTACGAGTTTCACGCCAGAATTGAAGAAAAGCCACACCACTAACAGGGCTTTTCCTACTAGTGTTGAATATTAACACAACAATGCATTTAGAAATGATGAACTGAATAAATTTAATCATAAAATGAAACTAGTAAAACTTAATATAGCATTTATAATACTTGAACGTTATTGCCAAGGGAAAAACATATTGTTCACAAACCAAATGGGTTGTGAAGACAAATTGTACAATTAATAGGACCATACTCCGATTGGGCCATTGGGCGAGCGAAAGGGCTACGTATGTCCGCCCGGTCTCCTCCAAACTGCCCTGCCCCCCACACGACAACGCCGCCCTATCCGCCCTCAGGCGACTTTGCCGCCGTATCGTCCCTGCGCGACCGACCAATCCGCCACTATTACCTCGCCGCCATCCGGATTCGATTAGCGTAAACTATTGAAATGCCGCCAACGCTGCCCCGCCGACTCGTACTCAACCGCTGCTTCCGCCGCTCATCAGACGCAATTACAAGGTTTGTACCAATACTGATGAAATCCTTGGTTTCCATCCTGCCGTTTGGATGAAGTTAATGGCGATTGCAATTGCTGTCAGATAGACTAGCCGCTAGTGTTCACATATGCGTGTCTGTTTTATCAGTTTCACTTGTAAGTATTAGTTTAATATTCATAGCAATGTCAGGAATTCAGGTTCAAACTAGGTTTTATATTTTCATAGCCATGTCAGTTTCAGGTGTAAGTGTTAGTTTAAATCGAACGCTGTGTTGTGAAGTAATGTCTAATATAATCCCCTGCAATTCTTACTGACTTGAAAGACCATTATGCTTGTCTCTCTGATGTATGTATTGTTTCGAAATACTTACGTGTGAACTAATGTTTCTCCTTTTTTTTTACAAGACCGGCTAAACGGAGATAACGCAAAATGTCACAAGACAAGAGCTGGATGGAGAAGGATAGATATTCTGTGGAGTGGCAAAGTGGCATCAAGAGTTTCTTGGAATTTAGTTTTGATGATGCTCAACCAGACGCAAGAATCTTTTGCCCGTGTACAAAATGTCTGAATAATGCTCATAAAACTAAAAAGGAGATCCATATGCACTTGCTTAAGAATGGGATGGATCCGTCCTACAAAAATTGGGTATTCCATGGTGAACCCGAGGAGGACAACATGGCTAAAGATTCTGATGATGGAGACGCTGCAGATGGTGGTGAAGGGATATGTGACATGCTCCAAACTCTCATAAGGGCCACAAAAGTGGGAAGTAATGCAGAAGAAACGAGCGGTGATGGAATGAAACAGGAGTCAAATGCATCTGCAAAGGCGTTCTACAAACTATTGGAAGAGGGAAAAACATCGTTGTACCCAGGTTGTGAGGAGGTCACAAAGATATGTTTCATTGTGAAGCTTTACCAAATCAAGTGCATGTCTGGGATGACCAACAGAGCATGTGACTTAATGCTGCGGATGTTCACGGAGGTGCTGCCAAAGGGTCACTACATTCCTACTAATCTCGCACAAGTAAGGAAGGTCATTCGAGAGTTTGGACTGGATTACAAGAAGATACACACGTGCTATAATGATTGTGTGCTATTCCGTAATGAGTATGTTGATGCCCAAGAATGCCCTGTCTGTCATACGTCTCGATGGAAATCAAGTCCAACCGTAGACAAAGCTGATTCATCGATCCGTAAATCAAAGAAGCAAGTGCCACGGAAAGTTCTATGGTATTTCCCACTCATTCAAAGACTGCAAAGGCTATACATGACAGAAGATATGTCAACTGATATGAAATGGCATTAGGAGAAACGTAAAGATGATGGCATAATGAGGCATCCTACAGATTCGAATGCCTGGAAAAGCCTTGATGATAAATATAGTCAGAAAGAATTCGCAAAAGATGCTCGCAGTGTTCGGCTTGGCCTTGCTTCAGATGGATTCAACCCCTTTGGGCTCATGAGTATATCACACACTACATGGCCTGTCATTCTGATCCCATATAACTTGCCACCATGGATGTGTATAAAACAAGAGAACTGGATAATGTCAATGATTATTCCAGGACCAAAGTCACCAGGAAATAACATTGATGTGTACTTGCAGCCTTTGATTGATGAACTGTTAGTTCTATGGGAGGATGGTGTTGAAGCATATGATGCTGCAACTAAAGAAAATTTCACGTTGTATGCATGCGTGTTGTGGACCATCAATGACTACCCGGCTTACGCAATGCTGAGTGGTTGGAGCACAAAAGGCAAGCTAGCATGCCCTTACTGCCACAAACATACAGACTTTTTATGGCTCCAGTTTGGTAGAAAGCATTGCTACATGGGACACCGACGTTTTCTACGGAAAAACCACAAATGGCGTCGAAACAAGGTTATGTTCAACAACAAGCCAGAAAATAGAGACGCCCCGGTGCCACTTAGAGGCAGTTATACCTGGCCAAAATTCGGGCCGGGCCGGGCTTCGGGCCGGGCCTAGAAAAAATTACCGGGCAAAACTTAGGCCCGAGCCCGGCCCGGCCCGACTGTCGGGCTGCAGAAAACGGGCCCGAACCCGGCCCGAGCCCGAGAAAGCCCGCCCAGGCCCGACCAGCCCGGCCCGACTACGGCTAAAAAATTGATTTTGCCGGGCCCGAGCCCGGCCCGGCCCGACCACCGGGCTTAGATTCCCAGGCCCGAGCCCGGCCCGATGGTGCTGTCGGGCTCAGCCCGGCCCGGGATTTTCGGGCCGGGTCGGGTCGGGCCGTCCGGGCCGGGCTGCCCATGGCCAGGTATAGAGGCAGTGGAGTTCTAGAGGAGCTTGATAGCATTCAGCATGAACCATTTGGGCGGTCAAATAAGAGAAAGCGACCGGAAACTAATCCTTGGCACAATTGGCGGAAGATAAGTGTGTTCTTCCAGCTCCCGTATTGGAAGCACTTGCTCGTGAGGCACAATTTGGATGTTATGCACATCGAGAAGAACATTTGTGACAGCATTCTGGGTACTTTGCTTGAGATGGATGGGAAAACAAAGGATGGTACGAAGGCTCGCCTTGATTTGGAGTTCTTGAAAATTAGGGAGGATCAGCACGCAAAGCCCGCAAGTAAGGATAAGTACAAAATGAAGAAAGGCGTGTATGCTTGAAAAAAAGGAAGAGAAGCTAATGCTACTCAGGTTTCTGCAGAGCATACGGATGCCTGATGGCTATGCTTCACACATTAAGCAATGTGTGGTCCTCGAGCAGTGCAAGTTTAGTGGACTCAAAACTCATGAGTGCCATGTTATATTACAGAAACTTCTTCCTATTGCGTAGCGCAAGCTTCTGCCAGAGAATGTCCTTACCCCATTGCTTAAGCTCAGTAAATTATTTTCCGATTTATGCTCCAAGGAGTTAAGGGATGACGATTTGGAGAATTTGGGTGAACAAATTCCAGAAATTCTATGTCAGCTAGAGATGATCTATCCACCAGCTTTCTTTGATATTATGATGCATCTCCCAATTCATCTAGCTCAAGAAGCATGGTTGGCAGGGCCTGTACAGTATAGATGGATGTATCCGGTTGAGAGATACCTGCGTACGTTGAAGGGATATGTATGTAACAAGGCTCATCCAGAAGGTTCAATTGCAGAGGGGTACATACTTGAAGAGTGCATGACGTTCTGCAGTCGATTCGTTAAAGGATCACCTACAAAAATAAGTCAGTCCGAACGCCATGCAGATGGAGCTACAGATGAAGCACCAACAGGGATTAGCATAATGAGTGCAGTTGATTACTCCAAGAAAGGTTTTGCCCGTGAATCACTGTCTTCGGAAGCTCTTAATCAAATGGGGCACTACATAATAACAAACTGCGAGGAAACCGAGCCATGGATTCAGTAAGGATACTTATGTATTTGTTTCAAATCATGATATGCATTAATACTTTGGTTATGAAGTAACCATATATCATTTCCTTTTGAAGGGAACATATTTACGAGCTCAAAAAGAACAATTGTCCTAATCCTAAAAAGAAACACAAGGAAGATTTTGTTGGCTGGTTCGAAAGACGGGTAAGTTACTTTAGCATTTTCATAAATGTTTCTCGTAATAAAAAAAACAATGGTGTACAGTACACTCACACATATTCTATTCCATGAAAGAGATCACACAACTCCATAAAGATGGGAAGGTCAACAGTCTGTTGTATACACTAGCTAAAGGGCCTGATTAAATTGATCGTGTGTTCAACCGTACAGTACTGAATGGATATTACTTTCGTAATACCGAAATAGAGCATGACTTGAGTACCCAAAATAGTGGCGTCGTAGTGAATGCGCAAGAAAGCACCGGCAGTAATGATTATTATGGGGTGATAAACAAAATCATATTTCTTGACTTTCCTCCTGATAAGGAGGTTGTTCTATTAGAGTGCGACTGGTTCGAGGTGCCTCCTGCCAATAGAAATCAGAGTAAGGGGTATAATAGGGACAAATATGGAATTATTGACCTTGACACTAGTGTACACCGATTCACGGAAGACCCTTACATTCTAGGCATCCAAGCTGCACAGGTTTTCTACGTGAGAGATGTGAAGAGCCCTGATTGGGAAAGTGCTATAAAAATGAATCCACGCAATTTGTTTGCTCCTTCGGTTTTAAATGGTGCAGACCTTGATGATCTTGCAGAAGGAGATAAACGTGGTGATGCAGATGTACAGGATGTCGTCGATGCAGGAATTACAGTTCCAGAATTTACTGTACCTGACGAGATGACTAGTTGGTGCAGAAATGATGATGAAGGAACCAGCGTTGATGTTTCAGTCATAAATAATTTAAGACCTGCTGAGTTTGACGAAGACCAAGTCGAATATGATGCTGATACAGATGATGATGAGGCTTACATAAATGATGGTCATGTTGCTCCTTTGGTACAAGATGAATTGGATGATGACCATGGATTGTTTGTGTAGGCTTTCTCTGCACTGTTTGGTTTAAATGTTTTGCCATGAACATGCATGGATGAAAGATCGTGTAATAACATAATTTTAGTTTAAATATTCCAAAGTTTCAGTGTTTAGAAATTTTGAATTTCCATGCTAAATGTACTAGTGAAATTGCGTCTTATATGAGTTCTTGATTGATTATTAAGTACTATCACTTGTTGCAACATTAGTCAAATGCTAAGTGTTGCAGAAATTCAGTTGCAAACAATATTTAAAAAAATGTGCTCACCAAACTGAGATACTGGACCAAAAATGAATTGTAGTCCTAAGAAAATTGCAACAGTGATCAAGGGCACGGCCCATGAGGCCCGTTAAGCTAGTCTATGAATGGTCGTTGCAAAATAACTTGTTCATTTTTGCAACAGAAGGGTGATTGTTGCTTTACGTTTAACCTATTACCATACGACCCAAATTGTCGCAGTAAACAATAGGTATTACCACTGGATAAATTTGAGGCGAAAAACATATGGTATTGCCACACGAAAAATTTGGTTGCAATAGTTAGCTATTTTTTTGCAACAATATTTGTAACTACCGCAACACAAATACAGATGTTGCAATATATGACTGAATATCACCACGAATGCTTATTTCGTTGGAATACCATGTCTCTAAGGTAACAAAAGGAGTGCCTCGCGCAACGAAAATACTCTGTCGCAAAAACGCGCTTGTATTCCAACAGCAGTATAAATCGTGGCAATAGGAGGCCTCTACCGCAACAAAACGATAATTTATCGCGACCAAAAAGAGTCGTGGAAATATGAGTGCCCTATCACCACAACCTGAAAGTTCGTCGTAATTTGTGATTATATCGCAACGAAAAAAAACCGTAGCTACAGATTTCGTTGCAAGAGACCTGTTTTCTTGTAGTGCTCCCAACAATATCCCGCGAGCTACTAAAACTCTAAGATAGCAACAAGGCCTCAAAAGCTTCCAAAGCTCCGAGGCAACAATCAACCGTCTAGGGCACTCTAAGTACCCCAAGAGTACAATCTCAAGGGCACTCAAATAACCCAAGAGTAACAGGCTTCTCAACCTTTCACTCGAACGAATCCTCGTGAAGAACTCAAACCGATGCAACCTATACTATGGCAAGAACACAAGAAGAGCTCAAATCCTTCACCCTCAAATCCCACCAAAGCAACAAATGATATGGGGGGAGAAGAGAGGATGAACAAGGAAGAACTCAACAAATGAATCCACAAGATCTAGATCCCAAGACTTCCCCTCACTAAGAGGATAGATGGATTAGTGGAATAATAGATCTAGATCTCCTCTCTGTTTTCTCACTAATTGGAGGCAAGAATCATGGAGGAATAGAGAGAAAACAAGCTTCAAAAGGTCAACAATGGTGGGGGGGGAAATTCCCTGAGAAGTGGGTAACCAATGGGGAAGAAGACCCCTTAAATAGGCCCCCGCGAATTCCTCCCGTTGGGGAAAAGTGGGTGCCCCGGCCTAGGGCCCGCCTGCTGGCCTCTCTGCGTGTCCTAGCCTAGCCAGACTGGGCCCGGCCTAGGCTGGCTTTTCTGCGCGAAGGCCGACTACCTAACGGAACCGATCGGCCTTGGGGGCCCGAGGCCGGCCTAAGCCCGGCTAGGCCTGCCTCCCAGTTTACAGAAAATCATCCATAATGAAAACTTCATATCTTTTGCGTACGAACTCCGTTTTTGATGATCTTGGGATCGTTCAAATTGCATCAACTAGAAATACACGATTATGCAAAGAAACAACATAGTTATACAAGGGAGGATAAAACTAAATGACGAAAGGTTTGACTATCTATAAAAGAGCAATCGGTAAAACCTCCAATATCAAAAACGCAATAAGTTTTTCATGCAAAATCCGTTTTTGATGACCTTGAGCTTATCTTGAAGAAAATGACAAGATCTAAAACCACACATGGAGAAAACACAAATAAGAACCAAGAAATATTATGCCAAGTATGCAAAGGTTTGAGCTCTCTCTGAACGATGTGATCGAGTTGCTAATATGAGAGCCCCTCTTGATAGTACGATTATCTATCCTATAGCCCGGTCTTCCAACTAATGTTATGATACTGGTAAAATAGAAAACCTATCAATATCATACATTCGCCTTGAGCATTCCACTTGACCTAGATAATGAAGATCTTGACACATAGATTGCTCCCCCATACGCCACTATGGGAGAGGATATTTTGAGTCCATCTTCACCTGGACATTACATCCAAAAGGGTGGAAAGCTCCAAGCATGTGATGTCTTCGACATTCTCCGCTTGGACTTGCACTTCTCAAACTTGATGACGACCAAAATTTGATGTCATCCACCATGGACTATATGAAATCTTTCTTTTGATGCAAGACCATGGAAAGATAGCTTGTATATTTTTTATCTCTTCATAATAATGATGTCTTGAAGGTAAATATGAATGTTCACACAATATTATTCTTCAAGATATACTTGCAATATGCTCAACTCTCTCATGACCAAACTTGGGATATTCCCATGAATAACACCTTGGTCATCACTTGATCATCTTGAATCCAACGCATGGACATCAAGCATTGCCTATGGACAAACTCTACAAGTATAGCTCAATGCAATCATTAGTCCATGGTGATTGTCATTAATTACCAAAACCACACATGGGGCACCATGCTCTTTCCGGCACCATGCCGGAGAGGGGAATCATCACCGGAGGTCTCTTCATCACCATGCCTGCCTCCGGAGTGATGTGTGGGTAGTTCATCCTTGGACTACAGGTCCATAGGAGTAGATAGATGGTTGTCTTCTCCAATTTTGTGCCATCATGTTTAGATCTTGTGAGCTGCCTAACATGATCAAGGTCATCTTATTGTAATGCTATATGTTGTATTTGATGGGACTCGATGAATATTGAATGCTATGTCAAGGTTATTATAGATCTATCATATATGTTATTTGTGATCTTGCATGCTCTCCGTTGCTAATAGATTCTCTGGCCAAGTAGATGCTTGTGACTCCAAGAGAGAGTATTTATGCTAGATAGTGGGTTCATGCCTCCAGAAATCTGGGAGAGTGACAGTAACTTCTAAGATTGTGGATGTGCTGTTGCCACTAGGGATAAAACAACAATGTATTGTCTAAGTATAATTATATTGTTTACACTATGCACTTTACTTAATGCAATAATCTATTGCTTGCAACTTAATACCCAAAGTTTACTCGGATGACATCCTGAGGGTGGATTATTAGTCATAGATGCAGTTGGATAACGGTCCATGTGTCATGTTGTAATGCCGAAATGAATATAATATTAGTCATCATGTCATATATGTGCACTACGGTGCAGCCTCTATTTTGTCAATTGCCCAGATGTAATTTGTTCACCCAGCATGTTATTTATCTGTTATGGAGAGACACCACTAGTGAACTGTGGACCCCGGTCCATTCTTTTACACTGATAATACAACCTACTGCAAGCACTCTTCTCTTTTACTTCAAACACTATTCTCATTTCATTCACTGCAAACAAACATCATTTTTCACACTACACGTCTAATCCTTTGTTTTTAGCAAAACCGGTGAGACTGACAACCTCACTGTCTCATTGGGGCAAAGTATCTTGGTTGTGTTGCGTGCAGATTCCACGTTGCTGCTGAGCCTGGTAGTGCGCCCTGCCAACATGAGTTGTCAACAACCTTCTGAAGTGATCTATTTCTCCTACTGGTTCGATTAAACCTTGGTTTCTTTCTGAGGGAAAATTTGCTGATGAACTCTTTATACCTTCCTTTTGGGGTGTCCCAACGAACGTGTGTCTACAAGCCATCAGTAGGCACAAAACAATTGAATTTCTTGCTGCTTGAAATCCTTAAACAAAAGTGTGAAATATGTACAGAGAGTATATAATGTTGTATTCATTCTCGTAAACTCAATTCGATAAAAAAGATTCAACTTAAAAGTTCAAATAATGCATAAAACAAAATGGGACGAAATCTATCTAAAAAAAATAGCAGTAGCAAAACACAATTTTTGTACCCCACTTAAATATGTCGAAAACATTCACGCCTACAGAGGATGAAAAGTTGCAACTACAGTTCAAATTTCAGCTCATTCGGAGTTACAGAATAGAAATGAAAAATCATACCGCGCACAGATTCATGCTGGGATAAAATCTCCGAATACAAATAACAACTTTTTCAAACCAAAACGGGTAAAACTTGGCACTTTATTAAAAACTCTAGAAACAAAACTAAAAACTAAGTCTCTTGTTATAGCAAGAGGACACAAAGAAAATCAAAAATAAAAACAACTAGGTTGCCTCCCGTAAAGCGCTTTCTTTATAGCCATGTAGCTAGGCTTCTTACTTGATATTTATGATGGACGAAGCTCATGAGGGAGCTTGAACTTTGGTGTGTCGCTATTCCTTGGGAAGTGTTCCATGCACTTGTGTGGAAACTGAAACCACATTCCTTTCTTTTGAATCAATGATAGCAACTCTACCATAACATCACTTACTTTTCCTAAAGCATGTTTAATGGAATCATCAGCAAGTGCAAGTTCAATAGAGCATTTTTCAAGTTTTTTAAATTCAAAAACTTCATATAATTCTTTAGAAAAAACAGAGATACTAGATCCTAGATCTAATATAGCATGGTGTGTCTCTTTTCTAATGGTTACTAGTACTTTGGGAATCCATATATCTCCAATATTAGGTGGTATCATAACTTCTTGGTTGTACCTAGCAATCTTTTCTTTTAAAACATGATTAGCAATATAAGAACCAAAACCTGCTTGGTTAACATTAATGGAAGGATAACTTGCAAATTTTTATAAGATAGATATTAATTCATGCAAGCTACAATTCTCAAAGTCAAGTAATGGTTCCTTGACTTCACTAATCATTTTAACTTCCTCAACTTTTCTTTCTAACTCAATTAACAAAAGAGATTCATCATATTGGTTTCATTAACTTCTTATTTTAAACCAACAAGTTGAGACATAAATGGCAGCAAATATTCAGGATAGTTCAATAATTCATTAAGAGTTCCCTCCAAAGTAAAAGGAACATTTTCAGCAATATTAATAGAATTCTTTCCAACCACAGGTGGTGCTTGTCGTTTACCTGCAGATATACTCAATAAAATTGCTTGGTTATGAGCTAGTTTTGAAAGGGATTTGTCTAGTCCTGTAGCTTGGAGTTGTAAGCTTTTAATATCAGAACTAATAGAAGCAACAGACTTGTTCAACTCTTGTACCATGGTATTATGACTAGCAACTTGTTCCATAAGAATTTTATTAGCCTCAAAATTATCATTACTTGGTGGCATAGGCTTCCATTTATTATCACTAGTATTAGGATATGGAACAAAAGGACGGTTGTTGGAAACATATGGGGTTTTATTATAATATAATAATTATAATTGTTGTTACCATACCCATTATTGCCATAGTTCTTAATGAAGTTAACATCAACATTTTCAGGATTATTACCAACTAGTTCTTGCAAAGGGACATTTTCAATATTTTGTTTATTAATGAAAGCAAGAATAGTGTCCATTTTAGATGACAAATAATTTGTTTCTTCTACGGAGTTTACTTTCGTAGATGGATTAGGTGTTGTTTCAGTATTCCATTGACTATAGTTTTGCAAAATACTTTCTAAGGTGTTCTTAGCTTCTACTATAGTTTTCCCATAAAAGCCCCTCCAGTAGTGAAATCAAGAATATTTCTAGACATGTAATTTAGACCATTATAAAAAAAGAGTGTAATATAATCCATTCGTTAACCCCATGAGATGGATAAGTTCTAAGCATAACTTCTATCCTATCCCAAGCCATAGCAACATGTTCATTTTCATTTTGCCTAAAGGAAAGAATATTGTTTCCATTTTGCAAAATTTTAACGGGGGGATAATATTTCTCAATGAAAGCTTCTTTTAAATCATCCCAAGAATTAACACTATCAGTAGGTAGTGAATGCAACCACTCTTTAGCTTTTCCTCTAAGTGAGAATGGAAACAAATTCAGTTTTAGAATATCACTTTCCACATCTTTAAAATTTTGCATGTCACATATTTCAACAAAATCATGAAGATGCATAGAGGCATCCTCCATAGCACTACCGCCAAATTGTTCCCTAGTTATCAAGTTCAACAAACTAGGACTTACTTCATAACTATCAGCTTTTATCTCAGGTGTGGCAATGGGCCTAGCAATAAATTGATCATTTGGAGTGCTTGTGTAGTCACACAACTTAGTTCTGTCTCCCATTTTTGCAAGTTTTTTATGTGTTTTTATTTTTTTAATGCAAAACTGAAAAATAAACTGATCCTAAACAATGCAAACCGAAATATGCAATACAATAACAAAACAAAACAGAATAATTTGAAGGTAAAGATGGATAAGATGATGCTCATGTAGGTACAACCTCCCCAAGCTTAGGTGTTTGCACAAGTTGGTGATGAAGTTGAATTTGTTTTGAGATACTCTTCTACTAGTCCTTAGGCAACTGAACCAGAAAGTGTGGCGTGTGGCTTGAAACTAGTTAGAAAAATCTTTACATCAATGTTTAGCCGGTAACGGAGTGATACGTCATAAACGTATCCCTAATTTCTGATGCTCCATGATGATATTATGCCAATTGCTACATGTTTTCTCCCTTCTTTATGTCATTTTTATCGATTTTCCGGACTAACCTATTAACAAGATGCCACACAGCCAGTTCCCTGTTTTCTGCTTTTTTAGTTTCAGAAAAGTTGTTCTAGAAATATTCTCGGAATTGGAAAATTCGAAGCCCGAAGTCCTATTTTCCCCGAAAGCATCCAGAAGACCGAAGAGGAGCCGAAGAGGGGCAGCAGAGGGGCCACACCATAGGGTGGCGTGGCCCCCCGGGCCGCGCCAGCTCTGGGTGTGGGCCCCCCCGGCCTTCACCGCCTTTTCCCTTTCGCATATTTAAGCCCCCCGGATGGAAAACCCTAGGCACCTGATCAAAATCCCCGAAAAAGTTCCGCAGCCGCCGTCACCGTCAACCCCAGATCAGGGGGGTTCTGAAGCTGTTTCCGGCACTCTGCCGGAGAGGAGATCATCACCGGAGGCTTCTTCATCACCATGCTTGCCTCCGGAGTGATGCGTGAGTATTTCATCCTTGGACTACGGGTTCGTAGTTGTAGCTAGATGGTTGTCTTCTCCTCGTATGCCTCCATGTTTAGATCTCGTGAGCTGCCTATCATGATCGAGATTGATCTTATGTAATTCACTGTGATGTGTTTGCTGGGATCCGATGAATATTGACCTTATGTCAAGTTGATTATAGTCTTTATTTGCATATGTTATTTATGATCTTGCATGCTCTCCGTTGCTAGTGACTCCAAGAGGGAGTATTTATGCTCGATAGTGGGTTCATGCCTCCTTGTTGCCTTCCTCGAGTGACAGAAACGTGAAGGGGGGATGTGTTGTTGCCATTAGGGAGAAAACAGCGGTGAGAGTGACCGCGTGCATAATCATTGCTTACATTACACACTTTGTTTAATGAATTTATACAAAGCTTGCAACTTAATACCTGAGGGGGTCGGATGATAACCTGAGGGTGGATTATTAGTCATAGATGCAGATGGATGTCGGTCTATGTATCTTGTTGTAATGCCCGCACTAAATAGCATAGTAATCTTCATGTCATATTGTGCACTACGGTGCAACCCTTATTTGTCAATTGCCCAGTTGTAATTTGTTCACCCAGCATGCTATCTTTTATGGAGAGACACCACTAGTGAAACTACGAACCGCGGTCCATTTTTCCACACTGTTAAACAAACCACAACAATTTCCTGCTCTCTTTACTTTCTGCAAGCATACACTATTTTTCCACACTATATGTCTAATCTTTGTTTTCAGCAAGACTGGTGATATTGACAACCTCACTGTACCATTGGGGCAAAGTATTTTGGTTGTGTTGTGTGCAGGTTCCACGTTGTTGCTGACACCGGTGGAGCGCCAGCACCACCGTCAGTGGCATCAACCTTCCGAAGATTCTCTTTCTACTACTGGATTGATAACCCTGGTTCTTAACTAAGGGGAAAACTCCTACCGTTGTGCTCATGACACCCTCCTCTTGGGGTTCCTAACAAAGTACATCAAGGATTTTTCTGGCGCCGTTGCCGGGGAGAAGGAAGTCTTTTGGCAAGGGGAGTCTCTCACTCTCAATCTCTTTATTTTGTTTGTTGTCTTGTTTTTTTTCTCTATATCAAAAACACAAAAAAAAAATAGTTTACTTCATAGCTTTTATTTTTTTGCTTGCTTTTATGTCTAGTTTTGTTCCTTTCATTATGTCACTAGAAGAAACAATCTTTACTTTCAAACAAGGGAATGATGAGAACTTGAAAGAAGCTTGGTCTAGAGCTTTTGATTCCTATTGCAAAGTTGGACCTAAAGTGACTCTAAATCTGTTTCTTCGTAGCTTTTAGTTTGGTCTTGTTCTTTGTTATAGATATGCTTTGGATACTGTGGTAGGAGGTGATTTCCTTAATTGTGATAGAGATCAAGCTTTCAATGCTATAAGAAAATTAATTTCAACCTACAGCTTACCCAGTAGTTCTGCTAAAGCCTTGCAGAAATTTATGCTAGATTAAATACTCTTGAGTCACATATTTCTATCTTAAAAGAGGGATATAGCCAAATTCATGAACATATTGATCATGTCCCAATAAATTTTGAGTCAATAAATATGATCCCTTTGGTTAAAGTGGTTATAAATGATGAAACTTTTCATGCTCGTTGTGATATAATGTCTGAATCTTGTCTTATGCCTAAAGAAATTTATGAATCTTTGAACCTTTGGGGGCTAGCTAATGGAGGAGAAGAAATTCCTCTCATTAATAACACCACTATATTTCCCATTGGGATAGTTGAGGGAGTGTTTACGAAACTCCTAGGAAAAACGGTCTCCACTGATTATCTTGTTATTGAATGTGCAGAAGGAGGACAAATTACCCTTGGAAGATCTCTGTTGAAGCTCTTAGGAGCAACTATTGATATGGGAAAAGGTAACATGACTTTCACTCCCAAATCATGCGTGGACCATAAGTTCCCTAAAAAGAATAAGGGTAAGAGAGGTTAATGTAAGCCCCGTAATGATGTTGATGTTTCTTTACTTGAAAATACTTTAGTTGATTTTTCTATGCCTACCTGAAAGGCGTTAAAGAAAAGCGCTACCGGGAGACAACCCGTTTTATTTATCTGTTTTCTTTCAGTTTTCCTTTGTTTTTTTTTTGTGTGCTTTGCATCTGGGTGTTGTCTATTTCCTTAGAAACCCCTATGTATCTTTTATTTTGAGTTTCTTTTGAGTCAAGTAAATCCACTAGTGGAAAGTTGAGCCTATATTTCGGATTTCTGCGCAGGAAACAGATTTCTTATGTCCACTGTTAATTCCGTTAAAGATCACGAAAAATTCAAAACGACCTGAACTTTTTTGTTCTTAATCCTGATTTATATAATCAACTTTTCTTAGAAGACCACTTTTTGATTTGAGCAACATAAGATTTTTGAAAAAATTGATCTTTACCCGTTGTTCTGTTTTTGACAGATTTCTGCCATTTATCGCATTTGCATCTTAATCTCTTTATTTTGGTGTTCTTTTGAGAAAAAGAGTTTTGAAAGAAGTTGTGACAGTAGATAATTTGTTTTGAGTGTTAGACTTGTGTTGAAACTGAACCATGTGAATTTATTATTTTAATTGCACTAACGTTGCTAATGAAGATTGTGAGAATTTTGATGTGAAGGAAGTTTTCAAGGGTCAAAGAAGAGGATGATATGATGTGATCAAGAAGAGTTAAAATCCTAAGCTTGGGGATGCCCCGGTGGTTCATCCAAGAAAATTCCAAGAAGACTCAAGCGTCTAAGCTTGGGGATGCCTTGGGCATCCCCTTCTTCATCAACTAATTATCATGTCACTTCTAGTGAAACTATATTTTTATTCGGTCGCATCTTATGTGCTTTACTTGGAGCGTCTTTTATTTTTGTTTTCAATTTGCTATTGCTTTTTTTTCAGTTTTTTTTCTTTCATAATAAGATCGGTTGGACCCCAGCATTCTTTTATTGGAGAGTGACACGCTCCGCTTTTTCATGAGAATACGTTGTACTCTTAGTCTCTGTCTAGCTGCTGCATTTATTCAGCTCCTGCTTTGCATGCAACTCTTATTATAGCTGTTAGTTTTAGTAGTATTATTTTAGTACTCTCATATTTGCTTTTTGTATCATAAATAGTATTTTTGTTAAAGCATGTTTTGTATGGTGCTTGTTGGGAGAAACGAAAACTGTTGCTTGAAGTATAATCTATAACAGTACTTGTATAAGCTTGTATAGACTGTGGCTAGGACTTTTTCATGCCATGCTAAATGTTATTTTAGTTTTAAAACCTTGTGGTTATTGAGTAGAATGATTAGCCTCAAATAGATGAGATTGTTTAATATTTATTGAAAGATTCACGAGTTGTTCTTGTCATAGTAAATCATCAATATATGGTATTCTCTTTCGAATGTTTTATTTGGTTGACTTGTCGCATGCTCACACCATGTTTATGACTACAAACCAGTCACGAATAGCCTCCATGACCACTTAGTTTTTGAACTTGTGATACTGCTTATGTTTTAATTAATGATGCTTATGTCGCTATGCATGATTATGGCTCTTATGCTCTCTTGATTTATCGCTCCCACTCTTTTGCTAGCCTTCACCTGTACTGAGTATGAGCTCTACTCGTGCATCCAAACTCCCTTAAACCAAAGTTTTTCCCATTGTGTCCACCATACCTACCTACATGTGGTATTTAACTTCCATACCAAAGTAAATTGCTCATGTGTTACCTTTAAAACCTTCAAAATAACTCCTTCTTTATGTTCCTGTTTTTGCTCATGAGGACGTAAATAGAGAATCTTTATCTCACTTGTTGATTGGATTTCACACCCTGGACTAGTGGCTTCATCCGCTTATCCAAATGATAGAAGAGCTAGTAGCAGGGTGCCCAGCCCCAAATTAATACAAACAAATTCTCTTCACTATTTTTGCTCCTGAATTATCAGTCAAAGCATAATTGTGTAAACAAAAGAGAAAGAGGGATGAGCTTCTACACCAGTTGCGTCCTTCACCATGGGAGCCGCTCTTGTGAATCCAGTTGATTTGTGACGTACTGTATTTTCTGTTTACCATTCGTTGACATTAGCATACATCTCCCAAAATATAGACACTCCTCCACGGTATGTGATTGTTGGCAGGCACCCGAGGATTCGGTTAGCCATGGTTTGTGAAAGATGGATGGAAGGAGTGTCAAACTTTTAATACCTCTGTTTAATAAAATAAAAGCTCTAGCACATGAGTGATCCCTGCTTCTCTCTGCGAAGGGACTTTCTTTTACTTTTATGTTGAGTCTCCATCTTGTAACTTTATGCACAGTTGAGAGAGCATTTTTTCCATTCTGAGTTCTATGTGCATTTTTTCCATAAGCATCAATAATTACTTCATGATGTGATATCATTTGTTCTTAAATTACTTCTTCTAGTCTTCCTCTCGAACTTTGAAGGTGTCCTGGCATTTATGTTTTGCCCCACTCTTAAGGACTATCGAAATATCATTTTGCCATGCTTTCTCTATACCTGAAACAAACGTCTACCTTTCTTTGCATTATTATTCATGATCCTTTGCTTGAGTTACTCTTCGTGATCAAAGTAATTGCTATGCTTATTATTAAAGTTTTATTTATCATGCATGTGTTTAAAGTTTTATGAACTCAGCGTGCATATGTTTTTACATTACATTGATCAAGTTTATGTTAGTACCATGTCACCTCAGAAATTATTGTTTTATCGTTTACCTACTCGAGGACGAGTAGGAACTAAGCTTGGGGATGTTTGATACGTCATAAACGTATCCCTAATTTCTGATGCTCCATGATGATATTATGCCAATTACTACCTGTTTTCTCCCTTCTTTATGGAATTTTTATCGATTTTCTGGACTAACCTATTAACAAGATGCCACAGAGCTAGTTCCCTGTTTTCTTCTGTTTTTTTTAGTTTCAGAAAAGTTGTTCTGGAAACATTCTCGGAATTGGAAAATTCGAAGCCCGGAAGTCCTATTTTCCCCGGAAGCATCCAGAAGACCGAAGAGGAGCCGAAGAGGGGCGGCAGGGGGGCCACACCATAGGGTGGTGCGCCCCCTGGCCGCGCCAGCTATGGGTGTGGGCCCCCCCGGCCTCCACCGCCTTTGCCCGTTCGCCTATTTAAGCCCCCCGGATGGAAAACCCTAGGCACCTGATCAAAATCTCCGAAAAAGATCCGCAGCCGCCGTCACCGTCAACCCCAGATCAGGAGGGTTCTGAAGCTGTTTCCGGCACCCTGCCGGAGAGGAGATCATCACCGGAGGCCTCTTCATCACCATGCCTGCCTCCGGAGTGATGCGTGAGTAGTTCATCCTTGGACTACGGGTTCGTAGCTGTAGCTAGATGGTTGTCTTCTCCTCATATGCCTCCATGTTTAGATCTCATGAGCTGCCTATCATGATCGAGTTTGATCTTATGTAATTCTCTGTGCTGTGCTTGCTGGGATCCTATGAATATTGACCTTATGCCAAGTTGATTGTAGCTTTTATTTTCATATGTTATTTGTGATCTTGCATGCTCTCCGTTGCTAGTGGTTATTCTGGCCAAGTAGGTGCTAGTGACTCCAAGAGGGAGTATTTATGCTTGATAGTGGGTTCATGCCTCTTTGTTTCCTTGCTCGAGCGACAGAAACGTGAAGGGGGAGGATGTGATGTTGCCATTAGGGAGAAAACAGCGGTGAGAGTGCACGCGTGCATAATCATTGCTTATATTACACACTTTGTTTAATGCAATTATCTGTTGGTTGCAACTTAATACCTGAGGGGGTTCGGATGATAACCTGAGGGTGGATTATTAGTCATAGATGCAAATGGATGTCGGTCTATGTATCTTGTTGTAATGCCCGCACTAAATAGCATAGTAATCTTCATGTCATATTGTGCACTACGGTGCAACCTTTATTTGTCAATTGCCTAGCTGTAATTTGTTCACCCAGTATGCTATCTTTTATGGAGAGACACCGCTAGTGAAACTACGAACCGCAGTCCATTTTTCCACAATGTTAAACAAACCACAACAATTTCCTGCTCTCTTTACTTTCTACAAGCATACACTGTTTTTTCACACTATACGTGTAATCTTTGTTTTCAGCATGACCAGTGAGATTGACAACCTCAATGTACCATTGGGGCAAAGTATTTTGGTTGTGTTGTGTGCAGGTTCCACGTTGTTGCTGACACCGATGAAGCGTCAGCACCACCGTCAATGGAATCAACCTTCCGAAGATTCTCTTTCTCCTAGTGGATTGATAACCCTGGTTCTTAACAAAGGGGAAAACTCCTAAAGTTGTGCTCATCACACCCTCCTCTTGGGGTTCCCAACAAAGTACATCACGGTACCAGAAAATGACTTGAAACCCGATGACGTAGTTACCCGCGTCAAAAGAAAATGGGTTAGGTTGAGACTCCAAGTGCAGAGTGTATAGTATAGGAAAGACTGTTTTTTCCCACGAGGGATGACTCGAGGGTTTATATCAAACTCTTGGGGAACCAGTAGTGAAAGATCTATCTTCTTATCCTTCTCTTGAAAACCTACAAAACATAGTAAATTGTTTTGTGCCCTCATCCTCACCAAGTGGTTGTCAAGCACAAGGTGTGAGTATGATATGAAAAGATAATAAATGCAAAACAATAAATAAATATGTAATAATGATAAATAAATATGCAAGGATGGTGGAAACAGTGATGGATGATGTTTTTGGGTTTTGTATTGTGAATGCAAGATGTAAAATTATTTTTGTATTTTCGGATTTTTAAATGGCAGAAAATGGAAAATGCTTAAAAGTTATTGGAAACGTGTTTCTTATGATTAAAATTGGACCGGGGTTCATGGTTTCACAAATGCATTCTTTTTAATAAAGTGGTAGATAATGGAACACTAGAATTGACATATTAGATTGCAACAAAAAGGTTTCATGAAAAGTTACTAATTATATGGGCATCACGTCCTAACATAGATATATTTTGTTTATTAATCTCTCTTATATTCCACTAAGATGGGAATTAAATCGAGTCATCCTAGTATTAAGATAAATCAGAGTATAGCATTAAGTTCTATGACATGAAGTTAAAATAAGAACATGCTAGATCTAGTCATGGAGAAGTGGCAAGGTCACCCCCACATCTCCTGTAGTGAGGTATTTTTCTCTATCCCTAGTGAGGCAACAAAGTAAGGTAAATTACCCAAGTGGATCACGGAACTTGTCACTTTCACCGCACTAGCCACCCCTGTTACTCCATCTAATGCATACGTTCCCCCTCACACGCTCTCATACACAAGTCTGATCAAAACAAGTAAACAAGAACGGGGTATATAATATGCATCTACTTTCATAACTGAAATAAAACTATTGCAAACTCAAACATATATTAACTCATAAAAAGATCCACAACAAAGGTATTACATAGATGATCGTAATCATGTTCGGCAGCACATACAGTGCTAATTAGTGAAGCTCAAAGAGAGGAGAGATACATAATTTACTTCCACAAACCCATAGTCTAGGGGTGGACTACTCCTCCTTCATCATGGAGACGTTGGAGAAGATAGAGACCACGCCGGTAGCGCCCCGCTAGTGTTTTCCCCTCCAATCTTCAGCCCCAGGTCTCTGTTTCGTGGTTTTGTGTTTTTGCGGCGCTCCCTTCCGAAGGTCGTCGGGGGACTATTTTTATAGTCGTTTTTAGGTCAATACGAAGGCACGGAGATGAAAACGGACATCATCAGAGCAACGATGGGGAGATAGGTGCTCTCACGCGGCCAGGGAATCTGGCCGCGTGGGACCCCCAAAATCCTCCTCGGGCTTTCTTTTGTGTGCTTCCTTGGCTCCTACGCATTGTTCCTTCCAAAAAATTATCCTCGCAAAATATTAGGTCATTTGGACGCCGTTTGGGTCCCTGAAACATCAAAATATAGACTATAGGTTTTCTTCTAGTGCAGGGTTAATTACACAAAAATAGGGAAACTGTGAAATATTCCCGAAATCAATATAAAACAATGATATAACCATTATGTGATGAAAATATGATTGAAATATAAGTAATACAATGCAAATTTCATTTATGCATTTTACATGCATCATATACCTCTTGTAGATTGAATAGCAGGGATTACGTTCCCGCACAAGTGTTGATGAGGAAGACGACGTAGCCAACCTCAAGGTCTTGAAGAACTTGACGAGTTGATGATGACCACGGCGCAACGACGGTGTTGCTGGCGATGATGAACAACGCCTCCAAGTACTCGCACATGTATGGTGCTTGACGTCAACTTCCGGTTTCCGATCCAGCAGAGGTTGCGGAAGTAGATATCCTAGATCGGAATTTCTGTCAAAACGGCGGTGGTTTGAAGAGGGAGAAAGCTCCCGAGCGATGTCCAACCTTGGGGACTACACTCAAGGAGAGAGAGATTGCGGGAGGAGGGAAAAAATCTTCCAACTATTTTCTGGGATTTTCTGGATTTTTTTGTGTAGAAAAAGAGCACCCCTCCCTCTCTTTATATAGTTGGACGGAGGGGCCACCTCCCTCCAAAGTCCCCATGTGGGACTAATAGGGAAGGGCGGAGGGGAGAGGGATTCGGCCCCCTCTCCCTTAGCCGCATGGGCTCTTAAGGCCCATAAGGGGGCCGAACCCCCTCTTGTGGACTGCCTCCCTTTTTTTAATTAATAATATAATAGTCATTAAATTAATATATAAATAAATATATTTAACTTAATATTTTAATTGCTTTTAATATTAGATTAACATATAAATATAATTAATCCATAATTAATATATTTATATATTAAGTAATTAAAACTACTCCGGAACCCCTTCCGGATCTCCCCGAACTCCTTCGGTATTTTATCTCTCGGAACCATTCCGATGTTTTCCGCTTTCCGGAACCATTCGGGTGTTTTTCCCATTCTCCGGAACCATTCCAATTTCTCTCTTTCTATACTCCTATTAATTCCGATGTTTCCTATAACGATCTCCGAGCGTCATCAAGCCCTTAAGTGCGTTACTCCTGGTTTGGGAATACTCGAGACATGATCAAGCACTCTCTCCGATCGATGATCAGTAGCAGGACCAAGATGCCCATAATGACCCATGTGCATTCCATAATTTAAACCGTCTTTTAACCATGATTACATCGTCATATTCCTTTTGTTACTCATATACATATCTTGTCCGAGATGTGATCGTTTACATATCCATGTCATGTTCAATCTCGTTTGCGATAAGAATTGCTTTACTCGTTACCATGACAATTACATCTCCAGGACCTAGTCATACGTTGCAGCTATATAGATGTAAATCCACTGAGTGGATCCATAGTATCTCTCCATCACCTGGATTAACAAATCATGATCTCGATCATACGCCTCAACACATCTCTTCGAATATCCAATGTACACCTTGATCACCCTTTCCCGACGTGACTTTGATGCAACCAAAATATCCCTCCAGACAACGATTAAATATGATTTCATGGTCTGAGGATTAGGATATTATATCCTATTAATATTACAATGGTGAACATTGTGACACGATCACGTTGCAATAATTATAATGGGTTTGTCCATCATTTCATTCAATCAATAAAATGATTTCATTGTCACTTGACGTAATTGTCACATTATCGTGAAACCTTCGATCAATCAATACCCAATGAATAGAGGATAACTAGGGACTTTGTTTTTTTATATATCACACATGTATTGAGGTTTCCTATTAATACAAGTATAGCATGACATAAAACTTATTATAAACTTTTATGAGATATACAATACAAAAATTCATGTTATTTATTTTCCTCTAGGGCATATCTCCTTTAGAGATGTCCTAGGATGTCGAAGATATATTTCGTACATTTTTAGATAAGGTCGATGATTTTATCTATTGGGGTCACGGGGTTCCGGACGAATTTCAGACAAAAACCGAGAAGGGGAAGTGCCAGAGGGGGCAGATTTGCCCCATGGCCGCACCCTTCATTGGGTGGGTGGCAGGCGGGCCCAAGGGTCACAAACATGGCCACACTATCCCCCCACACTTTCCTAGTTTGGTTCGAAGAGAATTGGAAAAGAGTGAAGAGAAAAGGAAAGGGGAAAAGGGGGAGGGGAAGGAGTCCACACAAAAGGAAGGGAGTCCTAGTTGTAGTAGGACTCCAATACGATGGGGGGAGGTGGTGTAGCCACCTCCTTGAGGCTGCGGATTGGGAGAGGAACTCGTCCCCCAACGTAATTCTCTCCCTACTCCAGATATAAAAGCACCCCAAGCCCTTGAGGCAAAACACACCAATTGGCTTTCAAAACTCTCTCTCTCTCTAGTAGAATTAGAGCCTCTAATTAGACTGTTTATTAAGAGCCCATCTAATTGAATTAGAGCATCTTCTAATTGGTGTTTTGAGGTGTCCTCTACCAATTATATCTAACTTCTAATTGATATCTCTCTCATTAACTCCACCTTCTTATACACATGTAGTGCCTAGTCCTGGACAATGAAGTGCTACAGAACTAGTCCCGGCGTATGTGCACGAACTCTCAAAGGGGTAACACGTGAGACCCTCACTCTATTGGATCAAGATGCTGGAACAGGGAGTCAACAACATACTCACCCACACACTTGTGTGTGAGGATATTCAACATGCTTCATCGACTTCGTCACCGATATCTCTTCCGCTTCTACAGTGTTTCGTAAATGATCTTGAGCTAGATCTTGGAATTATCTTCATAGATAGATCTTGGCGGTTGCACAACATGCATGGAGAAATTTTACATTCTCGTGCACGTAACGCAGTAGTCGCACCCCCTCTTGCTAGCTCCCTTCGGCGCGAGGCGACGTCCCGATGGTTGGCGTGGTATTTCATACGGCAGCACCATCAAAGCTACGATGGAGTTTACTTATTGAGACACTTCAGCGGGGCCACGGTGCACGCGCGGGATTGGGAAACAAGCGTGGCAACATGATGTACCCAAGTTCGGAGCCCTTGTGATGAGGTAAAACCCCTACTCCTGCAAGGATAGAACTATGGTCGGGAGAGAGGCAGAGTGATCCTCTAGGGTATCTGTCGCTCGACCCCTCTCTAAGAGTGCCTGACCGGCCTTATATATAGGATGGCAGGACGCTTGGTGGGACCGGCTGCGCTACAGTGAGCTTGCTGACATGGGGCACAATATCTAGATGTTGGGTACGACAGCACCGTGGGAGACGGGGAGGCCGGCTACGTCACCTCGTCTTTGTCCTTTCAAGCTACCTAACGACGTGGGGGTGATGTGGGCGGTGCCACTTTCTACGCTGCCCATACCCATGTGTCGCCTTTGACTTCCATCAGCCAGCTTCATCATGTTAGTCGGCAGGGAAAGCGCTTCGTCTGGTCAGACGACCGGCTGGCTCCCCCAATCGGTCCAGTCAATCTTCTTCTTGGAGAACTCTTTGCTTCGCGTCCACCTTACGCGGCCGGTTAACACAGTCGAAGGTTATTCATCTATATGTTCACGGAGTCGTTTCACTCGGAACCGACATTATATGTGCATACGCAAAAAAAAAAAATGGTGTTAAAATAAGCCTGTTTACGAGTTATATTTTTGTCTTTTTACACAGGTCACAAAAATGTCTATTCTTGATGAAACGACCCGTGCAAAGATATAGAATGTGAAAATGTATGTATAAAATTTTGTTTCGGAAATTTTTGATGTTTTGAAATTTGGTTTCTAAATACCGGGTGCTAAAATGGGTTTCTGATGGAATATCACAGTTGTTGATAGTTTTTCCATAAGTACGGATGATTTTAGAAAAAAAAATATACGGCTTGTTTTAAGGGCGATCGCATTAGAGCATCTCCAGTCGTGCCCCCCAAACGCGCCCCCAAGGCCTCTTCCCGTCCGGACGGGCCCCGAGCGCGCCCACTCGCGTCCCATTGGGCCTTCCGGTCCGGACGCCCCTTGTTCCCGTCCGGCAAACCCAGCCCAACCCTGTCTCCCAGGGGCTCCCGTGGGGGCGCCGGACGAGTCGTTCCGCGCCGCGGGCCCGTCTTGCCAGCGACACAGGCGCCCGTCTACCCGTCCGTTCCCACCTCCGGCGCCATGCCTCCGAAAGGGCCGCCGAGACTGCCACCGAAGAACGCGAAGGCCGGCACGCTCGGCGTCAAGCGCCGCGTGCTGCAGCCGCGCCCCCTGAAAGAACGACCGGACGGCATAACCGACGCCGAGTGGGAGGCCAACAAGCAGCGGCGCGATGCCTCCACGGCGGAGCGCCGGCTTTGTCGCGAGAGGTCGGAGGCCCGGACCGCGGCGGCGAACCTGGAATTGCTGGTCAGCACCGCCGGAGGAGGCAGCCCGAGAGGTGCATCGAGCTCGTCGGCGCCGGCGTCGTTGTTCCGCGCGGACGCCGTCAGCAAGCTGCGTTCGCACTCGAGGCTCTGCCCTAGCCCAGGTCTCTCCCCCAACTTCAATGAGCTCGGCGGCTATGCCGGCTACGCGTTCGGCTACCCGGGCAACTACGGCGGATTCGACCCAAACGCGCTCCACATGTTCGGCGGCGGTGCACCCAGCGGCGCCGGGACGGGGTTCGACCTGAACGAGGCGTACGAGGTGTCCCCGGGAATGCGCCGGGACGGCAAGGCGGCTGGGCAGGCCTAGTCCGGGCGCACACTGTCGTTCGAGGACGGCGCCCACAACGTGTTCGACGCCGGTCCCCGCGCTCTTTTAGCCAACCAGGCGCCCTCCGGCGGCTACGACTTCGACAGCCAGGCCTGCTTCGGCAACGAGACGCAAGATGGTGGCGGGAGCGCCATTGTCGACGAGGAGCGAGACGTCGACAACGCCGATGAGGACGAGGATCAAGATGGTGATGGCGCTGGCGACGATGTGGAAGAAGTCGGCAAGGATGGGAAGAAAAGGAAGAGGAAGGGCGGAAGCCATGGCATAGCTTGGACGGTGAAAAAGAACGAGTGCTTGATAGACTCATGGACCGGCATTACCCAAGACGTGATCACGGGTGCCAACCAAACAACTCCCGACCCCGGCTTCCTCGGCTCCAACGACGTCGTCAACGTCGATTGACAAACGCCGAGCGCGCCGGCGACGAATTCGTATGGTTTTGTAATGTCAAACCTTTAAATTATGGCCCAAAAATATAAGACTTTATTTTTTTTATTTAAACAATTTAAAAACTTGAAGAAGAATGCTTTGGGTGTTTTGGTTTGGGGGCTGCAAGTGGATAGCCGCGCCCCCCGCCAGCGCCGTGCCATCCGGACGAGCCCCAGAGGAGGGTCTCGCCGGGTGTCCATCCGGACCCCTATTGGGGGCGCGACTCGAGATGCTGTTATGTACTGTACAAATGATGTGCCACCGCGCGCGCACATGCATGACACATCCCGCGGTTGGCTCCCGTGTGCGCCCACATATCGATCCCATAAGTCATGATGCTGTCGGCACATGCTGGTGGTACGGGTACTTCTCCTCTGTTGTCATGTGAAGTGAGGTGTTTGCCACCGCGTCTGATCTGCCTAATTAATTCCCAGGGACAAATCTTTCTTAATTTCTCGATCATGGCAGACTAGCTAACGACCCAGCGAACACAGGTACTGTCGCCGTGCAGATGATTGCATCTCCACGATCCAACGACCGGCACGTGCTGGTACTTGATATACCCCGGATATAATTTGGGGAGTGTCCCGACGAAATTAGAAGAAATTTGACAATTCCGTCTCAAAATAATTGCTTTACATTCGTCTAAATATAAATATATGTAGACGTTTATTAGTGTATATATATCCATATTTAAATAAAGTCGAGTTAATTATTTTAAGACGGAGGTAGTACATGAAAGAGAGTGGACTTACTCGCGCTACGGAAAAATACTACTCCTACTACTTAGTTGGTTCATAGTCTGCTTAATTAGTAGAAAATTGATTGTGGGCTCTTGGTGCATATGCGCCTTAACTTAAAATGTATTTTTAAAATTTTAATGTTAAAAAATTGCAAGAAAAATGAACACAGATCTTGTCATCCTATATGTTTATAAAGTCGTTTCATAAAAAACCGATATGTTTATGGCTTGGCTAGAAAAGGAAAAAAAGTAGTGCTAAATAAGCGTTCTCACGAGACATGTTTTACCTAACACAAAAAAATATAGGTTTTCCACTTTGTGAACACATTGAGTTTGAAGATGTATCACCGAAATTTAAATTCAATTTTTTGTAACATTTTAAAATGTGTTTTTGAAATACGTATGTATATATACTCGGCAGCCAGTAGCTGATTTTATCCGAGGATGGAGTAGGAATGCGTATATCTTTTACGGAGACGTGTTTGCATTTGTCCAGTACCGGCAACATGATCATTCATACTCTACAGCAACAGTTCGTACTGTACATCGTTGCGCCGTGGATCTCCGGCTCAGAGGTAGGGTAAAAAACGTTCCTAGAAAAAAGAAAAAAAAAAGGTAGGGTAAAAAAAAACCAGCACGGTTGGCAGTTCCTGCTGGGTCCGATCCCGATCGCACTACTGTAGACGGATGCAGCGACCTGTCGTGGCGTGGACCAGTTTTGATTAAGGGCATGGTGATGGTACTGTCCAGTACTCTCTCGTTTTTATTTTCATATTTCCTTGCCTTTTCGCAGTTCCAGCGTGGGGTCCAGGCCTGATAATTCCTTTCCCATGATGCCATGACCAGAATCCATGAAAGTGATGGCCGATCGCGATCCGTGCGCAGATATGTGGTCCCGAACGTTGTGGGGGTGGAGCGGTTGGCTCTGTTCAGTCGAGCAAGCAGTGCCGGGAGATGGGAGCATGCGGGACCCACGGATAGCATGACAAACTGTGCACTGGGCCGACACTGATTTAAAGCTACGGTTAAACACAAAGGAAGTCTTACATGTGGGGCTAAATTGTCAGGTTAGGGTGGGGGAGGGAGAAATGTTAAATACGGTAAATCGTTTAGTAAGGGATAGATGTGGTGGTTCTAAGAGAGAAAGAATTTGCAAACAAAATGAAATGTAATTTCGTGGATGTATTTATTATCTTCACATTTAGTTCCTCATGCTTAAATATGGTAATACAGTCGTGAAATCACGCACGAGTATGGTAAAATGAGAGCGAACAAATTTCAAACGACCAATAGTTAACATCCAGTCAGAACAAACAATTAAAAATGGAATTGATCAGTTTGTTTATTTAATTTCCTTCTCCTTTTTTGTAAAAGAATCTCACGGCATCAACATCATATGTTCTTCGTAGACATATGGCGCTCACAATATCTAGATATTGCAAGAGAAAGAACAATGGATGGAACGCTCGACCATGTATTGTTTAGAGTTATAGGAATGTTGGATATCAGTGTCTCAAGTTATCTATACTTCTTATAAAGCAAAACCCCACTAACATGCATTAATAAATTTTCTATCTCAACATGCAACCTATCCACGTCATCCATTTTCCTATCTAATCAATTGGCCATGTCATCTCCACTAATAATTAGTATCCACTTCATGCAAGCTCAAACCATTAATTTCTTAAATCATCCAATTATTCATATTAGTAATTTAAATATATATACTATGATAAATTAAAATTTACATATTCACTTAGAAAATATATGTATTACATCTCTTATCAATTTTTGTTTTTAATATCCTGTAATTTCTAAAGCAATCCATGTACAACGGGCGAGATATCTTTCTAGTTCATAAAACAATTTACTACCAGCTGTCTAATGATTAAATGAGACCACTAAAGGTCAAAATAAACCATTGCGCACACGTCCTCGAGAAACAAGTGGCTCCCTGTCAGGCCGCTATACCTCCGCTTCCCTGCTAACTTCATATTGTTTTGATTGATGATGGATCTCTGTGGTCTCTTACGCCGCCCATCCCCGCCCCTTCTCCTGTCTGGCACGCTGGTCGCCGCCATTTTAATAAATATTTTTATTTAGGTAATAACTAGGTAACGAATTTATTTGAACGACTTTATTTAATTTAACCAGTTAAACCCAATCTTCATTTTTGCTTATACCACTGGAATATATGGAAGGCGTGCAACGACCTCGTGTTCAACGCCAACGGCATGTCGGTGTCGACGATTATTCGGCATACCTCAAAGGGTCCGATGCTCTGGTCCGCACGTTTTCAAGCTCGCGGGCGCGCAAACATCAAGCTCTTGCGTTCCTATCTAACCAGTAGAGCATATTTAACGCGATTTAAATTTCATTTCAGTTTCTCCCTTTCCGCCTTCCTCGAAAAAAAATCATCACATACTAACCAAGAGAAGTAGATGGTCGCTAGTAGGTTGCTATGAAGTTTCTAAATTGTGCTGTGCTGAATTTATAACATGGAAGATTATGGAAAATAAATTTAAAAAATATAAAAAATGATAGCCAAACAAATGAATAATATACTAAGGCCCCGGTTGGTTAAAAAAATAGCTAATACAGAGGTAAAAATTAACAAACCTATCGAGGCCATACTAAAACATCGATGCGCATGGGTTAGAAAATTCGGCTCCGTACTTTGTTACCGCCAATCCAAGCGGTCCCACAAGTAGGGATAGATTTAGACTGCTCATAGTAGGAGTATCATATACTAGTACCATGCATATGATACTAGTGTATGATACTACCTCTATAATGCATAGTATTTTGGAGTAGTATCATAGCAATATGCTATTAATTGCTTTGTAGAATTCCAATATAAATATGTGTACAGGATTTACTCATTAATAAAATATCTTATTTTGTGTGCTATGATACCGTAACATAGATAGATACCACTACCCTCTCTTTCTTCATTAATTGTTGTGTCACATCAGACTTTTGCCAACATGGCATTCATGATACTAGCTATGATACCCCTATTATGGCTACTCTTAGGCCTTCCGTAATGGGAGTATCTTATTGCGGGATCATAGGCAAATTTCTTACGTGGCACTCTATTTAATGATGAAAGAGATTGTAGTTATATCTTATAGCTAAGGCCTTCCGTAATGCATCGTCTCTTAGCGCGGTATCCTAGTTACTGTTGCATTATAAGATACAACCATCCTAATGCATGGTATCTTAAGTGTTGTATCTTAGTGGGCTGGTATTTAATGAATTTGGCCTCATGCATGTATTTGATTGGTCTAATCATATTTTTTGCCCATGATCTCGTGCAAGAGCCGTATACTAAATAAGATACGGCACCACTCTCTTTCTTCAATTAATATGGTGCCACATCAGCAATATGCCTATGATACCGTGTCAAGATACAAGCATTAGAGCATGTCTAATAATAGAGTCGGCTGCTGGCTATAAGGCATTGCCATGTCATCTTATAGCCAGCTTATAGCCAACATGTACAATAGTATACTATATGCATGCACTATTTTGTCAACACATGGCCCACCTTACACTCTCACAAAGTGCCTATGAGCACGTGCAAGAGCTGGCTACTATCTTGTAGCCCGCTTCTCTTCTCTCTCATCCAACTAAGCACAAATATATTATTTAATTCTTTATAGCCCGCTTACATGGCCTTATTGTACTTGCTCTTAGGGAAGGCCTAAGATACAACTCTTGCACGAGATCATAGGCAAAAAATATTGATAGGCCAATCACAAGCAAGTATTAAGCCTAAATCATTAAATACTACTTGACTTAGGCCTTCCCTAATGCTTGTATCTTGACACGGTGTCATAGGCATTTTGCTGATGTGGCACCATATTAATTGAAGAAAGAGAGTGGTGCCGTATCTTATTTAGTATACGGCTCTTGCACGAGATCATAGGCAAAAAATATGATTAGACCAATCAAATACATGCATGGGGCCAAATTTATTAAATACTAGCCCACTAAGATACAACACTTAAGAAACCATGCATTAGGATGGTTGTATCTTATAATGCAACCGTACCTAGGATACCGCGCTAAGAGACGATGCATTACGGAAGGCCTTAGGCCTTCCGTAATGGTGCTATCTTAGTGCGGTATCATAGGCAATATGCTGATGTGGCACCATATTTAATGAAGAAAGAGATTGGGGTTGTATCTTATATAAGCTACAACTCTAGCGCGGTATCATAGGCAAAAAATCATGTTAGCCCAATCACATATAAGGATAAGTCCAAAATCATTTAATACAAATATGCTTAGATACACCTGTTAGGCCTTCCCTAATGCATTGTCTCTTAGCGTGGTATCCTAGGTAGTATACGATTGTAACATACAACCATCCAAATGCATTGTATATTAATTGTTGTATCTTAGTAAGCATGTATTTAATGATTTTGGCCTTATACTAATATGTGATTGGTCTAACAAGTTATTTTGCCTATGATACCGTGCAAGAGCCGTATCCAAAATAAGATACAACAACCTTCTCTTTCCTTAATAAATATAATGCCATGTCAGCATTTTGCCTATGATATTGTGCCAAGATACTATCATTACTGAAGGCCGTAGGAAACAATGCATTAGGGATGTTGTCTCTTATAATTCTCCACCACCTAGGATGTCGCGCTAAGATACAATGCATTACAGAAGACCTTAGATATACAATATATAAGATACAATGCATTAGGGTGGTCGTTTCTTAGGGCATCCGCAATAGGTTGTATGATACACCGCAGAGGCGGATCTAGGGGGACGAGCGGTGGCCAGGCCCCCCCCCCCCCCATGGTTCGGCCACCCCCAGCAAGGTTCAGCGGGGGCTAGTAGAAGCCTTAGTTAATCCAATCGTAATTGCCCATTAGCGCTAGCACATATCGAGTGGCATACACGTATTTCTCTAAGAACCAACAAATGAATGGGGTAACTAGCTAAGCCCATCAAATAGCTATACTCCACGAGTGGGTCATCCATGAGGAAATTAATCAGGGAACGTGCAGCACCCAGAGATATCTAGATAGCCCATGATGGCTGCCACGAAGAGAGATGGACTCGGTTTAGGCACAAAGCAAACCTCCCCAGCACCCTTTTCGTCTTGATTCTTGAGGTCCGACTAGGCCGCCTAGGGCAATATCGTCAGCCGCCGTGGGGAGCATCTGACAAATCGTCGACCTCCGCTGTGTCCCCATGGCAGTGTGATTACCACTCTCCGTTGTCACGCCGTGGTTATCGTCTTACGGAGTCTCAAACCCGGCAGCACGACCATGTCTGGCATAATCCTCCGATCTAAGGTATGTTATTGAAAAAACTATTGTTTAGAATTTTTGTTTGATCGGTCATATAGTACATACTAGTTAATTAGTATTTTTCACATTGATATAAATTCGGTTTAGTTGTAAACTAATCGATGTAGAATTTCACAATACAAAAGTGAAGATTGCTTGGAAGTACGGTGTATTTATTTTAGTTTGCTATGCGTGAAGAATGAAGAGAACATAATTAGGCACCACTTAGTATTGTAAATATACTCTCCGATTAAAATATTGCGGATGTTAAATTCACAATAACACAAAAGGTACTCCCTCCGTCCACTTTTATAAGCCATTTCAATTTTGTCCACATACATTCTAAAATGAGTAAATCTAGACTTATTTTGTATATAGATTCACTCATTTGACTATGTATGTGATCAAAACTAAAATGGTAAGTAGTGTGCCTTATAAAAGTGGACGGAGGAAGTACAAAAGATAAGTTGTATTGTTGTGTTATACTATTTTTTTACGTGTTCGGTTATTGTCGACCTCGCCCCCCTATACTCAAATCCTGGATCCGCGCCTGATACACCGTATGATAGAGTAGCCAACTCATCAGCCAACAACATATCATACAACTATTACAATGGTTTGTTGGTAGAGGTGTTGGTAAAGTAGTATATTCTAGCCAATCCTATAGTCATTTTAGTGGGACCAAAGGAAAAAATATCTTGGCATGCGTGCTAACTTGTTGGTTGCATATCATACAACACATCTTCTCTCACACCATTATTACTTACCATGTAGGCATATTTCTGAGTAGGAAATGCTATCTTACGATGACATGGACATTATTGAAGATGCCCTTACATTTTTCTTCTACCTAGGATAACGCGCTAAAATACAGTGCATTACGGAAGACCTAAACCGAACCATCTGTTTCCGTGCCAAGTTTGCATACACGCGTGGCAACTACTGCGGACCCAAACCTCTCAATTATGCCAACCATAAATACTCGCACGTCTAGTCCCATGTCCATCTCGTACGTAAAATGTACTGACTGGCCACAAAAAATGAGGATGTATTATGCATCTAACCATACATGCAAAATGGTACAGGTGGTCCATGACCCGTCGATTTTTTCTGCAAGCCTAACGATTGTAGCCAGACGACACGGCCACAGTGCACGTCACGCTAGATAGGACTAGTGACTTTTGATTAACGTGAGTTTCTATTCACTTGAATTCGCATTAAGGCGAGGAAAGCAAAAGAGTAACACAACACTTTATCACCTATGTATGTCAAAGACAAACAATCCCACAAAAAAAGTTTGACACAAGCGCATAGTCTTTATTGTTTACAGGGACAAGCGGTGCGTACAATTATAAAAAAGAACACCAAAAATACAACCATTTGGACGGTCCTTGACAATTGCAATATAGACCCTGGACAAATAAAGATAAATGCATTCGGGTCCTTTGGCTCCGTTGAAGAGACCAAGCCTCAAATGATGTCCCCCCTCCCCCTCACACATGACCATCGGGGACGAAATCACTTGGTGCAGGGCAGGGAGTAAAGTGCCGCCGTGAGTCCTTAGATGAAGACCTCACGCAACGCAACACCAACATCAATGTTTGGAGTTCCTGCGAGCGAGCACATTGAGTCGGCAACCAAACGCGGGCCGTCAAGACTCTTCTCCAACTTTGTGCAGAACCACATCTTCCCGGCCTCCTCCACTGTTGCACGCCAGGAGCAGATCAGGCCAAGCTCAAGCTTATTGAACAAGAAGCTTGCAGAAGGGCCCTCCAAAGCCATCTTGCACCTTGGAAGCTCCTCGGCATCGACCATCAACAACTGCCCCACGCCGCGTTCAAACGAGAGGGCAAACAAGTTTCGAAAATCGATCGTATCAATGAAAATCCCTTGCCCTAGCTCCGCCACTTGCTCTTCAACCCCCGCCACTGGAGTGATGCAGCGCCGAAAACCAAAGAGAGGATGACCCAGATCTGGTCGACGAGAACCAATTGCCTACTCCCACGCGCCACGAGGGGACGAAACCTATGTGTACTATACGGCCTATCTATGGCCACGCCTCTCCTTAGCCATCTCCAACCGGCAGCATCGGCACGAGAAGCCTCTAATCAGACCAAATCGGGGAGCGCGGGTTAGGTAATATAGCAAGGAGAGAGAAAGAGGGGATAAGAATGAGCCCTGACCACCAAGCGCATAGCCGCAAATAAATAGAAATAACCTAGGGGAAGACCTCCTTGGCTTCCTAGTCCAGGTGGTGTAAACAACCTGCAATGTCGAAGGAGTTTTCTTTTTGGACAATAACATTGGCGTTAAAAGAAACACCGAACAGTAAACACCTCAACGAAACAAAAATTACAACGAGATACTTGAAATGTCCCTCGTCTTCAACCTCTAGACCATGTCCACGGCGCGCCGCCGCAGCCTACTACAACAACATTCTTGTGAAGCCACGATGAGCAACATAAGAGCATGTCTAACAGGCCCCCTAAAGCGCGGGCACCCCGTAAAATTCCGGCGGCATACGGGGTGCGGGCCAAAATGGCCGTCTAGCAGCCCCCGTATGCGGCCCGGCCCGTACGTAAAATTTAGGGGGCCTGCGAAATAGCCCCCGCCGCCCCCTACAAGTAGTGGGTGAGGGTCGGGGTGGGGGTCCAACCCCCCACCCGCAACCCTAGCTCCGTCGCGCGCCGCCCTAGCTCCGGCGAGCAATCCCGCGTCCCCCGCCGCCGCATTTCTCCTTCCTCCGCCCCTAACGCCTCCGCCCCTAACGCCTCCTCCTCCCGGCGATGAGCTCTCCCCACATATCGAGCTCCTCCACCGGCCGGTCGAAGCGTCGCCACGAGCCGGAGACGCTCGAGGAGGCGTGGCTCATCCACTGCAAGCATTCATTCGCCGGGAGCCGCCGCGCCGCCTGGAAGTACGCGGCCTTCCCTGAGAACATGCCGCCGTCGCTGGTCGACTTCGCGGAGGGCGGCCGGTACTACTCGGTCGACCCGCCGCCGAGGCCGATGCGCGGCCCCCAATTCGAGAAGTGGCGCGCCGATTGGGAGCTGCTGCAGCAGTGCAAGCGGAGCCGCGTTCTTGGCAGCCGTCGAGCTGTCCAAGAAGGACGCCGAGGCAGCGGCGTGCGCGGAAGCGGAGGAGGAGGCGCGGGCCCTCGCCGACGTCGAGGCCTTCAAAGCGATGGAGGCCGCCGGCGTCGTCGTCTTCATAGATTAGGCTAGTAGTTAGGCTAGTAGATGGACGAGCTCGAGCTCGAGCAATATAGCAGCAATGGTGATCAAATGAAATCGAACATTGTTTTCTCCCGGGAAGTTTTAATTCAAATATACAGGCCGGCTATAGGGGGTCTGCTAGATGGACGAGTTCATCTGAGCAAAAAAATTGCTCGATTTCGTGTGCAAGGCTCTCTACACGCGATTTAGGGGGCGAAAACGTAAGGGGTCTGTTAGACATGCTCTAATGCTGCCGCTACAACAAGGATATACTTCTACCATCATTGACTAGCGATTTGTTGTGTGCGCCAGTGTTTCCAACTGATTTTTTTTGCATTACGGGAATTAATACAATTGGCATGCTAGGTAGGGAGATAGAGGTCAGGAAATAGATCTACGAACATAGGGGCTTGTGCAATTTAAAAAAAAGGGGATTTCTAAATGTCTATTAATAAAGTTTGGAAAAAAATTGTGTGTGTAAATATTTACGTTATATGTGCATGCAAAAGTTTCGAGGAAAAACAATTTACATTTTGGTCTATTTTAAAAAGAGAAAAGAATCTATTATGAAAAGGTTTTTAGCACATCAATTTGTCCTTTCCTGAGGCAAATTAATTTTTTTTTTCTGGGAAAACTTTGTGCCTCGCGCATATTTTGTGGAGATGTACACGTAAAAATTTGTTTCCAAACTTTTGGACATTTAAATCGGGTTTAAAATTCATTTTTTGTAATATGCCCACATGTTCAGACCGTCGGCATTTTATGATTGAGGTCCACCAACTCTCCTACAATTGATGCACTCTTTGGAGCACCTTTGGGCTGCTGGTTAGGTAATGTATAGGACTTGACAGGAAATGAACCAATGCTAGTTCATGGTTACAATTCCCATGGCTGAAGAAATCATCGTTGCCTAAGGAATGGAAAACGTGGCATGTAATCAACAGACCGCTCTCGTGACAAACAGTAGCGACCAAACAAAATAAGTACATATGTAGCCCATCTTGAGAGCGCCACGACAACGAGAGGATGGGCGACGTGGAGACTTTTGTGGTTTTCCTCGCGGAGAGAGACACATGCATCACGGTCGATCGGTCCTGCGGTTAATCTTCGAGCGCGACGACAGTGGGCCGAAAGTGACAAAGAAACGCTACAGCCTGAGATGACACGGCACTGGCAGGCAGCTGGAATCCATCCGTCCCCGTCAACAAAATAGACGACGCCGACGAGACGAGCTTTCAAGCTTTGCACGACGATGACAAAGTACTGGGCGCATATAGTAAGAGACGATACGGAAACCTTGCACGCACGGACGGATGCAGTTGCTTTCTTCGTGAAATGGACGCCACACTTGTATTCCAGGGATATGATCTTGACCAGGAAACACATAAAATTCCAGGGATATGATCTTGATGTGGCCGTGCCGTCTGGACGCCCCACCGCGCACGGCACGGCCGTATGCGCCAGCGGCACCACGTGCTAGCTACTGGATTCTCGTCGCGTACGTACGCCCCGGTCATTGTGCATTGGTGCGGCAGGCACTGTATATAGTGGGCACACGCCTGCCCCCGGTAACCAGCAGGCAATAAACGGTGGCTGATATTTATGATTTTATCCCGTGCATGGTCTCCATTCATCTCGCTCTCTCCCCACCTATTATTGCGGCATCTCTTTCATTCTAAATCCGGCCAACTCATTAGTGCGGCATGCAGGCGTCTGCTGCGTGGCTGGCCCTCAGATTCAATTGCATGCTCGTTGATGCGAAATGTACGGTTATTAAACTCTGCATGGCACTCCATGCATAATCCATCTTTTACCACTTCGTTAGCATCCCACTGTAAATGGTAGTAACACCTTCTGTATCGCATGGCTCGTATTCAATCCCCTGCACTGCAACATGTAGCAGCAAATCAAGCAGCCCAGCCTTTTCTGTCCTCCTTCAGTCAGTCGACACAGGCTCCCTACAATCATGCAGCTGCTACCGTCCCAGCGTCCTTGCTCCCTACAATTTATTGCTCCTTGCATCAGACCGATCAAGCTGCATCTAGCAGTGATATCTGCCCGGGCGGTCTGCTCCTCCGACTGTATGTATGTTTCCCCACAATCCTGCAGGGCCCGCTGCCCCTAACAGAAAGAAGAGCCAGCGTGATTTCATCTTCACTGCTTCCACCAAACGACAGGCAACGCAGGATTACGTGCTGCCTGCCATGCGTGGATCTGCCAACTCAGCCCGGTTTGCCAGACGGCAGAGGGGAAAGCTGAGCGAAAGCTACCAAAAACATGGGTGGATGGGTCTTGCTGGCTGGGCATCGGTTGCAATAATACGAGACACTGGCACGGTGCAGTGCAAGGATTTGCTAGCGGCTAGTAGCATGGCCTCTATGGCGCCGAGTACGGATAATCCTACCAAAAGGTTAGTGGGTGGGCCGCGGAGGGTGAGGCGACCTGTTTGCCTGACGCTGGGCTGTAGCTGCCACATACCTGGTCACACTCCATGGCCCATACGACATGGAGGCACTGTCTTCTCGATTTCCCAATGTCAAGATCCTTTCAACAATGCACCCAACGCGAAGACTTTGCACTTTCGCAATGTTGGAGATGTTGCCGCATGATGAGTTAGTTCATCGGCATGCCGCTCACATTATGGGCTATCTGGTCAGCGCGGCGGAAGGCAATACACAACTACAACTTCCAAACTTCTTTGTCAACTTACTACTTCATACAATCTTTCCTATCCGAGGTTTTTCTTAAATGGAGACACTTTTTTTTGCCATATCCATTAATTAATCTATTACTCGGTTATTTAATAATAAAATAACGGGCGAAAACCACCACAAACCGCTGAGGGGCACAGACCGGATGCCCCACACATCGCTCCAAATAGGGCCGCGTGGAAACAGTACAAGGGCGTCATCATCATCATTTCTCTCCCCTAAGAGGAAACATCACCAACCCTAAACTCTAAGCAAACGACTCCAACTTCGCCGTAGACGGTCAACAAACCAACAACATCGTAGAGACCGTGTGAAGTCACGTGAAGATCCATGTGAGAACTCAGCAAACCACGACAAGACAATGTTGCTACGACTCGGACGAAAAACTACGAAAGAGAACCATGCAAGAGTGGCGCCACGCAAGATCACCGAACGAACCTCCTGCTAGTCATAGTATGCTACCGGGATCCCACCATCACAAATCAGACTTCACAGCAACAAACAAGCCGAGGCAATCCTATAGACACGCCGAAGAAGAGCCGACTATCTTAACCAGAGCAGCGTCTCCAACATCGCTCGTCCCCAATCTCGCCAAGAATCCTCAGCGCAATCACCTCGGCCATCTAATGATCCCTTTTGTCGTTTCCCATCTCCAAAGACGAAGCCACCAAGAGGTTTACGGCACCAAGGCGCCGCCATCGTACGATCACACAAGATCGAGGGTTTCCCCGAAACCAACAATGATGGTAAAAGGTGGTTTTTGTAATTTGAAATAAAAATGACAGCAAAAATTTTAAATCTTGTCTTATCCGGATAAGACAAGAATTTAAGTAAAAAATAACTCAGAATTTCAGTATGTTTCAGTATCTAAGTACAAATACCAAGAAAAAGAAGAAAGAAGGATTATCTATAAAAAATAACTCAGAATTTCAGTAACTTTCACTAGTGTTAACTCTCAACAACATTAACATAATTAAACACATGGTAAACCCTCCAAAAGTATGCATAATAAACGTTACTCGGAGGTCACTCTTCTCAGGATCAAAACAGGGCAAGACTTGCGTAAGGCTACAAAAGCATGTATGATAAATATCGATGTGAGCATCTAAAGATCGTACTAACGAACACCACGAAACATCTTGAATAGTGCCTTTCTAATAAGGTAACCACACCGCCACCGAAATACCATGAGGAAGAGTGGGGGCCCGTTCTCTCACTTTCCCCTAGCAGGCACCGCTTAGCTCCGCTCCCAGGTTTTGAGGGTCTCTCGTGAGGGGCCGGCGAGCTCCTGCTCGTCCTCCGGCGGCGTTGCCGGCCGGCGGCGAGGAGTGGGTTTCGCGCGGCGTGTACAGAGTAGAGATAGGATTCGTTTTCTCGCTGTTCTTTGTTGCCTAGGTGCTAGCTTTGACTTTGTGTTGTCAAGGCGGAGATTGCTTCCTCTCCCGAGCAGAGCAAGCAAACTTTTCGCTGCTTCTCTTCCTCTTCTCGAGCTCCAGAGGTTGGAGACGGGTGGGATGTCTGGTGGCGCTGCCTTCTATCCTCATAAGCTCGAAGGCTGGGCTCCAAGTCTTGGAGTTCTTCACTGCTTCGTTGCAAAGTTCTGGCCTGGTGTTGGTTCCGTTCATCTGTTCCTCGGCCATGGAGGCGAGAGGAGGAAGGGGATCTGCGCTTTGGCTTCTTCTTTTGCAGGGAGGCATCCACTCTTCAAGCTGCGTCTTTGTTCGGATCAAGCGGAGTCCAAGATGGACTACGCCACTCTTGGCCGGCATGGCGGCCCATATCCTTCCTCCGCGGCGGCGGAGGTCTTTCGAGCTCGACATCGGTGCTCGCTGCTGAGAAGGATGCAAGTGGTGCGTCCCCGCATCTTCCCTGGCAGCCGGTGGCGACTGCTCTTCGCCGGCTCTGGAGAGTTTCCGAGCGATGTGCTCTCGATCTCGACATCAGCGTTTAGAGATCGCCGGCGACGGGAGGTGAAGAAGACCAGGGATTGGATCGTTTTTGCTTTTCTTTCTAGGGTCTTGTTTGTAAGAAAACTGGCCTTATCCTCGAAATTGCAGGTCCATAGTGCAAGAGTTGTAAAACGGCCAGTTTTATTCTGTACTCACCCCCCAGATCTTTTATGAAAGCAGCAATCAGGTCCTTAGGGACCTACTCTTGTACAAAAAAAAAACCGAAATACCATGAAAATCTTACCGAACAAAAGTATCAAGAAAGCTCATAACTCCATTATTCAATCTAGCAGAGAAGAACAAACTCATGATCAGTCTAATATATTATCTATAGAGTGTCCAATGTCACCGGTGAGACTCCGAAAATTAATTATACTAGAAAACATGTGGTATATATTGGAGGTCTGTTTTTCAGTTTAGCCGAAAAGATTACGGTTGGACCTGATGTATTAGCAAAACTGCACAAAACGGGCATGTGATCCTACAGTGGATGCATGTCGCTCGCACTATTTTGAATCCGTAGGGTCGTACGTGTGACTGATTTAGCCGGTGATGCATGTATGGGCTCGTGTCCGGCCGGCCGTCCTTGATCGTCGCATCCGATCACCATGACCTGCGATGCATTGAACGGCACGAACTATTCTTGGCAGTCGTAGAGCTACAGATCTGGTCTAGCCAAGCACGATTCGTAGCGTGGGGGTACGACTATGAACCGATGAACGTTGCGCGCCAGGGCCAGGCTGTATAGCTTCATCAATCTATACTAGTTACGTCGTAGTGTGATAGCGTCGTACACTCGTACGTACGCTTACGGTTTACCTACTGTACATAAACGTGCAGTGGGCGATGGGTACGGAGCGGCGCGCAGAGGCAGCTCGTGCCTTCTGAGCGCGGCCAGCGTGAAGTAGCCCCTACTACCAGAGTCGAGTACAGTAGGCCGTGCTATATGGCGTACAGGTCAGGCTAGATCGCGTACAGTCGTCATGGTGGAGAGCGTGAGCAGTAACGCAGGGATCCCTGCTAAGTAGAATGCGCACTGGCACATGATGTGGATCCGAGTAATTGAGTCGACCAGGCAGCTCCCAACATTAACTACCAGCGAGCGACTCTGCAACAGCCTGTGCCCTGTGGCCTCTGCAGTTCATCTGTTGATCTGTGTATTGCGGTCGACTGTGGCAGGGTCGTCACGCGATTCGCGTTTGCAGTTGCTAAATGAGGATCGATATGTAGTTGGAGCGCGCACGGTGGCCAGCGCGATCTGCGTGCCCATTCACGAGGACGGGCAGGCAGGCAGCTTGATGTGCACATGGCCCAGGCGAACGAACCGTGAACGAAGCAGCAAACACCTAAAATTTCTCGCATCCCCCTGGGTCGTGGCGCCGTACGCTGGGACGCCATTTTAGAAATTTGTTTGGTGGACGGCCGTGCTTGCAGCCTTCGAGACTGAACTTCCCATCGAGCGACGACATTTCAGCGCTCGATTCTCGCGTGCACGCTCTACCACTGATCAAACTTTTGACCGACCAGCCGTAGGGCGTAGGGCAACATCATTTTTCCGTGACAACAATATGCATAGAATACAACAACTCGAGTGTGCATGAGCAAATTGCAAAACAGTCAACTCACCAGTGGCAAATCCGGAATAAAATCCCATGCTTCACCTTCTAGTTGGGGTCGTACTATGGTACTGTTTGCCCCCATTTCAAAGAATCTTCCACATTTGACCAATCTGTTGCGACCGTCGTGACGTTTTTTTTAATCTCACTTATTATTTTTTCCCAAATTAAGTAGACTAATCCATGTGCCAGGATCCTGTAGCAGCTGCTAAGCGCAAATCTGTGGCACGTTCGCTAGAGGTGTATCTACGATTGTGCCGTGCGGTGTAGCTAGACAACACCTCTCTGGCAAAATCAATATGGTTTCATAGAGTTCCGACGAAAATTGGCATATTTTGCAAATGCCATAACGACTAAATGTATGAGTCGGCTATCCAGCCAGCTGGCATGTTGTCTCAACAAATAGAGAACTTCACCGAGGGAGGAAATGATGAAATAGTCAAAATATCACAATGTCACCATCAAACTTTGGAATATGCCACGATTTTTAGTAGGGAAAAACATCGTAGTTTCATAAAGAGTGGGTAATAAAAATATATAGATTTACTTGCAGATCTAATTGCATGGAATACATTTGCGGAGAACAATTACTCTACCCATTTTTTCTGAGTGTATGGCGCAAAATTGTTTTTACCACATCTTTCTATCATAACATTCGAGAAACAGTGGGAATCGGAAAATTACATAAATAATCATTTTGATGAATCCCCTAAAAAAATGCCTCAACACTATTCCCTATATTTGGTTATGTAAGACAAGAGAATCCAAAAAAAAAAAGCGAGACAAAAGATTTGTCATTTTTATTGATTAAGGAGAAGGTTAGAGGTGTTACAAACAAAGTGGACAGGAAGAAAACCCCATCCGCTCAAAGAAAAAGCCTACTCTCGCGATATTAACAAACTCAAGGCCTTATCCCCCGCGAAAGACCAAAGCTTAGCCTCTTCCTTTATTTTACCCACCACCACCGTGAAGGTGTAGAATTGATTTTGGAAGATCCGAGCGTTTCTTTATTTTCCAAAACTCCAAAGAAATGAGCATCGCCAAGGAGACAATGCCTTTGCTATTTTGAGACCTTTTGTTGTTCGCCTCCACCCACCATTTTTGGGACCAAAAATAATAATTACCTTCTGCCAATAGTTATTACATACCCTAGGATGGAAGAAAAAATGCATAGAGATGCAGTTCCTCTCTACCTAACCTAATACAATACACTTACTGAAATATCACGGCGAGTCGATGATGGGGGTAAAACAAAGATTAGACTAGATGTTGAAATTACTGGATTTTAATGCAATTCATGGAAAACTCGTGAGCATTTTTTATAGAAAGCAGCAGGCTTTCCTGCTGTATTTTATTGATTTTTTATAAAAAGTACTACAAGACTTTTGATTTATTCCTTGAAAACAGACCTGCTTCTATAAAGATTGGGCCTAAATACCTTGGAAAATCATTGCATTCCTAGTCTTCCAGATTGACCAAGCACAAAGAATAATATATCCATAAAATAGTTTGTATAGAAAAGAATCATAAATTAAAGTTCCCTAAAAGAACATTGTACTAGTAACTTGCTGGAAATTTTATGATTTATTGCGTCGAGATTCCATATATTCCCAAAAGCATTGTTTACGCAGAGCTCCCTTGAACAAAAGGATGGCTTCTCCCCATCCGCCCGAGCATGCACACGTATAAAACCTGCCTCTCTCCACTAGTCTCTGCGGCCACTACTCTCTCTCTCCATCAGTTTCCTCTGCGCCCCGCGTCATCTCTTCTCGCCTATCGTGTTGTTGGGCATGGCCGTGCAGGCGCAGCATGCCTCCCGTGCCTTCCACCACGACGTCCACTCCTACAGGTCTGTTGCACCTGCCCGCGTGCCTTGAGCGGTTGCGCTCCCGTATCTGGTTAAGAGCGCGATGTCTCAATCCCATGCGTCTTGCAGGGCCCTCGAGGACAAGGCGACGGATGGCTCTCTCTTCTTGGACGAGCGCGGCGGGTACGCGCCGGCGGTGGCGGGGATCGGCAACACGCAGCTGAGCGACGTCCCCAGAAGCGATCTCACCTGCAACGACAACAACTACTACAACAGCGCCTTCGTGCCGAGGAAGCGGGCGCGCGTGGTGGCGGCGGCGCCTGGTTTCATGGACGAACAGCCACGCGGCATCAGAACTCCTGCGGCGGCGCAGGGGTTCGTGCCCGTCGGCGATATGCCGGGCAGAGCGGTGGGTTCCGGCGTCGCGTCAACCAGTGGGATGGTCGGCAATGCCGCCGGCTTGTCCCAGGGCCTACTGTCGCGCCTGTATAGCCAGGGAACGGAGATCGACGCGCTCGTGCGAGTCGAGGTATGTTCGATCTTCTTGTGTTCTTGAACGCTTGAGTTTGGTGATTGGAATCAACTTGTTGATTTGGTTCGCTGGTTTTTGATTCCCGATGGTTTTGGTGAATGGGTACACACAGACCGAGCGGATGCGCGCTGGCTTGGACCAGGCGTGGCGGCGGCACGTCCGGGCGCTGGTGACGGCGGCGGAGCGCGCCGCGGCGGGGCGGCTGCGGGCCGCCGAGGCTTCGCTGGAGCTCGCGCGCTGCCGCAACGCAGAGATGGAGGGGAGGCTGCGCCAGATCAGCGAGGAGGGCCAGGCGTGGATAGGCGTCGCGCAGAGCCACGAGGCCGTCGCCGCCGGGCTCCGCGCCACCCTCGACCAGCTCCTCCAATCCGCTCGCGCCGCCGTAGCGTGCGACGCCGAGGACGCGCAATCATGCTGCTTCGAGACCCCCGCCCGCGCGTCCAATGCATCGGCGGCGTGCGCGTGCAAGGCCTGCGGCCAGGGCGGGGCGTGCGTGCTGGTTCTGCCGTGCCGTCATCTGTGTCTGTGCCGCGCGTGCGACGCCAGCGTGGACACGTGCCCCGTGTGCGCGGCCACCAAGAACGCATCGCTCCACGTCCTGCTCTGTTGACGCGTGCAGACGTGGAAGCCGTGCCCCCCTGTCCTTCAAAACGGTTTCCGGTTGCTCAATGGCGCAGCCGTGCGTTGTACAGGTCACAGTTAGTTCAGTTTACGGGGCTGAACGGATGAAGAAGCCAAGTTCTTTTTCTCAACTTTGAAGAAGCGCAGTTTTTTAGCACTGTTCTTTCTGTCTTCCGCCATAGGTACCGTCAATTTTGTTGCGGATGTGGGTAAGACTCAGGGTTTTGGCTAGAACAAATTCTGCAGGATGGCTCTGAAGAATGCCACCTGCGCGGGATTGGCTCGTGGGGATCCGATCATATCGTGAATATGCACCCTAAATTCTGCTGCAAAGGTTATTGTAGAAAAGAATGAAGCACAATATATCTGGAAGAATGAAGCAGTGTGTTTGAAACCCCGGATCATATAGGGAAGTGGTTTTCTGAATATTTTATCTCAGGGAAGAATGACAACATACACGATGACTGTTGGAAGCACAAAACTCCATTGTACCATGATCAGAATGCAGCATGGTTGGTCCGTGTGAACCATCCCAATAGGCGCTGGGTCAAAAGGGATACGTGCGATGCACACGTGGGTGCTCCTTGTGAGAAAACGTAGAATAGGACAGGGTTTTGTTCAAACGTCTGATTCCGCTGCGGAAATACGGATCGGATTACAAGTGACGGAAGCTATTACGATCTGAATAGCTTGATTGATTGATTCATCACCTGGTCCTCCGATGTAAGCTTATCGATATCGAAAAGGTCTTTGGTTCAAGTTCTCGTCATATATAGGCAAACGAGACAAGCTTGATCAGTTGCGTGAGGGCCCAAGTGACCAATATTGTGCTGTAGTATAACCTGGTCAAATGTCGTGTTCCGGTTGTAGCGATGTACACTTAACTAAGACGCATAATCCAGTCCTACCTGCCTTCAAATTAAAACGACAACGACACTAATCCGCGACCATCTGATCTTTATTAGCACACCATCTTGAGCGTCGGACGCGTAGTATCTGAACTTGTATGTTGCCTGTTGTGTTCCATGTCATGCTAGCTCCTTACTCTGATCATATTTTGCATAGGATTTTTCTTTTCCTCGACGGAGTTGAATGTTTACCTAGAGCTAAAAAAACCATTTATACATATCCATAGTGATCATAATAAGTCAATCGCTCTGACTTCCACACATATGTGAATTAGATCAATGCATTCTATTCCTTGTAACAATTTGCCAGAAATATTTGCAATGTCGCAAGGTGGATACAGGTTCAAAGGCACTTAAATAACTGATCACATAGAGTGTGCAAACTTGCATTAGAAAATAGGTGTTTTACATTGTCGTCATCGTAATATAAACAACACTTTTTACTCACTTTGCAATCACGTTTTGGGAGGCTGTCTTTCATTGAAATAACCCCTCTGCGAATGTATTGTGCAAATGTTTTAATTTTTAAGAGCACCTACATTTTTCAAACAAGTTGATTATTGGCGCTTCGGAGTGGGCTAGTGCTTTTTATTTGGCGTGTCCTCAAAAGAAGTTGCACTAGGGCCAATCACTTGAAGGGTATTCCATTTCATCAGACGCACAGCGACAAAATCCCGTCTAGAAGTCACCTTGGGAGGTGTCGCGATCTCAACACCTCTCGATGGTATCACTTTAGTTAAGTGCAGTATATGAATAATGCGGGATACTGGCATTTTCATGCCAAAAATGCTCCTACAAATGACTCTTTGAGTCATTTTTATTGAGAAAGATCTGTAGCAAGAAGACGAATCTACCCGCCAAGTTTCTAGCTTTTTATCCATTTTGTTTTCTTATGAATACCTCTAATCACTATTCCTAAGCCTAGCACTAAGAGCAGGAATTCCCAAGTACTTCAAAGGTAAAAACCCCTCATAACAAGTGAAAAATCTCTTTGTACGAGTTGCTACTCTCTTCAGCTCATCCAAAGGATGTTATTTCGTTTAAACATAATTAATTTTCAAGCCTGAAAGATGCTGAAAGCAACACAAGAGATACTTTAAATTCCAGACACTTTCTTTATTAGCTTCTAAAAATTGGAACGGAAAGCATGTGGTAGTAGTTGAGCTTTTTCCTCTGAGCAAGTACAATAAGGTGACGTAAGCGGGCTATAAGGATTAAAATAGCATTTTTATGATGACATGGAGGAGAGAGAAGAGGAGAGAGAAGGTGGGTGAGCTCTCATGCAAGAGCCAGCTGCAGCACGTGCTTCTAGGCACCTTGTGAGAGTGGAATGTGAGCCATGTCTTAATAATACAACATACTTTTTTATCTAACTATTGTACATGTTGGCTCTATGGTTGGCTATAGATAACATGGCAAGTCCTTATAGCCAACTGCTGGCTATACTATTGAACTTGCTCTTAGGGATTAATTATGTTCGAGAGCCGAATAGTAGCTTTCTTGTTCGATTGTGAACATATCAGCACTACCTGGGGTGGGTGGCAGCATTTCTTTTTTCTCTGGTGGATAAATACGAGCTTTGTCAAACAAATACTATAGATAAATGCAATTCATCTATTGTTGAACGGAGGGAGTACGTGGTACGTTCTCTCACGCGAATGGCGTATAGTAGTACTAAATAGAAGTATATTATTCAAGCAAAAAAATAAAGTATATCCCAAACCAAAGCTTGGGCCCGAGGTTACGGTCACCGTTGCCTAGTCGTGCGCGCGTGTTGAACCGATGTGTACGTCTCGTTCATATATAGTCGTGGTAGCCTTGGTCCTTGGACATGGACGGGTTAGATGAGGACCACCGCCGGGCCTTGCTTTTCTTTCTTTTATCAGACGCTCGGCGTTCAAGTTCTGAATCCGTACAGCACGGGCCGCGTGCCGTGCCGTGCGTACGTCTCGTTCATAGGCGTGGGACGCATGCCCTACTCCCCCGGTGGAACCTGCCTGCCGCGCGTCGGCCGGTCCGGTCCGCTTTATCTGCGGACGATGGGCGCCACGCCGCGTCAATTTAGTCATGTCCGTGTACGACTCGCGCGCGCAGCCGCTGGCTTCGGATTCGCACCACGAGTCGACCACCGTGCCTTGGACCGAGGGACGAACCAGGCTTGCCTGCGCCCACCTTGTGCGCCCATCTGTGCGCCCACACTACGTGGCGTCCATCCACAGTACTTCCGAAAATTTCGCCTCACGTTTGTTGCTTTCGGTTCTAAAACAAATTTCGGATACGTATAATCGCACCTGTAATACTCTCGCCTGATTGATACTCCAAAAACAAAGAACTGATACGAATACCATAGGAATTCTCGTGATCCCTGCAGCATGCCTTATGGTACTCTCCGGCGACGCAGCAGCATGCCTTGTGGTACTCCGGCGACGCAGCAGCACCATCTGCCACCAGTCGCTAGGCTCTCCGGCTTGCACGGGAAAGGTAGAACATGACGAGTTGATCGGCATCGCCGCGCCGACGGCAGGCGATCTTCTATCGCTCGCGCGACCAGAGACACGGCTGCCATGGACAACTCCGTCGTAGAAGAAAGCCAGAGGCATGAGGAGCTAGAGGGGGACAGGCCGGCAGAGTCCCGAATCAACAAGGAGCTCGGCGCCGGAGAGGATACAAAAGGGACATTGATGAAGTAGTGACCGATCTGGCAAGGATCATGGCGCCGCCAGAACGACGTCTTCGTCCCCGGCAACGTTAGCTGACTTATCTCTGCGCGGACGAAGGAGGTGGTTTCTGTCGAGAACTAGCAGATTTGGAGTTGTGCCGACGGGAGGCATTCTCGTGCTGGCCGCGTCCTTCACTTGGCGACCGGAGAAGATGCTGATGGCGGCGAGCCTGCGACTCTCTCGCTCGGGGGTAGATTTTTGTACGGTGAAGAAACCAGTACTACCGCACTGGTACTGTACTCGCACGTATTCCCAGTATTTTGGCTAAACAAAATGCTTGCGGATAGAAACCAGACGAAAAATGCGGGATGGACGCCACATAGTGTGGGCACACCGATGGGCGCACAAGGTGGGCGCAGGCAAGCCTCGTCCACCCCAGCCAGTAGAAAAGCCTTGCATGGCGGCACAGCGGCGGTGCGCTTGAGTGGGGTTGCTTTCGGAGCGGTTGGTACAGGAGCCGGATGGCAGATGAGTTCGTGTTATCCGATCGCTATCCGGTGAGATAATAGCATAAAACTACCACTTTTGGCGTCAAAATTCGGAAAACTACAACAAGATGTTTCAATCGCACGAAACTACCACATTTTTCGCTGATTGTCGCAGAACGCACAAATCTGTCTCTGAGCGCGAATTGACACCCAAAATGACAGGTGGGGCCCACTTGTCAGCCTAGCTAAGAAAATAAAATAAAACAAAAAGGAAAATATCTAAAAAAAAAGAAAAGTCAACTTATCCAGGTCTTCCCCCGTCCTCGCTCTCCGCCGCCTGCGGTGACCAGGGCGCGGCCGTGCTCCACCTCATCTCCGCCCTGCTCGCCCCTCCCGGATCAGGGAACGCGTCGCGGCCCCACATCGGAGCCACTGACGGCGCCGGGAGCCCCCGCGCAAGCCCCCCCATGGCCCCTGTGCCGCCTGCGAGACTCCCTGCGGCTGGCGAGGGCACGTCGGCGTCGTCTGCGGCAGCGAAGCTGCAGAGGAAGAGAGGCCGCGGGCGGCTCCGTGTGGTGAGGCGGCCGAGCATGGGCATGGGTGGCGCGGGGCGGAGGATGGCGTGCTTGATGTCGCCGCTGCGGAAGCCCGCTTCGCCGAAGACGCGACTGACGACCGGGTCGTCGAGGATGGCGAGCACGAGCTGCGAGAGCTCGACCTTGACGGCGGCGGGCGCCTGCGCGGTGGCGGCCTGGTGGTAGAAGTGGAAGGGGGCCTGCGCGGTGGCGGCCTGGTGGCGAGGCGAAGAAGGCCGGCCACGGCGAGCCGGGCACAGCAGGCGGAAGCTCCGGGGCGGAGACGGACGGGAGCCGACCGGGCGGGCGGCATGGGCCTGCCGGCATCAGAGGCAACCGGCGCGGGGAGCCAGCCGACAAGGCGGCCATCCAGGCAGGCCGGCCGGGCAGAGGCCGCGCCCTGGTCACCGCGGGCGGCGGAAGATCACCGGGTGGAGCCGGTACTCGCCCTTGGGGACGACGACGGCCTGCCTCCCAGGCGACACGCAAGCCTTCATCCACGCCCTTGGAGCGCACTAGATGCAGTTGACTTTATTTTTTTTTATTTTTTTTTCTTAGCTAGGCTGACAAGTGGGCCCCTCCTGTCATTTTGGGTGTCAATTCGCGCTCAGAGACAGATTTGTGCGTTCCGCGACAATCAGCGAAAAATCCGGTAGTTTTTTGCGATTGAAACGTCTTCTGGTAGTTTTCCGAATTTTAACGCCAAAAGTGGTAGTTTTACGCTATTATCTCCTATCCGGTAGAGAAGTGGAGCGATACGGCGCTGCTTGGTTTGGCCGGAGCCGGAGTTGCGGACTCAACTGCGTGAGTGGTGTCGCTTTCTCAGCTTTGCCATCCATCCGTTTGCTCCTTCGGCGAACTGAACGCGTCGGGGACAATGGGATTGGCCAGGTGACCCATGTATATTAGCTTTGCAGATTCTTTCAGATAAACTTCCATAAATGTGTTTAACCCCAGAACAAAAAAAGCAGGAGGAATTTTCGCAACGCCTGCACGGTTGAATCCGAAAGAACAGCCGTAGAAAAGTAGCAAAAACAAATTTCAAATTCGGAAACATGCACGTACGTAGAGAATAGATACAGAACTGTGCGTGCAAAATTTGAAATTTAAATATTTACTCTTCTGATATGTACCAAAATCATAAAATAATCGGGCAGTGTATCAAGTTCTAAAATTTTCAAACTGTTTGTGACTTTTGCATAATTCGAAAAATTTCATAACTTGTTCTGCGAATTTGCAGAAGTAAGTTTTCACCACACACCTACATGCATGTTTATTCCCGTAATTTTTTGGAAGTTTAGAGCATCTTCATCCGGAGGCGCCAAATTCGGCCTCTACATTGTTCGCGGACGTGTCCGTGGAGAGGCCCTGGACAACCCTCAAAGGTACGCATTTCCGACCATAATCCCCATAGTATAGGATACCAATTTACTACAAAAGCATGCAACATAGATAGATAGAATAGGTAGGTACTATGTAGGAGTAATAATACCCAACTACTCCTCGTCGGAGATCACGGTGACCCCTGGATCCGAAGTCGTCTGCCTCGTTGTCGTTGTCAGCGGGGCATTTCCTCGTCAGAGTCGAAGAACTCCCTGTCGCCGTCCTTATCATCCTCACCGAGCCTATCCTTCAAGTACTCGAGAATGGTGTGGTTCTCCCCGACAAGCATGGACTCTCCCTTCATTTGGGAGGTAAGGGCGGCGGCAGCGACGGCTTCTACGCAAGCTGTTATGCCTCTAGGTAGGAGAGGCGCTCTACCTCTATGTGGAGGCGAAAATTCTCCCCCGGCATTGGGATGATTATCGGGGCCTCTGTATCAAGCTCCGCCTCTGCGCCGGCCTCCTCCTCCACTGGGCTTTTGCCTCTGCACCGGCCTTCGCCTCCGCCTCTGCGCCGACCTTCTCCTCCACCTGGGCTTTCGCCTCCGCATCGGTCGCATCATGGGCACAAGCCTACGCCTCGAGCTCCGGGAGGCACTCCAGGGTGAGCATGGCGTGCGTGGTTGCAAGCTGGCGAAGCATGGTGCCAGAGTAGGCGGATGTGGAAGGGACGTGTGAGATGTGCGGTTGCGGCGGCGCAATATGGAGAGGGCAAGAGGTGTGTGGCTAGGGTTTAGCTCCGACCGAGCTACTATAGCCGGATAGAGCCTTCTCGGGCAGCAAGCTGGACGTTGTGTCATGAATGCGGAAGGCGATGATCGGCGCCCATCAGTCTCCCTCGTGGGGCTGGTTGTTAGTGAGTGCGTGGTGGACGCGCATGGATGGCCCCAAATCCTCCCTTGGAAATTGCAGGACAACCGAGACCCATAGGCTGGGTTTGGGGTGACAGGTTGGGTTGCATTTTAGTGTTCGCGGGCCATGTCAGGGCTATCCGCCCGGACATAGGAGGAATAGTGGCCTGGTTGGAGATGGTCTTTGACATATAATTTTGAGAGGAGAGTTCAGGTTCAGTCATACTCTCATTCAGTTGATGATTATATGCCAAAACCGCCTTGGCTCCAGACAAGTTCATCTAGCGCTAGCTATGGTCGACGTCAATTTTCTACACGACTAGATGGATGCACAGACTATTCTGCCGAGGCGCAACCTGAATTTGGAAGAGCAGGGCATCTCTGAACTGTAAAGTTTTCTGTTGGCTGGCGTTCCAACACAGACTATCAACTTCGAATCGAAGAGTAAGGGATGCAATACAAGCACATGTGATATGGTAGACTATATCATCGTGCAGTGTGTATCTTCGCGTTAGGTATGGTTTAAATGCCTGCAAACCCTCAGGGATTCAATTTCGCATCCCATATGCGCAGGATAGACCAGAAGATTGGTAGCCTGAAGTCAAGAAGGGACTTCCAAAACACACAAGAAACGTATTGATTCTCCGGTGATGCTTGATTGCTTGTTGTTTGGAATCTATTGGAACCACCAAATTGCTCGAGTCTTTGGCAATTTGAATCAGATTCCTCGGTCAATATGTCAGCATTAAAATTTGAGCTGGTGCTGGTGAAATCTTTTGTGAGGATTTGAGTGTCGTAGTTAGAGTGTTACGGTATATGTGTATTTGCTAGCCCTTTTCATTAGTTTGGATTCTTGTTTGCGTTGGCTAATGCATAAACTTCATAAAGAGGATATCATTTTGCTTTTGGGTTGTTTGCAACATATGCAAACTGTTGTAAAACTCCATGGTGCCCTTCTAGAAAACAATGGTACGACATTGATGCACTCTCGGAAAAAACTCCTATATGGTATATCATGTCGAACGGACAACACAATAGTCCGTTGCATCGTCAAATTTGTTATTTTGGCGCCATCCGAATTCATATTCGGATAGAGGCTAACTTGTCAAGCGCGGAGCAAAACCCATTGTCGGAGGTTTGGGGTGACCGGAGGCTTGAGTCATAGTTCGCCGTAGGGTCGACGAAGTACGTTGGACGAAGATAGCCTCCTCACTTAGCCTACGCCTCTCTGTCCTGCCTTCGAGAATCCAGCGGTAAGACTTTACCGCTGTTATGCGTGCGCGCGGACACGGCTGATACGTCATAAACGTATCCATAATTTTTGTTGTTTCATGTTGTTTTCATAATATATGCTACATTTTTCTTATACATTTTATGTAATTTTTATGGAATTTCTAGGACTAACCTATTGACAAGATGCCACGGAGTCAGTTCCCGTTTTCTGAAGTTTTTAGTTTCAGAAAACTTGTTCTGAAAATATTCTCGGAATTGGAAGATTCGAACCCCAGAAGTCTTAGAATTCCCGGAGGATCAACGGAGTCCAAAAGAGACCCGGAGAGGGGCAGAGGGGTGCCCACACCATGGGTGGGCGCCGGTCCCCCTGGCCGCGCCCAGGAGAGGTGTGGCCCCCCTGGCTGCCCACCGACATCGCCCTCTCGCCTATATTCTCCACGAGGCATAAACCCTAAATATATCGGCCTCCGTCCATGAAAAGTTCTGTATCTCCGTCGGCGCCGTCGACAAGTTTCGGGGGACAAAAATCTTTGTTCCGGCACCCTGTCGGGACGGGGAAGTGCCCTCGGAGCCATCTCCATCGCCATTGTTGTCTCCTATGATGAGGAGAGAGTAGTTCTCCCCCGGGGACTGAGGGCTCTACCGGTAGCTATGTGTTTCATCTCTCTCCCATGGTGTGATCTTTATGTGATCATGAGCTTTTTAATCTAGTTGAATAAGTAGATGTTACTCTTCATCTATCATGTTACTCAAGTGGTTTTGTTATGAGATCTCCGTAAACACTTTGATCATGATGTAAATGTGACAGTGTGTGCACCGTGTGGTTTAGCATGATATTTATATTTTGTGTTGGATGACCCTATGAAATTGTGGCGTTTGTTTAGTACTAATTTGGGACGCTCATAGTGACAACGTGAGGTGCCCTAGAGAGGGAATACACACTTGAGGAGTGTTGTTAAAACCCTACGCATGGATTGGTGTTTGTTATCCGACCGGAGAGTGGTTCGGAGTAGCATAGTGAAGAGATGATATTTATGCATTCAGTTATGTTATTATTGTTGAGAGTGTTCACTAGTGAAAGTATGATTGTTATGCCTTGTTTCTAAGCATTGAAACACCGTTTACAATCAGTTCTGCTACACGTTTGCTTGCTGCCATTTTTATTTCAGATTTCTATTATCACTTATAATCATCCATATTACTTGTATTTCACTATCTCTTCGCCGAACTAGTGCACCTATACAACTGACAATTATATTATGTCTGTTGGGGACACAAGAGACTTCTTGTATCGTAATTGTAGGGTTGCTTGAGAGGGATATCTTTGACCTCTACCTCCCCGAGTTAGATAAACCTTGGGTGATCCACTTAAGAGAAACTTGCTGATATTCTACAAACCTCTGCAGTTGGAGGCCCAACACTGACTACAAGAATAGAAGTGTGTGTAGACATAAAACTCTTTTCTGGCGTCGTTGCCGGGAAGGTAAGGTAAAAGGTACTCACATCCTCGGGGCTCGGGTGTGAGTGCTCGAAGTTATTTACTTTAGATTCTGCAATTATATCTTTTTGTTTTCTTGTTTTTATTTTCACTAGTTAGGCTTATTTTTACTTGTTCCTTTTTTTTATCTTTAGGCTTAATGGAAAACAACAAAAATATGAGAGATCTTTATAATCTTTATCTTGAGTTAGGACATGATGCTTTTGAAGAGAAAATTTAAAAACCTATAGAAGTTTGCTTGCATAATAGTGATAGCAATGTTATTAGCATTAATTCTTTGCACACCATTATTTCTAATGCTAGGGAAAAGTCTAAGCTTGGGGAATCTAGTTTTTATAAAATGATGTTTTTAGTCCCCAAGCATGGAGGAACAAATTTACTTTGATGATACTTTGCCTCCAATATATGATGATTATAATGATTATGGTATTCTAGTTCCACCTACTATTGATGATAAATTTTATTGTGATCATGATATGCCTTCTATATATGATGTTTACAATGATGACCATGATATTTTCAGTCCACCTGCTATTGAGGAGAAAATTAGGTATGATTACAATATGCCTCCTATATTTGATGATTATGGTGATGAGAATAATAATGATAGCTATTTTGTTGAATTTGCTCCCACTACTATTAATGAAAATGACTATGCTTATGTGGAGAGTATCAATTCTTTTATGCATGTGGATCATGATAAAAATGCTTTATGTCATAGCTATATTGTTGAGTCTATTCATGATGCTACTGAGAATTATTTTGAGAGAGGAAAATATGGTTATGGAAATCTTCATGTTATTAAATTTCCTCTCTTTATGATGAAAGTTTTGAGCTTTATCTTGTGTTGCTTCTATATGCTGGTTTCTTTAAGACCCACTGGTCATTATGAAAGAGGAAGGCACGGTTTCATATATCTCAATAATATTAAGTCTCCTCTCTTTATGTTGAAAATTTTGAAGTTGTACTTGTTTTGCTTTCCTATCCTTGTTGCCTTGTGCTTTCATGACCTGTTGTTCTATAAGATTCTTTTTCATAGGAAGTGAGTTAGACTTAAATTTGTTTTACATTTGCTTCTTGATGCTCTCTTTTGCTTCAATTCATATTTCTCATGTGAGCATCTTCTCAAATTATCATCACTAGCTAAAAGGCTTTAAAGAAAAGCACTTCTTAGGAGATAACCCATGTTTTTTTTGCTTTGTTTTTCTATGTTTTCTTTTCGTCAAGGTATTGTTTACTTATGTAGCAAATTCTTTGTATCTTTATTTTCTCGCATTTGTTGTTCCAAGTAAAGTTTCTAGTGAAAGTTGAGGTTAGATTTGGATTTCTGCGCAGGAAACAAATTTTTGCTGTCCACCGTTAAACTCGTGTAAATTCAAAAAAAGATCAAAATGACCTGCAAATTTTTTTTGCTTATTCCTCAGCTAATTACGAAACTTTTTCTAGCTTTGCGTTTTTCGATTTGAGCAACGTAAGTGCCCCGAAAAAAATTGTCTTTACAGACTGTTCTGGTTTTGACAGATTCTACCTTTTTACTTGCATTCTCTCTTTTACTATGTTGAGTGGATTTCTTTGATCCACAAAACATCAGTGGTTGTAGCTAATGTTTAAAAAATATTAATAATGCTTGTGTCCATGTATAACATTTGGATTTTTGATTGTGAACTAACCCTCTAATGTGAATTACATTGAGTTTGGTGTGAATGAAGTTTTTAATAGTCAAAAGAAGAGGGTGATATAATGTGATCAAGAAGAGAGAAAAGACAAAGCTTGGAGATGCCCCCGTGGTTCATCCCAGAAAATTCTAAGAAGACTCAAGCGTCTAAGCTTGTGGATGTCCAAGGCATCCCCTTCTTCACCAGCAACTTATCAGGTCACTTCTAGTGAAACTATATTTTTATTCGGTCACATCATATGCACTTTACTTGGAGCGTATGTTTTTTTTTGTTTTTTTCTTTTATTTTTCTTGATTCAATAAACTTAGTTGAAACCTATCATTTTTGTGTGGAAGAGAGACATACTCCGTTTTCATTGTTTAGAACACTCTAGTTTTCATTCTTATTGTTCTGTGAGTGTGCAATTTTTGCTAGTACTGTGTTTAGCCCTTATTTTCCACTCGTATTTTGTTCAGAGCTTGTTAGTTCGCTTCAGTTATATATGATTATCTCTCTGCTGTTTGATGAATATTATCTATGAGAGTTGTTTCAAACAAGTTAATAGGTGTTGGAAAGCAGTAGTACGATTTTCGTGCTTATAACGGTGCAAAAAGAAGCTTATATAGACTGTGGCAAGACTTTTTCATGTCATGTTGGATATTATTCTAATTCTATGCTTAATAGTTATCATTGTAGCATTACTTGTCTCAAATATCTGAGAGTGTTTAATGTGTCATTAAAAAAATCATGAGTTATTTTTATCATATTGAAGCACGAATTTGTGATGTTCTCCTTCGAATGCTTTATTTGGTTGACTTGGCGCATGCTTACACCATGTTTATGACTACAAACCAGTCACTTATAGCCTCTATGATCATTTATTTTTTGACTTGTAATACCCTTTATGCTTTGATTAATAATATTTTTGTCGCTATGCATGATTATGTGCATTATTGCTCTCCTAATTTGTCGCTCTCAGTCTTTTGCTAGCCTCCACCTATACTGAGTATGAGCTATACTCGTGCATCCAACTCGCAAAAAACCAAAGTTTTCCAAATATGTCCACCATACCTACCTACATATGGTATTTAACCGCCACTCCAAGTAAATTGCTCATGTGTTACCTTTAAAACCTTCAAAATAACTCCTGCTTTGTGTTCCTGTTTTTGCTCTCGTGTGCTACATTTAAAACTTTCAAAATTATTCATGTTTTGTGCCCCTGTTTTAGCTCATGAGGGCGTGAATAGAGAATCTTTATCTCACTTGTTGATTGGACTTCACACACCCCGACTAGTGGCTTCATCCTCTTATCCAAATGATAGAAGAACTGGCAGCGGATGCCCAGCCCCAAATTTGGTTACTATAAATTCTCTTCAGTATTTTTGTCCTTGATTTATCAGTCAAAGCATAATTGTGTAAACAAAAGAGAAAAAGGGATGACCTTCTATACCAGATGCGTCCTTCAATGGGAGCCGCTTCTGTGAAGTCTAGTTGACTTGTGACGTACTGTATTTTCTATTTACCATTCGTTGACATAAGCATACACCTCTCTAAAAAATATTTTCAATACCTATTTTTAATAAAATAAAAAGCTCTAGCACATGAGTTAATCCCTGATTCCCTCTGCGAAGTGCCTTTCTTTTACTTTTATGTTGAGTCTCCATGTTCTAACATTATGCACAGTTGAGAGAGCGTAGTTGCCATTCTGAGTTTAACGTGCATTGATCCCAGAAAATATTATTAATTGATTCAAGATGTGTTATTACTTGCTCTCAAATTATTTGTTCTAGTCATCCACTTGAACTTTGAAGGTGTCCTGACATTTATGTTTTGCCCCACTCTTAAGGACAAGCGAAATATCATTTTGATATGTTTTCTTTATGTTCGAAACAAACGTATAACTTTCAGGTGCATTATTATTCATGATCTTTTATTTGTGTTTCTTTTCATGATGCAAAGTGATTGCTAAGTTTCATTGTTAAAATTATATTTATCATGCCTATGTTTAAAGTGCTATGATCTCAGCGTACATATGCTCTTACATTTTGATGATCAAGTTTATGTTGGTAGCATGTCACCTAAGAAATTATTTGTTTTTATCGTTTACCTACTCGACGACGAGTACGAACTAAGCTTGGGGATGTTGATACGTCATAAACGTATCCATAATTTCTGATGTTCCATGTTATTTTCATACTATATGATACATGTTCCTTATACACTTTGTGTCATTTTTATGGATTTTCTAGGACTAACCTATTGACAAGATGCCACAGAGTCAGTTCTTGTTTTATGCTGTTTTTAGTTTCAGAAAAGTTGTTCTGAAAATATTCTCGGAATTGGACGATTCGAAACCCAGAAGTCTTAGACTTCCCAGAGGATCAACGGAGTCCAAAAGAGACCCGAAGAGGGGCAGAGGGGTGCCCACACCATGGGTGGGCGCGGGTCGCCCCTGGCCGCGCCTAGGGGTGGTGTGGCCCCCCTGGCTGCCCACCGACGTCGCCCTCTCGCCTATATATTCTCCCCGAGGCACAAACCCTAAATATGTCGGCCTCCATCCACGAAAAGTTCCGCCACCGCCGCCGACAAGTTTCAGGGGACGGGGAAGTGCCCCCGGAGCCATCTTCATCGACTCCACCACCATGTTCATCGCCGTTGTTGTCTCCTATGATGAGGAGGGAGTAGTTCTCCCCTGGGGCTGAGGGCTCTACCGGTAGCTATGTGTTTCATTTCTCTCCCATGGTGTGATATTTATGTGATCATGAGCTTTGTAATCTAGTTGAATAAGTAGATGTTACTCTTCATCTGTCATGCTACTCAAGTGGTTTTGTTATGAGATCTCCGTAGACACTTTGATCACGGTGTAAAGGTGACAGTGTGTGCACCATGTGGTTTAGCATGATATTTATATTTTGTGTTGGATGACCCTATGAAATTGTGGCGTTTGTTTAGTACTAATTTGGGGTGCTCATAATGACAGCGTGGAGGTGCCCTAGAGAGGGAATACAAACTTGAGGAGTGATGTTACAGCCCTACGCATGGATTGGTGTTTGTTATCCGACCGGAGAGTGGTTCGGAGTAGCATAGTGAAAAGATGATATTTATGGATTCAATTATGTTATTATTGTTGAGAGTGTTCCCTAGTGAAAGTATGATCCCTACGCCTTGTTTCTAAGCATTGAAACACAGTCTACAATCAGTTCTGCTACATGTTTGTTTGATGTCATTTTTATTTCAGATTGCAATTATCACTTATAATCATCCATATTACTTGTATTTCACTATCTCTTCACCAAACTAGTGCACCTATACAACTGATAATTGTATTATGTGTGTTAGCGACATAAGAGACTTCTTGTATCGTAATTGCAGGGTTGTTTGTGAGGGATATCTTTGACCTCTACCTCCCCGAGTTCGATAAATCTCGGGTGATCCACTTAAGGAAAACGTGTTGTTTTTCTACAAACCTCTGCACTTGGAGGCCCAACACTGTCTACAAGAATAGAAGCGTGCGTAGACATCAATAGCCTCTCCTAACGGCTCGCGCTCTAGGCCATGTGGGTCTGTCTCGTCGCCCCCGCCTCGTTCGTCCTCGCCTTCAGATCCACTACCTTGTGGGCCCGGCCAAAATCCGCTTATCCACCAGCATGTCCATGCGGATGGCGTCAGCAGCGAGGCTCCACGCGAGCAACTACATTTGTGCCTGATGCTCGGCATAAATGAACCAGCGGCCAGCCTCTACCCTCGCTGCTTCATCGAGGTACGCCTTGATGTCGACCTTGGGGATGGAGTCATTTGTCTCCTCCTCCACCATCGCCCTCAGCTGGTGCGTACTCTCGCAGGAGGCGTGCAAGACGACCTTCTCTGGCCACGCCTCCTCCTCCTCCGCCTCCGCCCCTGCCTCGTTGCTGTTATTTTTGTTCTCACCGTCCTTTGGCAGAGGAGGTGAGTCCTCTATCGTATAACAACGACGTAAGTGTAGCCACGAGATTGCTTGGCGGCGAAGCATTGTGGAAACAGCGAGAATGAACACGGCTTGGTTCGACGCCACGACCACCCATCTTTATAGTCGGAGGCTTGGGCGGGAATGGTGTCGCGCTCGGGAAACTGACGGGTGGGTGGGGAGGGCGGGACACGTCTCCACCGCGTTCGTCGGGAAAGTTGGTCCGTCATTAAAGCCAACGTGACGTATGAGTGGATGACAAGTCAGTCCCGTCTCTCCCAGGCTGCACACGGACATGTCCGCACGTTGTACGACACCCCTAGAGCAAGCCCTCAAGTTTTAAGGATGGATCGAAAGTGCCGGACAAAAACCGAGTCGGCCCGGACACTTGAGGTGCCGCTAGGACTTTTTTTTTTTGGGTCCGGACCTCCAATGTGCTTTTTGGGGTGTGTTGTCGGGTGCCCATGGAGATGCTCTTAGGGATAACATGGTTCCATTCCGACTTGGCAGCGGTAGGGGGTGGACAATAACAGCGGAGGCGAGAGAGCTGAATAGAGAAGGAGAAGAGAGAGAGGGTGCAGATCCAAGGGGCGTGGAGAGACCAGGGGAATCGCTGGGAGAGAAGATATTTTTACAAAACTGTCAGTTTTTATTCGGTGAGCACAACTAAATCTTTAATCAGCAATAGCAATAGGAATCTGGCTACTGATCAACCAGGAGCTCGTCGTCAGCACATATCGTGCCCTCCCAACAGGTTCATCAGCAGCACAATTCGACTCTCTAGGGCAATAATCACAGGTTGCTGTAACTAGGAAGGGCAGACTCTAGGAGCACAATGTTGAGGTGTGTAGCTCCGTAGCGGTGTTCGAGTCTGCCCTTGCCTGATGGCGAGCAGTGCCTTCTTCCAGCTTGCCAGGTTGTGGGTGTGTTGGCCCAACAACAAAAAGTTGTCGTTTTCACCTGATTTTCCTTAAATTAACCTGGCAGAAACAGGCAAAGCCTTTGCCCCAGTTAAATTTTTCCTGAGCTAGACTTTTACAATCATCATAGATTTGCCGAATGCTGCCTTAGCACTACATTAAAGTAAATACAGCGCCTCACCAATTAAAGACATCTGAATCTGAGTCAACAACTGCTGTCTCAAAGGCGTAAGAACAGGTAAACATACTATTCATGTAGTCCAGTTACTAGCTACTGGCAGTATCCAGTCTCAGAAATTTTACCCTCATGAATTCTTCCCACAAATGAAATGAATGAAATAACATGGGAGTAGCATCGTATACAAATGTGTAACAATGATCAAACATGTGTACAATCAATCTGTATGTCAGTATAGGTATCTATTCACAACCAACCTCAGTTCAGTATTGAATGAACTATATCTGATGCTGTATAACTGCACAAAGGAGTGCATTCAACAGACCCATGACGCAGACCTTCAGTGGAGAAGGACACAGAGGTGGTGTCCGTTCCATCCATTCTACAGGAGGATGCCACTAGCCGGCAGCGTCAAGAAGGCCATGTTACAAAATCCAAAGCCTGAAGCCACACGTGGATCTAAAACAACCAGTGCTTCTTTCTAGGCTTGTATTGGCTTGGGAGATCTACAACCCAACAAGAAATTTTGTTTTATTAAGAAATGGATATATATACAATAGAATCAGACGAACAAACTGATTAAGGGCATTGCAGTTCTGACCTCGGGCATCATACAGTGAGTTGTAGTGAATTTCGGACCAGAAACTTAGCCAAAGCTCTGAAAACAATGGAACGTCAGGAATCAGCGATCACACCTGGTTATTTATTTAATTTCTTTAATCTCTACTTATGCAGTAATGAAAGATATATGGTATCTCATCAGCGTGCGCACAGCAGATTTTCATTAATTTGCAAATTGCGTGCAACAAATTTAGTGATGGGAATAATATGCTGAAGCAGCATTTGCACGTAATATGATGAAAAATAGTGCCGTTCGCGACTAGTGTTTCTCAGTGCAGAATATTTGTTGTCCCTTGACACAGGCCAATACATTACCTCTCTGTGGAGCCTGATACTGTGGAACAATTTCAACAAAGCAGGTATCTCTGAATGATGTTAGAAGGCATATTTTTGCAGCAAACTGCAGAAGCAAAGAGAAACATTAGGTGTGAACTCTTTCTCAAGGGGACTCATCTTGTCAAGATGCGCACATATAATTCCCTATAAGGGCACATGCCTATGGTAGTATGATAGTATATTCGCCTGCCACGTATAGAACTTCATACCACAAAAGTGCAAATATTACATGTCATGCACAAAGAAAGAAAACACACAAGATAGATTAAGAGACCATTCAGATTAGGGCCTAATTAAAATTCTACTATGTACTCATGTTATCAACAGAATATGTTAGTCTGTAATGCAAAACAAATAAAAAAATTATATATCGAATATAAAAGGCAGAAAACCTTGCAACACTGCAGGAAGTTGAGTAAAGTTTCGGTCCAGCAGGGAAATGATTGAAACACTGCGGTGTGAAAGAGAATTAACCTTATCAGCAGCTGCTTGTAGTGTGACATGGTCTCCCCATTCACCAGATCTGGAAAAATATGTGATTAAAGTAATAACTAAGTACAAAATCACAAGCATAAACTGTTTCCATCAAAGTACTCTGCAGGAAAATCAGGCCCAATAAGGCGTACTTTTTCATCTTCTTGCAGTATTGTTTATATTTCATTGGGACATGGCCTTCATACAAGGAATTACATGCCTTGAGCTGCAGAAGAAAGAAAAGGGCACACATGAGCCTTCAAGTCTCTGTAAAGTGAATTAACTAGTGTATAGCCTAATGATGAAAATCTGCTTATCTATAGCTCACATGAAGAAGAAAAAGGAGTAAATAAGACAAAGGGGCTATTCATCAAAAAGGTGAAAATGCATGTGTTGAGGCATAAAAGGAAGAAGTGCCAGTGTAGCCATATGAGCAAGTAATATATACTGAACAGTGGTATTTCTCATATGCCCAGGTGATTAATATACCTGCTTCACTATTTCTTTACGAACATGCCTGTGATGCTCGGGTGATCGATATAGCTGGTCAGAGAGTGCACGGAACTGCAAAAGAACATATAAAAGTATCCACAGATGAACATACAGTCAAGAATTTCAAGAGATCGTGTAATTTCATCAAGTGAATAAAATTCTGCTTTAGAAAAAAACACGAACCTGACAATTGCCATCGCCTGATACCCTCACTTCAAACAAGCCATATGCATTCAACCTACAAAAGACACTCTTGAATTAGGAAATGCGAATGATATCTGTGTTGGAATTATATTTATATTCAATGAAACAGGTGGTAGGTGATTTCAGATCAGCTTAAGCTGTTTCTGTAGTGTGCATTGACTACAGGCTAAACTGTTTCAGTATGTAGATATATCATTTATTTCAAATGCCACAAATAAAAGAGTAAAGGACGCAAGCTATGATTTCGATGCGCAATCCGGATGTTGTGCCACAGTTTTCCCTATGTCTTCCAGATATCATACATAGAGTCCCAAATGTCAGAGGCTTGGAACAAAAAAGTATGCTTTTAGCTTTTGGCTCAACTGCTATGGACTAATGAAAGAATAAACTTCTATGGACTTGTATAGCTACCAACTCTGGACTCTTAATATGTGTAAAAATGTTTGCCAAAAGACTTATAAGAAAGCATGCCAGTCATCCGACATGCAGGAAAACATTAATACCTCCGACACTGAAGGCAGTATATGGAAGTACTTTCTATGCTAAAAATGAACCCTAGCTTTGTAAGTAGAAATAAAAACTGTTTATCAGATTAAAGTATGTAAAGATCATTAAAAGTTACCTATCGTGAAGTCGGTGATGATCCATAGTGGCATCACTATACGTCGGGAAGTATGTGTTAATCCGGGGAACATGCTGTAAATGTGCCAAAGGAAGGGAGTGTAAGATAACAATTGACTTCATTTAACCAATACCATAACATAAATTAGAGAAAAACAGAAGAGTGCAAAACAAAAACAAATCAATGATACTTACTAGCAAGGGAAAGGAAAACATAAATAAATAGAACAGAACATGCATGCAATATCTTACAGGAATAGATGTTAAATTTGAAAGACGCTTGGCCATAGCACCATCTAGCTTCGCATATTCTTCTTCAAGAACCATTGCAATCATTTTGTCATCATCGGTCTCGCTTCTCTGGCTGCCCACAGAAGTTGAGCTGGACGAGGCACCTTCATTTGGAAACCTATGCGTCATCTCCAACCTATAAGCACAAAAGAGGAAAATATGTATTTTACAACAATGTTCAAGGAAATGTGCCGGTAGAATGTAGAAATTCAGATGTCATAAATGTGAAAAATATGCAGAGCGTGGAAAACAGAAATGCAACTTATGAGCACTAAGCAAATATAGAATTATAGGAAATATATACAATCTATAAGAATACAAAATTATAAAGAAAATTATAGGAAACCATGTATTAACGGGCACACTAAAGTAATTGAAAGGAGCATGAAATTAACAATAAAACATGTCGATGCTAAAATTCTCGTCTTTATTGGGACTGACGAACAATGATTAGCATAATCATTTTAGTTAATGTATCCAGGTTTACATAGAGCACCTGCATATTATTGATGGAACAAATGACATAGGAGCAACAATTTTTTTCTTATAATACACGCTTAAGCTGCATTTACTTCTAACAAACCAAATGAAAATTTCCCCAGATAATTGCAACCACATTCTCAGCTATTAGAAAATCCACATATCAATAGCCCATATATCTTAGGACCCCATGTATGATGTATCTATCTGTTTAACAACATAAGGAGTAACTATTTGTCCACTTCCGCTGAATAATCCACTTTATATGTGAATCTGTATCTGTGATTCTGTGATGATGTGTGTGCAATAGGGACATGGATGTTGACCTTGAAGTAAGTGGAGTCATGATTATAGAGCAGAGAACTCCAAAAAACTTTGATCTGCACGAAGGCATTTGCATTCGTTTTTAGAATCCAAGGGAATCCTTCTGGCGACTAGAAGGGAGCTACAACCAGCCTAGTAAAAGATACTCGGATGAAAAAACGGGCCCTGCCTAAGGATACTCCCGCACAGAATCTTCAGGGTTTCCAGTTGCAACTAACACATGAGGCTGTTCAATCACACCCAAAACAAATCGTTGACTCTACGTTTGGGCATTGATCGTGGCCGATTCCCATCAACACAATGCCGGAGGGCGAAACCGCGTGGACTCTAATCACCGGCAAACATCAATTTTTACTTATAAGAAGAGCTGAACAATTAAGCTACCTTTGGTCGGCCGACATTCCCCAATCGGGAGCAAACGCGTGAAGCAAGTAGTAGAAAAGAAAAGAAAAAGAAAGAAACAGTCGCAGAGATTTCTGTTTTGCGAAGAAACAGAATCTACCTCGAGCGGTTCTACTCAACGGATTAGCAAGATCCCTAACAACTCCCCCAGCCCCCGCGAATCGATCTCGCGCGCTTGTACCAGAAAAAAACGAAGAAATCCACAAGCTAAGAGGAAAATATAATCTCCCGAATCACGGAGCATATACCTGCGGCGGGAGGAGGGGTCGGGTATGATGAATTTGGGAGCCGCGGCGGCGGGGGCGCGAGGGCGAAGGCTTTGTTTGCTCCTCGCTTCCTTCCTGTCGGGCGCTTTTAATTTTGTTTTTGGGGGGCGGGGGAAGGGGGATGCGAGGTGGAATGGAAGACACGGAAAGGAGACGCGGACGGGTGACGGCGCCTTGGCTTCTTTTTCGTTCGTTTTTGGAGCAACTGGTACGAACTGCAATTTGATTGCTTCGGTTGCGCTCGCTGCCCGCGTTTTCTTACGCGTACGGCAGCCTAACCACCACACGGCTACCTGGGACCCACGAGCCGTTCACCTCCTTCGGCTTTTCCTCGGGGCCCAGCTAGTTTAACTGGCTGACAGGTAGGCCACGCATCGGACTAGTTACAATCAGTCAGATGCTCGTCTCATGGTCATGGAGGCTGGAGCGTTTCCCAAATGGGATCTTCGGCTGATAGCTCGGCGAACCGAGCCGTAATCCGAAATGAAGGTGCCGCGGCGTCGCCGTATGGATAGACAAAGATCGACGTGTCCTCTCTCCATCGATCGGCTCCTGTACGAAATCTCCACCGACGAAAAGGACCCTTCCCGCTGTTCAGATTTGCAAATAAAATTGATTAACCCGTTCAACGTATACTAGCGCACAGCACGGTTGTTCCGGTCCATCTGATGTTTGCAAACGCGGCGTTAACAAGTCGAGGAGGTGGACCAGCGTGCGTTCATTCAATAAAGTCAAACTTGTACGTTACCCCTCAAAAAAAAAAGTTCATTTGGTAGCAGTACGTACTAGTTTCGTTCTGGATTGGCTACTTTAGTTTTTTAACAGTGTTTCTACATCTCAAACAACTGATTTCTAGTCTGAGTCGACGGCGTCAGATTATACGAGTCGTGTTTTTTTGCGAAGAGCAATGCTATACGTACGACGGGTTTCATCCGATTTTCTTACTACGGGTGCTCACACATGCATCAGACATGCATCGGTGGCCTTCCTTGTCTCAGCAGGTGAGCGGTTAAGAGAACAGATTTAGCCACGTCTGTATCGTACGAGCATCGGACAGGAAAGGTCGTACGTGAGGCACTTCCGTTTTGCGAAAACAAGAACTAGTAGTAGGACTAGTGGCATGGCAGCGAGTCGGCGACCATGGGAGATGATTGTATCTGACGGCCAGGTTGATCAACTCAGACTTGGGCGAGAAACTAGTCAACCTCAAAATGGAAATGGGCCGGAATTTTATTTGTAAATTTGTAAATTATATTTATTTCAAGTTTTCAACCATACATGTTTAGTCCAGAATTTTGCTGTTTTATCTCTAATATATATTAGAGAATATTCTATGTGTAGAGACAAACGGAAAATTTATAAAGGCTAAAATTTGGGTCGACCCACGATACCCATCGGGTCGCCGAGGCCACTGGCTTTTTAAAATTGGGCCGACCCATGGCCTCGAGGCCAATAGGGCCGGGTCCAAGGCCAGGTCTGGGTCGGCCCATTCCCATCCTGAAGTCAACCTCGTTGTTTCCGAAAAGCGATGGCACCAGCTGGGATGTAGGCCGCCCTTCCAACGGACGGAGCGAACTATCCACCATAACTTTTTTTTCTTCCTTTTGCCCTTTTCAAATGGTAATTAGCGACACGTACTGCAAATTGCTCAGCAAATCGCTCAAAGAAGAAAACATGGCGGATGGATATTTCGGGTTTACTGGACGTTCGCCTGCATGAGAATACGAGGGAATGGAACGGAACCATTACATTCTACTGTCACGGAACCATTCCATTCACGTGTCTGGTTTGGACAAAAAAAAATCATGGAACCGTTCCATTCTAGCGTTCAGTTTTGGAATGGGATGAGAATGGAATGGCTTGGGTGAAAATATAATATTTTCTAGACTTGATTAATTATTTTTAAACTTGATTAATTATTCTTAAACAAGATTAATTATTCTTAAACTTGATTAATTGTTCCTATACACGAATAACTATTTTTAATCTTAATTAATTATTCCTAAACTTCATTAATTATTCCTAATCTTGATTAATTATTTTTAAACTCGGTTAATTATTGCTAAACTTGATTAAATTAGAGAGAGACAGAGGATCGTTCCACTTGGTCCGCACGATTTGGCCGGACGTGTTCATTCCGCATATAGAGGGAATATTCCTTTTCTGGGAACCATCTCATTCTATTCTCTTTCAGAACCGAACGCGAGAATGGGGTATGGATGCGGAACGGTTCTATTCCATTCCACTTGGTTCCACAACCGAACACACCCTTAGCGTTCTCCTTTTCCTTGAGTTACTAGTCATCCGTTTTCATATCTAACCTTTTCCCATACTTGTTACCCTCGGAGTATCTCCAGCGGATTCAGGCATGTCGGGTCTAGATCTGGTAACCGGCGTGCATGATGTGTATATCAGGTGATATGAAGGAGTTGTGTCGGCCTCGTTGCATCCTCGTCGCACTCTTAGTTTTCCTATCTCCTTTGTCCAATGGTTCAGTGTTGTGTTGCCTTTCCCGCCATGGGTTTGAGTTCGCCGATGCCGGGGCGGCGGCTCTGGAAGGCGAGGCTGCCTCGGTGCTTTCAGCAGGCAACATCGTAGCAGGTGGTGCCCTCCCTTGGCCAGACGCATGGCGAAGGGTTTGGCATCGGGTGGTCCTAGGGTCGGTTTGTGCAACTTCTTGGTCAAGATCTGGAGGCATCGTGCTGGCAAGTTGGCCTCTCCATTGGGTTGAGTTGGCATTGGTTATCTCTAATGGCATGGATGAGGATCGGAGCGAAAGCTCTGCACTTCGGTCCGCTTGCGGGCTCGACGGCGGCGGCGTGTCACGTCATTGCCCTCTTGGGGGCGTCGTCGGGGAGCTCAAGTCCCATCCGTGTGCAACATGGTGGAGTCTTCGTCGTGGCATGGAGCTTCTCCGACTTCGCCATGTTCGGTAGTCTAGGTCGCCTCGCGTTAGATGTGGTGTCTCATGTTTTCCTTGTCGACTTCGAGTTGATGCCTCACTGTCATCTCTTATGTCGTTTTTCTTATTGACCTGCTTGTATGAAGATTTTCTCTCCACATTGTATCGTGCGTCCATGTGCCTTTACTTATAAAGCGGGGCAAAAGCATGTTTCGAGAGAGTATCTCCACCGTCGTCCCCAATAGCGACACCAATAGGCCTATTAGATGCGCTGGCACGAAATGCCCCCACGGGACGACCCAATAGCGGCAAAGTTGCCACACAGGACCAACCCCGCGTCCGGCAACCCCGCTTCGGCCCCCCGTTTGTTGGGTCGCTACCGGGCGTATCGGCAACCGTGGCAATGCACGCCACGTCGGATCCTGACCGGTTGGCCGTCCTGGCAGCGACACACTGGCGCTCAATGCGAGTTAGTGCGGCGACGAAGGGCTGGTCTGCGTGTTTTAATGGCACATCCATTCTCTTGGTGGGCGCAGAGCGAAACGACGCGTCGAGGCCGCCTAAGCACATGTATTAGACGCAGTGGCTAAACCAGGTGGTGTCGAACACGCTTCGTTGGCATCAATTCCATGCCATGGGAACCAGTGCTGGCATTAATCGGTGCCACCCAACCTCGCTACTCCGGTCGGCTTTAAAACGGGGCGCACGCCTCTCTTCTCTCCACCACCTACATTGTCGGATATATAACGATTTGGGGTAATCCGGCATTGCCGGATTACCAGAGTGGCCTGTTGGTAATGGATCACAGTCCATTAGGCGGCCCAGTAAGCTGACACGTAGAAGCCGGATTCTAGAAGAACCCGGACCACGGCCCAAAGTGGTACGGCTTGGAGTAGAAGACGGATTCCTTACTTTCCAATTTAGATACTTTCCGTAGTCTTTTAGGTTTCCTTTCTGTAAGCCCTAGCCCGGCTATCTATATAAAGCCGGACGGGAGAGAAGAAAGAGACAGACAATTAGCTAGAAGCCAACTCGCCGAGAAATTGATCCTCATCGAGTTAGCGAAACCCTACTCACATTGTATTTTGTATACTTCAGGCTTCAGCCCTGATTTAGTGAGATTGCAGGAGTAGGAACGCCGCCTAGTTGAGACGTACCGAACCTCGGTAAAATTGGTGTTCCTGGTTGTCGTACTACCACGTCCCCCACGTCTCTACCAGTAGTCTCATGGCACCCCCGTCTATGAACTCTACTACGATGACTTGACAGTTGGCGCCCACCGTGGGGCCTACAACGTCAGGCGTTATGTTTAGATCGGGGATACTCGGCGGAATCGGCGGTACCATAACTGTCCGAAGCTTGGAATTCGACGATGACGTCGGGCGCTTCCTCGACAACGGATCGTACATGCCAGCAGGGAATCATCTGGTAAGTGTCTGCGTTTTACCGATTGGGTCTGCAAACATCTTTATCGGATTAACTTCAGAGGCAATGGGATTCTGTGCTGGAAGCAAATTTATTTCACCCTCCCTATACCCAGTTGACGAAAACTACGATACCGGATTCTGCTCAGATCGCCAATATCCTACTAAAATTGTTGCCTCTTCGGAGATGCCCGCAATCAAATCTCACTTTATTGGCATAGTGTAGTCTGAGGTCGCTGAAAACATGGATGAAAGCAATCCCGTGGAAGAGGCAGATCAAAACAATCCCACAGTTCAAGTGGAAGATCCGACATCCGTCAATGAGATGTTGAACTCGGAAGCCGCTCTGTGTTAGCTGCCCTAGAGGCAAAATTGGAGTCGGAACCCGGATCCGAAGACCTAGATTCCGAGGACGAAGATGAAGATGCTTTCGAGAGAAAGGTCAAATATATGCAGTGGCTTCCATGAAGTGCTTATGGCAAAACCGGCTGAAAACACGGATGCTGAAGATGATGAAGACCCCAAAACACCTCCGCCAGATGAGGAAAGAGAGGATGGTGAAACCAGTACAATTTACCCCGATGTCAAGGAATTGACACGGGACGAACCTGGTAAAAAACCTCCCTCTTCCAAGAATAAAAAGAAGACTGCCAAGAAACTCCAGCATAAACTTCAGAAGAAAAAGTTGGCAGATATTGCTAACCAAAACCTCGAAGTAGGAGGAGGAAGCGGAGTCACACCTGCGGAGAAGAAAAAGAAGGAAATCCATCTCCCACAAATGTCGGAACAGGACGAACTTGATCTAATTCAAACCCCAGTGGGACGTGACGAACCCTCTGAAGTGCTAGAATCCAGGAGACAAGCTCTACAGCGGCAGCAGCAACATCTATTCAGAACTTCGGAAAACCTCTTAAAAACCCAGGCTAGCTTAAGTTGCAGTAGGAAGAAATAGAGAAATACGAAAGAAGGAATAGATCTGGCATAAAACCCACTCGGTTACCCGGAATTGCAAAGCCGGATGTGCTGCCACCGAAAGAATGGTTCCAAAACCCTTCTTGGCAAAGACAAGTAAACGGCACCAATGCCAAGGGCGAACGCATATACAAAACTGCAGCCGAAAACACGGAGGCCGCGTTCGCCATCCTTAACGATGATATGTACTCCAATGATGAAAAGCTTCAGAGGGTGTATGCTTTCTTAGGAAAAGAATTGCAATAGCAACAGCGAGGACATGCAAGATCAGGGAAGTTGCACGACGACTCGACCCTATGCAAAACTGCCACATGTGCCGCTGGAGCACCTGGACCTGGTGAACCTGGAGATTCAGGCAATTCTAAGTAGAAGAAAGGAGATCCGAGAAAGGACAAGAAAATCCCAGAATATAAGGATTCAACGTCAAGGACAGGATCCCATCTGCCGAAAGGTGGAAATAATCCCCGTGATCGGGAAGAACAAAACCGGAAAGACGGAAAAGCAATACCGCCTCTGAGACGCCCAGCTGAAAAAGGCGGAAGATATGACACTCCTCACAGGCGTGAGAGATCCCGTACTCCTCCTAGGAACAAAGAAAGGCCAAGGAGTAGAACTCCACCTTATTCCAAGGGACATGATAACGGACGAAACTGGGATAATCCCGGAAGAGCGCACTCGCGCAACAATGGCCCAGAAAGGAGCAGATCCCCTTCTGTCCATTCAGCCGGCAGATATTCCGTACACGCTGATAAGACAGAAAGAGATGATCTATACTTTGGACCCAAGTGTTTCACTGACAGGGTCCGAAGAATAAATCTACATTCTGGCTTTGCAAAGTTGGTCCAACCTACCAAAAGTATACCAGCAATACAAATCCGGCTACCTGGCTTTCAAACTACTATACGGCCGTCCAGATTAACAAAGGGACAGACCTAGAGGCGGTGAAATTCCTCCCCCTATTGTTGCTGGATGGAGCCAGATATTGGATCAACGGGCTTCCGTCAAGAACCGTGGATAGCTGGGATGATATGGCTAGAGTATTCACTCAACATTTTCGGGGAACATACAAACGCCCCAAGAGCATCAACCAGCTAAACCGTTGCGTCCAGTTTGAAGACGAGTCCTATGTCGCCTTTATTTCAAGATGGACAGAAATGAAAAACAGCTGCTCTGGAGTAAGTGATGTACAAGCAATGCATGCTTTCATGAACAGCTTAAAACCCGGTCTTGTACTGTTCATGGTTGGTTCAAAGGGGCACAGAGATTTCGGATCTATGCTTACCACCGCCAATGAGCACGCAGCGGCTGAAGACGACATCAGAGCAAGAGGTGGAAAAATTTACGCTTTGGCTCAGGCCAAAAAGACGCCTCATTGTGAGAAAAAAGCTACTTTAGAAGCGCAGCCAAAGCCCAAAGAAGTTAACTTAACCTTTAGAAAGGATAATGGCAGCAAATGGAAGGGAAGAAACACAGAACCTATCTCCTACTCAAAGGAAGAGCGGGAAAAGATTAAGTCGAAAAACTGTGTCCACCATTCGCAATTTGGGACACCTACCCATACCAATGCGCAATGTCGGCTTAATAAGCACATGAAAGGCATTGCAGGATCCGAGAACAAGGGGGAACTCCTAGAGGAAGTTCTCGAAGCAAAAACCAGAAGCTAAAAAGGAAGACAGTGAATCGGACACTGACGAAAAAATCCAGGAACAACAGCGGAAAGGCGAGCCAAAATTCCCAAGAGTTGATGGAGAATCAATTTAACTTTTCTAGCAACTATCTCAGCAAAACAGGCAAAATGAACACTTCGAGAAATCAATATGGTTGTTCCACCAACTCCCAAATTCTTGAAGTATTCAAATACGCCAATCACCAGGGATCAAACTGATCATCCCGGAAATATCCGAGAACCCGGCACGCAAGTTTTAATCGTAAGCCCTATTGTTCAAAACACCAGGCTGAAAAAAGTGATGATGGATGGAGGATCAGTATCAACATTATGTACCTAGATACACTGAAGCATCTGCGCATCTCCGAGACCCAACTCAATCACAACAACATACGTTTCCACGGCATTGTTCCTGGCAGACAAGCACATACCCTAGGAGAAATTTCCCTAGATGTAACCTTCGGAGAAAGAGAACACTTCCGTCAGGAAAAGATCTCGTTTGAGGTGGTACCGTTCGAAAGTGTATACCACGCAATACTGAGACGTCCAGCTTTCGCCAAATTCATGGCAAGATCATGTTATATCTATAACAAGCTGAAGATGTCAGGGCCAAAAGGAGGAGTAATCACCATATCGGGAGACTTCAAATTGGCAAACGAGCTGGAAAAAGGAAACGCCCTTTGCGCCGAACAAGTGATAGCAAAGGAGGAATTGAACGAGCTGGCAAAGGAAGTATCACCGATAGAAATGCCGACAAGAAAAGAAAGCCGGAAGCCGGCAGATAGCTTCAAAGCATCAGAGAATACAAGACAGATTATCCTAGATCCCAAAGATCCGACAAAGTTTGACGTAGTGGGAACTGGGATGACTAACAAACAGGAAAGCACGCTCATCAAGTTCCTCCATGAGAACTGGGATATTTTTTCCTGGTGTCCAGCGGACATGCCGGGTGTACCCAGGGAACTTGCCGAGCACCAATTGAAGGTGATTCCAGGATCAAAACCCGTCAAGCAAGGTCTCCGTCGATTTGACGGTAAAAGACGGAAGGCTATTGGCAAGGAAATTATCCGGCTTCTAGCAGATGATTTTATCCGGGAAGTAATACATACTGATTGGTCTGCGAAACCAGTATTATTCCCTAAGAATGATAGTACTATTCTTAGGATGTGTAGAGATTACACGGTATTGAACAAATTGTGTCTGAAAGATAGGTTCGCGTTACCGTGGATCAATCAAATAATAGATGTCACTGCTGGCTCTGAGCTTTTATGCTTTTTCGATGCTTATTCTGGGTGCCATCAAATACGCATGAAAGAATAAGATCAAATCAAAACCTCTTTCATAACACCCCACGGAACATACTATTACATACGCATGCCTTTTGGCTTGAAGAACACGGGTGCAACATACCAGCGTTGCATGCAATGATGTTTGCATAGACAGATTGGCAAAAACGTGCACGTTTACGTGGACGATATTGTCGTCATTTCCAAGGAAAAGGATACACTCCTTAAAAATCTACGAGAAATTTTTGAAAATTTGCGCACTTATAAAATGAAGTTGAATCCATTAAAGTTCGTATTCGGGGTTCGCTCAGGAAATCTTCTGGGTTTTATCGTTTCTCATAGAGGAATAGAAGTAAACCCAGAAAAGATCAAGGCAATCTTGAACATCACAAAGCCTACGTGCTTAAAAGATGTTCAAAGATTGACGGGTTCTGCAGCCGCAGTCAGGAGGTTTATAAGCCGGCTAGAAGACAAAGCTCTGCCATTATACAAATTGTTGAAGAAATCCGACAAATTTGAATGGACAGAAGAGGCGGACAAAGCATTAACCCAGTTAAAAGAAACTTTGATGAAAGCTCCGATTTTGGCATCCCCAAAAGACGAAGAACCCATGTTACTGTATCTTACAGCAACAAACAGAGTTATTAGTGCAGTGATAATTGTGGAAAGGTGGAATAATGAGCAAAGCATACAAGACCAATATCCGGTGTACTATGTCAGCGAAGTATTCTCTGAGTCCAAGCAAAGGTACCCACATTATCAAAAGCTAACATATGGCGTGTTTTTCGCATCCAGAATACTTCGCCATTATTTCCAAGGACATTCCATAACGTGGTAAGAAAAGCACCACTAGGGGATATCATCAAAAATGCGGACGCAACAGGCCAAGTACCAAATGGGGCATTGAGCTAGCTGCGTTCGACATTAAGTACCAACCCCGTACAGCAATTAAATCCCATGTGTTGGCGGATTTCGTCGCTGATTGGACAGAAGCGATGGGAAACACACCAATGCTAGAGTCGGAATACCGGGTCATGCATTATGATAGATCCAAGATGAAAGAGGGCGCCGAAGCTAGTGTAGTGCTAAAATACCCAAAAGGTGACACTATGGAGTATGTATTACAAATACACTTCAACACCAGTAACAATGTGGCAGAATACGAAGCTTTGCTTCTTGGCTTGCATATTGCAAAAGAAATTGGAGTTAAACGAATACTTTGCTATGGCGACTCAGATTTGGTACATCACCAGCTAAACCAAACATGGGACGCCAAAAGCCCCATCATGACCGAATATCGGAGAACGATGGACGAATTCGCCATTTGTTTCCTGTGATTTGAAGTACTTCATATAAGAAGGGAAGAAGCGGATGCATTAGCACGCATGGGCTCGGAAAGAGTGAAAACCCTACCACTTGGTGTGTTTGTCCAACATTTGCATGAACCATCGATCAAACGTGGAGATGTTGATTATCCTCTCGTTTCCGAGTCAATTGAAGTTCTGCTCGTAAACCCGGATTGGACAATTCCATATTTAAAATTCTTAGTTGATCAGAAGTTTCAGGAAGGAGCAGACGAGGTCTTTGCATACAACATCGATGCAAAGGATACATGGTAATTAATGGTTGCATGTATAAACGCATCACTATCGGAATTTTTCAGCGATGTATTTCGCCAGAGGAAGGCCGAGAAATCTTGCAAGAAATCCATGCAGGAGATTGCGAACATCATGCTCAATCAAAAACCATAGTCAAAAAAGCATTTTGTGCAGGGTTTTTCTGGCTAACAGCCAAGACAGACGCTGAACACATAGTAAACACATGTGTCGGATGTCAGTATTACGCCAAGCAGACGAGTATGCCAGCCCAAACACTCAAAACTATCCCCATTACATGTCCATTTGCGGTCTGGGGCTAGATATGATGGGACCATTCAAAACTACCAGAGGTAGACTTACACATCTACTCGTTGCGGTAGATAAGTATACCAAGTGGGTGGAGGCGAAACCCATCAAAAAACTTGACGGCGTGACTGTCAGAAATTTCATCATTGACGTAGTCATGAGATACGGTGTTCCACACATCATAATCACTGACAACAGGGCACATTTATCGATTGGAGAGTTGGCAAAATATTCCTGACAGACATGAATACACCTAGTTCTTGCATCTGTGGCACACCCACAATCCAATGGGCAGGTTGAAAGAATGAATAGTTCAATCCTGCAGGGAATACGCCCAAGACTCGAATCTCCTCTTCATAGAGCAACTGGAGCATGGGTAGAAGAATTACCTTCCATGCTTTGGAGTATTCTAACGACGCCAAATAGATCAACAGGACAAACACCATTTTTCCTGGTTTATGGCACAGAAGCAGTGCTTCCAACGGACATGCTCCATGATATCCCACGAGTGCAGGCTTACGATGACTCGGATGCCGAAAACGCACGACATGATGTTGTCGATCTTTTAGAAGAAGAACGAGAGCTTCTGGTTCAAAGATCCGGCATTTATCAGCAAGGATTACAACGCTATCATAGTCGTAAAATCAGACACCTTTCTTTCAAAGAAGGTGACATAGTGCTAAGATTGGTGCAGGAAAGAAAGCACAAATTAGCCCCAGTTTGGGATGGAACATTTGTCATTACCAAGGCTATAAAAAATGGATCTTATTATCTTGTAGATATTCGGGATACGGAAGATGATCCCAAAACGACCGAATCGCAAAAGAAAGAGAAAGATAGATGTTGAACTAGGATAGACAAAGAGACCCTGGAGCATCCAGCAGTTACATCCCTTCTACACTTAGTACGTTTCTATGTAAACATCTTTTAGATCATGAAATGAAGTTGTCAGAATTCATGCATTTATGTTTTATCTGTTCATTTTCATACAAAGCATAAGTCCGTTTTTATCTATTTCCCAATGATCTTTCAAAATACTCAATGTTAATCCGAATTGTGCCTGCGTGCTCGGAGTTATAAAATTGAACGCTTTGCAGCCTAAGGAGGCTTAATGAAACCCAGATTGTGCATGCGTGCCTGAGTTTCATACACTTTCAAAGTTCCTTATTTTTTCCTAAGTATCATTTGATTGTTTCTCTGTTGGGTCACTGAAATTAGTAAGTAAAAATGCCTTAGTACAATCCATGTTTCCGAGTTTCGACTGATCGGTTAAACCCAGTCACTTGGCGTGAAGATTAAGTACTATTGAGCCATTTCAACACTAAGGACAGTCAAAGCATATAAACAAAGAACTTAGAAGGCAAGGGAATTAAAACCCGAAAAAAAAAACTTTGCAAAGACATAAAATTAACTGCAAAAGAGGGATATTTGTTTATACAAATGATAGATAGCATTACAATGAATATTACATTGAGAGAATAGTAATGCTTCTATGTTGCCTGCTAACTACTCAGGAATTAGGCGGCCTTCTCAGAATCCGAGTCCTCCTTTTCGCTGTTGGGATCTTCAGGAGTTGTCGGAATCTCTTCCTCCGGGTAGAAGGTGGAGATCGACACCATCTGCGCTATCTTGGTACCGTGCCCTTTGACAGAATCAAAGATGCTGGCTCGCTGCGCGTCCGTGTATCCTTGCGGGATACCAGTCGCCACTCGCTAAGACTTGGCGGTAGTGTAGTGCATACGCATTAGCCCAAGGGCCATGCGCGCACCACCACGAGCTGCAGAGCGGAACCAGGACTCCTTCTGGTTCTCCACCTTCTCAATCTCCTCTGGGAGTTTGTTTCGTTTCGAGAATTCTCCTGCTTTGTCGGGAATGTACTTGGTTACAAGTAACATCCCTGCAGTCTTTAGCGCGGTGAAGATCTTCCCGAAAGCCCGGATTCTTTCAATCCGGGTAAGCGAGGGGCTCCCTTCTGTTTAAATCAACAAAGGAAAGTTAGAAAAAACAGAGGAGGAGAAAGAAAACATACCGACAAAAGATATAAGGAAGAAATTCGGTAAAAGTGTTAGAATTCTGTCCATTTCAATGCCTTCTTCAAGGCGTTGATTTAGAGCATTCTCTAAGTCCAGGATGGTGGCCTTGTCTTTCTCGTCCTAGTTGGAAGCCTTGGACTCGGCAATTCCGACAGCCAGCTGGTTGGCCTCCAGATCTTTTTGGAGCTTCACATTGATCTTGTGAAGTTCCATGTTCTCCTTTCAGAGGTTCTCGGCATTGCCGCCATCTTCAGCTATTTGTTTGGCTTTCGCCAAAGAATCTGAAAAGCAAGGAAAATGAAGAATTAAAAACTTGGAAAATGACTTAGAAAATTTTCTTACAAAACCAGCTGTGCGAAAATATAAATTTACCTGTTGATTCTTTCAGCTCATGCCGAACGGAGGCCAACTCCGAGTCTTTCTCTTCAAGAATGTTAAGGAGAGTTTTCACCTCCTTATTTTTTATGGTAAGTTTGCTAAAAACTTCCATTTTAATATTCTCGGCAGTTTGCTGAAACATGAAAAAGATACATATCGCTTAAGTAAAAAAACAAGCAAGGTCACGGATAAAAGCATCAAGTAAAAAAAGAATACATTTGGCAAAATGCTTGGGGGCTAGAGATATTACCTAGCTCATTTTTGGGAGACTTGCCAAGTTCTCATTAAATTCCTTTACATAGTCTGCAAAGAGAATTCCCACGTGGCAAAGGCCGTCTTGGATGATCTGCCGAGGCGAGAACACGTAATTATTCCTAACTATAAGTCCGCCTTGCGGCCAAGGACAAATTAAGGGAGATGGAGCAAAGTACTTTGTCGCCCACGGATGAATATATCCGTATTCGTCAAAGTGATCTTCTTGTTTTACCTTGAATTCCGGGTCAAAGTTGGGAATGGGCTCCTTCTTCGGGATATTCGAAGGGCCTCCCACTTCCGGCTCCACCCTTTCCGCCCTTTCCCTCGCGTCCGACTCCGGCGCAATGGGCTGGTTGGACTGCAAGGGGTATTCTTCTTCCCTTGCAGCCAAGTTTTCCTCCTCCGTCGCAGTTGGAGTGTTAGGTGCAGTAGCAGGAGAGGGTTGTGCTCCTGTCCTAGCAACATACTTGTGTTTCTTCCGGCTTTTTGGCTTCAAAGTGGTAGGAGCCAGGCTAGAAAGAAAAATTCTAAGAAGTAAGAATTCCGAGAAAGAAAGTTCATGCAATAAAAATCATAGAAAAGGAAAAAAAAACCCGAGATTTCTTTACCTGGATGTTACGACGGCAACACCGTCAAAATCAATCATGTCCGGAGTGGCGGAAGGCTTCTTGCGCTTTCGTCCGCCTGCAAAGTGGCACGCATTGCGTCCAACTTAGCGTCAGTGGCAAGCTCCTCCTCAGTAAGATCGAGAAGCTGTAAAATAAGCAAAGTCCGCGTAAAGTCAAATATCCGAGAAAGAGGAAAACCAAGAAAATACACAAAGAGAGAATTTTACGTTTGGAGCTGGATTACCAGCATGATACATTTGTCGGATCTCTTCATACTGGTCCCGAGTGGAAACCAGTTGGTTTAGCCGCTTCTTGAGGTCTCTTTTCGACAACGCCTTGTTTGTCGCCCTCAAGGTGTCCTCTGTGCCCGAGTACTCGCACAGTAGTTGTTTGCCGTGATGGGTCAAAGGCTAAATTCGCCTTTCTAGCCAACACAACATGGTTTCTATACCGGTGAGAGGAGGGGAGGCGGAAACAAGCTTGGCGATATGCCGCTTGATCCTCATCAGATATGGCGGCAGAGTCTGGACCGCGTCCACTTCCCAATTGTCTTGGGGAGTGGCCACGGAATTCATGAAAGGTGGAATTCCTGTCTCCTTTCCACGATATGGGACATCGGAGTGATAAAAGAAGGAACCCGTCCAGAATTTGACGTATTCTGAAGTTTTGATTTTCGGGAACCAATCTTCCCTAAACCTACGAAGGGTAAAGGAGATGGTTCCACAAGTGGGGAGAGTTCCCTCAGAGGGGTTGCACTTTACTCTAAAGCAATATTTCCAGAAGTACCCCTCAAAAAGGGCTTGAAACCCGGCAATAGAGTTGAAAGTAAGACTGTGCAGATGAATTTGGTAATGGTTGAGAATTTGAAGAAAGAAGGCGGATGGCGGAAAACTCATACCTCTGTTTATGTGCGAGGCAAGGAGAACCCGTTCGCCGGATTTCAGAGAAGGCTCCAAGTCCTTCTCGTCGTACCGCCATTTGCCTTTCAGCACGAACCCCTCCTCCTCCATTGACGGAAGAAGGGTTGGAAACCACATTGTAGTGGCTCCAATTCCCGGAGTTTTCCTCCGTTTCTTCCTCACCGCCGGTGGTGTTAGGGACGGCGACCTCCTCACCGCCGATAGTGGTGTTTCCCTATGTGGGCTCGTCGACGAGAGACGGAGGAGGAGTTGATGAGGACGGCACGTCCTCGGACGTGGGAGGCAGATCCCCGCGAGCTGAATCGCCGGCGTGCTTGCGGTGGCGCGGACAGGGGAGTCCAGTTGCGCGTCTAGGTCGTTGATGATTGACTCGATGTCCAAGGCGGCATTGGTCGCGTCCGCGGCGCGGGGAGATTCTCCGTCAACAATTTTCGGGCGGCGCGGCCGTGAGCCGGATCCTCCGATGGTTTTTTCGGGGAACGTGAAGAAGCTCGCTCTCTGATCTTACTCGCTCAGGATCTGGTTATGACGCTGGAGGCTTGATGTCAGACCCCGGACCCAGAGATATACATACTGTTATGTGCTCCTAGTCATGGACCCACAAGGGCTTCAGGGTTACCAGCCCTGGCCGCAACAAACAACGGCAGGCAGACCGAATTCATCGGCACGCAGGCCGGATCACCAAGGTCTACTACTCCTTGTATCCATGCTAGTCATAACCAATTATGCATAACCAAGCGTCCACGAGTCGGATGAAACTGAAGGAACGGGACCAAAGTTATACAGAGCTGCTATGTGTCCAGAAAGTGCAACAACAATCGAGGGTTACTGGGGTTACCTCGCCCCAGGCCGAATCACATCGGCAGGCGGGCTCGGACATGGATCATCGGCTCCACAACCCCTCGACTGCAACAACTATCCATGCATAGCCCAAACCGTATAACAATGAGCTCGAAACCAACAACTGATCAAAGCAACACTCTAGACATGGAAGCTATATTAAACAGGTGTTACTAGAGTATAGCTTACAAGCAGAGGTCACACGACCCAACATTACATCAGACAAGGGAAGGCAAATTATGTTGCTAACCAACAAGAACCAAAAAGGCCTAAGAGGCCGCAACATAAGGCGACGTCCCAGCCCATAGATTCCAGGCTGCTACCTAGGAACCCCAAACTACTTGTCGATGTCCACGTTGAATCACCACCGAACTGAGGAACTCCACCTGAACCAAGTTGAAGCAAACATGATTAAGGGAGGTACTCAACAAGAGTTAGTTAACCTATTATATATCTGCATTTTTTAGAAGGAGTTATGAAGGTTATTTTGCATAAAGCCATCTTTGTTTTCCAAATTGAGGAAGGGATAGCACGTCTCATGGAGTATTTTGAAAATAGATGAGGAAGCTACTCAACTACCGATGTCATCATCTTTTTAATCCACGAATATCATTTCAGCACCTCGTGCTTCAAAGATCACCACCTCAAGTTGTTCTGGTAACTCATGCTACAAGGTAACCCCTCTCGGCATCTCCGAGGAGGCATCCTTCATTCGTTATCAACAAGTTTTAGTCATTCCATTCAAGTTATCTATGATCACAGAATCCGTCACCAAGTCGTCCTTAACCGCGTACACGACTTTTCGAAAAGATTTAACCCTGCAGGGGTGTACAACTTTAACCACACGTACTAACCAACTCTTAATGCCATTACATTAGCACTATTTCGGGAAGTGCCGACAGATGGAGGTTGACCATGACCTTTCCCTTGCTTCGCCTATTCCATGAGTCGCTCCGAGTAGAGATGGACCGCCAATAGGGAGTGGCCATCTCCTGCCGGGTCTCTATCGTTGTGCGCAATGCTCGACGGTTACATACCCACAGAGCGTCGATACATCCCCACATCCTTGTTTTGAAAAGGTTTTTAATATCGCCGCCAATCCAAATGGAAATCCCGAACTAGGCAACTCATGGAACAAACTAGACAAGTTGAGACCGAGGGGAATCTAAGCCCCCTGTGGATGCACGCTCAGTTTTGGCTCGAAGACGAGAACTCTCTCCTAGGAGCATGAACGAGACAACCACCACAGACCCTCTGTGGTCTCGTCATCCACATCTTTAAATCATGTTAATCAAATTCTCTTAAATTTCTACAACATCCTACCATACTAGATTCATTCGCAACTCTGATTCATCAACCGGATGGAGCAGAGATAACAAGCATGTATGACTAAGCACAACATATTTAAGGCTTTGGCGATGAACACAATCAAACCTATGGCTGCTAGGAGTAGTGGATCAGGATAAGTAGACTATGCATGGAATAGGAGAACTCTAACTACTGACACAAGATACATTGGAATCGGATGCAATGTACGAGAATCAAAAGTCTTTCGAAATCATATATGGGCAGATAAGAGGTTATGCTTGCCTTGATTCAAGAAAACCAGAGAAAGGCTTCAGGAATAAGTGTTTGACTTGTCGGTTAGGATCAAGTATTCTCCATTGGAGTTGTTGGCCTTCTCTTCGGGAGTCACGTTCTACAAAGGGGAAACAAACACCGAAACAAGAAAAACAACAATCAACACATGACATCGATGCAATGCGCAATATGTATGCATGAGCGCAATATGTATGCATGAGCAAGTTAATGCACTTAAATAAAGCCCTAAACATGTTCGATGGGTTGCTAGGGTTTGTATGTCAGTTATAAAATTTTATTGAAATTATCCCGAAATAGACTCTTTTGTTGAAATTATCCCGAAATAGACCCCGAAGGGGCACTTCGGGCAATTCTAAAAGTGAGACTAATTGAAATTGCTCAAATGGGTTTGAAAACATCATAAACAGGTTGCATTTGTCATTTTGAGAAATTTGGTATATAATTTTTAATTTTCTAATTTTAGTGAATAAAAACTTATTTTTCTATTTTTAAATGATTTAAATAATATTTAAATAATGCTCATTTTTGAACTTTGTCAAACATGTGTAAAAATGATATAAACAGATAGCTTACATTTTTATGAACATTTCCATCCTTTTATTTTATTTTTCTGAATTACAGATTAAAAGATATTGAATTTATAAGTTTTGATTAAATTCTGTAATTATTAAACATTTTCTGGAAATAAGAAAACTGGATTATGACGTCAGCGTGACGCAAACATGACGTCACCTGCCCTGTTCTTCAGGGAAGAACCTCCAATCCGCGAATTGCGCGCGCAATTCGTGAATCAAATTACATCACGAGGAAGAGGAGGTCGAGGGGAACCTAGGAGCGGCGGCGATTGACCGTATGGTCACCGGAAAACTTGCCGGCGACGAGGTGGCGTGGCGGCGGCCACAGATGCACGGCGTTCGGGAGGTTGCAGAGGGAGAGGGAGGAAGGAAAGGGCACCCACGGGTGCGGGGGCTCACCACGATGCTGATGGTGGGGTCGGGGAAGCCAGGGGAGGCCGGAGGCGGCCGGAATCAGGCACGGCGGCCGTCGACCGGAGTTGGAGGAGACGCAGCTATTACCCTCCTCCGGCGCGTCCTGGCAAGCGAAGATTGGCGAGGAGGTTCAGGAGCTCGAGGCGGAGCTCCCGGTGGTCAAATCGCTGCGGGGCTGCCGAAGTCGACGGTGCGCGGCAACGGTTTCTCCGGCTAGGGTTTGGGTTCGGAGCTCAGAGGGGAGGCAGAGAGGGAGGGAGAGCAGTAGAGAGTGCGGGAGGAGAGGAGGCGATCAAGACGCCTCTCCTCTCTAATCCGTGCGAGTGAGAGAAGTAGGAGGTGGCAGAGGGCAGCGGCGACGTCGACACGCAGCTGCTCCTACTGTCCGGAGGTAGAAGACAAAGCACGATTTGCAAAAACTCCCAGAAACTCCACGAAACACACAGAAAGGTCCTTTCCTCTTTAAAAACTGAAAAGAAACATGGTTTTCGAGGGCCTTTTTGCAAACAAAAAAATTGGCAAAAATAAGATTTGAAAACCTCGTCAAATTTCCAATCACACCATAACTTTTTTTTGGTGAAATTGAAATATTTTTCAGTTCAAAATTTTGAAACCCACATTAAGTAGTTTTTATGGAATTTTTCTCAATTTCCATTTAAATTCAAAATTTAAATTGGTTCAAACATGATTAAATTTTTGTTTAATGCATGCATGAGATGAACACAACACCACACACCCTAATTTAGCAAATTTGGGATGTTACACTTGAGGAATAAGAGGGAGCGAAATATGAACCGGAGGCTCCGAGGCGGCTATTTATAGCCGAGGCGCGCTGAGATTCGTTACAACGGCCATTTTAGCCGTTGGATCATCGACGCGTGTCACTCCCGTGAATTCCGGGAAACGAGGGGACGGGGTGATAATGGCTATCTCCTCGTTTCCCGAGAGAATCTGTCAGAGGATACGTTTCAGGGTTTTGACTGAACCCAAACGTGTGTGATGTCTTACGTCACGAAGTTCCTTCTCCATGAAGGCTTGTGGAAGAAAAAGCTGGATTTTGGTGAAATCCGAGTTATATGTTATGAAGTTTTTGGAAAAAAAGAAGAAACAAGACAAAGCGCCAATATTTTTCAGAAAAGAATGCAAATTGACGGAAGGTGGGACTATCCATCCCAATGGGCACTTTCTTTATACTAAATAGTTGTGTGAGCTGTTTAAGATTACAAGTGTGCCAAAAGATTTAATCACGAGGAAATTATTTTCTATATCACTGAAATAAATATCATGGGAATGGTATAATTTATTGGATGATTCACATTTGCTGGATTTGAAGGAGCTTACATCTCTCTTCTATTTCAAATTTTATCCTTTTGATGGATACAAAATCGTAATTTTATTTATATATTTTTGGCCTCGTGATGGAGAAAGTATCGCCGAACCTGGGGGGGGGGGGGGACATTAATGCTTAAATTCCCCAATCATAAGATTCCTAAGGATATTATGATTAATTATTTTTATGCAGGGCTTTCACGTCATTACAAGGACCTTCTTGATGCCTCTTCTAACGGTTCCTTCACGCTTGAGAAGATTGATGCTAAATGAGATCTTATTGAAAGAATTCAACGCAATACTGAAGATTAGGAGATAGACAAAGGTAAATAGCAAGGTATAAACTATGAATATGATTGCATTAAGTTTTTGCTCAACTCTTTTTTAAAATATGCTTAGTGCTAATTATGGGCTCGATTCTCAAGTAATTTTTTAATTTTGCAAAACCTTTGCCTCTTATGTTAGTATTCCTAAAGTGAAGTGGGAGAAGTATCATGAACCTTATAAGTATAATATTAAAGAGAAACAATTCTCTAGTAGTGAAATGCTTGTTAACACTGTTGATCATGTTTTACCTATTGTTCACTTTGAGAAATTGCCTTTTCTAGTTAGAGTAAAAGAACATTCTTTTGCCAATGATATTGTGAAAAAGAGTTGTAAGAAAGGTATTGAACCTGAATATCAAATAATTGTGGAACCTATGGTTGCCATGGTTAGATCTTGTTGCTGAAAATGTTGATGGTTGTGTTATATATTTCTGTGAGGCTGCCTCTAACCTAGTGGCACCTAACATTATAGATGTGTTATTGGATCAAGTGCAAGTGTCATACCTTTTTCTCTCTATTAAGAAACAGTGAATGAAATTGCTCCGTGTGAAATTGAAGACATTAATGTTACTATTCAGCTTGCCAACAGAAAGACTATTTCACCAACGGGTATTGTAAGAGATGTTGAAGTTCTTTGTGATAAAGTAAAATACCCCGCCGACTTTTTAATACTGAAAGCAAAGTAAGGGCACCTAGAGGGGGGGTGAATAGGTGCTACGACCAATTTTAATTTTTCTTAAAGTTTAGGCTTGACAAGAAGGTAAATTCTCTAGATAGTGCAACTAGTGGTGAATTTACCTATATGACAAGGCAAGTAATTAATGCAACAAGTACGAGTAAGTAAAGAGAGGGAGGAACGAGGTAACCGATGGAAGCACACGGAGACACGATGTATTTCCGAGTTCCTCCTTTTTAGGGGAGTACGTCTCGTTGGAGGGGTGTGATCTCGCCACAAAGGCCTACTCAACGCCACTAAGGCCTCACCCTATTCTCCGATGAACTTCGCCACAAAGGCCTAGTTCACCTTCCACTATAGAGCCCCTTTGAGGCGGGGATCAAATCCTTTACAAACAACTTGGGGCACACACCCACAACTTAATTGGGGGCTCCCAACTCTTCTTGAATCACCACAAGAACAAGGAGCTTAGGTTATCCACAAGAGGAAACCCTAAGCAAAGATCTCTCAAGCAAATGAGAGGGAAATGAAAATCCGGTTGGTGAAGATGTAGATCCGGTGGTCCTCCTTCTATCCTCAAAGAATCAACGAGTTTGGGTGGAGGAGGAAGGAGATCTTGCTAGTGGGTGAGCTCCATTAACGGTGTCTTCAATGCTGGGGAGAGCTAACCCTTGGAGAGAGAAGTGAGGCTCTATTTATAGCCTCCAACAAAACTAGCCTTTTTTCAGCCAGATTTCGACCAGCCCGGAATGGTCCGGAATATTCCGGACCCCCGGAATAATCCGGAGCAATCCGGATGCCAACAGAGCAAAATCCCGTTGTGGCCGGAATGGCCCCCGGAATTTTCCGGATGCTAACAGAACAAAAACCCGTTGTGGCCGGAATGACCCCGGAAAATTCCGGCTGCCGGAATCTTCCGGAATATTCCGGATTGCAATAGAGCTTTTTCCCATAGTGGCCGGATTATTCCGGATGAATTCCGGAGCCCGGATTGGCCCGGAATTTTCCGGGCTTTCCTTTGAAACTCTGTTATTGGCCAGGAAAAAAACCATTTGATCTTCGAATTCTTCACCATTTCTTTGACACCGTATACGTGCTGAATTAAGACCTATTACTTTGACAAAAAAGCACGTACGGTTAGTAGCCTCTTTATGTTGTTAGCAAACACACAAAACAGCGAGATATCGAGTATGCACTTTCAATCTCCCCCTTTTTGGTGTTTGATGACAACATAAAGATTTCACGGGGATAGATCAAAAATAACTAAAGAAGTGGTGTCTAAAAAATAGACGGAGTGTTTCCTTGATGTGTGTCGTGAGACACACACTTCATAGGCTTTGCTCCCCCTATGTTTTAAACACCAAGCCGACAAAACAAGTTCACATATCATGCATAGATAAAGATAGACCATAATAGTGCGCAAGATAATAATAACATAACCACGGGAAGGGTGACACGAATACGTCACGAGGTTCCACACACATAGTACGAAGTTTTAAAACGAAGAAATGAAATAAAGATACCGGAGCACAAGCCTATAAGATCGAAATCAAAAGCAAAAGACTTGTGCCCCAACCCTTGGAAAGCCCGTGGAATCCTAATATGGGGACTCCTTCTCCCCCTTTGGCATCAAGACGCCAAAAAGGGACAAAGAGTCCACTAGTGCCCCAAGAGATCACTCCATGTCGTCATCTTCTCCATTGCCTTCCTCATCATCTCCTTCTTCCTCACCATCACGTCCTCCAAGCCCAGCAGAATCAAAGTCGTCTTCATCATTGGAATACTCCTCCTCATCAACATCCGCTGGAGGAACCCCAAAGTAAAAGTCATCATCATGGATCTCCGGCATCTCAATGGGGACAAGATCAGCAGCAGCAAGAGAAGGAGGATCGTCAGGAACTTCATAACTAGCAGCCCTGCGGTCGGCGTTCTGAATACGCCTAGTCTCCTTGGCCAACTCACGAGCCTCATGGGCAATGGCCCTAGTGTCCTTGCACATGTTGAACATAGACTTGAAGAACTTTGCAATTCCACTAGAGGGACGCTCAGGAATGCCACTGGAGGAAGCAGAAGGAGTGGCCGAGGGGGACTTGGACTTCCCTTTAGCAAACTCTGGAATCTCATCACCATTGATCAACCGAGGAGCCATCTTCTTGCACTTGATCACCTCATAGTTTTCCATGACCTCAATCCCTACCTTGGCATTGATGAACTTATGAATGAGTGGGCCATAACCGGGCTTCCTCTTCTCCATGACCCCTAAGCAAATCTCCCGGTAGATGAAGTCCATCACGTCAATCTTCCTTTGGTTCTTAGGCCTAGTGAGGAACATGAGGTTCACCATGAAGGCCCTAATAGCGGAGAAATCACCGGCCTTGACCACAATGGAGGCACGGAAGATCTTGGAGAGCAAGTTGTAGTAGGGTTACATGTTGGAGTTGAAAGGCTTAGTCTTGCCTTTGAAATTGGGAGGATAGCAGAAATCCAAGCTCGAGATATCATACTCAGGGGCCTCATGAATCTTGTAACCATGATTAGCATAGGTGGCAGTCCAGGTGTAGCCCAAGGCCTCAGCAAACTCAGACAAGTCACCGGTGATCTTCTCCTCCCCGACCATCCAAGTCATGGAGCGCTTTGCATCACCCGTAGCGTGGAGAGTGCAATAGAACTGAGCAATCAACTCCGGGCAATACTCACTCTCGGTGTTGTCAAACAGAGGAATCAGACCAAGCTTCTCCAAACAAGCATGCACATGGCGGAGCTCAGAGTTCTTGTACCCATTGTAGACGTCCATGTCCACTTGGGCTTGCACACAAGTAAGGGGCTGCTGGGTAGAATAGAACTCATTCCAACACTTGAACTGCAGATTTGTCCAGAACCGAGGATCCTCACAGGTGGAAACAGGGAAACGGTACGGGTTCTTCCGCTTGATGTACTTCCACTGAGGGATAGAACAAACTTTCAGATCAATATCAGGAACCCTTTCAGTGTTGTCATCCTCATGAGTCCCACGAGAGCTGGAAGAACGTCCTCTGATCGGACGAGTACCCCTTGAAACGGTTTGCTTCCTTTTCAGACCAGTACGAGCTCCAGGACCTGAGAATAGAGGACAAAGGAGTAGCAAAGATAAGTGCATATGCCATACGGGTCAAAGGAACTCCAAAAGGTTTGGTGTAGTGCAAACATTCGAATTTCTGGCAGCATCCGGAAAATTCCGGAGTGGTCCGGATTATTCCGACTGGGCCGGAATGGTCCGGAATATTCCGGCTGGGCCAGAATTTTCCGGAACAATTTCGGGCTCCTCGATTTGATTCAAGGAACTACCCAAAACTTCGAATTTTTGACTCAACAACTACACCAAACATCAAGGAATACCAAAAGATGAACCTAGAGTAGATCGACGTGCAGGAAATTGTGGGATGGTCACCATCTACGATTTGGATCTAAGTCTAGATTTGTTGAGTGGTTAGACTAGATCTAAAGATAACATGGCATCTAGGTAGTGATTGGCAAGATGAACACATTGATATAACTTGGAACTAGATCAAACCCTAGTTGATATTGCATCTAGAGCCAAAATCAACCAATCAAAACGAAAAATAATAGATGCCAAACAACATACCCTCCATGGTGATGTACTTGTCCAAAGGAGGGATCCAACAATCCTCCCTAGGGGCAACGGGGACGAAATCGACGAACAAAGGCGGCTAGGGCACGGGAGGAGAGAAAGGAGTGGAGGAAAACCGTCCACCCGTGCGTGCGGGGGGTATTTATAGAGGAAAACTGCCCATCCGGAATGGTCCGGAAATTTCCGGGGGTCCGGAATATTCCGGAGAATTCTGGAGGTCCGGAATGGTCCGGAAAAATCCGGATGGCCGGAAAATTCCGGCAGAAGCAGCAAACAGCTCCAAAAATTCCGGAGGGCGAGTTTTGAAAGGTTAGGAATGATGTGTTGATGTGTGGAGTACGGCATATGCATAGATGAACATGAGAGAGGACAAATATAGCAAAACACAAGAGGTTAGGTTTCCTAGTCTTACTTCTCGGGGAAAAACAAATAAGATCGAAATAGCAACGAGAAGTAGTATTCGAAAAAAAAACAATAACCACAAAATACCCAACTGAGAACCAACTCTTCACGTGGGAGGAGGTTGGTGGCCTAAGCCACCATGTAAGAGTTTATGGTATGCAACCGCGAAGATATATCTTGGGGGCATTGCCAATGCTCAACATTGAAGCTCACAATTCAACATTAGAAATAGAGAGATAACAATGATTTTTTGCTATGGGCATAATGGGGGGAGGGAGAACCCAATGTGTTAGGATAACACTCCCCCTATATCCATGCCTACACCTAAGCTCAAACACGTTTCATCTATAGGGGTGTGTGCAAGATCCTCAAGTCAAACTCCTAGAATCAATCACATTTAGTTCATTCCTCAAGAATAAGAATCTTGCATCATCAAGTGGCTTCGTGAAAATATCCGCGAGATTGTCCTTGGTGGGCACATAAGATAGTGCAATATCCCCTCTTGCCACGTGATCACGGATGAAGTGGTGGCGAATCTCAATGTGCTTCGTCCTTGTGTGTTGCACCGGGTTGTATGCAATCTTGATGGCACTTTCATTGTCACATAAAAGAGGCACTTTTTCCAAATGGACACCATATTCCTTAAGAGTTTGCCTCATCCATAACAATTGAGTGCATGCACTTGCGGCGGCAACATACTCGGCTTCGGCGGTGGAAAGAGATATGCAATTTTGCTTCTTCGAGGACCAACTTACAAGGGACCTACCAAGAAATTGTCAAGCCCCGGAAGTTGACTTCCTATCATCTTGATCACCCGCCCAATCAGAATCCATATATCCATTGAGAGAAAATTGTGCCCCCTTTGGGTACCACAAACCAAATCTTGGGTTATGAACCAAATAACGAAAGATCCTATGGACCGCCATCAAATGGCAATCCTTAGGATCCGCTTGATACCTTGCACACACACCTACACTCAAAATGATATCAGGCCTAGATGCACAAAGATAGAGCAAAGAACCAATCATAGAACGATAAAGATTTTGGTCCACATCCTTACTCCCCTTTGGATTACGAGAGAGATGACACTTGACTTGCATAGGAGATGTCTTGATCTTAGCATCTTGGAAGTTAAACCTCTTGATCATATCTTGGGTATACTTGGCTTGAGAGATGAAAGTCCCACGGGCCAATTGCTTGATCTCAAAGCCAAGGAAGAATTTAAGCTCACCCATCATAGACATCTCGAACCTGTCAGTCATAAGCTTAGAGAACTCATCATTGAAAGCTTGGTTAGTTGAGCCAAAGATGATATTGTCCGCATAGAGTTGGCATATGAAAAGCTCTCCCTTTACTCTCTTGGTGAAGAGAGTGGGGTCAATCTTCCCAACTTCGAAACCACGATCATCAAACAACTCTCTAAGGTGCTCATACCAAGCACGAGGTGCTTGTTTGAGACCATAGAGAGCCTTGTCAAGTTTGTAAACGTGTTTAGGAAAGTTGAGATTCTCGAACCCCGGAGGTTGCTTAACATATACCTCCTCTTTTAGTGGACCATTCAAGAAAGCACTTTTCACATCCATTTGTTGCAATTTGAAATTATGTGAGGAAGCATAAGCAAGGAGGATACGGATGGACTCAAGGCGAGCCACAGGTGCGTAGGTTTCATCAAAGTCAATGCCTTCAACTTGAGTGTAACCTTGAGCAACCAATCTTGCCTTGTTCCTAATGACAATGCCATTCTCATCTTGCTTGTTCTTGAATATCCACTTGGTGCCAATAACATTGTGGCAATCCTTGGGCTTCTCAACCAATCTCCAAACTTTGTTGCGTTCAAAGTTATTGAGCTCATCATGCATAGCTTCAACCCAATCGGAGTCCTCAAGAGCTTCATACACCTTCTTAGGCTCCACCATAGAGATATGAGCTTGATGCTCACAAAAATGAGCCAATTGCCTTCTTGTATATCTTCTAGTTTGAACATCCTCCAAGACCTTGTCATCTTGGGCATCAATTTGCTTCAAAGCTCTTCTTATCCTTTTGATGCGACGGGCTTCGATCTCCTCATTATTGCGAGGAGGGATCACTTGATCATCTTGATCATTTGGGTCCCCATCTTGACCAATTTGACCTTGATCATCATCAACATCTTCAACACTAGCTTCAACTTGAGGAGAGGATGAAGAGGATGGTTGATCTTGGTCTTGATCTTGACTCGCATTAGTGAGAGGAGTGGGTACGACTTGCGGAGTCACTTGATCAATGAGAGGAGGGTCTTGAATATGTTCTTGGTTAGGTGTAATAGTTGGCTCCTTGGCTTGATCTTCTAATGTAGAGGAGGGCTTCACTTGAGTAGAGCATAGTCCTTCTCGAGTCGCCATAAGGTGTCCCTCGATGGGGCGGAAGAATCCCACACCCATCCTTCCTATGGCTTCTTGAGGCATTTCAACATCTACATTTGAAACATGAAATTGCGCCACTTGGGAGCCGTCATTTTCCTTGAAAACCACACTACAAGATTCTATGACAATCTGTGAGGCTTTGTCATAGACTCTATAAGTGTGGGATTCGGCACCGTAACCAACAAAAATACCCTCAGTAGTTTTGGATTGAAATTTCGACAACCTAATACCCTTGATCAAGTAGAAGCACTTACAACCGAATACACGGAAGTAGGATACGTTGGGCTTGTTGCCGGTGAGGATCTCATATGGGGTCTTGCTCAAGCCTTTGCGGATGTAGAGGCGGTTGGAGGAGTGGCATGCGGTGGATATGGCCTCGGCCCATAAATATTGGGGAGAAGAGTACTCCGCCAACATGGTCCTTGCCATATCCAAGAGAGTGCGATTCTTCCTTTCGGCAACACCATTTTGTTGAGGAGTGTAAGTGGCGGAGTATTGGTGACGAATGCCTTCTTCACTAAGAAATTCATTCAATGTATAGTTCTTGAACTCCGAGCCATTATCACTCCTAATAGCCATGATTTGCACATTGTGTTGACGTTGTACTTCGTTGGAGAAGTCGATGATGGTTTGTTGAGTCTCACTCTTGCACTTGAAGAAATAAACCCAAGTGTATCTTGAATAATCATCGACAATCACCAAGCAATACTTCTTGCCGCCAAGACTTTCCTCGGGCACGACACCAAAGAGATCAACATGGAGAAGCTCCAAGATCCTCTTTGATGAGATAATAGTCTTGGCCTTGTGCACAATGTCATGCATCTTCCCTTCAACACACGACCTACAAACGCGATCCTTTGCAAAGGAAACATTTTCTTTTAGTCCAACAATAAGGCCACCTTTGTGAAGACTTTGCAAAGTTCTCATGTTGACATGGGATAGGCGGCGATGCCACAACCATCCCAAGTACGCCTTCCCGAAAAGACACATTGCTTGAGTGTTGGTTGACTTCGAAAAGTCCACCACATACAACTCATTTTCAACATGTCCCACGTGAGAGACGTCAAGAGTCTTGCTCCTCAAAAGGACCACAATATCACCATCAAAAAAGACGGAAAAACCCATCTTACTTAGAGAGCGGACGGAAAGTAAATTATAACCAAGGGATTCGACAAGCATGACGTTCACGATAGTGATATCGGGAGCCACCACAACCTTGCCGAATCCGGATACCTTAGACTTGGACGAGTCCCCATAAGTGACGGTTGCTTGGATGTCATTTGGTCGCAACTCCGTCACTAGTTCTTTGCTTCCGGTCATATGATTAGTGCACCCACTATCGAGAATCCATTTATTCCCACCGGAAGCATAGCCCTGCAAGAGATCATTGACTAGTGTTAGGACCCGAGATGGGTCCCTTCATGTTAGCAACAAGGGTCTTTGGGACCCAAATAGTATAGTCAATGAAACCCTCAATAGGACCAACATATTTAGCTTGCACAACACCATAATAATCAACATATAAGAAATGGTGTGGATTGTTAGTTCCCGCGGAGGTGCTACGAGTAGTGGTGTCCCTCATGACTGTCGTGGGATAATCACGGCAGATGTTACCGGGGGTAACTGATCTTGGGGCAAGACGACACAGGCGTTTGGGAGAGGGTTTAGCTCAGAGGAAAACATGATGATACTCGATCTGGCAGCCGGCAATCAAGTCGCCGAGTCTCCGATCTTGATATATTAACTCAACTCTCGTGTTACACTGGATGCTCGATATCAAGCGATATTGCTAGAACTCTTGGATCTCTCTTAACCTAACTTAGGGGCCGGTTTATAAAGCACCCGAACCCCCTGGCTTGCCCTCCAAGGCGCACCCTGAATCCTACCCGGACACTGCGTATAAAACCCTAACTTTCCTTACCGTAACCCACAACCCGGGTTACGAGGCCTACAATCCTGGGCCTTCTAGAAGTTCTTTTATCCTTAGCCGGATCTTGCACAGCGTCCTTTGGGCCGAATTACACCTTGGAGTTGGCCTACCGGGTTATCATCCCTCCATCAGTAGTCCCCAGAATAGCTTGAGCTTCACAGGATCCTCTTTGAAGCACACGCTATTCCCTGCAAAATTATCAAACTTACAAGTTCAATGGAGGCCGGGTTACATTGCTTTGATAAACAACTAGGCCTAACTCCACGGCGGCCATCTAGTAACCCGGCTTTTTCCAAATCCCTTGCCTAACTTTCCGGGCCAGCGCCTTGACAAAAATGTCAAAGATCCGGCTTGTTTTACTCGATAATTGACCCTGATGTTGCGGAGAAGATCTCCTTCTCATTTTTGTCCGGATATCCCGGCTAGCACTTAAAGCATATCTCACAAAATCCGCGCAAACAACCGTTATCCCAAAATTTCCGGCTTCCACCCGTTGGAACAAGTTTATCCGCCCGCACCTTATAAATAGATGCCCAGAGGATAACCTAGACCCCAACATTTCATTCCAGCTCCTTCTCCTTTCTCACTTCTCGAGCCCGCGCAACACCGCCGCAGGAACTCCGAGCTCACCACCGGAACAAACCGCCGCCGGCCACGTTCGTCTTCAAACCACTCCGTGCCGCCGCCAAGCTCCGCCGCCGCGCCCTCATCTTGCCCATCGGAGGTTGCAAAGGGGCATTCAGATCACACCATCTGCCGCCGCCGCGTTAGACTCCAATTCCTTCCAGTAAGTTCCTTGTATTCATTAATTCAGTCTTGCAATTTTTCGATTTACTCTGGATTGGATCTAGGTCAACCCGCGGGCCGCTTTTCTTGTGGCACCGGATTAAGTTGCTTAGACGCTTGCTAGCTCGTCCAATAGCCTGATTGATGATCACACACCACCCTCCTACCATTATTAATCATCAATTTCTTCATAGAATCGTCCGGAAGTTTTCCAATCTAGATCCATTTCATCCCAATTTTCCGCGCATGTCATTGACACCCGGAAAATCCTCCTCTTCCGGCTCTTTTGCTTGCAGTAGATACATGGGCAATCATCTGTCTTCCTCAAACACCTTTCAATACGTAAGTAACCAATAGTTTCTATAATTACACTTGATACCCGAATACCTTGTAATCTTCACCTCATGGCATGATACCCGGATAATTCTTAGTTTTCATATCTTCTCGATACTTCGTGTATATACTCGGATAACCCAATATTTCTGAGTTTCATTTCCTGTATCTTTTTTCCTCGTATTTTGCAGGTTGATCCCATGGCTCCCAAAAGGCAAGGGAAACAGCCGGCCCAGGCGAAGACAACCCAATCCATATCCGCCAATTGGGGGCGATCCACAGTCACAAAGGCCAAGCTGGAAGAGCTGGCCGAGTTGGGGGTCCTTCCCTCTCAGAAGGACATCCATTGGAGGGCGCCGGGTGACGAGACCCGGCCCACACCTGCCAAGGATGAGGTAATCTGTTTCATAGAGCATGTGACCCGGGGATTCCGTCCTCCGGGTCACCCTTTCTTTCGTGAGGTCTTGAGCCATTATGGCCTCAGGATATTTGACATAGGGCCTAACTCTATGTTGAATATTACTCACTTCATTGTTTTGTCCGAATCATACTTGTGCACTCCGCCAAGTTTGGCTCTCTTCATCGAACTTTTCCAGTGCAAACCGTGCCGCGAAAGCGGTGACGGAGCACTCCTTGCTTGCGGCGGAGTCTCTATCCAACGCCGCAAGAATTCTCTAATGCCACCTCTTACTCTTAACTCCCACGTCAAACACTGGCAACTCTCATACTTTTATTGCCGGGACACCTCCTCACCCGGCGAAAAGAGGTTGCCGGGTTACTCAGAGGGCCTTCTTGACATCTCCGAGAAATTCAATGCTTTCGCCCCTGACTCGGACAGGGAAGCAATCCTGCCCTTACTAGCTAGAATAGCCGTCCTCTTCGCCCAAGGTCTTCTTGGGCTCAACTTAGTGAAAACTTGGGTTGATTTCCGGATCCAACCCAATTCTATCCGCACCAAATTGATGTGCGAGTACTCGGGGCATGCCACGGACGCACTCCGATATTCCACCAAGAGCTTTGCAGCCGGCGATACCAACAAAACCATCAAAGGCTTCCTGACGGAAAAACTGGAAGTCATAAAGAACATCGCCGGGTTACCTCCATTTACTCGGGAAAATCCGGCTCCAGCGGTAAGACCCGATACTCATAAGCTTATTTCCACACTTTGACTAGATATTGCTTTTAACTCTCACTTTCATCTTTTTGTCTCAGGCTGATGACCCTTTCTGGAAAGTTGAAACCTCCCCCCCTCCAGAGACCCGGAAGAGGAAGACGAGCCGGCCAATGATGATGAAGGTTCTTATCCGGATCTTGTATCATCTTTACTTGTATCATTTTCCTCCCATTTTAACTTTTTCCATCAATACATACTCGGCTCGCAGGGCTGGAGGACGAAGAAGAGAAGGATGAGGACGACCCGGAGGCCACCGAATCTGATCAGGAAGTAACAGTCGGGGCCAAGAGGAAAGCCAGAGGAGTGGTTTCCAAGGTTCCTTTCTATTCTATATCCTCTGAACCTTACTCCTTCGATATCATGCGTAGACTTAACCAACAGTTGTCACACTCGTCACACTTGAAGGACTCTCTCCCGGCCAAACATAGGGTGACCCGGAGTTCCCCGGGTGACGATCCCCTTAATCCTGGTATCACCACCTCACCAGTCCACCGGGTCGGTACTCCTCCACCTCAATCCTCCAAATCCCCTCAGCGTCACCCATCTCCCAACCATCCACGTGCCGGGCAATTCCGGGTTCCTCTATCGGTCCCTTTGACGTCTTCATCTGCTTCCAGCAGCGAGCTCCCGCCGGATTACGCTGTAAATACCGGGTAAGTCTTTGCTATATAACACCCTTTCATACCTGACAACTTTCAATCACTGTTTGCTAACTGCCTTTCTCCCTTTTCTTTAGCGCTCAAGTCACAATTAGTGACCCGGAGAACATGGAAACGGATAGCCAGAAGGCGGAGGAACCAACTGATAATGCGGACGCCGCAGCTGGTGATGAGGCTGAAGACGTCCAAGAACAAGATCCTTTTAATGACCCGGCCCGACAAGAAGCCGGGTCTCCAAAATCGTCTGAAGACGTGGATGAAGAGATTGAGATCCAAGAGACGAGGACGGGTTCCCCAAACCCGGAGAACCAGACGGTCCGGGTCTCGACCCCAAAATCAGGAAAAACTCTTCATCCAGAGGCTCAAGCTGCCGGTTCTTCTGGCACCAAGCCTGAAGACATGACCTTCCCCCAGATGCTTAGTGCCCTTCATACCTTAAGGGCCAAGGAAGAGAATATCCTGTAAGCTTTGATAGCAAAACATGAGGTAAATCCGAACAACATTGCTTGTATCCTTATCTAGTCCCCAAGTTCCGGGTGAATTTCTTGATAATTTGCCTGGAACTTCACAGTATTTCCGACTAATTTATCCCTGTATCTCCACTCAGGACTTCGTGACCCAGTCTGAGAAAAAATTGGCTAAGGCCACCAAGCGTATTGAAAAGGAGGTGGCTCTGCATGAGGAGGCCGAGGCTGAGGCCAGGAGGAGTGGGAAGATTATGAGAAAGTATAGGAGGAGGGCTCATGCAGCTGAAGATAGTCTGGTGAACCTTTCCGTCCAGATTGCTGATACGTATCGCGCTTTGCTCGGTATGACTCTTAGCCTAATATTCATAACCCGGGTCATCCGTCTGACACATAGCCGGGTTTCCTTACTCGTGTTTTCATTTCTTTCTGCAGGTCCGGATGAAGTAATGTCGGAAGAAGATGATATTGCCAAGCTGAAGACCATCAAGAGCGTCATCCGGCAACTATGTGCCGGAACCAAATGGATCCTTGAAGAACTACGGTGGCCGGGTGTTGGGCACGTCAACCTGAAGAGGATGCTGGATGCCTGCTCCACTATTCCCGAGTGGATTTGGCATTGGAAACGCTCGTCCTGCCGGGTTGGGGTAACCCGGGGGCTAGCCCTGGCGAAAGCTTACTTTCCCAAGCTAGAGCTGGCCAAGCTGATGGTCGGGTTTCCGGAATTCAACCGAGATGGGTCCAAATTTTCCCCGAAGGATTTCAAGGCCATCCAGAAAGAAGTCCGTTACTCGGCAAGCGTGATTGCTGACAGCTTGGAGCTCAATTCCATTGTCCCTTCCTATGATGCTGATGGTGAAGCGATTAAGTCGGATCTTCCCAAGCCGTATGATATGCTAGCCCGATGGAAGGAGGAAGCCGCCAAGTTGAGGGAGGAAGCTGCAAAAAAGAAGGCTGAAGCCGACTCTGCGCCTGCCACTTCCACACCAGTCGTCCCTCCTCCTGCGCGAGCCGGCAATGCTGCTGATCCGGGTGCTGCTGCCACCAATAGTAATAGCAAGGGCAAGGAGAAGATGGACAACACAACCCAGAATACCGAGTGATACCTGCTACCTAATGCTGTGCCATATGCGTCAGTCGGTCAATAGGTCGTTTAAACAATTATTTCTTGATGATGCGCCTGTGAGCCATTGATGCTGGTACCGAATTTTGTAATGCACTTTAAGTTCTTGATACGCCTTGTGCCTCTTCTGGCCTCTGGATGAACTTGATATTTACCTGGTTTTTGAGTTTATTCTTGATATCCGACTTTCTTTATGGTTCCTTTTGTGAGACTCGGTTTCCGAGTTTCATGGATTTTGACAAGCGGACTTTTCTCTAAGTCCCCAAGTCCCCAAGACAACTAAGCAACTTTTCCTTTTTTCAAAAATCCCCAGTCCCCGAGACCCAAAATGCCGAGTCTGGGATGTGTGGTTTTTCCAAGGGAACAAGTTGTTTGATGCTAAGCCCAAGCCCAGAGCCGTTTCACATAGGTATTGAAGTTATGCTTGATAAATGTTGAGTTTCCGGCTATTAGCCCTGTACTCTGCATAACTTGTGGTTTAGATGACCCTTTTGACTATCTTGTACTGTAAGCCGGCTTTCGCGTGGATACCATATTGTTACATCTATACGAAAACAGGGTCAGGCAAGTCCCATTGGGCTTCATGGCTGATTGTAATCGTAAGCGAGCAAATCATGCCACTTTAGTGCGAGTCACATCGAGCTTAAGTAAGAAAAGTCAAGAAAATTTGGCTCCTTTGTCCGGTTATAAGATTGCAGCCGTACTCGTTTGCGAGTAATCGGCCCTTATAACTCATAGGCATCAAGGCCGGGTCATTGAGTTTGTAACTGTGCTATTCAAGCAATCAGCCCCCAAGACCTAGATATACGCAACATACGGAGAGTGAAGAACGTAAGAATAACCACCTCTTTACTTGATATGCGAAAGTTAGGCCAGCAGGCCGCCTCATTAAAAACCCATCCAGTCCCCAAGGGTGCCCTGGATAGGAAAAGAGTGCGTCTGAAAACCTGTCGCCTGTTACATCGTGCAACTCCACTTGCCAATATAGTCTATACTAAGTATAGTAGGGACGTAGCTGAGCCACGTTCCATGGTCTGTCTCTTTCCTGCATAGACGAAGTGGTATGAGCGGTGTCATTAACTGTAGCCGACTCTTCCCTTGCATCTATCAAGTAATACGATCCGTTATGCAGATTCCGGCTTATGATAAACGACCCTTCCCATGGTGGTGATAACTTGTGTTTCCCTTCGTTTGACTGTACCAGACGCAGGACCAAGTCTCCTTCTTGGAAGACCCGGGTTTTCACGCGCCGGCTATGATACCTCCGTAAATCTTGCTGATATATGGCTGACCTTTCCAGGGATTGTTCCCTTTGTTCTTCTAACATATCTACGGCATCCTGCCGGGTCTTCTCGTTCTCTACCTCGACGTAAGCTGATACTCGAGGTGAATCATGAATAATATCACTCGGCAGCACCGCTTCCGCACCATAAACCATGAAGAATGGTGTCATCTGAGTAGATCTGTTAGGCGTAGTGTTGATACCCCAAACCATGGAAGGTAGTTCTTCGACCCATGCACCCGCAGCCCTGATACAAGGGAATCGCAGTCGTGGTTTTAGTCCACGAAGTAACTCTTGGTTTGCCCTTTCTACTTGTCCATTGGCCTGTGGATGAGCCACTGATGCTACGTCAAGCCGGATTCCATTGTTGCCACAAAACTTCTCCATCGCGCCAAGGGACATGTTGGTTCCATTGTCGGTAATTATGCTGTGGGGATACCCGAACCGATAGATAATTCTTTTCAGGAACTTGACTGCTGTGACTGCTTCACAATTGGTGACTGGCATAACCTCGACCCATTTGGTAAACTTATCAATGGCTACCAAAAGATGTGTCTTCTTGCAAGGTGACATGTGAAAGGGGCCAACCATGTCCATACCCCAAATAGCGAACGGCCAAGTTAACGGAATAGTCCGCAATTCCATAGTCGGCACGTGGGTTTGGCGAGCGTACCTTTGACATCCGTCACATCTTGCCACTAAGCGCTCCGTATCTGCTAGAGCCGTGAGCCAGAAAAATCCGTGTCGATAAGCTTTGGCCACAAGGGATCTTGTGGATGCATGATGCCCACAATCACCTTCATGGATTTCCTTAAGAATCTGTCGGCCTTCTTCTGGTGCTACACAGCGCAAAAAGACTCCTGCTGCACTTCTCTTGTATAACTCCCCATTGACGATAGAATATCCCTTTGCTCGCCTCGAAATTTGCCTTGCTAACACCTCCTGCTGTGGTAACTCGCCTCGTGATAGGTAGGCCAAAAACGGTTCTGTCCACTCGGGAACAGCGCGTACATTGGCCACGAGTTCCAAATCCGGGTCTTGATTTGCCAGTTCTTCCTCAGACTCGGTTTTAACTGATGGTCGCCATAATTCATCCAGGAAGACGTTAGGTGGGACCGGCTCTCTGCGCGAGCCGAGTCTAGCGAGGGCATCTGCTGCCTCATTCTTTCTTCTGTCTATGTGTTCCACCTCATACCCGGAGAAACATCCTGCAACCCTATCAACCTCTCTGCGGTATGCTGCCATAGTTACGTCCTTTCTATCCCAAGTTCCTGATACCTGCTGTACCACAAGGTCCGAATCTCCAAAGCATCGTATCCTCTTAATGTTCATCTCCTTGGCTACCTTTAAGTCGTGCAATAGGGCCTCATACTCGGCCACGTTGTTAGAACAATCAAAGTGAATCTGTAGCACGTAACTCAATTTGTCTCCTTTGGGTGATGTTAGCACCACTCCAGCTCCTGATCCCTCATATTGCTTGGATCCATCGAAGTGTATGATCCAAGGTTTGGAGTTTGGAGCAAATGTGGTCATGCCTGTGTGTGTCCAGTCATTAACGAAACCGACAAAAGCCTGAGATTTAATTGCTGACCTGGGCTCGTAGTTGATGTGATAATCCCCCATCTCTATCGCCCATTTGGCTATTCTTCCCGTCGCATCCGAGTTTCTGATGATATCCGACATTGGTATCGAACTTACCACCGTTACGGGGTGTTCCTGGAAATACGGCTTCAGTTTCCGGCTGGCCATAAAGACCCCAAAAACCAGCTTTTGCCAATGCGGATAGCGTTGCTTTGCCTCTGATAATACCTCGCTGGCGTAATAAACCGGTCTCTGGACCGGGTAACCTTTCCCATCCTCTTTACGCTCTACAACCACTACTGCACTAACGGCTCGGGGGCCCGCTGCTACATATAGCAGCATGGGCTCTTTAGGACCCGGGGCCGCTAGGACTGGTGCTTCAGATAACTGCTTCTTTAGTGCCTCGAACGCCTCATCCGCCTCTTGATCCCACACGAATTTATCGGATTTCCTCAAGAGCCGGTACAAGGGTATTGCTTTTTCTCCGAGTCTGGATATAAATCGGCTCAAGGCTGCTACGCAGCCCGTGAGCTTTTGAACATGCTTCAAATTTTCCGGCTTTTTCAGATTCTGGATAGCTTTTATTTTATCTAGGTTTGCCTCAATTCCTCTCTCGGAAACGATAAAGCCGAGTAATTCCCAGCTGGAACTCCGAATACACACTTCGTCGGGTTAAGCTTCATCTGATACCTCCTCAAATTCTTGAACGTCTCCTTCAGATCGTCGATAAATGTCTCTGCCTTCCTGGTCTTGATAACCACATCATCCACATAAGCATGGACGTTGCATCCAATTTGGTCCTCAAAGCACTTCTGTATACACCGTTGATAAGTTGCGCCAGCGTTCTTCAATCCAAACGTCATGGTTTTGTAACAAAAAGCCCCAAAAGGGGTTATAAATGATGTTTTCTCCCAATCCTCCCTCTTGAGCTTAATCTGATGATACCCGGAGTATGCGTCCAGAAAGCATAATAGGTCACTTCCAGCTACTGCGTCTATGATCTGATCTATCCTTGGTAGTGCAAACGGATCCTTTGGGCAATGCTTGTTGAGACTCGTAAAATCGATGCACATCCTCCACTCATTGGTCTTTTTCATCACGAGAACCGGATTTGCTAACTGTCGCACCCGGACTTCTAGGGGATACTCGCGGTTCCGTTGAACAGCAGATGATTGGATTACGGGGCCTACCTGCACCCGCATCTCTTACGAGTAGGCCAACACACGTATGTGTGACAACCAACCCCTACTGTTCATCGTCTACGTAAACCATCCCATAGAAATCAGGATACTTCCATTGACGTACTTCAAACCATACACATGGTACGTCAACGGCGTTTAACAAAATGATAGCACAACATATCTCTACGACACAAAAGATTGAAATAAGTTGCAAATAGCTCTCACTAGAGCAGAGATAGCAATACAATCATCCAGAGGACACATGTCCCAACATATCATCATTACATCACAGCGGAAGCATTCAACAGGTCTGAGTACAGACAAGATCCAAATAGGCCTAAGAGGTCGGAAACGAACAGACGGAGCCCATCCACGAAGTCTCGGATCCTGCCCGGGTCCGCTATCTACTCGTTAGCAGCCTCGTCGTACTCCACGTAGTAGCCATCACGGGGATCCTCGTAAGCGTAGTCTGCGGAAACCACAGCCCCAAAGGGGTCAGTACATAAACGTACTGGCAAGCAAGACTCACAATTCACCAAAGTGTAACCCGTCAACACCAAGCACGGATGCTTTGGGTTCAACGGAAGGAAGGGATACAAAAGATGCTGCAACTGGCTGCTCTAACCAACTACAGAAACATGCTACAACTTCCGGCTATCAGAAAAGGGATAAGATAGCGTATCGTAACCAACTAACAACTAACTCCAAACAAACCCATCCTGGATCTCGCCCCTTATCCAAAGAAGCAATCCGAGGATAACTCACACAGTTGGATTAGTGATGGTTCAGATTGTTGTGTCAATAAGCCTATTACTAGTCAAGTTATCATTAATTAGGTGTAAGTTGTTCTGAGTACTTGTTAGCCAGTACTTTCACCAAGTAATCCATAACCGCGGAAAACACGGCTTCTCGAGAAGATTTACCCTGCAGGGATGCACCAATTTGGCCGTACACGTAAGAATACCCCGCCAGGATGGAAATGCACTTCCACCAAGCGGAGCACTCAACACAACTCAACTCTTCTTCGCATCAAGCCCAAAGAACCCCGTGCAATTGAGCGCACGGCTAATCAAGCCCCACGAAGAAAAGGGGACCCTCATAGCACTCTAAGAACGTGTCTCCCTAAATGCCGACTACAAAAGTTCCACCCTGGCGCCAAGGGTTCGCACCTGCAATATGCATGCGGCAAATGGAAAACCCGAACTAAATGAGGCGATTTGGACGAGATGCGAATCGAATCAAATTGAGGGGGGCGCCCATACTCGCTTCCCACATGCGGTTAGTGCACTCATCATGGATCAGTAGACAAGACCCTTTTCCTATTAGGGTCGACACTAGCAGGCCTCAAAACCACGCCGGGCCTCCTGCCGGTGCCTTATAAGCAAATTATTATTACCTCAAAATTAACAGATTGTTGTTTAACATCGAGCCCCAGAACATAATGAAATAATAACAGAAAGTAGCGGGTAACAGACTCGAGCAAAACAACCCTAAGCATGCTAGTAAGACACGGGCAACAAGCAAAAGGTTATAGGTATGGAGGTGAGGCAATATCAGGGTTAAAGGATAACATGTGATAGGTTCGTAACAGAAGCAACTATTCATAGGGCTAGCAGAATAAACAACGGAAAGTATCGGTATCCAATGTTGAAAGGAACACAATGGTTCATGTGAGTGAATACTTGCCTGCAAACCCAGTAGCCTGGTACTGAGGTAACTCCTTAGAAGGGGTGTCGTAAGTATCGTCGGTCTCAACGTCGTCGTATATCCGGGAAGAAGCAAACAAACAACGCAGAGAGACAAACAATCAATAACATAGCATGGTGCACAAACATGGGATGATGCATGTCAATTTAGTTGATGCATCAGAAATAAACTAGTTGACAGGATAACATGTTTAAATGGACCCATATGCAATTGGATTGCATATGAAAAGCCCATGAATTATGGTTGAAACAATTGTTTTACAACTAACCAACAGGTGTAAGTAGATTAGTATGATGCATGGATGAGGAAAACAACAAAATAACAACAATAGAGGCAATTAGAAATAAGGTTTACCAAGTTTGGAAATTTATTTATTAAGTTAGGGAATTTTGGTTACTTAAAGGTGTTACACAAGCATTTGTTGTTTTCACCAATTTTAATTGTTCAAAACAAATAACAAAATTCATATTTGGAAAGTACACAAAATTTTAGGTGGAATACATGTTTCAATTATTGAAAAAGGAATTAGGATGAATTATTTATGAATTAAACAAGTCAAACAAGATTTAAATGAATTAAATTCAAGTATGAATTTATTTGAATTTTTATTTGTTCAAAACATTAAACCAATTTCATATTTGAAAAGTTTATACTTTTCTAGTTTGAAAACATATTTTATATGTTCAAAAATAATTTAAGTTGAGCAAGTTATGAATTTAGCAAATTTAAATGATTTAAACAAGGTTTAAATTATTTAACCAGTTATAATTATTCAAAACATGAAACAAAGTTTATATTTGCAAAGTACATGAAAAATGGGATGGAAAACATATTTTATTTGTTGAGTTTGGAATTTTTATGTTCAAGTTATGAATTTTGCAAAAATTAAGTGAAATAAACAAAATTTAAATATTTCACCAAATTAAAATATTCAAAACAGTAAAAAAAAATTATATTTGGGTAGAGAATTTAAAATGGAGTGATTTACATGTTTAAAGTTTTGCAATTGGAGTTTCCAAACAAAAGTTATTGATTTACCAAGTTTAAGCAATTTTATTGGTTTATAGAAATAATTATGGACCTAGAAAAGATACAGGGACTTGGAAATAAATTTACAGGGATCTAGATAAAAGTAACAGGGACCTGTGAGCAATTTGGGATAGATCTAGATCTAGGAAAATAAAAAAGAAAAAGATGGTTTTTTGATGCAGAGGGGGGGATTCGAACCCTGCCCTCCTGCTAGCACGCAGTGGACACCAACCACTGCGGTGGGGTGCAGTTTGCTGACACAGAAGGCATCGGAGGGGGGTTAAGGATTCAGGAATTTGTCTACTGAATAAATCGAAAAAAAAAGGAGCAGCAGAACGGGGGGGTGCTGGGACTCGATCCCGTGCGCTGCGGCTGCGCGCAGAGAGCGCCTACCAACTGGTCTGCTGCGCTGGTTTGATGGATACGGGATCTATTTGTTTTTGAACATAACAAACGGTGTTAACTGCAACTGCTGCAAGCGCACGCATACAGTTGCTTTCTCTGTCGACGAACAGGGCAGCAAACGCATCCATGGTCGGAAGAAAATCGACGCATCTACTGCAAGGAACATGAGGGGAAGTAGGGGAATGGAAAGGGGGGTTTACCCTCTTCACAGAGGTGGGCTCTGCGCGGCCGGAGGGAGACGGGGGCGGCGGCGCCGTGCTCCGGCGAGCGGCGGTCGGTGGCAGAGGGAGGACGGCTGCGCCCTCCTCGATGGCGGCGGAGAGGTGGGAGACAGGAGGGAGGAGGGGCGGCTAGGGCTAGGGTTAGGGTTTCTGAGGGGGGAGGAGTAGATATAGTAGGGGGGAAAAATCGGGTGGAGCAGAGGGCAGCGCACGTCGCTGTCCACCATGGACGACGTCAGCGTACGGAGGTGGGGAAGAAGAGGGGTAGCGGGCTGAGGTTTTGGTGGGCTGGGCCTAACTGGCTGCACCACCCCTCTCTCCTTTCTTTTTTTTTCCTCTGTTTTTTTTTTGCTGCAAGAGAAATAGGAAGGAATAGCTAGGTTTTGGGGTAGAGAAATTTAGGAAAAAAAAATTATATTACTTATTTATGTAATAGCAACAAATTGCAACTTTTTGTTTTACAAAAAGTTCAAAATAAAAAAGATGTTTGTGATTTGATTCAAATTTGGATGGATTTGATGATTAAGTGATTTAGTGAAAACAATAATTAAATGTGGTGATCATATAGTTTTAATTGGAATCAAATGATTATAATTGTTTTGGTAATTTTTATTATTTGAAATTGGGTGCTGTTTGAAATTGAGATTGAATTTGAATGACAAATTGCATTAAGTGAATTACTAAAAGCCAATTTTTAATTAGTTTGAAACTTATGGTTTAATGGAAACAAATGGAGTTTTGAGTTGAACTTTTTATTTGATAAATTGTAACATAACAAGTATGAAACAAAGCATTTGAAAATTGTTTGAATTTCAATTGTGAAAACAAAGAAAAAACAGATGCAAACAAAAGAAAAACAAATGCAATGATTAAGATGCCATGATGCAAAACAAAAATAAAGCAAGAAACAAACATTCTAGGGGTGGTTTTCATACTTGGGATGTTACACTAACCAATCCGGGTGAAATACTTCCATAACTAGATGATTCCCCGCGCGTTGCTGCGGGTACAATAGCAACATAGAAGTCGGCAAAAGCGGTGCACCTAACATAAAATGAGTAGAGCCATGCATATTGTCATCTGTTGCGTCGAACGAATGCAAAGAGAAAATTTTACAAAGGGCTGTTTCCACATAAAAAATTACACCATACAAATCATAAGTCGTTGTGATTAATAGGTTCACTTATGCTAAGTATAACAGACCAGTTCATTGGTTCAACTTGTAGCAGGAATATTACCAATTGAAAAATACAAAGAAACCAATTTTAGAGAAATATTTATAATTCTTGTGAATAGTACTTATGTACCTTAGAATGATAGAGAAGATTTTTTCCGAGATACTGGTCGAAAAAATAATCTCAAGCCCATATGCTGAAAATTGTATATACATAAGAGGAATCAGATTGTAATTGGAAAGAAGCCATCAATCACCGATATCAAATAACACGAGTAATTCTAGACAGTAGCGTTTGAATTGGAAAAACAATGGAATTAAGATTGAATTTATATAGTGATCTGGGATGTCCGAAGAAAAAGAAAAGAAGATAGGGTGCATATATGTTATAGCCCTACAGATTTTGAAGAACAATCAGACAGCAGCTGCTATTGAATATTGTCATGCAGATCATCCAACGCCCCATCCCATCCTAACACAAAAGTGAATGTATAACCTGAAAAATTGGCTGGCACATACATGATAGAAGATGGAACCCTCCTGCAAGTGTGGAAACAGCTCAAGGTCACGGTGGTGTCAAGGCTACCTGAGGCCTGGATGAACGCCAATACTTGCAGCTTGCTAGTAATTGCTAACATCAAACCGACGGGGGGTATTTAAAGGAAAACAAATTGACCGCTCAGCTACGTCCACAGCTGTTAGATTTCTTCTTCAGTTTTAAGATCATTTATGGGAGTGGTAATAGGAATTTGAACAAACTTTTTCTATGTGCATGGCGGAAGTAAATGGTCCAGAGATGTAGGTGTCGTAATTAAGCCAAAGAAATTGACTGGCCGTACCGCGCTACTCCAGTGCACGATGGGACAATGAATGGGTACTTTGCATGTAGAGATTTAGCTTTTAATTGTAGGTTAGTAGATCATTTTTCATTCTCGTTGCGTGGCAACTTTTCCTAGGTGGCATGCTAGGATTGCTTGGACATGCTTGATGAGGTGGATAGCCTGCATGGTTAGAGAATTCCTTGTAGTGGGGGGCTCCTATTTAGATATAGAAGATGAAGCCGGCTGTCAGCAGCCGCGCGATTTCTTCTCCTATAGCTTTCCTTCTTTCCTCATTCATCTTCCGCAGGCCCTGCTTCACGGGCCTGGACTTAGGGTCTACATGCAAACTGTGTTCTGCCAATTCTGTGGGGATACCCGGCATATCGCTAGGCGTCCAGGCGAATACGTCCGCGTTGGAACGAATAAACTCCACAAGTGCTTTCTCCTGCTCGCTGTCCAAGTTAGACCCTATAGTAATTGCTTAGAGGGATCACCTTCAACAAAAGCTATCATCTTGGTATCCCGCGCTGCCTTGAATTTTGCTCTCTCATCTTCAGTATTCGGTCTTTTCAATGCTGTTCTGTCATCCGGGTCTACTTGAGACCGATAATACTTGAGTTCCTCTTTTCTGCAAGCCTGCTCGGCCATTACCGAATCTCCTTCATCGCACTCAGCTGCTATATCCCGGCTTCCATGTATGGTGATGGTTTGTTTAGGACCCGGGATTTTCAGCTGTAAATATACATAACACGGCCTAGCCATGAATTTAGCATAAGCCGGCCTTCCGAACAACGCGTGATAAGGACTGCGCAATTTGACCACCTCGAAAGTGAGCCACTCGACTCGATAATTATCCTTCGATTCTCCAAAAGCTACCTCCAATGCGATTTTTCCCTCGGGGCATGCTGAGTGACCCGACACTATCCCATGAAAAATTGTTGAGCTTTTCTGTAGCTGAGATTCCTTGAGATCCATGCATAAAAAGGTTTCCCAATACAGAATATTGATGCTGCTTCCGCCATCCATCAGGACCTTCTTCAACTCGTAGCCATTGACCTGTGGTGCGACTACCAATGCTAAGACTCCCGGGTGTTCTATTCTTTCCGGGTGATCTCTTCTGCTCCATGTTACATCTTGTTCTGACCAGCTCAGGTATCTTGGAACGGCCGAGGAGACCGAGTTTACCGCTTGCTTCAGTATCTTTTTGTCCCTATTGGAAGTTCCTGTAGTATGCACATGATATTGTCCTTTTAAACCAGATGTACGTACCATACTGATGAAGATGCTGATCTGGCCGGTTGTCACAATAGATCCGGATTCGAGATGATCCGACTCTGGTCCCCAGCCGGAATCGTCCACCATCTTCTCTCCTTTGTGGTCGATGTAGATCGCGCCGATGACTAGATTCTCCATGTTCTTCCGAGCTTCTCCCGTGATGTAAACACCTTTGGACGCAGGCCCCACGGTGGGCGCCAACTGTCGTGGGATAATCACGACAGATGTTACCGGGGGTAACTGATCTTGGGGCAAGACGACACAGGCGTTTGGGAGAGGGTTTAGCTCAGAGGAAAACATGATGATACTCGATCTGGCAGCCGGCAATCAAGTCGCCGAGTCTCCGATCTTGATATATTAACTCAACTCTCGTGTTACACTGGATGCTCGATATCAAGCGATATTGCTAGAACTCTTGGATCTCTCTTAACCTAACTTAGGGGCCGGTTTATAAAGCACCCGAACCCCCTGGCTTGCCCTCCAAGGCGCACCCTGAATCCTACCCGGACACTGCGTATAAAACCCTAACTTTCCTTACCGTAACCCACAACCCGGGTTACGAGGCCTACAATCCTGGGCCTTCTAGAAGTTCTTTTATCCTTAGCCGGATCTTGCACATCGTCCTTTGGGCCGAATTACACCTTGGAGTTGGCCTACCGGGTTATCATCCCTCCATCAATGACATTACTACTCGAGGCAACATTGTTTGCTTGTGCGGGTGTGCTACAAGTAGTGTTGTCCCTAATGACATTACTACCCTAAGCACCCTTTTGGTTCTTCTTCTTCTTCTTCTTCTTCTTCTTCTTCTTGTTCTTCTTCTTGGCTATATAGCCAAGTCCTTGCTTACCCACTTGTTGCCTTGGAGCACTCAATTGTGGTCTAGCAATGACCACATTAGGGCTAGGGGCAACCACTTGTGGGGTGGCTAATGCAACCTTCTCAACTTGAGAGCTTTTGCCCTTGAGCCTTGCTAGCTCATCCTTCAACCTAGCATTTTCCTCAAAAATATTTGCATGATCACAAGAAGAAGTAGAGGTTCTAGGGTGGTTAGATTGAGTAAGTTGAGTTTGAAGTTGTTCATGCAACTCTTTGAGGGATGAGTGTTGGCTTTCCAAAGCTTTGTGAGCATTGGTTAGCTTTTCAAACTCCGCGGTTAGTTTACCATGACCAACCCCAAACTCGACTTTATCCTTTTTAGCCTTTTTATATTTAGCAATAGCAAGATCACGTTCCTTAATGATTTTAGAGACAAGTTCATTATGGGTTGATTCAATAGATTCAAGTTCATCCTCTAGAGAAACTCTACCATCATGCTCTTCTTCAAGAGTCATTGAGAGGGATGCAATTTCATCCGCATCACTTCTCTCAATCTCACCTTTCTTCTCAAGGGCCTCTTGGGCCTCTCCCAATTGCCTCATGAGATGCTCAAAGTACTTCTTGGTCTCCCCTTGCATGTTAGACATAAAACGGTCCAAAGAGGCTCTTTCCTCTTCTTCTCTAAGACTAGCGATATGTTCTAGTTCACTAGGGATCTTAGAGTTAGGAGAAGATGATACCTCCGTGGCCTTAGCCATGAAGCACTTGGCATTACGTTGAGGAAGATTTTCATTGGGGGATTCAAAGAGGGATGACGAAGATGGAGTGGAAGCAATAGCTAGAGCGGCCACTTCACTTGTTGTTTCTTCTTCTTCATCACTCCCGGAATCATACTCCTCTTGACTCAAGAGCACAAACTTGGTGGGGGACTTCTTGTTGAAAGGTTTCTTCTTGAAATGAGGTTTCTTGTATTCAACCTTGGACTTGTCCTTGCGAATGAGCTTGCCACTATGGCGTTCTCTATTCTCGTAAGGGCACTCCGCGATGAAGTGATGCTTGTCTTGGCAATTGAAGCAAGACCTCACTTTTTGAGCCCCATCATTTCCATAACGAGACTTGGTCTTCTCCTCAACAAATTTCTTGCCCTTGGGAGGATTGCTCCAAAATTTTCGCACGGTGAGGGCAACGAGATCCTTTAGGACGGGATCATAGTCTTGTTCCTTCAAGGGAGGCAATGCCTCTTCTCCATCTTCTTCATTCTCAACCTCTCTTGACAAGACCTTGGCCTTCAAGGCAACAGATGCTCCTTGATGCATTCCAATGGCTCTAGCACGGTTGTCAAGAGCATTCTTGGTTTGCACTTTGTAGGAGCACAATTCTTGCATCACTTGAGTTGAGGTCATGGAGGAGAAATCATGTCTTCCTTGAATGCTCTTCAAGTCCGTGCCCTCAAACGACATCACGGCAATCATGTACTTCCTCTTGATCCAAGCATCATCAATATATGTTGCACCCGCACTAGAGAAGGCGGTGGCAAGAGTTTTGAGTCTTCGATACATGTCAACATGATCTTCTCCATCACGCATGAAGAACCCTTCGGCCTCATTTGTCAAGGCATCATATCGATTTCTTTGCATGCTCTCATTCCCAACAAACATGATGACAAGAGCATCCCATGTTTCTTTGGCGGTGGAGAAGTGTTGAAGATGCGGCATGTGGTTGGGGCCACGGCTTGATGTAGGATGGACAAAGCGGTGTAGTTGAGTTGGCAATCTACGACCTCTCTTCTTGTGAGATTCTTGGGATCATATGGCTTGTATCCGTCTCGAGTGATTCTCCAAAGATCTATACAAGAAGAGTTCAAGTGAGTCTCCATGTAGTATTGCCATTCACGAAAAGAATATACATCAATTTTAGGTGGATCTCCTCTAGGGATTATATGAGGAAAAGGGACGGGGGGATCGGGAGAATATTGGCCTTCAACAGCGTGATATCCTTCCTTTCCACCCGCACCCTTCTTAGCGGATTGTTCGGCGGAAGCAGTTTTAAGTGGTTCACCATCAACCCCTTTCTTGGCACCCTCCGTTTCTTCCAGAAGGGATGAGTCGACCACCTCCGGTCCTTTGGCTTTGAGGAGTGTTGTCATGAGTTGACGCAACTCCTCAAATTTAGTGTCTATGGATGAGGTCAATGATTCTCTCAAAGCATTGAGATCATCCATGGACACATTGCCATCGGACGGAGCGTCAACCAACTCATCTCCCATACTTAAACTCTTAGGCGGTTAAGCCCGATAGAAGAGCCGAGGCTCTGATACCAATTGAAAGAAAAGTAAGGGCACCTAGAGGGGGGGAGGGGTGAATAGGTGCTACGACCAATTTTAATTTTTCTTAAAGTTTAGGCTTGACAAGAAGGTAAATTCTCTAGATAGTGCAACTAGTGGTGAATTTACCTATATGACAAGGCAAGTAATTAATGCAACAAGTACGAGTAAGTAAAGAGAGGGAGGAACGAGGTAACCGATGGAAGCACACGGAGACACGATGTATTTCCGAGTTCCTCCTTTTTAGGGGAGTACGTCTCGTTGGAGGGGTGTGAGCTCGCCACAAAGGCCTACTCAACGCCACTAAGGCCTCACCCTATTCTCCGATGAACTTCGCCACAAAGGCCTAGTTCACCTTCCACTATAGAGCCCCTTTGAGGCGGGGATCAAATCCTTTACAAACAACTTGGGGCACACACCCACAACTTAATTGGGGGCTCCCAACTCTTCTTGAATCACCACAAGAACAAGGAGCTTAGGTTATCCACAAGAGGAAACCCTAAGCAAAGATCTCTCAAGCAAATGAGAGGGAAATGAAAATCCGGTTGGTGAAGATGTAGATCCGGTGGTCCTCCTTCTATCCTCAAAGAATCAACGAGTTTGGGTGGAGGAGGAAGGAGATCTTGCTAGTGGGTGAGCTCCATTAATGGTGTCTTCAATGCTGGGGAGAGCTAACCCTTGGAGAGAGAAGTGAGGCTCTATTTATAGCCTCCAACAAAACTAGTCTTTTTCAGCCAGATTTCGACCAGCCCGGAATGGTCCGGAATATTCCGGACCCCCGGAATAATCCGGAGCAATCCGGATGCCAACAGAGCAAAATCCCGTTGTGGCCGGAATGGCCCCCGGAATTTTCCGGATGCTAACAGAACAAAAACCCGTTGTGGCCGGAATGACCTCGAAAAATTCCGGCTGCCGGAATCTTCCGGATTGCAACAGAGCTTTTTCCCATAGTGGACGGATTATTCCGGATGAATTCCGGAGCCCGGATTGGCCCGGAATTTTCCGGGCTTTCCTTTGAAACTCTGTTATTGGCCAGGAAAAAAACCATTTGATCTTCGAATTCTTCACCATTTCTTTGACACCGTATACGTGCTGAATTAAGACCTATTACTTTGACAAAAAAGCACGTACGGTTAGTAGCCTCTTTATGTTGTTAGCAAACACACAAAACAGCGAGATATCGAGTATGCACTTTCAAATACTTTGTTCAGTTGAAGATAAAGCCTGTCCTATTATATTTGGTAGACCTTTCCTTAATACATGTGGTGCTGTTATAGATTGTAAGAAAGAGAAAATGGATATAAAATTTGGTGATGAACATTATGAATTTGATTTTAGTAAGATTGCTAGACAACGTCATGATAAAGAGTTACCTAGTGAAGATCTTGTCTGATGATCCTTTGCAGCAATTCATGGAAGAACATGAGAATGGCATGCATATGCAGGAAAGAGATGGATTGGAGGATATTTTTCTCAATCAACTTGCTATCATCAAACACAATTTGTCTGTTGAATCTTTAGGGCCACCTTTACCATCTAAAGGAGACCCGGTGTTTGATCTTAAAGTTCTTCCCGACACACTTAAATATGCTTATTTAGATGAAAATAAAATATATCCTTGTATTGTTCATGCTAACCTTTCAGAGTATGAGGAAGAACGGTTATTGGAAACACTCCAGAAACACCGCAAAGCTATTGATTATACTTTGGATGATCTTAAAGGCATTAGTCATGTTGTATGTGAGCATTTAATTAATCTTGAGCCCGATGCTAAGCCCGTGGTTGATAATCAACGTCGATTAAATCCAAAGATGAAATAGGTGACGAGAAGTGAAATATTAAAACTTCTCTAAGCAGGTATGATTTATCCTATTGCTGATAGTAGATGGGTTAGTCATGTCCATTTTGTTCCCAAGATAGGAGGTATGACTGTTGTTGCAAATGGTAAAAGTTAACTTATTCCTCAAAGAATTGTAGTAGGATATAGAATGTGCATTGATTTTAGAAAATTGAACAAAGCTACTTAATAGGATCACTAGACTTTGCCTTTTATTGATCATTAGGCGCGTCTTGCTTCGGCAGACTTTGCCTTTTATTGATCATTAGGCGCGTCTTGCTTCGGCGTGTGAGAGGAAGCTTCCTCCTCCGCGCCGTGTTCGCCCACGCCAGTGGTGTTGCGTCGCGGTGCGTCGTTGTCGTTGCCGGTTGGCTCGACCTTCCCCTGCGACCAACGCGCTCGGATTGGCTAAGGCGAGTGCTGGTCGGGTAGCAGGGGCCATGGCAACGAGGTGGAGCCCGGATGACAGGGTCACAAAGAAAGCAGTGGAATATCAACGGGTTGGATCGTCGGTCAGACTGATTGGACGGTTAGCAGTCGGTGCGACGCGTTCACACTGACCCCATATAGGTTTGGCCTCCGTTCCTGTCCTTCCCTCCACGGACCTCCCGCCCCGGCCGCCAACCATTTCAAACCCTCCACCCCACCCGGCACAGCCCCGATGGCCACTGACACCGCCGGCGACGTCGAAACCGACCAGCCACAATCCGCTCCCGATGACCTCGACGACAACGGTTTCCCTACCGCAGCCGCCGGCGCTAGCAGCTTCGCTGACGACTTCTACCGTAGCGGCATCGACTGGTCCTCCCTGCAAGCCCCTCCTCGTCACCAGAGGGAGGCAGCCTCTGGAATGAATTCCAAGGGCCTGGGCTCTATGGTGCAGAGTAGTCTCTTCCAGGCGTGGGGGATCGAGAAGCCGCCGCGGGAGGAGGCGGCGCAGGGCGGCTCGCTGGTGCAGAGGAGCCTCTTCCAGGCGTGGGGGATCGAGAAGCTGCCGCGGGAGGAGGCGGCGCAGGGGTTCCGTGCTGGGGCCGGGGTTTCCTCCTCCTCTCCCTCTTCTTCTGGGGCTTGGTCCGGTAGGAAGCGGAGATGGGGAGGGTCGGAGGAGAACGTGGCTCCTGCGGCGAGGAAACCCGTCGCTTGTCCCTTCTACAAGAAGATACCCGGTAAAGGCCGCTACTGTACTCGTTTCTTTTTTGCGGGTTACTGTACTCGTTACTGGGACTACCTCCGCGCATTTAGTCGATTGATAAATTGTTATATGATGTATCAGTATCTATTCCAGTTAGTGTTCTGACTGCTGCGTGTATGTGGCTATAGGCTACTGAGAATGTGATTCGTTTCTTAAGCAACTTCTTTTTGATGACCACATTTCTTAAGCAGTAAGAATAGTGCATATCTAATAACTATGTTCTCTTAGACGGCTTATCCACATGTGCCATGTGGTATCCAATAACTATGTTTGATCTCACTGATTAAGTCTTTTTACGTTTCTGTAAATTGGACGACCTAGGTACGCCATTCACGGTCGATGCATTCCGATATGGAGCGGTTGAGGGATGCTCTGCTTATTTTCTCAGCCATTTTCATTACGATCATTATGGTGGCTTAACCAAGAAGTGGTGTCATGGTCCTATCTATTGTACTGCACTTACTGCACGCTTGGTGAAGATGTTACTATCAGTCGATTCTGAGTAAGGCTTCATTTTGATATTTTAATGATGAACCTTCCAATTGTCTAGCGGCGGCAGCAGTAGCGCTAACCACCAAGTATTAAAATTGATGTTTGCAGGTACATTTGTCCCCTGGAGCTTGATACTGAGTATGTCATTGATGGAGTGACCGTTACCTTGTTGGAGGCCAATCATTGCCCTGGTGCAGCTCTAATTCACTTTCGTCTTAGTGATGGGAAGACCTACCTCCACACAGGGGATTTTAGAGCATCAAAATCCATGCAATTGCATCCACTCCTTCAAACTGGCCGCATAAATTTGCTTTACCTGGATACAACATATTGCAATCCAAAATACAAGTCAGTTCACCGACTGTGAAGTTTAAGCATTTTCTGTGCAATGTACTTTGCTAACCTGTTTGACTTTTTTAGGTTCCCACCAAAGGAAGATGTCATCGATTTTGTTGTGAGGACAGCTCAAAGATATCTAAAGAAGCAACCAAAAACACTCATTGTTGTTGGGGCATATAGCATTGGGAAAGAGAATGTCTATCTAGCAATTTCTCAAGCTTTAGAGGTACTATATACGTCTGAGATTTCACTTTTTTTTTCCCGTTGGTGTCTTTCTGGTCAAGTACTTCCTGATGTTGTGCTGCCTGAAGTGGCCATGCGGATCTTCCAGTTCTCAGAAAAGATATTTTTTGTATAATAATCTTGATAGGTCCCTATATATACTGATGCATCACGAAGGCGAATTCTTCACTCATTTGGCTGGCCAAACTTGTCCAAAAGGTTAAGTTCGTGCAATCAAAGTTCACTCCATGTTCTAGCCCTTGCATCAGTGCAACATGAGGTCTGAAGACAAATTTCAGCTAAATTAAATTCTATGACTTTACATTCTAAAGTTTCTTACAAAAAACTGTCTTTTAATAGAAATTAAAGACTTACTTGGAGACTCTTAACCAAAGATTTCTAGCGGTGCTTGCTTTTCGGCCTACAGGTTAATTTTCTTGGGGAGATCAATTTTGTGTCCAAAATTTGTAACCACATGATTCTTAGTTCTACTTTTTAATGTTCTTATTAGGTTGGACTTTCTCTGAGGCAGCTGGAAAGGAGCTTGACCTAATTAAACCAAGCTCTAGGGGCAGAGTTACAATCTATGGTAGGATTTGTTAGAGATGATAACGTATCTCCCTTCTTTTTTACTTTGTTAATGAAAAGGTGGGTAATCACCACTTTATTTCCGAAAATAAACTATATATGATGCCTAGTGGACTTTCTGGTAACCACAAACTGAATTAGTTATCTGTATGTTGGGCTGTTGTCCTTTTTATCTGGATAGTTATCTGTATTCTCATGATTCTTTGTAGATGTGTTGGTGTCGTCAGGTTTTCGTCCCATAGCCATCTCTTGAGGGCGAGGGATGTGCAGTGGGTCCCCAAACCCCACTTCTTTTACTTTCAGTTTGTCAGAAGACTCAGAAACTGTTTGTATTTCCGTTTATCTTTAAATGGAAAGGGATAAAAGCCTGGTTGGAAAAAAAAACTGGATTTGTCGTCTTATGATTTAAAATGCGATTAATATGTCAGATATTCCAGTAAGCTCATCTTCCATACCCTCGTAGAGCTTTTGGATTGCAGCCAAAGCCAAAACGAGCTGAACCCTATCTTAGGTTGTTCTATATGGATTGCGTGCTTTGATGAGCTATCTTACAATTGCTTCTTAGAAGATTATTTTTCTCTTGTCAAACTGTAAGATGAACTAATTTTTTAACCAAAAGCTGAATCTGTATTGGAAGCATACGTGGTTTCAAATTCAGAGTTCTAAGCTTTAACTGCAACATGGTGATTTTGTGCTAGACTCCTTGTCCAATCTGTATCAGATGTATATGTTCAGCATTTATTATGCTCTGTTATACTTTTGGTAATGGAACCTGTCATCTGTTGAAGTCGTATGAAAAAAAAAGTTCAGCATTTCCAAACTTGCCTACATATTCCGTTCTTTACGATTTCCTTCGGAGTAATTTGTTCTCCTTGCAGGTGTACCTTATAGCGAGCACTCAAGTTTCACCGAGCTTGGGGACTTTTTGAAGGTAAATCCCCTGGTTCTTAAATCACTGTAGTATTTTCTGTCATGTCTTCTAATTATACGCCAACCTTTGTCTGGTTAGTTTCTGAGACCTCAAAAGGTAATCCCGACTGTTAATGTTGGCAACGCGGCAAACCGAGACAAAATGCAAGCGTATTTCAGGGAATGGATGAGGGCCTTGTGATGAATGAAGCATGATTAGTTTCTATATAAGCCTTCATACGTGGAATGTTCAGCATGGTATTTGTTGTACGCCTTCCTACATGCATACTTTGACTTAATTTCTTTATCTTCATATTGCCCTATAAAGACATACTTAAGAAATGCCTATTTATGTGCTAGTGGCATCACGATGTTACATGAAGAGCAGCCAACTTCTTCTTTGGAGGATTTACATCTATAACCTATTTATGGTTCTCTGTGCTGAAAAGGTATGCTTAAAGAGGTGTCACTTTTCCCCACATTTTGCGAAGGCATGCAGAAGCCTTGCCTCTCGGTGTGCTGATAGAAAGAAAATTTACTGACTACCCTACAAATGGGCGATCACAAGCATACCACTGGCCTGCTCGGCCAGTAGTGGCGCATTAAGCCTGTGTATCCCTGACCTGGCTCAGAAACCGGCTTTCGCCTATATCGTGTTTAACAACCCAGTTGGAGACATCAGAGTTTTGCTGCTTCCAAATCCTTCATCCTGTGAGCATTATGATTAGAGGCATGGATTTTTACTGAAAGCAGATTAGATTTTGTTCTGCTGTTTTCTCATTTGAGAGGCAACTCTTGTGTTTTTTTCTCATTTGTTGCTTGTCATTGAAATTGTAAGCTGTAACATTACAGACTCTAGTTATATTAATTATTGTTCAACCAAGCACATTGTTCTGCATTCCTGCATCCACAACCATAATTTTGTACATCATTTATTTCTTATTGAATGTAATGCAGGGTTTTCTTAAGACTCTCTGGCTGACTCAGTCGAGTTCAGCTCAGTTGTCTTTCAGAATTTCATGAAATTGTCTCCTAACCCTATTTCCAATTACACAATAAGGTTCCTATTGTAGTACCTTCTGTTGAAGTAACTTCAATCGATAACATCAGTTGAAACTTGAGCTCTTGTTGTAAGTAAACTACTGTTCTTGAATCCCGAATGGATTTCACCAGGGCGATATATTCATGGAACTACTGACGGTAAGAGTAGATATCTTCCTGAGATTTCTGCTGCTCATCGGAGTAGCTTAATGATGCATCCCCATTGTAGGTGTCATCACTCATCTGGACATTACCATTGCCTCCTAAACCTAGAAAGTCTTGTGTTAGTCCCACGCCTCTAACTCCAAAAATGCTTTCATGTGCATTTTGCTGCATGTGATCCTCATCAGCCATGTTAGAACCTCTATTTTCTGCCCTCATGGAGAACGATGGAAGTCCAATCCAAGGCACTGTATTATTAGGTCTAACGCAGCTACCACTACCAGCCCATGGTGAGTTCATGTAAGGGCTATTGTTGTCTTCAGCAGTCTTCTTTCTATCACTATTAGCTGGCGGGGTCTCTAGGATTCCAGAGGAAATACCAATATGACTCCTAGTGGTAAAGTAATTCGGGAAACCTTTCAGAAGTAATGGTGATGTAGGATCTTCACTGGTCTTTGCTCCCATCTCTGATGCTTTCTGTAGCAGGGCTGTCGCTGACATATATGGAGAGCCCATGGACATGTATGGAGAGTTTGGTTCACTCCCATCTATTGAAATATTAGAATCGGCTGGTAGCATCTGGTTGGAGAACAATGAAGTAGTCCTTGCCATGAAAGCATAAGGAGATATAGATCTCAGACGTTTATCTGAACTCTGGTTATTTCCAGAGAAGTTTTCAACTGCATCAGTTGGTGAAAAGCTTGCAACAGGTATTGTGTGTGGAAAGATGTCTTGCTGTTGACCATGCATACTTCCTACCATCGCAGCAAGGCTTTGGTTGATTCTGGAGTTATCTTCAGTTAGTGCATCACAGAAGGCTCGATGTGTGATGAAACTATCTTTTCTGTAACAATATTGTAATAGAAACAAATGTCAGTTTCCAAATATTGGCATTTCAGATGGCTACATTTATAATTGTTCTCTCTCCCCATTGGTGCAGATTTTAATATTGGCATTTCAGATGGCTACACTTATAATTGTTCTCTCTCCCCATTGGTGCAGATTTTAATGGAGATTCCACGATTCAACCCTACATTGTTATGCTCTTAACTTAAGCTATGATATATCAAAGTTTTAACTCTTGAGAATCAGTTTGGATCCTTTTAAGTGTGAGAAACTGACACCTTGATTACTACTTTTCATTTTGTTTTGTGCTACATTCTGGATTGATAGCGGCTTGTTTTATTTTGGCAATTGAACGTCCTAGTTAGTAAACATACAATCAGCCGTAACTGAATATCATAATCAGCAGTTAGTCCAGTTGAAACTTCTAGTAGCTGAAGTACCAGAAAAATTGAGGAAATTCATTTTTTAGCTGCTTGTGTATATTATAGCTGTTGATAGGAAAATACCTTGAGAATATTGTTCCGCAATCACAGCGGTACTCCTTGGTCCCACATATCTTAGTGTGCGCTCTCCAGTCTGATTGAACCGCATATTTCTTAGAGCATCTTTCGCACTTCCATTTCTTCTCACCATGCTTTCTCGAGTAGTGTTTCTTTATGCCTGTTAGATCACCCAAAGCACGATTTGCGTCATGATGGGGGCAGGTGACCTCAGGGCAAATATACACCTTCTTCTTAGCCTCGGTGCTGCTTGTCTGCTTAAGCTTCCATGGTAAGTTGTGACATCTCCTGTGGAGTTGAAGGTTCTGGTCTCTCTGGAAACCCTTATGGCAGACTTCACATATATATCTGTTTGTTGCCAATAGTGTCTTCGGTGAGAATGCAACTACTTCTGCATCTGGATCTGCACAATGAACAAAATAATGATGTTAGATATTAACAGTTTGTGGCTCCTGTGCAGATTTTCACCTAACATCAAACTTTTTGCTTGTTATGCGTTTCAATTATCGCTGTATGGCTTGGATTGTAAAAGAAATTGTTCCTGGAAGTATGATTTCCTTTCCCTTCTGCATTTCTTGCAGTGCCCTGTGTTGTTCCTTCTTTTGGTAGTACACTAGTAAGACGCCCGTGCTACACTACGGAACCAAAAAATAATGTGACACATAGTTTACTCAAGTTATATGTCAAGCTAATTCACTTTGATGTTTTTATTTATCGGAGGCGGCAGAGGAGACATTAGTTTGCTTCTATGCTTGTAGGTTTGTATGGTCACACTAGTCAAGGTTGAGATGTGAGCTAGAAAAGCTGTATCTTTATAAGCAGGAAAACTATATTTCCTTGTAGCCAATGTGGATTTCCATAGACTAAGGATAAATCCTGAAAATACCAATATGATATATATCTTGTTTAACTGAAGACTCAGACTACACTAATCTCATAATCTGTCTTTGTGCCTGCATTTCTGATCAACTTGATATTATGGCAGCATTCTACCATCTTTATATGAGTACCATGATTCTGGTTCCTATTCTATTTTAACGCTATCATGTTTATGCGTTTGTGGTAGTTGAAAACCGCTAAAGATGTATCGCTTGCACTCATAAATACTGAAATAATATTTGGTGCAACTGTTTCCTTACCTGGGTTGCCAGGATGACCTCGTCTCTTTTTTGCTGCAGGGATGATGGGGTTGCCTTTGCTCAGTGTTGCTTCACAGGCTGCCAACTTATGCTGCTGCTCGAAGTTGATTTCAGACTCTTCCTCAGATGTGTAAGACATTGTTTGGCAGCTCAGTTCTGGGTGTTCGAATGTGCCAGAGAAGAGAGGAGAATGCTTATTTAAGCATGAGGGTATGGAATCAACCGAATGCTGACAAATAAGAAAGGCCAATTTCTTTTGAGTCAACATCAAGTACTGTAGCTTTACCATTACCATTAAATCGCCAAATATTTTGTCTGTTCCAATTATTACAGCAATCTCGTTAATTGTCCTAATAGTTTTTGTGAGACCACTGAAACCACACTAGCAAGGAGACTATTTTTTTTTAGTTGAAGAGTATATTATCCATGAGCTGCATGCTGCTTCGCACATGATAATCCCCTTTCATATCATTTTTATGAATCAAGCATGGGAGGTTCCTGTGATCATTTGGAAGATATTTCAAGTTCATGTCATTTCAGTAGAATATTAATTTCTGGTGATTTTTTTTGTACAGGTTAGAAGCTGTACATATTATAAATACCAACAAGAGAGGATCAAGTGCATCAGATATGTTACTCTGAAAGGTGCAAACTTGCCTGTCGCTGTCGACGTGTATTATTTTGCATGTATATTATTATTATCAAGGAGACAATGTCACAATCAAACGAAGAAACTGATGGAAGATTGGCAGTAACATAAAGTGCAGGCATGAGACGGTTGCGTCGGTATAAAGGAGAAATGCCAATGGAGAGATCCGGCAGATGTGACAAACGCTGGCCACATTTTTTAGCTGGTATAATCCTTCCTATGAACCCTGTGTCCTAATGCAATTGGTGTTCATGAGTACCTGGTGTGATGTTTTATTAGGCTCAAAACATAAAGAAGAAAATTGATGGTCACTGGCTTTGGCATTGTTGGGTAACTCATATACCATCGCTCACAAACCGCTGGCATCTTTGTTGGTTTTATGAGCCAACTTGCATTTGCTGCGTATTAAGTTGGTCTATTTCATTAAAAAAAATTGCAGGTATCGGTATGAAAAAGGAGTCTTACGTTTCAGTCAGTGCAAACTTGCTCTCATTTATTTATTCCAAGGTAGCCGTCTGTTTTGTGCATCCGCATATGTTGAAATTTGAGAATAATATTAATAAAAGAATACTAGCATATAATTCATGTGATCTTTCTTTTCATTGACAGAGAGGCATGTAGATGTAGCCCTTTGGAAGCTACAATCACGGTGCTGCACTGTGGCCTCGGTGTTGCTCCATCCTCTTGGTATGTTACATCCGGGGCAACTACGAAATCCTGTTTCCACTCCAAATGTTTTATTTCCTTTTTGTTTTCTGAAATGAAATCGGCAGGCCTCCTGCCATGTACACAAGAACCTAAAGAACTTTATATGCTCATGGCTGTGTTCAAAGGCTTTGGAATTCGTGCTGGCCAGGCGCTGTTGGACGGGAACGTATGCCTAACCTCCGCGTGCGATGATTCCCGAGAAACGTAAGATGAAAAAAAGGGAGCAGTTTGATAGTCCAACGTAGCTTTCCAATGGACGGCGTACCCGAGAGAGCACGGAGAGTGACGCTCTGCTCTTTGGCACCTTGTAAGCGAGCCTGCAACCAGAGTCGAACTCAGAGCAGACAATCACCTTGACCCTGTCAGCTAAAACCGTAGCATATCATCGGAAAACAGAGCTCAGAATAGAGAATTGATCTTCTAAGCCCCAAACCGTAGCAATTTTCCACATATATATCAACTGTGGTCGATTGTTCATGTTCAGTTCCTAGTATATGTGCAGGGACATTTTACTTCGTTTGCGGTGCGAATTTCTGTGTTTCGCTTTTGTAGGTTACCGCACTTGGACGATTCTTAGTGTTGATTTAAGTATGGTTATTTCTCACTGAGAAACAACAAATACCGTTTTAAAACGGTTCAATTGCACAGAATCAGCGAGGCAACAACTTTTTTACTCCATGTCTCTGATTCACTTCTCTCGTGTCCTTAATTCATTTACCATCTTGGGCTGCAAACTTCTGTGCTTGGACATCGGGACATGGTCCAGCGAAGATTTGACAAGCTAGAGAACATTTTAGGCATGTAACAGCGATTTTGTATCATAGAGCTTCACAAAGATGGGCCTGAATGTTTGATGAACCAAGTGTCAAGAAGAATTGCACTATGTTAAAAAAAAGGGAAACACTACTAATCATCCGGGGGATCGTGCGCTCGCGTCCCCCCGGCTCCTCCAAGCGCCGTGTGTACCCAACCTGGCGACTGAATATGCATGTTGGATCCACCCTTACCTTATCTCTTTGTCCAGATTTCCTCATCCACTCGTTTCTTCCTCACCGTTCCCCTTTCTCGGGTGCTTCTCCCATGTCTTCGAGAGAGCTTGCCATGGCAGCCCGCACCACCACACATCCATCGCTGCTGCAAAGTTGGTTCGAGCAGGCCGGTGCCGCGACGGCTTGTCCGCCACCACCACACATCCGCCCGGATCCCATCGCCGGATGTCGTTGCCGCGACGTCTTGTCCGGCTTTCTCCCTCGACCAGCTCTCCGTCGCTTGGTTGGCTATGCCGACGAAGCCATAGGCATGCTCGCTCGGCTCCTGCTCTCTTCCCGCGTCGCCGCCGTCAAGCGAGCCCTCCACCTCGTCCTCTCCCCAAGCAACAGTAGAGCACCTGCTCCTTCTATCGTCTTCCCTCCAGTGAGCAGCACCCCCGTCGTCTGCCAGCATCTCTCCAAATGCTACAAGCAGCGGTGGTACTATAGCCTATCTAAGATGCTACTAGCTTTTGGGCCACGAGGAGCACCTCGCCTTGTACGAAGAGGCCACCTCGTGTCACGTTCTTGGCGACGCGTGAAAAAAGGGGCGGCGCGCTGTCCTTCCTACAGAGCGCCCTCCCGACGCGTGGCAGGAAGGGGAAGGACAAGTGGAAAGCATGCAATAGCTCGACGACAGGAGGCTCGGGGAATAGGCGGTACTTAAAAGGAAGAGAATGATTGAAGACATGTAACGACAAAAAGGGGGGGGGGGGACATACACACACAATAATCCATACCAGACATGCAGGGCGTAGGGATCCATCTCGCGATGGCTGAACCTGGGTAAAAATCCTTGTCTTGTCCAAAGCCTCCGACCCCGCCTTTCCATGAGTAGTGCAGCCGCTATAACCGGGGTTGCATCTGCCCATCTGCCGAACAAATCAGGGAGCTGGACGTCGGTCACTTCCGATGTCCGCGTTTCGACGCGCATCATCTGGCGCCCCAGGAAGGGGGCGACTCATGCTATCCTGCGATTAGCGGCTTGTCCAGTGCAATGTGCACTGGGGCGTGTGAGGCCGGTCGGGCTACTAGAAATCTAGATCCAAGAAGAGTCACCAACGACATGGGTGGGGGAAGGGCCATGGCGGCTCTGCACCTCCCTCGGAGGAACCTTCTCCCCCGGCTTCGTCTGTCGGGGCGGCGCAGCGAAGAAGACACCAGGACGGGTGACCAGAGAGAGGGAGAAAGGCGCAAGTTGGGCAGGGACCCCGTGTTTGCCTTGCCTGAGTCAAACAACCAGTGGGCCAGTGTCGCGTGAGCAAATAAAGAAGTACCCGTGACGGACGGCTACGATTCCCGGGACGCAGGATCGAGCTTTATGTCCCAAGGCCACAGGGAAAGACGAGGAGGCTTCGGGGAGAGGGATGAGTCGTTGGCTGAGATCGCCTGAGTTGAGCACCTCAGTCGCAGCAAGGGCGAGGGACCGCCCTGTCGAGGCGACCGATACCGAGAGAAAGAGACACTCATCCCTCTGCTCCCACTTCATCGGGCTCCCGGTCTTTCTGTGGATGGAAAAAAATTCGGTACCACACCCGTGGATAGCGCAAAGCATGGGTGGACGAACATTCCCGGAAGCCCACTCCCTGCCAAAGGACCGAAACACGACCTGGAAAGATAAGTATCCCTAGAATCCTTTCCTTTGCAAGTACCTAAGTCTTCATGAGCGTTGTATTGGACTAGCTCTGTTTGGCTTGACCGTTGAGTGAGCGGTTGATGGAGGGGACGGTTCTCGTTGTTCGCCCCGGTACGACCCGGGGGCTCGGCGCTTGGAACCCATCTCCCGATACCGAAGTGACCCCTGACCGGAGGCACACCCCGTGCAATGTTGCTCTAGATCCGGTCTATCGCGGCTGGGTCTGGTGTGCGGGTGCGCTGGTTGGTCTCCCAAAGACGTAGAGCAGCAAATGAACGAGATTGTTAATCTGCGCTTGGAGCACTTTGGGCACGCCTACAATACTTAGAAAAGAGTCCTTACAAGCAAAGTACGAAATTAAATTTGAGTAAATGACATCCGGGCGGAAAATAGCCCAAAAATTACAGGAACAGGAAGGAAGCTAGGAGCGCTGTAGGTGATCCTTTAGGCTCTGGACGGCGGAGGCGGCGTCCTGCTTCGCTCCCTCTTCGTCATCTCCCTCCTCGTTGGGGTAAAGGAGCCGGTCAAAGGGAAACCCGGGCAAGAGCAAGGAGACTCGCGGAAGAATCACCGAGCCCATAGAGGAGGCAGACTACTCCGCCGTATCGCGAAGCTTACTTTCCACCAGCTTCGGAAGGAGCTGAAGTTTCCTTGTTGTCTCAGCAAAGAACTCGATATGCTCCCAATGGGCGTGGGTGGGGATATGCCAAGCTTGAGCAGAGCTTCGTGGGTATCGCCGGCAACTTGGCGCGAGGTGTTGTCCCCATAAGCCCGCTGTAGTGCCTCGGCCTTCAGCTGCCGAACCTGCGCCCTGACGGCCTCCATCTCCCCTAAAGACTCTTGATCAGCTTGAATTTACTGGCATGCCACTTCTAGATGGGATTCCGCAACCTGAAGTTGCCTTTAGAGATCCTATGTGCGCTCTTGAGCTTCTTGGGCTACAACCTCCCTTTGGCGGGCCCCTTCATGGATCTTTGGAGCTACGAGGAGCGCCGAGTCAGAGATGACACAACATCCTCGAGTTCCTTCATCTGGGTTCCTCATGTGTTTTGGGTATGTTCCATGGAACTGACCCCAAGCTTCTCGCTCCGCGCTGAACTAGATGTGATCCCTCTAACTCACCTCTTGGAGAACAGTGAGCTGGCGTTGAAGATACTCAACCCCGGAAACTGAGGCCAGAGATTGTCGTTGCAATGCCACTAAGGCGGCAACCAGGATGCCCTGGAAGGTCCCCTGCATGGCGCGAGCGGCGTCCGCGGCCGCTTCTTCCCGGGCGGTAGCTTCTTCGACGACAGCCCTCCCTGATCGCAACCGTTCTTCGCGCTCGAGAAGGTCGACACTCAGAGCCACTAGATCCGCCTTGTCTTGTGCAAGGAGTCGCGTGCTCTTGAGCGAGTGACCTCGCCGAGGCCTCGTTCTGCGCGCGCGGCCACGATGGCCTCGACGGTACGACGATGTTGGTCAACCCGACTATTGATCACCCGATGTGATTCCTCTATCACGTCATGGTCCGGCACCATGCCAGCAAGATCAGCAGTCATCGGTTCGACCACCATACCATGCGCCACAGAGGCCAGGGCGTCGGCAGGGACCCTAACGCCTCCTTCGGGAAGGCGGGGTGGCGCTTGCACATGTTCTTGGGTAGGTACAACCTCCCACGTGTTATCGGCACGGGAAGGTAACCGCCCTAGAAAGGTACAAACGCTGCTATCAGGGACAAAACGTGGGACAACTCGATAAAGGAAAAAAGGTTGATGGTGTCTGCAGGACACTCACCCGGGGAGTCCCGAGGGGGAGTCAGAGAGGACTCAGGGCCCTCTGGTGCCCGGGGGCTCCTCAGGAGTACACCTCCTCCATCTGCTGGGGTAGATCGATGATCCCTCTTTGGCGGATGGACGGAGGTGTCCTTGTCTTCACGTGTCCTTTTCTCTAGGACCCGGGATGGAGACGGGCTGCGAGCAAAGAAAGATCTGGTCAGAACTGAAAGGACGCGAGACAAAGAAAACAAGGGAGCTAGGGCGCATACCTTTTATGGAGAAGTGAGATGCTCCACTCCGCGTTAAGAACCCCTCGGTTGGGTTGAACCCTGGGAATTCCCAGGCGAGCCACCCACCTGACTGGACGCCCGTGGAGAGCACGATCACTGCCAGACGAGGAAGGCCCTTCTTGGCGGCGATGGCGACGGACTACAAGTGGAACATCGTCATCATTGTCGTCCTCCATAGGATCCTCCACCGATGCCGCTATCACCAGGGTTTGGAGCCGAGTTTCCCTCGTTGCCGGAGCCGAACCCCAGGGAGGGGAAACCGGACCTTAGCGGCATGTACCCCCCACCCGGGTTCGCACCCGACTGCTAGGTCCCTGGACGGCTCATTGATGGAAACGGAAGGGGCTGCGTCCGACCCACCACCGCGGCGCACAACCCGAGTTGACGGGGTAGGAACGGGGGTTGCCGACGACGTAGCCGGGGCCTTTTCCCTGGGAGGCGTCCGACCCCTAATTCCCCACTCGTCACAAGCAGGAAGGCCCGCTATGATGGACCCCTGCTGTTGATCTTGGTGGAGAGGTGCCACTCCCGCCGGGAGAGGCTCCAACTCTTTCGGGCCCCCAACCAACTCCATCAGCAAACCTTCCAGGACTGTTCGGGAAACATACGATTTCTGCCCCGTAAAGAGGCGGGTTTGGTCGTTGATCCCTTGGTATTCCCACATGGGATGCGAGCGCTCCTGGAGGGGGGCGATGCAGTGGTCGATGAAGTGTGCCACAACCTGTTCCCCTTTCAATCCAAAATCTAGTAACCGAGAGATTCAGGCGCAAATCGGGTTGAGATTCGCGGCCCCAACGCTCTTCTCGCCCCCATTGCGCCTAGCATTCACATGGGGCATTTGGCTCTTGCAGGCAATCATTTGTTGTTGGGAACCGGACGAAGACCCACTGATGGCGACATTCATCCCACTTCTTGTTTCTGGTGGCGGGGATGAACTGGTCTGCCTGATTCGCTCGGCGACAGAAGGAGACAACCCCTACCACATGGTTCCCAGGCTCTACCCGAGGATAGAAGTAGTGGTGAAACAGATCCACTGAAGGAAGGACTCCCACAAAGGTCTCATAGAAGTATTGGAAGATGGCCTACCCTAGCAAGGTGTTGGGGTGTAGATGGGAAAGGCAGAGAGAGAAGGCGGCCATCACTGCCTGAAAGAAGTGCGACATCGAGGGGACCAGCCCCGAGATCAGGAAGCAGGAGAAGACGCAGATGTCGAGGCCGCCTAGATCACCGGGCGGGCATCAGCATATTGAAGGATGGACACCCGATGCTCGTTCTCATCCGATGCTACAGCTCCGAGCAAGCTCTCTAAGGACCAGAGGCTGCACCCTGGGGGAAGAAGGCTTCCTTGTCCTTCAATTCTTCTAGAGGGGCTCACGGTCCGTCATCTTGACCGTCTTCTTTCCCTTGGTCTCCTTCGCCTGCCGAGACATTGCCCGGGCGGGGAGAGAAGGGAAGCACATCTGGAGGAAGAAGGTGCAGTAAGGAGGGCTCAAGAAGATCTAGAGAAGCGCGAGCCTATTTGAAGACCAACGGAAGAAAGACGAACTCACACGGCTCACCAACCGAGCCTCTCCCCTCCTTATGACGGTGGATGTGCTCGAGATCCGCGCTCCACATCTCATTGGAGGGAGAGGGTGGGCTGTGGGGCTCGGCTAACTCGAAGTTTGAGGCGGTTTGTTTCGCGGGGCGCACCCGTAGAGGAATGTCATTTTTGTGGTGTGAAGGCAGGGGCGTGACACAGTGGCAGGAGCAGTTCCACCATGACACGCCCAAGGGATACTGTCGGTGCCCCAGTGGAGGGGTTACCCAGTCCCGCGTGCAAGAGACCGACCGCTTGTCGGTCGATGGCATTCGCCACACGGGAGATCGACGGAGACCGAGGAGGAAGGCCAGTTTAATCCCGGGGAAAGAAGACACCTGTCGCGAGGAGCACCTCGCCCTGTACGAAGAGACCGCCTCGTGTTATGTTCTTGGCGACGCGTGGAAAAAGGGGCGGCGTGTTGTCCTTCTTATAGAGCGTCCTTCATATGTCGAAAACGTATCTCCTTTTCCGAACACTTTTCTTATTGTTTTCCTATAAACTTGTGAGTTTTGGATACCACTAACACGGACTAACACTGTTTTCAGCAGAATTACCTTGGTGTCTCGTTTTTGTGCAGAAAAATGAACTTTCGGGAAAATGCCCAGAAAAGACCCCATTGGTCTTAAAACATCAGAAGACCCCAGGAGCTAGGAGGGGGCCACACCACCCCCCGGCGCCCCCCTTGGCCGCGCCGCCTTGTGGTGTGGGCCACTCCCACACCCCATCGGACTCCCCTTTCGACTACATATTGCCTTCAACCCTAAAACGCGAGGGGGTTCATCATATTCCACAGAAACACAATAGAGCGCCGCCGCCGCCCCGAAACTCGATTCGGGGATCCGAAGTTCCTGTTCTGGCACCCTGCTGGGATGGGGATTCGAAGGAGATCATCGCCATCGACACCGCCACTCCTTCTCCATCTACCATCCATGTTTCCCCCGTCCATGAGTGAGTAAACCCTGTTGTAGGGTGAGAGGGATGGAAGAGATTGGATGATATCGATCATGTAATAATGCCAAATTGTTAGGCCATAGTGCCTACTATCCATTGTTAGTGTTTTCTACCGTTGTTGCAACTTGTTATGCTTAATGCTTGTCACTAGGGCCCGAGTGCCATGATTTCAGATCTGAACATGTTATTGTTTCATGAGTATAATTATGCTTCTTGATCATACCTGCAAGTTTTTTACATATGTCATTGTCCGGAACCCGAGGCCCCAAAGTGACAGAAATTGGGACAACCAGAGGGGATGGTTGTGATGTGAGGATCACATGTATTCACAGAGTGTTAATGCTTTGCTCCGATGCTTTATTAAAAGGAGCACCTTAATTACCAGTAGTTTCCCTAGAGGCCCCGCTGCCACGGGCTCGTTGGACAAAAGATGTTGTGCAAGTTTCTCATTGCGAGCATGTACGACTATATTGGAACACATGCCTATGGTTTGCCTACATGTTTGATACTTTATTATTATTATCTGCAATGCCCATATTATTATTATTATTATTACATGACCCTTGTTATCCATGCAACACCCGTTCACCCATTCCTTCTATGCCTATGGTACTCCCATCCTGCTGTTTTCCGCGATTGCTATTGATGTTCCTATTTTACTACTGCTCTTATTTTATTTCTACTGCTGCTATAAAACTGTTACCACTGATAAATTGTTGCGAGCAAGTCTACTTTCAGGTGCAGCTGGATTGACAACTCAGTTGTTAAGGCATATAAATATTCTTTGGCTCCCCTTGTGTCGAATCAATAAATTTGGGGTTTACTTCCCTCGAAGACTGTTACGATCCCCTATACTTGTGGATCATCACTCCTCTCGGCGCATGGAGGGAAGGGGAAGTACAAGTGGAAATCATGCAATAGCTCGACGATAGGAGGCTCGGGGAATAGGCAGTACTTAAAAGGAAGAGAAGGTTTGGAGACATGTAACGACCAAAAAAGGGGGGAACATACACACAAAATAATCCATACTAGACATGCATGACGTAGGGATCCATCTCGCGATGGCCTAAACCTGGGTAAAAATCCTTGTCTTGTCCAAAGTCTCTGATCCCACATTTCCAAGAGTAGTGCAACCGCTATGATCGGGGTTGCATCTGCCCATCTGCCAAACAAATTAGGGAGCCGGTCGTCGGTCACTCTTGGTGTCCGTGTTTTGACACACGACACTATGGAAGACATGGCGTCAAGCTTCCCGTGCACCAACTCGGAGCCTGATCATTCTATGCCATTAGACCCATGGTAGAGGGGGGGGCTAGGCACGCCATTGGAGCAAAGATCTGGCGCCCAGGGGGTGGGGCCAGGGTCGCGTGGTGCCTTGCCCTAATCTCTCCTTCGCCTCTACGGAGGTGGAAGGGGTGGGGGAGAGGCGCAATATTTTAAGGAGATTCTACGCGGAGGGCGCTTCGTGTGATGCGAAGGCCAACCGTAACAGGTACGTGGCAAGCGCACCATGTGCGGTGGCTTGGGCCGGCGCAATCAGCGAGGAGCAGGGCGTGGGCCAGTAACTCGCGACGTTAGTTCCCCACGCCTCGGGGCTACTATCGGTGTAGTGCCTTCACGGGGCCCTCCGATCGTTGGATACGAGCGTGCGGTCTGCCACCTTGGACGGACTCGATAAGCCGGGTCTCAACCGACCGCCCTCCCCGGGAGGGGGGGGGGGTGCCCTGGGAGCGCAACCGCCCGTTGGCCGCCCATTGCGGAATGAAGACGACGCATGACACATCATTGAAGAGCGAAGGCTACACATGGGGGGCGATCCCTCTGCCCTCCACCCCCACACGTAACCCGTCAGCGGATGGCAAGTGCACACGTGAACCCCACCGGAAGTTGGAGGGGAAGACTAGGGATATAAAATTGAGGAAATAAGAGGAGGAAGAAGGAGAGACACCCATTGTAACGTTACCAGGAAAGGTTAATTCCAGATAAAACATGCAGGATGTAGGGATCCATCTCATGATGGCCTGAATCTAGGTAAAAAGCTGTGTCTGTGTGCCGAGTGTCCAATTCTTACCGAGCCCCCCAAGTTCCACCACTAGAGAAGAGACGGTGCAGGAGTCCCCCCGCCAACCGTCGAACAAATCAGGGAGCTGGACGTCGGTCACTCCCGGTGTCCGCGTTTCGACACGCGACATCCTCGTTCGATGAACTGTCGAATGAGATGATAACGCCGCACAAAGGAAAAAACAGAAAGGACCCTTAACTGTGGAGAAGGTCAGAAGAAGTGACAGACTTGCACAACTGAAGAGTGGTTTTAAGGATATGCTCCTCCTTCTGTAGATAATGCTTCTGCCATGAAAAAGAAGACCACCGGCGCTGCTAACCTGGGACCAGTTTTTGAAGCTCAAGTGAATGCTGATGCTTCTACTGCACCACACCTTCCAATTCCTCTGCTTCAAGCCTTGGGGACGGGACCATGTCAGATGAATCCTAGTGATGTATCCGAGGAGAAGCTGAACTATGACAGTTCCAATGATAGCATTAAAAAAATGCTCTTCTTATAATGTTGGGATTTCCCCTTTGGTGGAGTTCCATTGGGCCTGCATTATTATTTATGTTACGTTTGATATGGATGTTATTTGCTACCTATCATTATTCTTGAAATGTAATAAGCATGGCTGGTCAAACTTTGATGACCTTTCTTTGGAGAAACTTTATGTATCAGAATTGTGGTGATCTGGGATCTATCTCATATTCAGTTTACTATGATAGACACTATTTTGCCATTTGTTTATCATTATTGATCCTGATATTTGTTATTTCCTCCAGACTGACTAGCTCAGACTGGTCATCATACTATCCTACCTGGTTTTATGGATAATAAAAGATTATGGATTATTTTAAACTTGAATATTAGAGGGATTAATTCTCAAGAAAGATGGGATGCCATTAGATTTAAAGTGGATGAATCTAATTGCAATATTATATGTTTCCAAGTAACAAAAAGAGAGCATTTTGACCACTCATATATTCATAAATTCTGTGCGAGACGATATAATAAATTTTCTTACGTTCCTTTTATTGGTAGTTCTGGTGGTATTATTATTATCCGGAATGGATCCCTTTTTGAAGGTATTGTGCTAAATCAGGAAAAATTTCAACTTACAGTACAAATGACCTGCAAACTCAGTAATCAATCTTGGACTATCACAAATATTTATGGCCCCACCATTTTGGAAGAAAGGAATTATTTTATTGCTTGGCCTAACAGTTTAGATCCTGCTGTTATGGACATGTGGATGTTGTTGGGTGATTTTAACCTTATAAGAAGTCCTGATAGTAGAAACAGAACTGGAGGTGATATAAATAATATGATTATGTTCAATAGAATTATCCAAAATCTTGATCTAAAAGAGATCCCTATTAAACGAAGATCATATACTTGGAGTAACATGCAAGATAATCCACTCCTTGAAAAGCTTGATTGGATATTCACATTCCTGGCTGGACTACTAAATACCCAAATACATTAGCTATTCCTCTGGCTAAAGTCACATTAGACCACCTCCCTATTAAAATACAAATTGGTACTTTTGTTCCAAGAGTAAGAACCTTCAGGTTTGAAGAATACCGGATGAAATTTGATGGTTTCCATGAAACCGTGCAATCATACTAAAATCTTCCCAGGAGTCAATGTAAACCAGCTAAAGAATTGATTGCCACATTTAAATCTCCAAAAATTGGCTTGAAAAAATGGAGCAAAAATTTATGTAAGCTCAATAAGATTATTGAGCTTGCAGTTATGTGGTTGCTATTATGGATGGGATTGAAGATCAAAGAGAACTCTCTCTCTAGGAGGATAATTTCAGGATTATCTTGAAGACACACCAATTGAAATTGTTGGTGTCCAAAAGAATTTACTGGAGAAACATGGCTAAAATAAAATGGGCTAAATTGGGTAATGAGATTACTAAAATTTTCCATACTATGGCCACTCATAATTTTAGAGGCAATTATGTGGCAGCAATTAAATGTGATGATGATAGAGTTACTACTGAGCATGAAGCTAAAGATGCTATTATTTGGAATGCTTTTAAGGCTAGGATTGGTCACAATGACAATCCACAGATGCAATTTGATCTAGATGATTTTATTTCCATTATCCATGACGTTGATTTCGATAGCCTGGAACTTCCATTTTCACATGAGGAAATGGATAAGATTGTTAAAGATATGCCACCTCATAAATCCCCTGTACTTGATGGTTTTAATGGTGCTTTTCTGAAGAAATCATGGAACATCGTGAAGTATTTATTTTATAAGCTACGTGCTAAGTTTCATGATGGTGATCTTAATTTGGAGAGTATCAATAATGCCTATGTTCCTCTTATTCCTAAGAAGCAAATTCCCGAATATGTAAATGATTATAGGCCTATTTCATTAGTGAGTATCTCTATCAAAATATTGACTAAACTTCTTGAAAATAGGTTGCAAAAAATCATCATCCCTATTATTCATAGCAATTAATACGGGTTTACCAAATCTAGATCTATTCATGACTGCCTTGCTTGGGCTTTTGAATACACCCATCTTTGCCACAAATCTAAGAAGGAGATTATCAGTATTAAATTGGATTTTGAAAAAGCATTTGATAAAGTGTAGTATAATGATATCATTGCTATGTTGACCAAATTGGGTTTTGGTGAGAAATTCATTGAATGAATTAGAAATATTCTTCATAGTGCCTCTACCTCCATTCTTCTTAATGGTGTTCCTGGTAAAAAGATTATTTGCAAGAGAGGTGTCAGACAAGGAGATCCCCTTTCTCCAATCTTACTTGTTCTAGCTGGAGAACTATTGCTAAAGCTTGGCATGATGGAGACATTAACCTCCCCTTGGATAATCACTTTGGTTTAAAATATCCAATTATTCAGTATGCTAATGACACATTGCTTATTATGCCAGCAGAGGACAATCAGTTACTCACTCTTAGATCTTTGCTTCATAAGTTCTCACCATATGTTGGTTTGAAGGTCAATTATAGTAAATCTTATATTAATGTCTCTAGCACTAGATGCAATGAATTGGCAAATCTATTTGGATGCAGAACAGAGTCTCTCCCATTACCATATTTAGGATTTCCCATGGGCACTACAAAACCAAGAAAGGAGAATCTTATTAGTATTTTGGAAAGAACAGATAGAAGACTCACTGGTATATAACTAATCTCTCTTATGATGGTAGACTGGTATGTCTAAAATCCATTAGTTCTGTTGTGCCAAACTTTTCCGTGTGCTCAATGAAACCCTCTCTCGGTTTCTTGGATCATGTTGAAAATTATGGTACGAACTTCCCATGGAAAGGAAAAGAGATTGATAAGAAAGGAAAATGTTTGGTTAAATGGGAGAAGGCGTGTCTTCCTAAAAAGGCTGGTGGCTTGGGAGTAAGAAACCTGAGAATCCAAACAGAGATTTTTATTGAAAAACCTATATAAGTTCATGAATCATGATAACGTTCCATGGATCAAACTCATATGGAAAGATCATTATTTGGATGATAAACCACCACAAGCTAAGAATCCACGTGGCTCTTTCTGGTGGAAGGATTGTCTGTGTTTATGGGATGATTTCATGAAGATCGTATCGGTCTCTCATGTGAATGGTAAAACTATCAGAGCATGGATTGACAAATGGAATGATATCGGAGCTAGTGAGGAAATCCCACATTTTTTCTCCTTTTCAAAAGACCAAAATATCAACTTATATAAATTGAGAAGCACTGCAGAGGGAGATTTCTGTGAACACTTTTATACTCCTCTTTCGATGATAGCTGATAATGAAAGAAATGATCTTCAATTCTACATCATCAATATTGACCAGGATGATTCAGATAAAGATCAATGGACACTGCCCTAGAATGGCAATTATTCTTGTAGTAAAGTTTATGAAAGTTTAATGCCATCTGTTTCTGCCCCTGCACCTTTCCAACAGATCTGGTTATCAAGAGCTCTTCCAAAGCATAAATTCCTTTTTTGGCTCCTTCTACTGGATAGATTGAATACCAGAGATCTACTCTCAAGAAAAAATTCAACATTGAGTCCTCTGATTGTGTTCTATGCTAAATATGTTACCTGGAGTCTAGAGGTCATCTTTTCTTTGACTGCCATTTCAGCAAATCATTTTGGAACAAGCTCAACATTGGATGGAACAATGATAATAATATTATTGAGCAATTGGTGGATGGATCTAACAGAAATAAGATTATCTGTTTCAAGGAAGTTATGCTCACTGGCTGTTGGAGCATTTGGATTCATAGGAATAATCATATCTTTGATGATCAGTTAATTAATCTTGATACCTGTATTAGCTTTTTTATAGAATATTTTTCTTTGATGATGCATAGAGCTAATCCTAGTCTCAAGGAGGGAATGCAAGAATGGCTTGACACATTGTAATTAATCTAGAACTCAGTCTTGAACATATTCATTTTTAAAAATCTATAAAATTTTCGCACGTTAGGGGACTTCCCTACAGTTTATTATCAAAAAAGTGTTTGGTTCCTTTCCTATCACAATGGTCTCACTGTTGGCACAGTAGGGATCCAATGGACTGGATAAACTTAGTACAATACATAAGGCTATAAATCTTTCTCAAAACATCCACCATACCTACCTACCGCAACATTTTCATAGCCGTTTCGAGATATATTACCATGCAACATCTATCTTAAATTACATGAATTGATGTCATTATTCATTTATTTATTTATTTGCATGATCTTATACAACCGGCATGATGGTTTATGATGCTTTGTATGTTATTTATTTGTTCCATGTTACGGTTGATCATTGCACATCATGCTACACTGGCAGCAACATTCCAGTTTATACATCATATATTATCATTATGAGTTATGAGTACTAAAAGTGTGCTGATCATGCTCATATATAGTGTTTCCCCTACCGGTGAGGTTATAAAAGAAGTCCAAAGAGACCAAATGTAACATCCCAAGTATGAAAAACAACCCTAGAATGTTTGCTTTTTGTTTAAATTAAGTTTGCATCATTCCATCATGAGCATTGATCTTGTTTTCACTTGTTTTCCATTTAAGTTTGCATCATTCCATCATGAGCATTGATCTTGTTTTCAGTTGTTTTCCATTTGAATTTCAAACCAAAATTCAAATCCTTGTTTCATACTTGTTCTGTTACAATTTTTCAAATGAAACTTTCAAATCAAACCATTTGTTTGGTTCCAATAAACTTGAAATTCCAAACTTTTAACTTGATTAAGTTTCAATAATTCAATTATTGCAAATTTCAATCAAATGCTTTTAAATTACAAACAGCAACAAAATTTAAATTTTTTGAAAAACAAAAAGTTGCACAACTGGGATTTTGTAAATAATAACCTATACAAATTATTCCCAAAATTTTCCAACCCCAAAACCCCCTTCTTTTCTGCAAAAAAAAAAACCAGAGAGAAATAAAAAATAAAAACAGAAAACGGGCTGGGGGAGGCAGCCAGCCCAGCCCACCTTTCCACCCCAGCCAAGCGCGCGCGGCCCGCTCACCCCCTTCTTCTTTCTCCGTACGGCTGACGCGGCCGCTGACGCACACCGCGCCACCGTGCCCTCCACCTGCTCCACCCTCTCCCCTTTATCTACTCCCCGAGGGCGCGTCCAAACCCTAGCCATCCCTCCTCTCCTTCCTCCTCACGCCGCCACCATCTCCTCCCCTCTCTGCTTCCCCCTTATTCCTTCTGAAAAACCCGAGAGCGACAGGGAGGGGCGCCGCCGTCGACACGCCGCCATGGTGCATCTCCGGCCACGCTAGGGAGACGTGCACCACCCCAGGGACCCCTGCTACCTCTACGACCGCGACGCCAAGCACGAGCAGCCTCCACGACGCCGGAATTTCCCTGCCTCCTCGCCGGCCGCTTCTGAACTTCGTCGTCATCTCGTCGTCCTCGTCCACGGCAACCTCTCCCGACTACTTCAACACACTCACGGTGAGCTACCGCTTCCATCCGAGCCGTTTCCCCGACGATCCGTGGCTTATTTGCGCAGGTGGAGTTCTGAACCCGAGCACCTCCGCCATGATCGCGCTCTGAGCATGCCATCGTGCCTCTGCTGTTCCTTCCTCCACCTTGCACGTGTCGCCTGCCCCTCCTGGTTCACCTCCGCACCCACGCAACACCCTAGCACCGCTAGCTTGTGGTCATCGACGGTGAGCACGCGCCGCCGTGCCGTCTGCTTCCGCCACGGACTGAACAATCGGGTTCAGTTTCGTCAGTTAGCGAGCACACTCCCAGATCTACCTCATAACCACACAGATCCCTCTCCTATCACCACCGTCGAGCTATCCCAGTGGCCAGATCTAACGGCTCCCAGCGCGAGGGCGCGGGTTCGATCCCCCGCCGCGCGAATAAAAACCCCCTTTTTACTTCTCGTCGCCACGCATGCAAGCAGGGCCCACCTGCCATTGGCAGTGGATGCCACGCCAGCTTCCACCCGCGCCACGCACGCACCAGCTGGGCACTGGCCCACTGCCAGTGACCCAGGGGCTGCTCTGGCTGCGTGGGAAAGGTTCCAGGGACCTTTCTGAAACTTTCTTTTCGCATCCAAGCCCCTGGACCAAATCTGAAACTTTTAAAATCACAGAATAGCCCCTGTAATTCAATTTCAAATATCTTTTGCATTTCAAATCCAAATTTAATAAATAAAATATGTTTTCCATACCAAATTTAATTCTCTACATGTTAAAACCATTTGTATACTGTTTTGAACATTTCAAATGGTTTCAAAAATTCAAATTCAAACAACTCATTCAAATTTGGTCAAATACATAACTAATTCAAATTTAATTCAAATGGCACATGTAAAAATATGTTTTCCATGCAAAATTGAACAAGCTTTCCAAATATAAACTTTGTTTCCTGTTTTGAATAATTAAAATTGGTTAAATATTTCAAATCTTGTTTAAATCATTTAAATTGCTAAATTCATAACTTGGTCAAACTAATTTCTTTTTGAACATATGAAATATGTTTTCAAACCAGAAAAGTATAATCTTTTCAAATATGAATTTATTTAATGTTTTGAACAAATAAAAATTCAAATAATTTTATACTTGAATTAAATTCATTTAAATCTTGTCCAAACTTGTTTAATTCATAATTAATTCATTTTAAATCCCTTGTCAACAAATGAAATATGTATTCCATCTAAAATTTTGTGTTCTTTTCAAATATGAATTTGGTTAGCTATGTTGAACAATTAAAATTGGTGAAAACCACAAATGCTTGTGTAACTCATTTAAGAAGCCAAATTTCATAACTTAATAAATAAAAATTCCAAACTTGGTAAACCACATTTCAAATTGAAGCTATTGTTGTTTTCTTATTGTTTTCTTCATCCATGCATCATTCTAATCAACTTTCACATGATGGTTATTTGTAGATCATTTAATTCAACCTTAATTCATGGGCCTTTCCATATGCAATCCAAATTGCATATAGGCCCATTTAATTATGTTACCATGTCAACTAGCTTATCTTTGATGCATCAATTAAATTGTCATGCATCATCCCATGATTGTGCATTATGCCATGTTATTGATTGTTTGTCTATCTGTGTTGTTTGTTTGCTTCTTCTCGAATAGACGACGACGTTGAGACAGACGAGGTTTACGACACTACTTCAGAGGAGTTAGCCTAGTACCAGGCTACTAAGTTTGCAGGCAAGTATTCACTCACATGAACCATTGTGTCCTTTCCACACTGGATATCGATACTTTCCGTTGTCTATCCTGCTAGCCTTAAGATTCGTTGCTTGTGTTCCGATCCTATCACATGTTATCCTGTAACCCTGGTATAGCCTATTCTCCACACCTAAAACCCCGTTGCTTGTTGCCCGTGTCTTACTAGCATGCTTAGGTTTGTTTATGCTCGAGTCTGATGTCCGTTATTTCTGTTACCATATTTATTATGTTCTGGGGGCTCGATGTTTAAACAACAACCTGTTAATGTATGAGGTAATGCTAATTTGATGATAAGGCACCGGCAGGAGGCCGGGTATGGTTTTGAGGCCTGCTAGTGTCGAACTCAGGAAAAATTCTTGTCCTCTGGATCCATGTTGAGCGCGCTAACCGCATGTGGGAAGCGTGTATGGGCGCCCCCCGCAACTCTGATTCTATTCGCATCTCGTCCAAATCGCCACACTTAGTTCGGGCTTTCCATTTGATGCACGCATATGCAGGTACGAACCCTTGGCGCCAGGGTGGAACTCTTGTAGTCGGCATTTAGGGAGGCGTGGTCTTCCAGTGCTATGAGGGTCCCACTTTTCTTCGTGGGGGCTCGATTAGCCGCGCACGCACATCACGTGGTTCTTAGGGCTTGATGCGAAGAAGAGTTGGGTTGTGTTGAGTACCTCGCTTGGTGGGTTGATCCCCCGTCTGGCGGGATATTCTTACGTGTACGGCCAAATTGGTGCACCCCTGCAGGGTTAAAATCTTCTCGAGAAGCCGTGTTGTCCGCGGTTATGGATGACTTGGTGATATGGCTGGCTAACAAGGATTAGACAACTTACACCTAATCGATAATAAGTTGACTAGTAATAAGCTTATTGACACAATAACTTGAACCTTCATTAATCCAACTGTGTGGGTTATCCTCGGATTGCTTCTTTGGATAAGGGGCGAGATCCAGGATGGGTTTGTTTGAGGTTATTGGTAGTTGGTTCCGATGCGCTATCTTATCCCTTTCTTTTAGCCGGATGTTGTAGCGTGTCTCTGTAGTTGTTTAGAGCAGCCCGCTGCCGCACCTTTGTATCACCTATCTTCCGTTGAACCCAAAGCATCCGTACTTGGTGTTGTCGGGTACACTTTGGTATCTTGTGCGTCTTGCTTGCCAGTACTCGTCCGTACTGACCCCTTTGGGGCTGCGTGTTCTGCAGACTACGTTTCCAAGGATCCCCATGGTGGCTACTACGTGGAGTATGACGAGGCTGCTGACGAGTAGATAGCGGACCCGGGCAGGATCCGAGACATCGTGGATGGGCTCCGTCTTTTCGTTTCCGGCCTCTTAGGCCTATTTGGATCTTGTCTGTACTCAGACACTTTGGATGCTTCCGCTATGATGTAATGATGACTTGTTGGGACATGTGTCCTCTGCATGACTGTATTTGCTATCTCTGCTCTAGTGAGAGCTATTTGCCACTTATTTCTATTTCTTTGTGTCTTAGAGATTTGTTGTGATATCACTTGTTCAAATGCCGTTGACGTACCATGTGTGCATGTTATGAAGTACGTCAATGGAAGTAGTCGGATTTCTATGGATGGTTTACGCAGACGATGAATAGTAGAGGTTGGTTGTCACACGTTTACGTGTTGGCCTACTCATATTGAGATGCGGGTGCCGGTAAGCCCCGTAAGCCAATTATCTACTGTTTAGCGGGCTGTGAGTATCCTCTAGAAGTCCGGGTGCGACACCATACAAAAAAAATCCCAAAGAGCACAAACGAGAGATAGTAAAAGAGAAACAGAGGCCACAAAAGAGAGAGAGAGAGGGGCCCGAATTACTATCCTTTATTCCACACTTGTGCTTATGCTAGCATCTATATTTCAGTTTGTAGAGAGTTTTCATATTTTACTTGCATAACTATGTGGGTATCCTTTCGTTATAGAACTTAGCTTGTATATTCCAAAGATGAGCCTCCTCAAAAGTGCTCTAGGACTTCATGATAAAGCAAGTTGGATGCGCCCACTAGTTTCATTGGAGAGATTTCATACACTTATAGCTCTATGTGCATCCGTTTTATGGAAATCACTACTCATTGCATAGCTTCGATAATAAGACTTCCCCTTGTCTAATGATGACTTTCATCTTTGTGATATTTTATTACATTGACCTTCCAAACCCCACATAATGTTCTCTTACCCATAACATCCCGGTGCCAATACCAAAAGCTCTAGCTCACTTGTTGAATACAATTTTGAAATGAATGAGTCATGTCGTTCATGTTTATAATTTCTATTTTGTGAAAATTGCTTGATGCTTGAATGGAAGGATAAATACTTTTTCACTTGGTACTTAAATCATCTATAATGAACTTTGTATGACTTCATGTCTCCAAAAGTATCGTTCATGAAATGTTCGACTTATTGATCCATCTTGTTTATTCATTATTTGTTTACAATCAAATATATTAGCTGTTTTGAATCATTTGATCTTAGTTCATATGCTTGCATAATACTATCTTGATCTTAACTATGTTGGTAACATGTCACCTAAAAAATTATTCTTATTATCATTTACATACTCGAGGACGAGAAAAATTAATCTTGGGGATGTTGATACGTCCAAAATGTATCTATTTTTTTTATCCATACTTGTTTTATATCATTGCCTTATGTTTTTACTATAGTTCTATATTATTTTAAGACATTTTATCAGACTCACCTATTGTCAAGATGCCTACTGCCAGTTTCTATTTTCTTTTGCTGTTTTTTTTCATTTAAAAAAATCACCGCATAAAAAGTCCTAAAAATCCGGAAAATGGCAGACTATTTATTTCTTCCATGAAAGGAAGATGGAGTCCAAAGATCTCCTAGAGGAGGGCCACCTGGTGGCCAGGAAAATTGGGGGCACGACCCCACCTAGACCCGTGCCCCTGGTCGCCTGGGCCCAGCAGGGCACCCCTCCCCGGAGCCTCCCCGGAGCCTCCCCGCGCCTATAAGTTGCCTCTCACCTAAAAATGTCGGGGCGATGATTACTTTACATGAAACATATACAGAGCCGCCGTCACCCCAAAAGTGTAATCTAGTGATTCTGGGGCCCTACTCTGGCATCCTACCGGAAGGGGGAACTTCACCGGAGGCCTCTGCATCGCAACGATTGCCCGTGGAGTGACGCGTGAGTAGTTCATTCTTGTACTACGGGTCCATAGCCGTAGCTAGATAGTGTTCTCTTCTCCTTGTGTTGCCATGTTGAGATATTGTGAGCTTCCTAACATGATCAATATAACCGTTATGTAATTGCTACATGTTCTGTTTGTTGGGATCCGATTAATTGTGAAGTTATGATAAAATTATTCATGTTTTTATATGATCTTGTTACTATTATTGTATCAAAGTTCTATTGTGTTCTTGCATGCTCTCCGGTGTGTGTGGTTGCTTTGTACTAGTGATCACATGCATCTCCAAAAGAGGATTTTGTGCTAGATAGTAGGTTCATGCCTACTTTGTGTCTGGGCTCGAGTGACAACAACGACTAAGAGTAAGGATGTGTTGTTGCTACTAGGCATAAAACAACAATGTTTATATATATTTATGATTAAGAATATTGCTTACACTATGTTGAGATTAATGAAATTATCCATTGCTTTTGCAACTTTATACTCACAAGTGGCAAGCATAGAAGCACACTCAAGGTGTATTATTAGTTATAGATGTATCATGGATAGCGGTCTTTATATGTTTGACGAAATTCCTACATGAATAGTAAAATTAACTTTACTTGTCATAATAGCATTGTTATGCTCTGATACGTCCCAAGCGTATCTATAATTTTCGACGCTCTATGCTTGTTTTCTACCAATTGCCTTCTGTTTTCTACATGTTTTCCTTCGTTTTTCGGACATTTTCATGGACTAACCTATTAACAAGATACCCAGAACCAGTTCATGTTTTCCGCTATTTTGTAATTCATAAAATCTCTTGAGGAAATATTCGCCAAAAGTCCTAAAAATCTGCGGAGATCATTTTTGACCTGGAATGAAGATGGAGTCCAAATGAGACTGGAGGCAGGCCCCACAACAACTAGGTGACCTCATGGTGCAGCCTTGGTTGGTGCCGTGCCTCATGGTCGCTTGGTAGTCTCGGGCACCGCCTCACATTGCCTCTTCGCCTATAAATTGCCTTTTACCCTAAAAATACAGGGGACGGATAAATTTTCTACGAAATAGATACAAAGGCGTCGTCACCTCGAAAGTTCAATCTAGGGATTCTAGAGCCTTCCAGGCACCCTGCCGGAGGTGGGAATTTGTTGGATGTATGCCCAAAAGGCAATGATATTTATACATTCGTTTCATAATTATGATTCATATTACTATGCTATAACTGACGTGGTTCCTGAATATGAGTTTCAGGGGAAAACGCACGCTCACGTGTAGTAACATGAACACATAAAACAAATCCTAGTCTTGCTTTTTACGACTAACTCATTGGATTTTTATGACTATGTTTTCCTGGTCATAGACATTGTTTTGTCAACATCAATGAATAACATATTGTTGGAAGGGAACAATATGGATGGGTATTTCCTAAGTAGATTGATATGCTAAGATATTCCATTAAGACATCTTTGTCCTTGGAATCATATCAGAACACGGTTATTTCATAATGCATCCTTTGACCATGAGATTATCTCGATAATATATTGCGGAGGTTTTACTTTGGTGCTATCAAGGTTCACACTGTAAAATGGGTGAACATAAAGGTAGTTACTGGGTAATTCTAAAGAAGTATGTTATCTCGATGTTCTGAGATGAGAATTACTCCTCCGTAAAAAGAGAGATACATACCTGGTCCCATTCGGTATACTTGATATCCAAAAGTTCTGCAGACAATGCATGATGGTGATACATCATGTGGATATCATAATACAGTGACGATAAAGAGGAAACTTACCAGATAACAAGACGAGACAAAGGTATTTCTGAACCAAAGGTTCTTTCATAGACAATACCGGAATCAATAGTCTCGGGTAAGTTCATTTCGTGAGTAATGGGGGATTTCTATAATAACCAACAAGTTCAGAAGTTCATTCGTATAATGTGTGGGGTTCAATATGGGTGTCCACGACCCTGCTATTGATTATTGAAAAGGAAAGACTTTCCAATTTTACGTCCACACACTATCGAACCTATAGGGAAACACACTTAGGATGACTTCTTTTAAGTTTCTGGACCAGTTTCTGGCTTCCAAACGGAGAAACTTAAAAGAAGTTTCCAACTTCTCCCTGCTTATTTCTACCGCAAAACGGCCTCGTAGTGCAATTTCAGAAACTGCTCTGAGGTAGTTTCCCGAGCTTCTGTGGATAGGAATCCAACCGGTAAGTAAGATGCCCTCGTTGTTTGCTAAAATAATGTTGGAAATGCCACCGGGCTAACAAAACGATTCCTGCTCATCTCTTCCGTCGGTAACAAAGGAAAAAAGATCCAAAAATCCCGCACGGGACCTGCTCCCGTTGACCCGCACCCGACCGAACCCTAGTACCACCACTACTCTGCCTGGCCGTCGCGCGCCCCGACAATCCCCTCCGCCACGCACCCCGCTGAGCTTCGCCGCCTCTCTCTCCGTCCCGACGCCACTCGCCTCGCCCCGCCCAGCCCCGCCACTACTCTGCCTGGCCATCGCGCGCCCTGGCGATCCCCTCCGCCACACGCCCCGCCGAGCTTCGCCGCCCCTCTCCCCATTCCGACGCCACTCTCCTCGCCCCGCCCCGTCACTACTCTGCCTGGCCGTCGCGCGCCCTGGCGATCCCCTCCGCCCCGCGCCCCGCCAAGCTTCGCCAATCCTCTCCCCGTCCCGACGCCATTCGCCTTGCCCCTCCCAGACCGACAGCCACTCGTTCGACGCTCAAGACCAGCACAAGCGAGCTGCAACGCTCCACGGATGTTGGTGCCGTGTCTGACCCATAGCTCTCAAGCTCGATGTTGTCTTCACCGGTGACGTCGACCTCGACCTCGTCTGCACCAAGAATGCCATCATAACTTCAAATCAGGGGTGTTCTCGTAATCTCACAACTCACACAAGTTTCTTCAAAAACCTAAAAGAAGTCTCCAGGTAGTTTTTAGGAGTTTCTACCCACAAGAGTTTATTCCCACCAAAATCCATAAGCAGGCTTCTGCATAAGCAGAAGTTTAAAAGAAGTCACCCTTAAGTTTGGGCTTATTTTTGTGTATATTTGTAGTTCCGGATCAACTAGGAGTATCACCAGAATGGTTTTTATGCGTGATAGATATATTTTTATATCAGAGAGAATTTATAACGAGGGCATGAGATGTCCCGGAGTGGTAGACTGTTTCTGTTACCACGGGAATTTTTTCAAAGTCATTATGAAAGAGAAATATAGCTTGCACGCTTTACAGAGCAAATGCAGAGAGTATGAGATATCCCGGGATGTTGGAAATGTATTTCTAACATCATTAGATAATATCAATGATTTTATCTAGTGGAGTAATGGGGTTCCAATGAGTTTCGGGGGACTTTCCATATATGGAAACAATGCCGGAGGGGGGAGGGCAGATTTTCCCCCGGAGGCAAAACCTAATTTTAGGGAATGCACAGTGGGGCCCATGGTCTCATAGAGTGCACAAGGTTTCCATAGTATTTTCCTGAATTTATTTGATAAATAAATGAGAGGAAAAAAAATAAGGGGGTGGGATTGGACTCCACTTGGAGTCCAATCCGAAACCTCGTAGGAGGAGTGGTGTGGCCAAGCCTAGGAGGGGGAAACGGACCCCCTCCTATGGCAGGTTCCCTCCTTATCCCACAATATAATCCACACCCCTCCTTCTCTTTGGAGACATAACAATTGAGCCTTTTGGCTTCTCTCTCTAGAAGAATTAGAGGACTAATTAGAACTTCTAATTAGAGCACTTGTAATTGATTATAGATCTCTCTAATAATTAGAAGAACTGGTTAGAGATTCTAATTAGAGAACTTCTAAAAGGATTAGAACCTCTCTAGTAATTATAAAGACTAATTAGAGCCCTTCTAATGGGTTTAGAGATCTTCTAATCAGGATTAGAGTCTCCTCTAATTAGATTAGAGTTTCCTCTAAATAGAATTAGAGCTTGTAATTACTCTCTCTCTCTCGTGTGTTGAGCACTCCACCTTCATATACACCTACAACGTCAAGTCTTGGACGGCGAAACACTACAGAATTTTCCCTGATGTATGTGTGCATACTCCCAGAGGGGTAACACGTGAGAACCTAAGTCTGCTGGATCACGATGCTGGAGACAAGGAGTCGGCAACATCCTCACCCACATGCTTGTCTGTGAGGATCTTGTACATGCTTCATCTACATTGTTATCGACACCTCTTCTGCTTCAACGGTGTTTGGTACACGATCTTGAAACTAGATGTTGGAATTTATATTCACTTGTATCTATATATCAAGATCTTGGCGGTTACGTAGTAGTTTAGCGAAAAATTTAAATTCCCGTTGTGAAACCCAACAGAATCTTCACTAGAGGCTTCTTCATCACCATGTCTAACTCCCCGGTGATGCGTGAGTGGTTCATCCCTGAACTACGGGTCCATATAAATAGCTAGATGGTGTCCTCTTTACTTTGTGCCACCATGTTTAGATCTTGTGAGCTGCCTAAGATGATCAAGATCATCATTATCTAAGTGCTACATTTTGTGTTTGCTGGGATCCAATGAACCATGATATTATGACTATTTTGTTCATGTCTATACGAGATGCTTCACCTATATCTTTAGATATTTTTAATCTTGTCTTTTTTTTTAACAATGTACCATAGGGAAAACCCCTACAATGTAAATTTTATATCGATGTAAGGTGAATCAAAGGGAAGCCAGAAATTTCCCTAAGAGATACAAGAGGGGGATCAGAGGAGGAGTACAAAAATAGAGACAACAAAAACACATAGGAGAGGCTGGGGGGCGCGGGGGGGGGGGGGGGGGGGGGGGGGAGAAAAACCAAAGAAAAAGAGAAAACAATAATTAAGAGGGAAAGAGAGTGGCCACCACCCAATCTTTTAAGGGTAGAACTAGCTTCAGCAGGACCCGGAAATAGGCACACCATCTGCCAAGGGAGGGAATTTTACCGTGGAAGATGAGATCATTATGGCTTCTCCATATATTCCAGCATGCACATATAAAAATCTCCATGAAACAGGGACCGAAGAAGTCCTGCATCGCCGAGATGATGTGATGAGAAATATGAAGAGTGCAATCCCAACTAATGTGAATAAAGCTCCAAAAGACCAGTATGAAAGGGCATGAGAAAAACCGATGATCACGGGTTTCCAGCAGCTTACGAGTGCAAAGCACACATTATGGACCCTCCTCAAGGTGCCAGTGCTTGCGTAGTGTATTGTTTAGGCGATCCATTTGTAAAAGCCACATCAACACTCACAACTTTGGGATGGACTTAGATGTGCAAATAGCCCGAAGCGCCGCATGAGAGGGCAAACGAGCAAAAATCAAATTGTAAAACTTTGAGGCAGTGAAGTGAGAGCCCCCTAGAAAAAAAATGCGAACATCCGGATTAGGAGAATTAATCGGGAGCAACAAAAGAATCTCCGACACCGAATCCCACTCATAAAAGGCTTGAGCCGATACGGGGAGAGCAAAAAGACCGAGAGGGCGCGACCACTGCCCGTCGCATGCACAGTGGAGTTTTCATCGAGAATGAAGGAGAAAAATCGTGGAAAACTGTTACACATCAGCGTATGACCTCCCCAAAAATCTTTCCAGAAAAGCGTCGACCGACCATTGGAAATTTACGATAGCATCCAATAAGCTTAAAAATATCGCGCCACTAGAAGGAGCCACGCATCGATTCATCATGAGGGGGATCCGAATCATTGTAGAGAGATACCAATCCCACCCAGGAAACATGTGAGCGGGATTTTTTTTTGTGAAGATGCTTCCTTAGAAGAGCTTTATTTTGAACCTCCAGATTAAGAACACCCAATCCACCATACTTTTTTGGACGGCAAACCAGCGGCCATCTAGCAAGAGAATTCATGTGGGAGGCATCGGGGTCCTTAGCCCACAAACATTGATGTCAAACACGATCAAATAATTTTATAATTCCCTTGGGTACTTTCAGAGAGCAAAGAAAATGCATAGAAATCGACGAGAGAACTGAGTTAACCAGAGTCAGGCGACTCCCATAATCCAGAAAACGAGTGCTAGCATTAAGATGTCTCTCCACTTGATCCACAATCGGGTTTAGGTTAGGCATCGTTGGTCGAGTAGAACCCAGAGGGGGACCTAGGTAAGCGAACGGAAAGGTGCCCACCCCGCAGCCAATGGTCGAGGCAAGGAGCTACAGGCGATCATCACAGATGATAATCAACATGAAGCAGGACTTGGAATAATTTACATGTAAGCCATTGGCCGCCGAGAAGGAACTCGGAAGCTCCTTGAGCGCAAGGAGCTGCGACGGGCAGGCCTGGAGAATAAGCAGCGTATCATCTACACATTGGGTGATGGAAAATTCCAAGTCCAGGAAAGGGAGGGGGTGGAGCACATTGTTACGAGCAAGATTGTTCACCATTGATTGAAGCAAATCTGCCCCAGCCACGAACAGAATCGGAGAGAAGGGATCACCTTGACGAACACCTCTGTGACAAGCAATTTTATTCTCCGGAACACCATTCAAAAGAACCGACAAGAAGCCCGAGGAAAAAATGCTCTAACCCATCCAAGCCATCTATCATCAAAGCCCCACTATTTTAAAATTGCAATGATACAATCATGTTCAATTGTGTCGAATCCTTTCACAAAATCAAGTTTAAGGATCACGGCTTCCTTTTGATCATGCTTACATGGGTGAATATATCCGTATGCCCTAGCCACACAATCTTGAATAGACCGAGATTTGAGGAAACCATACTGGTTGGCATGCGCAAGCTCCAAAATTTTACCTTGTAATCTATCTGTTAGCAACTCGGTCAGGACTTTGAGACAGAATTGAGAAGCAAAATTGGACATAGTAATTAGGGCTAGAGGGGGCGGCTACTTTCGAGAATAATGTGATAAAAGCGTCATTAATACTATGAAGATTCATGGAATTTTCCCAAAAATCAGTACACAACCTATAGAAATCAAAACGAATGATTGGCCAAGAGCTCTTCAAAAAACCCCCCCAAAACCATTAGGGCCTGAAACCTTGTTGGGAGGGAGCACCGCCACCAATTTATCAATCTCCTCATGCGAAAAGGGATCAAATGAACCCTCTAAACCTTCTTTGTGCTCCATGAAATCCGAGAAGGGGAAGCTAGGATCGATCGGGACCGAAACACCCAATCTACCTTTGAAAGAACTCCACAAGATGCCAGCCTTTTCGTGATGCTCCGAGGCAGAGGAACCATCCACTCTAGATAGGGAAGAGATAAACTTCTTACGATAACGGACAATTGCTATGGAGTGAAAAAACTTCGTGTTTTCACCACCAAACTTTGTCCAGCGAATAGTGCATCGTTTCTTCCAGTAGGTTTGTTAACACTCAAGGAGAAAGTGCAATTTATGCTTAACAATCACATGAAAATTCCATTCAGCCTATGGAGGGCCCTAAGGTCCTCGAACTCACCTAAGCGCAACATTATCGCGTTACAATTGTCAATGAGATGAGAGATAACCAAGATGCTAGTGGACCAAATACGAAGACCTTTTCGAAGAAGTTTAAATTTAGCGGAGATACAACGAGCACTGTCACTAGGACAATGAATCTCCCAAATATGCCTAACCACGTCAAAAAACCCACGGATCTTGACCCAATGGTTCTCAAAATGAAAGACTGATGCTTTGGGGATTTTAGTACCAATAGACACCACACAAGGAGAGTGATCAGATGTAGGCCTAGCTAGGGTTTTAACCAAAGAATTAGGATACTTGAGAGTCCAAACGGTGGAAGAAAAGAACCAATCAAGCTGAACCAGAAGAGGATTGGGCTGCCTGTTACTCCAGGTGTAACATCTATCCTTGAGAAGGAGCTCTACTAGGCCAAGATGCCAAATAATGTCGTTGAAGGTGGCCATGTCATCTAGGCTGGCACCCAAGCGATTGCGACTATCCGAGTAGCGATAAAAGTTGAAATACCATAAGATAATCCAATGCGCCTCCGGGGCAATATCCAGAAGATAAATCCTAGCCACGAAGTTTTCTCTCTCAAGCCCCTCACACGGCCCGTAAACGTTGACGAGGATGAAAGAGTCCGAAGAGGAAACAGACGGGAGGCTAATAACAATAGCGCCCAGAGAACTTACTACTCGTCCAAATCACCACTAAACCTCCCGATAAACCCTCCGAAGGAACGGAAGCAAATTGATCAAAGCGTTTGGGCGCAAACTTTTTCATAAACGAGAGATCAAGATCCGAGTGTTTCATCTCCTGAAAACAAAGAATCAAAGTTGCACTTTCCTCTATTTTATCACGGATAAGGGGCCATTTTTCGGACCCATTAATACCTCGAATATTACAACAAAGGATGTGCCACACAAGTTTAGCAAAGTTCGTCCTAGATCGCGAGTTCAACATAAAAACAAACGGAAGCAACGAAAACACCAAATAACTAGGGTAACTGTGTCCAGACGGCTGACACGAAGAAGGATCATCATCGGAGAAGGATTACGTAGAGCGGGCCTGCAACAACTTATCTTCAGTGAGCTCGCTAGGAGCAATCTGATAGTCTTCAATGCCAATGCGCTCCAACTCTTCCATTTGAATGACAGGAGGGATCAATGCTTTAGGGGTGAGCTTACCTTTGCAACGCGAAGGACCATCTGGCAGCGACTCATACTTGAAACCGTCCTTGTTGCGCCTGGTGGAGCGGCATTCAGTAGACACTTTGACGAGCGTGTCCACCTTGCGAGGCCTGCCGCGCTTGCGAGGGGAAGGGACAGGGACAGGGACCAACGCCAATGCGTCAGAGGCAACATCAGATGACAAGCTTGCTAAATCAGGGGCCACCATAGGACAGACAAGCTCCAAATTTTCAGGCTCTGATAGCGACATCAATATCAAAGCAGGGACAACATCAGCCAGGGCGCCATCCAAGGGCCACACAGGCTCACGTAGTTTAGACATCAGATCACCAACACCTAGATAAGCAACAATCATCGGGAACTTGGCAGAAACAGAGAGACCACACGTGTGCAGGGAGAGGTCTTCCAACACCGAGCGAATGGAGCTGGCCAACGAGCTCAGATCAATAACCAGCCGAGTCAAAGAAAGTGGAGCAGGCATAGCTTCTTTAGACAACAACAAACGAGTGAAGACCTTCCTCATAATCCAAGCCAAGAAGTGCAAGAAGGATGGCCATAAAGGGACCTCTAGCTCCAACTGCAAACCAGTTACGATAGTGAACGACTCATATTCCGCAGCAAGATCAACATCACGAACATGATCATTCCAGACCACAAACCCATACACCATCGGACCAGCTGGGGGAGCCCCATCCATCAGAGAAGGACCACCATAAGCCAGCAACACACACAAATTAATACCACGATAATCAGTATCCTCAACAGGAATTGGAGCAAAAGGCCAGGCACACTATCCATTGGCTTACAGTGGCTCAGGAGCAAGGGGAGTCTGGTCCCACTTGTTTACTGCTGGTGGCAGTGCCGGCGCCTCAGGCGCCACAACGACATTCTGTTGCAGCCAGTTGTGGAATGCAAGTTGATTCTACAAAGCCGCAGAAAGAACAGGCATCACAAGGGGATGCGGCGACACATTTAACAGAGGGAGTGCATCTTCTGTGGAAAACAGAGCATTGTTCGTATCACGCCCATTGAGGATAAACACCGGTATTGAACAGGAACGGCCCATGCACCACAAGAGACCAACACGCTTAATGCAGAGGCTAAACGACACTAGAGCAAGATCATTGAGCCATGACCTCACTAACACCCAAGCTTTACGCACACCAGGCCGATGCCAATGGATCATCATCCCAAAGCACGACACAACTTTATTAATGTAATATTCAGTTTGATAGTCAAGAGGAAAACCGAGAAACATCACCCAGGCCTCAAATTGGAAAACATCAAAGCGCAAGTTGACCCCCTCATCGTGATGAACAACACTAAACGTAGAACCTTCTTCCGCATCAAACTCATGGGGGCTATCACGCACTAATTGATCACGAATAACAGTAGATTCAAAATCCAGAAGACCCACACCCCGGGGGTAAGTTTTAGGATGGGGGACCTGCAACTGAAAGTCGTCCCTAAGGATACGAACAATCTCATCGAGAACCTGTTGTTTCTGATGCTCAGGGATAGGGGGATTGACAGTTACGAGAGAAGTGTTCGTTGCTGAGAGGGGGGCGGGGGGAGGTCATCCACCACCACCATGTTGCATTGCAGGCGATCGGCATGTCCATCTTCCACCTCCATGGGCCCCAGAAGGAAGGGGAAGGGATTGGCGGCGAAGTTCTCCATGCAAGCAGAGAAGAGCGACCACAAAGGCGACAGTGGAAGGGGAAAAGTGAGGCGAAGAGGGGGTAAAAGAAACAAGGAAATAGGCATCGCCTCCTCTGACAACCAAGGAAAGGAGATGCTAAAACGGACAGGTGTCTCCACAACGAGAGATGCTACACCTACGGACAAAATCTACAGACTAAACTTACGTGATCAGTTGGAGAAAATCAGAAGATGGGCCCTAGTGAAATTCAGGGGGAGCAGTTTTAGGGGGTGGACAAATCATGTGAGGGCACGTAACCCAGTAGATTTCTTCCGTAACTTTTTCATCCGTAGGTGTAGCTTTATTGCTCCACAACAGGAAGGTGCCAAAAATCCGTTATTGAAGACGAAACGACCCTTTGCCGCTCGGGAGCCCGAACACTAACGGAAAAAGGGGATCATGTTTCTCCAAAACGGTAAGTTGCGAGGCGTGGCCCACCGAGCAGACAGTAGGGAGACGAGAGCCCGAGACATCGAGAGAAGGACATGCGAAAGATGGACGCGTGGACATACCGTTGCGAACCCAAACCTGGCGCTTGACACAATAACTCTCGAGATGGCCTGCAGAACTACATTTCCAGCAAATCACCGTAGGGAAATGTTTAATTAAATGCCCCGCTTGGTGGCAAAATGCGCATGAAGATTTAATTATGCATTTTCTAGCAATATGCCCCCAACCTTAGCAGGCCAAGCATCTAATCTCATTGGAACAATTTCTTCGAATGTGGCCCAAGCCCAGACAACAAAAACAACACTTTAAAGGGATAGAGAACGATTTTTCTTCAAAAGGATCCGGTGGACCCAATGCACAATTAGTCTTTGGAGGCACACACACCAGATTATCCTCTTCAACTGGGTCGCAATCCACACACCAAAGGCCTAGGATCTGACAATGAGGACAGACACCCGGGCAATTGGGCCTGAGATGGCCCGGGAGGGAGCAGCGCGAGCAATAGCCCAAAGCTTTTAAAAATCAAACTAGGCAGGAGAAAGGAAAGTCCGAGCACCTCCCGAACGACCCGGTCAGAATAACAAGAGTGACGTAAATCAAGGATGTGCTCCAAAATTCCCACCGATCGATGGTCACACAATATCTCGAAGAAACGGTCTGAGAGAATAGGATCCTTGGGAAAGGAAAGAAACTCCGAGATAACTGGTACATGAAAGCTACCAAAAATAAGAGTATGCGACAAGTTAGAACTCCGATCAACCGCCGGCGAACACTTAGGGTGAAGATCCGCATGAGTCACCGATCCAAACTGAAATGGAGACTCTCGAGCACGTCTCGAAGAACTAGAGACATTAGAAGAAAAATGCGGGAGACAAAGCCCAAACTTATCTAGCTCAAAAACTGCCGATTGATCAGAACCTAAACTAGCTTCAAGAACCTTCAGGTTAGGTTTGATAGTGTGGGGGCTCTCTGAGAAATGTCGAGAACCTCCTCTAAAGAAGCCAACGCATGATCAGGGAGGTGGAAACTCGAGATGCTAGGATGAGTGCCTCGAAATAGACTAAAATGGCAGATGAAACCAGGCCAGATGCAATCCTGTAAGCCATAGATGAAGTGACCCACATGATTGAGGCAACTGAAAAATGAAAAACACCGATCTGAAAGCTTGTACACTCGGAAACCCAGACGATCACCACCAATACAAGATTGTAAAGCCAAACCAACAGATTCTTCCGTGATAGTGAAAGAGGCCGACGAGAACGAGACCACCAAGAAGAATTCCTTGAAACCAGAGGAGGGGAAGAATTGGACCGAGGAACCAAAACGCATATGCACCTGATTCTCCACGGCAAGGTCGGGAGAGAAATCCTAGTGAAGGAGAGCTTTCATGGAAGATTATATCTCCACACCATTGGAGAAGGGGAGGTGGGAGGTGGGAGGAGGTGGGAGGAGAGCCATATTCCCAAGACCGGGTAAATTATACTTTTTTAATCTTATCTTGCAATGATCTCCGGTGTGTATGATTGCTTTGGCCAAGTTATTGTATGCATCTTCAAGAGAGTGTTTATATGCTAGATAGTGGGTTCATCTCTCCTTTGTTCCCGCACTTGAGTGGCAGAAACATGCATGGAGGAGGATGTGTTATTCCACTAGGGATAAAACATCAATTTTATTATTTACGGATGATTATTATTGCTTACATTATGTATTGATATTAATGCATTTGTCTATTACATACAAAGCAATCACTTCGTTGCTGCAACTTAATACCAGATGAATTTGCTAGATAACTTTCTTGAGTTGGACTTTTAGTAATAGATGTTGTCGGATGTCGGTCTATTTACCTTGACATAATGCCTATACGAGTAGAACCCGTGGACTATATCTCTTCACAATAGCATTGTTACGCTTTCACAATTTGTCAATTGCTCAATGATAAGTTTTCTCCCTAACATGTTTATTGTTTTTAGGAGAGACACCACTAGTGAAACTATGACCCTAGGTCCAATTTTCCTCATTGAATACAACCTCATTCACTTGCTTTTAATCATCACTTTCCTACTGGTCCGTTTAATTTTAGCAATCTCCAACCATTCAATATAATTAATTCTCTAGTTCACAGCAAGACGAGAAGATTGACAAACTTCCTGAAAAGTTGGGAGTAAGAGAGAATTTGTGCTTTGTGTGCAGGTTCACGTTTGTTGAAGCGTTAGACAACAAGCAACCTACCGAGAGCATTACAATCTTAATGGATTGATAACCTTGGTTCTTACCTAGGAAAATTACCGCCTACGCTACATCATTCCTTCCTCTTGGGGAATCCCAACAGGTGTGTGTTTGATCTACACCAGCATGCTCTCATGATTTGTCAATTTCCTAGCTGTAATTTGTCCATCCAACATGTTTACTTGTTATCTTTTGGAGATACGTCACTAGTAAAATAATGGCCTCATGTCCATTCTTTTACATTGATTACAATCTCGTTTACTTGTTTTTCACCATCACCTGCTCGTTGTCCCGTTTTTCTTTCAATCCACACCATACGTTAACTCTCTTGTTTACAGCAAGACGGAGAGATCGGCAACCTTTCTGGAAAGTAGGAGACAAAGATAATTTTGTTCTTTATGTGTAGGTCCATTCCATCAAGGAATTGTTGGCGCCTAACTGAAAACTTTTTTTTGCGGGTGCCTAATCGAATACTTTGAAGTCCTACTGGTTCGATAAATCTTGGTTTCATTACTGAGGTAAATTCACCGCTATATTACATCATAGATTTCTCTTAGGATATCCCAACGGGTTTGTTGTAGTGTAAACTCACGTCAGCAGCAATCATCATCAAGATTGAAAAGTATAGTTTTAAAAAGAGCATCTCGAAGGGACCGTATGCTTGAAACTTGTTGTCCATTAGTTTTCATTGGACATGCGAAGATGTGTCTGTGTGTGGTTTCCCCATAGTGTGTTATAAGTGATGGCAAATGAACGACGAACAAAGAGATCAAACACAAAAGGGACATGTTATTTTTAACCTTGGAAAGCCTCTCCAATGAGAAGGGTAAAAACCACGGACACTAGTCAGAAAATCTTCACTACAATAAGATGAGTTTACAACGTCAAGAGATTTACAACTTTGCAACTTATCCCAGTCGGCGACATACATTAAATGAGGTATATAAAGAGGTGAAAATCTAGATCAACTGACCGCGGGAGCTTTGCCCCCCGCAACCCACCCCGGGCAGCCTAAGCAATGGCTCATGGCGTGGAATTTTTTTGCTTTGTATTTTTGTTGATTTGAAGATTTTGTCACTGATTTTACCTGGTAATTTTGACTATTTACGGTAATGACCCATGGCCTAGTGAAATGTTCGGTCCGCCGCTGCCCCCAATTGTCCCTGGTGACGGGTCTCGCTCCGTTTCGGCAAAAGTACACCTTTTATCAACATTGCCATCTTCATATGAATTGGAATCATAATTCGACATAGTGGAGCATGGGGGCAATTTGCGATTATAATTGCATGTTATAGATTTTTTTTATAGTAGTTGTGTTTGTAGAACAGGAATAACAAAATTTAGAGAGCTTATTTACTCCTTCTGCTCGAGGTGCTCGAATCTAGGAGTACAACGGTTGTTCCATGCAAATGTTCTCGGTCTAGGTATTTAAAGAGATAGTGGTACTCAAAAATTATAAACGAAGCTGTCCGCTCCATTTGACGCTCCATTGTAGGCTCGTAGGAAACCACCACCGTTCATCCGCCCCCCATCCTTTCTTCCCCGCTGGGAATTTGTGTATTCATCAAATGGATATTATGTTCTTGCGAACATGGGCTCGCATTGCACGTGGAGGGTGAATCATCTTCGTAAGGGCCCTCGTCGGGAGACAGAAACCGTATACTCGTGGTCAGCGAGGATGCTCCATTGCTTTGGGTACATATATCTCTCGCCTCATACCCCGATTCAAACCTGTGCATATGTTTACATGTTTATTTTGCCTGGTCGTGACGGACATGCAATCTGCTGGTTGCTCATGTAGCGTTCTTATCCTGTTGTAGTTGTCTACGCTCGGTAACTGTTCGACGATATGTCCAAGCAAGGCTGTGTCATTGTGTGCCTTGATTTAGAAGAATTGCCATGATTCGTGTCTGTGCGTGCAGTAACAATTGCGCCTTAGCTCGTCTTTATATATTGTAGCATAATATTTTTTCCCGTGCCATTTTGTTGAGCGTGCATGTGCACCCCGCCCACGTGTGCTCCAGGTCTTCAGCATGTGCAGTTGCATTTAGATTATATTGATGTATGGTGATTTATTTGGGCATACCTTGAATTGGGGATTATCGCATTTAGAGCCCTCTCATCTTCCTAAAGCTAGATATCGCAAAGGCTTTCGATTCCTTGAATTGGGGATACCTGTTCAGAGTTATGACTCAGATGGGATTAGATGGAGAAACATCGTTTCTCTGATTTTGGCCTCCTCTTCCTTTAGGATTATGCTTAATGGCTGCCCAGACGTCCGTTTTGACCATCGGAGAGGGCTGCGACAGGGAGACCCCATTTCTCCCATGCTGTTCATTTTGGCAATGGAGCCTTTGCAGCGGCTGCTGGAACAGGAAACCATGGAGAACGTGATATCGCCTCTGAAATTGCGTGTGGCTAGGATCCGGGTGAGCTTCTACGCCGACGATGCAGCATTGTTTGTGAACCCGTTGAAGGAGGACATCACCGCTGTCCAGATGATCCTCAAATTGTTTGGAGATGTGTTTGGGCTGAGGACAAGCATGGAGAAATGTGTGGCCTACCCTGTCGCTTGCAATGGAATTGATCTGAGCCCTATATTGCAAAATTTCAGTGGGCAGCAGGTTGCTTTCCCCTAGAACTATTTAGGACTGCCACTTGGGTTCAGAAAGCCTCGGCGCTGTGAGGTCCAGCCGCTTTTTGACTGAGCAATGGGGCGCATGAAAGGATTGAAAGGCAAGCTCATGAACAGAAAGGGGAGGTTTGCTTTGGTAAACAGTGTCGTCACGGCAATTGCGACTTATTTCCTCACTGTCTTCCCGGCGGAGAAGTGGATGATCAAGAAATATGACAAATTGAGAAGAAATTTCCTATGGGCCCCTGAAGAAGAAGCAAAGGGGGGCAAGTGTCTGGTCAGTTGGAGAAATATTTGGGCAAGTGTAGGGCCTTGCGGCTGCGGTGGGAGTGGTATTGCTGGATGGATCTTGACAGACCATGGCTTGGCACGCCAACTCCCTGTGATCAATCTGACAAAAACCTGTTCACGGCTTGTACCTCTATAACTGTTGGCAATGGTGAAACGTCCAAATTTTGGAATGATCGATGGCTGGAAGGTTTGGCGCCTAGGCGGCTAGCCCCTCTTTGTTTCAAGATGGCAACAAGAAAGGGCCTCACTGTCAAGGAGGCTCTGACTAACAGAAGATGGATGAGCGGCCTTCAGCGCATCTCTAATGTCCAGCAGCTTGATCAGTTCATCTTGCTTTGGCATCGTATTCAGACATTTCATCTGCACAGGAAAGGGATGTGATTCGATGGAGTATCACTGCGGATGGACACTACTCGGTCTGCTCTGCTTAGGAGGTCCAATTTTTTGTACGGACGATACAACCCTACTTGGAGCAGGTATGGCGAATCCTTGATGAAGGAAAGGTCAATTTTTTCCTCTGGCTCATGTTGCAGAACAGAAATTGGACGGCAGAGAGGTTGCGGGCGCGAGGGCTCCATTTTTATGATGTGTGCTGCCTCTGCGATCAGGAGTTCGAGGCGGCAGATCATCTGGCACAACACTGCAATCAGGGCTCCCATCCGAAGGCGCTGCAGCTGGCAATGTCTTCCGGGTCACTTACGCAGTGTTGGGAGAAGATCAGGGGGGCAAGAAAAGCAAAGAGAGGGATAGAAATATTTCTCTGATGGCTTACGTTTGCTGGCACGTGCGAAAGGAGCGCGGCCGTCGCATTTTCTAGCAGGTTTCTGTTCCAGCCATTGGGGTGGCCTCGTTGATCAGAGCAGATTTGGAGCTCTTGCATTTGGCCTGGCATTAGTGTCCGGCAGGTTTAGCTCTCTCTTTTTTTTCGTTGTTCCTTCTCTGTTGGGATACAGTTGTGTCCAGTTCCCTGTAACTGTAACAGGGTTTTTTCCCTCTTCTATAATGCATAAAGCAGAACGCCTGCTGGTTTACGTCAAAAAAGTACAAGTAGAAAAAATAGTGCAGTTGCACTCATCGCCCGACCTAGAAATATCTTATTGTCATAACAAGTATATAAGCTGGCAACTTATGGTGCCTCGAATACCCACAAAACATTAATTTACTCATTCCTGTATTTTTCAGTGGAGGTGTTGCAGCCGCAACTTACTTTGTTAGCTAGAATGATATTATTTATTTTAGGTGTTCCAGCCACAACTTACTTTGATATTATTTGTTTTATCTGATGTAATAGTGATGTACTTACTTACCTCATTAACCGTTTCTTACTTTTGCCGGTGCAAATACATACAGTAAACTTGTGCATTGGTGCATTGATAGACTAGAAATGTTTATGTACAGGCCTACAAAGAGGTCAACCAGGGACAACATAAAACCTCCCCCATGTCCAACGTGGACGTGGATAAATTGGGGATTAATGGTGTGGAGATTGAGATTTGAACCCAAGACCTGGACGGTATGCTATCAATTATCATGTTAGAAATTCCTACCAACTATTCCAAAACACCGATCTGATAGGAAGTGGAGATACAATATACTCAATAGTAACAACATCCCTAAGCGCACCATTGGTCATCAAATCCCGTGCCTCATAGATTACAATTTCATCTTGAATAAATATTCCATACCTCGGGACAAATATATATCAGGAAGAAGGAATATATAAATGGAAGAAGTGCTACATCATTTGATGAGAAAATAAACACTAACCATAAGAAAAAGGATGTATTTTGGTCTGATTTGTTTTAAAAGTCAAGAAGGATTTCCTATGAAGTATACATGTAGCATTGGTATCATTAATCTATAATCATATTGATTTGTTAGTTTTCTACCTTGGAAACTCCAACCAATGCAAAGCTTTGTCAATTTCCTTTGTGTAGAAATTTGAATTTATCTGTCTCTCTATTTTCATAAATGGATGCACATTGCGTACTTCTCCGTTTTCCCCTTCACATCAATGGTTTTCAGTCTGTACTTGTAGAGACTTCAGGAATGGCCCGATAGCATTCACTATCTTGTACATATACTCCAATTCTGCAGCATATTGACACAAATTTGCAACAGCCTTCTGTATTTCCAGTTTTCATAATTTTTCTTAGAGGTAATAGTGAATGCTATTGGGTCATTCAGGGATGGACTGATAGCATTGACTTGATTAGGCAGACATTGCACGAGTGAATGGAAGCATATTGTTTGCAGAATACCATAACTCATTTACTGAGATTTTCTTAGGTGCGTGAGAGATTGAGAGTAAGAGAGATAGATCATTCCTACAACATATTGGGAGCTGTTTGTGTCTTGTAAAGGTGTATGTATGATGCTAATTCTCCTAACTGTTATGATACTTGAGCAGACAAGTAGAGAGTAGAAACTACTTTCAGTTTCTACAAGTATGGGCAATATTAATGAACCATCTTAATCTTCACCACCTTAACACTCATCTCTTCTATTGGAGGATGTTCAGTTTATAGGTGTATGTAATTTGTCATTTATCACCCATTTCTTCCATGGGCAAGGATTGCTCTGAATTGTTATAATATTCTCTTCCATTTCTGCACAAGACGAGTAATTTATTCCTTGAACTAGATCATAAAGACTGATCTTACCCGTTGTTATTTCCTATCTGGAATACGAGGGCTACCACTATTAATTATTTAAGCAGTATTAGTGATGTAGTATTTTAACAATATTACAATATCAAGTTATCATCTTGTCAAACTGAAGCTGGTAGTCTTTCCTGGCTTAAACCAGACAATGCTAATGTTAAGAAAACAGTAGCAACACTGAATCTTAAGAGCCATGAATTTGTACGAAATAGAGAATTTACTGGGCATTGATTTCATCTCAAGAGAATTCTTTGGATGGTTTAAATTTTTAGAGAGGGTTTTTATGGGTGCACTCTAAAACAATATTAGCATATGCCTCCTTAAACCTATTTGCTAGTGCTGAAGTTGTTAAATATCTTCCCGCATTATGTATTTTCTCTATTTTTGTTCACACATTGCATCTTCTATTATGTTTTCTCGCGCGTGCATTCATCTTAGTTTAACATCGCATTAGTCATTAGAGATGTTTTCCCTTAGCAGCCACTTGTTTTTTTGCTCTGTGTTACCCCCGCGAGGGGCAGTCTCACTCCCGGGGGCCGCCTTAACAGATGTATTAGTATATTCCCATATTTCCCAACATCTTAAGCTATTGGTTGAACTCATTGGTTCTTGGAAAATCAATACGTGACAGGAGCCAACTAGGCGTGAGTTTGAGATCTGAAACGTTTGTAACCCACATCATTAGTGTATTCCCACCATTTACTAATAACTCTGGGTCTTATTTGATTCACAGGATTATGAAAATACAGGAACAGGAGGAACGTAAGATTGTATTTCATGTCATGTTCAATCCTAGGAATTTGCACCAAAGGTCGTTTTATTACATCAGAGGAAAAACATAGGAATCTTCATGAGAGGTTGTAGTCAATGGAAATTTTGCTATGAAATGTAGTGCTACGGAATCTTTAGGAAACTTGCTTGTTTGCTGCCCTTGATCATATGTATTTGAAGTATTCTTAGCTGTGTATCTATCTTTATGGGAATTCACTGCAGTGGATCTTCTATCTACCTTTATGGGGATCCACTATTGTGGATCTTCACAAGTATTAAGTATCGTACTCATGCCTGTTCAACTAGTTATCAAGAACAATCACATCGAATAATTCCTTGAGTATGATGTCCCAATGGATCATTAAGGTGGGTACCTTAAGTTGTGGTAATCATACATAGTGATTTATCTTGAACCATACAAAACAATTCTAATGATCATATCCTGACCTGAATGGCCTAATATTGTTGATCAAAACTTATTCTACATTTGCAGGTTACACGAGCTCTCTCATATGGGAAAATATTACAAAAATGGTACAATTTTTGGACATGTGGTAGACTGGTAAGGTGTTTTTTCAACCACTCCTCACTCCAGTGTAAGAATCATTAATGCTAGTATACTATATCCATTGTTCTTTCCATTTTGGATGTGTGCAATCAACATTTTAAAACTTCGACAACAAAAATATCCATAAAAATGTTTCGATTTTGTATGAAAATTATATTAGCAATTAAAAGGGAGAAAATGTAAGATGTCGATGCACTAATTAAAAGGGAGCAAATGTAATTTTGATGCACCAATTAAAAGGGAGCAAATGTAATGTTAGATAAGTAAGCATGGTAACCAAACATCTTTTATTCCCCTTTGATAATGGGAAATCATGAACTTTGCTTATGCCTGGGAGACAAGTCAAGCTTTAGTTGCAAAAAGCCCTTACATTGGACACACTCGGATAATGCCACACTGTACAAAGAAAACAAAAAACCAAACCTTCCAAACAAAAGAAAACCCCTCCCACATCTGCATGCCTCTTTATTGAATCGACACGGCACTTTGCCCTTCAAAATCAACATCATGCACCGAGAATCACATGGTTAGGCTCACCTCATACTTGGGTAAAATCACTATATTTCATATGTGATCCCTACTTTGAGCAGCTGATCTTTCGGAATGGCCAGTGCCTTATGCCCCTCCGTCAAGTTCTTCCTCAAGAATGTATATACATAGTTCACCACTATCTTCTTCAAGATCGAGGAATTGGCTTTAGCTGTAACATTGGCCTCCCCCATCAGGTACACCATCCCTCGCTCCACCTCTCTGTCAATCAGCTGTGTCTCCTCCTCAACTGTCTGGTTCACATGGAAACCGATCCCCCCTGAGTGGCTGCTCACCCTCGTTTCGATCGCCTCCTCGCTGTGCACTGTAGTTTGCGTGGATCGCCTTGGCTTTGCCTGGACTTCTGAAACTTCATTGCTATCATCACTCTCTGGTTCGATCTGCGCGAATGCGGTCTCCTCCTGTACGAACATCTTGAGCCTATCCACAAGGAATACTGCAAACTCCTTGGGCTCCTCCAGCTTGTCACTGTACCCATACCGTGCCACGCACCGGAACATTCGGTGCTCCTTGGCACCAACCTGCCGGAACAGGAACCTCTCTGCAGGAACCACATGCGAGATCGGCAGGTGCTTGATTGACATGAATATGAAGATGGAGTGCACGGATGGTATCTTCTGGATCAGCCGAGGGAACACTGGGGGGATACCCTGAACCAGCTCTGTGTATAGGAGGCCGACACCAGGGATCCGCCGCACGTCACTTTTCTCGAGCAGTGTTGTCATTTCACTAATAGGAACAATGTGGTCAAGCTCGTACCAGTATCTCTTGACTTGGACATAGTGCCATGTCGCCATCAGGCTCATTATGACCAGCGCGAAACAGAACGGAAGGTATCCACCATCAATGAACTTCGACAGTATGGAAGAGAGGTAGATTAACTCTATGGAGCCAAACACAACATAGAACAACATGATGAATATGACGTGCTTCTTCCATATGAGGAGCATCACGACAGTCATCAGATGGGTGGTGATGGAGAATGTTGTCACGACGCAGATCCCTGTGCATCACGAACATCAGATCAGATGAATGAACGTGTTCAGTATTACTCCCTCCGTATCAAAATGTAAGATGTTTTAAATGTATCTAGACATGTTTTAGTGTAAGATGCATGTCTAGAAAACACTAAATCATCTTATATTTTGATACGGAGCGAGTATTTCCATATACTGGAAGACTTAACGCCTAGGCACTATTTTTTTGGTAGCTGCTTACCATAAGCATTGCCGATGTTAGTGGTCGTTCTGAAGGCGACCGTGACTAAGATGCTTGCCAATCCCATCATGAAGTTCACCTCAGGAATGTAAACCTGCCCCTCATATTTGTGTGAGGTGTGGATCACTTGAACCCTGGGCATGCAACCGAGAGACAGGGCCTTGGAGAGGATGGCAAATGCACCAGAGAGCATAGCTTGGCTTGCTATGATGGCAGCAAAAATGGCAACGATGAATGTTGGCCAAAACATTGGTGCTGCAGGATCATAGACATGGAGAGTTGATCTTATTTGCATTATGTTTACCAAGTACGTTTATTGCATAAAGCAGAACTGCAGTCTTATTTATACCTGGGATAGATTTATAGAAGGTGTCTCCAACGTTCTCCGGAAATTTCCTCAGGTAAGCCGCCTGACCCATGTAACACAGTGCTACTGATGGGAACAAGATACCATTGAAGCTGAGCTGCAAGTGAAATACAGAAACTACTGTGAGATGCTTCTGTTTAAACATGTCAGACCTCAGGGAATGATAGCTACTTTTGAAATTTATGTTCAAGGCTAGAGTGATAATAAGATATGAAGCGAGTAATATATATGCTGCTGGTTACCTGAATAGCCCTGATGTTAAAATGTCCTAGGTCAGCGAACATACCTTCTGTGCCTGTTTCATAAGATAACCAGTCAGTGAGCTCAGATCACAGCCTTTTTAGGTTACAGGTTGCAGGCTATGAAAGCCCTTTTCAGTTGCATTTTTTCAGTTAGAAAGGTTACCTGTGACACACAAGACAATTCCACCAAGTGAAACCCATCCATCCTTCCCGTTCCTTGTGAAGTATTGTACTATATACATCGGATTGAAGGCCCGTAGAACACCTATGTCGTGAATGACGAGGTTGTACATCCCGATACCAGCAATCAGAAGAAACCACACTGAGATGACCGGAGCAAAGGTGTACCCAACCTTGTCGGTCCCGAAACGCTGGACCGAGAAGAGCATGAACAGAATTGCCACCGATATGAGGACCACTTGTGCTGTAGAAAGAACCAACATCTGAAATATTAGATTTGATGGGCACAGGTTAAGAAGTACAAAAAAATCATACTAATCTTTTTCACATACTTTGAGTCAAACTTGCTTTTTGTGTGATCCCACTCACTGCAGAGAGCACTGCAGCACATCCATGAAAGGAACATCAGTACTGCTTTGTTTAAACTATAGTACTCTGTATATTGTTTACAGCACAAGATGATACTGCTGAATCTCCACTTGATTTATCATTACCAGAAATTGCAGGTGTCAAGGTTCCATCGCCTATCACCATGGATGTGCCAAGGATGGTGAGGGTGAAGAGCACAATCTTGGCTGCCTTGCTTGACTCAAGCTTCTGCTTCACCCACTGCGCCCTCCTCAGCTGCGAGTTTGGTGCTTCAATGTGGTAGTTGGACACGGCCGCATCCTCAGCCTGTTGGTCCGGGATCATTCTTATCTTTGCGTATCTTGATATCAGCGAGTAAAGCGCAAACGTGCCACCTACAGCAGCAGTGTGTTGTCATTTCATACCAACTGGATAACAATATACCGCAAGCAGTGCTTCAGCATATCCTGCCCAGATCTCAGAGATGGCTTACCATCTCCATTGTCGTTTGCATACAGCACGATGAAGACGTACTTGAGCATCGGTATGATGATGAGCGTGTAGAGGATAAGCGACAGGACGCCCAGGAGATCGTCGTTGTTCTTGATTCCATTAGGGAAGGTACTGGAGTAGACATAAAGCGGTGATGTCCCGATATCGCCGTAGATGATACCGATGCTCTGGAAGGCAAGGCTCAGCGTCCGCATCCAGCTCACCTGCGTTTACCCAAAGGAAAGTAAACCTATGGTCAGACTGCTCCGTCAGAAATAGAAAATTTCTGTAGCATAGCATGGACACCAAGTTGCAGGAGAAGCGTACCTGGGAGCCATGATTCTTCGAATGGGAGACCTTCTCCGCGTCGCCGAACAGCGAGTCATGGCGCTTGAGCGGGGGAGGTATCTCCTCGACTTCGAGCGACATTTCTGGTTGCCTGCTGATGTCGAAGCTGCACACTTCCGAATACCTGGGAGGCCTTCAGGTGTATATTGTTAAACAATTTGTCTCCTCTGCCACTTGCTGCCTGCATAAATAGCTTCAAGGCTTCAGATGGTGATAGTGTGGGAACCAAGGAGTATATAACTTCTTTACATTCCCAAGAAGAAGAGGTTGGCTTAAAACCCAACATGACTCCTTAGTTGTTAAGCAATATACTTGTAAAATAAATGCTCAAGATTCATTGGATGGCAGTGCCGGCGCCTAATAACCAGGATCATAAATGTAATTACTAGCAGTGCCATGCATGCATCGATATTTTAGTAAAAATCGTTGCTGTAGATTCAATGGATAACCAGCATCATCAATGTATACCAATTAGCAGTGCAACGCATGCATCCATATTTGGGTCAAAATTGTTGCTGTCATCTTTCTCCTATACTGGAATACCCTTAATACTACAATCGATTCAAATTAAAATAAGCCTGCAATTTCCAATCCAACAGAAAGATAATACTAGTAGTAATATTACCAGGAGTTGACAGGGAAACAAAGCTAAGATTTATGACATGTTATGCTACGTATGCGAACATGTCATCTTTTTTCTAATGAATGAACTACCTACGTATGCAAACTTGTCATCTTTTAAGAATCAGTAGACTTCACATGACAGTCACATATGCAGGACACTTACTACATCACTCGCATCGAGCATATGCACAAGTGACGCCGATTACTCTGTATTTTTCTGACAGCGATTGAAGCCAGATTCCTCTACAATGAAGGAGTCCCTGTTTTTTTTTCTCAAAAAAAACTCTGTTTTATTTTTTTCAAGAATATAGGCTGCTTCCGTCCATGAATATCATCAGTAAGATAGGTAGGGATACTCACTCGAATAGTATATTGACTTATCTTCCTCTTTAAAATTATATTTCCTAAAACGGTGTAGTGTTCATCTGTGACAGATGACCCCAGCCAAGGGATACAGGACAGATACACCAACCCCTGAGTTTAACTCACGCACGAAGTTTTGACTAGGAGGCTCACATGACGCAAGATCACTTTTCTATAATTTATCAGAGATCTTCTTGGGCCATGCACACCGCCCTCGCTCAGTTCCAAACAATAACAAATCACCCACTTGTTTAAGCGCTAACCCGATCACAAATCAACGTCATTGGGTGCGCCCTTGACATCCCAAAGTCCCAACACATCACACCTGTCTATCTAATGTTAGTATTGCCGAAGCGAATCTTGCCTACCAAAACATACAGGCATGCGGTCCCAGCTACTACTGATGGCAGCAAGTCTCTGTGAACGAGCGGCAAAAATAAATTGCCCCCCTAAGACTAATTGCAGAGATAGAACAAATCTAAGAAATTATTATTCTGTCTGCACAATCTTTACAAGGATGCAGTTCCAGTCCATGCATAGCAAGGATGTGTGTAACCAAATGAACATCTTCAACTTAATCGATGGATGACAATCAAATTAAAAAAGAAAAAACATCCAAAATGAGAAGATACACATGAGATCGATGATGCACTCCATTTCTTCTTCTTTTGTAAAACAGAACAATAGATGATGCGGAATTTTTGTGAGAGAAACGTGTAAGGAGAAGACGGGGCGAGTAATCGAGGACCTACCTAGCTAGGTTGGCGACAGCTGCCGGCGGCGATGTTGGGGCAGTGGGCCGGCGGTCGTCCCTCGCCGGCAAGTCTGGCCCGAGAGCTGAAGACGGCCGGACAAAACCGGAGGAGTGAGTAACAAGGAGGGAACAATACGCTCCAGGAGCTATGAAGAAGCCGGCGAGTGAATTGGTCTGCTGCGGCTCGCATTGGAAGGAGAAGAGGAGAAAGGCTCGTTTAAATAGAGCGTCATGCAGTGAGGTGCTGCTGCGAACTGCACTGCAGAATGGAGCCAAAAAGGAGAAGCGGCCGTGGGAGATTTCCCGTGGAAACCATAAAGAATTGTGAATTATTATTATTATGCTGTGAAATTGGAGTACTGGAGTATTGGGCGACGTGGCGGTTTATTTTCATGCAAGGGGGAGAGAAAAGGAAACGAGGTGCAGAGAGCAGAGGATGTATCGTAGTAGCAGCTAGTAGTCGGTCTTCGGCCGCCGAAGACTTTCTCTCCTTTCTTGTGGTTTCTCTGGGATCTTCGTCCATGCAATAATTGATGAGAAATCTGGTGACGCGGTGTCGGGTTGTGGCTTGATTCTTCTGCTCCTTTTTTTTTGAAATTTGTGGCTTGATTCTTCTTTTTCTACGGCGGTAACTTCCTTTTTTGTTCACTTCACACCTTCTTTTACGGTGCACATCTCGTCGTTCAGAGCAAGTACAATAGTAGTGTAAGACCATTTACATGGCATTTTTGTATATATGGAGTAGAGAGACAAGCAAAAATAGAAGGAGTGGATTCTAGTGCAAGAGTCAGGCTATACGTGTCTATACGTGTGCTCCTAGGCAAAAGCATTAAATGCAAAGATAGATATAGACATAAAGTGAGAAAAATCACTAACCTAATAGCTAATCTTGTAGATAACTCTATTGTATGAGCTGGCTATAAGGCTATCTTTGATGACATGACACTTCTACATAACCAACTGTCGGCTCTGCTGTTGAACTTGCTCCTCATGCGAGGTTTTTGGCGTCCATAAAGTTAATTTCCAGGTCTAATCAAGCCAGATGGCATGCCTGAATTGGTTTGTTGCGTGAATGTTTCTCTGCTCTAGCCTGTGTCAGTGTTAGGGAGAGACATGGTGGTACTAGTCATGGAGCCTGATTTTGGGGTAACTTCATGCGGACGCCACATGCCATGCCATGCCTGAATTGGCTTTGTTGCGTAAATGGCTTTTATGCAACCTGATTTTAGATTCCATTTCCACGTCGATAAGTTCGAGAGTTTATTTGTATTGACAGCGTCGACTATGTTGTTGTAACTAATATTACGTACTACACGTTTAGCTGTACTAAGGATGGACAGTTAATTGGTTTCAACTCTCCTCCAAATAAACAAGACAATTGTCAGGGTGCGGCTTCTTAATCCAGTAGTGAAGTTTTCCGAACGTTGGCATCGACCAATGAAACAAAACCATGCATGTAAGAATGGGTCTTCTCAGCTAGAAATGTACAGCCGTCGTCAGATTGTTCCTAGGATATGCTTTAGATTCCAAGTGCAGCAATTAACTTCCTGTTCATTGGGATCATCTAGGTCATGACCAGGTTTATCAGGCCATGCCATCATCTTGGGGAGTAATTAGCTACCACTTCGTGTTCAATATCAGCCAGCGTGACCTTGACAATTGGTTGCCTTGATCACCATTAAACTCTGCATGCGGTAGAGTTTCTGTAAAAATTAGCAGACTTCCCTTGTAAGTACCTTGGTGTACCTCTTCATTTTACTAAATTGAGAAGAGAGGACTTACAACCTCTTGTTGACAAAACCTTCAAAAGGTTTGCTGGGTGGAGGGGTAAACTCCTCAGCTACCAAAGTAGGCTAGTGCTTTTGAAAGCCTGTCTAGCCAGTATTCCTATGTACTTACTGTCAGTTATTAAGTTTCCTAAATGGGTTATTAAAGCTATTAACTCCCAGATGGGCCACTTCCTGTGGAGTGATTCTGACAACAGTAAGAAATATCATCTGGCTAATTGGGATTTGGTGTCTATGAAAAAAGAGTTTGGGGGGCTGGGTGTTCAAAACTTAGGGGACTTCAACCTTTGTCTGCTGGCCTCTTGGATTAAGAGGTATCATCAAGACTCTGGTAAGATTTGGAAAAGGATAGTTGACTACAAGTATGACCCAGACCCAAATGTCTTTTCCTCTGTTCCTAACATCTGCTCTCCCTTTTGGAAGGGTGTTATGTGGGCTGCTAAGGCTGCCAAGTGTGGTTACAGATGGAAAGTGGGAAATGGTAGGAAAACTAAATTTTGGAGTGATATCTGGATTGGTAACTGTAGTCTTGCTGTTTATTATTGGGGTCTTTTTGAAATCTCAAATGAACAGGATATTACAGTTGCCCAGGCCTACCAAGATGGTGAGCTGCATCTTACCTTCAGGAGAAATGTTTCACCTGAAGGTTTTGCTCTCTGGTTGGAACTTTCCCAACTGGTTAATACTGTAGTGTTATCTGATGAGGAGGACACGCCGGTTTGGAGGTTCCACTCATCAGGTCAATACAGTGTCAGATCCTTTTATGGGATTGTTAATAATAGAGGAATTGTGCCTGTGCACACTCCAGCTGTCTGGAGCCTCAGAGTTCAGCCCAGGTTACATGTTTTCCTCTGGTTGTTAGCCAATAACCGAATCCTCACTAGAGATAATCTTGCTAAGCGTCGCCCGGTTCCTGATGGATCTTGTTTATTCTGCTCCGAGCAGGAAAGTTGCCATCACCTATTTTTTGATTGCTTTGTGGCGCGCCTGGTGTGGTCTGTTGTTTCTGAACTGCTGGGTGTCTCTGTAGGCTCCAGTTTTGAAAGTGTTGCCCGTTGGTGGGTTAGCGAGAACAGGAATTCTCATATTAATGATACATGTGCTGCTGTCCTTTGGGCAATTTGGAAGCTGAGAAATGCAATGTGCTTTCAGGGACTCGCTTGGCCAGGTGTACGGGACGTTTGGAGAAGAACCGTGGAAGAGTTGGAGAACTGGAAGATCCTTGCCACTCCCTCCTCCGCTCCGGTACTGGACATGATCATCTTGAAGCTGAACAAGCTCCGTGGGGAGCTCCTTCGGATTGCCTAGCGCTGATGGCTCCCCCTCCGCTGGATGCTGCTCAGGAGGCAACCTGCAAACGTGTCCTTGCGAGATTCTGGGCGAAATCTCTGCAGTAGTTAGGAGGCTTCAGTCGTTCAGTGTTTTGGTGGAGCTGTGCTGTTGTTGCTACCCCTCTTTCTGCTCCTTCTGTTTAGGCTTTTGCCCCGTGCTCGTGAAAAACTAGCTCACCGTCTCAGGTGTTTTGCTCGTGGTCTGTAAACTTCTAACTGCAGCTTGCTGCTTTTGGTTTCAATGAAGCCGGGGGTGGCCCCCTTTTAGTCTAAAAAAAAAAAAAAATTAGCACCCAAACTTCAAGTCAAAGAGTCCTGCTATATATACGATGTATTTTGTCCGACATTCGTTCGATGTTGTACACGGACCGTTTTGCATTCATGAGAAGAGCTAGACACATCAAGCTGTAACCAACGAGGAGGCTGGTACCAAACATGTTATGCTTCAGACTACTGACCAGTCTACTCAACGTGCCATTCATTCTCTTTTCCTCTCTGAAAACCCGATTTCAGTTCTTGCCAAACTATGTAGGGCCTGCTGGTTGCCGGTGGTATCCGAAATCTGATCCCATGACGTCACACACGCGGGCACACACATTCTCTTAGAACATCCCATCGGCACTGCCGAAAATGTGACCGGCACATCCGAAAATATATGGTGGTGTTGGACATATGTCCGGTCCAATGGGGCGATTCCCCAGCAACGCCCAAAATAGTCGGTCCTATTAAGTTTTTGCCATTTTGACAAAAAAAAACACACTCACACATAATATAGGATCAAATCAAAGCCCCGGACATAAAAAATTATGGTTGGACACCAAGTCTAGCCATCAAATGCCACCAAGTATGGCTACATTATGATACATCATCAAAATGCAACCAAATTGCATTAAAAAAATAACCTTTCTTCTCTATGTTTTTTTCATTCTTGTTCAAATCATTCCCGCTGAGTCGTACCATGTTCATCGTGTTGGTAGACATGAATTTCCGTTCCTTGTCGGTAGATATGATCTTGAGATTTTTTTTTTGTCTTGCACTGGAATTGAAAATGGTTCTGCCATCCTACTTGAAGGACCGTTGGCTTGCCGCTCTTAATTCTTTGGACAATTTGACCATAGCATCCATGGAATTTGTTGCACGCCTTTTATATGGCATTCCACCGGTTTGACATACCACTTTCGTTAGGCTCCATACCATTTATTTTATCGTATGGAGAGTACTTTTCCGCTCACTGAATTCATCTGAGATTCTTCGCTAATATGTTTCACGAGTTTGTTGTATATTAGTAATGGCATCTAGGCTTACTGCTTTTCAAGACTTATATAACTTTTGTCTTCATATTGCTTCTAGGACTTCCCTCTTGACTCTTTTTGATGGTTTCAGCTTCCATGACCTCTTGTTCCTCTTCTTCCCCTTGTTTATCGGCGTCTACGGCCTCAGAATGTACACAATCATGAATAAGTGGAGCCATGACGGCGGTGGCAATCTACGCACACAATTCACATTGTCGGCATCATTAAATGCACAAACTTCATATTGTCGGATCATTCAATGCACACAATTCATATTGTCAGTGTCATTAAATGCACATAACTCACATTGCCGACGTCATTCAATAAACACATGCACATTGCCGACATCATTCAATGCACTAAAAAGTTTATCAATACACACCTCGTCATCACGAGTCATTTCGGCGAACATGTTGCCGACATTATTCCCAATGTCTTCATCACTATGCTCGGTCACCGGGGGTAGCGTTGGGTGACGTCTGTCGTAGAGGTGGGGAGTTATTGTGGGAAGCCTCCTGGTGAGGTTAAGGCCACCTCGTCCAAGCTCCTGTGTAGAGCCAACGGAAGCAACCAGGGAGAAGACCGCGTTGGGTCAATTATGGTCTCATTCTTGCCCGTATCAGGAAGGAGAAAACTGTCTGTGGACCGTCGGCGCCGACGTTTTTCTCTCGGTAGTAGTTTCAGGAAGATGGGGATAAGCTCCCTGAATCGCTAGCGGTCATGCTCCCTTGGCTGGAATCGGTCATCATGTCAGTGGCGGCCGATTCCAGGCAGAGGACATGGTTCGTGTTCTTTTCCTTCCAGTGTTTGTGTTGGCCAGCTCGCTCGCTGGTCGCCGCCGCCTTTCGGATCAATGCCTACCACTGGAAATCCTCCGGTGTGAGCTCTATCAGCTGCTCGGCGACGTTGTCTTGTGAGAGGGGTCAATAGGTAGCAACAAACGGGAGATTTGTGGCGACGATGGGGCTGGAGGGGGATAAACTGGGTGAGGTTTTGGCGGCCATCAGGTGGCAATGTGGTAGGTCAGAAGAATTTTGGCGTCCAACGGTGTATGAGCGCCACAGTAGCTGACATGTGGCGCCACTTATCAGAGTCCTACGTGGAAGGAGTTTCTAGGCTTCTCTGGCCCCAGAAGTTGGGGGCGGACAGGAGGATGCTAGACAGTTTTTCGAGTGGTCTGAGCCAATGGGTGGCGCCATTGGGGCCGAATTTTGTGTCCGGACACCTATTGGGCCGTTCGGGGGAGATGGGCATTCAGGGGCACCGGTGGAGATGCACTCAGCGGGGCATTTGGTAGCCCACATGAGGTTGTCGGTCAGGTCGACCACATCAGCCATACTTGACCGAGATAGGTTCAAAAATGACCTAACTTTGCATTTTGTTGTCGACATTGCATTAGGTATGTATGAGTGTTTGATGTTTGGTTGCTTTCCTAGTGCATTCTTGTTGGGTTTATGAAAATCAGAAATTCTTTGTTTCCTATATCGGGGTGTTGAGGACACCTCTTCTAAATTAGGTAGCCTTACACCTCTAATCACACATGTCATACAATGCACACCATCACACTAACATAGTTAAAATTATCAAGCCAGTACACATATATAAATATGACTGATAGGACATAGTTAGGCTGACACATTGCAACATACTACTACTAACCCATGTTCAAAAAGCTAAAAAAATATCACACTTGAGAAAAATTACAACTAAATATTAGTGGTTCCAATAGTCTTGACAACCAGCATCATAGTTTGACACATCACACTAAGGATGATCAAAACAAGGGATTACCCTTGATCCAAAATCCATAAATGTTTAGCATTATATGTTAATAAAAAATGCGTCACACATCACACTAAGGGTGATCGAAAAAAGGGATTACCTCTGGGTGGACGTCTTAGTTGTATATGTTCACCTTGAACATCGAGTCTTCACCTTGAAGATTGGACGCGACAATTTTAAAGTCGCGCGCAACTGCAAATTGGGTTCACCCGGTGTGAAGGGAGAGCTCACGGGCAAGCCTCCATGGTTGTGCACACCAGGGGAACCCTTGTAAGGTCATCATATTGAAGTACATGAGAATAAGCCCCTTTAATAACAACATTAACTATCTAGGGATGACCAACATGTAGACGACGTCCATGTCCAGCTGGATGTTGAACTAGGATGTGTGTATATCTGGGGATGACCAATGTGAGCAACTACTCTTGGCACAAAAATAAAAGCAAAAGGATAAAAAGTAAGTTACTATAATAGCAACAACTTTATTGTCTAAACAGGATAAAATTGTTTGTCTCCCAATTTTTTCCCTTTAATTTCTTTTAGCTAGGCACAATGCAACGATCAGGTTTCATCAAGTCCAACACAAAAATCATAGCTAGGCCTTATAATAAACTGAAAATGAAACTTAATTATCTTCCTTGGGAAGTGTCCAATGAATTTCTTAAGTGGAAACTGAAAACTTATGTTCCCCTCTTTCATATCAATAATAGCACTAATAGTTCTAAGAAAAGGTCTACCAAGTATAATAGGACAAAAAGTATTGCATTCGATATCCATAACAAGAAAATCAACATAGGATATTATTAGTATTAGAAAATATAAGCACGTCATCAATCGTTTCCAAATTTTTATTTATAGTAGAACTAGCAAGATCTAAACTCAAGTAACAATCAATCATAGATTTTAATTCAAGAATATTGTATAAGGCTTCTAGTATGGTGGAAACAATATCACTAAGATCATAAAAAGCTTTACACTCAAAGCCATTTATCATAATCTTAATAGTAGGTTCCCAACAATATTGCAAATTTACAGTAATTGTAGGTTCTAGTTCCAATTTCTCTTCTCTATCCTTTATAAGAGCTTAAGTAGTATGTTTAGTAAAAACCATATTTAGTTTACTAACATGAGGACATCTAACATTTTTTTGTAGCAACGGTATGAATTCAGTAACGTGACAATCATCAAAACCAATATACTTAAAAGAAAAAGAGTGGGATTAAAATCTTTTAAAGTTTTACCATTTTAAAACCCACTTTTAGCATTTTTATCACTAGAAGATGAAAACTCTCCAATTTTTTGGGACTCCTTCTACTTAACGTTGGGACCTCTCCAATACCGTTTTATTTATCGCTGGCATGTTTAGAACCTATAGGAGACTCACTAATATCTTAATATTTAATAATCGTCATCAACATAAACACTTCAAGTTTTAATTAATAGTTCTATGGGCAGCATAAATTTCAGCTTCTCTAGCCCACCTAGCTTTTATCTTAGCCATAACCTATTAGTGTTATCAAGAGTAACTTGAATAGATTTTAAAGATTCGGGCATCCCATCTTTAGGTGGAATAAGTCTCAGTTTAAGTATTTCAACATCATGAGCAAGATTATCATCTTCTAGGGAAGAGTTATCAAGTTTTTCAAGCTTTCCCCCTACAACAGTGTTGAAAACTTTCTCTGTAGCAATGAATCTTTATTGACACTCTCAAGATGAGTAGGTATGCTCATATTATTGTTGTAAGAATTACCATAAAAGTTACCATTATTAGGAAGAATTGTTGTTGAAATTATTTTGTGAAACAATATTGATGCTGTTGTAGTAACTCAACAAATTTATTTAAATGATAGACAACATATTTACCACTAGTACCCGAAAAAAGTTTTTTCATCGCATGATTCACAACTTCATAATATTTGCCTTATTAGCAGGTGGTGCAACATGTGTGCATATGAAATAATTTTTATTGGTACTTGTAAAGTCACAAAGATTGATGTTTTAGTAGCCACAATACCCATTCTAGCAAGTTTTTTTTTACTTTGGTGCCCTGATTCCCTTAGTTCTCCTCACTTTTGACCCACTTTGTTAGTTCTTATCACGTTTGCCATGTTGTGTTGCACAACAGGAATTTAAAATATTCGCCATGCATGCTACGCAACCACCAAGATCTATCTATGTTGATACAAGAAAATAAATATTCCAAGATCTAGTTCTCGAGATCGTGTACGAGATGCCATAGTGGCGGAAGAGGTGTCGGTGACAATGTCGATGAAGCCTTTTGAAGATCCTCACACACAAGTCTGTGGGCGAGGATGTTGCATACTCGCCGTATTAGCCACCTTTGATTCAGCAGGGTGAGGGTCCAATGTGTTACCCCTCTGAGAGTATGCACACATACCTCGAAACCAGTTCTGCGGCGCTTCACTATCCAGGATTAGACGGCATAGGTGTATATGAAGGTGGAGTTCTCAAAACATGAAAGAGATAGAGTAATTATAAGCTAGATATAATTGGTATATGACACCTCAAACCCCAATTATAATAAGATCTAGTTCAATTAGAGGGGCTGTAATTAGACCCTCCCAATTTACTAGAGAGAGGGGTTTGAGAGCCAATTGTGTGTTTTGCATAGAGCCTTGGGGGGCCTTTATATAGTGGTATGAGGGAGGGACCTTCCTTGGGACGAAGGATTCCTCCCCTCAATCCAACAAGGGAGGAGACAACCTTCAAGGGTGGCCGCACCCCCCTCCTTGTGGAACTCGGATTGGACTCCCTTGTGGAGTCTGATTCCACCTCCTCTTTTCCTTTTTTTTTCCTTTATAGTTTTTCTCTCCAATTAAATTGCGGGAAAAGGAAGGAGGATGGTGCACCATGTGTGATGCCCTTGGGCCCACTTGACAGCCCCCAAAATATGGGTGCAACCATGGGGGACATTCATGCCCCCCTACGGCACTTCCCCCTTCTTGTTTTTTATCGTAAACTCTTTCAGAACCATGTGACCCCTAGAGATAAAATCATCAAACTTATCTAAAAATGTAAGAAATATATTTCCAACATCTCGAGACATCTCAGCCCCCTGCACTTGCTCCATAAAGCGTACCACCTCATTTTGTCTCTCAAAAAAAATCCGGAATAAATTTTGGTAGTAATGGAAACTATTGCTATCACTCTAGGACATCTAATTCCCTCAATATAAACTCCCGCCAATATATAAAATATATCTATCACGTAGAAACACCATTCCGATGATACTCCTTGTTGATCCGGACCTACCAATATGCACATAAGCCAGACCTAACTTAAGTGTGTTTCCTTTACATGTTCGATAGTGTGTGGACATGAAATTAGAAACTATTTCCTTTTCAGTAATCAATAGCGGGGCCATGGATGCTCATATTGACTCTCACATACTATACGAATAAACCGAGGAACTTGTTGGTAATTATGCAATATTCCTATTACCCACGATACTGAAATTACCCGAGACTATGGATTCCAGTATTATCATGAAACAATCTTTGGTTCACTATACCTTTGTCTATCTCGTCAACCGGTAAGCTTTCTTTTACTCGTTATTGTATTATGATATCACACATGCTATATCATCATCATGCATTGTCTGCAGAACTTATGTATATCAAGAATATCAAGTGTTCCCGAGCTTGTATCTCTCTTTTTACGGAGGAGTAATTCACATCTAGAACATCGTGGCAATATACTCCTTTAGAATTACCTAGTAGCTAACATTATGTTCACCCAGTTTATGGTGTGACTCTAGATAGTACCAAAGTAAAACCTCCAGAATATACCCAACCATATTGTTCCCTTCCAACAATATGCTATTCATCGATGATGACATCCATGACTAGGAAAACACAACCATCAAGCATCCAGTGAATTAATTGTAAAAGGTAAGACTAGGGTTTGATACTTTGTTCATGTTACTACACGTGAGCGTGAGTTTTCTGCTGAATCTCATATTCAGGAGCCACGTCAATTATAGCATAGTAATAGGAATCATAATTATGAAAAAGATGTACAAATATTATCACCTTTTGGGCATGCATCCAACATGCCCCACTTTGCTCCATCTAGCCTTACGAATGGCGTTTCTGTTTAGTCAATACCTTTGAACATTAGGTGGGATCCTGAGTTGGTCTACTAAGTCATATGGGGTGGGATGATTAGACCCACCTCGCTAGTTTATATTGTGTTTAATCAGCTTATAAACCCAAAAGTGGAGAAATTTATTAGTCCAAGTTCAGATATACCATCTTGGTCATCTTGAACAAGTTTGTATATTCGACTTGGTTTTTTTTAATTTAGAGATAAGACAATGATTTAATATTGATAGACATTCAATTTGATGATTAAGACGTTGTTACTTCGTATATTTCATATTTTGCATAATTTAGATATATTTACATTATTTAATCACGAGAAACATTAATTTGACGATTAAAAGGACGCAATTCCTTTGTATGTTTCATATGGTTGGCATTAGTTTAGATATAATTACATGTCTAAATCATGAACAACACTAACCAGAGCCAACTAGTCGTCGGATTGTTCGACCCTTGACAAAAAAACACCCAAAAGGACTCAGGCCACCAGATAGTTTGGCTCTAGGATCACGAACTATTTGGTGGGAGTAACAAAAGGTCCCAAGATGGTGTCTAGCCTACCAAACTGTTCGCCTAGGAACTAGCAGACCGTTCGGCAGCTAGAGCCAACTGACGAGTATATGGGTAGCCTAATACCCATTAAAGAGGACATAAATGAATCTTCTCTTGAGGCTTTGCAGTATCAAGTACGCAAGGCGAAACTATATAGGACACAAAAATAAGGTGGACCGTCTCGATCAGAAGACATGGAGTAAAGGAGGGGGTCACTGAAGGACCTCATTGTGACCACATCAGGGTGACCGGTCATGGAGGAGCCACTGCCCCTACAATTCCATGATAAAGGCATCGCCATTTTCATGCATTAAAATGACTGTAACTCCTGCTCCAGATAGTATAGAATGCAGACAAAGGAGCCCCCTTACAAAACAAGAGAAACACACACAATCTTGTACCTCACCACACTCGTTCATGAGATCAATTAACACCACCACCAAATAGGAGTAGGTTGTACTGGTGTACGCTGCAGAATTTAAAATATTTTCCCTACATAACCGCCAAGATTACTATGCATATAACGATGCATGCTCATACCTGCATTGATAACGATCACGAATCACCGGGCAGCAGAATCGATATAGTCATAGAAGCTTTCTGAATAATCATAGATCCTCACAACTAGGTCTAGTTGCAAGGATATTGCTAAGGTTCCCTCGTCAAGGATCACATGTGTAATCCCTCTTATGGTGTTCACGCGTACGCTTGTGTCAACCCGCCAGCGCTCGCTAGTCCAGGACTCGGCACCGATGAAGAGAGAAAGCCTTTTGGCGTTGCTAATTGGTAGCTCTAATGAACTGTGATTAGAGCTATACGATTCTAGAAGTTTCTCAACACGTGAGAGAGAATAGCAATTAAAGCTAGGTCTAATCGGGAGAGGACACCGCAAAACCCCAATTAAAAGAATCTCTAATCCAATTAGAGGGGCTCTAATTAGACCTTCTAATTCTACTAGAGAGCTAGATAGAGAGAGAGAGAGGCTTGAGAGCCAATTGTTCTGCTTGATGTGTTTTCCCTCGAGGGCTTGGGTCCTTTATATAGTGGAAGGAAGGGGGGCCTGCCTTGGGGAGAGGGCTACTCCCACTAGGAGGAGGGCTTGGCCGCACCAAGGAGGTGGTCGCACCCCCTCTCATAGCCCAAATCGGATTGTACTCTTTAGAGAGTCGAACTCCATCTCCTCCTCCCTTTTTTATTTTACTTTGGGTTTTCCTTTTCCTCTCTCAGACAAAATAAGGAAGGTGTAGAACTGGATGTAAATGTGCATTGTGGTGCCCTGGGGCCCAGCTGGCAGCCCCCACTTAGTGGGTGTGACCATGGGGGCAATTATGCTCCCCTTGGGCATCCCCCTTCTCGGTTTTGTCCCGAAACTCTTCCGGGACCTTGTGACCCCAATAGACAAAATCATCGACCTTATATATGGATGTTAGAAACATATTTCTAACATCCTCAGACATCTCATGTCCTCTGTTTTCTCTCATATAAAATTCTTCCTAACACTGACATGATTTCTCTCTTATAGCAACTTCCCCGAAACGTCTCCGATTGACTCCAGACTTGTTTATATGACATTGTAAAAACATCTAACATTCATAAAACCAGTAGCACCAAATTTATTCTCGTAGGTAAAGTTTGCCACAACTTAAGCATGTGACCCATAAAAGCTCAATAACACACAAACATGTTCAGAAATTTACCGAACAATAACCAACAACGGAGCCGTGGATGCCCATCATGGCTCCTATGTGTTCGCGATGAACGAGGGAACCTTAAAATTAACTCACTGAACTTATTTTGTTAACTTCACGGTACGAACGATATCACAAGATGAGACTATGTGCTCTAATCTGATCAAAGTCTTTAATCATAACACATATAAAACTCGTTATCGATAGCGTACTCTTTTCTCATCCATATCCTCGATGTCCTTGTGATAAATCACAATGTGTCTGGCTTGACGATTGGTTGACATTGGTGATACTGAGAGGGCCAAGATCATGTATCTCTCTATCCTCTAGAGGCGTTAAGTACTAGTCCTGAAGATCTCAGTTTCTTTACACGCTCTAGATTATACCCAGACGTCAACGTTATGATCCACTGTTACGGTGGACGGTTGAAGACAACCAAAGCATAACTTTCGATTGTGCGGTCACTAAATATTATCATAGTATAGGAATTATAGTCAATGACAATTTCATACGTACTTTGCTAAATACATCACAATTTTTTAGTATCTTTTAGCAAGATCATATACTTGTATCGGTTCAGTACTATTGTTACTCTAGCAATAAACTCTTATGTTTTACTACACTTTAACTAAGTCCATGATCAGGAAAAAAGATCATCTTAGAAACCATAAGCTAATCTTAGAGACAAGATTAGGAACTCTTGTTTGTTTATGTCTTCACACCTGCACAAAGAGTTTTCATTTGCAAACTCAATTTTCAAGTGTTTTAGAAGTTGTAGCATGATAACATAAATTTAATTTTGAACTTCGAGATAGAATAATAACTGAATATTATTGTCTCTTGGACATATCTTCAACATCCATGTCCATCCAGAGACCTAAACCTGTATACATCTCTATGTCCCTTATGTGTTACCCATCGAATTCTTGGCCTCATACTGCCCTATAAATCTATTACGGGGTAGAAACCTGGACATCGACGCTGCGAAGAACCAACAGAAAAATATGCCACCTGAAGAATGCCAAATTCCAAAAATGTTGGAGCACAAATGTTTTGCCTTGGATGATGAAATTTTCTTGTACTTTTCAAGTGCAATGATATTCTATATTTAAAAAGTTGCAAGAAGGCAAGTGTGAGCACATTCATAGAAAAAACAATTCAAAAATTTGAGACAAATTGGCATAGACAACAAACTCACATAATCATCAAATAGTTAGACCACTTGGAGGTATGATGCTCGTGATACACACGTTTGTTGGGAGACCCCAAGAGGAGGGTGTGATGAGCACAACGGTAGGTATTTACCCTTAGTTAGGAACCACAGGTTATCAATTCAGTAGGAGAAAGAGGACCTTCAGAAGGTTGATGCCACTTACGGTGGTGCTGGCGCTTCACTGGTGTCAGCAACAACGTGGAACCTGCACACAACACAACCAAAATACTTTGCCCCAACGGTACACTAAGGTTGTCAATCTCACCGGTCTTGCTGAAATCAAAGATTAGACGTATAGTGTGGAAAAGAGTGTATGCTTGCAGTAAGTAAAGAAAGCAGAAAATAGTTGTGGTTTGTTTTAAAAGTGTAAGAACATGGACCGGCGTTCATAGTTTCACTATTGGTGTCTCTCCAAAAAAGATAGCATGCTGGGTGAACAAATTACAGCTAGGCAATTGACAAATAGGGGTTGCACCGTAGTGCATAATATGTCATGAAGATTACTATGATATTTAGTGAGGGCATTACAACAAGATACATAGACCGACATCCGTCTGCATCTATAACTAATAATCCACCCTCATGTTATCATCCGAACCCCCTTAGGTATTAAGTTGCAAGCAACAGATAATTGCATTCAACAAAGTGTGTAATGTAAGCAATGATTATGCACGCGGGCACTCTCACCACTGTTTTCTCCCTAATGGAAACAGCACATCCTCCCCCTTCACATTTCTGTCACTAGAGCAAGGCGAAAAGGAGACATGAACCCACTATCGAGCATAAATACTCCCTCTTGGAGTCACTGGCAACTACTTGGCCAGAGTAACCACTAGCAACGGAAAGCATGCAAGATCACAAATAGCATATGCAAATAAAGACTACAATCAACTTGGCATACGTTCAATATTCATCGGATCCTAGCAAACACAACACAGAGAATGACATAAGATCAATCTCGATCATGATAGGCAGCTCACGAGATCTAAACATGGAGGCATATGAGGAGAAGACAACAATCTAGCTACAGCTACGAACCCGTAGTCCAAGGATGAACTACTCACACATCACTCCGGAGGCAGGCATGGTGATGTAGAAGCCTCCGGTGATGATCTCCTCTCCGACAGGGTGCCGGAAACAGCTTCAGAACCCTCCCTGATCTAGGGTTGACGATGACGATGGCTGTGGAACTTTTCGGGAATTTTTGATCAGGTGTTTAGGGTTTTCCATCCGAGGGGCTTAAATAGGCAAAAGGGCAATGGCGGTGGAGGCCAGGGGCCCACACCCATAGCTCGCGTGGCCAAGGGGAGGGGCGCGCCACCCTATGGTGTGGCCCCCATGTTTCCCCTCTTCGACTCCTCTTTGGTGTTCTGGATGCTTCCGGGGAAAATAGGAACTTCGGGCTTTGTGGGGTCCAATTCCGAGAATGTTTGCAGAATATCTTTTCTGAAACAAAAGACAGCAGAAAACAGGGAACTAGCACTTGGCATCTTGTTAATAGGTTAGTCCCGGAAAACGTATAAAGATGCTATAAATAAGGGAGAAAACAAGTAGCAATTGGCAAAATATGATCATGGAGCATAAAAAATTATAGATACGTTGGAGACGTATCAAGGTACATTCATCACTTGCTCCAACGGATACAACATTACTTGATCACTTCATGCCAACCTTGGAGTGATGTCAATGAGTGTGTCGATGTACCAGCATGAACCTTTGAAACTTGCCCTCGATTCGTTGCCAACACATATTTCCGGTTTGATCATTGCTTGTCACCGCATCAAGTGACACACACTTTCATGACCTCGCCAATGCAACATCCTCAACTTACGTGTAATTGAAACCTTTGTTTCATTGACTCGGTTTAGGAGCATTGAAAACTTTCTCGGTTTAGAAGACCGTGGAACAACCAAATCGATGCTACCGATTGGCAGCGTGAGGGCCTAGCTTAACCCCTCATACGGGCAACCAAATAGACCGTTCCTAGCGGGGTTGGCCGAGCGGTGCTTTAAGAAATATTAGGGCCTAACCCAACCCTTGTTTAGGACCATTTACTATCATAGAGTTTGGATCTATTGCAAACTACCAAAACACACTTGTAGAGATATGTTGAATTTGATCCTTGTATTCATTTACCCTCGCACCCAATAAAAATTAGCATTTCTTTTAGTACTAGTGGACAAAAGGTGTCTCAAGGTGCTTTTGAGCTACCCAAAATATCTTAACTCTGTTCTATTGCAAGTGAGACCCGAGATATTGTCCAAACCTTATGCATATTCTTGCATATGTTGTTATGTAGTAAATTTTAGAAATTCAATATAGCTCCCGAGCTCTTATGCTTCTGTTGATTTTTTTTTTAAAAAAATTAGTAAAATAACTCAAAAAGTTATGAAAAGATAGACACAAACATGTACAAATATACATGCAAAGTTTCGTAACGAAATGACATTTTTTCGCTCTATACAAAAAGACAAAATCAGTGTTCCCAAAAACATTTTTAAATCCCATATTGGAACACTGATTTTTTTTTGCACGGACACAGATAATGTCATTTATTTACGAAACTTTGCAGGTATGTAAAAAACTTGTATATGTTTATCTCTAACTCGTATCAATTTTTTTGAGTTATTTTACTTTTTTTTCGAATTTTATAATCAAGCAGGAGCATATGAGCTCGGAAGCCAAAACTGCTCTCATGTAAAGTGTTGAATATGTAATCCCTTCATAATTCAGCCAATATATTGTTGTAAAATATACTTGATATGCAAAGTCATTCCTTTTCCTAATTTTATGTCTCTTGGCTTCCTGATTCCGGAAAGGTTATACTAGTTTATTTGCACTGTAAATAAATTGTTCACTAACTCCCTACATCATGCATGTTATTATATTGTACTCCCTCCATATCGAAATGTAAGACGTTTTCCTATTTACTAGACAACATGTACCTAGAAATGTTTTAGTGTAAAGTGCACGTGAATCTACACACTAAAATATGTCTAGATATATTTTGTCTAAAAAAAGCTAAAACATCTTATATTTTGATACGAAGGGAGCACTTGCTTCTCCTTAATGTCTTAGTTTGAACGGAGATGCAGTGGCCATCTGAGGCACGCAGTTCCCTTTTGTTGCATTTAGCCTCACGGACAAAATTTTCACATTGACTTTGAGGAGAATTTTTGTGTGGATATACCATGCTTGTGTTCATATATAATAGTTAATTGTGCATAAAAATCATTGGTTATTGTGCATTTGTAATATTTTCAGCATCCTCTTATGGTCATTTTCAGCACACGCAAAAAATAAATTTTTCGAGAAAATTTTGAACGAACGGCGATCGCGTTGGCGATTTCCCCTCTTCCGCTCTGGCGTCTCCTCGCCGGCTCCCCCGCCCCTCCGCCGGGAGGCTGCTGCTCGCCTGCCCCTGCTGCCCCTCCGCGCGCTCGCGGTTCCCCCTCCTCTATCCCCGGGTGTGCCTTTCTCATCTCCGACCCGATTTGCCCCCGAGATTGGTGCAGAGTATGCGGCGGAAGTATTGGAAGTGGCCTCCTGTGCCTCGACGGTGTCCGGAGGTTCCTCTCCAGGCCGTGGATCGCCGGGTGCTTCTCCCCTCCGGGCGTCGGTGAGATTTGTTTCACCGGCGGGCCCCTCCGCCGTGCACCTCGCGCGTCCCACGTTGAGGGTTGGTGCAGTTCATGTGGATCTCCCTAGTGCGCTGGCTCCCGCTCCGCCATGGCCCGGTGATCGTGATGCCTTCCCCGAGCTCAGCAATGGCGGGAGGATGCCTTTTTCACGTGAGGTGGGCCAGTCCCGCGTGCCCCCCCTTGTCAGTGATGTGGGTGTGGAGGAGGAAGAGGTCGTTCAGATGATGATCGGCTCTGGGCAATTTCGTCATTTCGCCGTAAGAGAGATATAGGTGGGAGGCTGCTGGTCTGGATCCAAAAGGGGATCGGAGACGATAAGCTCTCCATCGCCGATTGCTACCCCGCCACCACCTCCGCCCTACTCCACCATCGTGCTCGCCCACTCAAGCTGCCTTCCTCATCGGGTCCTGGATCTTTTGTTGAGGTTCTTAGCCGGAAGATGTTGGGGGGTCGCTCCACTGCGGGGAGGGGGCGTGGCAGATCCGGTTGACCTCCACCGCCGACGGCTCCTGCGCGCCCCGTCAACCCGACGGTGGCGGGGGGTGCTGCGTCTGCTGGACCTGCTCGTCCTCCGCCGGCTCAGAATCAGAATCAACGAGCTCACCGCCCGCCTCAACGCTTCTACACCAAGAAGAATCAAGGCCCCGTTGCCCAAGGTCAGTCGTCGAGTGCTCCTCTACAGCAGGGTTCCTCTGATAGATCTGCTTCGTCGCATTCAGCTAGCTCAGAGGTTCCTGTTCAGCTCGAGCAAGTGCTAGATCCTAGGTATAGTAAGTTGATCTGCTTCAAATGTGGAGACCCGGCTCATTTCGTTGGTAACTGCGTCAAGCCTAGGGTTTGTTTCATCTGCAACTTTCCTGGACATTCAGTGAATTCCTGTCCTGAATGGTTGAAGGAGCATCCATCTGCGGAGTACTTTGGCAGCGGGAATCCTGGTCTGGGTTTCTTCCACATTGAAGTCCCTTCTGCTGAATCTACCAGGTGGCTCAACTTCTCTAACTGTGGCGTAGTTTCGGTGAAAAAAGGTGATCTATCTCTGGGAGAACTGGAAGCAAACTTTAACTCCATGTTCTGTAAGGAACGGAAATGGCCGTGGCAGATCCGCGAACTGGAAACTTCTTCTTTCTTGGTTCGATTTCCCCACTGGAAGAAGGTATCTGACTTGAGCGAATTCCCTGCATTCGATCTGGAGAAGGAAGGAGTTACCATCAAAATTACCTCCTGGGATGGCGAAATCAAGGAGTATGGCTTTCTGGATGAGATATGGGTGGAGGTTAGAGGGATTCCTCCTAAGTGGTGCGCCTGGAAAACGTTTGCTCAAGTAGCTTCTATCCTGGGAGTTTTGGTGGACATTGACTGGTCTCTGCTGTTCAAGTCAATGTACTCTGTGGTTCGCATGCTTGTATCAGTGAAAGATCGATCCAAGATCCCCCCTCAGCGTGTGGTGGAGATGAACCAAGCCCTCTACCTGCTGCACCTTGAAATTGAGAATGAAGATGCAGATTCTGGCTCTCCTGACGATGGACATGATGATCAAGACTCTCAGATGGTCACTATGGATGATGATGTGCCTCCTGCTGCTACTAATGCTCTCACCCCTGCTCCATCTCTGATGGCCCCCCAATGGTCAGAGAGCTGGTAAAGGGGTTATGGAAGATGATACAATGAGTTGTCCTGAAGTTACTGCAGTTGAGCACTGCTCCAGCCCTACTGGTTCCTTGCCTGATAAACTCCAGTATGGAAATCTTGATGATGATGTCTGGGATTGGGAAGGCCCCTACCCCAAACCTTTGCAAGTGATTCCTGCCCCTGCCCCTGAATTTGAAGCTCCTAGATGTATTCTTCAGCTTGAGGACTCAACAATTGATCTTGATCTCTACAAAGAGGTGTTTGATGCTGGTATGGATACTGATGAAGATGATAAGGAGGAGGAACATTGCTCTGAACACCTTGACCCTGAGTTGGTTACTCTTATCAGTGGCTCTAAGAGAACATTGCTCCCTTCACTTGATGAAGCCTCCTCTGCTACCTTACCTCCTAAGGAAGCCAAGAAGCCCAAGTGGGGACCTACAGTTGCTACTAGAAGGAGTGCAAGACTTCATGGTGCTGGTAACATTGTGGAGAAAGCAGAAAAGTATAAGATGAAGAAAAATCTTGAAATCCCTCGTACCTTTAAAGGTAATTCTTTTGCTGTCCTTGATCCCCATGTCCTTGGTGATATGCTAGATGTTTTGAATATATCTTGTGGATCAGATGTTGTTAAAGAACAAATGAATATACATAAACTAGTGCAGGATGAGATTATTCTCAACCACAGCTTTGCTTTAGATAACCCTGTCACCTCCCTTCCACAGTCTATTGATTTGGATTGTGAGGTGCAGTTTCCTGCTATCACCCCTGTCAAAAGACAACATAATGCTTGTCAGAATTCTGATCAGCTATCTGATCCTGAATCTGGCCTTAAGAGCAACCCCTGGACAACTGTTACTAGGAAAAATAAACATATTGTTCATGATAGGGGGACTATGGAATAGTAGAGGCACAGGGAGACCTGGCCACAAACAAGCGTTAGCTGATTTCATTTTTAAAAACAAGTTAGACTATGTGGGTATTCAGGAAACTAAGAAAGCTACCTTTCCTCCCAATTTCTTGAATTTTATTTCTGGACCTTGGGAATTTTCCTGGATCTCCCTCCCTGCCAAAGGTACTGCTGGGGGTATCTTGGTAGGTTTTAGGAAAGACAAGTTTGAAGTTATTTCACATACTTTCTTTGAATTTTGTGTCTCAGTGAGTGTCAGGAACATTATTGATAAATTCTCCTGGCAGCTAGTTGTGGTCTATGGTACTCCTTATTATGATTTTAAAGTGCAGTTCATTGCTGAACTGCATGATATCATGAGTAAGAGTTCCTTGCCAACTCTCTTAGGTGGAGACTTTAATCTGGTAAGAGATGCCTCAGAAAAGAATAATGGGACAGTTAATGCTAACTGGGCTTATCTATTCAATGATTGGATTAATTCCTGGGCCCTTATTAACTATGATTTAGCGAATAGGAGATATACTTGGTCTAATAACCAAGATTATCCCATCATGGCCACCCTTGATAGGGTTTTGGCTAGTACTGACTGGGATAGCAAATATCCTCTCACTACTGTGAAAGCCCTGCCAAAACCTGTCAGTGACCATACCCCCCTCCTGCTGGACACTGGCTCAGATGCTCCACCTCCTCCAAGGCTCTTTAGATTTGAGAAATGGTGGTTGGAATACCCTGAGTTTCATGAGCTAGTGAAGAAGGTGTGGGCTATCCCCTGTGCTTTAACCTCACCTATTGATAGGTGGCATTTTAAGCTGAGGAACCTTAGGAAAAATTGTAAAGGGTGGAGCATTAATGTTGATGCTGCTAATAGGAAGGAGAGAAATGATTTAATCCAGGAGTTTGATATCTTGGATACTTTCTCTGAAGATAACCTCCTTTCTGAACCTGAAAAAGTTAGGTTTAAACAAATTAGGTGTGATCTAGACAGGCTCCTCAAGCTTGAGGAAACTAAGGCCTGGCAGAGGTCCAGAGACAAATTTGTCAAGGAAGGAGACAGAAATACTGCTTACTTCCATGCAGTGGCCCACCAGAGAAGAAGGAAAAAAGAAATTAGTTGTCCTGGATGGCCCTGATGGACCTGTAGATCAAACCAATGATATGCTTAAAGTTGCAGTGGACTTTTATAAGACCCTGTTTGCTGCTGAACCTAGAATGAACCTCTCCTTAGGAGAAGATTTCTGGGACCATGATGATATGGTTAACTCTGAAGAAAATCTGATGCTCCAGAAACCTTTCTCTGAGGAGGAAATCAAGATTGCTGTCTTTGGCTCTTATGCCAATGGGGCTCCTGGTCCTGATGGCTTCCCATTTTTATTCTATCAGAAATTTTGGGAGGTCATCAAAACTGACTTCATGGCTTTGGTTAGAGATTTTGAACTTGGTAATCTGCCTGTTGCTAGGCTTAACTATGCCATTGTGACCTTAATTCCCAAGGAGCCTGAAGCTAGGGATATGAAGAAATTCAGACCTATTAGCTTGGGCAACTGTAGTCTTAAGATTATCTCTAAAGCCATTACTAATAGACTTTCCTTGGTTGGGAGTAGAATAATCTCTCCTAACCAAATTGCCTTTATTAAAGGTAGGTTCATCCTGGAAAGTGTTGTCTTAGCCCAAGAACTCATTCATGCAGCTCACTCTAAGGGTGATCCTGCACTAATTTTGAAGTCAGACTATGAGAGAGCCTATGATAGGGTTGACTGGGATTTCTTGGATGATATGTTGGCTTCTAGAGGTTTTGGACCTATCTTTAGATCGTGGATCAAAAACCTTCTGGTTGGGGGTTCCCTGTGTGTAAGGATCAATGACACTAATAGTTCCTACTTTAAAGTAGGCAAAGGGCTTAAGCAAGGGGATCCCTGCTCCCCTATTTTGTTTAATCTAGTGGGAGATGTTTTCTCCAAAATGTTGTCTAAGGCTGCTGCTGGTGGCTTAATTCAAGGCCTTCTCCCCCAAGTTACTCCTGGTGGGATTATTAGTTTATAGTATGCCGATGACACAATCCTATTCTTGGATGCCAAGGTTGATTTTGCTAGGAATTTAAAATGGATCCTAGCCTGCTTTCAACAAATGTCTGGCATGAGAATCAATTACCATAAATCTGACCTCATGTCTGTGCATGTTGATGAGGATCAAAAAACCAATTTGCCCAGATTTTTTGTTGTAAAATAGCAGACTTCCCTTGTAAGTACCTTGGTGTGCCTCTTCACTATACTAAGTTGAGAAGGGAAGATTTACAACCTCTGGTTGACAAAACCTTTAAGAGATTTGCCGGGTGGAGGGGTAAGCTCCTCAGCTATCAAAGTAGGCTGGTATTTTTGAAAGCATGCCTGGCTAGCATCCCCATGTATTTTCTTTCAGTAATTAAGTTTCCCAAATGGGCTATTAAAGCCATTAACTCCCAGATGGCTCACTTCTTGTGGAGTGACTCTGATAACAATAAGAAATATTATTTAGCTAACTGGGACTTGGTTTCCATGAAAAAGGAATTTGGGGGGCTAGGAGTCCAAAATCTAGGAGACTTTAACTTGTGTCTGATGGCCTCTTGGATCAAGAGGTATCACAGTGATTCTGGAAAAATTTGGAAAAAGATAGTTGATTTCAAATATGACCCAGACCCCAATATTTTCTCCTCTATCCCCAATATTTTCTCTCCCTTTTGGAAAGGAGTAATGTGGGCTGCCAGAGCTGCCAAATGTGGGTACAGATGGAAGGTTGGTAATGGTAGGAAGACTAAATTTTGGAGTGATGTTTGGATTGGCAATTGTAGTCTTGCAGTGTACTATTGGGATTTATTTGAAATCTCCAATGAGCAAGACATTACTGTTGCTCAGGCCTACCAGGATGGTGAGCTACATCTCACCTTCAGGAGAAATGTTTCACCTGAAGGATTTGCTCTCTGGTTGGAACTCTCCCAACTTGTTAACTCTGTAGTGTTGACTGAGGAGGAGGACATGTAACACCTGGGGATTTTCCCCCCAAAGTAGATTTGCTTGTTTTCCCTTTTGCATTGCATTGCATCATGCATCCTATGCATTGCACCTTGTTTTCAAACCAATTTAAACTCTCAAACATGTCCAAAGTTTCCAATTAAAAATTGCAAACTAAACAACTCAATTTGGTTTCAATAGTTTTGAATTTGAATCAATTAAATTTCTTGTTAATAAAATTCCCTTTTATTACCACCCTAATGGTAAATTCAAGTTCAAATTCAAATCAAATCATTCATACTTGGCATGTTCCAATTGTGGTTTAAAATTAAAATCTTGCAAACATTTAAATTCAATAAGTTTTCATAGTTGTTTGAGCTTATTGAATAAACTTGGTTATTTCAAAAATTAAATCCTTATGAAACCCTATTTGAAATTCAAATAGCAAATTCAAATCAAATTGGCAATTTGAAATCTTGAAAACACGTTAACACACCTTGGGCCTTGCTGCTTGTAATTCAATAAAAATTATTTCAGAAAATAAAAACCCCTAAAACCTTATTCTTTTTCTCTCTCTTTCTTTCCTACAAAAAAATGTGTAAACAGAAAAAAAAAACAAAAAAAATGAGAGGGGGAGGCAGGCCAGCCCAAGTGGGCTAGCCCACCTACAACCCCTTTTTCCCACAGCCACCGCGGCCCAGCACCCCAGCCCACCTACCCCTCGTCCTTCTTCTCCGTATGAACAGACAGGAGAGCATGCCCCTGCGTGACCCCTCCTGGACGTCGCTGTCCACAACCCGGTCCCCCTCTTCCTTCTTTATCTACCCCTAGGCCGAACCTGAAACCCTAGCCATCCCTTTCTTCCCTCCCTGCCGCCATCTAGCCACCTCCTTTCCGATCTCTCTCCTTCCTCCCTGCTATTCTGAACCACCGAGAGAATTTCCATGACCGGAGTTGGAGCTCCACGGGCTGTCGCCGTGGTCATCAAGACAGACGTACGAGGCCGGGAATCGCACCGTGGGAGTCATCTCCTTCGTCTAAGAAGAAGAACCGGTGCTGGAGCGGCTTGAAACGACGGCCCGGTCAAGCGCTGTCGGCCGCGTACGTCCAAGGCTGCACCTTCTTCATCGAGACCGGAAGCCTTCCCCGATCACCTCGCCTCCTTCTCGAGCCCTCGGTGCGTTTCCGCCCTTCGGGGCCTCCTCCTCCCCTACTCCTTTGCGATGTGTGCCGCCATCGAGCAGCAATTTCACGCCTCCCGTGTCTGCATGTCGCCGACGTCCTGTTCTTCTCCGTTCGCATGTCTGTCCCTGTAGTTGGCAGAAACTGTTTTCAGTTTTGTCGGTTAAGCGTGTCTAGTTTCCTTCTTATCGGGCCACGCACTGATATGTTCACCAACCGCAGCCCAGCGCAGTGGCAGCGCACCTGATCCGCATGCTGGGAGATCCCAGGATCGAATCCCCTTTTGGGGATTTTATTCATCGCAACCCCAGGGCCCACTGGTCATTGGCCTTGGAGGCCACCTCATCTTTCACCCGCACCACGCTGGCGCCAGCTTGACGCTGACCCCACCGGTCGGTGTCACGGTGTTGTGCTGCGTTGAGTAGAAAAGCCCAGGGGCTTCTCTGCTATTCTTTTCTTCCACGCAAAGGTCCCTGTAAAATCACAATCAGGTCCCTGAAACTTCAAACACCCATAAAAGCTGCAAACAAACTCCAAATTTAAAATGTAAAATATGTTTTCCATGTAGAATTAAATTCTTTACCTGTTTAAACCATTTGTGCACTGTTTTAAACATTCCAAATCAATTCAAAAATTCAAATTCAAATAACTCCTTTGAATTTGATTAAATTCATAACTATTTCAAATTTAATTCAAATGGCACCTGTAAAATATGGTTTCCATGCAAAATTGAACAAGCTTTCCGAATATAAACTTTGTTTCCTGTTTTGAATAATTAAACTTGGTTAAATAATTTAAATCTTGTTTAATTCATTTAAAATTGCTAAATTAATAACTTGGTCAAACTAAATTCTTTTTGAACATGTATAATATGTTTTCCATCCCATTTTTCATGAACTTTGCAAATATCAACTTTGTTTTCTGTTTTAAATAAATTAAATTGCTGAAAACAACTATTTCTTAATTAATGCATTTAAAATTGTCAATTTAATAACTTGCTCATCAAAAATCCAAATTCAACAAATGAAATATGTATTCCATCTAAAATTTTGTGTTCTTTCCAAATATAAATTTTGTTATCTGTTTTGAACATTTAAAATTGGTGAAAACAACAAATGTTTGTTTAATCATTTAAAATGCCAAAGTTCATAACTTAATAAATACAATTCCAAACTTGGTAAACAACCTATCAAACTGGAGCTATTGTTGTTTTCTTATTGTTTTCATCATCCATGCATCATCCTAATCAACTTTCACATGATGGTTATTTGTAGATCATTTAATTCAACATTAATTCACGGGCTTTTCCATATGCAATCCAAATTGCATATGGGCCCATTTAAATATGTTTACCATGTCAACTAGTTTATCTTTGATGCATCCTTAAACTTGTCATGCATCCATATCTTGATCATGCTGGATCTTTTGCCGTAGTAGTGATTGTTGCATCCGGTGTTTGTTCTAGTTCGTTGCTTCTTCGCGGATAGGACGTTGAGATGATGTGAGCAACGACAAGTTCTTAGGATGTACCTCTACTTGCTGGATTCCAGGCAAGTATACTCACTTGCTACCTATGGCTGCCTTTCATCACTTGTTACCGATTCTTGCCGTTATCCTTATGCTAGCCCTATGATTCGATGCTTGTGTCTCGATCCTATCATATGTTTACCTTGCAGCCATGATATAGCCTTCCTTCCACTTCCTATTAACTGTTGTTTGTTTACCTTGTTGGCCCTCGTGTCGTAGTTGCATGCTTAGTGTTGTTTGCGCTCAAGTCTTGTTGTCCGTCTTATCACTTGTTTAGTTTGGTAGTTGGATTTCAATTCAATCAACAACATGTTAATGTTTTGGGTAATATTAATTTGATGATAAGGCACCGGCAGGAGGCCCGGCGTGGTTTTGAGGCCTGCTAGTGTCGACCCTAAATTAGGAAAAGGGTCTTGTCCTCCGATCCATGATGAGCGCACTAACCGTATGTGGGAAGCGATTATGGGCGCCCCCCGCAATTCTGATTCGATTCGCATCCCGTCCAAATCGCCACACTTAGTTCGGGCTTTCCATTTGATGCATGCATATGCAGGTGCGAGCCCTTGGCGTCAGGGTGGGACGTTTGTAGTCGGCATTTAGGGCGGCGTGGTCTTCCAGTGCTATGAGGGTCCCCCTTTTCTTCGTGGGGGCTCGATTAGCCGCGCACGCACAGCACGTGGTTCTCTGGGCTTGATGCGAAGAAGAGTTGGTGACGAAGATATGGATTCTGGATCCTGCGGATAAGGACACCCCCTCTCAGGCCCAAGGTGAAGGCCCAAGAAGAGGAGCCCTTGGAATACTCTAGAAGGCCCACGCGAAGCCCACCCGCACTAAACTTGCGGGTTAAGTTAGGAAACATGTAACCGACCTATCTAGGGTTGGAATCCTTTCCGGGTAGAACTCGAGACCTGGCCGCCTATATAAGGCCAGGAGAGCCCCCGAGAGAGGACCAAGCAATACCGCACGACCAAAAGCCTTGAACTCGAGACCTACTCTCGATTCGAGCACAACCTTTGTAACCGATCTAATCATCAATACAGATCGACAAGAGGCAGGAGTAAGGGTTTTACCTCTACGAGGGCCCCGAACCTGGGTAAATCTCACCCCCTGTCTAGCCGACGATTCCACCAGCGCTCATGGGTTCTCCTAATCGAAACCCGATAGGTTCATCGAAGTGATTTGTTGAGTCAGGGATTCGACAATTGGCGCCGTCTGTGGGAACGGCGGGCGCTGGATCACCGGCATCTTCGGCTTCATCGACATCAAACTCTCGTTGGAATCCAATGACTACGGCTCCGAACAATCCTTTACGGATCGGATCTGTCGTGGTCACACCGCACTCGCCGGAATCGCGCCCGGTATTCGAAGATCTGGAGGAGAGCGTCACCCTGACGTTCCGGAGCCTCAAATTCGTGACGAACAGGGATGGGATCCTCCACTTCTCGGATGAATCGGAGACTGAATCTGGAGCTGTCGACTCAAGCCGTCACCTGGAGAAGAGTGGCGAGTCGATCCGCTTCAACGCCAACGACTATCACACCCTCTCAGCAGAGGAACCATCAAGAATCCAAGGAAACCTTCGACCTACACCTAGGACGCACGAGCTTCGACTAGCTCAAGTCTGCATGGCAGGATCGGAACAAGGCTCGGAAACAGAACACATCGCGACTGAGCGCAACATAATCGGTGTTTCGCGGGAATCCTGGAAGCGAGCGAAGGAAGCTATGCGAACAAGGAAGCCACCCGCAGCCGGATCCTCACACGAAGACATGGTTGCCTACCACTATCACCTAGTGAGAGCAGCCACGATTATTAAAGATGCCCGGGTAGATCTGGCCCGCCGAAGAAGAGCGGCGGACGAATCAAGCCAGAGACGAGCTGGGCTGTCCGTAACGCCCTCGGTCGGAACCCGACCCGCGAGGGAAGGACACGCGTCCACATCCAGGAACGATGAATCCATACCCGAAACAAACAGATAATTCACTCCTTCTCTCATGCGAGTCGACGACGACGGCAACGTGTACCCGCAAACTCCCGCTGCTGCGGTTCTAGCCGCGGCAACCTACATGCAGATGAACCAACCGACGGAAAGCGACCCTCGGGCAGAGCAGTACAAGCAAATACGAAAAGGACTCGGATTGGCGGCCGCAAGGCTCGCCTCTCACGATCGCAAGAAGGCCGAGGAGCAGCAGGAGAAGGAGCGACGGGAGAAAGAGAAAGATAAAGAAACGCCCCGCAGGCACAGAAGCTCTTCACCAAGGAGGGATAAGTCACCACGCCGCGGTCGAGGAAAAGAATCTAGACGCCGCGGCGACAGTCGAAGCAGCAGTGAAGAAAGCCCGAGAGACAGAAACTCGCGGCACCATAGCGGCCGCTCGAGAAAACGAAGCAAGGAACCAAGGAAAGATGACGACCGCGACCGGCCAGAATACGACGCGCGATCAGATCTCGCTCAAAAAAGGGTGGATAAGGCAAGGGCTTCGCGATATCGCGAGCGCTCTTCGTCCGGCTCCTCGGATGACGAAACCTGTGGAGCACTCTGTTTCGCTCGCAGCATCCGCGAAGCACCTCTACCCAAAAGGTTCAAGCTCAGCACGGAGGTGACGAAGTACGACGGCTCACTCGAGCCCTCTCAATGGCTAAGCGACTACCTCACGGCAGTAAAATGCCAACGTGGGAACAAGAACACGGCTATGCAATATCTCAATCTGCATCTTACCGGCGCGGCCCGTAGTTGGCTGGAAAGAAGACCAAAATCTTGCTACGCATCGTGGGATGATTTGCACCGCGATTTCTGCAAAAATTTCCAGTCGACTTACAAGAGGCCAGCTACAATCGAAGAACTACGAGCATGCAAGCAGAAGAGTGGCGAGTCCACACGCGAGTACATCCAGCGATGGACCACGCTCAGAAATACCGCGGGAACTATCTCAGAAGAAGTAGCGATCGAAGCCTTCGCAAAAGGCGCCAGAAGAACCGCTTTTCGAGAGGAGCTAGGCAGGGCTGCACCCAAGACTATCGGAGAGCTAATGATAATAGCCGAAAAATGGGCTAACGGAGAAGATGCGGTGCGCAACGAAAGAGCATCGTCACCCGCACACGATGACGATCGTCACGGTCGAAGAAAAAGAAGAAAATATTACGATCATGAGGATAGAGAGGAGTTGGTCGCCGCGGAATTCACGCGAAGCCGCGATTCCGGTCGCCGTGGAAATCGCGAGTGGAGACCAAAGGCTGAAGAAAAATCCCCCGAGGAAGACCTTGATGCATACTGCTCGCTACATCTATTCACAGATAAGCGCACGGGCAAAACTAAGGCAACACACCTGCTTAAGGATTGCCGAAAGTTCCATGACATCTCGGATGCACTCGCGAGAAAAAGATCTGCCTCCACTCAAAATTACCCACCGCTTCTAGGAGGAGGGCACCAAGGATTCCAGCCGCCACCACCACCACCTCCACCTGCAAATCCAAACATGGCGCTAGCTGCAGTACCCGCACCACCGAACGCCGGTGCAAACGCGTATCCGAACCCGGCAGGACAACTCGCAATGATCCAGAAGGTATGCCCCTCTCGCAGAGCTAAAAAGACTAACACAAGGCAATTATGCATGGCAGTGTAGACACCGCCAACAAAGACCGAGTACCTGAAAATGGCGGACCAGCCAATCACGTTCTCGATGAAAGATCACCCACCACGAGTCTATCGACCAGGACACGCCGCCCTCGTCATCCAGGCGCAAATTGGCAACTACGACTTAGCCCGCGTATTCATGGATGGGGGCAGAGGCCTCAACATTATTTACGCGGATACACTCCGTCGGATGAACAAGAACTTGGACGGCCTCTCGGAATCAGAAACATCCTTCCACGGGATAGTTCCAGGCAAGGCAGTCCGTCCACTCGGAACAATCAACCTAGAGGTTGTGCTAGGCACGCAGAGCAACTACAGGAGAGAGTTCCTCGACTTCGAAGTTGTCGACTGGCCTTCACAGTACCACACCATCTTGGGTCGAACAGCGTTCGCCAGATTCATGGCAGTACCTCACTACGCCTACTTGAAGCTCAAATTACCTGGCGAACATGGCGTAATCACCATTGACGGAGACTTTCAGAAATCCAACAAATGTGACATTGAGTTCAATGAAATCGCAAAATCTTTTGGGATGCACGAAGAACTTCAAGAGCTGGCAAAAACCACGGATCACTCCGTGATGCCCCTCACGAAGAAAAATGCGCCTGAGCTAGAATTCAGCGCCAACAGCGACACCCGAAAGCATCAAGTGCACCCGACAGACTCGGCGAAGACGGCGATGGTTTCAACAACCCTCTCGCAAGCATAGGAAAGCGCGCTCGTCAAACTCCTCCGTGAGTACTGGGAAATTTTCGCCTGGCAGCCCTCAGATATGCCAGGAATACCCAGGGAGTTTGCCGAGCACTCACTCGAAGTCTTTCCAGACGCTAAACCCATCAAACAGACCACGTGAAGATTTTCAGAACCCAAGCAAAAGGCGCTTGGAGAAGAAGTAAACAGATTGCTAGCCGCGAAATTCATCAGGGAGATCAAGATATCCACTTGGTTAGCAAACCCGGTGTTGGTCCCCAAAAAGAACACGGATATCCTTCGGGTGTGCATCGACTACACGTCGTTAAATAAGCATTGCCCCAAGGATAATTTTCCCCTCCCGCGAATCGACCAGATCGTGGATTCTACAGCAGGCTGCCAACGCCTCTCCTTCCTGGACGCCTATTCGGGATACAACCAGATCCGAATGAAAAGGGAGGATGAAGAAAAGACAGCATTCATCACACCTCACGGTGTCTACTGCTACACAACAATGCCTTTCGGGCTGAAGAACGCAGGCGCAACATATCAGCGCTGCATGCAAAGATGCCTCGCCAACCTCATTGGCAAGAACGTGCAAGTGTATGTTGACGACATTGTCATCAAGACTCGAGTTGAGGACACACTCCTTGAGGATATTAGAGAAACATTCGACGCCCTCAACGCGTACAGGATCAAGCTCAATCCGACCAAATGTGTCTTTGGCGTTTCGGAAGGAAAACTTCTCGGGTACCTGGTATCCGCCAGAGGCATTGAAGCCAACCCAGAGAAAATACAAGCCATCTTAACCATGAAGGAGCCAACCAACCTGCGCGGAGTCCAACAGCTCGCAGGGCGATTAGCCGCCCTAAGCAGATTCATCGCACGATTGGGGGAGCAAGCATTACCCTTCTACAAGTTGTTGAAGAAGACAGAAAAATTCGAGTGGACACCCGAAGCTAAGCAAGCATTCGCAGATTTGAAGCGATCATTGCAAAGTAGGCGCATCCTCGCAACACCGCGAGAAGGGGAGCCACTCTTCTTGTACCTAGCCGCCACAAACCAGGTCATCAGCACAGCAATCGTGGTCGAACGACCTGAGGAAGGCAAAGCGTACGGAGTTCAACGTCCAATATATTACATCAGCGAAGTGCTCTCACCATGCAAGCAACGCTACCCTCACTACCAGAAGCTCGCATATGGAGGTGTTCTTACCGCCCGCAAGCTCAAACATTATTTCCAGGAACACGCCATTACAGTGGTTAATGATGCGTCACTCGGGACAATCATGAACAACCCTATGGCATCCGGAAGAATAGCAAAATGGAACATCGAGTTGGGCGCTTGGGACATCACTTACGCAGGACGCAGTGCAATCAAATCCCAGGTACTTGTTGAATTCCTAAGCGAATGGACAGAACTGCAAACGCCAGGACCACCCGAGTACACGAGCAATTGGATAATGTACTTTGACGGGTCCAAGAGAAACGAAGGAGCAGGAGCTGGAATTGTTCTTATATCCCCTCAGGGAGACAAGCTGCAATACTTCCTACGATTGGACTTTCCACACGATGATCCGGCATCAAACAACGACGCAGAATACGAAGCTTTGCTGCACGGAATGAAGATGGCAATCGCCTGTGGAGCTACTCGCTTAATGATCTACGGCGACTCCAATCTCATTGTGCAACAAACGATGAAAGAGTGTGACACAATCGCCGAAAACATGATCGCGTATCGCGACATGTACAATCTACTCGAAGGAAGTTTTAAAGGATGCGAGCTAAAGCACATCGCAAGATCCAGCAACGAAGAAGCAGATCGACTGGCAAACATGGGTTCCACAAATACACCCATACCACCAGGAATATATTTCGAACGGATGATCAAGCGATCGGTCAAAATCAAGAAAGCTGCAGAAGCGATAGCAGTGCCAGAAACAGAGGTCAGCCCGCAAGTCGCCCTTATTGAGCTCATTCATAACATATCACGACAGGTTTTTCTGGTCGAGCCAGTCTGGACGCAGAAATATATCGACTACCTGACCAACAGACAGCTCCCGGCTGACCCACGCGAGGCTCGACAAATAATCAGACGCAGCAAATCCTTTCGGGTAGTCAATGGGGAATTATACAAGCAAAGCATCTCGGGAATACTTCAGCGCTGCATCGCACCCGAAGATGGCAAAGAATTGCTCCATGACATCCACCAAGGAGATTTCGGACATCATGCTAGCTGGAAAACAATAATGGGGAAGGCCTTCCGAGCAGGCTTCTACTGGCTGACAGCAGCTACCGACGCAAAGAACCTGGTCGAACGATGCGATGCCTGTCAGCGATTCGCACCAAGACCACATGCACCTGCTACGGAATTGCACATGATACCCATTGCCTGGCCCTTCGCACAATGGGGGCTAGACATGGTCGGACCACTACGCAAGTCCACCCCTGGAGGATATACACACTTGCTGGTCGCAGTCGACAAATTCACCAAATGGATCGAGGCCACACCAGTAACTTCGGCTAGTGCCCAATGCGCCGTCAAGTTCCTCGACTCCATTGTATGCAGATTTGGTGTGCCACACGACATCATTACAGACAATGGTACAAATTTCACAGCAAAGGAAACGCAACAGTTCTGCGAGGAAAAGGGCATCAACTTCAAGTTTGCTTCCGTTGCCCACCCGCAAACGAACGGACAAGTCGAGAGATCCAACAGCTTAGTTTCGGCTGGCATCAAGAAACGCCTACTCGATCGTCTACACCCCGCCGCAGGACATTGGGCGGACGAATTACCCTCCGTCCTATGGAGCCTCCGCACAACTCCTAACCGATCTACAAAATACACGCCATTTTTCATGGTATACGGGGCAGAAGCAGTCCTCCCCGAGGACGTTCGATTCAGCGCCCCACGAGTTGTGGCTTACAGCGAAGAAACCTCTAACAGGGCACTCGCGGAAGATATGGATGCACTCGACGAAATGCGGGACATCGCACTCGCCAGATCCGAAGTATATCAGCAATCCCTGCGAAACTATCATAGTCGCCGCATACGCCACAGAGCATTCGCGGTTGGAGATCTAGTGCCGCGACTCAAGCAGAAGGAAGAACATAAGCTCGAACCACCCTGGGAAGGACCCTTCATCATACACGAAGTAATCCCAGGCGGAGCCTACAGGTTGAAGAATCCATCGACTGGAGGAATCTATTCCAATCCTTGGAATATTGCGCACTTCCGCAAATTCTATCCCTAGGTTTACTTGTTCTCACAACAAATAAGGCTATGCTAGCCACTCTTGTAGCTCGAATACATGACTTCTCAGTCATCGCAATAAAAACATGGTTTCTCCATCATATTCATTCGCAACTTCCTATTTTTACGTGCTCAAAAGTTACAGGAACACACCCCATAAACACACGGGGGCTACACCTACAACTAAGCATTACAGGAAAAAAGCATACATACAAGGTTATACACCTTACAACAGTTTTACAAACTATACAAGGATACAGGATATGCGCATCCGACAATCAATCAAAGCGCTGAGCATTCTCAGTCGCCAAAACTCTATCTACCTCCTCAGAGGACAATCGGATGATTTTCTCCGCTGCAGGACGAACATCATCATAGAAGGGGGAAATATCATCGATTGGATCATCTGGAAGCCTGGCTACGGAGTTAAAATCTACTTCAGGATACCATATTCGGACAAAGGATAGAGCTACAACCGCGCCGCATGTCATTTGATTGCGCACACACGCGCGAACCTCTCCTTCATGTCCATACAACCCGAGAAGATAGCTCCAGTCTTCAGGCCCCCTTTCGAGTGGGTAGAAAGCAGCGTTCATCGCAATCAGGACCTCGTGAAAAGAACTCACGAGAATTCTCGCTTGCAGAACACGGAACTTCAAGGTGGCCATCACAAATCCTCGACTGCGATCAGATCAGAAGTTACTCGCATGAGGATTTGAGCTACCAGCCCCCTGAACTATATGGTTTTCCACCCACTGCTTTTCTTCCCTGTCATCAGGTCTGACAACTGAAGAGCAAGCATGCTTGATCAGCTAAGGAAACAAAGCAAAAAGAAGACACGGGGGCTGTATTACTTACACAGCAAATCCCTCGCAACCAGCGATAATTCATCCATCAGAAACTGCTCACGTTCAGCCGCCAGTTTTTGCTTGGACTTCGCCACATCGGCTATACCGCGCAAAGCTTTAAGCTGACGCTCACCCTCCCGGACCTTATCACGAAGACCAGCATAGGTGCCAACCGCGGCAACAAGGGGATTTACTGGAGTAGCATGTCCACTCGAAGATTCTGCAACTACCCCGGTAGCCTGGAGGAATACAAGGAAAGAATTAAGAAGCCCTATTCGAAGTATTTCTAGTCGCACATCTGACAAAAGTGATCGGGGGCTACTCCCATCGGGAGAAAATACACAAACTACGGGAGGCAATTTCCAGAACGAACACTTCGATTAAAGACGATGAAAATACGGGAATACATCCCAAGGTTCATTACATTCACGAAGGAAAGGAAAAAAGAACAAAACAAAGAAACTACAGTGGTGCTCCCACTAGTGGCAGTCGCCCCTCCTTTCAGTCGAGCAAATAGCTCAGACAGCTTCCGAGCAAGAATGGTGGCCTGCTCGCCAAAACGAGAGAGCCGTACCTTTTTGCCCGTCGAGGGGTCGACTGGAAGAGCTGAGTAGGCCTCCTCCAAACCATTGACTCCGTGCGCCAGCGCGAACTGAATCGCAGTCTTCGCACCAGACTCCGACTGGGCGACTGCGTAAGCATCCAGGAGATTGCCCTCCGAGAAGATCTTCAGCAGGCCGTCCAGTGCGGATGGAGGTACATCGTTGGCGAGGAAGCGACTATTCAATTGCGACAACACTTGGGTGGCATCTCCAATCAAGGAGCACACTCCTTCGGCGTGCCTCTTGAGTTGAGCACGTGTGTCGGTTAACACATCTACTCGCTGGATCCCAGGGATCTCCAAAGGAACATCCAGAAGACCTGCAAAGGAAAAGAATGTCAAAATTTCGCAAGTTCACCAAGACAAAAGATACAATTGCGAGAGCCTAGGCCACTTACCCGCGAAACGCTCAGCAAGGGGACGGAGGAATGTGACAAGGTCAGAGTCGGCCTTATTGCCAGCTTCCTGTTGATCCTTCAAAGCTTTTCTCGCATCCGCGAGTTGCCTGTCAAGATCCTCCGACCGCATGCGGGAGGCCTCCAGCTCTTGTCGAACAGCCGCCAAATTAGGTTCCTGAGTGGTTGCCCGCTCAGAGAGCTTGACTCTCTCGGACTCCGAATGTTCGAGTTGAGCTGCGCAATAACATTTGTTAGACATCAAGAATGGACACAAGAACAGAAACAAAAGAAGACAATGAGATTTACTCTTAAGGAGCTCGTTCTCGGTGTGGAATCGACTACAGTGTGACTGAAGCCTCTCGCACTCCGATTCGGCAAGAACAACGCGGCGACCGATCGCCGCAAGCGAGTCAACAAGCGACTGCAAAAGTACAGAAGTAGAAGAATTTGAAGATATAAATTAGAGCCTATACCCGATTGAATTCAATCGACTACAGCCTCGGGGGCTACTCCCATCGGGAGCACTGTCGTGCACCCGATAGAAATCAAGACGAAGAAAATAAAGCAAGATTTTGAGCCTGTAGCTGATCGCAAGCAATCGACTACAGCCTCGGGGGCTACTCCCATCGGGAGCACTGTCGTGCACCCGATACAAATTCGAAGACAAACTACAAAGTTTACCTGGCCCGTGGCGCGGGAGAGATGATCTGCGGAGCTGTCCGTCGCTTCTTTCGAAGCTGAAGTCTTGGCGGCAAAGCTAGGAGCTTCACGTTCCGCAGTCGCCGCATTGGGGGCTGCGCTGGGAGAATTCTGGACGGTGCCAGCATTGGGAGCTCCACTCGCAGTTCCTGCTTTGTTCCTCTTTTCGGGAGGAACACAAGAAGCGTACCTGCGAGGGCTGATGGCCTGCACACTGCAGCAAAAAAGAACAAGGAATCAAACATAAGCGTAGAAGAAAAAAAGTTCGACTAAGAACGAGGAAAATAACTTACTCGTCATCTTCATCTTCATCCAGCAAATCCGCGTTCCAAGCGGTTGCGATTACTGGGAATGAAGGCGAAGGGGCGAGGGAGCGAAGTGGAGTCGCGGAGATAGGGGCCTTCCCGGGCGATTCCTCTAAGGAATTATCCTTGGAAGTAGCCTCGTTATCGTCCTCTACCCGACGACGCTTGCAACGACGTAGGCCGCCATTCGAGCCCTCCGCATCATCCGAAGAATCGTCCTCGGAGCTCGAGGAAGCATCGGCTACACTGGTATCGGCTAAGCCGTCCAGGTGACTCGCCAATAACTCCGAGGCGTCCTCTCCCGCAACTGGCGGGTAGCAGTTCGCCACCGCTAAGCTCTACAAAGACGGAAGAGGGAGGCAAGAAAAATTTCAGTCGACCAAAGACTCAAAGCAAAGAAGAAAATAATGACGAACAGGAAGGATAAAACTAACCTCGGCTGGTGGAGGTTTCGAAGCGTCGAAGGCTTCGACTGAGCAGTCGGGGAACTTCTCCCCCACCTTCAAGCTGGTGACAGCCGCGATTTTCTTCTCGAACTCAGCGTTCGAAAGTTCCTTGCGGCTCACTCGGCTAGGGTCTTCAGCGCCTTGGTATTCCCACATGGTGGAAGGCCTTTGCTGCAGCGGCTGGATCCTGCGCTTCAGAAAAATACTCGCCAGGTGCAGCCCGTTGAGTACCACTCCGGCGGTTTGATCCCGGAGAGCGGACACTCTTGCGAGTAGGGGCGTGACGACCTGGGTTTCTTCGGCTGACAGCTTGTGCGCCCAGGACTTCCGCCTCTTCAAAACAGCGAACGGGTGGAATTCCACGAGCCCACCCGAGCTGTTGTCGATGACGTAAAACCACTTTTTCCGCCAGCCTTGGGCGTTGTCGACGAAGTGCATGTTGAAGTAGCTGCTCTCCAGTCACGCCTGGATCCCGAAGCCGCCTGTGCGCAGCGGCTCGCCAGGCTTGGAGTCCACCCGCGACTTCTCGCGGAAGATGCGAACTTTGAAGAGGGCCTTCCAAAGCGCCCAATGAGGGCGAATGCCAAGAAAGCATTCGCAGAACACGATGAAGCACGAAATGTGCTGCACCGCGTTCGGAGGAAGATCGTGAAGCTGTATGCCATAGACATACAGCAACCCGAGGAAGAAAGGATGGAGAGGGAAGGAAAGACCCCAAGACACGTGGTCCGCAAAGACCACGCGCTCGTTCGATTGCGGGTTTGGTACCTCTTCTTTCTTCCCGAGGCGCACCCGCTTCTCATATTCAGCCGGCAGCAGCCCCTCCCGCTGCATCTCCTTGATGCTCTTCGCGGTGGTATTGGGCGAGCGCCAGTCGCCGGCCCGAGGCGCCGGTTGCGCGGAAACTTCCCCGGATGCGGAAGCGGCAGCACCACGTCTTTTGCCTCCGGCCATGGCTAGCAGTGTGAGCTCGAGCGCAAGGAAGAAGATGAGCACGAGGAAAAAGATGGTTGAAGGCAAAGGCTGGGAAAATTTTACCGCAGCGCTAAGTCCCGTATTTATACACGAAGCGGGTCAATCTCAGCCACTCGATGCGCTACGTGGCACGTATCGCAGGCACCACGTGTGAAAATGAAACGAAGGGGCGGTGAACGCTGTTCCGTGCCACGATCTTAACAGAAGATCGTGCGCATTTACTGCGCAGTTCGCGTAAAAAACGGAGGCGGCGTCTCGTTTCCCGGTCAAAAAGCTGACTAGGTGGGCCAGCCCATCTGCTACCACTCCGTCACGTCCCATCGGGAGGAGAAAAGTGCGCCACGACGTCATGGCACGCATCATCAAATTCAAGAACTTTCGAATGGACAATTCAAACACGAAAATAGCTTCGTATGAAATTCCTTCGACTAAAGGCAATTCCTTTACGAATAAAACATGGAGCAAGACCTCTTTTAAAAACAAGAGAACTATCCTATACACGAAAACTCTTTCGTATAGGCGCAACAGTCCAAACATGAAAACTCTTTCATATGGGCACGACTATCTACAATACGAAAACTCTTTCGACTGAATCTTAAACAATCATTCGGGTAGAAAGAACCTACCTCCATTCACGCATGATATTTTTACATCATAAAAACCTGGATTGTTTAGCCGACTAGGCACATCCGGATGCCATATTCTTCGAATATGAAGGTAAGACCCAAAAAGATGTTTCTTAAGGGCCTGGAATCGCACTCGAAAGCTGCGTCCTCCGGTATAGTTCCGTGTCAACAACACGAAGAAAAATCCTAGCGGACGCGCCGGGTACCCTCATAGGTTAAGTTCGACTCGATAAGTCCACAACGGCCCAGTCGCAACAATCACCTTATCGGGTTCGAGTCGGAGGTCTCGAATCTGTGTAGGCCAGGAATGTTTTTGCCCTAGTCGCAATTAATTGGCCCTGATCTCTCGGGAGAGCCAAGCTACTGTGCCGCATCCTTCTGCAAATAAAGCCGCAATAACAGGCACCTAAGTCCCTCGACACTCAAGCATAAGGACTCATTGCACAGGGAACACACCCTTTAAAACAGTAAGCAGCCAAGCTGTTCATTCAAAAGAAAAAGCAAGGCCAAAAAAGGTTTGACCGTCTACTCGACTGGAAAATTCCCACTCGAGCAAACGCTCGGGGGCTACTGACGACGATATGGATTCTGGATCCTGCGGATAAGGACACCCCCTCTCAGGCCCAAGGTGAAGGCCCAAGAAGAGGAGCCCTTGGAATACTCCAGAAGGCCCACGCGAAGCCCACCCGCAATAAACTTGCGGGTTAAGTTAGGAAACATGTAACCGACCTAGCTAGGGTTGGAATCCTTTCCGGGTAGAACTCGAGACCTGGCCGCCTATATAAGGCCAGGAGAGCCCCCGAGAGAGGACCAAGCAATACCGCACGACCAAAAGCCTTGAACTCGAGACCTACTCTCGATTCGAGCACAACCTTTGTAACCGATCTAATCATCAATACAGATCGACAAGAGGCAGCAGTAAGGGTTTTACCTCTACGAGGGCCCCGAACCTGGGTAAATCTCGCCCCCTGTCTAGCCGACGATTCCACCAGCGCTCATGGGTTCTCCTAATCGAAACCCGATAGGTTCATCGAAGGGATTTGTTGAGTCAGGGATTCGACAGTTGGGGTGTGTTGAGTGCCTCGCTTGGTGGAAGTGCATTTCCATCTGGCGGGTCATTCTTACGTGTACGGCCAAATTGGTGCACCCCTGCAGGGTTAAATCTTCTCGAGAAGCCGTGTTGTCCGCGGTTATGGATGACTTGGTGAAAGTGCTGGCTAACAAGTACTCAGACAAGTTACACTTAACGATGATAACTTGACTTGTAATATAGATTACCTCCACCATAAAAATGAATGTCACCTTAATCAAATGTGTGAGTTTCCTTGGGTTGCTTCCTTAGTAGGGGGTAACATTGGATGGGTATTGTTTGGTGAGTAGTTGTAGTTGGTTCTGATACGCTCTCTTATCCCTTTCTTTTAGCCGGATGTTGTAGCGAGTCTCTGTAGTTAGTTAGCGCAGCCCGCTGCCGCTTCTTTGCAATAATCCCTTCCTTTCCGTTGTCCCCAAAGTATTTGTATCTTGTGATGATTGGTTACGCTGGTATCTTGTGAGTATGGTTTATCCACTTGCCAGTACTTAACCGTACTGACCCACGAATACTTTTCGTGTCTGCATATTCCACATTGCAGTCAACAGGTTTGAAGTCTGACGACGTTAGCTTGGGAATCCCTCCGTCTTGGCCTGGGCAGGGATTGGACGCCATCGGTTATCTTCAGGACTCTTAGTCCAATTTGTATCTTGTCCGTAGTCGGACACTATGTTGTTTCTTCCGCTGTCATTTGGATCTTTGTATTGTATCAGTTGTATCCTTGGCTCGTTTGAGTCGTCTTGTATATACCTCCTCTGTTGTTGTTGTGGATTATTCGTGAACTGTTGTAATGTTATCACAAGTGGCAACCCGGAATCGGTTATTATGTGGATTTTGGAGGGAATGCTGAAATCTGCATAGTGCCCGATCTCGGGGCGTCACAGGACATGCCTGTATGGATGTTTCACTCCTCAGGTGTCTACAGTGTCAGATCGTTTTATGGGTTTGTCAACAACAGGGGGATTGTGCCTGTGCAGACTCCAGCTGTCTGGAGTCTCAGAGTCCAACCTAGGTTGCATGTTTTCCTTTGGCTCTTAGCTAATAATCGACTCCTAACCAGAGACAATTTGGCTAAGCGACGTCCAGTCCCTGATGGTTCTTGTCTATTCTGCTTTGAAGTGGAAACTTGTCACCATTTGTTCTTTGACTGCTTTGTGGCTCGCTTGATTTGGCCAATTGTGTCTGATTTATTAGGTGTAACAGTGGGCTCTTGCTTTGAAAGTGTGGCAAGATGGTGGATTAGTGAGAAGAAGAATTCTCATATTAATGTTACATGTGCTGCTGTGCTCTGGGCGATTTGGAAACTAAGGAACTCTTTGTGCTTTCAGGGGCTCGTCTGGCCAGGTGTACGGGACGTTTGGAGAAGAACGGTGGGGAACTGGAGCAATGGCAGATTTTAGCTACCCCCTCCTCCGCTCCGATCCTGGCCGAGATCATACTGAAGCTGAACAAGCATCGCGGGGAGCTCGTTCGGATTGCCCGGCGTTGATGACACTCCCCCCGCTGGACGCTGCTCAGGAAGCTACATGCAAGCGCGTTTTGGCGCGGTTCTGGGCGAAATCTCTGCAGTAGATGGTAGGGAGTTCGTCGTGTTTGGGTGTGAGCTGGTCTGTCGTTGAACTTCTATGTCGTTCTCCACCCTCTTTTGTGAGCTTGTGCTCATTGCTTGAACTAGCTCGCCGTACCTGGCGTTTGGCTCGTGGTCTGTATGAATCTTAACTACCGTTGGCTGCTTTTGGTTTCAATGAAACCGGGGGTAGTCCCCTTTTAGTCTAAAAAAAATTTCAGCACACGGATTTATCAAAGCCAGTGAATTTAATTTTCAAGATTTCAAAGTGAGATACCTTACAATTAGTTGGAAAATCAAATTTACCGATTGACTTCGGCAGTAGATGACTTCCTAAAATCTTATCTACGGAGGAAACGACTGGACATAATAATATACTGTAGTAATGGATGAATTGTCATCTTCTTACAAAGAGAGTTCGGCACACACAGTATTTCTCGCTTTGTTAAGATCCTTATTGCTAAAAGAAATACAGATCCTCCTAAACTATTATCATCACAATCTACATGTGTAGGGACCGCAGACGAACCTGATTATCCAGCTTATTATAATTACTCCGAGATCGGTTCATGGAACGAACCATACGGATGGTGATGCAAGATTGTGAATCTAGCAGTAAACAAAGTTTTTCTTAGGAACTAATGGTGCTCCTGAGAGTTGACTTGAAAGATTGTTTGAGGCTCTGACCGTGAATCCCCCGACTTCACAGAAAAAACAAGAGTTAATCATTGGTGTTATTTTAATCAGAGTGTCACGATAAAGAAGAAAATATATCTGTCTTTATCACCAGTTCCCAAAACTCGAGATTCAGTAAAATAATTGGTGTTTCAGACTCACGCCGGAAATTATCTGTATTATTACATATAAGGTCGTTGCAGAAATACTAGTATTTGACATTTCCACGAGGTGGTCCAATTATATACCAGTGTGACGTTCCTATCAGTATCAGAAGTAGACCATTAGGTAGTAGTATCTATTTTCATGCTGCATTATATGTGCAATCATCGGAATATTTTGGGTTGGTACTACTGTACTACTCAAAATTTAGACATGCCCTGCGAAAAGATTGTTTCCTTCCTCTTCAGGACCAGTTGGCTCATTAGAAAATCCAAATAATCTCATCGTTTGGTATATTTCTCCCAATAATCTCATCGTTTGGTATATTTCTCCCAGACGCGCAGTTAACGCGGACATGAGAGACATTCGTGCCAGGTCCCTAAAACTGATGCACGACTCCGTGAAAGGGATGCTCTGAAATCAGCAAACCTTGGCATGCCAAAGCTGACCTGCTGACCAAACGAGGCTGTTTTTCTAACGGCAAGTAGGCGAGGAAGGTGCAATGCTTCTGGGCTGTTGCTAGCATGGGTGGCTCGTGTGCTTCACTGCTCAACTTGGCTCTCAGTCAAGAACCCAAGCTGAAAGGCTGAAAGATATTGCCCCGGTTCTGCAAATGTTGAAGTATCTCACTTGCTGTTCTCAATCTTTTTTCTGAACCGATCTCACCCCCGCTTTCAGTCCTTGCTGTTGGAAACAGGTGACATGACTCAGGAGATCCTGGAGTTGGCAGGGCAGAGGTTCCTGATTGATGCGTGCCTGGGGATGGGCAGCATCGCCAGAATGCGAGATATATCGTCCCCATAAATGTATATTCGCATATTCTGTTGGCTTGGTTGTCAAGACCCTCTGCACAGGCCCTAGAAATGCACTTTGTCATTTTCATCTGCCGCATTCATGTCAGGTTTCAGTTGCAGAGATTGATGAACGCTTTCTGAGAACTCTCCTGGGCGTAGCGATCGATGGGTCTGGCCGCACAAGGTTGCGAACCCGTGGAGTCAGGTTTCAGTCTCACTTCTATCTTAATTTCGACAGCGTAGAGAAATTAAGAATACGTCTCCCTCCTCACGTGTCAAAAGGGCAGATCAACAAGGACACATTTTGTTTCGGAAAAGTCACTCAGAGGAGAGCAAGTTTCTGCAGCTTGCATGTGAGGTGTTGTTGTTATCACGGTTTGCTTGGGGGATAGTTTTTTTTTTCTTTTACAAATTTCGTAAATAATACTCACTCCGATTCATATTAATTATCGCCAAATCGGATGTATGATTCCGCGACAATTAATAGTTAGATATATCCGATTCAACGATAATTAATTAATGGCTAGATATATCAAATTCAGCGATAATTAATATATATTGAAGAGAATATTAAAAACATCAATTTTAGAAATATTACTCAATTGTCTTGAGTTAGAAAGATAAGAAGCAATTGTTTTCGTCACGAGGATAGGAACCACGGGCCACCTACATGCTCTTTGCCACGATAAGTGGGCCACCTACATGCTCTTTGCCACGATAAGTGCTAGTCCTTTTGTTTTACCGCCCTGTCATGTAATGGCGAGTTTAGAGCATCTCTAACAGACACCGCATTTCCGCCAAAATTGTATAGTAACCGCCGTTTTGCCATTTCGGGCCGAAAACGCTCGCAGACTAGATCCCGCAAAAGTGACCGGCTTGCAAAAAAAATTAACGGGCGCGACAGTTCCCCCCACCCCCCCCCCCCCCCCGCGCTGAAATGTCAATACGAGGTTTCGCGACGCGACCCAGGGGTGCCCTATATTGCGCGGAAGTAGTTGGTAGGAGGGATATTTCAGAGCGTGGGCTGCTTCCCTCTCCTTTCCCTTCCAGCCGCCATGACCGCCCTCACCGTCGCCGCCCCTAGATTTCGGCCGCCAGGCCCCATTCTCCCCGCCCCCGCCGCACGTCACCGTAGGCCCTGCGCGTTCTGGCCCCGACGGCGGAGCCGGCTCGTTGTCTCCGCCGCCCAAGATCGAGGCCGCCCCGACGAAAGGGGATCTGCCACCGCTGCGCCGCCTATCGAGACCGACCCCCACCGCTCCGGCCTCGCAAAATCTCAGGTGGGATTCGCCGCCTCCTCCCCCCTCCGCCCCCACTGCTCCACCGCCCACTCTCTCATTCTCATTCTTTTGGCAGATGGACTTGAACTCAGATGAGGATTTTTTTCTCGCCGATTCTTCCTCCTCCGACGACTTGGATGTGGAGAACCTCCTGGCGAACCATCGACATCAGATGTTGGTGGTCGTGATGGCCATCAAGGAGTACGAGGATCGACGGAGGAGTAAGCGGCGCAGATCGAAGGTAGGCCGCCTCTGCATCCCGCGTAATTGCCACCTAGGCAACGAACTGCTGATGCAAGACTATGATATGCCCAAAATGTATCTCCTTTTCCAAACACTTTTGCTATTGTTTGCCTCTAAACTTGTGAGTTTTGGATACAAGTAACACAGACTGACACTGTTTTCAGCAGAATTGCCTTGGTGTCTTGTTTTTTTGCAGAAAAATCAATTTTCGGGAAAATGCCCAGAAAAGATCCCGAAGACCTTAAAACACCCGAAGACCCCTGGAGCAAGAAGGAGTCCCTTAGAGGGGCCAGGAGGGGGCCACACCACCCCTGGGAGCGTCCTCCCCCTAAGCCGCGCCACCTGGTGACGTGGGGCCCCCAGGCACCCCCTCGGGCTCCCCTTTCGACTACTTATCGCCTGTAACACTAAAACATCAGGGGTTCGTGATATTCTAGAAAAACACCATAGAGCGCCGCCGCCACCTCGAAACCCAATTCGGGGATCAGAAGTTCCTCTTCTGGTGCCCTGTCGGGACGGGGATTCGGAGGAAATCATCGCCATCGTCACTGCCACCTCTTCTCCATCAACCATACATGATTCCCCCGTCTATGTGTGAGTAATTCCTGATGTATGCTGAGAGGGATGGAAGGGATTGGATGAGATCGATCATGTAATAATGCCAGATTGTTAGGGCATAGTGCCTCGTATCCATTGTTAGTGTTTTCTACCGTTGATGCAACTTGTTATGCTTAATGCTTGTCACTTTGGGTCTGAGTGCCATGATCTCAGATCTGAACATGTTATTGTTTCATGCGTATAATTATTTTTCTTGGTCATATCTGCAAGTTGTTTACACACATTGTTGTCCGGAACCCGAGGCCCCAAAGTGACATAAAGTGGGAAAACCGGAGGGGACGGTTATGATGTGAGGATTACATGTCTTCATGGAGTGTTAATGCTTTGCTCCGGTAATTTATTAAAAGGAGTACCTTAATTACCAGTAGTTTCCCTAGAGGCTCCGGTGCAAACGGGCTGGTAGGACAAAAGATGTTGTGAAAATTTCTCATTGCGAGCACGTATGACTATATTGGAACACATGTCTATGGTTTACCTAGAACTTGGATGCTTTATTATTCTTATCTGCAATGTCCATGTTTAGATTATTACATGAACTATCTTATCCATGCAACGCCCGTTCGTCCACCCTCTACGCCTACGGTACTTTCATTCTATTGTTTTCACGATTGGTACTGCTGTTACTATTTTACTCCTGCTGTTATTTTACTACTACTGTTGCTATAAAATGGTTACCACTGATAAATTGTTGCGAGTAAGTCTACTTTCAGGTGCAACTGAATTGATAACTCATTTGTTAAGGCTTATAAATATTATTTGGCTCCCCTTGTGTCGAATCAATAAATTTGGGTTTTAGTTCCCTCGAAGACTGTTGCGATCTCATATACTTGTGGGTTATCAAGACTATTTTCTGGCGCTGTTGTCGGGGAGCATAGCTTTATTTATTTGCTCACTTGAACATGGTATTGTTCGCTGCAAGCTTTTCATCATGTGAAAAACTCGTGATGGGAAGGTCCCCATATTACCATCCAGTATAAGGAGAGGTACAACTCTGAACACCTCTGTTGCTCTTGATTCACCATCTGTTATGAGTAAGATTCTTACACCACCACATGCTACACACACTGTTACTTCTGCTGAGTCTGAAAATGCTTCTAATACTTTTGATGATGCTCTACTGTGCTTGATGATACTGGTTCACTAGGCCCTTTCCTAGATGCTACTATTGCTAAATCCAAAGAAATTGAAAATGTTGAAATTCATGTTGAAAATGCTAGTACACCTGTTAACTCACCTAAGTTTATTGATGATCTTCATGAAACTTATATTGAACTTAATGATGACTTTGTTGAAGAAGCTCAGGATACTACTGGTGCAAGTCCTCTTAAGAGTCTTCTTGCAAGACATGTTGTTAAATATAAATCTTCTCTTGATGCTAAGTTTGCTACATCTCTCATACACATTAGAGACAAGGATTATGGTTTATCTCTAGATTTATCTTATATATCTATTGTTGAGAAGGAATCTTTTTGTGGAACTGAAAGTAAAAGTGCTATGGAACACATGAATGAGCTTTCATCTTTGAGTAGTTTATTTTCTGATGATACTAAGTTGTGTACTTATTTTGTTACCAAGATCTTCCCTTTCCCATTGAAAGATGAAGCTAAAACTTGGTTTAACAATTTTTCACCTGGATTTATTACTAGTCCTATGGATTTGGTTAATGCTTTCTTTCAAAAATATTTTCCTTCTAGTGCTCAAAATGCTGATGTGCAGGATATCTTTAACTTTGAACAAATTGAAGGAGAGAAATTGCCTGAATCTTGGTCAAGGTTTTTTTCTTTAATAAGAGTTATCCCTAGCAATCCATTACCTAAAAATAAGCTCCTAGATATATTTTATAATGGACTAACTGTTGAATCTAGGACATACCTGGATAGTTCTGCTGGTTGTGTTTTCAAGAAAAGAACTCTAGAAGAAATTGAGGAATTATTGGCTAAAATAACCAAAAATAAAGATGATTGGACTATACCTGAGCCTACACCTACACCAGAACCAACACCAACACCAATAACAACACCCAAGAAGAGAGGGATGATTGAATTAAATGATGAAGTGATGAATGAAGCCAAGAAATCTCTTAAAGAGAGGGGTATTAAATCTGAAGATGTGAAGAATTTACCTCCTATAGAAGAATTATGTAAACCAATTCCTCATCCATCAACAGTTGAGGTACACTCCCTCCAGTATTTTGATAATAGAGATATTCCCTATTCTAAACCACCCGATCAATGCTTAGATGAATTTGATAATTATGTTGTTAAGCAAGATAATTTTAATATAAGAATGCAGAATCATTTAACGGAAAACTCTAGAGCTATTGATAATTGGCATGGTATTATTGAGAGAACCTCTAACGATGTTAAAATGCTTGTTAAACATTTTCATATGGTTCAAACTCAAATTGATCAACTTACTAAAGTGCAAAAAGATTTGCTAGCTAATGCTTCTAGAGAAAAACATGTTTGTGAAATAATTACTAGAAGTGGTATTTCTACTCAGAACCCCTTGTATCCTGAAGGACATCCTAAAAGAATTGAACAAGATTCGCAACAACCTAAAAATAATAGTACTTCTTCTAAGAAAAAGAAGAAGAGAAATAAAACGGTTGTAGAATCTCCTGAGCCTGCTAAAGATCCTAATAGTGTATCTATTTCTTATGTTGAAACTGAAAGTGGTAATGATAAAAGTGATGCTTCTGATAAAGAAGAAACTGTAGCTGAACCTGAAAAACAAACTTAAACTGTGAAGTACACTAAGGAGGATTTCATTGCTAATAAAAATGGTAATGAAAGAGAGCCTTGGGTACAAAAACCAATGCCTTTTCCTAATAAGAAACTTAAATCAAAGGAAGAAGAACATTATAATAAATTCTGTGAGTGGATGAAACCTTTGTTTTTGCAAATTTCTTTGACTGATGCTATTAAATTGCCTCCTTATTCAAAATATATGAAAGATATTGTCTCTAACAAAAGGAAGATTCCTAATGAGGAAATTTCCACTATGCTTGATAATTACTCTTTTAGTGGTAAGGTTCCAAAGAAGCTTGGAGACCCTGGTATTCCTACTATTCCTTGTTCCATTAAAAATAATTATGATAGAACTGCTCTATGTGACTTGGGAGCTGGAGTTAGTGCTATGCCTTTATCTCTTTATAAGAGACTCTCTCCCGAAAAATTGATACCTACTGATATATCTTTGCAAATGGCTGATAAATCTACTGCTATTCTTGTTGGTATATATGAGAATGTTCCTGTTCAAGTGGCTACTAGTTGTTTGACATTAACTGACTTTGTTGTGTTGGAAAAGCCTGAAGATGATAACATGTGTATTATTCTTGGGAGACCATTTCTCAAAACTGCAGGGGATGTTATTGATTGCAATCAAGGAAAAGTAACTTTTCATGTAAATGATAAAGAGCATACTGTTTATTTTCCCAAGAAGATTGATAGAAGATATGGTCTAAATTCAATTGAAAATATTGAGACCATCAAGATTGGAGAATTTTATTGTCCCATTCCAGTACCACCAAAAGAATATGAAATTATTATGATTGGGACTGTGTCTATCAAGGTTGAGGTAACATAATTGTTTAAGTGATAAGCAAAGTTTTGCTTCATATAAAAATTATTTTGGTAACAAGACTTGATCAACCTTGTTAACAAAGTGATTTTGAATAAAGAGGACAATGTTTTCACTATGTTTTCACCTTCCCCATTATGTTTCACCATGGTTACTTCTGTTATCACCTTGCCACTTTAATACAATTATGTTTTCCACCTTCCATAGTCATGTTTTCATCTTGAATATTGTGATTATGCATGTTTTCACCACCCATAATTTTGTTTTCACCACTTCCACCTTTGTTTACACTGGTTATTTGCACATTAGAATGTCTTAGAACCTCTCTAGTTCTGGTTTTGGTTTTGTTTTCCACCTTTCCACATTTGTTTTTCTGGTTTTTAATTAATTATTAAATTCTGAAAATACCTCGAAAATAAAGTTTCTCGAAAAATTTCAGAAAAATTAGAATAAATTTTTACGTAAAAAATGAGGCAAAGAGCCACCTGGGGCACCCCAAGGGACCCACCAGTCAGGCACACTACAGGATGGCACGGCCAGCCCCCTCGTGGCGCCAGCACATGGTGTGGGGCCCCTCGCGCTTCACTTACTCTCTCCCTGCCAAAGATTCCCTTCTCTCACCCCAAACTCAAAACATTTCCTGGAACCCGAGTTCTTGCTGTTCTTCCTCGAGATTTTTCGATCTCTTTGCTCAGCCCACTATTGTTGCTGAAATTTGGTGCATTTTCTCTCCAGTATGTGACTCCTGCGATTATCCAAGTAGAATTTTATTTGGTGGAGTATTTCTTGAGTATTTTGGTACTGTAGGTGACAGCTTATGTGAGTTTTCATGCTTGATTTATATTGAAATAACAAAGTTTTAATGCATGTTTAGCTCTCCTACAAGTCTCTATAGTAGTTTCCACCATATAGTTGCTTGAAATCAATTTTTTTGATGATTGTTGAAAATTTCAGAAATGGAAAGCCACAACTTTGGAGAAATATTTAGGAGTGATGCACCTAGAAGAACAAGGCCCTCACGTTCATCTACTCTATTGAGGCCATCCTATAGTGAGGATCGTATTACACCAAGCATCGATGATGCGGGAGACGATGGACTTGCTAATCCATCTAGTTTCCCTTGCTATACATTTTTTAGAGGTGCAGGTATACTTGATGACTTCTTGATGCTGATTGAAAGGGTTGGTTTAACCAACTGCATGTATGATGAAAGTCCCCAATATGCTATTTTGACAAAGACTTTTGTTGAGAGTTTTAGATTTCATAACTCACCATATAAACCAACTGTTGCTTTTAAGATATATGGTAGTCCTTTTTCCCGGTCCTTGGAGAGTTTTTGCAACATTATAGGTATCAATGCCTCCGGGACAGCGTGCAAGATTCAAGAGAGACCCGCTGATCTTATGGAGCTCTATCAAGGAGTTACCAATGATGATTGCCGCTCAGCTCAGTGCGGGAAGATAAGGAATATTCAACTACCTGCTATAAGATATTTTACTTACTATCTTGCTACTAGTATCCTTGGTAGGGAGAACACTAGCAACATTTAAAACTATCATCTTGCTTTTCTTGCTGCCGCACTTAACCGTAGCGACAAGTATAACCTTAGTTCTCTCATTGCTCGTCGCCTAGCTGCTAAGGGACTCATTTATGGGGTATTATTGCTACACTTATAGCAACTTCTCTAGGCCTTCATGTTACTCCTCATGATGAATTGATAGCTCGTTATAAACTTGATCTTGCTGTCATGAATGCTCATCATTTTATTACTGCTAACTCTACTGCTAAACATTTATTATATAGAGTTTTATTTATTGATGGAGATGAGAGGGAAGTTATTTTGCCGCAGCCTGTTTTGTTCAAAGTTGACAGGATACCATGGTCGTGCCCAAAGGGAGAGAGAGATGAGCAGTTGTGCTTGATGGAGTTCCATAGGCAGCAGATGAGGCGGAATGCGCCTTCCGAGGACTACACCACGCAGTACACCGAGGCGTCCTCGAGCACATATCAGGAGGATGGCCCATCCTTGGCAAACTACGGGGGCGCCACCTCATGGCCCGCTTGGGATTGATTTCCACTTAGGACAAAAGGCTAAGCTTGGGGGGAGGCATACCGATATCACACGCTCATCTATATATCATGTTTCTGTCGGTTATTTGTATATCCATATTTTCGTTTCTTTCATTTTTTTCAATTGTTTTGTTATTGCTTTCCAAAACACAAAAAGACAAAAAATATTTCTATTGTTTCTCTTTATTTTGCTTCTTTAGTTTCTTTTGTTGGTTTCTTTACTTTCTCGTTTCGGTTTAATATTCAAAAATCCGAAAATATTTTGCTTTGTTTGCTTGTTTCTTCTATTCTAGTTTTAATTACGAAAACCAAAAAAATATTTGTTGTTCTTCTTTGGTTTTGTAAAGTTCGTTGTAGAGTTTACTGGTTTTCTGTGTCTCTCTATTTGTTTTATTTTGTATATATACTCATCCATGTGAACATGCTTAGTTTGTTCGTGTAAGGTGTATGTTATTTAATTGATGCTTAGTAGTTTGTGCTCTCTCATGTTTAGTTCCAACATATTAATATACGATAGCATCTCCTATAAATGTTTGCTTGCATTGCTTTATTCATAGAAGGGTATGACATTGCGGTATCTCCCTCTGATTGTTTCGCTTGAATCGACTTGACACATGCTCACGCATACATAAGACTGAAAACAAAGGATCAATTAAGCCTCGATGATTTATTTTGCCTCAGAGTATTTGTATCACTTTTATGACCCTGTTAATTTTGTTTTGTCGTAAGCATATTACAAATGTTGTTGCTCTCTTGATTGTCGCTCCCCGTCTATTGCTAGCCTTCACATGTACTAGTATGAGCTCTACTCGTGCACCCAACTCCCAAAAATCGAAGTTTTCCAGATGTGTCCATCATACCTACCTATATGTGGTATTTAACCGCCACTCCAAGTAGATTGCTCATGTGTTACCTTTAAAACATTAAAAAATTATTCCTGTTTTGTGCCCCTGTTTTAGCTCATGAGGACGTAAATAGAGAATCTTTATCTCACTTGTTGATTGGATTTCACACTCTGGACTAGTGGCTTCATCCGCTTATCCAATTGATAGAAGAGCTGGCAGGGGGGGTGCCCAGCACAAATTAATACAACAAATTATCTTCACTATTCCCCCCCCCTGATTTATCAGTCAAAGCATAATTGTGTAAACAAAAGAGAAAGAGGAATGATCTTCTACCCAGATGTGTCCTTCTATGGGAGCCACTCTTGTAAAGTCTAGTTGGCTTGTGACGAACTGTATTGTCTGTTTACCATTCGTTGACATAAACATACACCTCTCTAAAAAATGTTTTCAATACCTCTGTTTAAATAAAATAAAAAGCTCTAGCACATGAGTTAAGCCCTGCTTCCCTCTGCGAAAGGCCTTTCTTTTATTTTTATGCTAAGTCTTCACATTCTCACTTTATGCATCTTCTTGAGAGCATGGCTGTCAATCTTAGTGTAATGTGCTTGTCCCAGAACACGGTTGATTGTAGTATAACTTTGATGCTTGTATCTTTGATATCTTTATTTTAGTCTTCATTTAAACTTCAGAGGTGCCCTAGGATTTATGTTTTGCTCCATTATTAAGGGCAAGCGAGTACACTTTATCATACCCTATTATGAGCATTGCAATCCTGTAGATTGATATACTTCATGTTGTTTATTATTAGTTTGTTGGTATCTCTTCATGATTGACGTAACTTTTAGGTGACTTTTATCTTGCATACATATTATTATGAATTTCCTAAGCACTTGATCATATAGTGAATATATTTACATCATATGAAACAAATGTGTTCATAAAAGTTCTTTTATCGCACTCAGCTGTCACTGAATTGCTTGAGGACAGGCAATAAGCTAAGCTTGGGGGAGTTGATACGCCCAAAACGTATCTCCTTTTCCGAACACTTTTTCTATTGTTTGGCTCTAAACTTGTGAGTTTTGGATACAACTAACACGGACTGACGCTATTTTCAGCAGAATTGTCGTGTTGTCTTGGTTTTTTGCAGAAAAATCAACTTTCGGGAAAATTCCCAGAAAAAATCCCAGAGACCTTAAAACACCCGAAGACCCCCGGAGTCAGAAGGAGTCCTGGAGAGGGGCCAGACCACACCTGGGCGCGCCCCCAGGCCGCGCCACCTGCTGGTGTGGGGGCCCCAAGCACCCCCTCGGGCTCCCCTTTCGACTACTTATCGCCCGTAACCCTAAAACATCAGGGGGTTCGTCATATTCAAGAAAAACACCACAGAGCACCGCCGCCACCTCGAAACCCAATTCAGGGATCAGAAGTTTCTGTTCTGGCGCCCTGCCGAGATGGGGATTTGGAGGATATCATCCTCATCGTCACTGCCACCTCTTCTCCATCAACCATCCATGATTCCCTCGTCCATGTGTGAGTAATCCCCGCTGTAGTCTTAGAGGGATGAAAGGGATTGGATGAGATCGATCATGTAATAATGTCAGATTGTTAGGGCATAGTGCCTAGTATCCATTGTTAGTATTTTCTACCATTGTTACAACTTGTTATGCTTAATGCTTGTCACTTTGGGTCTGAGTGCCATGATCTCAGATCTGAACATGTTATTGTTTCATGAGTATAATTATGTTTTTGGATCATATCTGCATATTTTTTACACACATTGTTGTCCGGAACCCGAGGCCCCAAAGGGATAGAAATTGGGACAACCAGAGAGTATGGTTATGACGTGAGGATCACATGTGTTCACGGAGTGTTAATGCTTTACTCCGGTGCTTTATTAAAAGGAGCACCTTAATTACCAGTAGTTTTCCTAGAGGCCCCGCTGCAAACGGGCTGGTAGGACAAAAGATGTTTTGCAAGTTTCTCATGGCGAGCACGTATGACTATATTGAACACATGCCTATGGTTTGCCTAGAACTTGGATGCTTTATTATTATTATCTGCAATGTCCATGTTTAGATTATTGCATGAACTATCTTATCCATGCAACGCCCGTTCATCCACCCTCTATGCCTACGGTACTTTTATCCTGCTGTTTTCACGATTGCTAATGTTGTTACTATTTTACTCCTACTGTTATTTTACTACTACTGCTGCTGTAAAACGGTTACCACTGATAAATTGTTGCGAGCAAGTCTACTTTCAGGTGCAGCTGAATTGACAACTCAGTTGTTAAGGCTTATAAATATTCTTTGGCACCCCTTGTGTTGAATCATTAAATTTGGGTTTTACTTACCTCGAAGACTGTTGTGATCTCCTATACTTATGGGTTATCACACTACTTCGCCCAGGGGCCAACCTATCCCGCCAATATCTTCCGGCGAAGGTACCGAATGCGCCGATCCCTCTTTGTCAAAATAGAAGAGGCTTGCGAGTCAAATTCTCGCTATTTTACTCGCCGGAGGAATGCCGCTGGATTATTGGGATTAGTGCATACCAAAAGATATCCGCGGCCATGAGGGTTATTGCATACGGAATCGCTGCGGACTACACCGACGAGTATCTTCGTATTGGTGAAGATACTACAATAGAGTCCGTGCGTAGGTTCGCGAAGGTTATGATCCGTGTGTTTGGTCCAACTTATCTTCGAGCACCAAACGAAGATGATACAAAGAGGTTGATGTTGATAAATGAAAGGAGAGGTTGGCCGCGTATGCTAGGTATCATAGATTGCATGCATTGGACTTGAAAAAAATGCCCCGAAGTCTTGACACGGGCAATATTGTGGCAAAAGCCGAGATGCAACAATTGTGCTTGAGGTTATAGCATCCAAGGATTTGTGGATATGACATTGCCACTCCGGTTTGCCGGGCATCAACAATGATATCAATGTGTTGCAACGGTCAGACTTATTTGGAAAGCTTGCGAGTGGTTATGCTCCTGCTTGCAACTTCATTGTGAATGGTAATGCCTACTTTCAAGGGTACTACCTTGCCGACGGAATTTATCCTTCTTGGACTACTTTCGTGAAAACTATATCCAATCCAAGCACTAGGAAACAAGATGAATTTGCTAAGCAATACGAGGCGTGCAGAAAGGATATTGAGAGAGCCTTCGGGGTTTTGCAATCTAGATTTGCTATTGTTCGTGGGCCAGCTCGTTTTTGGGATAAGAAAACCCTCAACAACATCATGACATGTTGTGTGATTCTTCACAACATGATCTTTGAAGATGAGAGATATTTAAACTTGGAGTTCTTCTACGACAATGTTGTTAGCCGTGTGAAGCCATCCAGAAACCCTGACCGCATTCAACCTTTCCTGGAATCCTACCGGTACATAGAGGACGCCCATGGGCACACCCAGCTGCAGCATGATCTCATTGAGCACATATGGCAGTAGAGATTTCTATGTTCATCTATTTGACTGTTGTGTAATTTGAACCATTCTTCTATTCCGGACAATTGTTGTATTGGGTTATTTGTTTAATTCTTTCATTTGAACCATTCTTGTAAGTTTGACTCTTGTTGTAATGTGCAATAAACAAATATTTAAATTTTAGTTTATGTTTGCATAAGAGTTTGCTGAGATTTTAGTATCAAAACTCTACGTATGTAGTTCCATTTTCGGCTGCGGCAGAACAGACACCACAAGGCCGAACTGCAAAATAGATATGCGGTGTCTGTTTTGCCGCAACCAAAAAGGAACTGCAAATCCCTTTGCCGCAACGCTCATCCCAGGTTTACGGGCTGGCGGAATACGGTGTGTGTGCTAGAGATGCTCTCATATGGTCCAAGACCTACAAGATATTTTCTTTTTTACGTCTTGCTCTACCTTCAACGTTGCATCGATTCGAGATTAGCTGTACATGAAAAATATAGACGTTGATGTTATGATTCCATTCTGACTACCAGTCCCTACTTTAGTTAACATTTCAAAATTCAATTTCATGTTTATTTTTTGAAACTTTTTAAGACGGATTTTATCGAATTCGTAGTAATACGGTCGACCGTTTAAATTTTTTCTTCGAGTAGTAGTTTATCTTGGTGTTCAGCATAATTTTGGTGTAATTTTCTATTTTGACATTTATTGACGAGTAGATCTAGTACATCTTTGTATGGTGAAGTAGGGAAACGTGGATCTACTCATCTATGAGCTTTGTGTGAACACGAAATTGAACATGAAACAGTAAAGAAACTAGGAACCAATGGTGGGAATGGAATCGCAATATCGGTGTGGTTTTTTTTTTAAGAGTTTATCTCAGCTCCTTTTGGGCCAGCTCGGTTATCTCTGCCCGCATCTGGTGGCTGTCAACTAAGACCACCACGGCAGGATTTATCGTCTAGAGCCAATTCGATAAGGCATGTCGGCCGGTTACATCTAATCGTTCACGTCCTAAATGACCCGACTAATGTTTCTAAAATTGATCCTTTTTCGAATTATTTGTGAAATTTATAAGAAATGTTCCCAGTTGTTCCGACTGGGGAGCTAGTGGCGGAGCCTGACCGTGAACTATATGTTTCTTTATTGCTCATTATATAGAGTTTGTCAACGCTGCGGTCACTGTTGCACGCCCGTTTAAGCCGGCGCTAGCCTAGCTAGCTTGGTAGTATCTCTTCTCGTTGGTTCAGCCAAGCGGAGAATATCCTCTGGATGATGGCATCACGTTCTCGCAGTTCCTCTCGTGCCATGGATGCGTCGGCATCAAAAGTTACGTGCATCGTACGATGCAGAAGCCATGATCTGCTCCTTTTTTTTAATCTAGAAGGTTTATGACACATGCTATTGCTGGCAACTTGCTGTAATTTCACTTGACGCGGTGTAAGTTTTTCATTGTTTGCGGCAGTACTCACTCGTCTTTTTTTGCGACCGATCCTTAAAAAAAGTGTCGCCACAAATGAACTAATCACATACAACCAATAGGCATAGCTGGCGACACTTTTTTAGGATCCGAGGGAGTAAAACGCAAGCGCTTACACGCAATAGCAAATAAACGATGAAATTAAGCAAAATCAAACGAACGGGGACACGAGATTTTAACGTGGAAAACCCTTCCAACAAGGAAGAGAAAAAACCACGGGCGCCAACCAGCAATACTTCACTATTTCGGGTGAGGTTACAATCGCGCCAGGATTTACAATGTGTGGCTTATCCCGTGCGGCGGCTTACAAGAGGTATATAAAGGCGGTTCTGGCCTAACTAGGTCGGTAACGGTGAATCCAACTCCAACTCGGTATCAATTCGTTGCGCCTACGGCTACACTCGTCAGAAGTTCGGTCTTTATCAGTATATACGAATACGAATTTGGATCACACCAAAATAACATCACAAACACGCACACACACTCACCCCTATGAACGCACACACGCACACCCTACCTCTATGGGCACCTCCGAGAGATTGAGCCGGCGGATCAAGTCTTGAAATTACGAAGTCATCATGGGCGTCTCGCTGTCGACGGGAACGTCACCTCCCACTGAAGAATATTCCGCCTTAAATGAGAAACACCAGCGTCAAATCTGGAATTTGAACTCTAGTGGGTTGGGGTACAACCACCCTCCTAACCATCCTACCATAGGCAGGTTCTCATATACTCACTCGTCTTTGAATACGAGGCAATATCAAAAATACAATTTGTATCTATACAGACACTCTCTCTTTTAAATAAACTGAAGAAACTAAGAACCATTTTCGTTTTACCCATTTAAGTCAAGATAAAATGTTGGCTTAAAAACCTGAACATACCTTCTAATTGATTTTTTTCGCGAAAACGCAAAAAGCTTTGCGTTTCATTGCATTGATAGAAAGAGAGTTTATGTACAAAGCCTAAGAAACAGGCCACCCCACACAGAACAACTCGACCCAAGAAAACTAAGGGAGAAGCTGTCTGAGGCCAGCCGCCCCCGCGCTCACCCAATCCCTAGCCTCGGTCTTGATGGTTTCCACCAAAGCGCCGACCGACGGGCTCGCATTGTCGAAGATGACTGCGTTACGCTGCTTCCAAATCCACCAAGCTGTGAGTACGATCAGCGATGAGGTGCCTTTCCTCAGCGAACTAGGTGTGGATTGAAGGACCAGTGCCCACCAGGCTGCAAAGTCATCTTCCACAAGCGGAGCTCTGAACGTGGATCGAACCCAAGAGAGCACCTCGTGCCAGATTGTCCGGGAGAAGGCGCAACCCGTCAGGAGGTGTGCCATGGTCTCGGTTTCCTGATCGCAGAGAGGGCATAGCGCACGATGCGGCAACGCGCGCCTCGCCAACCTTTCTCCCGTCCAGCAGCGGTCCATGCACGCTAGCCAGATGAAGAATTTCACTTTCGGTGGCGCCCAAGTCTTCCAGTTTAGCTTCCAGGATGCCGACTCGATTGAACCGTGGAACATGGCCTCGTAACAGGACTTTGCCGAGTATGTAGCATCCGGGGTCAAGCGCCAACGTAACTTGTCCGGCAGCTCAGATAGGTTCGTCCTTTGCAAAAGCCTCCAGGTTTGCACGTATTGCCAAAGAGCCAGAGGGCCCAAGGTACCCGAGATGTCCGAGATCCACTGGCGCTCCAGCAGCGCCTCTCGAACAGTCCGACGTTTCCTCTTCCTCTTTGGTACCAGCGCGACCAAAGCCGGCGCTACCTCCATAAGGGATCTGCCATCAATCCATTTATCGACCCAAAACAGGGCCGAAGAGCCATCCCCCAGTTCCATCACAGTAGAGGCCTCGAAAATATTCCGCTCCAACTTGGAGAACTGTAAATCCAAGCCGTGCCAGGGACGGCCCGGGTCGGTGCGCATCCTCCACAGCCAACGAACCCGAAGGCTGATAGAGGTACGCGCTAGGTCTGGGATGCCCAACCCTCCAAGGTGCAAGGGGCGACACACCCTAGCCCAGTTAACGTGGCACTGGCCCCCTCGAGCCTCTGCCTTCCCAGTCCAGAGGAAGCCGCGGAAAATCTTCTCCATCTTCTTAAGGAATTTCTTGTTGGCGCTTAGAACCATTAGCTGGTGTAGGGGGATCGCTGCTAGCACCGACTTAATGAGCGCGAGTCTCCCTGCTTTTGGCATCATAGCCGCCTTCCAGGTGGGTAACTGGTCTGCCAGTCTATCCACGAGCGGCTGGAGCGACTCCCCTGAGAGCCTACGCAGTCCCAGAGGGATCCCCAGGTACTTGACCGGGAATCCAGCGAGCTGGCAGCCCATAGAGGTTGCTGCCGCCTCAGCTATCTCCTCACTACAGCCGATAGGTGAAACCGAACACTTGGAAAAGTTGGTGTGGAGGCCAGAGGCCTGCCCAAAAAGCGCAAGGATGTCCCGAATCGCTTGCAGCTGCTCCTCATCCGGATGGCAGAAGATAACCACGTCATCCGCGTACATCGAAACCGATGCAACCGCATCCTGGCGCGACACCCTACGGAGGATTCCGAGTTCCGCCGCCTTTGCTAACAACCTGTTGAGTACTTTCATAATCAGGATAAACAACTGTGGCGACAGGGGGTCCCCCTGTCTCAGCCCCCGCCTATGCCAAATAGGGGGACCCGGCTCGCCATTGAGCATCACCCTGGAACTAGATGTGGATAGGAGGATGGCAACCCAGTCACGGAATCTCGTGCCAAACCCCAATTTCTGAAGCACCTCAAAGAGAAGACCCCACGAGACGGAGTCGAAGGCCTTGGCTATATCTAGCTTCAGCATCACCCTAGGTTCCTTGAGTTTGTGCAACAACCTGGCCGACTGTTGGACCAACATGAAATTATCATGAATATAGCGCTTACGAATGAAAGCGCTCTGGTTCCTCTCGATCAAATTGCCCAGGAAGGGGGCCAGCCTTAGAGAGAGGGTTTTGGTAACCAACTTCGCAAAAATATGGATCATGCTGATAGGCCGATAGTCTCCGAGAGCAGCCGCGTCTGGGCGCTTAGGCAGGAGCACCATAAGAGCTTGGTTCAACCCTTGAAAGCCCCGTCCACACATGCCGAAGAACTTATGAAAGGCAGCCATGAGGTCTTCCTTGATAGTCCCCCAACAACTCTGGAGAAACTCCGCTGTGAATCCATCCGGACCCGGCGCCTTCCCCGGAGGGAGTCGCCTTATAACACCCCAAATCTCTTCCTCTGTGAATGGGGCCTCTAGGCACGAGAGGTCCACCTCCTCCTGCATCCCCAGAAATCCCAGGTCCACAGAGAAGGCTCTGGACCCGGAGGTACCGAGAAGAGCCTCAAAGTGGTTGAACGTGGCCCGGGCCATGTCCTCGTGCCCTGAGATCGGCACCCCATTTTCCTCGAGCCCACGGATCACGTTCTTCTGATTCCTGTAAGAAGCGTGCTGATGGAAGAAGGCCGTGTTTGCATCACCCTCGGCGATCCAGCGGATCTTAGCCCGCTGACGGGCCAGAGTGCGTGGACGGGGGCCAATCTTGGTGGATCACCAACGTTTATGGGCCCCAGGAGGATGTAGACAAGGTCGCCTTCCTACAAGAGCTGCGCAATGTGCGCTCCACTAGGCCGGGGCCTTGGGTTATCTGCGGGGATTTCAACATGATCTACCGGGATGAGGATAAAAACAACGGTAACCTCAACATGAGGATGATGGGGAGAATGAGACGATTCCTAAACGACTGCGCGTTGAAGGAGGCTTACCTGCAGGGTCGTCGCTACACGTGGTCTAATGAGAGGAATCCCCCGACTCTTGTCAGGCTCGACCGTGTGTTTTACTCCGCTGATTGGGAGGAGCTCTTTGAGGATTACTCGCTCTCTTGCCTGGCCTCGGTGGTGGCAGATCACTGCCCCCTCCTGCTAGACTGTTCCCTTAAGCTGGCAGGACGGAAGCGCTTCCAATTCGAGCGCTTTTGGTTAAAACTTGAGGGTTTCCAGGAGGAGGTTCAGGCTTCCTGGGAGGTCATCGATGGTGATCCCGATCCATTCCGGCGCCTTCACTCCAAGCTTAGGCGCACGGCGCGTCATCTGAGAAGCTGGAGTGATAAAAAGGTCGGGTGCTTCAAACTGCAGCTCATGTTAGCGCGGGAGGTTGTGTTGCGGCTCGACACAGCCATGGAATCAAGGCAGCTCTCGGGCATCGAGCGTGTGTTCCGGGCGAAGCTTAAGCAATCCCATCTTGGGCTAGCTTCGTTGGAACGCACTCTGGCCCGAGAAACAAAACGGATTACTCTCCTGAGATTACAACACCAAGATATGAGGCCTCACACTTAACCCACAAAGCGGGCTCGCAAATAATGCGGGCGAAAATGCAAGAAGGTATAAAAAATACATTGTTGAACACTCTCGCACTACCTTCATTCCAAATCTCCTAAGCCACAAGCATGAGGAGGGTCATCGTGGCCTTCCGAGGTCAGGTATGGTGGTCGATGACGCGCATCCACCAATCCTTGATTGTGTCGATAGCGATCCACAACAATGGATCAAGGTTGGGGCGCCCAAGCCAATTGAGTATAAGGCTCCACACCGTGATTGAGAAACTTTGTTTTTTAAACGGGACAAAGGATTTGCCATTTTTATTGATTAAGAAGTTTTACATGTATTACAAGCCATGAACTAGAAAAAGATCCGGTCCTAAATTAAAACACATTACTCTCGCGACATCATCATGAAGGTAGAAGATTGATTGCGAAAGGCCCGGGTATTTCTCTCCTTTCAAATCTCCCATGAGATATGCATTGCAATGGTTCTAGATCTTTGGAGTTGTGACTTCTTCCATTAATCACTCCCGTCCACCACTCCATGACGGACGGGACAAGGGGCAATCCTCAAGGTGAATGTCATCAATATCCAATGACATCTTGATGTTGGCCCAAATTGTATTAGTAAAGAAGATGGACCGCTGATTGTTGCACTCGGTTGCAAAGCTTGCACGTACCGCAATTATCCCAACTACGCCTCAGTGAGAAACGTCACCTGAATACCATGTGAGCCGTCGTTTCTAGGACTCTCTTGCAAAGTTGGCTAAGATCACTGCTGACAAACAGAGTTTCTGTTAACTTACTATCGGAAATATGCCCTAGCTAGCTTGGCATGCCAAAGCTGGCAAGCTAAATTATTTGGAAGCAAACTAGGCTGGCTGGTTAACGACAAGCAGGTGACGAAGGTATAACCAGTGTTAGAGCATCTTCAACAGGTGGCTGTAAAGACGCCGCGCGCGATATACCGGACATTTGCCGCGTGGGGTCGTTTCGCCAGCTCCAGCGGACGCGCGATATTTTTTCGGCGCGCAATATTCGTCCAGTGCGCGGGCCAAAGCGGCTCCGTCGGCGCAATTCCTACAGCCTCTCGTCCAGCGCGCGGGGAAAAGAAGAGAGCGCGCGAATCTGCCAACTTCCGCTGAAATCTCCCGCCGCTCGCTCTCTCTCCCGCCCTCGCCCCTCCCGCGCCGCCGGCAGCGAAATTCCGGCGATGGACGGCCGCTCTGACATCCCCCCGACCCCTCCCTACCTCCATGACCCCTCGCTCGCCGCCGCCGCCGCAAACCCTAGTCCTGGATTTGCCGCCTCCACCGGCGTCGCTGCTCCTCCGGTCGGTATCGCGTGCGGCCTCTTCATGGCGCCCCGGGCGAACTCCGTCGGCGGCGTCGCGCGGGCGCCTAATGCGCAGACGCGCAAGGTCGTCGCCAAACGGCTGTCGGCGTCGGCGGCGGCACAAAAGGCGAAACCGGCGGCCAAGCGCCCGAAGAAATCGACCGCCCCACCACCGCCCTTCCAAGCGCCGCCGCCACCGCCGCTGAATAAACGGGAATATAGTTTGTGATTGCACACGGCGCTGTGATTTTTGGGCGTCCGCTGGAGCGCTGCGTTGCGGCGCGCTAAATTTATTACGGGGCTGGAAAAGCAAAATCAGCGCGCGCCAAACTGCTTTTTTGGCGCTGGAAACGAAATATAGCGCGCGGCGCGTCATGGAGATGCTCTTAACTCAACTCTCAATCAAACACCGTATCTGAAAAGCTAAAAGATATTGGCATGCATGTGTCTTGATTTTTTGTTGTTGTTATCTGGCAGAGTCTTGCTTCTTGTTCTCATTCTTTTTTCTGAAGCGGGATCAGCTCAATTTTCAGTCCTTGTTGTTAGAGACGGATGCAATGATTCGTAGAATCCCGGAGTTGGCAGGGGGGGATTCCTGATCGGTGCATGCCCTAGGATGGGCGGCATCGGCACATGAGGCGCGCAACTACCATAACCTCTCTTGTCCCCACAATACATTTGCAGATTCCCTTTGATCTACCTGTATTTCAGAATTTTCAGGTCACATGCAAACGTGGAAAAGGCACTCTGTGTTCTCATTTGCTACTTTCTTGGTCTGGTTTCCGTTATTACAGTGAAAATGAATAAATTTTTTTTGCGAATAATTGGATATGAAGAACTAGATAGATAGGGTAGCATTGATCAACATTTTCTGAGACCTCTCCTGTGTGTAAGCGATGGACGCACAAGGCTGCGAACTTTAGGGTTAAGTTCGAGTCGTGTCGTACTTGTATCCTGATGACGAAGCGTCACTCCTCCCGTGTCCAAACAAAATCGACAACGACGTTGTTATTTGCCTTGGAAAAGTCACGAGTGACAGAAGATCACACGTGTGTATCTGCAGCATGTGAGGCGTTGGTATCCTAGTTTGCTTTGGCCGTGCTTGCGAGCGCCAAAGTTTCCCGATCGGGATGGGTTAGCCTTATTTTGAATGAAAGTTGATCATCTCTGAATATTATAAGAAATTATTTGGGCCTTCCTATCCACCAACTATTCACCTGAATGAAGGTAGAAATCATGATCTACCACAGGTATCTAGTGAGGAAAATGCATTTTTAACTGCTCCTTTTACTGAAGAGGAGATTTTTGAGGCCATTAACCAAATGGAACTAAACAAAGCACCGGGTCCAAATGGGTTTCCAGCCGAGTTCTATAAGAAATTTTGGAATGTTATTAAGGGAGATCTGATGGCTATGTTCTTTCAACTTTATCATGGCGACTTGCAGCTATTTAAGTTGAATTTTGGGGTCATTACTCTGCTTCCTAAGATAGAGGATGCAGCTAGAATTGAACAATATAGGCCAATCTGTCTCTTAAATGTTAGTTTCAAAATTTTTACTAAAGTGGGAACTAATAGAGTCACTGCTATTGCGCAGCGCATTATTAAACCCACGCAATCTGCATTTCTCCCTGGGAGAATTTTTTTTGAAGGGGTTGTGGTGCTCCATGAAACTATACATGAGCTCAAAACTAAGAAAATGGATGGGGTCTTATTAAAAATAGACTTCGAGAAGGCTTATGATAAAGTCAACTGGACTTTTTTACAACGGACATTAAGAATGAAGGGATTCTCACCACGTTGGTGTGACTGGGTAGCAAGTTTTGTTCAGGAGGGGAGTGTGGGTATCAGGGTGAATGACGATATTGGACATTTTTTCCAAACATTAAAAGGTTTAAGACAGGGGGATCCGTTATCCCCTATTTTGTTTAATCTTGTGGCTGATATGTTAGCCGTTCTAATTTCTAGAGCTAAGGAGGAAGAAGCAGTTGGAAGCCTGGTCCCCCATTTAGTGGATGGAGGAGTTTCTATTCTGCAATATGCAGATGACACGATTCTATTTCTTGAGCATGACCTTGATAAAGCGGTTAACATGAAATTAATTCTATCAATTTTTGAACAACTATCTGGGTTGAAGATTAATTTTCATAAGAGTGAGATTTTTTGTTTTGGGGCTGCTAAAGAAGTGCAGGATGAGTATCGTCATATTTTTGGATGTGAGGTAGGTCATTTGCCCTTCAAATACTTGGGTATCCCAATTCATTTTAGAAAATTATTAAATAGAGAATGGAAATGTATCGAGGATCGTTTCGAACAAAAACTTAGCGCATGGGTTGGTAAATTATTATCATATGGGGATAGACTGGTTCTCATAAATTCGGTTTTAACTAGCCTACCAATGTTTTTCCTCTTTTTTTTTGAGATACCGATTGGGGTACGGAAAAAATTGGATTTTTTCGATCTCGTTTCTTTTGGCAAAGTGATCAGAAGAAGCGCAAGTATCGTTTAACTAGGTGGAATATTATCTGTAGACCGAAAGACCAGGGTGGTCTTGGGATTGAGGTATTGGATATCAAGAACAAATGTCTGCTGAAGAAGGAGTGTGGCAAGAGCTGTTACATAACAAATACATTAAAGGGGTACCCTTACCACAGGTGGTGGCAAAACCCACTGACTCACCCTTTTGGAAGGGTCTGATGCGAGTCAAGGTAGATTTCTTTAAACGCATTCCCTTCACGTTGGGTGATGGACATACGGTACGTTTTTGGGAAGATATTTGGTTGGGTAAAACTCCTCTAGCTAATCAGTATCCATCTCTCTATAATATTGTGAGAAATAAAAATGTTGTTGTCTCACAGGTTATTACAGAGAATAATCTCAATTTAACTTTTAGGAGAGCGTTAACGGGTGATAAATGGAACACATGGTTGCATTTAGTTGAACGCTTGATGAGCCTAACTAGATCAGAGGGGCCAGATAATTTTAAGTGGAGCTTGACGTCTTCTGGTGCCTTCACAGTGAAATCTTATTATGAAGATTTAATGAATGGAAGCACGAAATTTTTACGCAAATACATATGGAAATTAAAAGTCCCACTTAAAATACGAATCTTCATGTGGTTCCTTTACCGTAAGGAATTGTTAACGAAGGATAATCTGGCTAGGAGGAAATGGACAGGGTGTTCCAAATGTGTTTTCTGTGGAGAAAACGAGACTATTGAACACTTGTTCATTACATGTATGTTTGCGAAAAAGATTTGGCAATTAATTCATTTTACATTCAGTATCACACCACCAATTTCGATTCGTAATTTGTTTGGGGGGTGGTTAAATGGAATAGATACAAAGACTAAAGCGAGTATACGCATTGGTGTATGTGCTTTTCTTTGGGCAATCTGGAATTGTAGAAATGATGTTATTTTTAACAGGATGGATACTGGACATTTTTTGCAGGTAGTGCACAGGGCTACTCACTGGATACATACATGGTCACTCCTCTCCCCCGCAGCCCTACGTGGACGTTTGGATACCGGATGTGCAAGACTGATGGCGGTCGTGCTGGCTATCTTCAGCCAGGGTGGGTGGCTGCACACTAGGAGGATACAATATGTGTAGTCTCCATTGTTGCCTTTTTTTCTCGCTGGCTAGTCTATGTAGCCACTTTGCATTTTATTTGATGGGTTGTAATAATTCGACTTGGATGATGACTTGACCAACTCTTTTAATAAAGAAACCTGTGTGCATCCACTGGATGCAGAGGCTGGTGTTTTCCGTTTCAAAAAAAAAGCCTTATTTTGAATTGTAAAGGGGTTAGTCAACGCTGCCATCACTGTTGCATATCCAATAAACTATTACTACTCCATCTGTTCCAAAATATATGACTTCCATTTGTCCAAATATACATGTACGTAGGCACTGAAACATGTCCACACAAATGCATGTTTGAACAAATATAAGTCATCTATTTTATAACGGAGCGAGTATTTTCTATTTTGAAACTAAATTTTAAAATATATTTGCAACATTAATTGTGCTTTTGCGCCTTTGGGTTTATTATTCTCAATATTTGAATTTTGTTCCAAATTTATATATTCACGAAAGTTCGTGTAAAAATGTATCACACTCAAATTAACGAGCTAACCCTAATTTCATGGCTTGAGCGGAACTTCTATCCTCTTAACATATTTTATCCAAAAAAAATGACCCACATTTTCAAATGCATGAATTATGACCCACGTCTACAAATACGAGAGCAGCCATGTGTCAACTGCCACATCAACAACCACGTAAACATACACCTCAGCATCATTGACTGATATGTCAGAAGGTTCAACCGAAGCAAAACGACCGACGAACCCATCAATAACAAGATTTTTGTCATGCATTCCGGGCTTATTGAAATATTTACGATCATTGTGTGACAAATATTTCGTGTCAAGCATATCTTATTAAACATGACATAATCATTGTCGTCACGTATTACTGCAAATCCAAGACGATCATGTGCAAACTGTCCTTAGTGTTGAATCTATGACGGAGCTTCCATGACGGCGTCCATGACGCCATAATTCCGTCAACAACCACTAATCCGTGACTTATATTGATAATCCTTGACGTAACTTTTTCGTGGCTGATGTATACGCACGATTCTATTCTTGTAGACAGTATTGAGCCTCCAAGTGCAGAGGTTTGTAGAACAGCAGTAAGTTTCCTTTAAGTGGATCACCCAAGGTTTATCGAATTTAGGGAGGTAGAGGTCAAAAATATCCCTCTCAGGCAACCCTGCAATTATGATACAAGAAGTCTCTTGTGTTCCCAGCACATCTAATATAATTGTCAGCTGTATAGGTGCACTTCGGCGAAGAGATAGTGAAATACAAGTAATATGGATGATTATGAGTGATAATAGAAATCTGAAATAAAAATGGCAGCAAGCAAACATGTAGCAGAACTGATTGTAAACGGTGTTTCAATGCTTAGAAACAAGCTCTAGGGATCATACTTTCACTAATGGACACTCTCAACAATAATAACATAACTGAATGTATAAATATCATCTCTTCACTATGCTACTCCGAACCACTCTCCGGCCGGATAACAAACACCAATCATTGTGTAGGGCTATAAAAAGCACTCCTTAGAGTTCGCATTTCCCCATCCAGGTAACCCCACGCTATCACCATGAGACCTAGATGGTTCCAAACAAACACCGCAATTTCATAGAGTCATCCAACACAAAATATATATATATATATATAATGCTAAACCACACAGTGCACACACTGTCATATTTACACCGTGATCAAAGTTTCTACGAAGATCTCATAACAAAACCACTTGAGTAGTATAATAGATGAAGAGTAACATCTACTGATTCAACTAGATGACAAAGCTCATGGTCACATAAAGATCACACCATGGGAGAGAGATGAAACACATAGCTACCGGTAGAGCCCTCAGCCTCGAGGGAGAACTACTCCTTCCTCATCATGGGAGACAGCAACAGCGATGAAGATGGCGGTGGAGTCGATGGAGATGGCTCCGGGGGCACTTCCCCGTCCCGGCAGGGTGCGAAAACTGAGATTTTTGTTCCCCGAAACTTGTCGGTGGCGGCGGAGCTACGGAACTTTTCGTGGACGAAGGCTTGATCTTTTAGGGTTTATGCATCAGGGGAGGGGGGATATATAGGCGAAAGGGTAACGTCGTTGGGTGGCCAGGGGGCCCACACCACCTGGTGGCGCGACCAAGGGGGAACTCGCGCCACCCTATGGTGTGGCCACCCTGCGGCCCCCCTCCGGGTCTCCTCCGGACTCCGTGTACGTGACAGACTTCTAAGGTCCTGGGATTTTGTTCCGTCCAATTCCGAGAATATTTCCAGAACAACTTTTCTGAAACAAAAAACAACAGAAAACAGGAACTGTCGCAGTGGCATCTTGTCAATAGGTTAGTCCATAAAAACGTCCGGAAAACGAAGGAAAACATGTGAAAACATAAAGGTATTGGATAGAAAACAAGCATGGAGCATCGAAAATTATAGATACGTTTGAGACGTATCAGTGGCTAAAAATCTAAAACGTTGTAGTGAGTCTTAGGTGGTAGCTAGAGCACCATACACTATACTACTATTATATACAAGAACTTGCTGAGTAACTCCCGTTACTCACTTTCATCATTTGAACCCCATGCTTAGACTTTGAAAACATACCGGAGGATCACGACAGAGTTTACCAGGATGATGAGATCTATTACAAGGAGCCAGATCTATCAATTGTCGTCGAAGGAGTCGACTACCTGATAGCCTATGGAGCTGAAGACACAGAGGAAGAGGATTAGACCCTAGCCAAATATAGAACCAAGCCAAGGAATCCTAGATTAGTACTACTTAGATTGCTGAGCTCCAATGGTTCTAAGTTTACTTTTATCTTTATGCACTAGGTTGACACACGTCAACACCGCACTATTCGAACTTTCTCCCTTAGACGAAGGATGACGTTGAAATCTTTATTCACTTTTGGCTTGTAATATTAAGCAATATGTAATAGTTGAACCGCTATGTTTCTGTTGTACTATTCTAAGGGATGTAATATTTACGGATAAAATCATTTCGTGGGTGTTATGTCAACGACTTGTGCACTATACATGCAATGGTATGCGGGGTCACCGTAGGCAGCCTGCTAAAACATGGGACAACAGCACGATGTGGGAGGTGATGATTGTTTGCGTGATCATGGAAAACATGATAGTTGCAAATATGCGTGATGAGAGATTCTTCGACGAAGAGTAGGAATTTCACGGTGAACTGGTTGCGCCAACGTCTGGACTATCAACATTTTAGGAGTATATGCACGTGCAACATGAGATTGGTGATCAAGGAACCCACACAACTCTTCAGAAATCAAACACAAGCGCTCATATATACGCGCACACATCCACCCCCATGAAAGCACACATCTACCTAGTCACCACAGGCGCCTCGCTATCGACGAGAACGTCGTCTCTCACTAAAAGAATGTTCCGCAAATATGCGCCCCACAGGTGTCAAACCTGGGGTTTGAACTCTGATGTTTAAGGGTATATCCATCCCCCTAACAATCCAACCCCATGTTGGTTGGTTAATAATATGCGGGCTTTCCTAAAAAATAGTAGTCATTTCGTGTCTATTTTATTTAGTTTTTATTTCATCCAAAAAGGCTTTTCGCCCTTCTTTATAAATAAAGCAACCACCAATCCAAGTTCAAACAACATACTCAGCATAACAAAAGGAGAGAGAGAAGAGTATACAATAGCATGTTGGGGCATCAGCACAGGTAAGCCCAAGAAACCATAAAAACAACAAAAGGAGAGAAAGGTGGGCAGAGGAGGACAGAAGAGCGACCCATCCGTCCATGCAGCTCAGCTAGAAGAAGAAGTGGATATCCGCCGTGCAACCACCACCAAACGGTGTAGCATGTCATCCAGCTGCGCCTTGTCCCGCTGCCTACATAGAGGATGCCACTGTTGCAAAAAGGTAAGACATTTGAACATCGAGTCAGCGGCCCGTCGAAGAAAGATCCTCTCTATCGCCATCTTATTCCTAATCTTCCACAAATTCCAAGTCATTCTGGCAAAAACAACCCAGAAGAGGCGACGCCCCCTCCCGGTTCTTCTTGCCTAGAGTTCCAGGAACTCGCGAAAGTCTGAGGCCCGCCACTCCGGGTCTAGACCTTCATAGACGAAGTTCCATAGGAACCGGGCCGCGGGGCATGTGAACAGAATATGTGTTTCCGTCTCCGGAACCCCACATAATAGACACATACCATCTCCATTCCCTTGGCGCTTCCGCACTTCCACCCCCGACAAGAGGCTATCCCATAGTAATTGGCACACAAAAATCTTGATCTTCAGAGGGATAGGGGCTTTCCAAATTTTAGCCGTCCACGCCTGCCCCTGCTCGTGGAATAGGCTACGGTAGGCCGACTTAACCGAGAAGATCCCAGAAGGGGCTAGCCGCCAAGTAATGTTATCTGGGGTACCATCTAAGAAACCCGGTAGCGCCTCTCTAAGCTCATTCCATGTTGTTGCTTCTGCCTCGTCAAATGTCCTTCGGAACAAGATGTTCCAAATTCCATTTGGCGTGGCGTCTGCCGCTAATAGCAGTGGATTTGAGCAAATTACATAAAGACAAGGGAAGGCAAGCTGGAGCGGGCGATCCCCAAGCCATGTGTCCACTCAAAATAGGGTGGACCTGCCATTCCCAACGCTAAACCGCACACCATTCCAGATTTCATACTTAATGGATTGGATGGATCGCTAAAATTAGGACCCCTCCCGGCGATCGCAGGACAATAGAGGTCAACCTCTAAGGTATTTAGCCTTCATAAGCTTGAGCCATATCCCTCCATCATCCCGCAGAATACGCCACACCCATCTAAGAATTAGCGCGATGTTCATCTTACAGGATGCCAAGATCCCTATGCCCCCGAAATCTTTGGGGGCACAGACATGCACCCATTTTACCATGTGGTACTTGAAGGGGTCGTTGCATAGAAAACAAAAAAATTCCTACGCGAGAGACACCCGAGAGGCCAATATCTAATCTAGGAGACGAAGTGCAATGGGCAACGAGAGGGTTAAGGAGAACAAATAACCTCGAAGACACAAAGCGTTACGAGATCAAATCTCGTTGTTGGCGTAGTCGTACTCACACCGATCCCGATAGCGAGAAGATGTGCACCGCAATCCGGCGGTGCCTCCTTATCGGTCACACGTACGATTGATGACGACCTCCGTTCCCCCGATCCAGCGGGGCGCGGAAGTAGAGGATCCCTCGAAACTCCAGCAGCACGACGGCGTGGTGGTGGTGAAGAATCCCACGGTTAGGGCTTCGCCAAGCCGAAAACCATGGAATGGAGCAGCGAGTGTAGGGAAAAGAAAGTGGGCAAGTGTGTGTGAGAAGAGGAGCTCTCACCCTCCTTTTATAGGGGAGGGGGAGGCAGCCCAAGAGGGGGTGCGGCCAGCCATGGTGGTGCCCCCACCTCTTCCCTCTTCATGTGAGTGGAATCCCCACTCACATCCACTCATTTTCCCTTAAAACTCCACTTAGAAAATCCAAGAGTTTTTCTTTAATAAATAAATAAAAGATTTTTATTTGTTTATTTCAGCATTTGTTAATTCTATTAATAAACTTTTGCATATAGCACCTCGAATCATTTGTTAATTCTATTAACAACCATTCGACAAAAAAACCTCTGAACTATTTCGATTTTCCCCCGAAACAATTTTGGTGCTACCCAAAATATTCTTCGATATTCCGTATCCTCTCAAACGCGTCATCGAATCTTAAGTGTGTCACCCTAAGGTTCGCGAATAAGATAGAAATGATCGAGACTCCTCTCTGATCAATAATCAACAGCGGGATCTGGAGATCCGTGATGACTCCTATATATTCAACGATGACTATCGTGATCATGTGAACCATCAACGTCGTGACTAATTCCCTTTGTCTCGCGATATTTTACTTGTCCGAGATTCGATCATTGGTATCAACCATACCTTGTTTCAATCTCGTTACCGACAAGTACTCTTTTCTCGTTCCCATGATATAACATCCTTGTGATCATATCACGTGCTTGCAAGCGGTGTTGATGTGATATCACCGAGAGTGCCCAGAGTATATCTCTCCGTCATTTTTGATGGACAAATCCCACTCTTGATCCATGATCCTCAAATAATACTTTCCGAATACCTAACGGCACATTTATGGTCACCCTGTTACGGTGTGACGTTTGACGACATCAAAGTACCCTTCCAGTATCAGCGATTGACATTATCTCATGGTCTAAGGAATAAGTTACTTCGTATGTTGGATATAACAATGTAAACTTAATGACTTGATCGCATTGCTATATTCACTTTGGGTATATGTTCATCACATCATTCTTCTAATGATATGACCCCGTTATTAACAACATCCAATGTTCATGATCAGGAAACCTTGGTCATCTATTAATCAACGAGCTAGTTAAAAGAGAGGCTTTACTAGGAACCATTGTTTGTTTATTAAACACACATGTATCAACGTTTCCGGTTAATACAATTCTAGCATGAGAAATAAATATTCATCATAAAAAAGAAATAAGATAATAACCATTTTATTATTGCCTCTCGGGCATATTCCCTTCAGTCTCCCACTTGCACTAGAGTTAATAATCTAGTCTGTAAGCACTTAACACATATGGCGTTCCAGTGTTATTACCATGCGTCGCATGTGGTCAACATCATCAAAAAGATCTGAACTGTTCAGGTCCTATTGTATTTGCATGTTCTTTGCGTCGACACGCATCACTCATTCTCTAATGAGATGGCTTTGTATATATATGGTCAATCGGTGAAACCTTAATTCCTCAGCTTAAACCGATGTCACTAACATTGTGAAAATGTATCTTCATAGTGTTAGCATTCTTGGAAATTCACCAAGTTCCGGCGATACCTTAATTCCTCAGCTTAAACTAATGTTACTAACATTGTAAAAATGTAGCTTCATAGTGTCAGCATTCATGGAAATTCTACAAGTTCCGGTGATACCTTAATTCCTCAGCTTAAACTAATGTTACTAACATTGTGAAAATGTAGCTTCATAGTGTTAGCATTCTTGGAAATTCACCAAGTTCAATAAAGAACTCCTTGACACAAAATACGCTTATTATCAGTTGTCAACACAACGATATACTTTAGCCTTTGTTGTAGTATCTGTCACAATATTTTAATTTTGAAACTCTTTCAAATCCAGCATGGAACTTTCTTCCAACCTATTGTGCTACCCTTCATCACATATTTTAATTGAGATAAATTTATTTGAATATATGACAAGACTATTAGTGGAACATATTACAACTAACATTTTTTCATTACTACATAGGAAAACATATCCTTATCATTTCTAAAATGATGCAAGGATCTCTCCCACTGTTGTCTAATCATCATATGAATTATCCTTCTATACATTTCATAGCATATGATTCATCTGGTTGGGTACATAGAATGGAAACATGACTTAGAAATCTAAATTTCAATGATGCTCATCATGTGTCAAAACACTTGAATCTTGCTCAATTATTTTCCATGTGACAAGAACTCCTTCTTGTCATTTCGATATTGACTTACTTCAATATTTCATCTATGTAATTTGGCTTCAATCATATCAGGCGATCTAATCCATCTCTTATAGATATCGATGCCCAATATCTTTTAGGATGCACAGAATTGAGCTCCGAATTGAATTGGCAATGGAAAACCAAATCAACCAATTCAATGGAATACCACGAAGAGTGTTTGGATGCGTGTGATATTGAGGTGTAGAATTGAGGTTTCAATGGAATACCAAATCCTGTTTGGATGTCACATGTGTGGAAATGAGAGTATTTTTGACTTTGAACAATATAATCTCTGTAATATGAATAAAAATATACCAGTATATTTCAGATGTTTCTCAATATTATTTTCGCACAATAATATGTTAATAATCCAGAAAATATAAGACACGTGACAAAAATATCACAAAATAGATATGTAATGTCTCACAAATACCACAAAGTGGATAATTATGTCACATAGTAGAAAGTGGATACATTATGTCTCACAAATATCACAAAGTCGATACATTATGTTTCACAAATAGCACAAAGTGGAGGGGCGAGCTTCTGTAAGCGGCGGCGAGCAGCAGGAGGGGGCGAGCTGCGGGAGGGGGCGGGTTTCTGGAGGCGGCGGCGAGCAGCGGAAGGGGAGGCGACGGAGGGATGGAGGCGCGCTTCAGGAGGGATGGGCTCCGGCGCGGAGACGAGCGCCGCCGCCGCGGCCGCAGCCGACGGCGCCTAGGGTTAGCAGAGGGGCGGCCAGGTTAGGGTTAGCAGATGGGCGACGCAGCCTAGAGTTAGCAGAGGGGCGACGCCAGAGGAGCTGGAGACGGCGCGGGCGTACCTAGGACGAACGGCGATGGCGGCGGCGGTGAGGTCGAGATGGAGACGGCGCGGGCGCGAGGTGCGGATGGAGACGGGCACGACGAAGGGCAGAGTCTGTCTGTCCACGTGCGTACCTGTTCGCTCGTTTCCAGCGATTTCAGAGCTCCCGAGCTCGGAAACGAGCGGACCAAATTTTCGCTTCCGCGGAAGCCCCGCGTGGAATTGGACTAGGTTTCCAGGCATAAATTCCAAGCACATCCAAACATATGAATTGAGCCCCCAATTCTAGATTCTCTAATTCCAGGCCCAATTCACTGCATCCAAACACAACATTAAGCCTTTCATCAATAAGAAAATCTTCACCGTGTTAATTTAAAACACATATTTTCCAATCAACCATATTTCATCTACATAAAGTATTGGAAATATGTCATAGCGCTCCCACTTAATTTCTTGTAACTCAACCAGCATCTTTATTGTTCATGATGGAATCAAACTCTTTTGATAACTTCACTAAGGTAAAGATTTCAACTTTGTTATGCTCTATTCAACCATTGAAGTGTGCATACCTTTCTAGCAACCTTTTGAATTTTACAAAACTCTCAGAATGTGTCAAGTATACATCCTTGATCAAACTTCCTCGAGAGGAGAGTTGGTTTTGTTATTCAACATTCATATCATAATATGTAACTTTGCTAGAACTATCCGCAAAGACTAAGCATCACCACGGAAGATCAAAATCTTGTAGTATTCAACTCTTTGAACTTCGTCGAAAACAACTTTTCGATAAGTATAACTCTCAAAGGATGTAAAAATCCATGTCTTTGTCGCTATATAGACCATTTTGCTATCGTTAGGCATCAAGCCTATCGAAAGGACTACCAAGTCACATACTTGATATACATACAAGGATACTATGGCGGATATAATGACTCATAGTCAATTTTACGAAGTCAGGGCCCATCATCTGCTTCCTTTATAAGGTCCAGGTCCTTTTGTTGTCAAAACAACACTTATTTCTGAAATCACAAGTTGGTCTAAGTACAAAGTTTTAGGACTTTTGTGGTTCAGTACGCAAACTCATCCGAAGTATCTACAACACATGTAGTGTCTTCTACTTTGTCAAAATAGCAAACCCCGGAACAACTTCCAGTGCTGCGCTACTCCTGACATGATAACGAAGATTCTCTAATCTCGTTGAGTTTGTACTGTGCTCCCACTCACTTGTTTCGCAAGAACTACTTTCTCGAGAAATCAACCCTTTTTGACAAACAGCATTTGTCTTTTGGTTCGGTGATAGGAGAAATACCCAATGTTTTATTTGGGATAACCTTATAAACATATATTTATCCTATTTTGGTTGTAAACATTTTACACATGCTATGCATACCAAAACTTAAAAAAATGACAATTCGGGTCACTACCCAAACCATATCTTATATGTTGTCAATTTCAACGGATCATGATGGTGCTCTTTTGAGTGGAAAAGCAGTTGTCACTAATGTATAAACTACAAAATTATAATGGCATTTTTATTAATCTTATCATGTCCAACAAGGTTTGATTTTGCCTCTTGAATAATCCAAACTAATGTGGGGTATTCGAGAAGTATAAGTTGTAGAACAGTTCTGCAACTTCTCAGATGTTTTGCTAAACTTGTAACTCAAACTTTATCCTTTATGATCCAATCATAAATATTTGATTATCTTGTTACATTGATTTTTACTTCATATTAACAACCATTTGAACCAATTCAAAATGTCAAACTCCGTTCTCTTTAAATAGATATACTCACGTATCTACTCAAATCATCGACAGAATTTTATGAAGGAAAAATTAATCCACCATACATGACTACACATAATGGACTATATACATCAATATGTATAATGTCCACTAAATTAGTCGTCCATTCTACTTTGGCCTATGAACGGAATTTTAGTCATCTTTTGGAAGGGGTCTTACAAGCGTCAATTTATTCAAAACAAAATGACTCTGGAAGTCCACCAATATGGAGTTCCTTCATGTTTTCCTTTCCGATATGAACTAAAATGGTGGTGTCACAATTTAAGTGAAACTCTTTTACGTCTTGCAACGTTTAGCATTTTAGTCTTATAGATGTTTACTTTACCAACATGATTTATGTTAACATATCCATCAATTATGGAATATGGTCATAGTTTGAACAATCTCATTTGTTCTCACAAAAGACCAGAACAAAATAATAACTTATTAAGTTCTTAAAATAAATCTTGAATGTTTGGTTCGATACGACAATGAACATAATAACACTTTATTACTGTTCTTGTCATAATCGATTCCACATCTATTACTAGTTCATTTTAGGCCCTTGTATTTCTTGCATTGCGTTTCTTTGTATGATAACTCATACCAACCAATGTGGTATCAAAATACCCAAAAAAATACTTTGTTAACTAGTAATACATCTATAACTTGTATATCAAGCATATACTCCTGAGCTGGACTTTTCCAGTTATCTTCTTTTTCGGCCATATATCTTTTTGTTATTCTATTTTCAATATTCTCTTTCCTTTATAGAAGAATCATTCAACATCAAAGAATGCTAGTCATACTATCACATTTTCATTGGCGTGTTAGTCATATACTATCACCCATTGAGTCATACTTTGAGTTTGATTGTTCTACTAATATCACCATATTAATAGTATTCTTCTAGATTCCACTCTTAGCAATCTCCAAGTAAGGTAAACTATTTTTATCTATACTTTTAATCTATCCCATCATAACAATTTTATGATTAAGCTACTATAGCTCGAAGGAAGAAATTTAGAGGGTAATGTTTAGCGCCCAATTTCTTGGAATATTCAAACGCCTAGCGTCTGCAATCATTGCATATATTCAAATAATATATGCATACATTGTCAAGCTAAATTATACTCAGTCATGTTGCTACAAATAAGTTTTTAGATATCAATATATCTTTTACTTGATTGTTTCTGAAAACAACTCTTTTCAGTTCCTGAATCACCTTGATCATCAAAACATTCTTTTGAAGATAAAGTAATACGGAAGCAACCATGACTCTGGATTCTAAGTAGGAATTATTTGCTCTCTAGATCAATCAATCACTAATCATATGGAGCTAGGTAGGAAATACAAAAAATCTACAATATGACTCAATTTTAAATTTCACTAATACGGTACCAATCTTAAATGATTTTTACCAGATCATAACCGTTATATCTCAATTAACAATCTAAGTTTAAGGTAGTTATGTGGATGCCAATGAATACTACAATTTTTGCAAATTCACTTTGATTGGTTGTTCATGATAAATAAGTTCAAGTTAATTCAAAATTATGCCATGAACTCGCACTCAAAAACAACATCCCTCATAGTCGTCTTTGGTGATTACATGAATCAAATTCACTACACCAAAACCGATCATCACGTGAGATGATGTAGCTTCAAAGGTGAACATCGACATGTTTATCATATCATCCATATGACTCATGCTTTACCTTTCGGTTACGTGTTCCGAGGCCATGTCTGTACATGCTAGGCTCGCCAAGTAGAACCGTAGTATTGCGTGTGTTTCAAGGCCATGTCTGTACATGCTAGGCTTGAAAACACCCGTTGTATGCGAACGGTGAGTCTGTCACACCCGATCATCACGTGGTGTCTCGAAACGACGAACTTTCTTAACGGTGCATACTTAAGGAAGAACACATTATTATCTTGATATTAAGTGAGAGGGATCATCTTATAATGCTACCGTCTCTATCTAAGCAAAACAAGTTGCATAAAAGGATTAACATCACAGACATCACATGTAAGGATAACTTGATATGATATGGTCCTCCTTGCACTTGATCTCCATCATGTGCATTATGGTATGATCTCCATCATTCCACCGGCGTGGTACCAAGTTCCATTGTACCCCAATCTTGATTGTCCATCAATAATAAGACAACTATATGGATACCTTCCAGTATATCAATAATTACAAAAGAGATCATCTCATAATCAAATTTGTAACATTGACCATATCACATCACATGCCCAGCAAAAACTAGTTAGACGCTTCTAATTTATTTTTGCATATTTTACGTGGGTTAGGCCTTTCGAGGATAGAACCGTTCATACCTACGAACATCAACCACAACGTTGATAAACACATTTTTAACAACCCTTCATAGATTAGATCTTAACTATAGTAGGAGAAACGGACACCCCCTTACCCACAAGTGAGACAATTCTCGCGTACATAGTACACATAAACTTAGTCTGGGGCAGCTTAATCCTACTATGCCACTAAGATCATAAAATACGCAAAGAGGCAATAACATGAGCATCAACGCCCACATACACATATGTGTTCTACCCGTACAAAACATCTACGCATAGATCCGGCTCTGATACCAATGTAGGGGTCGTTGCATAGAAAACAAAAAAATTCCTACGCGAGAGACACCCGAAAGGCCAAGATCTAATCTAGAAGACGAAGTGCAACGGGCAACAAGAGGGTTAAGGAGAACACATACCCTCGAAGACACAAAGCGTTACAAGATCAAATCTCGTTGTTGGCGTAGTCGTACTCACACCGATCCCGATAGCGAGAAGATGTGCACCGCAATCCGGCGGTGCCTCCGTGATCGGTCCCACGTACGGTTGATGAAGACCTCCGTTCCCTCGATCCAGCGGGGCATGGAAGTAGACGATCCCTCGGAATTCCAGCAGCACGACGGCGTGGTGGTGGTGAAGAATCTCACGGTCAGGACTTCGCCAAGCCGGAAACCATGGAATAGAGCAGCGGGTGGAGGGAAAAGGAAGTGGGCAAGTGTGTGAGAGAAGAGGAGCTCTCACCCTCCTTTTATAAGGGAGGGGGAGGCATCCCAAGAGGGGGTGCATCCAGCCATGGTGGTGCCCCCACCTCTTACCTCTTCGTGTGAGTGGAAGCCCCACTCACATCCACTCATTTTCCCTTAAAACTCCACTTAGAAAATCCAAGAGTTTTTCTTTAATAAATAAATAAAACATTTTTATTTATTTATTTCAGAATTTGTTAATTCTATTAACAATCTTTTGCATATAGCACCGTGAATCATTTGTTAATTCTATTAACAACCATTCGACGAAAAACCCCTTGAACTATTTCAATTTTTCCCCGAAACAATTTCGATGCTGCCCAAAATATTCTTCGATATTCCGTATCCTCTCAAACGCGTCATCGAACCTTAAGTGTGTCACCCTATGGTTCACGAATAAGATAGACATGATCGAGACTCCTCTCTGATCAATAATCAACAGCGGGATCTGGAGATCCGTGGTGACTCCTATATATTCAACGATGACTATCGTGATCGTGTGAACCATCAACGTCGTGACTAATTCCCTTTGTCTCGCGATATTTTACTTGTCCGAGATTCGATCATTGGTATCAACCATACCTTGTTTCAATCTTGTTACCGACAAGTACTCTTTTCTCGTTCCCATGATATAACATCCTTGTGATCATATCACGTGCTTGCAAGCGGTGTTGATGTGATATCACCGAGAGTGCCCAGAGTATATCTCTCCGTCATTTTTGATGGACAAATCCCACTCTTGATCCATGATCCTCAACTAATACTTTCTGAATACCTAACGACACCTTTATAGTCACCCTGTTACGGTTGACGTTTGATGACATCAAAGTACCCTTCCAGTATCAGTGATTGACATGATCTCATGGTCTAAGGAATAGGTTACTTCGTATGTTGGATATAACAATGTAAACTTAATGACTTGATCGCATTGCTATATTCACTTTGGGTATATGTTCATCACATCATTCTTCTAATGATATGACCCCGTTATTAACAACATCCAATGTTCATGATCAGGAAACCATGATCATCTATTAATCAACGAGCTAGTTAAAAGAGAGGCTTTACTAGGAACCATTGTTTGTTTATTAAACACACATGTATCAACGTTTAAGGTTAATACAATTCTAGCATGAGAAATAAACATTCATCATAAACAAGGAATAAGATAATAACCATTTTATTATTGCCTCTCGGGCATATTCCCTTCAGTACCTCTGCTGGTCATTGGATGCCGACCAAAAGAAGTGAGACAACTCCTTATCAAAGGACTTATGGGCCCCTTCAGGAAGAAGGTACATGCCCATCATATACATGGGCAGACTAGATATGCATGAATCAATAAGCACAGATTTGCTCCCTTTGGAGGTGAACCTCCCTTGCCAGGGATCCGTCCTCGAGCTTACCAGTCCTATTAGAGGTTCAAGATCCCTCATCAAGATCCTAGAAGTCCCAAGAGGAACCCCCAGATATTCAACCGGAAAACGGACAACTTACAGTTGAATTTATCCGCAATCCGTTGTTGCTCATCCGCGGGGAATCCTAGGACCACCACCTCACTCTTGTCAAAGTTTATTTTGAGGCCCGACATAGCCTCAAAGCATAATAGGAGGAACTTGAGATTGCGAATATACAACTATGAACCTTCCACCATAATCATGGTTTCGTCCGCATACTAAAGGTGAGTCCCCCCTCCACTTGGGATGAGGTGACCAACCACGCCAGGTAAGTGGACGGCCTCCCTAGCCAAGTCTAGGATAGTCGCCACGGAGTCTCCTGCGAGGTTGAACAATATGGGGGATATAGGATCCCCCTGTCTCACCCCACACGAGGATCTCAAGTATGATCCCATCTCCCCATTAATATTGATCGCCGTGTTACCGCTCATAACGGTCTGCATAATCCAGCAGATGACCCGGTTATCAAACCCCCAGCGCTCGAGGACTTGGCATAAAAACGCCCAGTCCAGACGATCATAAGCTTCCTGGAAATCCAGCTTCAGGAACACACCCTTAAGGTGATGAACCTTCACTTCATGAACGATATCATGAAGCGCTAGGATCCCATCATGAATATATCGCCCCTTGGTAAAGGCGCACTGATGGGGGTGCCTTAACCGTTGCACCACCGGTGCTAACAGAATCACGCACACCTTGGCGAAAATGTGTTGGATGACATTAATCGCCGGGATCGGTCTGAACTGGCGAGCATCAGAGGCACCCGCCACCTTTGGGATAAGAGTGATCACACCAAAGTTCAGGTGAGACATCACCAATGTCCCAGTGTAGAACTTCTGGAACCTTGGCGTAATAACCGCCTGAAGATGCCCCCAAAATCGCTGAAAAAACGAGACCGGGAGGCCATCCGGACCGGAGGGCCAAATTAGCCTTCATGTCCATAATGGCCCACCTAACCTCCTCCGGCAGGAATGGGAGCGTGAGGTCCGCATTCTCATTATCCGAGACTAATGCGTCAGAGCGCCAAAGATCTCAAGATAGCGCGACCTCAGAACAAGGTCGTGTCGTAGAAAGCTCCTTGTAGAAGGAGTAAATATGTGCCGACACCCGACAGCTCCTGCGCCTCCTCTAATAGGAGACCATCGGCCAATAGATATAGGATAGAGCACCTCTTTTGCGCCTCCCGTTAGCAATAGCATGGAAGTACGATGTGTCGGCGTCCCCCAACAACAACCACTTCTGTCGGCTCCGTTGGCGCCAGAAGATCTCTTCTCCCTTGTAAATCGATATCAAAGACACCTCCAGGGCGTACCTTTGCATCCACTCATCTGGGGATAGACCCACCGAATCCGCCGCAGAATCCAGTGTCCGGATCTGCATAAGGAGCGAGGCTTTGAGCTTGCGGATGTACGCCCCCACATTTGCCCCCATCCTCGCATAAATTGGCGAACCATCTTAGGACAGTGGTGCCAGATGTCCACCGCATTATATACTCGAGGCGGGGAGGCAGTAGCTTCAGCCCATTTGAGTCCCACCGCTTCCACAAAGCCTAGCTGTTCTAGCCAGAAATCTTCAAAGTGGAACCGATTAAGTCTCAGGACCATCCCCCTCCAGATAAGAATAGGAGGGGTCGTCAGAGCCTACACGGGTGAGAGCCCTAAGAGAGCAAAGTGGGAAGGCCACTTCCCACTCAACCGATACTAGAACCTGATCCAGTGTGCTCTGGATCGGGTCCACCTGGTTATTAGTCCACGTATATCGGGATCCCACGCGATAAATCTCCCGCAAAGCTAGGTCCACGATGAATTCATTAAACATCCTTATCCTAGGGAAGTCCACATTATCTGAGCTCTTGTCATTAGGGGAATAGATGAGGTTAAAGTCCCCTGCCACCACAACAAGAATGGGACTCCACTCCACTTTTGACGTAAGCTCAGCCAGGAACTCGGCGGACCTACTATGGTTCGCGGGTCCATAGACAATAATCACCTCCCATCATAGGTTAGATCGCCTATGGGTAAGCGCCATGCTCACAAAGAACTCCCTGCGGTCCATATCGCCCACCTGGAAGGTATCCTCCTTAGCGCCAAAAAGGATCCCTCCTAAGTGTCCCGAGGCCGGGGGCCGGTGCCAGGCGAACTTGAACTGACTTAGCCTCTGTACCTCAGCAATGGAGAAATCCGGTCTTATCATTTCCTGGAGCCCCACAATGTCTACATTCTCCTGGCACATATACTCAGAGAGCTGGAGCTGACGGCCGTCCACCCCAAACCCCCTCATGTTCTAAATAAATGTAGAGACACTCATTGGGAAACATTATTGGGGGTGGTTCCCATACGGGGGACCGAGAGGGCCCTCCTACTAGTCGAGGTCCTAGACATCGGGGCCTCCCCCGCTTCCTCCCCAACTGGGGTGAGGCATTGGGGGCAGACGCCTCCGAGGGCCCAGGAGAACCGTCATTGCCAGGCCCCGGGGTGACCCGTCTGGGTCCAGTAGACATCAGGGGAACCAGCCACTCACGCTCCGCCTGAGCCCGAGCAGCCACGAGGGAACCCTCGTAAATGTCCTTGGCCCTAATAGTCTCAATCTGCTCCACCCTGGGGCCACATTCCCCCCGAAAAATCACATCACAATCTGCCGCAACCTGTGGCAAATGTTCCACGGGAACGGAATCGAGAACCGAGAATCTAGAACCAGAGGAAGGAGATGAGGTGGAAGGGACGGTAGGAGGGAGTAGAGATGAACCTGGCTTAAGATAGCGCACTGCCTGGCAGCGGAACGCCACCTCGACCATCGTCAGCTCGATCAGCTCCGACCCCGTCTTAGCCCTCGCAAGACGAGCGTTGCGACGAGCCGTGACCCCAGGCACGGGAGTGGCGGGGACGACCGCGCCCAGGGCACGAGAGTCCGACGCGGATGTGGACGTCACATGAGCCAGGGACCCCTGTGGTGGATTATGGGGAGTCCCTGGCATGCGGGTGTAACAAACCATACCAGGCGAGCGCGGCGAGTCCGGTGCGGCCACATCCATACTCACACCCCCAGAGTCAGCCGCCTCCAAACCAGACTGAGGAGAGGGAAGGCCGTGAAGCACGTCAGACATGAGGTTCGCAAGGTCTAGCGAACCCGGGCCCTCACAGAGGTTGGACCCGTACTGTGAGAGCGAGAGGCTCAGAGACAGCTGCAAGACCTGGCGTGGGGCATCCACTAGCGCCAACTTCGCCGGCGCACTCTTGGGAAGACGGACCAAGGCTGGAAGTAAAGACACATGGCGAAGATACCTGGATAGCAGCAACACTCGAGGTCACCAACCTAACAGGCTGGGTGGCCCCCGGCACAGAATCTGAAGTCGCAGAAGTTGGAGCCATGTCCCTGGGTCCTAAGGGTGAGTCGTCTCCCGAAGAGTCCTCGTCCCCCTCACAGGAGCTGAGGTGAGAAGACGTGGACCGATGTGAGGGGGGAGGAGAGTCCTCGGCTGGTCACCCTCCGTCTCCACCTCCACAAAAATGGATTCTCCACCCCGTCGAAGTAGAAAAGCGGCAGCGGACCCTCCGGCTTGGAGATATCTGAGACCATCATGCGCAGGCGGACAGGGTCCGACCCGGGAGTGAGGCCTCGTCCACCTCCACCAGGCGGCCCACCGCCTAAGATATCTGGTCGATGATGGAGGTGGTCTTCGCCTCAGGCGGGATCTCGTGAATCCAAATCCGGACAGGAGCAAGTGTGGATAGAGATGCAGGGTCGATGGAGGAGCGCTCGATAGAGACCTTGATGTTGCAGCCCGACATAGTAGTCGAGTCCTCCCATGCCATAGCCTTAAGCAGGCCCAGCGATGGGAACTCCACCGCACACTCTGAAGCGGAGAGCTCCGTCACCACCCACGGAGCCTCGGGGTCGAGAAGGAGAAACGCCTTACGAATGGACTCTGCAGATATCACCACAAATGGGGACCGTGTAGGGTCCGGGAGGACCGTCACCACCGCCATAAACTCTGTCGACGACAGCTTTATGCCCCCCATGTCGATGTACTAAAAGCCTGCATCAATGTCGTGGCCCAGCAGAGTGAGCGTCACCCTCTCGGGAGGCCCCTCGACCACCACCACCCCGGGGTGCTCGACCAGAGGGATCACCTTCCGCTGGCGCCCCCGACGGAATCAGTTCATCCGCCGTAGCCATCACCACAGCACCCGAGCCGGGCGCACTTTTCTTCTTCTCATTCTTGTTCTTCTTCTTAGGCGCCGCAGGCGGATCGACCAGTGGAAGGGAGCGGGCGTTCCGCCGTAGAGACCGGGCGCGGCGATCACGCCAATCCCCATGCCGAGCACCACCCCGCCACCCATCATCTGCCCGGAGACCCTCCACAGGAAACACGTCCACACCATGATGCCCAGCGGGGCCCGACGTGGCCCCCACCTGTGCCCTGCACTGTTGCTGGACCAGGGACGCGCACATCAGGGCCTCCCGATCACGCGCGCTGGGCGAGACAGCCCGAGGTTGCAGCTCCTGCAGGCGCCGCCCCAACCTCCCATCCTTCCCACTGCCAGGCGACCGGCGAGGAGAAGGCCCCCGACCCGATCGACCAAGGCGCCCAGGCGACGAGCGCCTCCCCGGCGACCGCGCTGGAGAACGACACGCGGGAGGCCGGTACATGGCGTCAGAGGTGTGCGCCCGCAGAGGAGGAGGAGAGGATGATGACGGCGACCTGTCGCGGCATGGCAGGGAGCGGCCGTTGCGAATCCGCTTCATCGGAGCGGCAACGACAACAGCGAAGGAACGATCGAGTTTCGCCGACGGCTGGGTAGGGGAAACCCTTCGAGCGGAAGAATGGAACCGTGCAATCTGTCGCTCCGATGCTGCGAATCCTTGACCTAAAGCCCTGCCCCCCTTAGGAAACCACAAGCACGCTGATACGGGCCGCCCATCTTGGGCCAAATGAGGCACGTTAGCCGCCCGGGGTCCTGGCTGCGCCATGTCATAATGGGTTGGGCTGCCGGACCTACCCGAGCAGGCCGAGGGCATCCCAGGCGCACTGGCCCAGGACCAGGCCCAAGCAGGGAGGCAACGCTCGTCTCGTCTCCGCCATCGATTCGCAAGAAGAACGACACCCGCCACCGGCATGCCACGACCGCGCCCAATACCGACGAGCGAGGGGTTGGAGCAGCAGCAGCAGGGGCCCCTTCCTCCTCCGACCTATGGGCCCGGGGTCCAACCGTGTAACCGGCCTCAGACTAGTCGCAATGGGGAGTATCATATACTAGTATCATGTATATGATACTAGTCTATGTTACCACGTTCACAATGCATAGTAACATATTTGTGGTATCATATACTAGTGTATTTATTAGACTATAGACTCATCTTGTCTTGGAATACGTTATGTTACGGTATCTACCTATGATATCACTAACACCTCTCTCCTCGTTAAATAAGTGCCACATCATCTTTTTTGGCTATGTGGAACTTATGATACCACCTATGTCGGGGGGTTACCCCCGAGTAGGGTAAAGGCAAGTGCTAAAGGCAAGATCAGAAGAGACGTTTGGCAGAGTAGCTGGCTACCCGGTACTCGCTACCCGGTCGACTGCTATTCGGCCGTACACACTGATGGCCAAGAGAAAGAATCAAGGAAGTTATTCTCCTCCGAGTAGAGGAAGTGGTCCGAGTAGAAATGGCGGTTTCCTACTCGGGCCAGAAGTCAAAGGAGCCGTTCTGACACAGGATCCCGCGTATCCTGGGTCCGTACTGGAGCACTGTTCATCTGCAGAGCGCGTGCTTATCCGCGACAGGGTGTCAGCAGGGCGTCGCAGGTTAGGGGGGCCTACCCTGTGATGGTGGCAGTGATAACAGATCAGCTTCTTGGTTTTGCACAACGACTTTCCACACCAGACAAACCAGGAAACCAAAGGTGTCAGCGAGAAGCTGGAAGTGTGCAGTGTAAACACTATGTCGACATCTGTTTGTACTTTTCCCTATTGGCTGTATCCGGCTGGGCACCAGTATATAAGGTGCCCTGCCCCCTCCTGCGTGAGGGATCCAGAACCGGTTCACATTCTAGACCTAGATCTTCATCTAGAGAGAAGGGTGGCTACTCGGCGGTAGGCCAAACTTGTACTGTGGCTACTCGGTGAGATACAAATATAAAGAGAGAAAGGCAGGAGTAGGGGTTTTACCTCCACACGAGGGCCCTGAACCTGGGTAGATCTTGTTGTTTGCAGTGCTAGAGTCACCCCACACGCGGCTACTCGCTGCGTGATCCCTCCCCGAGCACCTCCAGCGTCCATCGTTCCCACATCTTTAGACATCCTATGGCATCTGCCGTGACACCACCACGATAGTTGGTTCCCACCGTGGGGCAACCAGCGGCGCTGGCTGGAGTTCACGTTCGGACAGGATCCATTTCTGCTACAGGGGAGCGCGTGGTCTGTGGCCTTGTCCACAGATTCGGATCCTTCGACTTCGTCATCGACAACACCGGCGATTTCGGCGGCAGGGCCATGCCTGAGGGCGGCTCGGTGCTCTCCTTCGGCTCGCACCTCGTCTACGTCGCCACCACCATCGTTCGCGAGTACCCCGAGCAGGTGCATGTCGTGGAAGATCCCCCTGCTGTCGTCGCTGCTCGCGGAAAGCCAACTGGCTGTTCTGCGGACCGCGTGGAGGTGATGATGACCGGCCCTGCTGCTGATGCCGGGAAGGGTGCGGCTGCTGCCGCGGGAGTCATCGAGGATCTTGCTGGCGCGAGTGCTGGCGGGAGGACGCACAAGCCCTACGACGCGCCTCACAACATCCCGGGCTACATCCCTCCTTCCACGACATCGACAATACCGACATCCGCCGTGCGGATGGGCATGCCGCCTCCCACCGAGCTCGAGCTCATAACCATGAAGGCGCAGCTCGACCAGCAGCGCCATGCGCTGCTCGCCGAGCAGGTGGAGTTGGAGAAGGTTAGGCTCGAGCTTAACCTGGACCAGAACGAGTACAACAGAGCTCACGGCTTTACGCCTGTGGTTAGGAGTCCTTCCAAGGCAGGCGCTACGCGCCGCAACCTAGGCACCGAGATGGCAGCAGTTGGTGAAACTGCTGGCCAAGCTGATAGCCAAAACACCGCCACCACCAGACCCAAATACAGCACCCCCGCCAAAACCCTTAGAGCTGCTGAGGCTGTTACTGCTGAGTTGCCGCATCTCGCTGGCGACGCGCGCGTTAGGCAGCAGGAGAGGCTCAATGAGCTAGTGCTAGAGGCTGCTAGGCGGAACGAGGAGTTCCGGAAAGCCAATCCGGGTGCTGGAGCTTCTCAGGTGGTACATTCGCATGCGGCTAGATCTAACGATCAGGCCTCATCACCGCATCCCAGCCGTGAGAGGGACCGGAGTGGGCACTCTGGAAGAGACAAGCAGATGCAGGTGTACGACCCGGCTGTCGCCGCGAAACAGCACGCTGTGCCGCGACAGTCCGGTCAAAAACACAACACTGCAGGAGCAGATTATCAAGCCCATAAAGCTCATAGCCAGGCGCGAGATGGAGATCGCCCAGGCCCTTCTCGGCATCAGGTTGCTCAGCCTACTCGGCAGAGACCGCAGCCGCGTGCAATCGCACCAGCCGCCAACCCGGTGGAGCAACCTGCAGTCGTGCAGGTGGACAGATATGATGATGGCTACTCGGCTATGGGTTTGGCTGGCTATGACATCCTGGATCGCGTGGGTGAGCGTGTGCTGGAACCTAGTGATGCCAGGCACAAGCTGGACCGGATCAGCCTATCCGCGCAACTCGAGAGCAAGGGGCCGCCTGGGCCAGAATGCTTTGGCCCACGCATCATGACAGAGCCATCCGTGAAGCAGTTCCAGCTCGCTAGGGGGACCAAGTGCTATGACGGCAGCACCAAGCCGGAAGACTGGCTCAATGACTATGTCACGGCCGTGCACATTGCAGGCGGCAACCGGAGATGGACCGTGCGGTACATCCCGCAGATGCTAGAAGGACCAGCAAGAACTTGGCTCAACAACCTGCCCAAGCACAAGATCAACTGCTGGCTTGACTTCACGGAGGCCTTTGTCAGCAACTTCACCAGCACCTACCGGAGGCCGAATAGGCCGCAGCAGCTATCCGCTTGCAGGCAGCGGGAAGAGGAGACGGACCGAGAGTATCTTACTCGGTGGAGTACTCTGAGGAACACCTGTGAAGGCGTGAACGAGGCCCAGGCCATCACTTGGTTTGCGCAGGGTTGCAGGCATGGCAGCATGTTGTGGCAAAGGCTGCAGAGAGAGATGCCGAGTACTCTCGCGGAGACCATCCGGATTGCGGATCAATACGCACTCGGCGACCCAACTCAGCCTCTTCTCGATGCTGCTGAGCCGAGAAGAAACTACAACAACAACAACAACAAGCGCAGTGAGTTCCGCAACAAGCGCAGAGGTGACCGGATTGATACCCGGTATGATTCGGAGGAGGTGAATGCTGTGGCTACCGGAGCTGGGAGTAGCCAGAGGCCAAAAACTGCTGGAGCCCAGTACGGGCAGAACCAGAATCAGGGCCAAGGCAACAAGAAGCCGTACAATGCTCCCCAGCAGGGTAGCGGCAACTCGGGTCCGGCTCAGAACTTTGTCTTCAAGGACATGAAGGATGGCCCATGCAGTTTCCATACTCGGCATCCCGCTAGACCCGCCAACCACACTACTCGGCAGTGCAGTTGGTGGGAAGAGATCAAGAATGAGGGCCTGCCTCCTCCTCCTCCTCTGCCAGCTGCGAATGCCGCTGTGCAGCCTGCTCGCGCACCCGCTGCCCGGCCTCCAGCTTTTCCGAGAAGAGAGAATGTGAACCAGGTGGCTTTAGGAGCCAACCGCTACTTCAACCACGATGGCTACCGTAACAACAACAACTACCGCAACAACGACAACAACAACAACGACCGCAACCGCAACAACAACAGTGGCAACAACAACAATGATAACAATGGTGATGGAGGCCGCAACCAGTACCAGGAGCATCACGAGAGCTACATGATCTTCACCTCTGAGCCCGTCGACAAGCAGTCTCCGCACAGGCGTGCCATGGAGGTCAATGTTGTGATCCCTGCTGTTCCTCACTACATGCACTGGTGCAACCAAGAGATCACGTGGTCCAGAGCGGATCATCCTAAGGTGATGCCCAACCCGGGTAGCTACGCCTTGGTGCTGGATCCCACCTTCTTGGGTCCTCAGAAGAACATGAAGTTCAGCAAGGTACTGATCGACAACGGCAGCAGCATCAACATTGTGTACAAAGACACACTTGAGAAGCTCGGAATGGCCGAGAACATGCTGCTACCCAGCAAGACCACTTTCCACGGCATTGTACCGGGAGTTTCTTGCAATCCGATTGGCCGAGTATGGATAGATGTGCTATTCGGTACCAGGGAGAACTGCCGCACAGAGAGCCTGCAGTTCGAGGTAGTTGATCACCAGAGCCCCTATCACGCCCTACTCGGCAGGCCTGCTCTGAGCAAGTTCATGGCCTCTACTCATACTGCATATCTGAAGATGAAGATCCCTTGTCGCAATGGCGTGATCACCATATTTGGTGATTACAAGAAGTCTATGGAGTGTGCCTCTGCTAGTTCTCAGTTGGCGGAGTCTATGGTGATTGCTGCCGAGAAGAAGAAGATGTACGAGGTGGTGGCTATGGCGCAGTCCGCGCAAGCTGGTGCGCCTGGCATGCCGAGTTCCCAGCACGGGACGGCGTTCCAGGCATCTCAGGAGACGAAGAAGATCCAGGTCGACCCTGAGTTCCCCGACCGTGTTGCCATCATTGGCTCAGGGTTGGGGGAGAAATAGGAAAGCGAGCTCATCCACTTCCTCCGTGAGAATCGGGACGTGTTCGCCTGGTCCAATGAGGATCTACCAGGTGTCCCGAGGGAGTTGGTTGAGCACTCGCTACATGTGCGTCCTGACGCCAAACCAGTGAAGCAGGCTATGCGCCGCTTCGGAGATGAGAGAAGGAAGGCCATCGGTGATCAGATCACCAAGCTGCTGATAAGCAATTTCATCATGGAGGTGTTGCATCCGGATTGGCTAGCCAACCCGGTCATGGTTGAGAAGAAGAAAGAGGACCCCAAGGCCGCTACCGCATGGCGCATGTGCGTCGACTACACCGACTTGAACAAGGCTTGCCCCAAGGATCCCTTTCCGCTACCCCGCATCGATCAGGTGATCGATTCCACTGCTGGTTGTGAGTTGTTGTCTTTTGTCGCACCCCGGTTTCTAGAGGATACTCATCGCACGAACTGGAAGTCAGGTGCTTGGATTATGGGGCATACCTGCTCCCACGTCCCAGCTTCCTGGTAGGCCTGCGCTTATGCGCGACAACACAAGCCCTGCTCCCACCGTCGAAGTAAACTATCCGCTAGGAACCTAAGGCACTACTGTCGACGTACTTCATATTCAAGCACGCACTGTACGTCAACAGCTTTGAACGAAATGATAGCACAAACTGTCTCTAAGACACAAAAGAATGAAATAAGTTTGCAAATAGCCTTCACTAAGGCAGAGATAGCAAAACACTCATCCAGAGGACACATGTCCCAACATATCATTCATTACATCAGCGGAAGCAATCAAATGGGTCTGAGTACAGACAAATCCAAGGCTTAAGAAGCAGGAGAAAATAACGAAAAACGAAGCCCATCCACGTAGGTCCTGGATCCTGCCCGGGGTCCAGCCAACTACTCGTCTGCAGTGTCGTCGAACTCCACAAAGTAGCCATCCTGGTGATCATCGTAGCCGTAGTCGTACTCTGCGTAAACCACAGCCCCAACGGGGTCAGTACATCCAAGTACTGGCAAGCAAGACTCACACTTCATCAAGGAGTTACCCGTCAACACAAGCATTGATGCTTGGGATCAACGGAAGGAGATAGGTATTACAAAAGCTGCAGCGGGCTGCTCTAACCAACTACAGAAAATGCTACTTATGTCCGGCTAATAGAAAAGATAAGATCGAGGAATTGTAACCAACTGAAAGATAACTTCAAACAAACCCATCCTGGATCTCGCCCCTTATCCGAAGAAGCAATCCGAGGATAACTCACGCGGTTGTATTAAGGTGAATCAAGTTATTGTGTGAATAACCTATTACTAGTCAAGTTACTAATCATTGGGTGAAGCATGATTGATCATTATGTTGAAGTTGTCCTGAGTACTTGTTAGCCAGTACTTTCACCAAGTAATCCATAACCGCGGAAAACACGGCTTCTCGAGAAGATTTATCCCTGCAGGGGTGCACCATAGTAACCGTACACGTAAGAATATCCCGCCAGATGGGAATCAAACCCACCAAGCGAGACACTCAACACAACCAACTATTCCTCGCATCAAGCCCAAAGCACCGCGTGCTGTGCGTGCGCGGCTAATCGAGCCCCCCGAAGAAAAGGAGGACCCTCATAGCACTGGAAGACCACGCCGCCCTAAATGCCGACTACAAAAGTTCCACCCTGGCCTCGGGTTCGTACCTGCATATGATGCAGCAAATGGAAAGCCCGAACTAGTACGGCGATTTGGACGAGATGCGAATCGAGTCAAGTTGAGGGGGGCGCCCATACTCGCTTCCCACATGCGGGTAGTGCGCTCATCATGGATCAGTAGACAAGACCCTTTTCCTATTAGGGTCGACACTAGCAGGCCTCAAAACCACAAAGGGCCTCCTGCCGGTGCCTTATCATCAAATTATTATTAACAGCAGCATTAACAGGATTGATTGATTATCATTCGAGCCCTCGGAACGGTAACAGATAATAATAGCACGATAATAAAAGAAGTAACCGACAACAGGCTCGAGCAAAAGCAACCCTAAGCATGCTAGATAAGAACAGGCACAAACAAAGGCTGTGGGTATGGAGGTGAGGCAATATCATTGGTTCAGGGAATCATGTGATGGGTTCGGAGAATAGCAACGATACATAGGGCTAGCAATAGTAGACAAAAGGATAGTATCGACAACAAGTGTGGAAGAGAACTCGATGATTCATGTGAGTGATAACTTGCCTGGAAGCTCAGTCTCGTACTGGTCTAGGTCCTGGGTAGTGGTGTCGTAAGGCTCGTCGGTACCAACGTCGTCGTCTAAGCGAGAAGAAGCAAAAAAAACAACAACGAAGGAAGACGGCAATCAATACATGGCATAGGTGCGCAAACATTGGAATGATGCATGACATGTTTAATAGATGCACCAAAATAAACTAGTGGATATGATACACAAGTTTAAATGGATTCCATATGCAAAGATTGCATATGGCAAACCCATGCCTTAGAGTTGAATTAATTGTTCTAACACTAAGCATCAGGTGTTGGTGAGTTAGCATGATGCATGCATGATGAAGAACAATAAGAAAACAAGTTAATTGCAATTGGAATGATAGTTAACCATTTTTAGAAAACATTAATCAAGTTTGGAAATTATTGTTACTTAATGGTGTTAAACAAGTAGTGATTGTTTTCATCAAGTTAAAGGGTGCAAAACAAATAACAAAGTTGATATTTGAAAAGGTTATCAAATTTTAGTTGGATTACATGTTTCACATTTTGAAATTGGACTTTGGATTATTTAATTATGAATTAAACAATATTAAACAATTTTTAATTGAATTAAACAAGATTTAAATTGTTTAGGCAATTTAAATTATTCAAACCAGAAAACAAAATTTATATTTGGAAAGTACATGAAAAGTTGATTGGAAAACATATTTGGTTTGTGAAATTTGGAATTTTATGAACAAGTTATGAATTTTGCAAATTTAAGGGAATTTGACAAGAATTCAAATTTTGCACCAATTTAAAATATTCAAAACAGTAAACAAATTTTATATTTGGATAGAACATTTAATTTGGTATTGAAAACATATAAAAAATGTTGGATTTGGTTTTAGGATGATTTAGTTATGCAATTTACAAAATTTGGGGTAAATCTGCCATTTTTATGGATCTAGGGACTTAGAAATAAATTTTTCCAGGGGCTAGAAATAAGGGCCAGGGGCCTAGGTGTGATTTCCAACAAGTGGCTGTACCAAAACAAATGAAACAAAAAGTTTGGGTAATGTTGCAGGAGGGGGGACTCGAACCCCTCACCTCCTGCTTCCTGCATCTGGGGGCTAACCAGTGGGATGGCTAAACTTTGGTGCTAGGAAGGGGGCCTCGGGGTGGTTATTGTTCAGAACTGCTGTGCATCCAACTCGAAATAAATAGACAGAAAAGGGGTGGGGGTTTGGGGATTCGACCTCGAGACCTGCGGGTTAGATGGGAGCGCTCCAAACCAGAAGGGCTATCGCTGCGTTTGTTGATGGGATGGGGCGCTGGTTGGTTTTAATCTCTGCCAACGAGATGTTACTGAACCTGCAACGCACGATCCAACAGATCGTTACAGACAGGGACGAACAGAGGCACTCGAGTGATCTTCGTGGAAGAAATTGGTGACCGAATCACAAGAGAGACGAGAGGGGATGAGCGGGAATGGAAACAAGAGGGTACCGGCTTCGCGTGGGGGGTACTCGGGACGGCCGGAGGCGGACAGGTGCGGCGGCGAGGTGCTCCGGCGGCTATGGCCGTGGCACAGCAGAGGAGGGAGTTCTCCCTCGAGGCGGCGGCGGCTGGGGAAGATAGGAGGGGGAGAGGAGCGACTAGGGTTAGGGTTTGGCTCGGGAGGGGAGAGGGGGAGATATAGAGGAGGGGGAGGGCCATCGAGTGGTGGAGCGAGATGCTCCTGTCGCTGTCCATGGCGTCACCCTTCTGTACGGAGGTAGAAGAGGGGGTATCGGGCCAACCAGGTGGGCTGGGCCTTCTCCCCCACCTGGTTGAAACGTTTTGCTCTTTGTTTTTTTTTTGTAATAAGAGATGTGCTGTTTTTTTTTTGTAGCCAATGCTTTTGGATGAAATAAATAGGTTTTAACTTAGATAAAAATTTGGAAAAATTTGGGTAAGCTTCTTAGGTGAAAAGAAACCATTTGGTATTTTTGGTTTTCAAAATTACAAATGTTTGATGGCTGTTTTGAAATTGAACCAAAATAGTTGAATTTTGCCATAGCAATTAATATTTAGAAAATAAGTTATTTTCAATAGGGTTTCCCCTATGGTTTAGAATGTTTTGAAGAATACCAAATTGTGATAACTTCAAGGATTCAAAGGATTGATGATTTGAGAACTGTTTTGAGTTTGGGAAAGACTTGGAAATAATTGATTAAATTGAGCAATTGATTTTTGCAACAACTTAAAAGGTGAATTATAATGAGTTGCTTGAAAACAAAAGAGGTTTTTAGTTTGCACTTCTTTATTGGAAAGGTTGTAACAGACAAGTGTGAAAACAGAAGTTGATAACAAGTTTAAATTTCATATGAAAACAATGCAAACAGAAATAAATATGAGGATGATGATATGATGCATTGCTTAAATAAAAACAACAAGTAAAACAACTAAGGGTTTTCATACTTGGATGTTACAAAACGCCCCCCCTTGAAGGAATCGCGCCCCGAGATTCCCTACTGAGAAATGAACAGGTCCGGATACTTCTTGCGAAGATCCTCTTCGGTCTCCCACGTTGCCTCTTTATCAGAATGATGCGACCATTGGACTTTCAAGAACTTGGTGCTCTTGTTGCGAGTCTTACGCTCGGTCTCATCGAGAATTCGAATAGGGTGCTCCTCATAAGATAGATCATCTTGCAATTCAATGGAATCATGATCAACTGCACGATCTGGATCTTTGAAACACTTCTTGAGTTGTGACACGTGGAACACATCGTGCACTTTGGATAGTTTTTCTGGAAGTTCAAGACGATAAGCATTCTCTGCACGTCTTGAGAGGATGTTGAAAGGGCCAATGTATCTTGGTGCAAGCTTTCCTTTCACACCAAAACGATGAGTGCCTCTGAGGGGAGTTACACGGAGATATGCCTTATCACCAGGTGCATAGACCATATCCCTGTGTTTGCTATCATAATAGCTCTTCTGTCGAGACTGAGCAATCCTGAGGTTGTCACGAATGATACGAACTTTCTCCTCGGCTTCCTTAACAATGTCAGGGCCTAAAAGTGAACGTTCACCAGCTCCAGACCAATTGATTGGACTCCTGCATCTGCGACCATACAGTGCCTCAAATGGTGCCATGCCTAGGCTTGCCTGGTAGCTGTTGTTGTAGGAGAATTCAGCATATGGAAGGCAATCCTCCCATTTCATGCCAAAGGAGAGACCACATGCTCTTAGCATATCCTCGAGAATCTGATTGACTCTTTCGACTTGCCCCTGAGACTGAGGGTGGTAAGCTGTGCTGAACAGAAGTTTGGTGCCCAATGCTTCTTGAAAGCTCTTCCAGAAATGAGAAGTGAAGATACTTCCACGGTCTGAGATTATTTCCAATGGAACACCATGAAGGGGAACAATCTTTGCTGTGTAGAGCTCTGCTAACTGGCTAGCTGAGATAGTTTCCTTTACAGCATAGAAGTGAGCAACCTTAGTGAGACGATCAATAACAACGAAGATTGCATCGTTGCCCTTCTTGGACTTTGGAAACCCAGTAACGAAGTCCATTTCAATCATGTCCCACTTCCACTCAGGAATTTTCAGAGGTTGGAGTAGACCTGCTGTCTTCTGATGGACTGCCTTAACACGTTGACAAACGTCGCATTCACAAACGTATTGAGCAATTTCACGTTTCATGCCAGACCACCAATACAGAGTCTTGAGATCCTGGTACATCTTTGTACTTCCAGGGTGAATGGATAGGGGAGTTTCATGAGCCTCCTTGAGAATGATATCCTTGAGACTTTGAACCTGAGGAACTGCAATGCGTCCTTCAAAGAACACAGTTCCTTTGTCATCAATAGAGAAGGACTTGAACTTATCACTGCCCTCTTTGATTTGCTCTACCATCTTCTTGATTTCATTATCACGAAGTTGTTCAGAACGAATCTTGTCCTCGAGAGTTGGACTGGCTGTCAAGCTAGCAAGATAGCCTTGAGGAACAAGACCAAGGTTCAGCTTCTGGAATTCTTCATGAAGTGGAGGTTGGCTTTCCATGATCATGAGATTATTGCAATAGGATTTGCGACTGAGAGCATCGGCCATAACATTAGCCTTGCCTGGAGTGTAAGAAATGGTGAGATCAAAGTCTTTAATCTTCTCAATCCATCTCCTTTGCCTGAGGTTCAGATCTGGCTGAGTGAAGATGTATTTCAGACTCTTGTGATCGGAAAAGATTTCAGTTTTGTTACCCAACAAGTATTGTCTCCATTTCTTGAGGGCAAACACAACTGCTGCAAGTTCAAGATCATGTGTGGGATAGTTTTGCTCATGTGGGTTCAACTGACGTGAAGCATAAGCCACAACTTGACGTTCTTGCATAAGAACTGCTCCTAGACCTTGAAGAGATGCATCGCAGAATATCTGGAAAGGTTTGGTAGTGTCGGGGCCAACTAGAACAGGTGTGGAAGTGAGTTTAGTCTTCAGGAGGTTGAAACTCTCATCACATTGTGAAGTCCAAACGAACTTTTTGTCCTTCTTTGTGAGATCAGTGAGAGGCTTGGCAATCTTGGAAAAGTTTTGGACGAAACGACGGCAATAGCTAGCCAAGCCAAGAAAGCTTCTAACTTGCTTCACCGTCTTAGGGGGTTTCCAATCAACAATTGCCTTAACCTTTTCAGGATCAATGGCAATGCCTTTGGCAGAGATGATATGACCAAGATATGCAACTTCTGGAATCCAGAACTCACATTTGGAGTATTTGGCATATAGACGATGCTCGCGGAGTTTCATGAGAGTGAGACGAAGGTGTTCTCCATGCTCTTCCTCGGATTTTGAGTAGACTAGGATATCATCAAGATATACCACAACGAACTTGTCGAGGTATTCGTGGAAGACAGAATTCATCAGTCGAGAGAAGGTCGCCGGTGCATTGGTGAGACCAAAGGACATGACGGTGTATTCATATAGACCGTACCGAGTGGTGAAAGCTGTCTTAGGAATATCTTCCTTTCTGATCTTTATCTGATGGTACCCCATCCTCAAATCCAACTTTGAGAATATTGAGGCTCCAGCAAGTTGATCAAAAAGATCATCGATACGAGGAAGTGGATACTTGTTCTTGATGGTTTTCTCGTTGAGAGGACGATAGTCAACCACGAGTCTTTTAGTTTGATCCTTCTTGGCAACAAACAGAGTTGGGCAACCCCAAGCGGAGGAACTAGGCTGAATGAAACCTTTGTCCATGTACATATCGATTTGCTCCTTCAACAACTTCAGTTCAGGAGGAGCTATCTTATATGGATGCTTAGAGATTGGAGCAGTACCTGGCTCAAGCTCGATCACGAACTCAACTGCTCTATCCGGGGGCATCCCTGGCAACTCTTCTGGAAAGACGTCAGGGAATTCACAAACCACCGGAACATTTTCAATTGCAGGAAGGGGTTTGGCATCCAGGGTGTACAGCTGAACAGAACTTGATTCCTTCGGAGAATAGACTATCTGGCCGGAAGGGTGGAACAGAGTTATTGACTTTTGAGCACAGTCAATCGTAGCTTTATTGGCCTTCAACCAATCCATGCCAAGGATGACATCAATGTCAGAATTTCCAAGCAGGATGAGGGAAGCAAGGAATATGTGACCTCCAATTAAGATCTGATTCTCATGACTGATCTTGGAAGTTTGCATAGTTGCTCCAGGAGAGTTTACTACTAGCGGGGAACCCAAACCAACAAAAGGTAGTTTAACTGCTGTAGCAAAGATCTTTGACACGAACGAATGCGATGCTCCGGTATCAAACAACACTTTAGCTGGGTTAGAGTTTACGGGTAATGTACCGAGAACAACGTCGGCAGATTCCTCAGCTGTGTCAACCTTGACGTGGTTCACCCTTGCGGTCCTCCCAACAGGCCTGTTGTTGGTGTTGAAGGCCTTATGCGGAGGAGCGCGGACCATCGCCTGGTTGGTGTTGGGGCGAGGTGGTGGAGAAGGCAGCATCCTCTGAGTGCACTTATCAGCATAGTGCCCAGTCTCCTTGCACTTGAAGCAAGTGACGACACGCGGAGGATCTGGCCTTGGCTGCGCCACTGGAAACCTCTGCCCATGCATCTGAGCTGGGTTGGGTGGGCGGGGACCAAAGCCTGGAGAAGCTTGGGCATTTGGAGCCCTAGTGACAGCACTGTTTGGCACCCAGATGCGGCGCTTCTGCGGAGGGGTGGTCATGTTGGAGGAGGAACCACCCTCACGCGAGTGCTTGCGCGACTCTTCGAACGCCTTGCGCCCATTCTCCTCATTGAGCGCGGTGTTCACGAGCTCGACGAAGTCCTTGCACTTGATGTTTGTGAGAGCGTACTTCAGTTCCGGGTTAAAACCTCGGCGGAACCTTGCCATCTTCTTGGTCTCAGTAGACACCTCGTCTCCAGCATACCGAGCGAGGCGATTGAACTCGTTCTGGTAGCCGATGACGTCGAGCTTGCCCTGCTTCAGCGAGCAAAACTCTTCACGCATCCTCTCCATGAGACCATCGGGGATGTGGTACTTCAGGAAAGCCTCCTTGAAGCAACCCCAAGTGATAGGATAGCCAGCTCTCATGGCCTGGTAGTTCTCCCACCACGAGGTTGCCTGACCCTTCAGTAGGTAAGCAGCATAGTTGACCTTGTCCTCTTCCGCAACATGAGCAATCTCCAGGGCTCTTGCTACGTCACGGATCCAGTCATCAGCATCCAGCGGCTCGCGTGTTGCCACGAAAGCCTTGGGACCCACACTGAGGAAGTCCTTGATGGTGACCCTTGGAGCAGTCTGGTGGTGGTTGTTCTGGTGGTTCTGAACCTGGACCATCTGAGCCATGACCTGAGTCATCTGAGTCAAGAGCTCAGCGATCGGCGGTGGCTCAGGCGTGTTCCTTGTTGGAGGCATCCTGAATTGAAATTCATTTTAGCACAACAATAGGAAGGGATAAACTTTAGCAACCGAAAGAGAGATTATTCCGACGCATGAATAGATAACCAACAGGTACATCATGAGTTCAAATACATCAGAATATCCAACAGACCAATACATGGTTCGAAAACGAAAGGATAAACTAGACACAGCTAGTAATGGATACAACGGTACTCCCATGCTCATCACGCAGGACGGCGGTGAGTAGTACGACGAGAGATACGGTGAGGAGGAACCCCACGGAAGTAGGTATCACGACGATCCATGTAGATAGGAACTGCTCTGAGAGCAACTCTCGGTGTGGTGAAGTAGAAAGCGTCCTCTCCCTGTGCTCCATAGCGGGGAATCCCTGTGTAACCAGCTCCGAGGTCGAGAAGTGGGCCTCTGATCGGCTCGTAACCTCCAGCATCTGGCAACGGAAGACCAGCTGGCTGAACGACACGTGCGAAGCGCTCGTCTCCAACAAAGTCTGTGGTGTACGTCGCCAGACGAGTGAGAGCAAGGTGGAGCTGCTCCCTGACTGAGGCTAACTCCTGAGAAAGTGCGGAAGCAACGGCGTCACTGTGACTAGCGAACTGGGCAGTGGTCTGGAGCCTGGAGCTATCAGTCTCGTAGGTATCCATGTCGCGGTGGACAGTGAAGTGAACTCCCGCTGCCGTGATGTAACCACGGGGGATGTGACGAAAACTGGACTTATCAAACCCCCAGTAGTCAGCACGGAGGACGGTGAGACTCACGTACGCTGCCTGCTGCACGGCCATATCCACTGTGGACCCTACTGCCTCGTACTGGTGTGCAATGCTCCTGCCATCATCCGACAGAATGTAGACGATAGCCCGGTAGCAAGTCTGGTCAAACTCCCGCTGGTGCTCGTAGACCTGGTACTCTGGTGCCCAACGGAACCCCAGATAGGTAACCATGTCTCTCAGCAACTCCGGAAAACCTGCGGTGCTCTCACAGCGAGTCATGCGAACCACCTGCGGGTAGTAGCTGAGACCCATCTGCAGATGATTTGGAAGGTTTTGATTAGACTCCGGTAGATGAAAAAGGACGTGGAAAACAACAACAAGGTTCAACGGACGATAAGTTTGTTGAAAAGAATATGATATCGAAGCAACATCGGGAAAACGAGACCAAAAGTCCTGAGGTACTAAGGAGAACCCAAAACACGTGAAATCCTAACTTGAAAGTTTAGGTGAGAACAGAAAACAACGTTGCACTTCCTTACCAGAAAAGGGTGGGTGGGTGGGGAAAGAAGAAAAAATGGCAGAATTCCTACTCTCACGTTTCATTTTTCCTATATAGCTACAAAATAGTTTCTAGACTCAACTGCGACCAGTAAAAAGGGATCCTACAGGCAGACAGGCTCTGATACCATTTGTCGCACCCCGGTTTCTAGAGGATACTCATCGCACGAACTGGAAGTCAGGTGCTTGGATTATGGGGCATACCTGCTCCCACGTCCCAGCTTCCTGGTAGGCCTGCGCTTATGCGCGACAACACAAGCCCTGCTCCCACCGTCGAAGTAAACTATCCGCTAGGAACCTAAGGCACTACTGTCGACGTACTTCATATTCAAGCACGCACTGTACGTCAACAGCTTTGAACGAAATGATAGCACAAACTGTCTCTAAGACACAAAAGAATGAAATAAGTTTGCAAATAGCCTTCACTAAGGCAGAGATAGCAAAACACTCATCCAGAGGACACATGTCCCAACATATCATTCATTACATCAGCGGAAGCAATCAAATGGGTCTGAGTACAGACAAATCCAAGGCTTAAGAAGCAGGAGAAAATAACGAAAAACGAAGCCCATCCACGTAGGTCCTGGATCCTGCCCGGGGTCCAGCCAACTACTCGTCTGCAGTGTCGTCGAACTCCACAAAGTAGCCATCCTGGTGATCATCGTAGCCGTAGTCGTACTCTGCGTAAACCACAGCCCCAACGGGGTCAGTACATCCAAGTACTGGCAAGCAAGACTCACACTTCATCAAGGAGTTACCCGTCAACACAAGCATTGATGCTTGGGATCAACGGAAGGAGATAGGTATTACAAAAGCTGCAGCGGGCTGCTCTAACCAACTACAGAAAATGCTACTTATGTCCGGCTAATAGAAAAGATAAGATCGAGGAATTGTAACCAACTGAAAGATAACTTCAAACAAACCCATCCTGGATCTCGCCCCTTATCCGAAGAAGCAATCCGAGGATAACTCACGCGGTTGTATTAAGGTGAATCAAGTTATTGTGTGAATAACCTATTACTAGTCAAGTTACTAATCATTGGGTGAAGCATGATTGATCATTATGTTGAAGTTGTCCTGAGTACTTGTTAGCCAGTACTTTCACCAAGTAATCCATAACCGCGGAAAACACGGCTTCTCGAGAAGATTTATCCCTGCAGGGGTGCACCATAGTAACCGTACACGTAAGAATATCCCGCCAGATGGGAATCAAACCCACCAAGCGAGACACTCAACACAACCAACTATTCCTCGCATCAAGCCCAAAGCACCGCGTGCTGTGCGTGCGCGGCTAATCGAGCCCCCCGAAGAAAAGGAGGACCCTCATAGCACTGGAAGACCACGCCGCCCTAAATGCCGACTACAAAAGTTCCACCCTGGCCTCGGGTTCGTACCTGCATATGATGCAGCAAATGGAAAGCCCGAACTAGTACGGCGATTTGGACGAGATGCGAATCGAGTCAAGTTGAGGGGGGCGCCCATACTCGCTTCCCACATGCGGGTAGTGCGCTCATCATGGATCAGTAGACAAGACCCTTTTCCTATTAGGGTCGACACTAGCAGGCCTCAAAACCACAAAGGGCCTCCTTCCGGTGCCTTATCATCAAATTATTATTAACAGCAGCATTAACAGGATTGATTGATTATCATTCGAGCCCTCGGAACGGTAACAGATAATAATAGCACGATAATAAAAGAAGTAACCGACAACAGGCTCGAGCAAAAGCAACCCTAAGCATGCTAGATAAGAACAGGCACAAACAAAGGCTGTGGGTATGGAGGTGAGGCAATATCATTGGTTCAGGGAATCATGTGATGGGTTCGGAGAATAGCAACGATACATAGGGCTAGCAATAGTAGACAAAAGGATAGTATCGACAACAAGTGTGGAAGAGAACTCGATGATTCATGTGAGTGATAACTTGCCTGGAAGCTCAGTCTCGTACTGGGCTAGGTCCTGGGTAGTGGTGTCGTAAGGCTCGTCGGTACCAACGTCGTCGTCTAAGCGAGAAGAAGCAAAAAAACAACAACGAAGGAAGACGGCAATCAATACATGGCATAGGTGCGCAAACATTGGAATGATGCATGACATGTTTAATAGATGCACCAAAATAAACTAGTGGATATGATACACAAGTTTAAATGGATTCCATATGCAAAGATTGCATATGGCAAACCCATGCCTTAGAGTTGAATTAATTGTTCTAACACTAAGCATCAGGTGTTGGTGAGTTAGCATGATGCATGCATGATGAAGAACAATAAGAAAACAAGTTAATTGCAATTGGAATGATAGTTAACCATTTTTAGAAAACATTAATCAAGTTTGGAAATTATTGTTACTTAATGGTGTTAAACAAGTAGTGATTGTTTTCATCAAGTTAAAGGGTGCAAAACAAATAACAAAGTTGATATTTGAAAAGGTTATCAAATTTTAGTTGGATTACATGTTTCACATTTTGAAATTGGACTTTGGATTATTTAATTATGAATTAAACAATATTAAACAATTTTTAATTGAATTAAACAAGATTTAAATTGTTTAGGCAATTTAAATTATTCAAACCAGAAAACAAAATTTATATTTGGAAAGTACATGAAAAGTTGATTGGAAAACATATTTGGTTTGTGAAATTTGGAATTTTATGAACAAGTTATGAATTTTGCAAATTTAAGGGAATTTGACAAGAATTCAAATTTTGCACCAATTTAAAATATTCAAAACAGTAAACAAATTTTATATTTGGATAGAACATTTAATTTGGTATTGAAAACATATAAAAAATGTTGGATTTGGTTTTAGGATGATTTAGTTATGCAATTTACAAAATTTGGGGTAAATCTGCCATTTTTATGGATCTAGGGACTTAGAAATAAATTTTTCCAGGGGCTAGAAATAAGGGCCAGGGGCCTAGGTGTGATTTCCAACAAGTGGCTGTACCAAAACAAATGAAACAAAAAGTTTGGGTAATGTTGCAGGAGGGGGGACTCGAACCCCTCACCTCCTGCTTCCTGCATCTGGGGGCTAACCAGTGGGATGGCTAAACTTTGGTGCTAGGAAGGGGGCCTCGGGGTGGTTATTGTTCAGAACTGCTGTGCATCCAACTCGAAATAAATAGACAGAAAAGGGGTGGGGGTTTGGGGATTCGACCTCGAGACCTGCGGGTTAGATGGGAGCGCTCCAAACCAGAAGGGCTATCGCTGCGTTTGTTGATGGGATGGGGCGCTGGTTGGTTTTAATCTCTGCCAACGAGATGTTACTGAACCTGCAACGCACGATCCAACAGATCGTTACAGACAGGGACGAACAGAGGCACTCGAGTGATCTTCGTGGAAGAAATTGGTGACCGAATCACAAGAGAGACGAGAGGGGATGAGCGGGAATGGAAACAAGAGGGTACCGGCTTCGCGTGGGGGGTACTCGGGACGGCCGGAGGCGGACAGGTGCGGCGGCGAGGTGCTCCGGCGGCTATGGCCGTGGCACAGCAGAGGAGGGAGTTCTCCCTCGAGGCGGCCGCGGCTGGGGAAGATAGGAGGGGGAGAGGAGCGACTAGGGTTAGGGTTTGGCTCGGGAGGGGAGAGGGGGAGATATAGAGGAGGGGGAGGGCCATCGAGTGGTGGAGCGAGATGCTCCTGTCGCTGTCCATGGCGTCACCCTTCTGTACGGAGGTAGAAGAGGGGGTATCGGGCCAACCAGGTGGGCTGGGCCTTCTCCCCCACCTGGTTGAAACGTTTTGCTCTTTGTTTTTTTTTTTGTAATAAGAGATGTGCTGTTTTTTTTTTGTAGCCAATGCTTTTGGATGAAATAAATAGGTTTTAACTTAGATAAAAATTTGGAAAAATTTGGGTAAGCTTCTTAGGTGAAAAGAAACCATTTGGTATTTTTGGTTTTCAAAATTACAAATGTTTGATGGCTGTTTTGAAATTGAACCAAAATAGTTGAATTTTGCCATAGCAATTAATATTTAGAAAATAAGTTATTTTCAATAGGGTTTCCCCTATGGTTTAGAATGTTTTGAAGAATACCAAATTGTGATAACTTCAAGGATTCAAAGGATTGATGATTTGAGAACTGTTTTGAGTTTGGGAAAGACTTGGAAATAATTGATTAAATTGAGCAATTGATTTTTGCAACAACTTAAAAGGTGAATTATAATGAGTTGCTTGAAAACAAAAGAGGTTTTTAGTTTGCACTTCTTTATTGGAAAGGTTGTAACAGACAAGTGTGAAAACAGAAGTTGATAACAAGTTTAAATTTCATATGAAAACAATGCAAACAGAAATAAATATGAGGATGATGATATGATGCATTGCTTAAATAAAAACAACAAGTAAAACAACTAAGGGTTTTCATACTTGGATGTTACATCTTTCATAGATGCCTACTCTGGTTTTCATCAGATAGCTCTCAACCCTGCTGATCAAATAAAGACTGCTTTCATTATCCCGTACGGGGCTTATTGCTATCGTGTCATGTGCTTTGGGTTGCGGAATGCGGGTGCTACTTATCAGAGATGCATGCAGAAATGCTTGCATGATCAACTCGGCAAAAATGTGCAGGTGTACGTAGATGACATTGTCATGAAAACGAATAAAACACATACTCTGCTTAGTGACCTTGAGGAAACTTTTGCCAACTTGCGCAAATATAAGATGAAGCTGAACCCAAGTAAATGCACCTTTGGCGTCCCGGCTGGCAAGCTACTCGGCTTCTTGGTATCCAGTCGGGGCATTGAGGCCAATCCTTCAAAGATAAAAGCTATTGAGAGCATGTCTTTGCCGAGATCCCTGAAGGATGTGTAAAAATTCACTGGTTGGTTGGCATCTCTGAGTCGTTTCTTGGGCAGAATGGGCGAGAAGGCCCTGCCTTTGTACCAGTTGATGAAGAAAAGCGACAAGTTCGTCTGGACACTGCAATCTGATGTGGCATTCAATGAGCTGAAAGCAATGATGGGTAGCGCTCCCATCTTGGCTAGTCCGCTACCCAAGGAGCCAATGCTGCTATATATTGCTGCTACCAATCGTGTAGTCAGTGTGGTGATTGTGGTGGAGCGAGAAGAGGAAGGCAAGAGTGTGCAGCGGCCAGTGTATTACCTCAGTGAGGTGCTGTCCAGCTCCAAACAGAACTACCCGCACTACCAGAAGATGACTTACGGCGTGTACCTGGGCGCCAAGAAGCTAAAGCACTACTTCCAAGAGCATCCTATCACTGTGGTGAGCTCCGCTCCCATCTCGGATATCATGGGCAACAAGGAAGTAAGTGGCAGAGTAGCCAAGTGGGCAATCGAGCTGGCCGCATACGCTCCCGCGTATGCGAGAAGAGAAGCCATCAAGTCTCAGGTTCTGGCGGAATTTCTTGTGGATTGGGCTGAGGTGCAGCATGAGCCTCCTACTCCGGTATCCAACTACTGGAAGATGCATTTCGATGGCTCCAAAGTGAAGGAAGGCCTTGGCGCTGGCGTAGTGCTTACGTCACCCAAGCGAGATCAACTCAAGTACGTGCTGCAGATCCACTTCAAGGCATCCAACAACGTAGCAGAGTACGAGGCCGTGGTGCATGGCTTGAAGGTAGCGAAGGAAGTTGGTGTGCAGCGCATCATATGCTATGGCGACTCGGATCTGGTTGTGCAGCAAGTTTCTGGTACTTGGGATGCTCTGGATGCCAACATGGCATCATACCGCTTCCTGGTGCAAACCATGACGGGATTCTTTGAAGGCTGTGAGTTCCAACACATCCACCGAGCAGAGAACGAGGCAGCTGATGAGCTGTCCAAGTTGGGGTCTTCTCGGCAATACATCCCGACTGGGGTTGCCTTGGAGCATTTGAGGAAGCCATCCATCAAGCCATACCCCAACTCGGAGTCCATTTTCGTTCCTTCTCTGCCTAGTGAAGAAGCAGTTCCAATGGAGATTGACTGGGAAGGTGCAAAAGAGGACCCGGGGACTGCAGTCTCCATCCCGGGGACTGGTGCCTGCAACCCCGGGACTGCCCCTCCCTACTCGGGGACTGCCCCTCCTTACTCGGGGACTGCCCCTCTCAACTCGGGGCCTGTCGCATTCCTTGAAGAAGTCCTTGCAAACCGTTCGGGGCTGCAGAGAGTCAACCCCAACTTAGAGAAAGATGCAGTGGTGGCTGTTCCGATGGAAGTGGACGAACCAGCGTTTCCCACACGAGAAACGCCGAGTTGGGCCATGCCCATATTATCCTTCCTAAAGAACGGCACCCTCCCAGATGATGAGGTTACCGCAAGGCAAATTCAGATAAGATCCAAGGGCTACACCATCTTTAGAGAAGTGCTGCATAAAAGAAGTCCCACTGGCGTGTTGCAACGTTGTGTGGAGCCAGAAGAAGGAGAAGAAATTCTGGTGGAAATACATCAAGGAGAATGCGGGCATCACGCCTCTTCTCGGGCTCTAGTCAAGAAGGCTTTTCGGCATGGTTTCTTCTGGCTCACTGCTTTGAAGCAAGCCGAAGATATTGTGAGGAAGTGAAACGGCTGCCAGAGATTTGCAAGTAAGATCCACATGCCTGCTTCCGAGTTGAAGACCATTCCCATTACTTGGCCATTTGCTGTTTGGTGTTTGGATATGGTTGGTCCCTTCATGCCGGCTAGAGGCAACATGACTCACATCTTAGTCATGGTTGATAAATTCACCAAGTGGATCGAAGTGAAGCCTATTCGGAAGTGTGATGGAGCCACAGCTGTGAATTTCCTGAAGGATATGATCCTGAGATACGGCTATCCGCATAGCATCATCACGGATAATGGCACAAATTTTGTTGAGGGTGCCATGGTGAGATTCTACAGAGATAAGCACATCCGGCTAAATGTCGCATCCGTGGCGCATCCCGCCTCCAATGGGCAGGTGGAAACAGCAAATGGCATGGTACTGGCAGGCATAAAGCCAAGGCTGATTGAGCCGTTGCTGAAAACACCGGGGTGTTGGCTAGACGAGTTGCCAGCGGTGTTGTGGAGTCTAAGGACTACCCCTAACCGGTCAACCGGCTACACACCATTCTTCTTGGTTTATGGGGCTGAGGCCATGTTGCCAATTGACCTAGAGCATGACTCCCCCGAGTAACCCTCTACACTGAGGCGGAGGCGAGAGAAGCTCGAGAAGATGACGTTGACCTGCTAGAAGAAGCAAGAGAGCTTACTCTGTCACGTTCAGCTGTTTACCAGCAAACTTGAGGCGTTATCATAGACGGAAAGTGAACCCAAGGGTTTTCCGAGAAGGAGACATGGTGCTTAGGTTCGTGCAGCGCACAGCCGGGATGCACAAGCTATCTCCTCCATGGGAAGGGACATTCATTGTGAGCAAGGCTCTACACAATGATGCCTATTACCTTGTTGACGCACAGCCATCCCAGAAGAACAGGCCGGATAAAGCTGGAGAGGAATCCAAACGCCCCTGGAATGTAGTTCTACTCCGTCGCTTTCATTCGTGAGCAACAATGTGTATGTGCTCTCTTATCCGAGTTAAACATCTACTATGCAATCTGAAATTGAACTCGGGGACTGCCCTCGTCCAGACTGTTCCTTGTGTTTACTCTGCTTTATTTTTTCTACTCGGTTGAAACACTTAGAATTTCAAAAGCATGAAAAGTAGTGTGTTTAAACTCACAGGACACTCTGCGACTCTACTGCTGTCCGCAACCCGGCTTCATGGCAAGCCAGAGAACAAGCCAACGAGTCAATGAACACATGAAAAATTGCAAAGGAAAGGAAGCGTGTGGCAACCGAGTGGAGTGTTCTTTGCTACTTGTCTGTTAACTTTTTCCGGCTAAGTGGTGGGTAGCGTTACTATGACTGTTTATAAGTGGCTAAGTATTTGAAGCTCCAACTTTGAACTCTTGTGACTCGAATACCAAAAAAGCAACAAGTTGCGGGTAAGAGCTGGGATAAAAAGGAAGAGTGGATGAAAAATGCAACTCGGGGACTCGCATGATAACGCACCCGGCATCGAGCCAAAGTTGCTCAAATTGCTAAGTATAAAGTATCGAAACGGAATAAAAACTGAGTAGCAACGGGAAATATAATTGTTTAATACATATGCACCCGGCATCCCGGGGATCTGATAAGAGTTTGCAACATAAGTGTTTCAGGAGTAAACTAGTTGGAAGTAGCAGTGTTCTCCAAGTTGGCGTTGGCGGCGTCCGCTTCAGGGTTGGCAGTAGCTTGCTCAGAGGTGGCAGTGGCCACCGAGATGGGGTCGGTAGCCGAAGTGGAGGAAGTAGACTGAGTGCGGGGAAGCGTCGTGTCGTCGAGCGCCGCGCCAGAAGACGAGCCCAGCTCGGGAGCCGCACCCTGGGTCACCATCTCGGGGGTGATGGTGGCAACCTGGCTCTCGGTTTCCTCGTCGCTACCCGCGCCAGCCTTGCCCTTCCCCTTCTCGGCACCTGTGTTCTCAAAGCAAGCCAAGTCATCCGATTCGGTGTCCTCATCGTCGTCTTCGTCTTTGTCCTCACCCTCGCTTTCCGCCTCAGTGTCAGGCTCGGTGGGACCGTCGAGGAAGATGGCAGTATCCGCGTAGGAGGCGATCTCGTACGCGACCGCCTTGCAGCGAACCACGCAGTCGGAATCGGACTCCCACTTTGAATCCCGGCGCAGCTCAAGGATGGTGTCGAGATTTAAATTCTCATACCAGCTGCATATGAAGAGGAGTAGCAGATCGGCGCCTGCCCGAGCTGCGAACGCACGCCATTTCTTCAACTCGGCCTTGGCACCATTAAGCTTCTCGGCGAGCGCGCGGACGGTCGCTGGTGTAGAGTCTTGAGGCCAGAACAGAGTGTGCAGCTTGAAGGCTGTGGACACCAAGTCGGTGCCCAAGCCCCTGAGATGCTGGAGCTGTGACTGCATGTTCATAAGATTGTTTTCAATTGAAGACTTGGTGTCTGTAGGCAGTCCCTTGTCTGCTCGAATCTTTTGCGCCTTTGTCAGGGCAGGTGTGCAAGCCGAGCAGAGGCCAGGGAAGATTTCTGAAAATGCTATCAGAAAGGATCAGAAAAGGAGGCAGAGAAGAGATGCGAATCAAGCCAAACATAAGAAGAAGGAAACAGGCAGGTGCAGAGAAGCGAGAACTCACCGTTAAGCTCGCAGAGTAGCGCTTCCAGCTTCCTCCTCCAAGCATCTTCATCCGCAACATGTTTCTCTTCAACCTTCCGAAACTCGGACAGCTGGTTCATGAGGTCCACATTGCTCTTCTTCAACACCTCATTTTCCAACTCGAGGGCCCTCTCCTTGGCCTTGGCCGCTGCCTTAATTTTGTCCTTCTCGGCGGCCTGGTCTATGGCATCCTGAAGGGCAGCCCTCAACTGGACTTGGAGCGGTTCCAACTCGGTGACATGTTTGTCCTTGAGCTCTGCTTCTAGGCTCTCCAGCTGCTGCTTCACCTCTGCGGGCTTTAGGCAATCAAGATGCTCCTCACGGAACTTCTTGTACTCTTCTGCGGAAAGAAACAACACAGTGAGCAGAGTAACCACGAAAGAGGAGTAAAAGAAGCGAGAAGACGGCAACTCACCTTCCATCTCCTTAATCTTGCTTTCAGCAGAAGCAACGAAGACATGGCAGGGTTTGTGCTCCTCGGCCATCGCCTGGAATTTGCCTGCGGAGTAGAAAGAGTTAGAGCAAAGAGCAAATACGGGCGTAAACACGAAACGCATTAACCGAATAGCTAGAAGCTTACTCTCGAGCTCTGAAAGTTGGAGGGCACGATCCACGGCCGCTTGCTCCGTCTCAGCATCAGTCTTGCGTTCTGCCTCCAGGGCCTCAAGGCGCCTCTTGGCGATGGCGTGATTCCAGAGCAGCCGCCGGTAAAGGGTTGTCCTCTTCAAGAGGCTATTCTGAGAAGAAGAAAGAAAATGAGTTAGACAGTGTTTTGGAGATTTGGCCCGAGAAGACGACAACTCGGTTGAGTACCCGTCTACTCGGCCCGAATCTCGTGGACTGGGTAGCGGATAAGGAGAAAATGAAGGACAGAAGGGAATAAAAGTACAGAAGAGAAGAAAGGTTGCAACTCGGAACAAGCAAACGGCACTTACAGCGTAGGTCTATTCGAGGTCCTCGGCAGCTTTGCGGTGGACATACGTCTTCGCGGCCAGCGTGCTGGTGGTGGACGAAATGGTCATGGGATTGTAGCCCATGTCCGCTTTGTTCCAATCAGTGCGCCAGTGGTCCAGCGGGCCCAAGGCCAGGCCATTCCAGGTCTTGTTGCCAAGGATCTCGCTATTCCACTCAGTTTCGATGAAGCCTACCCGGTCGATCATCTGCTCGAGCCCCTCAGACACCACCTCAGTCTCTTGGACCTCGCGCGAGTAGATCTGTAACACCCTGTTTTTACGTCCTTAATTTTTTTTTCTAAAACAAAGGATGTTGCGACAAATAAATAAAATAAATATTTTATTCGGAGTTAACATTTTTTTTCCCGGGCGTATTAGAATTAATTTGATTTCTGAAACAAGGGTATGAGTTTGCATTTTCATTTGAATTGGATTTGCCATGTTATTTTATATTTAGTTCTTTTTAAATTTTTCATTGAGTATTGGCCTATAGATATACGCATACACACATGTATTAATTGGTTTAGCCATGCATGGCACATGCACGTACACAACCTTGGTGTGGTTCTTGTTGGTAACTAGGACAACATGAACCATGCATCGATCCATCCTTTCCTGTTTCCATTTCTCTTTCTTTTCTTGGCATGTACGTGCTGCACACAATCCATCTTTCTCTCTCTCTTGTTCTTTTCTGTAGTAACGATCGAACCAACTATCCCACCAAAGCCCAACGGAGACAGATATCAGGCCAATCCGAGCGAGCCCTGCTTGTTCTAGCACACCTACGCTGCCCATCACGCAGGCACAACGAAGCGCCACACTTCTCTCCTTCTTCCCGCACGTTCCCAGGCAGGCAATAGAAACGGTAGCTTTAACTCATACAGGAAACGGCACAGCATTGAAACTCCAATTGATCCGTGGCACTAAAGCGGTGATTTATCTGCCCTTTATAAAGCAAGCAGGACGTCCGTAGCACATTTCTTTTCTCTCGCTGCAACCAGAGCCTCTCACCCGATCCAATCTCACCCAGAGCTCTCACAGACGCCGCTTGCTTTCCCAGCGACTCTGACCACCGGAGGCCGCGCCGCTGCGCCAGGAGGACCGCGAAGAGAAGGAGGTTCCATTCCCGAAACCAGAAGTTTGATTCGTTCATCACCGACGCCGCAGTCTGCGCGTCCATTTGTCCAGTTCATCGACTTCCCGCGACTACTACATCGAGCTCGGTGAGAATCCGAGAATTTCCTTGCACCACCATGTTAGACTCACTAGTATCTACCTCCTAGACATGGTTTCTGGTCGTAGGTTTCAGTTTGACCGCGCGGCCGTATGAACCGGATGCCACCGATGGCATTCGCGTGTTAGCCTACCTTCCACACCTCAGAATGATGCCAACCTTTTACAGAAGATGTGCCAAATCTGAATAGGAATCTAGCGGTGTTATTTATTCTTCGAATATCTATTGTAGTTTATGAAAATTATTTTAAAGCATGTATGCACACCATCCATATGAGCATGTAGTGTTGTTTCCGTTATTTGTATATGCCTAGTGTACTGTTATCATGTGTTCTAATATGAAGGTGTGTGTAATTTAGTCACATCATGATTATTCTTACAAACGTCATGCTTAGCCGTATAGATGTTTTTGGTAGAATTATATAAGGTGTTATCTATGTAGTTTAGCTACTATTAATTAGTTTGTTTATTGTAAGAATAGACTTTCATGCTGTTCGTACACTTCATTTAGTATTTCCATGATGCTAAGCTAGAGTAAGTAATATTTATTTGGTTGTTGCATAGTTGTGTAGTTTAGATCTTTGTGTATTTGCTTACTTAAAAATGCTAAGAAAAGCCATGTATAGCTATTGATTGAATTAGTATAATGTATGCATAGTTTCTATATATCATTAGCTACTGTTTTTGAATAGTTTCATCACTACTAGCTGAACCATTCATGTGGTTTTCATTTTTTATTCGGTGTTTATCATGCTAGAACAACAGTAGTATTTATCTTAGCGCATGATGATTTCCTTCTTGCTAAATGTTTAGTTGGAGTCTAATTGCTTGTGTTGTTCATCTTTACTAGATGTTTAGCATGATGACTTGTTGTTGTTCATGTGGTCTTATTTAGTTAATGTTGTGTTAATATTTCTAGAGTGGTCGTTATGACATGTTTACAATGTTACTAGATGTAGCTTATTGTTTCTATAGAGGTATGTTTAGCTAATATGAGAATTGTTCGTGCATTGCATAATATTACTATTCCACTATATATGGACTACATATTTTATAAAATACCTTGTTAGTCAAAATGAATGGATTACCCGACCTTAGTTAACCCCATTCCCAATCAAGCCATTTTAGTTATTATTTCCTCTCCCTCTATGTCGAACGGCCAACACCCTCTCTATTTAAATTTTATTCGTATTTCTTTGGAGTTGGTATTTATTTCTGTTTCACCGTTTTGACGAGTAGGGAGTGACGGGTTTGAGGAGAACGAGATCTACGAAGAAGAACAACACGAGGACAACGAAGGCATGCCCCCCCTCTCATGTTTTATCCTATGTTTTACAAAGGGGTGTTATTTTGTTGTTTTAAAAAACTATGCATGCTATTTTACTCAAATTACTAGCGTGTCGATTGACACACTAGCCCGATTCGTTGTCGCCTTATACTTGATACCATGAGTAGAAATTATATAATCATCCTATTAGAGTAGAAATGCTTAGCCGTGCTCAATAATAAGTAGGATACTTTTATCTTGCCTCTTCAGAGGAATTGATTGACCCTCGGGTCACTTTGAACTTGTTGAGCTCATTGAGCTAGGCCGATGAGCCATTGTTTCTTCCTCTACTCTCTCTTCTACTCTGGGTGAAACTTACCATCTAAACATGGCGCGGGCGACAGCTGAATCAGAATATTGACGGAGCGATTGGCTACCCTTCACCAGCTGGAGGGAGTAATCCGTCGTCCGTGCCGCATAAGGGCCTAATAAGTCTTGGATTTGAAGATTGTGACCACCGTACAACCACATGCTATATGGGCACTGGCTTGGTCAAGTCGGTTAGTCAGCCTTAGGTGTCGATGTCGCCGTACCGCAGATGAGGTGTCTACCTACGGGAGAACCTTCGGCACAGATGGGGGGAACGGTTTGGGGACATACTCTCAGTACCGGGCCAGACCCGGTGGGCATGTCACATCTTTGGGGGATCTAGCTAAAAGACCTCGTCACAAGATTCCGATTGCTATACTAGCGACGGCTGGTTGCAACAAGGAAGATTGTGACATGTGGGTAAAGTGTACTACCTCTGCAGAGTAAAACTATTCGAATAGCCGTTTTGTCCACGGTCATGGGCGACACATGAATCCTTCTTGACATACGGGAACCTGTTTTGCTACTTCCCTCTACCCCTATCCTGGAATTCTATTGATATTGTGAGGTGTCGATGACACTCACTTTGATGAGAAAAACCCCACTGAATACAAAACATGTTTTTCATCTAAAAACCACTTTTAACAAATATATTATGGCCTTGTGAAATAAAATTGGCTTTTATGCAAAAGAACCATACAGCCTTCCTTTGAAGCCACATGTAGATATTATAGGTCTTGCATAGAGGGGGCACGCTGAGTACATTATGTTAATGTACTCATTGCATTGCTTTGTTTATCGTTCAGAGAACTACTACGAAGGAGACGACTACGACTACTACGACGACGCTGAAGAGTGAGGCCTCGTGGACTACATCGACTGCCTGTGGCTGAGATGGAGTAACATCGCATTTTTATATTCCGCTGAGATTTCTGATTGTAATAAAATGTCACAAGACATTATACTATGTGGTTATTGCTATTCAAACATTGTAATAATTTTACTTTTGGACGTTCTGCAATGGTATTCATTTCGCTGTGTTGTCAACATTGATCTTGGGATTGGCATGAGAACACATGGGGTCTGGAAGTTTAGTTCCGGTCCTCACAAGATCGAAAGGGCTTTATTCTTACTCGGCAACTTGGAGTCCACCGCCGTGGCCTGCTTGCCCTTCGTGAGGGCGAGCCGCTGCTCGGTCTTGTTCAGATTGATGCCATACCGCTTGCCCATCTGCACCATGTAGGGCAGGTAGCTAGGCGATTCCTGAGCGCTCGATCCCGCGCCCGCGGCAGCAGAACTACCAGAAGCGCCAATGGTAAGCTGCCCAGTCTTCGCGGCAGGCTTCACGGGTAGTTTCGATGGCGGCATCTTGGCAGCATCCAGCGCAGCAGTGCACGACGGATTCTTGCGAACTGGGGCATCAGGCTGGATGGCCTGCTTACCGGCGGCATCCGCCTTCTTAGTGATCTGCTTGGCTGGAGGGCTCGGTGCAGTCTTGGTCGTCTTCGGTGGTCGTGGAGGGCTTGGTGCAGTGGGTGGAGCAGCCTGCTGGGTAGGCGGCACAGGGGGCTGGCTACCCTGCGCAGCGTCCGGCTGCGCTTGGCTCTGCAGGTCGTGCTCCACCACAGTCGCCTCTACCCGCTGCTCGGCAGCGGGATCTGATCGTACATCTCCTTGTTCTTCTACCCGCGGCTGGGCCGCGGGGTTATCTTCAACAGCAGCTTCAGTTTCCGGCTGCTTCAGGTTCTCTTCCTGCCGCTCAAGGGCGGCGTGGTCTTGGTACTCGGCATCTTGTTCGGTATTCTCCCTAGCTGAGGCAGCTGGGGGAGAAGAGGGGGTCTCACCTTGAGCAGCACCCTGCGCACTTGGTTCTGCGCGGGCCTGCTGCCCCTGGTCCATGTCTTGGACACCAGCGCCCGTGTCCTTGGCGTTGGTGCCTTCTTCGTCTTCCTTCACGGGAGAGGGCGCACGCGTCCTACCCCATGCTGCGGGCTCATCCTCGTCCTCATCAAGATCAATGAGCGATTCGAGGTCAATAGCTGATCTTTTCTTGGAGGTGGCGGGAGCCGCAGCAGCATCGGCGTTCAAAGGATCGCTGAAGAGAAAAAGAAGTTCAGAAAAGAAGGAGGGGAAGAAGAACACCAAGAAGCAATAACAAGATGTAAATTAGAGGGAAACTACTTACCCTTTGCGGGAAGGGAGTGGCCGTCTGGTGGAAACCTTCTTCACCTTCTCGGGCTTCTTGGCCTTCTTGGCAGCAGGCTCTTGGGCACCGCTATCCGCCCTCTTCCGTGTGGAAGGAGCAGCTACCGCAACCGGATCGACATCGAGGACGTCCTCGTCTTCCTCATAAGCATCGTTGTCGTCTGCAGAGTAGAGGAGAAGAAGGAGTTGAGAAGCGGAAAGGAAAATTGGATTGCGCTACTCGCAACTGGAGAAGCGAGCTCAGTCACCTTCTTCATCGTCCTCAGACCAATCCCGAATAGACGCATCAACGTGGTGCTTACCCTGCTGATCGGTGCGAGGGACACAGAGGGTAGCCTGGGTGTCATAGGCGGTCTCGTCGTCTTCTTTCCGGTCTGGATCCCAATTGGCCTCCAGGCGCTCCTCGTTTTCAGCAAGCTGGCGAGCAATGTGCTGGAAGTACAAGCAGGCAATGCAAATCAGTTGAGCAATACGAAGAATCCTACCCGGTACGGAATGCAAACATAAAGCATATCTGGATAGGGATCTCTACTCGACACGACGTGCAAACACAAAGCACATAAAGCCTAGGAGATACTAGTAAGTGTTCTACTCGGCATGGCGTGCAAACACAAAGCACATAAAGCCTAGGAGATGCTAGTAAGTGTTCTACTCGGCGCAGCGTGCAAAGACTAAGCATACTAAGCTGGAAGGCCACCTACTCGGTATCATGATGCAGAGATAAAGCATAAAGTGCTAACCTGTCCGATTGGCTTCTCGCGGCTATACGGCACGAAGCCGTATTGCCAGTGGTCGGTGAGGCCGGTGCTCATGATGGAGCGCGCCCAGACGGCCACCTCCGCGTTCCTCAGCTCGAATGTGGTTGTCCTTGTACAGTCTCTGTTGCCTCCCATGTAGCACATGAGGTACACACGGCGCTGTAGCGGGAGCACTCGCCGAGAAATCCAGCAGGCGATGGGATCGTCGCTTTTGAGCCCCAACTCCTTCAGCTCGGCGAGGCGCTTGTTGATCTCGGAGATATCGCCTTGCAGCGGTGGCTTGTATCCCCAATTCTGCTGAGTGGGCGCCATGTTCGTCCACTTGGGAAGCTTAATTCGGTCCACGATTGGCGCTCCTTCTTCATCAGGAACATTCTTCACGTAGAAGAAGGACCGCTGCCACTTGCGCACCGAGTCGAGCCCCTTGATGCGCGGATGAGGGGTGGAGCCGCGCTGCAACATCATCGCGCTTCCGGTCTTGGTCATGCTGCGGGCGCTCTCCGTGCTTCCCGGCTTGGGCACGCTCTGTTTCCGGAAGAAGAAGTAGCGCGCCCAGGTGTGCACCGTGGGGCGCAGACCCAGGAACGCCTCGCACACCACGGCGTGGTATGCGAGCATCACCACGGCGTTGGGAGGCAGGTGGTGCGGCTGGAGCCCGAAGTGGTCGAGGAAGGATTTGAAGAAATCATAGACAGGCAGCCCGAATCCTCGCTTGAAATGAGCGAGGAAGACGACGAACTCGTCCGTTTCCGGTGTAGGAATGAGCTCGCCGTCCGGTTGCCGGCAGCGCACGCCGGGAGGAACGCGACGGGTGTTTACCAGCCACTGGCAATCCTCCAGCGTAACCTCGGATCCAGCCCATCCGACGCGGGCGTCATCGTCGCGCGCCATCGAGAAGAGAGATTTGGTGGAGATTCGTGGAAACTTGGTGGAAATTCCTAGCCTTCCGGCGTCGCAGGGAGCAGTGGCGCGGAGAGATGCGTGGCGGCGGAGCGCTCTGTGGCTGCAGAGAGGCGGAGAGGCAGGAAGTGAATGAGACCAGGAAGGGGAAGGAGGAGTTACCGGGGGGGGGGGTATTTATCCCTCCCCTCGGGGTGCCGTTACAGGCGGAGTTAGTGGGATCAGTTATGCACGGAGATCGTGCAACGTGGGGTGTGGGCCGGTTAGAAACGCACACAGCACAGGTGGCGCGCGTAACGGCCGCAATTGATCCCACGTCGAGATCGTGGGTAATAACTGCACTTGATGGGACCTAACGGGCCGGTGGGCCTAGGTCTCGATGATGGGCACGTGGCCTGTCATATCCCGGGCACCGAGGCGTCGGGGGTGCGAGAACGTGACACGTGCCCAGTTGCAGTGCGGAAAGGTGGATTTGCTCTGCCACGCCGAGATTCTGTTCAAAATTTCACAAAGTCATTTTACTCGGCGACAGAGAAGAGAATTGGTCCTATTCGGAAGAGGAGAGACTCGAGCCAGAATTGAGGGCTACTCGGAGGTTTTACTCAGCATCATAAGGTTCGAAGACAAGATTGGCTTTTAAGCTGGCAGGGCCCAGTGAACAAGTTCGCAGGACTCTACCAGCTTCGGGGACTAATGTCGGGGGGTTACCCCCGAGTAGGATAAAGGCAAGTGCTAAAGGCAAGATCAGAAGAGACGTTTGGCAGAGTAGCTGGCTACCCGGTACTCACTACCCGGTCGACTGCTATTCGGCCGTACACACTGATGGCCAAGAGAAAGAATCAAGGAAGTTATTCTCCTCCGAGTAGAGGAAGTGGTCCGAGTAGAAATGGCGGTTTCCTACTCGGGCCAGAAGTCAAAGGAGCCGTTCTGACACAGTATCCCGCGTATCCTGGGTCCGTACTGGAGCACTGTTCATCTGCAGAGCGCGTGCTTATCCGCGCCAGGGTGTCAGCAGGGCGTCGCAGGTTAGGGGGGCCTACCCTGTGATGGTGGCAGTGATAACAGATCAGCTTCTTGGTTTTGCACAACGACTTTTCACACCAGACAAACCAAGAAGCCAAAGGTGTCAGCGGGAAGCTGGAAGTGTGCAGTGTGCACACTATGTCGACATATGTTTGTACTTTTCCCTATTGGCTGTATCCGGCTGGGCACCAATATATAAGGTGCCCTGCCCCCTCCTGCGCGAGGGATCCAGAACCGGTTCACATTCTAGACCTAGATCTTCATCTAGAGAGAAGGGTGGCTACTCGGCGGTAGGCCAAACTTGTACTGTGTATCGCCCAAACTTGTACTGTGGCTACTCGGTGAGATACAAATATAAAGAGAGAAAGGCAGGAGTAGGGGTTTTACCTCCACACGAGGGCCCTGAACCTGGGTAGATCTTGTTGTTTGCAGTGCTAGAGTCACCCCACACGCGGCTACTCGCTGCGTGATCCCTCCCCGAGCACCTCCAGCGTTCATCGTTCCCACATGTTTAGCCATCCTATGGCATCTGTCGTGACACCACCACGACAACCTATGTTACTCCCATTGTGGCTAGTCTCACCACGACTCCCCGAAGGCGCCGAGCCTCCATCCACAGGATGCGCCACGTGGGGGCGTCGCCGCGCTGGAGCTCGCCGGGGAGAGAGGACCGCAGCCTCAAGGAAAGCTGCCAGAGTTGGAAGAGCCGGTGGTGAGCTCAGACGCTCCACCTCTAGGCGCTCCGCCTCCTCAGCGTCTTCCTCGACAGCAACATCGGCCCACCTCCTCCCCAGTAACGCCTCCGGAGATCCCGCACCGGCGGGGGCAGCCGCCACCCTGCGGCCAGCCATCACTCAAGCCGCTGCCGCGAGCCGAGGACAGGCCACCGGGCTGTCACATGGCGGAGCGCGTAGCAGCCACTGCCTGAGCTCCGGTCGCCAAAGCCATCGCCAAGCAGGCGTGTTTCCTCAATTCACGCACGCATGAAGGCGAGAGCTGCGAGGATGACATCGATCTGCCGGGGCTAGTTTTATTTTATTGTATGTTACTCCCTCCGCTCCCAATTAAGTGTAGCAGGTTATACAATCATTTGTACTAGGGAGTACATGTTCAGCTTATTTTTCACGGCACTTAATACTGATCGGGGGAGTATTTATTTGATTTTAAACTATTTAATACGTATTGGAAATTTTGATTGACATCATTAAACTAGTATTTAGTTTGAAAAAGAGAGAAACAAAGAAAAGAAAAAAGACCGCCGGAGCGATTTGGTATCGATTATTCTCCGCTAGAATCACGATTAGACGGAATGGACAGCCGCTCGACCAATGCCGCTGCTTGTTTTCCAAGATGGAACGCAACGAACCCCGCTCACTCCACTAATCGACAGAACTTAACATCAGGCATTCCGCATTTTATCTTCCAAAATAGCGATTCTGTGTCTTGCTCGTCATTTTTAGAGAGCAGCGTAAGTTGCCTGGAAGACGATGAAGCGCGCGGGCAACAGTGCCGTGTGACGACGCAGGAAAGAAAATGGCGGCGGTCCACGGGCACGTGCGCTCGTCGCTGTCCGGCTGACGTCGCCGCCTTTCCGGTCCGTCGCTTTGTGGCTGCTAGTGCTACTGCTGCAATGGCACGACAGCTTGCATATACGCCATGCATGTACAACACGTGCAGCTTTGACTGACTGCACTGCACCACCCAGGAAAGCGTGACATGGGAGAAAGGAGAAAGAGAGTGTACCGTCGGGTTAGCCGTGATCAATCTCTGGGTAAAGAAAATGAATTGTCATAAATTACTAGGTAGATTCAGTTAGTAGATTTTTCCTGCGAAAATAAACAGTTATAGTAGATTCAAAGAGCGTAAGCGAAAAATAATGGTGGGTTTGGTTCACTTTGCTTGGTTGGCATCTGGTGGCTGCAAGAGATGTCTTCCGGCCATTCATGCACCGGCCTGCGCTTCGTTTGCTCTACTTACAATCATACACGTTACTAACGATTTACTTGTAGTTGTAGTAACCACGTAGTGCTACAGAGAGATACACGAAGGTTACATTACAAGCCTACGAGGAAGTAAGGGAAAAAATTGATACTAGCAAAATAAGGTGAAAGACGGGCAGAGCTGTAGCAAACTTATAACTGCACCCCAGTCTATGCATTCATAAAGGTTTGACTGTCCCTTTTGTACGTACAAGGCCGAAACCCATTCGAGCGATGAATCTATAGATGGGCCAGTCCAGTCCATGGTGGCAACTAAATAGGCTTCAAGTGTGACTTCAGGTTTTCCCCAACATTTGGCGCTTTACAAGCACTCTCCTTCCATTTAAAAAAAATACAAGCACTCTCCTTTCTAAAAAAAATAATCTACTCCTTTGAATTGATGATTTTTTTTTTTTTGCAGCCCATGCACGACTTACAACATTCCGCGAAGATACGTCCACAAATATATGTGAATTGTTGCATTTCGCAGTTTATATTGGTAAGATTTTTTACACCTATATAAGCATTTTTTTCGGCAGTGCCAATATAAGCATTTTCTATCAATCAGAAAATGTGTATAATAGATGAGGCTGAAAGAACACCGACAACAAAACACCTTGACAAAAAATAAGTGTTTCTCCTCGTCTCTTGTGGGAAAAAAATTGTCCTAACAAGCAAGTCTACACAAGTCAAATTAACCTCAAAGATTCTTGAAGATTTAGTAGTGGCCAGGAAAACACCCGTCGCTAGGCAGGCTATCGAAAATCACATAGTCGCTGAAATGCTATGAAGAAGGCCAAATCGCACAAAAAAATCGGTCCACAGTCCAGACTACCATAACACGAAACAAACTCACATGACTAGTGTGCCGCCACCACCTTTATGTGTTCTTGGTGGCGGCAACCAGTGATTTAGGAAATGACGTACAAAAGAAAGGTGTCGTAGTCTCTATCATTTTATTTGTTTGGTTTCAGTTAACAATACGATCGGGGTGACAAAACACTTATATTTGTCGAGGTAGCTGGTTAATCCCCGAGGAAAGTGTTTCCATGTACTATTATTTATCAGTAATCGGTGAAAAGGTGTCATGGAAAGTAATAGCGCGTTGTTTTGGCTAGCTACATCGAAGAAGAAGAAGTGGAGGGTAGAATCTTGGTTATGTGGATGCTCACCGTGCAGCTAGGCTTCTCTATACTCTCTCATTTTCAGAATAGATAATGTTTTAATTTGTGCACAACCTTCAGCAAGCAATTTTGGTTGTTTACCTTCATAGGAATATCTAAATAAAACATTACAAAAAATGGATATCAGGGAACTATATTTGTGCAAATCTAAATGGTACTATTCTATCTTTTCTTAAGAAATTTCTATTAAATGGTGCTCTAAGATAGAGAAATGTGTCGAGAGTGATTGTCTCCCGGCTTTTTAAATGTGTTTTTAAAGATGTCAAGAAAATTCAGACAAAAAAATTCTCATGTGTATCTCAACGTTCTATTGGCTCAAAAAGTCGTTTCACCGAAAACTATATTTTTTGTCATGTTAAAAAGACAAAAAAAAATTGTTGCCAAAAAGGCTTTTCATGCAGACTATTTTTGTCCTTTTCCGCATGCAAAAAAATATCCGTTCTCCGTGAAACTTGGCATGGACACCCAGAATATCGAGATGTAGCCAAATTTTTGTTACGTTTTTTTTTTTTTTGACATTTTCCGGATGTCGGGAGCATATGCTCTCATGTGCCGAATTGAATTTCCTAACCGTGCCTTCATATTTTCTAGAACATTATGTATTTTGAAGCGGATGTAGTACTATCACTACAGGAATGGCACAATGTGCCTATGGCCAAATCGTACGCAAGCGGCAAAATGTTGGGGCCGTCGGCGTACGGAGCTGGAAGACCATCACGACAAATTGCCTGTTGGCACATCGACGGCCGTCGACGTAGGTGAGTACGGCCCGACGGCAGCCTTCGGCACAAGTTTAGCCGTCGACATAGGTGTAATAGGGCCGACGGCTGCCGTCGGCATCTCGCTAGCCGTCGGCACAGAGTGCTAGCCCGTGGGGCTAGGGTTTGCCCACATTCTATGCCGACGGCTTTGCCATCGGCACATGTTGACATATTTTTTCCTTCTTCTTTTAGTATTTGTATATATATTTATTACTTACTCTCAGTTGGTTAAATTAATATGGTTATATTTTATGTTAAAAATATATAAAGTCACATAAAATGATACCAAAAGGCTACAACGAGATCTAAGTTCATTTTATTTATTCATACTACACCGACACCACTATTGAGTGGGTTTCACACACTACACCGACACATATAGATGGAAAAGATGAAATACAGTCAATTTTATTGGATATCTACCGACACCATCGTCTTTAGACGTATAAGTCTGGGTTTTCTCCAGCGGGGCTAGGGTTTCACCCGAGAGGGGGCTCCGGAGCATCGGAATGCCACCAAATGACAGGTGGTTCCATATCACATGTTCCCAAGTGTATTTTGGGTCCTAGATCTCCAAGATCTCACTTTGGTACGTGGACGGGTTCACGGAGGTATACTTCTCTCTTGTGATTTTATGGGTTTATAGGTGGAAACTCCCGTAACGGAGCAAGCGAAGGGGGTCTTTGCAAGAGTTGTGGAGTAACTTTGTTTTTGTTGTCCCTAGGGGCTACCCCAACACAACCAAGCACCTAGTTGAACTTTGTTACCCCCTCCCGACGCCGTTACCGGCTGTAGACGTATAAGTATGGGTTTTCTCCAGCGGGGCTAGCGTTTCACCGGAGAGGGGGCTCTGGAGCATCGGAATGCCACCAAATGACAGGTGGTTCCATATAACATGTTCCCAAGTGTGTTTTCGGTCCTAGATGTCCAAGATCCCACTCCGGTATGTGGGCGGGTTCACGGACGTATGCTTCTCTCTTGTGACTTGATGGGTTTATAACTGGAAACTCCTGTATCGGAGAAAACGGAGAGGATCTTTGCAAGAGTTGTGGATTAACTTTGTTTTTGTTGTCCCTAGGGGCTACGCTAACACAACCAATCACCTAGTTGCACTTTTATGCCCCCTCCCGACGCCTTTACCGTCTCCCGAAGAGTTTACATGCGCTTATAGGCTGAAACTCCCATGACGGACGAAACATCGGGAATCTTCCGAAGAGTTGTGTTCTACCTATGTATTTTGTGTTCCTATGGCCTACACTAACACAACCAAGTAAATAGTTCCACGTTTCTACCCCCTTTCGACGTCGTTACCGCGTGTATTCGTATAAGTCCGGTATTGCTCCAGCGGCTCTAGTGTTTCACCGGAGGGGGGCTCCGGAGCGTCGGGATCCCAACACAGCTAGGGGGTGCCATACCATGTTAGTATAGTTGTGTTGTGTGTTTTTATGGCAAATATTGCAATCCGGGGTGTGACCCGCTTCACCGGCATCCACTTCTCTCTAGTGAGTTTACATGCGCTTTTAGGCTGAAACTCCCGTATCGGAAGAAACATCGGGAATATTCCGAAGAGTTGGGTTCTACATTTATGTTTTGTGTTCCTGTGGCCTACCCTAATACAACCAAACAACTAGTTCCACATTGCAACCCTCTTTCGACGCCGTTACCGCGTGTATCAGTATAAGTCTGGTATTTCTCCAGCGAGCCTAAGGTTTCATCGGAGGGGGGCTCCGGAGCGTCGATATCCTAACACAAGCTAGGGGGTGGCATACCATGTTAGTATAGGTGTGTTGTCTATTTTGGATGGCAAATATTGCACTCCGGGGTGTGACCCGCTTCACCGGCATCCACTTCTCTCCAGTGAGTTTACATGCGCTTATAGGCTGAAACTCCCGTATCAAACGAAACACCGGGAATCTTCCAAAGAGTTTGGGTTCTGCATTTGTGTTTTGTGTTCCTATGGACTACCCTAAAACAACCAAACAACTAGTTTTACATTGCTACCCTTTCGACGTCGTTAGCGTGTGTATCATTATAAGTCCGGTATTTCTCCAGCGGGTCTAGGGTTTCACCGGAGGGGGGCTCCGGAGCGTCCGCATCCCAACACAAGCTAGGGGTGCCATACCATGTTATTATAGGTGTGTCGTTTGTTTTGGATGGCAAATATTACACTCTGGGGTGTGACTCGCTTCACCGGCATCCACTTCTCTCTAGTGAGTTTACATGCGCTTATAGGCTGAAACTCCCATATCGGACAAAACATCGGGAATCTTCCGAAGAGTTGGGTTCTACCTTTGTGTTTTGTGTTCTTATGGCCTACCCTAACACAACCAAACAACTAGTTCCACATTGTTACCCCCTTTCGACGTTGTTACCGCGTGTATCCGTATAAGTCCGGTATTTCTCCAGCGGGTCAAGGGTTTCACCGGAGGGGGCTCCGGAGCGTCTGGATCCCAAGACAATCTAGGAGGTTACATACCATGTTAGTATAGGTGTGTTGTGTGTTTCGGATGGCAAATATTTCACTCCGGGGTGTCACCCGCTTCACCGGCATCCATTTCTCTCTAGTGAGTTTACATGCGCTTATAGACTAAAACTCCCATATCGGACGAAACATCGGGAATCTTCCGAAGAGTTGGGTTCTACCTTTTTGTTGGGTGTTACTATCGCCTACCCTAACACAACCAAGCAACTAGTTCCACATTGCTACCCCTTTCGACGTTGTTACCATGTGTATCCGTATAAGTACGACATTTCTCCAACGAGTCTAGGGTTTCATCGGAGGGGGGCTCTGGAGGGTTTGGATCCCAACACAAGATAGGGTGTGCAATACCATCTTAGTATAGGTATGTTGTGTGTTTTGGATGGCAAAGATTACACTCCAGGGTCTGACCCGCTGCACCGACATCCACTTCTCTCTAGTGAGTTTACATGCGCTTATAGGCTGAAATTCCCGTATGGGACGAAATATCGGGAATGTTCCGAAGAGTTGGGTTCTACCTTTGTGTTTTGTGTTCATATGGGCTACCCTAAAAAAACAAAATAACTAGTTCCACATTGCTACCCCTTTCGACGCCATTACCGCGTGTATCCGTATAAGTCCGGTATTTCTCCAGCGGGTCTAGGGTTTCACCGGAAGAGGGCTCCGGTGCGTATGGATCCCAACACAAGCTACGGGATTCCATAACATGTTATTATAGGTGTGTGGTTTCTTTTGGATGGCAAATATTGCACTCCGGGGTGTGACCCGCTTCACCGGCATCCACTTCTCTCTACTGAGTTTACATGCGCTTATAGGCTGAAACTCCTGTATCGGACGAAACATCGGGAATCTTCCGAAGAGTTGGGTTCTAACTTTGTGTTTTGTGTTCCTATGGTCTACGCTAACACAACCAAAAAACTAGTTACACATTGAAACCCCCTTTCGACGTTGTTACCGCGTGTATCCGTATAAGTCTGGTATTTCTCCAGAGAGTCTAGGGTTTCATCGGAGGGGGGCTCCGGAGCGTCGAGATCCTAACACAAGCTAGGGGGTGCCATAACATGTTAGTATAGGTGTGTTGTGTGTTTTGGACGGCAAATATTGCACTCCGGGGTGTGACCCGCTTAACCGGCATCCACTTCTCTCTAGTGAGTTTACATGCGCTTATAGGCTGAAACTCCCGTATCGGACAAAACACCGGGAATCTTCCAAAGAGTTGGGTTCTAACTTTGTGTTTTGTGTTCCTATGGCCTACCCTAACAGAACCAAACAACTAATTCCACATTGCTACCCCTTTCGACGCCGTTACCGCGTGTATCCTTATTAGTCCGGTATTTCTCCAGCGGGTCTAGCATTTCACCGGAGGGGAGCTCCGGAGCATCCGCATCTCAAAACAAGATAGGGGTGCCATATAATGTTAGTATAGGTGTGTTGTGTGTTTTGGATGGAAAATATTGCACTAAGGGGTGTGACCCGCTTCACCGACATCCACCTCTCTCTACTGAGTTTACATGCGCTTACAGGCTGAAACTCCTGTATCGGACGAAACATCGTGAATCTTCCGAATAGTTGGGTTCTACCTTTTTGTTTTGTGTTTTTATGGCCTAACCTAACATAACCAAGCAAATATTTCCACATTTCTACCCCCTTTTGACGTTGTCACTGCGTGGATTCGTATTACTCCGGTATTTCTCCAGCGGTCTAGGGTTTCACCGGATGGGGGCTCCGGGGCGTCTGGATCCCAACACAAGCTAGGGGGTGACATACCGTGTTAGTATAGGTGTTTTGTGTGTTTTGGATGGCAAATATTGCACTCCGGGATGTGACCCGCTTCACAGAAATCCACTTCTATCTAGTGAGTTTACATGCGCTTATAGGCTGAAACTCCCCTATCGGACGAAACATCGGGAATCTTCCGAAGAGTAGGGTTATAACTTTGTGTTTTGTGTTCCTGTGGTCTACCCTAACACAACAAAACAACTAGTTCCACATTGATACCCCCTTTTGACGCGGTTATCGCGTGTATCTGTATAAGTCCGGTATTTCTCTAGCGGGCCTAGGGTTTCACCGGAGGGGGGCTCCGGAGCGTCTGGATCCAAACACAAGATAGGGTGTGCCATACCATGTTAGTATAAGTGTTTTGTGTGTTTTGGATAGAAAATGTTGCACTCCGGGGTGTGACCCGCTTCACCGGCATCCACTTCTCTCTTGTGAATTTACATAATCTTATAGGCTAAAATTCATGTATGGGACGAAACATCGAGTATCTTCCGAAGAGTTGGGTTCTACCTTTTTGTTTTGTGTTTCTATGGCGTACCTTAAAACAACCAAGAAACTAGTTCCACATTTCTACACCCTTTCGACGTCGTTACCGCGTGTATCCGTATAAGTCCGGTATTTCTCCAACAGGTCTAGGGTTTCACCGGAGGGGGGCTCCGGAGCGTATGGATCCCAACACAATATAGGGGGTGCCATACCATGTTAGTATAGGTCTGTTGTGTGTTTTGGAGGGCAAGGATTGCACTCCAGGGTGTGACCCGCTTCACTGACATTCACTTCTCTCTAGTGAGTTTACATGCGCTTATAGGCTGAAACTCCCGTATGGAACGAAACATCAAGAATCTTCCAAAAAGTTGGGTTCTACCTTTGTGTTTTGTGTTCCTATGTCTTACCCTAACACAACCAAAGAACTAGTTCCACATTGTTACCCCTTTTCGACGCATTTACCGCGTGTTTCCGTATAAGTCCGGTATTTCTCGGGTGATGGTGCAGGACTTGCACTCGTTGGGAGACCCCAAGAGGAAGGTTTGATGAGCACAGAACCAAGTTTCCCTTGGAAAAGAAACCAAGGTTGAATCGACCAGTAAGAGAAAGAAGCAACTTCCGAAGGTTGATGCAGCTGAGGTGGCAGGGCGCACTACTAGTTCAGCACCAACGTGGAACCTACAGAACACAATCAATTCACTTTGCCTTAACGAAGCAGTGAGGTTGTCAATCTCACCGGTTTTGTTGAACACAAAGAGGTTAAACGTGTGGTGTGGAAAACAGTATGAGAACAATATGAAAACAATAGTAGCAGTGTGAAAAAAGTGGAAGCAGTGTGAAAACAGTAATTGCAGCGGTTGTATTATCAGTATGAGAAAATGGATTGGGGTCCAGTTCACTAGAGGTGTCTCTCCATAAAAGATAGCTAACAAGTGTGGGGAACAAATTACAGCTGGGCAATTGATAGATTATGAAACATGCATGACATGATGATTACTATGTGATTCATGCGGGAATTACAACGAGATACATAGACCGACATTCAACTGCATCTATGACTGATGACCCACAAGTATAGGGCATGTATCATAGTACTTTCGATAAATAAGAGTGTCGAACCCAACGAGGAGCAGAAGGTGTTGACAAGCAGTTTGGATAGAGAATTCACTCTAAACACTAGCAAACATGTTTTTGGTGGTTTTTGATATAGCAGATAAATAAAGTGCGAGTAAATAAAAGACAGTATTATAATTGCAAAGAGTGGCCCAATCCTTTTGAGAGCAAAGGACAAGCTGGTTGTTCTACTTATGATTACCAAACATTCTCGAGGACACATGGGAATTTCGTCACGTGCTTTCGTTTCACACGGTTGATTAATATTTATTGTTTTCATAGGTGTTGTGTGGGTGAACCTATGCTAATGCACCGCCCAGCAAGGACTAATACATACTTGTGATTATTCCCCTCGTAAGCATCCGTAAATACAAGAAAGTGATTAAGATAAGTCTAACCCCAGCCTTAAAACTCCGGGATTCTACACTCCCTCGTGGATTGGTTTCCTAATGGGGGTTTAGGTTTCTGTCACTCCAGCAACCCCACAATTAGTAGCCAAATACACAATGCATCCTCCTAGTCCCATAAAGGTGAAGTATCATGTAGTCGACGTTCACATGACACCACTAGAAAAATAGCACCACAACTTAAATATCAAACCATTAGATATCACTTCAACATAATTCCACTAGTTGATATCAATAGAGTAATGTATAAACCATTAGGAAGAACAAAGTAAAACTTTTCAATAAATCAATACTAAAAGACAATCAACTGTGCAAAGTATATTAAAGATGATTTAAGCTTCAAGAACAACAATATAATCATCCTAAGCATCAAACTCTCACAACAACTCCTGTTCGGATGAAGTCAAGTGACAACAATATGCACGTAGGAAAATCATCAAGCTATTTGTGCACTCAAAACAAGCAAGCGTTCGGTATTGGTTCCTGGCACCAGGATGTCATAGCTAAAAAGAACATTATGGGGGATTTGGAAGGTCAATGGAAGAAAGTCTCACACAGCTGAAAGTGCTCATTAGATAAGAGGAAGTCTTATAATCGAAGCTATGCAAGGAGTAGTGATTGCCACACAACGGATGCACACAGAGCTATAAGTGTACGAAAGCTCTCCAATGGAACTAGTGTGGGTGCATCCAACTTTCTTGCTCACGAAGACCTAGAGCACTTTTGAGGAGGCTCATCATTGGAATATACAAGCCAAGTTCTATAATGTAAAGTTCCCCACATAATTATGCAAGTCATAAAATGAAAACTCTCTCCAAACTGAAGTATCGGTTCTAACAAAGCCCAAGTGTGGAATAAATGATAGTAATGTTGCCCCCTCTCTCTTTATTATCTCTCTTTTGCCCTCTTTCCTCTTTTTTTGGCTTTTTCTCTTTTTTATATATATAACCTCACTGGTAGGGGCAACACACTATTTACAATGATTCATCACACTTTTAGTACTTATAACTGAAACTGAAATATCTCTGATGTATAAAAATAAATGCTCCTGCCAGTGTAGCAGTATGCAAAATAACAATGGAACATGTAACAAGTAACATAATGATGATGGATGATATCTCGGAATGGCTATGGAAATGCCATGACAGGTAGGTATGGTGGCTGTTTTGAGGAAGATATTTTGGGCTTGTGTGTAGGAGAACAAAGTCCTCCCACGGGGTTTGGATGCACTGGTGAAGTTTCACCAACTCTCAATGTGATAATGGGCAATGCACAGTACCGAAGAGGCTAGCAAATATGGATGGTGGAGTGCTAGAAAACCGTAACTTAGAACTCACAAGTTAAAAGATTACAACTAGAAATAGGATCATACAAGGCATAATGAAAATCACTCCAAGAGGGTCCGTGGCAGTGACAAGTCACTGTTGGCTACCCCGACCATAGCGTGTAACAAAAAGCCATTACGATTTTTATTAGCAGAGGAAGTCATATACCATTATACTATCAACTAGTTTTTCGAGTGTGGCACAGTTTCAAGCTTTTTGACCTACCATTAATTTTTTTACCTTACTAAACCAGCAGGTTTACCACTAAGCATATTAATATCTCAAATCAACAGCAAATAATCAAGTGAAACAGTTTAATGATCTACAAGAGTATGTGAGTCTTTCCCAACATACCATCTACCACACGTAGCATTTTCTATTTCCATGAAAAACCTTTAGAGACACAAACTCTCCAACTAATATAGCAATGAAACAAGAGAGTACTAGCATAACTCTACTAGAACTAACAGATCTAAATAAGAGATGCATGAAAAGCAGGAGCTAAAAGGATTTGCAGTAGCTAGAAGAAAACCTAAGAATACGAGCATGGAAGAAAACGAGTATTCATATGAAAAAGATGAGTGTGTCTCTTTCCCACACAAATAATGTTGGGTTCCAAACATATTTATTTCAGCAAGGAAAACAAAATAAAACAAAACAAAAAACAAACAGACGCTCCAAGTAAAGTGCATATGATGTGACCGAATAAAAATATAGTTTCACTAGAAGTGACCTGATAAATTGTTGATGAAGAAGGGGATGCCTTGGGCATCCCCAAGCTTAGACGCTTGAGTCTTCTTAGAATTTACTGGCATGAACCACGGGTGAATCCCCAAGCTTTGGCCTTTCACTCTTCTTGATCACATTATATCACCCTCTTCTCTTGACCCTTGAAAACTTCGTTCACACCAAACTCAATTAGAGGGTTAGTGCACAATTAAAAATTCACATGTTCTCCTTGAACACAAGCATTATTAATTCTTTTTAAACATTAGCTACAACCACTAATGTTTTGTGGAGCAAAGAAATCCATTCAACATAGTAAAAGAGAGAATTCAAGTAAAAAGCAGAATCTGTCAAAACCAGAACATTCAGTAAAGAAGAATTTTTATGGGGCACTTACGTTGCTCAAATCGAAAAACTTAAAGCTAGAAAAAGTTTCAAAATTAGATGAGTAATATGCACAAAAATTTGCAGGTCATTTTGATATTTCTATGAATTTACACGAATTTAAGAGTGGACAGCAGAAATCTATTTCCTGCGGAGAAATCCGAATCTAACCTCAACTTTCACTAAAGACTTTACTTGGCACAACAAATGTGGGAAAATAAAGATACAAATAAGTTTCTACAGAAGTAAACAACACCTTGAATCAAAGAAAACAGAAGAAAACAAAGCAAAAAATAAAACCATGGGTTATCTCCCAAGAAGTAGTTTTCTTTAACGCCTTTTAGCTAAGCCCAGAAAACTAGAATCAAGTATTTTCAAGTGAAGAAGCATCCAAATTGAGACAATAAAACTCCTCAACAATGAATTGTATTTTATCTATATAAGTTTCAGATGTTCCTCTCTCAACACTTTTAGGTTTACTACTTTCATCAAATAAGTTTTCAGGAACAATCGAGTCAAAATTCTTTTCCAAGGCTTCATACAGTGATACTAGTTTAAAGGGTATTGGTATTTTACCCTCCTTTTTATTTTTAGGTTCAGTTTTACAATAAGAATCAAAACTCTAGACCAGGCTTCTTTAAAACTTTCATCACTTGTCGAGACATCGTAGTAGAATTCATAGACGGGGGTACCATGAGACTACCGATAGAGATGTGGGGGGCGGGGGGGGGGGGCATTATCGTATAATGAACAATGACACCAGGGTTTTACCCAGGTTCGGTACGTCGCAACTAGGCGGCGTTCCTACTCCTGCAATCTCGCTAAATCAGGGCTGAAGCCTGAAGTATACAAAGTACAATGTGAGTTAGGTTTAGCTACTCGACAAGGATCAACCTCTCGGCGAGTTAGCCTCTAGCTTATCGGCTATCTCTTTCTTATCTCCCGTCCGGCTTTATATAATAGCCGGGTTAGGGCTTACAGAAATGGAAACCTAGAAGACTACGGTAAGTTCTAACTTTGAAGGAAAGAATCCGCCTTCTACTCCAAGCCGTACCACGTGGGCCGTGGTCCGGGTTCTTCTAGAATCCGGCTTCTGCGCGTCAGGTTACTGGGCCGCCTAATGGACTGTAATCCATTACCATTCAGGCCACCCTGGTAATCTGGCACTTTAGGACACTATCTGATATACCCCTAATTGGTATATATCCGACAGTAGCCCCCAAGAAGGATTAAGATTCCGAATCGCCGTCTTTCGCCAAATTGTATTCTTTCCGAGAAATGTCGGCTCTTCGTCTTGATTCTTCTTTTCCTTCAAATCATGCTTTAACACGAAACTCGGATTTCAGGAAATCCGGATTTTTCTTCCACAAGCCTTCGTGGAGAAGGAACTTCCTACGTCAGCGATGAAATCGTGCTGACGTCAGGGACGTTTGGGTTTCGAGTGTGAAACCCTGAAACGTATCTCTGACAGATTCTCATGGGAAACGAGGAGATAGCCATAATCACCTGTCGATTCTTTTCCCGGATCTGCCGGCGAGTGACACGCGTTGATCATCCAACAGTCAAAAGTGTCGTTAGCGCGCATCGTAAAGGATTTCCGGCTATAAATAGCCCACTTCATCCCCTCTGGCAATCCTTCCGCTCTCCTCTCACCTTCCAGCTCAAGCGCCATTGCCCCCGAGCCTCAGTCCAGTGAGAACCAAAGCAGAGCCCGTGCTTGCGCAGCACCGTTCCCGGACTTCTCGTCAGAGAGCTCGAGGTCCTTGTCGCGCCGCCAAAGAATGGACTCACCACGCGCGTCTCAGTAGCACTCCGTTGCCATGGACATCAACGACATCATCAATTTGATGGATCCGCTGCTCGACTCGCCGAGCCGCGCCACCGTCGACGTGCCGGAGAACATCTCCGACGGCTAGGCCCGCGAGGATCCGCATCTCGCGGCCGATAACCTGGACGGGTCTTCCTCTGCGCCGCCTCCGCCTCTCGCTCCTGAAACGGCGGAGGAAAAGATCACTCTCATCGGAGAGGAGCTCATCGCCGCGGCCGCGCCGCCGGAGTTGAGGAAGAAGGTAAAATTTCCGGCAATTGGAGCCAGTGCAATATTCCTCCCTCTCTTCTTCCGACAATGGAGAAGGAGGGGTTGATAGAGAAAGGGAAATGGCGGTGTGAGGAGGAAGAGTCTGATCCCTTACCTAGGGCCGGAGAGCGGGTTCTTCTCACTTCTCATATCTCACGAGGTATGGGATTTCCGCCGTCCGCCTTCTTCCTTCAGGTACTCAATCATTACAACATCCAGCCTCACAACTTGCCTCCGAATTCCATTCTCTACTTAGCTGGGTTCCAGGCCCTCTTTGAAGGGTATTTAGGAATAGCCTCTAGGTTAGATTTCTGGATGTACTGTTTCGGGGTTAAGCGAAACCCCTCAGAGGGCGCACTCCCGACTTGCGGAACCATTTCTTTCACCCTGCGTAGATTCAGGGAAGATTGGTTCCCCAAGATAAAAACTTTGGAATCCGTCGAATTTTGGACGGATTCCTTCTTCTACCACCCAGACGTCCCATTCCCTCGAAAAACGACGGGGATTCGACCTTTCGCCAACACTACCGCCACTCCCTAGGAAAACTGGGCGACTGAAGCAATGCAAACCCTGCCGCCAGATCTTCTTAGAATTAAGCGGCGCATCGCCAAACTCGTCACCTCTGATCCACCTCTGACGGGCATGGATATAGTTCTATGCTGGTTAGAGAGGCGAATTCAGCCTTTGGCTGACCACGGTCCCCGGCTCTTATGCGACTACACGGGAACCGCGGACGCCATGCGGACGACGGACAAATCCTTGACGCCAGAAAAACCCTGGACGGAATGCTTTCTTAACTATGCTTTTTGATTGAGCATGATGTCCGCAATCTCCAGCATGGATTTCTTGCAGAATTTCTCGGCCTTCTTCTCGCGAAATACAACGCAGAAAAATTCCGGTAGTGCTGCGTTTATACAGGCAACCATTGATTACCATGTATCCTTTGCATCGACGTTTTATTTGTCTTTGCAAGACCTCGTCTGCTTCATCCGGGTGCTTCTAATCTACTAAGAAGTTTAGATATGGAATTGTCGAATCCAGGTTAACGAGCAGGACTTCGATTGACTCGGAAACGAGAGGATAGTCGACATCTCCATCTTTTATGGATGGTTCGTGCAAATGCTGGACAAACACACCTGGTGGCAGGGTTTTCACTCTTTCCTAACCCATGCGGGCTAGTGCGTCCGCGTTCTAGTTTTCTTCCCTTTTGACATGAAGTACTTCAAATCCTAGGAAGTAAATAGCGAACTCGTCCACCGTTCTCCGATATTCGGCCATGATGGGGCTTTTGGCGTGCCATGTTTGGTTGAGCTGATGTTGTACCAAATCTGACTCACCATAGCATAAGATGCGTTTGACACCTATTTCTTTTGCAATGTGCAAGCCATGAAGCAAAGCCTCGTACTCTGCCACATTATTGCTGGCGTTGAAGTGTATTTGTAATACATACTCCATTGTATCTCCCTTGGGGGATTTTAGGACTACACCAGATCCAGCGCCTTCCTTCATCTTGGATCCATCAACGTGCATAACCCAGTATTACGACTCCGGCATTGGTGTGTTTTCCATTGCTTCCGTCCAATCAGCGATGAAATATGCCAACACTTGGGATTTTATTGTCGTCCGGGGTTGGTAGTTAATGTCGAACGCAGCCAACTCGATGCCCCATTTGGCAAATCGGCATGTTGCGTCCGCATTGTTGATTATATCCCCTAGTGGTGCTTTGCATACCACTGTTATGGAATGTCCTTGGAAATAATGACGGAGTTTTTGAAATGCGAAAAATACACCATATGCCAGTTTTTGATAGTGCGGGTATCTTTGCTTGGACTTGAAAAAAACTTCACTTACATAATACATCGGATGCTGATCTGGTATGGTTTGCTCGTCTTTCCGTCTTTTCACAACTATCACCGCGCTGATAACCCTGTTTGTTGCTGTGAGGTACAGTAACATGGGTTCTTCGTCTTTTGGCGATGCAAAAATCGGAGCTTTCATCAAGGTTTCTTTTAACTGGGTTAATGCTTTGTCCGCTTCTTCTGTCCATTCAAATTTGTTGGATTTCTTCAACAATTTGTATAATGGCAGAGCTTTGTCTCCTAGCCGTCTTATAAACCTGCTGACGACAGCTGCAGAACCGGTTAATCTTTGTACATCTTTTAAGCACGTAGGCCTTGAGATGTTTAGGATTTCCTTGATCTTTTCCGGGTTTACCTCTATTCCTCTGTGAGAAACGATGAAACCCAGAAGTTTTCCTGAGGGAACCCCGAATATGCACTTTAATGGATTTAACTTCATTTTATAAGTGCGCAAAATTTCGAAGGTTTCTCGCAAATCTTCAAGGAGCGTGTCCTTTTCCTTGGAAATGACGGCAATATCGCCCATGTAAACGTGAACATTTTTGCCAATCTGACTATGCAAACATCGTTGCATGCAACGTTGGTAGGTTGCACTTGCGTTCTTCAGGCCAAAAGGCATGGTTATGTAGTAGTATGTTCCATATGGAGTTATGAAGGAGGTTTTAATTTGGTCTTCTTCCTTCATGCGTATTTGATGGTACCCGGAATAAGCGTCCAAAAAGCATAAAAGCTCGGAGCCAGCAGTGGCATCTATTATTTGATCGATTCGCGGTAACGCAAACCTATCATTTGGACACAATTTGTTCAGGCCGGTGTAATCTATACACATCCTAAGAACAGTACTATCTTTCTTCGGGACTAATACTGGGTTTGCAGACCATTCAGTATGTATAACATCCCGGATAAAATCAGCTGAAAATAGCCGGATAATTTCCTTGCCAATAGCCTTCCGTCTTCTTCCGTCAAATCGACGGGGACCTTGTTTGACGGGTTTAGATCCTGGAATTACCTTGAGTTGGTGCTCAGCAAGTTCCCTGGGTACGCCTGGCATGTCCGCTGGACACCATGCAAAAATATCCCAGTTCTCACGGAGGAACTTGATGAGCTCGCTTTCCTATTTGTCGGTCATGCTAGTTCCCACTACGACAAACTTTGTCGGATCTTTGGGATCTAGGATAAACTATCTTGTATTCTCGGAAGATTTGAAGCTGTCTGTCGGCTTCCGACTTTCTTTTCCTGCCGACATTTCCGTCGGCGATACTTCTTTTGCCAGCTCCTTCAGTTCTTCCTTTGCTATCACCTTTTCTGCGCAAAGGGCGTTTTATTTTTCCAGCTCGTTTGCCAATTTGAAGTCTCCATTTATGGTGATTACTCCTCCTTTAGGCCCTGGCATCTTCATCTTGTTATAGATATAACATGATCTTGCCATGAACTTGGCGAAAGCTGGACGTCCGAGTATTGTGTGATACACGCTTTCGAGCGGCACAACCTTGAAGGATACTTTTTCCTGCCGGAAATGTTCTTTCTCTCCGAAGGTTACATCTAGGGAAATTTCTCCTAGGGATCGTGCTTGCCTGCCAGGGACGATGCTGCGAAAACGTATGTTGCTATGATTGAGCTGGGTCTCGGAGATTCGCAGATGCTTCAATGTATCCAGGTACATTATGTTAATGCTGGATCCTCCATCCATCAGCACTCTTTTTAGCCTAGTGTTTTGAACAATAGGACTTACAACTAGAGCTTGTGTGTCGGGTTCTGGGATATTTCCGGGATGATCAGACTAACCCCAGGTAATTGGTGTATTTGAGTACTTCAAGAATTTCGGGGTTGGTGGGACAACCACGTTTATTTCTCGAAGTGTTCTCTTTGCCACCTTTGCTGATGGAGTTGCCAGGAAAGTTAAGTTGCTTTCTCCTTCAACTCTCAGAAACTTAGGCTCGCATTTTCGCTGTTGTTCCTGGATTTTTTCATCAGTGTCCGATTCACCGTCTTCTTTTTCAGCTTCTGGCTTTTGCTTGGAGAATTTCCTCTTGGAATTCTTCCCTTTGCTTCCAGATCCTGCACTGCCTTTCATATGCTTGTTAAGCCGGCATTGTGCGTTCGTATGGATGGGTTTCCCAAATTGTGAAGGGTGAACACAATTTTCCGACTTTATTCTTTCCCACTCTTCTTTTGTGTAGTTGATCGGTTCTGTGCTTCGTCCTTTCCATTTGCTCCCATTTTCTCTTCCGAAGGCTATGTTAACTTCTTTGGGTTTTTGCTGTGTTTCTGTAGTTGCTTTTTTCTCAGGACGAGGGGTCTTTTTGGCTTGAATCAAAGTGTCGACATTTCCACCTCTCGCTCTGATGTCATATTCGGCCGCTGCGTGCTCATTTGCGGTTGTAAGCATAGATCCGAGATCTTTGTGCTTTTTGGAACCGATCATGAATGGTACGAGTCCGGGTTTTAAGCCATTGACGAAAGCATGCATTGCTTGTATGTCAGTTACTCCAGAGCAGTTGTTTTTCATTGCAGTCCACCTTGAGTTAAAGTCCATGTACGGATCATCTTCAAACTGGGTGCACCGGTTTAGCTGGTTGATGCTGTTGGGGCGTTTGTACGTTCCCCGAAAATGCTGAGTAAAAACTCTAGCCATATCATCCCAGCTATCGACAGTTCTTGATGGAAGCTCGTTGATCCAATCTCTGGCTCCATCCAGTAACATAAGGGGGAGGAATTTTACTGCCTCTAAGTCTGTCCCATTGTTGATCTGAAGGGATGTGTAATAGTTTGAGAGCTAGGTATCCGGGTTTGTACTGCCGGTATATTTTTGATATGTTGGACCAACTTTGGCGAAGCCAGAATGTAGAGTTATTCCTCGGATCCTGTCAGTGAAACACTTAGGTCCGAAGTACCGCTCTATCAATGTGTGCGGAGTATCTACCGGCTGAATGGATAGAAGGGGATCTGCTCCTTTCTTTTCCATTGTTGCACGAACGCGCTTTTCCGGGATTATCTCTATTTCCTCTGTTATCGTGCCCTTTGGGATAAGGTGGAGTTCTACTCCTGTGTCTTTTCTTATTCCTAGGGGGTGTACGGGATCTCTCACGCCTGTGAGGAATGTCGTGTGTTCCGGCTTTCTCAGCAGGGCGTCTCGGAGGCGGCATTGCTTTTCCGTCCTTCCGGTTTTGTTCTTCCCAATCTCGGGGATTAATTCCATCTTTCGGCAGATGGGATCCGGTTCTGGACGCTTCGTCCTTGTTATCGGGTTTTTTCTTGTCCTTTCTCGGATCGTCTTTCTTCTCTTTCGAATTACTTGAATCTCTAGGTTCTTTAGGTCCAGGTGCTCCAGCAGCGCAAGTAGCTGTTTTGCATAGGGATGAGTTGTCATGCAACTTCCCTGATCTTGCTTGTCCTCCCTGTTGCTGTTGCAATGCCTTTCCTAAGAAAGCATACACCCCTTGAATTTTTTCGCCATTGGAGTACATGTCATTGTTGAGGATGGCGAACGCAGCTTCCGCGTTTTCTGTTGCGGTTGTGTATATAGGTTCGCCCCTGGCATCTCTGTCGTTTACTTGCTTTTGCCAGGCCGGGTTTTGAAACCGTTCCTTTGGCGGCAGTACTTCCGATCTTGCGATTCTGGGTAACCGTGTAGGTTTAATGCCAGATCTATTCCTTCTCTCGTACTCCTCGATTTCTTCCTGCTTTAACTTAATGTCAGCTTGGGTTTTTTGGAGATGTTCCCGAGTTCGGAATAGATGTTGCTGTTGCCTTTGGAGATCTTGTCTCCTGGCTTCCAGCACTTCAGGGGGTTCGTGAGGTCCCACTGGTGTTTGAAGTAGATCATGTTCGTCCTGTTCTGACATTGGCGGAACAGAGATTTCCTTCGCTTTCTTCTCCGCAGGCTTAACTCCACTTCCTCCTCCTGCTTCCAGGTTTTCATTGGCTGTATCAGCCAATTTTTTCTTCTGGAGCTTGTACTGGAGTTTCTTGGAAGCTTTGTGTTTTTCCTTGGAAGAGAGAGGTTTTTTACCAGGTTCATCCTCTGTCAATTCCTTGACATCCGGGTATGTTGGAGTGGTTTCCCCCTCCTCTCTTTCCTCATCTGGCGGAGGTGTTCTAGGGATTTCCTGACTTTCAGCATCCGTGGTTTCAGCCGGTTTTGCCACCAGTACTTCGTGGAATCCCTCTTGAAAGGATTTGACCTTTCTTTCGAAAGCGTCTACATCTTCGTCTTCTGAATCGAACTGATCCGATCCGGTTTCCGACTCTAATCTCGCATCAATGGCGGCTAACACAGAATTAGCTTCCGAGTTCGTCGTCAGATTGATGGCTGTCGGATCTTCCACCTCTATTGTGGGATTGTTGTTTTGTGCCTCTTGGCGATCTTGGATTGCACCATACCGATAAAGTGCGATTCAGCAGAGTATCGGCGATCTGAGCAAAATTCGGTGTCGTAGTCTTCTTCGACTGGGTATAGGGCGGGTGGGATAAATTTGCTTCCACCACAGAATCCCATTGCCTCTGCAGTTAATCCGATAAAGATGTTTGCAGATCCAATCGGTAAAACGCAGGCACTTACCAGATGATTCCGCGCTGGCATGTACGATCCGTTGTCGAGGAAGCGCCCAACGTCGTTGTCGAATTCCAGACTTCCGACAGTTATGGTACTGCCAATTCCGCCGAGTATCCCCGATCGAAACATAACGCCTGACGTCGTTGGCCCCACGGTGGGCGCCAACTATCGAGACATCGTAGTATAATTCATAGACGGGGGTACCATGAGACTACCAATAGAGATGTGGGGGGACGTGATCGTATGACGAACAATGACACCAGTGTTTTACCCAGGTTCGGTACGTCGCAACTAGGCGGCGTTCCTACTCCTGCAATCTCACTAAATCAGGGTTGAAGCCTGAAGTATACAAAGTACAATGTGAGTTAGGTTTAGCGACTTGACAAGGATCAACCTCTCGGCGAGTTAGCCTCTAGCTTATCGTCTATCTCTTTCTTATCTCCCGTCTGGCTTTATATAATAGCCGGGTTAGGGCTTACAGAAAAGGAAACCTAGAAGACTACGGTAAGTTCTAACTTGGAAGGCAAGAATCCGCCTTCTACTCCAAGCCGTACCACGTGGGCCGTGGTCCGGGTTCTTCTAGAATCTGGCTTCTGCGCGTCAGGTTACTGGGCTGCATAATGGACCGTAATCCATTACCATTAAGGCCACCCTGGTAATCTGGCACTTTAGGACACCATGTGATATACCCCTAATTGGTATATATCCGACATCACTCCCTTGTTTGAAAGTGATGATCATTTCCTTAGGTGACATGGTAAAAGGAACAGTAACAGACATAAAAACAACTTTAAATAAGAACTATTTTTTGTTTTTGATATAGAGTAGCAAACAAGATAAAATAAACTAAGCAAAACAAAAACAAAGTCAAGAGATTGGAAGTGAGAGACTCCCCTTGCAGAAATCCTCTTTTTCCCCGGTGTAACATCCCAATTATGAAAATATCCCTTAGAATGTTTGATTTATTGTTTTAATTCAAATATTGCATCATATCATCATGTTTAATTATTTGTTTGCATTTGTTACTTTTTGTTTTGCATCTGTTTTATATTGTTTTCACCTTTGAAACTCAAACAATTTTAAATGGTTATTTCATACTTGCTCTCTTACAACTTTTTGGAATAAAAATAACAAATGAAACAACCATTTTATTCCATGTTGATCACTTATTAAATTGTTGGTTTTAATCAAACCATTAATCCAATCAATTAATTCTAAATCACTCCAAATTCAAACCAAATGTATTTCAAATCAGTACCCTTTTTAATCCATGGAATTCACCAAACAAATGTAATCATTAATCACATTAAATCTTAGGGGTAACCCTATTAATAATGTTTGTTTTCAATAATGTTTATTTAATATCGAAAATTCATTCAATTTGGGTTCAAATACAAACAGCACTTTTAATTTCAACTTTTTGAAATACAATCTTGAAAAATGGTTTCTAATTACCTAAATAGCTTAACCAATTTTTTCTGGAATTTTTCCTAAACAAAACCCTATCAATTTCTTCCAATTCTGTTTTCTGCAAAAAAAAAAGTAAAACAGAAAAAATAAAAGAAGCAATCCAGCGCGCGCGCGGCAGCTAGCAGCAGCCCAACCCACCTAAGCCAGCTAACCCGCAGCCCAGCCCTCCTACGCGCTCACTTACCGCTTCAAAAATCGTGCGGCTCTTCTGTCCCGAGTACGGCGCGCATCCGCGCGCGCCACGTCGGCGTACGGCGGCGCCGGACGGCCACCAGCGCCCCCGCACCTCTATTTATCCCCCCTGGAACCCTAGGGCGACAACCCTAGGCCCTAGGTTCCCTGTTCCCTCCTCTCCGCCGTCGTCAATCGCCACCTCCCCATCGATTGCTTCTCTGCTGTCCACCTCGCCGGAGCCGCCATGTCTGAACCTACCTAGCTCGCCGTCACAGTAGCCACCCTCTCCCGTCGCTGAGCACTGGAACCAGAAGCCCTCTCCTTCCTCTACGCGTCGAACACCGGAGGGAGCCTGGAGGTCGACTGCAACCGCGCCGCCGTCCTCGTCATCGCCGCAGCTGCCGTCGTCACCGTTGCGTCACCGCGCCTCTGCCTCCTCCTACACCGGTGGTGAGCCACCGTCTGTCTCCTCCTCCTCCTCTCTACATCTACTCCACGCATCCGTGCACATGTCCGCATCCAGCACCCAACCGCGGCAGCCACCGTTCACCTCAACGCCGGCGAGCCCCGCTTCTGTCAGTCGAGCAAGGTTCTGTTCGTCAGATAAAAAGTTCAGTTAACTTGCGATGAACGTTAACCTGCCTGCGTTTGCTACTCTGTCGAAACTGACGGAGTAGCGCAGTGGTAGCACCTGCGCTGTGCAAGCGCGCGGTCGTGGGCTCGACCCCCCGCGGCCGCAGTGGATTAAATCCACCTTTTTTCGCTCGCTTGGCTGACACCCGTGGCCCACACGTCATAGGCTCACACGGCCACGCAAGCGTTCACTTCCGCCACGCTGGCTAGGCCCCACGGGTCAGTGTCTGGGGCTGGCTACCAGTGCAGTACCAAAAGTTTTTTGCGCAAATTTCTGGTTATTCCAAAATCAATTAAATAACAGATTTAAAACTAAAACTTCAACCTTTAATAACTTTTATTCTATAATTCCAATAAATAAAAGTTATATATGTTTATTGCTCCAAATTTTATTGTCTATCCAATTATTCCATTTGTGAACTGTTTTGAATTTTCCAAATACATTTAAAATTCAAATTTGAATAATTCAAATGTAATTTGCAATAATTCATAAATAATTCATACTAATTCCAAATAAGGCAAATAAAATATGTTTTTCATACCATTTTGAATGTCCTATTCAAATATAAAATTTGTTTCATTGTTTGAATAATTTAAATTGCCTAAATAATTTAATACTTGTTTAATTCATTTAAATTTGATAAAAATCATAACTTGCTCAAAATAAAATATTTTTGAACATGCAAAATATGTTTTCAAACCATCAAAGTGTGAACTTTTCAAATGTGAATTTGAATTTATGATTTGAACAAATAAAATTCAAATAATATTCAAACTTGTTCTAAATTCAATTAAAACTTGTTTAATATTGTTTAATTCATAATAAATTCATCCTAATTCAAATTTCAATATTTGAAACATGTAATCCAACTAAAATTTGATGTTCTTTTCACATATAAATCTTGTTAGTTGTTTTGCACACTTTAAATTGATGGAAACAATAATTGTTTGTGTGACATGTTTAAGTAACCAAATTTTCCAAACTTAATAAATAATTTCCAAACTTGTTTTATTCCTTTTCCTTTGATCTATTATTGCTACTTTGTTGTTATTTTGTGGTTACCATCATGCATGCATCATGATAACAACTTTCACATAATAATTAATTATAAATCATTTGTTCCACTTATTTATGGACCTTTCCCATATGCCACTCAAAATAGCATAGGGGTCCATCTAAATTATGTTATCATGTTAGCTAGTTTATTTTGATGCAACCATTAACTTGTCATGCATCATCTTGATTGTGCACAATGCCATGGCAATGATTGTTTACATTCCTGTTTTGTTTGTTTGCCTCTTCTCGAATAGACGACGACGTTGAGACAGACGACCTTTACAGCACCCCTTCTGAGGATCTAGCTCAGTACCCGGCTGCTGAGTTCGCAGGCAAGTTATCACTCACATGAACCATTGTGTCCCTTTCAACCATGGTTACCGATACTTTCCGTTTTCTATTCTTGCTAGCCTTAGTGGTAGTTGTTTCTGTTACGAACCTATCACATGAATCCTTTAACCCTGATATTGCCTCACCACCACTCCTACAACCCTTTTGATTGAGCCAGTGTCTTACTAGCATGCTTAGTTTGTTTTGCTCGAGTCTGTTACCCGTTACTTTCAGTTACTATATTTCATTATGTTCTGGGGGCTCGATGTTTAATCAATCAATCAATCATGCTAATGTTATTACTTAATAATAATTTGATGATAAGGCACCGGCAGGAGGCCCTGTGTGGTTTTGAGGCCTGCTAGTGTCGACCCTAATAGGAAAAGGGTCTTGTCTACTGATCCATGATGAGCGCACTACCCGCATGTGGGAAGCGAGTATGGGCGCCCCCCTCAATTTGATTCGATTCGCATCTCGTCCAAATCATCTCATTTAGTTCGTGCTTTCTATTTGCCGCATGCATGTTTTTGCGAGCCCAGCGCAGGGTGGAACTTTTGTAGTCGGCATATAGGGGGACACGTTCTTAGAGTGCTATGAGGGTCCATTTTCTTCTGGGCTCGATTAGCCGTGCGCCCAAGGTGCTTTGGGCTTGATGCGAAGAAGAGTTGAGTTGTGTTGAGTGCCCCGCTTGGTGGGAGGCATCCCATCTGGCGGGTTATTCATACGTGTACGGCCAAATTGGTGCAACCCTGCAGGGATAATCTTCTCGAGAAGCCGTGTTTTCCGCGGTTATGGTTAACTTGGTGAAAGTACTGGCTAACAAGTACTCAGGACAACTTAAACCTAATGATTCACTATCTCACACCCCATGATTAACAATTTGACTAGTAATAGGATTATTGTCACAAAAAACTTGATTCATCTTAATCCAACTGTGTGAGTTATCCTCGGATTGCTTCTTTGGATAAGGGGCGAGATCCAGGATGGGTTTGTTTGAAGTTATCTTTCAGTTGGTTACAACACTCGATCTTATCCCCTTTTTGATAGTTGGAAGTGATAGAATCTCTGTAGTTGGTTAGCGCAGCCAGTTGCAGCATCTTATATACCCCTTTCCTTCCGTTGAACCCAAGTCATCTGTGCTTGTGTTGACGGGCTATACTTTGGTGAACTGTGAGTCTTGCTTGCCAGTACGTCTATGTACTGACCCCTTTGGGGCTGTGGTTTCCGCAGACTACGATTACGAGGATCCAGGTGACGGCTACTACGTGGAGTTTGACGAGGCTACTGACGAGTAGTTAGCGGACCCGGGCAGGATCCGAGACATCGTGGATGGGCTCCGTTTTTATTTCAGTTGCCGGCTTCTTAAGCCTATTTGGATTTTGTCTGTACTCAGACCCCTTGAATGCTTCCGCTGAGATGTAATGATGCTATGTTGGGACATGTGTCCTCTGGATGATTGTATCTGCTATCTCTGCCCTAGTGAGGGCCATTTGCAACTTATTTCTATCTTTTGTGTCGTAGAGGCATGTTGTGTTATCCTTTTGTTCAAAGCCGTTGACGTACCATGTGTGTATGGTATGAAGTACGTCAATGGTAGTGTCCTGATTTCTACAGGATAGTTTACATCGACGGTGAACAGTAGCGATGGGTTGTCACACATAAGTGTTGGCCTACTCGTAAGAGGACGCGGGTGCCGGAAAGCCCCGTAATCCCATCAGAATACTGTTCAGTTCGTACGGTGAGTATCCTATAGAAGTCCGGGTGCGACAAATGGTATCAGAGCCTGTCTGCCTGTAGGATCCCTTTTTACTGGTCGCAGTTGAGTCTAGAAACTATTTTGTAGCTATATAGGAAAAAATGAAACGTGAGAGTAGGAATTCTGCCATTTTTCTTCTTTCCCCACCCACCCACCCTTTTCTAGTAAGGAAGTGCAACGTTGTTTTCTGTTCTCACCTAAACTTTCAAGTTAGGATTTCACGTGTTTTGGGTTCTCCGTAGTACCTCAGGACTTTTGGTCTCGTTTTCCCGATGTTGCTTCGATATCCTGTTCTTTTCAACATCCTTATCGTCCGTTGAACCTTGTTGTTGTTTCCCACTTCAATTCTTCCACCGGAGTCTAATCAAAACTTCCCCGATCATCTGCAGATGGATCTCAGGTTCTTCCCGCAGGTGGTTCGGATGACTCGCTGTGAGAGCACCGCCGGTTATCCGGAGATGCTGAGAGACATGGTTACCTATCTGGGGTTCCATTGGGCACCAGAGTACAAGGTCTACGAGCAGCAGCGAGAGTTTGACCAGACCTACTACCAGGCTATCGTCTACATTCTGTCGGATGATGGCAGGAGCGTTGTCCACCGCTACGAGGCAGTAGGTTCCACAGTGGATATGGCCGTGCAGCAGGCATCTTACGTGAGTCTCACCGTCCTCTGTGCTGACTACTGGGGGTTTGATGATTCCATCTATCGTCACATCCCCCGTGGTTACATCACGTCAGCGGGAGTTCACTTCACTCTCCACGGCAACCTGGATACCTACGAGTCTGATAGCTCCAGGCTGCACACCACTGCTCAGTTCGTGAGGCACAGTGACGCAGTTGCTTCCACACTTTCTCAGGAGTTAGCCTCAGTCAGGGAGCAGCTCTATCTGGCGTTGACTCGTCTGGCTACGTACACCACAGACTTTGTTGGAGACGAGCGCTTTGCGCGTTTCACTCAGCCAGCTGGGTTTCCGCTGCCAGATGATGGAGGTTACGAGCCGATCAGAGGTCCACTCCTCGACCTCGGAGCTGGTTACACTGGGATTCCACGCTTTGGAGCACAGGGAGACGATGCTTTCTACTTCACCACACCGAGAGTTGCTCTCAGAGCAGTCCCGCTCTACGTGGATCGTCGTCATACCTACTTCCGGGGGATTCCTCCGCACCGTATCTCTCGTCGTACTACTCACCGCCGTCCTGCGTGATGAGCGTGGGAGTACCGTTGTATCCATTCCTAGCTATGTTTAGTTATCCTTTGGCATTCGAACCATGTATTGGTCTGTTGGATATTCTGATGTATTTGAACATGTGATGATGTACCTGTTGGTTATCTATTCATGCGTCGGAATAATCTATCTTTCGGTTACCAAGTCTATCCTTTTCTATTGTTGTGCTAAAATGAATGTCTATTCAGGATGCCGCCAACAAGGAGCAACCCGCCTGAACCACCTCCGCTCACGGAGCTGTTGACTCAGATGACTCAGGTCGTGGCTCAGATGGCCCAGATCCAGGCTAACCAGCATAACAACCAGAATGCTCCGCGAGTCAGCATCAAGGAGTTTCTGAGCATGGGGCCGAGAGCTTTCGTGGCAACACGTGAGCCTCTGGATGCTGATGACTGGATCAGGGAGATGAACAGGGCTCTGGAGATAGCTCATGTTGCTGAGGAAGATAAGGTCAAGTATGCCACCTACCTACTGAAGGGTCAGGCAGCTACTTGGTGGGAGAACTACCAGACCATGAGAGCTGGCTATCCTGTCACCTGGGGTTGTTTCAAGGATGCCTTCCTGAAGCACCACATCCCAGATGGTCTCATGGAAAGGATGCGTGAGGAATTCTGCTCTCTCAAACAGGGCAAGCTGGACGTCCTCGGATACCAGAACGAGTTCAATCGTCTCGCTCGATATGCTGGTGACGAGGTGTCCACTGAAGCCAAGAAGATGGCAAGGTTCCGCCGAGGTTTTAACCCGGAACTGAAGTACGCTCTCACCAACATCAAGTGCAAGGACTTCCTGGAGCTCGTGAACACCGCGCTCAATGAGGAGAATGGGCGCAAGGCGTTCGAAGAGTCCCGTAAGCACTCGCGTGAGGGTGGTTCCTCCTCCAACATGACCACCCCTCCGCAGAAGCGCCGCATCTGGGTGCCAAATGCTGCTGTCACTCGGGCTCCAAATGCCCAAGCTTCTCTAGGCTTTGGTCCCCGCCCACCCAACCCATCTCAGATGCAGGGTCAGAGGATTCCAATGGGGCAGCCAAGGCCAGGTCCTCCTCGTGTCGTCACTTGCTACAAGTGCAAGGAGACTGGACACTACGCTGATAAGTGCACTCAGAGGCAGCTACCTACACCTCCTCGCCCCAACACCAACCAGGCAATGGTTCGTGCTCCCCCGGCTAAAGCCTTCAACTCCAACAACAGGCCTGTCGGGAGGACCGCGAGGGTGAACCATATCAAGGCCGACAAAGCTGAGGAAGCTGCTGACGTCGTTCTCGGTATATTACCCGTAAACTCTATTCCAGCTAAAGTGTTGTTTGATACCGGAGCATCGCATTCTTTTGTGTCAAAGATCTTTGCAAAAGCATACAACCTAGTTCTGGTTCCGCTAAGCAATCAAATGACTGTTCACTCTCCGGGACCGCAAATGTTGACTTCCAAGATAAGCATGGACAATCAGATCCTAATTGGAGGTCGCATATTCCTTGCTTCACTCATGTTGCTGGGAAATTCTGACATTGATGTCATTCTGGGTATGGATTGGTTGAAGACCCACAAAGCTAAAATTGACTGTGCTCAAAAGTCAATAACTCTCTCCCACACTTCAGGCCAGATAGTCTATTCTCCGTATGGATCAAGTTCTGTTCAGCTGTTCAACCTCGATGCTAAACCCCTTCCTGCAATTGAAAATGTTCCGGTGGTTTGTGAATTCCCTGACGTCTTTCCAGAGGAGTTGCCAGGGATGCCTCCGGACAGAGCAGTTGAGTTTGTGATCGAGCTTGAGCCAGGTACTGCTCCAATCTCTAAGCATCCATACAAGATAGCTCCTCCTGAACTGAAATTGTTGAAGGAGCAAATCGATATGTACATGGAGAAAGGTTACATTCAGCCTAGTTCCTCCGCTTGGGGTTGCCCAACTCTGTTTGTTGCCAAGAAGGATCAAACAAAAAGACTCGTGGTTGACTATCGTCCTCTCAACGAGAAAACCATCAAGAACAAGTATCCAATTCCTCGTATCGATGATCTTTTTGATCAACTTGCTGGAGCCTCAATATTCTCAAAGTTGGACTTGAGGATGGGGTACCATCAGATAAAGATCAGAAAGGAAGATATTCCTAAGATAGCTTTCACCACTCGTTACGGTCTATATGAATACACCGTCATGTCCTTTGGTCTCACCAATGCACCGGCAACTTTCTCAAGACTCATGAATTCTGTCTTCCATGAATACCTCGACAAGTTCGTTGTGGTATATCTCGATGACATTCTAGTCTACTCAAAATCTGAGGAAGAGCATGGAGAACACCTTCGTCTCACTCTCATGAAACTTCGCGAGCATCGTCTATATGCCAAGTTTTCCAAATGTGAGTTCTGGATTCCAGAAGTTGCATATCTTGGTCATATCATATCTGCCAAGGGCATAGCCATTGATCCTGAAAAGGTTAAGGCAATTGTTGATTGGAAACCCCCTAAGACGGTGAAGCAAGTCAGAAGTTTTCTTGGCTTGGCTAGCTATTGCCGTCGTTTCGTCCAAAACTTCTCCAAGATTGCTAAACCTCTCACTGATCTCACAAAGAAGGACAAGAAATTCGTTTGGACTCCACAATGTGATGAGAGTTTCAACCTCCTGAAGACTAAACTCACTTCCACACCTGTTCTGGTTGGCCCAGATACTACCAAACCTTTCCAGATATTCTGCGATGCATCTCTCCAAGGTCTGGGTGCAGTTCTTATGCAAGAACGTCAAGTTGTGGCTTATGCTTCACGTCAGTTGAACCCACATGAGCAAAACTATCCCACTCATGACCTAGAACTTGCAGCAGTTGTGTTTGCCCTCAAGAAATGGAGACAATACTTGTTGGGTAACAAAACTGAATTCTTTTCCGATCATAAGAGTCTGAAATACATCTTCACTCAGCCAGATCTGAACCTCAGGCAAAGGAGATGGATTGAGAAGATTAAAGACTTTGATCTCACCATTTCTTACATTCCAGGCAAGGCTAATGTTATGGCCGATGCTCTCAGTCGCAAATCCTATTGCAATAATCTCATGATCATGGAAAGCCAACCTCCACTTCATGAAGAATTCCAGAAGCTGAACCTTGGTCTTGTCCCTGAAGGATACCTTGCTAGCTTGACAGCCAGTCCAACTCTCCAGGACAAGATCCGTTCTGAACAACTTCGTGATACTGAAATCAAGAAGATTGTAGAGCACATCAAAGAAGGCAATGATAAATTCAAGTCCTTCTCAATTGATGACAAGGAAACTGTGTTCTTCGAAGGACGCATTGCAGTTCCTCAGATTCAAAGTCTCAAGGATATCATTCTCAAGGAGGCTCATGAAACTCCTCTCTCCATCCACCCTGGAAGTACAAAGATGTACCAGGATCTCAAGACTCTGTATTGGTGGCCTGGCATGAAACGTGAAATTGCTCAATACGTTTCTGAATGCGATGTTTGTCAACGTGTTAAGGCAGTCCATCAGAAAACAGCCGGTCTACTCCAACCTCTGAAAATTCCTGAGTGGAAGTGGGACATGATTGAAATGGACTTCGTTACTGGGTTTCCAAAGTCCAAGAAGGGCAACGATGCAATCTTCGTTGTTATTGATCGTCTCACTAAGGTTGCTCACTTCTTTGCTGTCAAGGAAACTATCTCAGCTAGCCAGTTAGCAGAGCTCTACACAGCAAAGGTTGTTCCCCTTCATGGTGTTCCATTGGAAATAAGCTCAGACCGTGGAAGTATCTTCACTTCTCATTTCTGGAAAAGCTTTCAAGAAGCTTTGGGCACAGAACTTCTGTTCAGCACAGCTTATCACCCTCAGTCTCAGGGGCAAGTCAAAAGAGTCAATCAGATTCTCGAGGATATGCTCAGAGCATGTGGTCTCTCCTTTGGCATGAAATGGGAGGATTGCCTTCCATATGCTGAATTATCTTACAAAAACAGCTACCAGGCAAGCCTAGGCATGGCACCATTTGAGGCACTGTATGGTCGCAGATGCAGGAGTCCAATCAATTGGTCTGGAGCTGGTGAACGTTCACTCTTAGGCCCTGACATTGTTAAGGAAGCCGAGGAGAAAGTTCGTATCATTCGTGACAATCTCAGGATGGCTCAGTCTCGTCAGAAGAGCTATTATGATAGCAAGCACAGGGATATGATCTATGCACCTGGTGATAAGGCATATCTCCGTGTAACTCCCCTCAGAGGCACTCATCGTTTTGGTGTGAAAGGAAAGCTTGCACCAAGATACATTGGTCCTTTCAACATTCTTTCAAGGCGGGCAGAAAATGCTTATCGTCTTGAACTTCCAGAAAAACTATCCAAGGTGCACGATGTGTTCCACGTGTCACAACTCAAGAAGTGTTTCAAAGATCCAGATCGTGCAGTTGATCACGATTCCATTGAACTGCAAGATGATCTATCTTATGAGGAGCACCCTATTCGTATTCTCGATGAGACCGAGCGTAAGACTCGCAACAAGAGCACCAAGTTTTAGAAAGTGCAATGGTCGCATCATTCCGATAAAGAGGCAACGTGGAAGACCGAAGAGGATCTTCGCAAGAAGTATCCGGACCTTTTCACTTCTCAGTAAGGAATCTCGGTGCGCGATTCCTTCAAGGGGGGGCGTTTTGTAACATCCCAAGTATGAAAATATCCCTTAGAATGTTTGATTTATTGTTTTAATTCAAATATTGCATCATATCATCATGTTTAATTATTTGTTTGCATTTGTTACTTTTTGTTTTGCATCTGTTTTATATTGTTTTCACCTTTGAAACTCAAACAATTTTAAATGGTTATTTCATACTTGCTCTGTTACAACTTTTTGGAATAAAAATAACAAATGAAAACAACCATTTTATTCCATGTTGATCACTTATTAAATTGTTGGTTTTAATCAAACCATTAATCCAATCAATTAATTCTAAATCACTCCAAATTCAAACCAAATGTATTTCAAATCAGTACCCTTTTGAATCCATGGAATTCACCAAACAAATGTAATCATTAATCACATTAAATCTTAGGGGTAACCCTATTAATAATGTTTGTTTTCAGTAATGTTTATTTAATATTGAAAATTCATTCAATTTGGGTTCAAATACAAACAGCACTTTTAATTTCAACTTTTTGAAATACAATCTTGAAAAATGGTTTCTAATTACCTAAATAGCTTAGCCAAATTTTTCTGGAATTTTTCCTAAACAAAACCCTATCAATTTCTTCCAATTCTGTTTTCTGCAAAAAAAAAAGTAAAACAGAAAAAATAAAAGAAGCAATCCAGCGCGCGCGCGGCAGCTAGCAGCAGCCCAACCCACCTAAGCCAGCTAACCCGCAGCCCAGCCCGCCTACGCGCTCACTTACCGCTTCAAAAATCGTGCGGCTCTTCTGTCCCGAGTACGGCGCGCATCCGCGCGCGCCACGTCGGCGTCGGACGGCCACCAGCGCCCCCGCACCTCTATTTATCCCCCCTGGAACCCTAGGGCGACAACCCTAGGCCCTAGGTTCCCTGTTCCCTCCTCTCCGCCGCCGTCAATCGCCACCTCCCCATCGATTGCTTCTCTGCTGTCCACCTCGCCGGAGCCGCCATGTCTGAACCTACCTAGCTCGCCGTCACAGTAGCCACCCTCTCCCGTCGCTGAGCACTGGAACCAGAAGCCCTCTCCTTCCTCTACGCGTCGAACACCGGAGGGAGCCTGGAGGTCCACTGCAACCGCGCCGCCGTCCTCGTCATCGCCGCAGCTGCCGTCATCACCGTTGCGTCACCGCGCCTCTGCCTCCTCCTACACCGGTGGTGAGCCACCGTCTGTCTCCTCCTCCTCCTCTCTACATCTACTCCACGCATCCGTGCACATGTCCGCATCCAGCACCCAACCGCGGCAGCCACCGTTCACCTCAACGCCGGCGAGCCCCGCTTCTGTCAGTCGAACAAGGTTCTGTTCGTCAGATAAAAAGTTCAGTCAACTTGCGATGAACGTTAACCTGCCTGCGTTTGCTACTCTGTCGAAACTGACGGAGTAGCGCAGTGGTAGCACCTGCGCTGTGCAAGCGCGCGGTCGTGGGCTCGATCCCCCGCGGCCGCAGTGGATTAAATCCACCTTTTTTCGCTCGCTTGGCTGACACCCGTGGCCCACACGTCATAGGCTCACACGGCCACGCAAGCGTTCACTTCCGCCATGCTGGCTAGGCCCCACGGGTCAGTGTCTGGGGCTGGCTACCAGTGCAGTACCAAAAGTTTTCTGCGCAAATTTCTGGTTATTCCAAAATCAATTAAATAACAGATTTAAAACTAAAACTTCAACCTTTAATAACTTTTATTCTATAATTCCAATAAATAAAAGTTATATATGTTTATTGCTCCAAATTTTATTGTCTATCCAATTATTCCATTTGTGAACTGTTTTGAATTTTCCAAATACATTTAAAATTCAAATTTGAATAATTCAAATGTAATTTGCAATAATTCATAAATAATTCATACTAATTCCAAATAAGGCAAATAAAATATTTTTTTCATACCATTTTGAATGTCCTATTCAAATACAAAATTTGTTTCATTGTTTGAATAATTTAAATTGCCTAAATAATTTAATACTTGTTTAATTCATTTAAATTTGATAAAAATCATAACTTGCTCAAAATAAAATATTTTTGAACATGCAAAATATGTTTTCAAACCATCAAAGTGTGAACTTTTTAAATGTGAATTTGAATTTATGATTTGAACAAATAAAATTCAAATAATATTCAAACTTGTTCTAAATTCAATTAAAACTTGTTTAATATTGTTTAATTCATAATAAATTCATCCTAATTCAAATTTCAATATTTGAAACATGTAATCCAACTAAAATTTAATGTTCTTTTCACATATAAATCTTGTTAGTTGTTTTGCACACTTTAAATTGATGGAAACAATAATTGTTTGTGTGACATGTTTAAGTAACCAAATTTTCCAAACTTAATAAATAATTTCCAAACTTGTTTTATTCCTTTTCCTTTGCATCTATTATTGCTACTTTGTTGTTATTTTGTGGTTACCATCATGCATGCATCATGATAACAACTTTCACATAATAATTAATTGTAAATCATTTGTTCCACTTATTTATGGACCTTTCCCATATGCCACTCAAAATAGCATAGGGGTCCATCTAAATTATGTCATCATGTTAGCTAGTTTATTTTGATGCAACCATTAACTTGTCATGCATCATCTTGATTGTGCACAATGCCATGGCAATGATTGTTTACATTCCTGTTTTGTTTGTTTGCCTCTTCTCGAATAGACGACGACGTTGAGACAGACGACCTTTACAGCACCCCTTCTGAGGATCTAGCTCAGTACCCGGCTGCTGAGTTCGCAGGCAAGTTATCACTCACATGAACCATTGTGTCCCTTTCAACCCTGGTTGCCGATACTTTCCGTTGTCTATTCTTGCTAGCCTTAGTGGTAGTTGTTTCTGTTACGAACCTATCACATGAATCCTTTAACCCTGATATTGCCTCACCACCACTCCTACAACCCTTTTGATTGAGCCAGTGTCTTACTAGCATGCTTAGTTTGTTTTGCTCGAGTCTGTTACCCGTTACTTTCAGTTACTATATTTCATTATGTTCTGGGGGCTCGATGTTTAATCAATCAATCAATCATGCTAATGTTATTACTTAATAATAATTTGATGATAAGGCACCGGCAGGAGGCCCTGTGTGGTTTTGAGGCCTGCTAGTGTCGACCCTAATAGGAAAAGGGTCTTGTCTACTGATCCATGATGAGCGCACTACCCGCATGTGGGAAGCGAGTATGGGCGCCCCCTCAATTTGACTCGATTCGCATCTCGTCCAAATCATCTCATTTAGTTCGTGCTTTCTATTTGCCGCATGCATGTTTTTGCGAGCCCAGCGCAGGGTGGAACTTTTGTAGTCGGCATATAGGGGGACACGTTCTTAGAGTGCTATGAGGGTCCATTTTCTTCTGGGCTCGATTAGCCGTGCGCCCAAGGTGCTTTGGGCTTGATGCGAAGAAGAGTTGAGTTGTGTTGAGTACCCCGCTTGGTGGGAGGCATCCCATCTGGCGGGTTATTCATACGTGTACGGCCAAATTGGTGCAACCCTGCAGGGATAATCTTCTCGAGAAGCCGTGTTTTCCGTGGTTATGGTTAACTTGGTGAAAGTACTGGCTAACAAGTACTCAGGACAACTTAAACCTAATGATTCACTATCTCACACCCCATGATTAACAATTTGACTAGTAATAGGATTATTGTCACAAAAAACTTGATTCATCTTAATCCAACTGTGTGAGTTATCCTCGGATTGCTTCTTTGGATAAGGGGCGAGATCCAGGATGGGTTTGTTTGAAGTTATCTTTCAGTTGGTTACAACACTCGATCTTATCCCCTTTCTTATAGTTGGAAGTGATAGAATCTCTGTAGTTGGTTAGCGCAGCCAGTTGCAGCATCTTATATACCCCTTTCCTTCCGTTGAACCCAAGTCATCTGTGCTTGTGTTGACGGGCTATACTTTGGTGAACTGTGAGTCTTGCTTGCCAGTACGTCTATGTACTGACCCCTTTGGGGCTGTGGTTTCCGCAGACTACGATTACGAGGATCCAGGTGACGGCTACTACGTGGAGTTTGACGAGGCTGCTGACGAGTAGTTAGCGGACCCGGGTAGGATCCGAGACATCGTGGATGGGCTCCGTTTTTATTTCAGTTGCCGGCTTCTTAAGCCTATTTGGATTTTGTCTGTACTCAGACCCCTTGAATGCTTCCGCTGAGATGTAATGATGCTATGTTGGGACATGTGTCCTCTGGATGATTGTATCTGCTATCTCTGCCCTAGTGAGGGCCATTTGCAACTTATTTCTATCTTTTGTGTCGTAGAGGCATGTTGTGTTATCCTTTTGTTCAAAGCCGTTGACGTACCATGTGTGTATGGTATAAAGTACGTCAATGGTAGTGTCCTGATTTCTACAGGATAAGTTGCAAGCAACAGATAATTGCACTAATCAAAGTGCGTAATTGTAAACAATAAAATTATCCTTAGACAAAGAATTGTTGTTTTCTCCCTAATGGCAACAACACATCCCCCACCCGTTACGTTTATTTCACTCGAGCGTGAGTGAAAGGGAGGCATGAACCCACTATCGAGCATAAATACTCCATCTTGGAGTTACAAGCATCAACTTGGCCAGAGCATCTACTAGTAACGGAGAGCATGCAAGATCATAAATAAAATACACATGAAAGAACATGATAGATTAATAATCATTGGACATAGCATTCAATATTCATCGAATCCCAGCAAACACAACATGTAGCATTACAATAAGATGATCTTGATCATGTTAGGCAGCTCACAAGATCTAAACATGAGGCATAAAGAGAAGAGAACAACCATCTAGTTACTGCTATGGACCCGTAGTCCAGGGATGAACTACTCACGCATCACTCCGGAGGCGGGCATGGTGATGTAGAGCCCTCCGGTGATGATTCCCCCTCCCGGTAGGGTGCCGGGGAGAGCTCCGGAATCCTCTCGAACTAGGGTTGACGATGACGGTGGTTGCGGATGTTTTTGGTGGAAAAGGTTTGCTTATTTAGGGTTAACCCGAGGAAAGTTATAAATAGGCGAGAGGGCAACGCCAGTGGGCGGCTAGGGGGCCCACACCACCCTTCGGCACGACCAGAGGGGGGTGCGCCGCCCCATGGTGTGGGGCTCCTAAGGCCCCCCCTCCGGGTCTCCTCCGGACTCCATGTACGTGACGACTTTCTAAGACTTCTAGGTTTTGTTTCATCCAATTCAGAGAATATTTCCAGAACAACTTTTCTGAAACCAAAAATCAACAGTAAACATGAACTGGCTCTGTGGTATCTTGTCAATAGGTTAGTGCCAGAAAATCCATAAAAATGACATAAAGTGTATAAGAAACATGTACCATGTGGCATGAAAACAACATGGAACATCAGAAATTATAGATACGTTTGAGATGTATCAATGCTCCAGGGTCTGTTTTTCTCTCCTAGCTCTACATCTATGCTTCTCTCCTCTTGCGATTTGATTTTTTTGGGTCATCTTTAGTATCCAAAATGTCTTCAAGGTAATATGATCCATTTTTTGTAGCTTTGCTAATGTCGAACGGTCCCTCCCTGATTGGGGCTAACTTGTGCTTTCTTTCTTGCACCAACCTTAGCACTAAATTGCCTTCCTTAAAAGAGTGATGTTTGATTTTCTGACTATGATATCACCGTAAACCCTGCTGATAAATGGCGTATCTTTGTAGCACAAGCTCTCGTTCCTCTTCTAAAAGATCGACGACATGCTGCCACGCACTTTCGACATCTGTCTCATCGTATGCCTGCACTCTAGGGATATCATGGATCATGTCCGTTGGAAGCACTGCTTCTGCACCATAAACCAGGAAAAAATGTGTTTGCCCATTGATCTATTCGGTGTTGTTCGTATGCTCCAAAGCACAGAAGGCAGTTCTTCTACCCATCCTCCAGCTGCTCTATGAAGAGGAGTTTCAATTCTTGGGCGTATACCTTGCAAGATTGAACTATTCATACGCTCAACCTGGCCATTGGATTGTGGGTGCGCCACTGATGCAAGATCAAGGCGAATTCCCGTTTGGTGGCAATATTTTGCCAGCTCTCCAATTGCAAAGTTAGTCCCGTTATCCTTGATTATTCTATGTGGGATGCCGTATCTCATGACTATGTCTATGATGAAATTTCTGGCCGTCACACCGTCAAGTTTTTTGATGGGTTTAGCTTCCACCCACTTGGTATACTTATCCAGTGCAATGAGTAGATGCGTGAGTCCGCCTCTTGCAGTTTTGAATAACACCATCATATCTATCCCCCAGACCGCAAATGGCCATGTTATGGGAATAGTCTTGAGCGCTTGAGCTGGCATATTCGTCTGCTTTGGCGTAATACTAACATCCGGCACATGTGTTAACTTTGTGCTATGCGTCTCTCTTGGCTGTAAGCCATAAAAACCCTGCACATAATGCTTTCTTAACTATTATTTTTGATTGAGCATGATGTCCGCAATCTCCGACATGAATTTATTTCAGTATTTGACGTCCTTCTTCCGGCGAAATACAACGCTGGAAAATTCCGATAGTATTACATTTATACACGCACCCATTCATTACTGTGTACCCTTTGAATCAGCCTTTTATCTGCGTTTGCAAGACTTCGCCCGCTCCGTCCGGGAACTTCTTATGAACTAAGAAGTTCAAGTATGGAATTGTCCAATCCGGCATAACCAGTAGAACCTTTATTGACTCGGATATTAAGGGATAGTCAACATCTCCGCATTTTATCGATGGTTCGTAGTGTTGGACGAATACACCAGGTGGCAATGTTTTCACCCTTTTCGAGCCCATCCGGGCTAAAGCATCCACGTTCCAGTTTTCTTCCCTTTAACCGTGATTTACCTCAAATCCTAAGAAGCAAATGGCGAATTCATCGACGGTTCTCCGATATTCCGCCATCATGGGGCTTTTGGCATCCCATGTCTGGTTGAGGTGGTGTTGTACTAGATCCGAGTCTCCATAGCAAAATATGCGTTCGACGCCTATTTATTTTTCAATATGCAAGTTGTGAAGAAATGCTTCGTATTCTGACACATTGTTACTGGCGTTGAAGTGGATTTGTAATACATACTCCATTGTGTCGCCTTTTGGGGATTTTAGCACCACACCTGCACCGGCGCCTTCTTTCATTTTGGATCCATCAAAATGCATGATCCAATATTCTGACTCCGGCATTGGTGTGTTTTCCATGGCTTCTTTCCAGTCAGCTACAAAGTCTGCTTTTCCTTGGAAACGACGGTAATATCATCCATGTAAACATGAACGTTTTTACCTATTTGATTATGCAAGCACCTTTGCATAAAACCCTGGTATGTGGCTCCAGCATTCTTCAGGCCAAAAGGCATGGTTATGTAGTAATATGTTTGTCGGGGGGTTACCCCCGAGTAGGGTAAAGACAGGTGGTAAAGGCCGCTTACAGAAGAGAGGTTTGGCCGAGTAGCCGACTACCGGGTACTCGCTACCCGGTCGACTGCTACCCGGTCTCACCTCAAGGTGGCCAGAAGGAGATATCAATCAGTTTCTACCATGTCGAGTAGAAGGTTTGGCCCGAGTACAATTGGCGGGAACATTTGGCGGGAAACTACTCGGGCAGGAAGTCAAAAGAGCCGTTCTGACACAGGATCCCGCGTATCCTGGGTCCGTACTTGGCAGCATTCGAACTACTGTTCACGTGGGGACGGTCTGTCTGACAGTGACAGCATGGAAGCAGTCGGTGGCAGGATAAGGGGGACCTACTCTGTGACTAGGTACAATGATACCAGTCTGTCCCCTAGTTTTGCCCAACGACTTTACGGAAGCAGCCAAGACCAACGACCAAAGCTGTCAGCGGGTACTCGGAGAAAGGACAGTGTGGACACTATGTCGACACTTGTCCAGATTTGGACGTATCCGGCTGGGCACCGTGTATATAAGGTGCCCCGCCGCCTCCTGCGCGAGGCACGTACTCTCAGAGGTAGAGGAATGCTGATATGCTCCCATAGTGGCTCACTAGAAACCCTAGAAACCCTAAGTCCTTGACCTAGCTCTACTCGGAGAGGGGCAAGGGGCTACTCGGTAGCGTTACTATTTGTACTGTACCTACTCGGAGAGACACCGTAATACAAGGAGAAAGGCAGGAGTAGGGGTCTTACCTCCTCACGAGGGCCCTGAACCTGGGTACATCGTGTTGTTTGTGTTGTGTGGATCTTACCTCACGCGGCTACTCGTCGCGTGATCCCTCCCCGGACACCTCCAGCGTCCTTCGTCCCCACATCTTTAGCCATCCCATGGCATCTGCCGTGACACCACCACGACAGTTGGCGCCCACCGTGGGGCATCCAGCGGCGCTGGCTGGGGTTTCTGTTCGGACGGGATCTTCATCAGTGGAGCGCGTAGTTTGTGGCCTTGTCCACAGATTCGGCTCCTTCGACTTCGTCACCGACAACGCCGGCTGTTTCGGCGGCAAGGCCATGCCGGAGGGCGGCTCGGTGATCTCCTTCGGCTCGCATCTCGTCTACGTCGCCACCGTCGCCAACGACGCCTACCCCGAGCTGGTGCACGACGCGGAGGATCCTCCCGCGGTTGTTGCTGCTCGCGGAAGGCCTGCATGCAGTTCTGCGTGCTGCGCTGAGGTGATGGTGACGGGCGTGGCGGCCAACGTTGGCGCAGCTGCTACTGGCGCTGCGGCCGTCGTCGAGGAGGTCGACGACCCGCCCGCGGGTGGCAGGACACGCCGGCCCTACGAGAAGGAGTGCAACCTGCCGCCTTCCACGTCTACGGTCATCCCCGCCTCGGCTGCGCGAACCGGGATGCCCACTCCCACTGACCTCGAGTTCCTAGCCGAGAGGGAGCAGCTCGAGCGGCAACGCCAGGAGCTGCTCGCCGAGCAGGCGGAGTTGGAGAAGATCAGGTTGGAGCTGAGCCTGGACCAGCTCGAGTACAACAAGGCTCACGGCTTCACGCCGGTGGCCAGGAGGCCCAGCAGGGTAGGCGCTACGCGGCGCAACCTAGGCGCCGAGATGGCGACTGTGGCGGAGGAGCCCGCGCAGTCGGCTACCGCGAACACCTTCACAAGGCCAAGGTACAGCACACCCGCCAAGACGCTGCGAGCTGCGGAGGCTGTGGCTGCCGAGTTGCCGCGCCTAGAGGGAGAGGCGCGTCGCAGGCAGCAGGAGAGGCTAGGCGAGCTGGTGCTGGAGGCCGCCAGGCAGAACGAGGAGTTCCGGAAGGCCAACCCGGGAGCTGGAGCTTCGCAAGTGGTTCACTCGCACGCGGCTAGATCTAACGATCAAGCCTCATCTCCGCATCCTAGCCGCGAGAAGAGCCGCAGCGGGCGTACGGGTAGAGACAGGCAAATGCAGGTGTATGACCCGGCTGCTGCCGTGAAACAGGTTGCTGTGCCGCAGCAGCCCGGGCAGGAACACAACGCTGCAAGAGCAGGCTCTCAAGCCCATCAAGCTCAAAGCCGTGTCCGAGAAGCCGCACGCCCGGGTACTTCTCGGCAACCCGCAGCTCCGCCTACTCGGCAGAGGCAGCAGCCGCGCCCGGTGGCACCAGTCGCCAACCCGGTGGAGCAGCCTGCTGCTATGCAGGTGGATAGGTATGATGATGGCTACTCGGCTATGGAGATGGCTGGTTATGACATCCATGACCGCGTGGGTGAGCGCGTGTTGGCGCCTGGAGATGCAAGGCACCAGCTGGACCGTATCAGCTTGTCGGCGCGGCTTGAGAGCACGGGTCCTCCTGGCCCCGAGTGCTTTGGCCCGCGCATCATGAACGAGCCGTCCGTGAAGGGCTTCCAGCTCGCGAGAGGCACCAAGAGCTACAATGGTAGCACCAAGCCTGAAGATTGGCTCAACGACTACGTCACCGCGGTCCATATCGCGAACGGCAACAGGAGATGGGCGGTGCGCTATGTGCCGCAGATGCTAGAGGGTCCAGCTCGCACTTGGCTCAACAACCTGCCCAAGAACAGCATTAACTGCTGGCTGGACTTCTCGGATGCCTTCATCAGCAACTTCACCAGCACCTACAAGAGGCCGAATAGGCCACAGCAGTTGTCGGCTTGCCGGCAGCGAGAAGACGAGACGGACCGCGAGTACCTTACTCGGTGGAGCACCTTGAGGAACACCTGTGAGGGTGTGAATGAAGCGCAGGCCATCACTTGGTTTGCGCAGGGTTGCCGACATGGCAGCATGCTGTGGCAGAGATTGTAGAGGGAAATGCCCAACACCCTGGCCGAGACCATCAAGATTGCGGATCAGTACGCACTCGGTGATCCTACTCAGCCACTGATGGATTCCTCTGAGCCGAGAAGAAACTTCAACAGCAACAAGCGCAACGAGTTCCGCAACAAGCGCCGAGTAGATACTCGGTATGATCCCGAGGAGGTGAATGCAGTGAGTGTTGGAGGCGGTGGTGGCCAAAGGCAGAAACCTGCTGGAGCCTACGGGCAGAACCAGAACCAGGGCCAAGGCAACAAGAAACCGTTCCGCACTGCGCAGCCGAGTAGCGGGAACTCCGAGCAGCCGAAGAAGTTTGTCTTCGATGACATGAAGGACGGTCCATGCAGCTTCCACACTCACCACCCCTCAAGGCCTGCGAACCACACTACTCGGCAATGCGAATGGTGGGATGTGATCAAGAGTGATGGCTTGCCTCCTCCACCTCCTCTGCCAGCCGCGAATGCCACTGTTCAGCCTACTCGGGCACCCGCAGCTCGGCCGCCAGTCTATCCGAGAAGAGAGAATGTGAACCAGGTGGCTTTAGGAGCCAACCAGAACTTCAACAACGAGAGGTACCGCAACAACAACAACAACTACAACCGCAACAACAACAACAGAGGCAACAACAACTATCAGGGCAACAACAATGGCAACAACGGCAACAATGGGGGCAATGGCCCTAACCAGTACCAAGAGCACCATGAGAGCTATATGATCTTCACTTCCGAGGCAGTCGACAAGCAGTCACAGCATAGGCGGGCCATGGAGGTCAATGCAGTGATTCCGGCTGTCCCTCACTACATGTACTGGTGCGACCAGGAGATCAGGTGGACTCGGGCGGATCACCCCAAGGTGATGCCCAATCCGGGTACCTATGCCTTGGTGCTGGATCCCACCTTCTTGGGCCCCGAGAAGAACGTGAGGTTCAGCAAGGTGCTGATCGACAACGGCAGCAGCATCAACATCGTGTACAAAGACACACTCGAGAAGCTTGGCCTGGCCGAGAACATGATGCTGCCCAGCAAGACCACTTTCCATGGCATTGTGCCCGGGATCTCATGCAACCCGATTGGCCGAGTGTGGATTGATGCGCTATTCGGTACTCGGGAGAACTGCCGCACAGAGCGCCTGCAGTTTGAGGTGGTGGATCATCAGAGTCCATATCACGCTCTACTCGGCAGGCCTGCTCTGAGCAAGTTCATGGCCTCCACTCATGTGGCTTACCTGAAGATGAAGATTCCCGGGCCCAATGGCATCATCACCATCTCGGGAGATTACAAGAAGTCCATGGAGTGTGCCTCTGCTAGCTCTCAGCTGGCGGAATCAATGGTGATTGCTGCCGAGAAGAAGAAGATGTACGAGGTGGTGGCCATGGCTCAGTCCGCACAAGCTGGCGCACAAGGTGTGCCGAGTACTCAGCATGGTACTGCTTTCCAAGCTGCCAAGGAGACCAAGACTGTCCAGGTTGACCCCGAGTTCCCGGAGCGTGTGGCCATCATTGGTGCTGGGTTGGCCGAGAAATAGGAAAGCGCGCTCATCCACTTCCTCCGTGAGAATCGGGACGTGTTCGCCTGGACCAATGAAGATCTACCAGGAGTCCCGAGGGAGTTGGTTGAGCACTCTTTGCATGTGCGTCCTGACGCCAAGCCCGTGAAGCAGGCCTTGCGCCGTTTCGGGGATGAGAGAAGGAAGGCCATCGGTGATCAAATCACCAAGCTGCTGATCAGTAACTTCATCATGGAGGTGCTGCACCCGGACTGGTTGGCCAACCCGGTCATGGTCGAGAAGAAAAAGGAAGATCCCAAGGCTGCCACCGCCTGGCGCATGTGTGTCGACTACACCGACTTGAACAAGGCATGCCCCAAGGATCCTTTCCCGCTACCTCGCATCGATCAGGTGATCGATTCCACTGCCGGCTGTGAGCTGTTGTCTTTCATAGATGCCTACTCTGGTTTCCACCAGATTGCACTCAACCCTGCTGATCAAATAAAGACTGCTTTCATTACCCCGTACGGGGCTTATTGCTATCGTGTCATGTGTTTTGGCCTGAGGAATGCGGGTGCAACCTATCAGAGATGCATGCAGAAATGCTTGCATGACCAACTCGGCAAGAATGTGCAGGTGTACGTAGATGACATTGTCATCAAAACGAATAAAACACATACTCTGCTTGCCGACTTGGAGGAAACCTTTGCTAACCTACGCAGGTACAAAATGAAACTGAATCCGAGTAAGTGCACCTTTGGTGTACCAGCTGGAAAGCTACTCGGCTTTCTCGTTTCTAGTCGGGGCATTGAAGCCAATCCGTCTAAGATAAAAGCTATTGAAAGCATGTCTTTGCCGAGATCATTGAAGGATGTGCAGAAGTTCACGGGTTGTCTGGCATCACTGAGCCGTTTTCTGGGCCGAATGGGCGAGAAGGCTCTGCCTCTGTACCAGCTGATGAAGAAGAGCGACAAGTTTGTCTGGACTCCGCAAGCGGATGTAGCATTCAATGAGCTGAAAGCAATGTTGGCTAGCGCTCCTGTCTTGGCTAGTCCGCTACCCAAGGAGCCTATGCTGCTATACATTGCCGCGACTAACCGAGTAGTCAGCGTGGTGATAGTGGTGGAGCGAGAAGAAGAAGGCAAGAGTGTGCAGCGCCCTGTGTACTATTTGAGTGAGGTGTTGTCGAGCTCCAAGCAGAACTACCCGCATTACCAGAAAATGACCTATGGTGTGTACCTGGGCGCCAGGAAGCTGAAGCATTATTTCCAGGAGCATCCCATCACTGTCGTGAGCTCAGCTCCCATCTCGGACATCATGGGTAACAAGGAGGCGAGTGGCAGAGTAGCCAAGTGGGCGATCGAGCTAGCCGCGTACGCTCCCGCGTATACGAGAAGAGAAGCAATCAAGTCTCAGGTACTGGCGGAATTTCTTGTCGACTGGGCCGAGATGCAGTATGAACCTCCTGCTCCAGTTTCCAACTATTGGAAGATGCACTTTGATGGCTCAAAGGTGAAAGAAGGCCTTGGTGCTGGCGTTGTGCTTACATCGCCCAAGCGGGATCAGCTCAAGTATGTGTTGCAGATCCATTTCAAGGCATCCAACAATGTAGCCGAGTACGAAGCAGTTGTGCATGGTTTGCGAGTAGCAAAGGAGGTTGGCGTGCAGCGCATTATCTGTTATGGCGACTCAGATCTGGTGGTGCAGCAAGTCTCGGGTACCTGGGATGCCTTGGATGCCAACATGGCGTCGTATCGTTTCCTGGTGCAGTCAATGACTGGGTTTTTCGAAGGCTGTGAGTTCCAGCACATTCACCGAGCAGAAAACGAAGCAGCAGATGAGCTGTCCAAGTTGGGATCTTCTCGGCAGTCCATCCCGGCAGGGATTGCCTTGGAGCATTTGAGGAAGCCATCCATCAAGCCTTCCCCCAACTCGGAATCCATCTTTGTCCCTTCTCTGCCAAGTGAGGAATCTGACCCAATGGAGATCGATTGGGAGAGTGCTGCAGGGAACCCGGGGACTGCCGTCCTATACTCGGGGACTGCCGTTCCCTACCCGGGGACGGCCGTTCCCTACTCGGGGACTGCCACTCCTTACTCGGGGACTGGCGTTCCCTACTCGGGGACTGCCACTCCGTACCCGGGGACTGCCACTCCCTACCCGGGGACTGCCATTCCTTACTCGGGGACTGCCGCCCTCAACCCTGAAGCTGTTGCATTCATTGAAGAAGTTCTCGCCAATCGATCTGGGCTGCAGAGAAGCGCTCCTACTCCTCCTGTGCAGCCACCAGAGCCTGTCCCAATGGAAATGGACGAACCAGTGTTTCCCGTGCGGGAGACACCGAATTGGGCAATGCCCATATTATCCTTTCTAAGGGACGGTACTTTACCCGAAGATGAGGTGACTGCGAGGCAGATTCAGAGAAGATCCAAGGGCTACGCCTTAGTCCGAGACGTGCTGCACAAGAGAAGTGCCACTGGTGTGCTGCAACGCTGTGTGAGCCCAGAGGAAGGAGAAGAAATCCTGGTGGAGATACATCAAGGGGAATGTGGGCATCACGCCTCTTCTCGGGCTTTAGTCAAGAAAGCGTTTCGGCATGGCTTCTACTGGCTCACTGCATTGCAGCAAGCTGAGGACATTGTGAGGAAGTGCGCCGGCTGCCAGATGTTCGCAAGTAAGATTCACGTGCCAGCATCCGAGTTGAAAACAATTCCTATCACATGGCCGTTTGCTGTTTGGTGCTTGGATATGGTTGGTCCTTTCAAGCCGGCTAAGGGCAATATGACACATATCTTGGTCATGGTGGACAAGTTCACCAAGTGGATCGAGGTGAAGCCTATTCGGAAGTGCGATGGAGTCACAGCTGTGAAGTTTGTGAAAGATGTGATCATGAGATATGGCTACCCGCACAGTATCATCACCGACAACGGCACCAACTTTGCAGAGGGGGCAATGGTGCGATTTTGCAGAGATAAGCATATCCGACTAGACGTTGCGTCAGTCGCGCACCCTGCCTCCAATGGGCAAGTTGAAAGAGCAAACGGGATGGTACTGGCAGGCATCAAGCCGAGGCTGATTGAGCCACTGCTGAAAACACCTGGGTGTTGGCTAGAAGAGTTGCCAGCGGTGTTGTGGAGTCTAAGGACTACCCCTAACCGGTCAACCGGCTACACGCCATTCTTCTTGGTATACGGGGCTGAGGCCGTGTTGCCAATAGACTTAGAGCATGACTCCCCCCGAGTAGCCCTCTACACTGAGGTGGAGGCGAGAGAAGCTCGAGAAGACGACGTTGACCTGCTTGAAGAAGCAAGAGAGCTGACTCTGTCACGTTCGGCTATCTACCAGCAAAACCTGCGGCGCTATCATAGCCGAAAGGTGAACCCAAGGGTTTTCCGAGAAGGAGACATGGTCCTTAGGCTTGTGCAGCGCACAGCCGGGATGCACAAGTTGTCTCCTCCATGGGAAGGGCCTTTCATTGTCAGCAAAGCGCTGCACAATGACGCGTACTATCTTGTAGATGTGCGCCCATCGCAGGCGAACAGGGCAGATAAAGCTGGAGAGGAAACCAAGCGTCCCTGGAATGTAGCTCTACTTCGTCGTTTTCATTCGTAAGCAAAGATGTGTATGTACCCTTTCATCCGAGTTGAAATTCTACTCTGCAATCTAAAATTGTTCTCGGGGACTGCCCTCGTCCAAAATTGCTCTAAGTGTTTTTACTCGGCTCGTTCCTTTGTCTATTCGGTTGCTTCACTTCAGAACTCAAAAGTGCATTGAGTACTGTGTTTAAACCTATATGCCAACTCTTCGACTTTGCTGCTGTCCGAAACCCGGCTTCATGGCAAGCAAGAGAACAAGCAAAAGGTCAATGAGCACACGAAAATCACTAAGGAAGAAAAAGTGCAGGAACCGAGTAGATTGTCGGTTACTTTTTGTTCCTCGTTTTCGTCTTCTCGGTTAAGTGGTGGGCTGCGTTATCATGATTGTTTTCTAGCGGCTAAGTATTTGCAGCCTTGTTCTTTGATTCTTGTGACTCGAATACCAAACAAGCGACAAGTCGCAGGTAGAGCAGAGATGAAAAGACAGGGTGAATAAGAAAAGCTACTCGGGGACTCGCATGGGAACACAGCTCGGCATTGAGCCACTGTCGTTCAAATTGATTAATGTCAACGTAAACTGAGTGGGCATAAAAACTGGGTAGCAAGCGAAAACAAATATTGTTTGATACATATGCTCCCGGCATCCCGGGGATCTGATAAATGTTCAAGTTAAAAAAGTTGCAGGTGGCCTCAGGTTAAGGAGGCAGTGTTCTCGGCGCTGGCATGGGCAGTTGTTTCCTCGACGACTGTCTTGGTAGCAGTTTCTTCGGCGGTGGTTTTCTCGGCAGCTTCTTCGTGGTTGGTGGCGTCCGTTTCCGTCTGCACGGCAGCGGACTCCTCCATCTCAACATCATCCTGGGTGGCCGTCTGCTCGGATGTAGCTGTGGCCACCGAGATGGGGCCTGGAGCCGAAGAGGAGCCAGCGGTGTGGCTAGGAGGTGGCACCGTGTCGTCAAGAGCAGCACCCGAGGAGGTGCCGAAGTTGAGTGGCTCGCTGTCGATGTGGGCATGCTCCTCCTCATCGCTACCCGAGACGGCGGCGCTCTTCCCCTTCCCGGCCTTGCTCCTGGGAGATGCGAAGTATTCGTCCATGTCCTCCTCGTCGTCCTCGTCGTCCTCCACATCGGCTTCCTCCTCGTCTTCATAATCAGTGTCCGGCTCGGGGGGGCCGTCGATGTAGACCTCCGTCTCGGCACACTCGGCAACTTCATAAGCGATCTGCTTGCGCAAGGCCACGCTAGCGGCATCATTCTCCCACTTGGAGTTATTACGCTTCCCGCGGATGCGCTGCATGTCAAGGTTCTCATACCAAGACGCCATGCAGAGAAGCATCACATCTGCACCGGCACGGGCTGCAGAGGCTCGCCACTTCTTCAGCTCGGCCTTCGCTTCCTCCAGCTTGCGAGCGAGATCTCGCATCGTTCTTGGCTGGGGGTCATGAGGCCAGAACAACCTGTGGAGCTCAAAGCCCACGTGCACCAAGTCAGTCCCGCAGCCGGCCAGCTGCTCGAAGTAACCTTTGAGCACCACCAAGCTATCCTCGATGTCAGCCCTGGTGTCAATCGGTTCACCCAGCGAGAGGCGAACTGCTCGGGCCTTGGCTATCGTGGGCGCAGAGGTAGACTCAAGGCGAGGCCAAATATCTGAAATAGCAAGTGGCAAGATCAAAAACCGAGAAAGGAAAGAGGAAGCCGAGAAGGAATAGGACCGAGAAGAAAAGATGCAGGGAAGAAAAGAACTTACCGACTAGTTGGCGGCGCAGCTGCTGCAGCTTGGTTCTCCAGGATTCCTCGTTGTTAATCTGCTTTGATTGGACCTGGCGCAGGGTATCCATCTGGGCGAAAAGATCAGCATTGATTTTCTTCAGAGTCTCGCACTCAGCCTCGAGGGCCCTCTCCTTGGCCTTGAAAGTGGTCTCGGCCTTAGCTTTCTCGACGATGGCCGCGTCCCTCTCGGCGCCAATCTTCACGGCGTCTTGGAGCGCGTTCTGAAGCTGGACCTGCAGCTTCTCCATCTCGCTGGTGTGGTCCTTAATCAGAGTAATGGCCTGATCGGACAGCTGCTTTTCCACCGCTGCTGGCTGGACGCAATCTTGGTGCGCCTCAGCAAATGACTTATAATCTTCTGCGAAAAGATAAGATAAGGTCAGCAGATATGCAGAGAAGAAACAAATTCGAGACAGAACCGAGTAAACAACAAGCTCACCTTCAAGTCTCTTTATGGTGGCCTCGGAGTCTGCCACAAAAGCACGGCACTTCTCGTGCTCGTCGACTAGGGCCTTCAGGTTAGCTGCAGAGAAGGAAAGGTTAGTGCCAAAGAAAGCAGGAGCGGGCGTAAAAATAAAACGCAGAAACCGCGTAGCTAAAAGGCCTACCCTGCACTTCAGCCAGCTGCTGGCTGCTCTCATTGGCGTTTTTGCTTGCGGCCTCGGCATCTGCCTTCTCTTTCTCCAGTGCGGTGATGCGTCTCCTGGCGATGGAGTGGTTCCAGAGAAGGATGCGGTACAAGTTGGTCCGCTTGAGAACGCTATCCTGAAAACCGAGAAGAAAATGAGTTAGGCAAAGCAGAGAAGATTCGGCCCGAGTAGGAGGCTACTCGGAGAGTGTCCACCTACTCGACCCAAATCTCGGGGACTGGGAGTGATGGTGAGAAAGAAGGAAGGCGAGTAGAAGAGAAGAAAATTCAACTCGGAAAAGGCAAAAAGACTTACTGCGTAGCTCTGTTCGATATCCTCGGCGTTCTTGCGGTGCAAGAACATCTTGGCTGCGAGGGTGGCGGTGTCGGTGGAGACGGACATGGGCTGGTGTCCCAGGTCGATCTTGTTCCACTCCACGCGGTAGTGGTCGACGGAGCCAAGGGTCAAGCCATGCCACTTATCCTCTCCGAGAACCCCGCTGTCCCACTTGGCGCTGATGTAGCCGACAGTGTCCAGCACCTGCTCAAGACCCTTGGAAGTTATTGGCTTGTCTTGGGGTCCCCGAGAAGCAATATTGACGGGTTTATTCTGGGCTGGATCGAAGGGAGGAGTATTCCTGGCTACTGCTTTCCTCCCCTTCTGAATAGCTACAGCTTTATCTTGGGGAGGGAAGCCGATGCGGTGTTGGTGGCTAACCTCAATCATATATTCCGGGTAGCAGGGCTGGCCAGCAGCGCGAGCGCCCGCAGAGAGTGCAGCAGGAATCGGGCCGGAGTCGCGGATCACGAGTGCTCCGCCTGCGGATGCGCCTTGCTCCCTGGCCCTTTTCTTCGTCTGCTCCTTCTCGATCTTCTGCTTCTCGGGATCCTCGGGTTTCTTCCCCTCTGTCTTGGCTTTTGCCTTCTCGGCGACTGCTTCCTCGGCAGCTCGCCTCTCGGCTTTCTTCTGTTCAGCCCTGGCCTTCTTCTGCTCGGCCTTGGCTCTCTCAGCAGTTTCTTTCTCGGCTTTGGCCTTCTCGGCGGCTTCCTCCTTGGCCTTGGCCTCCTCGGCAGCCACCTTGTCGGCAATCACCTTCTCAGAAGGGCCCTTCTCGGAGCAGTAATCCCTCAGAGCATCAAGGGCCCGTTGCCTGGTTACTCGCCCAGGAGGGCTGGATGTGTCCTTACTCTGAGGTGACAAGGAAGATGTCGGCGGTGTAGGGTCTTGCGCAGTTGGTGGCGCTACAGACCCGTCGCCCAGTGCAGTCTCTAGCTGGGCGCTACTCGGGGCGCCGCCTGGCAACGGATAAACATCCGTGACGGTGGCGTCCGCAGCGGTGTTGTCTCCTACTTGCTGCTCGGCAGCAAGATTGTCTCGTGCACCAGCCTCTGTGCTGGTTTGCTCTTGTTCTACTTCAGGCCGCTCGGGGGCGGCAGTGTCTTGCATATCCTGGTCTCGGACCTCCTCGGCATTGCTAGCCGGAGGAGAAGGTGGTCTTTCGGGGTGGACGGCAGCGTCCTGAGCTGCCGCTTCTGATCCTGCTCCCTGAGCGGAAGTGATCGGTGCTTTGGCGGCAGCAGCGTGGGCAGTGTTGTCCTCCTCGTCGTCATCGACGTTGATCAGAGGAATCGGAGTTTCCTTGGCTTGGCCGGATGCACAAGCGGCGTTCACGTCCAAGGGAGCTCTGCGGAAAGAGGAGAAGGGAATCAGGAATTGGAAGAAAATGGGGAAAGTGGTACTGCGCGAGAAGAAAGACGACCGGGAAGGAAGCTTACGCGGTAGTGGAAGAGAGCTGTTTCCTCTTTCTCTTCGTGGTGAGCTTGGCGGGTTTCTTCTTCTCGGGGGTCTCTCCCTCCTCGGCGGGCTTCTTCTTCTTCTTGGCAGGGGGCGCTCGTACTTCGCCGCCTGTCCGTTTGCGAGTTTCGGGAGGGGCAACCGACAGAGGCTTGACGACAAGGGGCGCATCGCCCTCGTTCTCGTCCTCATCCTCGTCGTCCTTCTCCGCAGCGGCCTCACCTGAGAAATTCAAAGGAAAGAAGAAGTGAATCAGAAATAGCAATACAAGGAGTTGATGCTTCCCGGAAACAAGCAAGATGAGGATGCTATTACCGTCAGAGCCGTCGTCCGCCCAAGTGTTAAGGACGTCGCGCTTCTCGGGAACGAGGCTGCTCTGCTCCGCGTCATCAGAGGGGGGTACATCGTCCTCCTCGCGATCCTTGGACCAGTTGTCCTCGAAGACCTCGCTGCTTTCAGTGAGCTGGCGAGTAAGAGTCTGAAAGGCAGAGAAGGATCACAAGTTAGCCGAGTACCAGAATAGAACTCTACTCGGGTAGGCGTGCACCCACAAAGCACACTAAGCCTAGGCCTTTTTCTAAAAATTCCTACTCGACGAGGCGTGCAGGCACAAAGCACACTAAGCCTAAGGCGATTTAGCTAAGTGTCCTACTCGGTGCACAAGGCGATTGCTAGTCGAGGCACAAGGAGAAGCTATCTACTCGGAAGGCAGAGACGAAAACAGAGTAAGGGAGACGTACCCGCAAGATTGGAGTCCTACGGCTGAACGGGAGGAACCCGTACCGCCACTTCTCGTTGAGGCTGGTCTTCAGGATGTTCCTGGCAAGCCTGGGAACGTCAGCATCGTCGATCTCGACGGTGGTGGTCCTGGTGCAATCGCGAGGCCCTCCCATGTAACACATGAGGTGGCATCGCTCCTGCAGAGGAAGCACCCGGCGTTTGATCCAGCACGCTACTGGGTCGTCATTCCTGAGGCCATGCGTCTTCAGCCAGGCGAGTTGCGTCTCTATCTCGGTGGCGTTCTCGTCGTTGACGGGCTTCTCCTTCCAATTCGACCCGAGTGGAGCACGCTTGCTCCAAGGGGGCAGGTTGATCCGATCGTCGACGGGGGCTCCATCAGCGGCGGCAACGTTCCTCACGTAGAAGAACGTTTGCTGCCACATTCGGCAGGAATCCAGCCCCTGGATGCGGGGGTGGTTCGTCCCGTTGCGCTGCACCATCATGGCGCAGCCGACGTCGGTGGCGCGGGCAACGCCCGCGCTGTCCTTCTTCCCGACGGATTGTTGGCGGAGATGGAAGTAGTGGAGCCACGTCTCCACGGTGGGCCTGATGCCGAGGAAGGCCTCGCACACCACGGCGTGGTATGCGAGGAAAACGACTGCATTGGGCGGCAGATGGTGCATCTGCAGCCCGAAGTGATTCAGGAACTTACGCATGAAGTCCGATGCTGGCAGCCCGAATCCGCGCTCGAAGTGGGACATGAACACCACGCGCTCTCCGTCCCTGGGCTTGGGCACGACCTCGTCGTCGGGTGCCCGGCACTCCACGCCGGGGGGAACCCTTCTCTCGTTCACGAGCCAGGCGAGGTTGGCTTGGGTGATGGAAGAACCGGCCCAGCAGGACTTGGCCATGGTTGCGAGTGGAAGAATCGGAAATCAGACGGGGTTGGTGGTGGAGCGAGTCCGCGGCGGCGCAGAGGCTAGTGCGGCGGCGGAGCGCTCGGTGGCGGAGAAGAACGGGAGGAAGAAGAGGAAATGAGCAGGGAAGGGGAAAAGGAAGTTACCGCGGGGGTATTTATACCTCCTCGGCGAGATTACCGTTACCGCTACGGGAGTGGGATCGATTGAGGCGTGTGGTGGGTCCTGTGGCCGGCTAGAAACGCACACACGCGAGAACCGCGCGCGTAACGGCCGCATTGGATCCCACTACAAGATCGTGGCCAGTAAATGCACTTGATGGGACATGACGGCCGGTGGGCCCACGGCGTGAAAACTGGACACGTGGCGTCGTGTCCTGGGCAACCAAACGACAAGGTCGTGGATGCTTGACACGTAGGCAGTGCCTGCGTGAAGGGCTGGATGTTGCTCTGCGCTGCAGAGGCTCAGTTTGCGAAATTTCGCTAAGTCTTTTTACTCGGGTACAGAGTAGAAAGCAAGTGATACTCGGAAAGAGGAGACTCAAGATACTTTCCGGATAGCAACTCGGAGGACCTACTCGGCATCTTGAGGTTCGATGGCTGAGATGCAAAGGCTGGTTTTAAGCTGGCAGAGCCTAGTGAACAAGTTCGCAAGACTCAACCAGCTTCGGGGACTGCTGTCGGGGGGTTACCCCCGAGTAGGGTAAAGACAGGTGGTAAAGGCCGCTTACAGAAGAGAGGTTTGGCCGAGTAGCCGACTACCGGGTACTCGCTACCCGGTCGACTGCTACCCGGTCTCACCTCAAGGTGGCCAGAAGGAGATATCAATCAGTTTCTACCATGTCGAGTAGAAGGTTTGGCCCGAGTACAATTGGCGGGAACATTTGGCGGGAAACTACTCGGGCAGGAAGTCAAAAGAGCCGTTCTGACACAGGATCCCGCGTATCCTGGGTCCGTACTTGGCAGCATTCGAACTACTGTTCACGTGGGGACGGTCTGTCTGACAGTGACAGCATGGAAGCAGTCGGTGGCAGGATAAGGGGGACCTACTCTGTGACTAGGTACAATGATACCAGTCTGTCCCCTAGTTTTGCCCAACGACTTTACGGAAGCAGCCAAGACCAACGACCAAAGCTGTCAGCGGGTACTCGGAGAAAGGACAGTGTGGACACTATGTCGACACTTGTCCAGATTTGGACGTATCCGGCTGGGCACCGTGTATATAAGGTGCCCCACCGCCTCCTGCGCGAGGCACGTACTCTCAGAGGTAGAGGAATGCTGATATGCTCCCATAGTGGCTCACTAGAAACCCTAGAAACCCTAAGTCCTTGACCTAGCTCTACTCGGAGAGGGGCAAGGGGCTACTCGGTAGCGTTACTATTTGTACTGTACCTACTCGGAGAGACACCGTAATACAAGGAGAAAGGCAGGAGTAGGGGTCTTACCTCCTCACGAGGGCCCTGAACCTGGGTACATCGTGTTGTTTGTGTTGTGTGGATCTTACCTCACGCGGCTACTCGTCGCGTGATCCCTCCCCGGACACCTCCAGCGTCCTTCGTCCCCACATCTTTAGCCATCCCATGGCATCTGCCGTGACACCACCACGACAATGTTCCATAGGGTGTTATGAAAGAGGTTTTTATTTGGTATTTTTCTTTCATGCGTATTTGATGATACCCGGAATAAGTGTCCAAAAAGCATAAAAGGTCAGAGCCAACAGTGGCATCTATTATTTGATCGATTCGCGGTAACACGAACCTATCTTTTGGGCACAATTTGTTCAGACCGGTATAATCTATACACATCCTAAGAATAATAGTATCCTTCTTCGGGACTAATACTGGGTTTGTAGACCAATTAGTATGTATGACTTTCCAGTAAAAAATCGGCTGCTAAAAGCCGGATGATTTCCTTTCCAATAGCCTTCCGCCTTATTCCATCAAAACGACGGAAACCTTGTTTGACGGGTTTTGATCCTGAAATAACCTTCAGTTGTTGCTCAGCAAGTTCCCTGGGTATGCCTGGCATATCAGCTGGACACCGGGCGAAAATATCCCAGTTCTCACGGAGGAACTTGATGAGCGCGCTTTCCTATTTGTCAGTAATTCCAGTCCCACAATGACGTACTTCGCCTGGTCTATTGGATCCAGGATAATCTGCTTTGTATTCTCAGATGCTTTGAAACTGTCGGCCGGCTTTCGGCTTTCTTTTCCTGCCGGCATTTCTATCGATGATACCTCCTTAGCCAGCTCTTTCAGCTCCTCCTTTGCTATTACCTGCTCGGCACAAAGGGCATTTCCAATCTCTAGCTTGTTTGCCAGCTTGAAATCTCCTTCAATGGCGATTACTCCGCCTTTTGGTCCTGGCATTTTAAGCTTGTTGTAGATGTAGCACGACCTGAACATAAATTTGGTGAAAGCTGGACGTCCAAGTATTGCATGATACACGCTCTCGAACGGTACTACTTCAAATGATATCATCTCCTGACGAAAGTGCTCCGCCTTTCCGAGGTTACTTCTAGGGATATTTCTCCTAGGGAATGTGCTTGCGTGCCAGGAACAATGCCGTGAAAACGTACATTGCTATGCTTGAGCTGGGTCTCTGAGAGATGCAATTTCTTCAGAGTACTTAAGTACATAATGTTGATGCTTGATCCTCCATCCATCAGCACCCTTTTTTTCCTAGTGTTTTGCACAATAGGGCTTACTATCAAGGCGTGTGTGCCGGGTTCCTGGATATTACTAGGATGATTAACCTGATCCCAAGTAATGGAGTTTGTGAATAATTTAAGTACTTTGGAGTTGCTGGAACAATGGTGTTGATTTCTCGCAACGTTCGCTTCCCCTGTTTGGCGGATGGGTCGCAAGGAAAGTTAGGTTAAATTCTCCTTCGACTCTCTGGAATTTAGGTTCGCCTTTCTGTTGTTGTTCCTAGATTTTGTCATCAGTATCACTCACTTTCGTCTTTATCAGCTTCCGGCTTTTTCTTGTTGAACTTTCTTTTGGAATTCTTCCCTTTATTTCCGGCTCCAGCGTTTTCCTTCATGTGTTTTTTAAGTCGCATTGCTGGTTTGCATGGGTAGGCTTCCCAAATTGCAAATGGTGAATGCAGGATGCCTCTTTAATTTTTTCCCACTCTTCCTTGGAGTAGGAGATAGGTTCCCTACTTTCTGCACTTTTGCCTTTCCATCTATTGGCATTATCCTTTCCAAAGGCTATATTTAATTCTTTGGGTTTTGGTTGTGCTTCTGGAGTAGCCTTCTTTTCAAAACGAGACACCTTTTTGGCTTGAACCAATGCATCAATATTTCCGCCTCTCGCTCTAATATCGTCTTTGGCCGCTGCATGCTCATTGACGGCTGTGAGCATGGAACCTAAGTCCTTGTGGTATTTCGAACAAACCATGAACGGTACGAGGCCCGGTTTCAGGCCATTAACAAAAGCATGCATTGCTTGTACGTCACTTACTCCAGAACAACTATTCTTCATTGCAGTCCATCTCGAGATAAAGTCGACATATGACTCGTCTTCATATTGGACGCAACGGTTCAAATGGCTGATGCTCTTGGGGCCTTTATACGTACCCCGGAAGTGCTGAGCGAAAACTCTAGCCATATCCTCCCAGCTGTCCACCGTTCTTGACGGAAGGCCATTAATCCAGTCTCGGGCTCCATCCAACAACATTAGGGGCAAGAATTTCACACCTTTCAAATTTGTCCCTTTGTTGATTTGGACGGAAGTATAGTAATCCGAGAGCCATGGTTTGTACTTCCGGTATACTTTTGATAAGTTGGCCCAACTTTGGCAAAGACAGAATGTAAACTAATTTTCCGGATCCTTTCAGTGAAGCACTTTGGACCAAAATACAAATAGTCTCTTTCCGCCTTATCGGCGTGTGCGGAATACCTTCCACCTGAATGAACAAAGGGGGATCTGCTCCGTTCTGGTCCATTTTTGCGTGAATACGCTCTTCTGGGATCATCCCAATTTCTTCCAGCATCCAGTCCTTTGGAGTGAGGCGGAGTTCTACTCCTTACCCGTTCTTTATTCCTTGGAGGGTTTCGGAATCTCTCACGCTTGTGAGGGTGGTCGTACCTTCCGGATTTATCGGCCGGGTGTCTCGGAGGCGGCATTGTTTTTCCGTCGTTCCGTTTTTTCTCTTCCCGTTCTTTATTAGTACGGGGTTTTGTGTTATTTCCACCTTTTGGCTGATGGGATCCTGTCCTGGACGCTGCATCCTTATTATCCGGGATGTTCATGTCCTTCTTGGGATCTCCCTTCTTTTTCTTCAAATCACCTGAATCTCCAAGTTCGCCTGGGTTAGCTGATCCAGCGGCGCACGTGGTAGTTTTGCACAAGGCTGAATAGTCATGTAGCTTCGTTGAACATGCTTTCCCTCGTTGTTGATGTTTTAATGCTTTTCCTAAGAAATCATACACTCCCTGCATCTTTTCGTCATTGGATTACAGATCATCGTTAAGGATGGCGAAGGTGGCTTCTGTGTTTTCAGCTGCATATTTGTAGATGTGTTCGCCCTTAGATTTGTGTTGTTACCATGCCTTTGCCAAGATGGGTTTTCAAACCGCTGTCTTGCTGGCAGTTCTTCCGGCTTTGAAATTCTGGGTAACCTCATGGGTTTAACTCCAGATCTGTTCCAACGCTCATATTCCTCAATTTCTTCCTGCTGCAATTTGATGTCAGCTTGGGTTTTGAGGAGATTTTCCCGAGTTCGAAAAAGATGTTTCTGTTGCCGCATTATTGCTTGTCTCTTGGCTTCCAGCACTTCCGGTGGCTCGTCTCGTGCGACTGGGTTTGAATTAGATTAATTTCCTCCTGTTCCGACATTTGGGGAACAGGGATTTCAACCTTTTTCTTCTCTACCGTTTTTGCGCCACTGCTGCCACCGACTTCTAGGTTTTGGTTGGTTACCTTTTTCTTCTTGGTCTTGGTAAACATCTTCTTTGCAGATTTTTCTTGTTTTTGGAGGATGGAGGCTTTTTGTGTGGTTCATCTTCCATTAATTCCTGAACATCGGGATAATACGGGCTTTTTTCACCACCTTCTTCATCTCCTTTCTGTAACAGCCCAATTTTCGGAAGACAAGGAAAACTTGTTTTCAATAACCCAAAAATCAGGGCCAACATTTTTTTTTTGAAATGCTTGACTAGTGCTTGTGTTTCATTTATATTTGCTTGTGTTTGTGTTTATTGATACCTAACAATAAAACCAATGATCATAACCTTCTTAAAACTTAACCCTTGTGATCAAGTCATGGCAAGAAACTTATCAGCTTTGTCGATCACCCTATTTTGGCCAAACCCTTTTGAAAATGGTTTGGTTTTAACAACAACCCAAAGGCCAAGCTTTTGAGAAAACAAAAGGTATTTTCCAAAACTATATGAAAAGTATTTTGGAGGTAATCTTCTCCTACCTGTTTTCAACCAAACTATTTTTTGCAAGTATTTCAAAAACCCCTTCTCACTTCCTTCTTTGCAAAAACTATAAGTGGGGACTATATTACCCTTGTTCTTTTCCTTAATTATATTCTTTTGGAAATAACAAGCTATGAGTTAAACTATTTTCTCAAAATCCTCTTGTCATGGTATGGCTTGATCACTACATTTAACTAACACTTGACAAAACACCTGGCAATTAAATTAAAGAACTCACTTGCTTGAGTGAACTTGTTAGTCTTGTATCCCCTGCTTTATGTATGATCTTCCTTGTGTTTTTCTTAAGGTAAGTATATCTGTTTGATTATGAATGTGTATTGTTTTAAATGAATAAGATCTATAAATAACAAAACCAGGCATCATTATCATTTTCCATCCTATTTCTATCTCATCTTTTGTTTTCTTTAAATCTTCTAACTTTGGAGACCTGCATCTATGTCAAATCTTGCCTATTCATCAATGCATCATCTTGGATCTCATAGTCCATATCTATAATTTCCATCCAAGTTGTTAACTTGGATATTGAAACCCTCCCACTTTGGCCTCATGCCATAATTGAAAAATCCTGATCTTTGACCAATGTACCATCATGGATATCATGGTACATATTTATATGTCCTACCCAAATGGTTAAATTAGATATTGAACCCCTTTAGCATTTTCTTCCAAAGTCCTTTTAAAGGCACTCCAAAATAATGATCATATCCATGTTATCATGATGCCTCTTGGCAGTCTTCTTAAAAACCACTCCTCTTGATTTTTGAGCTGCATCAGCCTCCACTTGACATCATCATGACTTATATATCACATCCATGTGGTCCATTTATTTTTTCAATGGCCACTTGATTATTCTTCTCTCGGGATTTTTGGTCTATTAAATAATCCCCTGTTTTCACCATTTTTCACTTGAAGCCTCAAATATTTTCAAAACAGTATTTGATTAAAAATCACTTTTGAGACCTATATTGTATCCTCTCTGATCCCAACTCAAAAATATTTGTTTCAAAAGATTTTTACTATTTATAATATTTTATTTTCCAAAAGGCCAGAAATGGACTTTTAAATATTTTGTTAATAAAAGTATTTCCTAAATTCTTGGAAAAATTACCCAACATTCCTATGGTGATGTGGGACTTATTTATACAAAAACATTTGCAAGTTGTTTTGAATTTTTTTAAGAAAATGTTTAAAAACAGATTCATCCCTTTTTGAATTCCCAAAATTTTGTGAAACAAATGTTTTCAAAAACTTGTGAGGCCACCATCCCTAGACTCCATTTTTCATCCTCTATCAACTAGTAATGATATTTGATATATGTTGTATTAAAAATTCTTGTGAAAACAACCAAAAACCATTTCTGTTATTCCTGGACACTATTGAGTTCATGCATTTCCTAGTCAATCATTTCACTCCCTCTACCTCTCTCCTGTTCTGAGAGATAGAAAACATCCCCCTTAACCTCCTGTACATGGTCTACCTTCTCTATTCTCTCTCTATCTCAGCCACCAACCAATTGACAAGGGAGTGATCACCCACATCTTTCCCAATCCACCACCATAGCGCATCCAAGGAAGAATCCTTGCGCCATAAGGCTCCATTGGCAACCTGTGAATCCCTAGCAAGAGTCATCCCTCTCTCCTTGTCTCCTTCTTCCTTGCCCGTGAGCTGGCCATGGCGCCCAAGATGCGCACGACACGTCGCTCACGTTGCAACACCTGGGTCACATGTTGATCATCGATGCCTCGTTAACTAGCTCCACGAGCTCTCCAGGAGCACGCCCGTGCTCTCCCTTGGCTTCTTTCTCCCTCCTAACTCCTCCTCATCACTGTCAAACACCTGCGGCCTCGCACAAGTTCACCCATCTCCGGCCCTCCTCGTTTACTTTCGAGCTCACTCCTCTCTCCCTAGAGGATCTCCCTGCCATGCTCCACCTACCAAACATCCCTTGATTCTCCCTTGATGACCGCACGCGAGCCACCATGGTAGCCGTGTGCCTTGTCCATCGAGCTCCGATGCTGAGTAGATCAGAGCCATCCCCTGTCTCTCCATCATGCCTCCTTGCATCCTCTACACCTCAATCTCATCCTAACACTTAAATCACCCTCTGATTCTTCCTTGCTAACCCGAATTGGAAGTAGCTCACCGCCAGAAACCTCCACCTCTCACCATCGATGTAGACCACCTCCTTCCGTCTCGTTTCCTCCCCTGAGTTCCCCTACTTCTACACTGCTCGTGCACCTCTCAATTCCGTATTTCTATCCTTGAAAGGGTCGTCGGTCTCTGTGACTTGAGCCACCCGCCGCGGGACTCGACGCGCGGTCGTCTTTGCACAACCCCGGAAAGCATGGGTGTGCATGCCGAGTTCGCGCCGTCGCGTTGAGCCCGGGGAGCCCTTTTTCTCACCCCGGCATAATACCTGGACCTCACCTGAGTTTCCTCCAGTAACCACCGGGTCGTCGTGTCCACCATTCGCCCGGCTTGATTTTGGTCACCGTCGGCCAGCTCCGACGTGACCCACCCCAGGCCGTTGGATTTTCATCCAACGGTAGATCTACAATCCAGATGACCTTGTGCCATCGATGGACGGGGCCCTCCAAGGCCCACTATCGGGATTTCGAACTCCTCCAGCACGGGAGAATCTCGTGGGCCGGACCGCCGTCGCGCTGCTCCTTCCCGCCCGGCCTGCCTTTGCATTAGGCCGTTTCCCCGTAGACCCAGCCTGTTAATCATTTTTTTTCTGCAGGTGGTTATTCTTTTTCCTGCAGGACCACTTCTGCTACCTTGGTTTAAATCATTTTAAAATACTTAAATTCAAAATTTTGCCGAAACAAAATCACAAGGATAGATATACATTTTCTTAACCACATCCAACTTGTAGATCTATGTTTTGTGCTGTATTTTAGAAGAACTAAAATAAATGGTAGAATCACTCACTTTCACCTTTTAAATCATAACTTTCGTTTTAAGTGTCCAAATCTTGCAACCTAAATTGTTTTGAGAATCTCTTGTTGTTACCTATATGAAGAAATTAACCTCGTGTTGACTTGAGTTTTTGTGTGAAAATGCCATACATGTTTGTTTAGTACCAGAGAGCAATTCTATGATTTTTTAATTTATTTGGTGATGAATTTTGATGTTTATCCATTTTTTTTGGGTTGCTAGTGATTATAATAACCTAATCCTAGGTTTTCATGATTTTAAGAGTTACATAATAGGCTTGGTGATTTATTTAGTGTTTATCCCTTTTCTGCCTTTTAATATTATGCCTTTATTAATTTAAGTGTTGTGTTCTTATTGTTATAAATGTGATTCCTAGCATGTTTAGGGTGGTAATCCATCATTGTGATGTGCCTTGTGTTTTTCACTAGCATGTTAGGAAATTGTATGTGAAAAACCATGTTTGTTAGAGTTTCTTTTTCTCTTATAGTTGTTTCCTAGTATTTAGGGATTTATGTCTGTTATTTGCTTTTATTTAGGATTACTTGAGTGGATGCTTTAACATTGTTTTTCATAGCTTAGATACTGATAATTTTTTGATATTATACTTTCTTTCATGATTGATTGAGCTCTAGATCATTTTGGCATGCATTGCTAGTTTTAAGTGTTTTCTGCCATATTTGATATTGGTGTGTTTAATTATTTATTCATTGTTTAGGTTGTTGTTATTATATTACTAGCATTCTTAGGTGTTGTTTTCTGTGTGATATGTATGCTATCTTATAGATATATCATGTGATAATAAATCTTGTTTGATGATCTAATATGGTTATGCATGTATGCATGTCTAAATAGTCATTTTCCATTTCTAGTTTTAGTCCTTGTTTTGCTCCATGATTATTTTCATGTATTGAGTGATGCCATGACATGTTTAGTACATATACATATATGTTATTATGTTTCTTAGCCACTGGTTATATTATTTCTCCATGTATAGAAAAGCATGTGTTACTATTGGCTTGTAGTGTTGCTTGATATCATTTCCTGATGCATGTGTGTGTGTGTCCCTGAGTTGTTTTCTTGTTGTTTTCTTCATCCTCTTGAATGACCAGAGAGGAATTTAACCTTATTTGGACATGATATGAGAGTGGCACACCCACTAAATTCATGCCAATTTGGTTGAGGATGAATAACACCATTTCTAGTGTTTCTTTGCATTGTCTTTACATGTTTTAGTTGTTGGTGTGTACCCTAATTCTTTTGCATTTGAGTGTATTTGTTTGATGAATTTCTTGTTGTATGTTTACCTTGTTAGCAAGTGCTTGCCTTTTTTTGTTCTGATTGGTTGTTTTCCTTTGTACTTTACGATGTTAGATATAGAAGACGGTATTGTTCCCGGAGAGGTTTTTATTGCAACTCTTGTTTATTTCAAGAGCAAGACCAAGACCAGTGCCAAGGAAAGCCACTCTAAATGCTTGCTTTTTTAGTACTTATCATTATCTATCATGCATGTTTTACTTCTGAACTTTTACAAAAAGTTTAATTCAAAAACTATTTTTGGACTATACCACTATCTATTTTATGTATCTAATATGCTATAGCCACTATATAATCTTGGTGTTACCAAGCCCTTTAGACATTTTAGTATCATCACTTGATTCACTTAAGTCCCTTGGTGGACATTTAAACTTGATGTTTTTGAAAAAAAAGCTATGGAAAAACCCCGAGGGAGGTATGTGAAGGAGGAAATGTTTTCAACTTGTTTTCCAAAAATGTCAAATAACCTAGTCTTTGCCGGACAACCAATACATGATGCCACATTACCTCAATATGGGAATGGGGTCTAACTAAAAGCTTGTCGGTGTTAGTCCGTGTCTACCTCAATGTGCTATAGGGGTTAGAGTCCCCTGAACCGAATTGTCGCCAAAAAGGAATAACAGGACATTAAGAGTGTGTGATTAACTTTGCCACCGGTTGCAACAGTTGGGTCTCTTGTCATGGCAGTGTGTTGTCAGGGGAAACCGGATCGATATGGCTGACTCACTCGGTGTCGGGTGATACGTTCATTTTGCATCACCGTTTTATGTTGTTATTTTCTGTTATTCATCGATATAGTTCATATTATGATGCATCCCTTATGTTATTTTATCTTATTTTGAATGTTTCATAATTTTTGGAGAATAAACACCGGGACCAGAAATCTGATGGAAAAAAGCACCGTCAGGATACCCTATTTCAGAAGATCATAAGAAGAGGGGGGACACCGGAGGTATCTGTAACATCCCTGTTTTGCTAAAATAGGGTTGTTATGCGTTGTGCTCATGTCATTCATGCATGAAACAAATTTGAACCAATTTAAAACTTGAATTTAAATGGTTTGAGAAAATACCACAAATAGTACTTATTTTGGTTTACAAAATCTTGTATTGGAAAATATTTCAAATACACCAAAGAAACACATGATTTTGTTGGAAATTTTATAAGCTTTTCAAAAGTTATTTTTGCCAATTTTTCTGATTCCCAAAAAGGCCCTTAAAACTTTATTTCTTGTGCTGTTTTAAAGCAGAGAAGGACTTCATTGAAGTTTCATCGTTTTCCAGGGGGGTTTCAGAAAAACTCCTTTTATCGTCTTCCTCCTCACCGGTAAGCAGCTCCGTGGACGACGCCCTCGTGGCCACGTCCTCCCTGCTCGCCTCCCTCCTTGCGCGGATAGCCCCCAGAGGAAGCCCTCGGTTCCCTCTCTCTCATGTTCCCCTTCGCTCACTCCCTCTCTCTCTATTTTTCCTCCGCGGGCCGAAACCCTAGCTTGGCCATGATCCGACGCCACCGTCGCCTCGAGCCTCACCGAGCTCTTCCAAGCACACTGTCGTGTTCGCCGTCCTCCTTTGTCCCTCCTCGTCACTGGAATTGACCCGGGAAGCCGTGTATCACCACCGCCGTCCTCTTCTTCTCCAACCACGGCCGAGCGCCGCCGCGAGCAATTCGCCGCCGTCCGTCGATCCCTCGCCTCGTCGCCTGCCCCAGCACACTCCCCTCGCCACGGTGAGCCTCCCAATGGCCTCAGTTTGTCCCCTCCCCCTCTGTAACATCCTGGCGTCGTGCCCCCCTATCCGCCACCGCGCTGGTGGACGGCGTGGTCGCTCCGGCGACCCATTCCGGGCGGCGCCGCCACCGTTGGGTCGGCCTCGGTCCCCTCTCGCCCCTGGTACAATTTATTTCGGGAAATTCACGAGGAATCGATCGATTCCTTCCACGGCAGGGTCTATGGCCATCGATGACGTCATTCCGACGTCATCATGATTTCATATTCCTGTTTTTGCTATTTCGAGAAAATGGCTATTATTTACAAAAAATGAATTAAATTTAGAAAATCAATAACTATTGTTTTATTAATCAGAAAAATAAAATGAAAGTGTGGAAATGATTCTAAAAATATTATCTAGCCAAATATGTGATTTTCACACATTTTTTAGAAAGTCCAAAATTGAGCATTTTTTTAATGTTGTTTAATTCATTTAAAACAGAAAAATAAGTTTTTATCCAATAAAATTAGAAAATTAAAAGTTATATACCAAATTTCTCAAAATGACAAACGCAACATGTTTATGATGTTTTGAAGCCCATTTGAGGTTTTAAAATGGTACTTACTCTCAGAATCACCCGAATTGCCCTCCGGGGTCTATTTCGGGCTAAATTCAGTAAAAATGCTTAACTGTCATATGAACCCTAGCAACCCATCATAGAAGTTTAGGGATTTACTTAAGTGCATTAACTTGATCATGCATACATATTGCGCATTGCATCGATGCCATGTGTTGAATGTTCTCTTTCTTTTCGGTGTTGTTTCCCTCGGTAGAACCCGACTTCGAAGAGAAGGCCAACAACTCCAATGGCGAATACTTGATCTTAACTGACAAGTCAAGCACTTATTCCTGAAGTCTTTATCTGGTTTTCTTAACCAAGGCAAGCATAACCTCTTATCTGCTCATATATGCTTTCGAACAACATTTGAATCTCGTACTTTGCATTCGATTCCAAAGTATTTGATGCTAGTAGATATAGTTCACCTATATACCGCATTGCCTCAATATCCTGATCCACTGCTCCTTGCTGCCATAGATTTGCTTGTGTGCAACGCCAGCGCCTTATATCTGCTATGCTTAGCCATATAGTTTTGTTTAGCTCTGCTCCATCAAGGTTGATGAATCAGAGTTGCACATGAGTCTAGTATGATAGGTTAATATGGTGAGATGAGCATTGTGTGGTTAATCTGACTAAGGCTTGGACGGGAGACGACTTGGGATGTGGTTGTTTGTCCTGTAATTGCCAACCCTAGGAGTAAGGTCTCGCCGAAGAAACCAAGACTGAGCGTGCAACCACACGCGGGGCCTAACAGACCGCGCTCGACCAACTAACTTGTTTTGCTCTATCCGTGAGTCACGTAGTTTGGGTGTTCCATCTGCGTGTGAGTCAAAAACCTTTTTGAGGTGTTTAGGGCGTGACGGGGACAAGTGATGGACGTACACGGATCTTGATCCTGACTCACAGAACAGGTGCCGTCAGGAGGTTGCCAACTCCCTGTTGACGGGATGGTCCTGTTTGGGTTGACTCATGGATAGGGTCGAGCAAGGTAAAGGTCGTGGCCAACCACACTCTGCCGGCACATCGTTGGAATTGTGCCAATAGCTTGTCATTAAGAGTCAGATGGTACGTGTGGGTAAAGTGTACCACCCTGCAGGGATAAATCTTTCGGAAAGCCGTGTCCGCGGTTAAGGACGACTTGGTGGAAGTATTTTGGCCATAGTTAACCTGAACGTGGCGTAAAAGATGTTCACAAAGCATGGAGTCAATAGAGGAAGGGTGCCTCCTCGGAGATGCCGAGAGGGGTGATCCTTGTAGCATGTGAGATGTTGGGAATTGATTTTGGTGGATTGAAAAGATGATGATTACAACAGTGGGGTTCTCATCCGTTTTGAAAACATTCTATGAGACGTGCTATTCTTCCTCGATTTGGAAAACAAACTTTGCTTTACGCAAATCAACCTTCATAAAACCCTTTCTGGAAATAGCAGATATATAATAGGTTAACTAAGTCTTGTTGAGTACCTCCCGTACTCAGGTTTGCTTAATTTTGGTTCAGGTGAAGATCTCACGTCGGTGGTGATTCAACATGGACATCGTCGAGTAGTTTGGGGTTCCCAGGTAGCAGCCTGGAATCTATGTGCTGGGACGTCGCCTTATGTTGTAGCCTCTTAGGCCTTTTGGTTCTTGTTGATTAGCAACATAATTTGCCTTCCGTTGTCTGATGTAATGTTGGGTCATGTGACCTCTTCTTGTAAGCTATACTCTAGTAACACCTGTTTAATACAGCTTCCATGTGTAGAGTACTGCTTTGATCGGTTGTTGGTTTCGAGCTCATTGTTATACAGTTTTGGCTATGCATGCATAGTTGTCACAGTCGAGGGGTCGTGGAGCCGATGATCCATGTCCGAGCCCGCCTGCCGATGTGATTCGGCCTGGGGCTAGGTAACCCCAGTAACCCTCGATTGTTGTTGCACTTTCTGGACACATAGCAGCTCTGTATAGCTTTGGTCCCGTTTCCTTCAGTTTCATACGATTCATGGACGCTTTGATATGCATAGTTGGTTATGACTAGCATGGATACAAGGAGTAGTAGACTGGGGATCCGGACTATGTGCCGATGAATCCAGTCTGCCTGCCGTTGTTTGTTGCGGCCGGGGCTGGTAACCGTGAAGCCCTTATGAGTCCATGGCTAGGAGCACATCATAGTATGTATATCTCTGAGTCCAGGGTCGTGACAAGTCATGGTATCAGAGCAGGACTGCCTGTAGGAAAACCTTATTGCGTCGATGTTGAGTCTAGTGGTTGTGAAAACTATTTCGAAAACTCCAAATGGATTGTGAAAAACCTTCTTAGGATTCTTTTTACTCCTTAGCAACATAATTTGCCTTCCGTTGTCTGATGTAATGTTGGGTCATGTGACCTCTTCTTGTAAGCTATACTCTAGTAACACCTGTTTAATACAGCTTCCATGTGTAGAGTACTGCTTTGATCGGTTGTCGGTTTCGAGCTCATTGTTATACAGTTTTGGCTATGCCTGCATAGTTGTCGCAGTCGAGGGGTTGTGGAGTCGATGATCCATGTCCGAGCCCGCCTGCCGATGTGATTCGGCCTGGGGCTAGGTAACCCAAGTAACCCTCGATTGTTGTTGCACTTTGTGGACACATAGCAGCTTTGTATAGATTTGGTCCCGTTTCCTTTAGTTTCATACGATTCGTGGACGCTTTGATATGCATAGTTGGTTATGACTAGCATGGATACAAGGAGTAGTGGACTGGGGATCCGGACTATGTGCCGATGAATCCAGTCTGCCTGCCGTTCTTTGTTGCGGCCGAGGCTAGTAACCCTGAAGCCCTTGTGAGTCCATGGCTAGGAGCACATAACAGTATGTATATCTCTGAGTCCAGGGTCGTGACAGTATCTTAGAAGTCTAGAAGAGGGGGCCAGCCACGAGGAGAGCCGTAGGGGGGCCACCAGGGGCTCACATCATAGGATGGCGCGCCCCCCTTGGCCGCGCCGCCACGTGGTGTGGCCACCCTGGCCCACCTTTGGTCGATATTTTTCGCGTACTCTACCCCAAGGGAACCCTAAGCCCCATACGATCATCGAAGAATTATTCCGCCGCCGCCTCAGAGTGGAAAACACCCGAGAGAGAAAAGCTCTCTGGCGGGGAGAAATCTTCCGGGGAAATTCCTCTCTGGAGAGGGGAAATCATAGCCATCGTCACTCTCATCGCTCTGGGCATCATCAAGATCGTCATCGTCATCACCACCACCACCATCACCCTCATCATCCACCGTCATCCCGCTGTAACAATTAGGGACCTCTATCATTGTTTTACATTAGATCTTTCTCCTGGTGTGGATTACTTGTTAGTAGTTGATGCTTGCGAGATTTATCGGTGTTAGCACTTTATGACCAGATTGTTATTATCCATTATTATCACCTCTGATTATGATCCATATGATGTCTTGTGAGTAGTTTGTTTAGTTCTTGAGGACATGGAAGAAGTCATGATGTTAGTAGTGAAGTTATGTTGAAGTAATATCTTGTGGTTCGGTATTTAAGTTGTGGTGCTATTCTTCTAGTGGTGTCATGTGAACGTCGACTACATGATAATTCACCTTTATGGGCCTAGGAGGATGCATTGTGTATTTGGCTACTAATTGTGGGATTGCCGGAGTGACAGAAACCTAAACCCCGTTAGGAAACCAATGCACGAGGGAGCGTAGAATCCCGGAGTTTTAAGGCTGTGGTTAGTTTATCTTAATTACTTTCTTGTATTTGCGAATGCTTACGAGGGGTATAATCACAAGTATGTATTAGTCCTAGTTGGGCGGTGCATTAGCATAGGTTCACCCACACAACACTTCAAGAACCAATGGATATTAATCAACCGTAATGAAGAGAAAGCACTTGACGAAATTCCCATGTGTCCTCGAGAACGTTTGGTAGTCATAAGTAATACAACCGGCTTGTCCTTTGCTCTCAAAAGAATTGGGCCACTCGCTGGAGTATTATTTATTGTACTTTATTTACTCGTACTTTATTTATCTTCTATATCCAAAACAACCAAAAACCTGTGTGTTAGTGTTTATAGTGAATCCTCTATCCAACCTACTTGTCAACACCTTCTGCTCCTCGTTGTGTTCGACACTTATTTATCGAAAGTACTACGATACACCCGTTATACTTGTGGGTCATCACCGAGGAGAACAAACCCAGTTGAAGATGTAGTAATTTACTAGCACTTGCATAGTGGATAGTTCGGACCGGTTATCTGATGTTTGCATACTGTCTCGGACAGTCTGTGGTTGTTCACGGCGGATGTACTGGATCTTGTGGATTGTGTACACCTCTGAAGAGTAAAGCTATTCAGAATAGCCGAGTCCTCGGATATGGACAGTTGAATGACCATGTAGCTAGCATTGTGTAAATGTTTTCAAAAAGCTTGAAAAGTACCTTTGGAGTTGTGCCTGGGAGGTACTAGGAAAGGTAAATGATTATACCTTTGAGGTACCGGAAAATGATGATCTTGAAGATGTGATCTTCCAAGAAGTTTTGCGAAGAATTTTTTTCTTTTATTTATAATTCTTTATCAAAACCTTGTGAACATGAAATGTCTACAAGAGAAACTAAATATGTTTTGAAGTATCTTCTTCAACAAGAAAATCTAAAAATTGTTCAACCATGATGGGTCTTCCATTCATCATGACTAGTTGAACCCTAATTACAGACTTCCTGCCACCTATATTTATGCATACTTGCATGCTTTAGCTTTCATTTGGGGTGACTTGCGAGTACAATCCAATGTACTCATATTGGTTTCATCCTTGGCTATTGTCTTAGCCAGACTTTGAGCAGCACTCCAGAGAACCTGACGAACATGGCGTCGCTGACGACTGTGCGAACTAGGAACGTCTCCCAGTCAGTAGCCTGTAGGTAGTCAAGGCGTGACTTGGGCTTTACCACAAGTTTGTTTTGAATACTTCCGTTGTTTAGTGTGTTTCCTGCCCTGCGTGGCAGTTGTTTTCGACTGAGTCTTGTGACCAGTTGTGTAAGACGTGTATTCGTGTAGTGGATGTTGTATTCTGCAATGCCAACTCGAGTATGTTGTTCATGACTAACTGACCATGGGATCATGAATTTATGCATGCTAGAGGTCTCAGACTACTAGTCTGGGGTCCCCACACTTTCTCCTTTCTAGCTGGCGGAGGAGTCTTAGGTTCTTCCTCTTCCTCGGCATCCGACTTTGATGTTGGCTTTGCCATGAGTACTTCGTAGAAGCTTCCTTGCATGGATTTGACCTTTCTTTTGAAAGCATCCTCATCTTCATCTTCGGAATCTATGTCTACAGATCTGGTTTCGGAGTCCAATTTCGCTTCTATGGCTGCTAGTATAGACTCGGCTTCCGAATTCGTCGCCTCATCGGCGGATATCGGATCTTCCACCTTTTTCGTGGGATCAATGTTTTCTGCCTTTTCCACGGGATTTTTTTCTTCCGTGTTTTCAGCGATCTCTGACTGCACCATGCCAACAAAGTGCGATCTAGCTGCAGGATCTCCTTAGAGGCGGCAAATCCAGTCATGCTTTGGCGATATGCAGCTATTGAGGCTTGATCTGCATCTATGTATGAATAGGGCAAATTTAAGCAGAATCTGGCATTGAAGCCTTCATCTATTGGGCATAGGGCGGGTGGGATAAAGTTACTTCCACCACGGAATCCCATTGCTTCTGTCGTTAATCCTATATAAACTTTAGCAGATCCGATGGGAAGGACACAACCACTTACCAGGTGATTCCGTGCCGGCATATAGGATCCATTGTTAAGGAAGCGTTCGACATTTTTGTCGAATTCCAGGCTTCCAACAGTAATCGTACTGGCGATTCCGCCGAGTATCCCCGCTCGAAACGTGACTCCCAACGCCGCTGGCCCCATGGTGGGCGCCAACTGTCGAGTCTTCTTAGTCAGGTTCATGGTCGGGGTGCCATAAGCCTACTAGTAGAACCGTGGGTGGAAACGTGGAAGTACTGGAAACGAGGACACGATTTACCCAGGTTCGGTATGTAGAGGCCCCAGACTACCAAGTCCAAGACCCCTCATATGCATACATTCATGATCCCAGAACAATCAGTCGTGAACAACATATGAAGTTGGTACACAGATTACATCATCCATTACACGAATATTAAGGTCTTACACAAATGGTCACATGACCAAGTCTTAGATAACTGCCACACAGGGCAGACAAATAACACTAACACAGCGGAAGATAGCAAAACGCAACGCAATAGAGTCCAAGTCACGCCTTAACCTGCAGGTTGCTGACCGGGAGACGAGCCTAGTTCGCAGGGTCATCATTGTAGTACTCCTCCTGGGGTTTCTCCTCGTAGTCTGGCCAAGTAAATGGCTAGGGCCGAAACCAATATAAGTACATTTGAATGTACTTTGCAAGATATCCTTTATAAAGCTTACAAAATGCAAGTATGCTTATATGGTGGAATGGGTAGGCTATACATAGGGTTTTCTACCCATGATGGATGAAAGATACATCATGGTTGATTTAACATCTCTATATATTTGTTGAAGAAGATACTTCAAAAGAAAATTATGTAGTTTCTCTTGTAGATATCGCATATCCAAGAGGATTTGTAAGAGTTTGTTTAGAAAAGAAAGTTTTTCTTTGCAAAACTTCTTCTAAAACAACTTCCAGCTTTTTCTCATGTGTACCACATAGGTACAAAGTTCCTCTTTCAGTACCTCGCAAGTACAATCTCTTTTTCAAAACATCCTTTTGAAAACATTGACACAATACTAGCTAAATGGCCATTCAACTGTCCATATCCGAGGATGCAACTATTCCAAATAGTTTTACTCTGCAGAGGTGTACACAACCCACAAGATCCAGAATATCTGCCATGAATAACCCATGGACTGTCCACGACAGTATGCGAACATCAGATAACTAGTCCAAAACTTTCCACTATGTTCAAGCTAGTATATGACTATCCCTTCAATTGGGTTTGTTCTCCCGGGAACCACGTCCCAAACTGCTATGATAGGAGACCCAACTGTTGCAGCCAGAGGGAAAATTAATTCCACACTTTGCATGTCCCGTATCTCAGACCTGGCGACATTTCAGTTTAGAAGATCCATTCCTCTATAGTGCTTGGGATAGAACACACACTAACATGAATAAGTTTCTAGCAAGTCCTCTTTCCCATGTTGAGGTAGAGTGGTAGTACGTCTTGGTTGTCCAGCCAAGACTAGGTTATGTGCCTTTTGTAAAACAATTTTCAAAGTATTAATTTGGGTGGTATTTATATACCATATGGTGGCTAAAGTCTTGGTCACACCAAGTTTGACTACTGGCAATGTGATAGTTTACCATAATATTAATAGTAGTAATAGCCACAACAAAAATAGTTTTGTTATCCATATTTTTGTAAAACTTCAGAGGTAAAACATGCATGATAGATAATGATAAGTGTAATAACATCAAGCATTAGGATGGCTTGCCTTGGTATTGCTCCTGGTTCTTCTCTTGGAAATAACAGGAGTGAAAATAAGCCTACTCTCCAATATCTCCTTCTTCGTTTTCTAACGTCGTAAAAATAAATAAAGGACACACATTCAGAACCAACTAAGGCAAAAAATATTACATAGTAATACATACAGCAAGCATCACATAAAACCATCCATCACTCAATTTTCTAAAGGCAAAAATTATTAAACACACATAAACAAAACTAGACTACTAGAAACATGACTATGGTGGACAAATTGTATTTTCTCACCAAAATGCAATGGGACCAGTGGGTGTTTTACTAGGCTACCAAGGAATTAAGAGGTCACAATGCCTCTGGTCATACTTGGGATTACTATCCCACTAAACAAGCAACACAAACACTACACATACTAGTGATAATAATAGGAAACAATCTAATCAAGTCAACACTGCTCATGCTTCCCTATAAATGAAAGTACATGATTACAGAGGTGATACACTCCTAATATCAGTACCAAAGTGATACTGGACCTAACATAACAACATAAAAAATCCAGCTTCTAAACCTATAAGTAATATGCCACAACTTCCTAAACATTAGGAAATTCTAGGAAATGACCATACTAGCAAAACAAGTTCTAACCAACACACCAAAGTACTAAACCTTTCCTAACATGCTAGTTCTGAAATAAAACAACCTAATAACAGAGGATAGCAATCTTACACATGCTAGAAAACATAAATCTAATACTAACATATTGAATAGAAATAATTCACACAATAATAAATAAAAACAGAAAAGTGCAAAATCTAGTTATGCACGCCATAATTATTATAGAGCTCTAAAAATTACACCAAACTGGTATTAGATATATCTAAGCATACAAAAGCTCATCCAATTGGATTCACATCAAAAATCATCACCAGACAACCTACAAAAATCTTAGAAGTGCTCTCTGGACATTTACCAAAATGCATGGAATTTTCTCTAGGAAGCTTTCCTGCAAGCAAGGCAAAGTGCTACTGGTAGGTATCACTAAGGGATATCCAAAACAATTAAGTTTGCATTTTTAGGATTCTTATTTTTTGAGTTATGCCAAAAATGGCCTAGCGGATAGGTTCTGCCAAAACAAGTACTACTGCACAAATAATTATCAAAAAGTAGATCTATCATTTGGATCTGGTTAATAAAATGCTTAGGTACAAGCATGATTTTTAGCTTGGACATATTTGCATTTTTCGTATTTTTCCTAGGGCAAAAGCTAGGGTGCATGTTTCTGCTATTTTCAAAAAATAATAAAACCACAGGGGCAAAACAGGGCACGGGCCAGATCTGCCAAGGCGCGGCCCAACTAGCGGCCGAATCGGCCCATGGGAAAAATGCGCGAGCACTCGCGGCACGGCAATGGCCAGATTCAAAGAGGATCGAAGAAATCGCGGTCTACGGTCCCTGTTCGTCGTAAACCTTTCCTCTCTCTCTCTCGCGCACGCCCGAGCACAGGCCGAGAACGGCGACGAGGATTCGCTCACCGAGGGGAGGCGTACGGCAGTGGCGCGGTGTCGGGGTAGTCGCACGGGGTCGGGGCTGTGCAGGCGAGCAAACGGCAGCGGCTGTGGTGGCTTCAATCGACTGCAGCGAGCAGAGCATCCACGGTGGCTCCGAGGACGGCGGTGGCGTATCTGCAAGCAAATGGTCACGGCGAGCGGTCAGTGAGGGTTGCACGAGGATGGGGAGTGAGGCTAGGGCGTGAAGGAGACCTAGTAACGGCCAGGGCGAGTTAAACCTTCACGGGAGATCCACGGTGGCCGGCGGCAAAAATCTCCCCCGTGTCGCTCATAGAGAGCGAGCGGGGTCGAGTTGACGTGCGGTGGAGTGTGCGGTGGAGGTGTGGGGATGGGTGGCAAGGCAATGGAGTGGCTCATTCCTTATAGGCGCGGGCACGGGGTCGTGGTCGTGGGCATGGCCACGGGCATGACGCGGGCGGCACGAGGCGGTGTCTGAGGGCGCCGTGGCGCACAGCAACGAGCGGCTACGGGTAGGGTGGGTGCGAGCACTGCCGCAGGGCGGTGAGGAGGCGAGCTGGTTATGGACACAGTGCGTGCGGTGCGGCGTGCACTATGTGTCCGCGGCTTCCCCCCCCCTTATTTCGGCTCTCGGTTTTCCCTCCCTTTTCTGTCTCACTGGTCGACCAAAAAAAGAATCCAAGGCATCAAACTCAAGTGAAAAGATAGGGGAGTAGGTTAGGCAAGGTTGCTCCCCCTAATTTGAATAAATTCAAATCATTTTGATCAATCAAAGTTCTGTAAAAATAAGTGATTAGAAAATTTAGAAAAAAGGAGTTATCCAAAAATTGCTAAGTGTTAGAAACAAACAAAACCATCAAAATGTTTATGCTTGATTAAATTATCAAATGAATTCCAAATTTGGAATTCCAAGTTGGACATGTCATAAACATCCAGAAACACATTTTTAACACATTTTTGAAAATGTGGAAGGCTATGAAAACAAGGTGGAAAAAGGGTACCTTTCTTTTTTTCTCTGTTTTTCAAAATTCTCTGTTTTCTGTCTTATTTTCTTTCCACAAAAACAAGCATGCAATTGAATGTTTTCAAACTCCACAAATCAAGCCAAGCTTATATATTTGTAGTCCACGTGTCAGGGAACAATTATATGCCAAGAAAACCTAAAATTGGATACTTTGACATATTGAAAACAACTGCAAGAAATTGATATTTGGCTAGTCTTCAGGGATAAACCCTAATAGAAATATCAAAGGAAAGCATCCACTTTTCCAAATTCCATTTGATTTTATTGGATGAAACAAAGCAAAACAATATTGTTAAGTTGAAAACAACCATGATCCAACACTTGTGACATAAATCACTCAAGTTATCATATGGAAAACATCAGAGAAGCAACTAGTGATCATTAGAAAAAATGGTATTTGATTTAAAAGAAAATGTTGCTTGCATTGCATAGATACCCATGGTCACATACATATATTGGTCCACAAAAACATGTTACAAAAGTTTTTGTTGGCGCACAAATTTGTATCCCTAAGCTATATTACAATGGTTCAAAAACTGGGGTGTGATAGATTTTCCCCCCTTAAAACAATCTCGCCTCAAGATTCGCTGGTCTAGTCCTTAAGGAAACCAGGGAACTCCTTCCTGATATAGTCCTCATGCTCCCATGTAGCTTCTTCCTCAGAGTGATTCGTCCACTGAATCTTAAGGAATTTGAAAGCATTCCTATTGGTCGCACGAACATTCTCCTCAAGAACGTGCAGGGGTCTGTCACGGTAGGTCAGGTCATCATTCAAGTCAGTGGTCCTAAAATCAACGTATTGGTAGGTGAGATCCTTCTCAGGTACATGAAGACACTTTCGGAGCAATAACACATGAAAGACATTGTGAAACGCTGACAACTCCTTTGGCAATTCCAACTGATAAGCCACTTCACCATGACGGGCCAGTATCTTAAAAGGGCCAATATACCGGGGTGCAAGCTTTCCCTTGACATGAAAGCGATGCATCCCTTTGAGTTGGTGTGACACAAAGGTACACGAAATCTCCAGTGCTGAAAGAGACATCGCGACGCTTTGTGTCAGCATAACTCTTTTGGCGAGATTGAGCTGCCTTGAGACGATCACGAATAAGCTGGATTTGCTCTTCTGCGGCATGTAAAGTGTCTACACCAAAGACTTGACTGTCACCAGTTTCAGTCCAGTTCAGAGGTGTACGGCATTTTTTTTCCTTACGGGGCTTCAAAAGGGGCCATCTGTAAGCTAGACTGGTAGCTGTTGTTGTAAGAAAACTCCGCGATAGGCAGACAGTCTTCCCATTTGGCTCCATAAGACAAAACACAAGCACGTAGCATGTCTTCCAAAATCTGGTTCACGCGCTCAGTTTGTCCATCAGTGTGCGGGTGATAGGCGGTGCTAAAGGCTAACTTGGTTCCAAGTGATTCGTGCAACTTCTTCCAGAATCGAGAAGTGAACTATGTTCCACGGTCAGACACAATTCTGCTAGGGACTCCATGCAGGCTAACAATCTGAGAACTGTAAAGATCAGCAAGCTGGTCTCCATGATAAGTAGTCTGGACAGGAATAAAGTGTGCAAATTTAGTGAGCATGTCCACGACAACCCATATAGAACCATTTCCTTGGCTGGACCTAGGAAGTCCAGTGACGAAATCCATCCCTACTTCATCCCACTTCCAAACTGGCACTTTTAGTGGTTGTAGCAATCTAGCGGGACGCTGGTGCCCAACTTTTACTTGTTGGCAAACATGATAGTTGGCCATAAATGAAGCAATGTCTCGCTTCATTCCATGCCACCAAAATCTCTCCTTCAGGTCTTGATACATTTTGGTTCCTCCGAGGTGAATAGAATACAGGCTATCATGAGGCTCGGTCATGATGGTATGCTTTAGCTCAAACTTGGAGGAACACAAATGCGGCCTTCATACCACAATACTCCCTCAGAGTCAATGGTGAAACCAACAATTTCTCCTTCTCCATGTGGGTCTTAATTCCATCAATACTCTTTTGGCCTTTCTGAGCTTCTTTGATTTGATCAACCAGAGTTGGTTTAACTTCCATGGTGTCCAACATACCATAGTTGACCACTTCAATACCAAGCTGGTCAAGTTCTTTCCACAACTCAGGTTGCCTAATCTGGATCGCATCATTCAGAGAGGTTGGTTCTCGACTAAGAGCATCAGCAACAACATTGGCCTTCCCAGGGTTATAGTGGATACTTAGATCATAATCTTTAATGAGCTCAATCCAACGGTGTTGCCTCATATTGAGTTCATGCTGAGTAAAGATATACTTCAAACTCTTATGATCCGTGTATATTTCACATCTTTTTCCCATAAGAAAGTGTCGCCATGCCTTGAGGGCATGAACAATTGCGGCAATCTCTAATTCATGCGTGGGGTAGTTCAGCTCACGAGGTCTCAACTAGCGTGAGATATAAGATATGACCTTCCGTTCTTTCATGAGAACACTTCCAAGACCAAGCTTAGAAGCATCACAATAAACATCAAAATTCTTGGTGACGTCCGGCATAATGAGTACCGGAGCAGACACCAGTCGATTTTTCAACTCTTGGAAACTCTCTTCACACTTCTCCCTCCATACGAACTTACTATCCTTCTTGAGTAACTGAGTGAGTGGTCTGGTGATGAACGAAAATCCTTGAACAAACTTGCGGTGATATCCTGCTAAACCCAGAAATGATATGACTTCAGTCGGATTGGTCGGAGCAGCACGCTTCGCCACAGACTGAACCAGAGCAGGGTCAACAGAAATCCCTACTTCTGATACCACATGTCCAAGAAATCCGACTTCCTTCAGCCGGAATTGGCACTTACTGAACTTAGCATACAGTTGATGCTCACGAAGTGTTCCGAGCATAGTTCTCATATGTTCTTCGTGTTCTTCCTCACTCTTGGAATAAATAAGAATGTCATCGACAAACGCCACGACAAACTTGTCCAAATAATCTATGAACACCTTGTTCACGAGATTCATGAAATAGGAAGGGGCATTGATCAGACCAAAGGACATCACGGTGTACTCATACAACCCGTAACGAGTGGTGAAAACGGTCTTGGGAATATCGGTATCATGAACCTTCAGTTGGTGATAACCAATGCAAAGATCGATCTTTGAGAAAATTCTAGCCCCATTTAGCTAGTCAAATAGGTCTTCAATTTTGGGCAACGGGTATTTGTTCTATATGGTGACATCATTCAACTTATGGTAGTCCACACATACACGAGTGGTATCGTCCCGTTTGTCCACAAAAATGACAGGTGATCCCCATGGTGATGCACTAGGGCGAATCAGACCTTTTCTCAACATGTCATCCAGTTGTTTCTTCAACTCATCTAACTCCTTCGGATTCATCCGGTAAGGCTTCTGTGCTATAGGTACGGTTCCAGGTACTAACTCAATAATAAACTCGATATCCGATTTGGGGGCATACCGGGTAACTCTTCTGGAAAAACATCCGGGTATTCGCATACTACCGGAACTTCCTCAAGTATGGGGTTGGCTACACTCGTGTGGCAATGAATCTTTGCCGAAGGCTTGGTTGCGGTGTAGGCAACTTTATCTCCATCACTAGTGGTCATAGAAATGGACTTCTTGGTGCAATAAATAACACCCATATACTTGGTCATCCAATTCATACCTAGTACTACTTCTATCCCTTGGGATCCTAGTACTATCAGGTCGGCATGAAAGGTTTTCCCTTATCTCTCCACGGGTACTTCATTGCAAACAAGGTTGTCTTTGGTTCTATCTCCAGGTATTTTAACTAACATAGATTTGTGCATACGGGTATGCTTCATACCACCTTTCTCAGCAAATGGCTTAGTGACAAAGTAATGCGATGCACTAGAATCAAACAATACTGCAGCTGGTACAGAGTTGACAGGAAACATACCCATCACCATGTCTGGTGCCTCCTGTGCTTCACCAGCAGTGACATGATTAAGATGTCCCATCATCACATTCTGCCTCCTCATGACTGGACCTTGGTTCATCTTGGTTGCAGTGGGTTGAGCTGGAGCAGTATTCTTGGTAGGGAACTCACGAGCGAAGTATCCTTCCTTCCCACAAACAAATCAACCTCCATTTGGCTTTGGGTTTGGGTTAGGCTTTGCAGCACGGTTGAAGTTGTTTCCATTGTCATTTCCTCTAGGCTTTGGTGCATAAGAACCACGGTTGTTGTTGTTGTGGTTGTTGTAGTTGGGCCTTGGTGCATACTGGTGATTCGGGCGAGGTGCATAAGCACGCGGCGTTGGCGGTGGTGGCCTTGCATAAGGGGTAATGCGAGTCCTGGGTGCACTAGACCCTCATTGCATCATCATCTTTCTCTTACGGTTGTCAAAAGAATTCTGACGCTTGTGCTCCATCATCATGGAAACATCAGCAAGCGATTCCAGATCCTGGAATGGTATCACAACCAGTGTACACTGCAGCTCATCGTACAGTCCATTTAGGAATCTCTCCTTCGTATTCACCTCAGTGTTAACCTCCTCTGGGAATACTTGGACATGGTAGTCAATTCCTCCCAGTACTTAGATACTGACATTCCTCCTTGCCTCAGCTTGAGAAACTTGTCTTGCATGATACTTGCGTAACCTAGCAACAAAGTCCTCCCAATCAAACACATGGCCAGTAGCAACAGTGGCTCGAGTTGTCTCCCACCAAGTTCTTGCTGGACCAGCAAGAAAGTGAGTGGCAAACAGAACAGCAAGGAAACTATAGCTACTTGCAAGTTGTTCGCAATAGTGAGGAGCCAATCATCAGCATCAAGTGGATCGACGATCTTGAAGAAGATCGAGGGGTTCATCTGTTGAAAGTACTTCAGCTTTGAGCGAGCACCATGGCCATTGCCATTTCCATTCCCATTGTTGTTGTTGGCACCAGCATTGGCCAACTATTGTAGTGCAGCAATGGTGGCTGCGCTCTCAGCCGATGGTGGGGGTGGTGGTTCCCGACGAGGCGGCATGCTGTAGTGAAACATGTGTAAGATTATGCATCAAGCCTTTTTCTTTTTATAGGAGAATTAAACGTATAGAGTCTTGGAAAACAATAAAAGTAAAAATGGAACAGCAAGGAAACAAGTATTAAAAGTGCTTAAAAGAAGGTTTGCAATATGAGGAAAATAGGACCGGGGGCCATAGGTTCACTAGTGGTGTCTCTCCAAAGAAAACAAACATGTTGGGTAAACAAATTATAGCTGGGCAACTAACAAATCATGAACATATAACAATACTAGTATGACGAGATAAACTTCACAGTTTCTAACATTGTAGGCATTACGTCAAGGCATTTGTACCTCTATCAAGCATGTATCCATATCTAAAAGTCCACCTCAATAAAGCTATCTAGAAAATCCATTGGTGTTAAGTTGCAGCAACGAAGTGATTTCTATGTGTGCAACAGACAAATGCATTAAGATCAATAGGTAATATAAGCAGTGGTTCTCATCCATAGACAAGAGCACCTCTGCTTTCTTCCTAGTGGCAACAACACATCCCCCCCCCCCCCCCCCGCACATTTCTGTCACTCGAGTGCAGGCAACAAGGAGGCATGAACCCACTATCTACCATATAAATCCTCTCTTAGAGATGAAAACAACTATGTGGCCAAGGTAATCATAAACACCATAGAGAATTACAATACAAGATTAAAACTCTTTACATCTATAAGTGAAGCATCTCAGACTGACATGAAAAAAATAATCATAATCTCATGGTTCATTGGATCGCAGCAAACACAACATGCACAATTACATAATGGTGGTCTCGATCATGTGAGTCAGCTTACGAAACTCTAAACATGGAGGCATAGGGGAGAGAACAACCACCTAGCTACTGCTATGGACCCGTAGTCCCGAGATGAACTACTCATGCATCTGTCTGGAGGCGATCATGGCGATGTAGAGGCCTCCGATGACGACCCCCCTCTCTGGTAGAGTGCCGGAGCAGGACTCGAGAAGCCCTAGATTGGACTTTCTAGGTGACAACACCTCTTTCTATGTTTCATGGAAAATAACTCCATCCCCGTGATTTTTAGAGCTGAAGGCAATTTATTGACGAAGAGGGGACATGAGGCAGTGGCCAGATCCCCTAGGGGCCCACCAGGCGCGGCCAAGGGGGGTCTGATACGTCATAAACGTATCCATAATTTCTGATGTTCCATGTTGTTTTCATACTATACGCTACATGTTTCACTTACACTTTATGCCTTTTATCGATTTCCTAGGACTAATCTATTGACAAGATGCCACAGAGCCAGTTCCTGTTTTCTGCTGTTTTTAGTTTCAGAAAAAGTTGTTCTGGAAATATTGTCGGAATTGGACAATTCGAAGCCCGGAAGTCTTAGAAATTTGTCGCGCACACGGAGTCTGGAGGGGACTTGGAGGGGGCCACAAGGGCCCCACACCATGAGGCGCCCCCTTGGATGCGCCTAGGGATGGTGTGGCCCCCCTGGCCGCCCACCGATGTTGCCCTCGCGCCTATATATTCTCCTCGAAGGGTTAACCCTAAAGACAGAAGCCTTTTCCACCAAAAACATCCGCAGCCGCCGTCATCCTCAACCCTAGTTCGAGAGGGTTCTGGAGCTCTCCCCGGCACCATACCGGGAGGGGGAATCATCATCGGAGGGCTCTACACCACCATGCCCGCCTCCGGAATGATGCGTGAGTAGTTCATCCCTGGACTACAGGTCCCTAGCAGTAGCTAGATGTTTGTGCTCTCCTCTTTATGCCTCATGTTTAGATCTTGCGAGTTGTCCTACATGATCAAGATCATCTTATTGTAATGCTACATGTTGTGTTTGCTGGGATCTGATGAATACTGAATGCTATGTCCAATGATTATCAATCTATCATGTTCTTTTCATGTGTATGTTATTTATGATCTTGCATGCTCTCCGTTGTTAGTAGATGCTCTGGCCAAGTAGATGCTTGTAACTCCAAGAGGGGGGGGTATTTATGCTCGATAGTGCGTGCATGCCTCCCTTTCACTCACGCTCGAGTGACAGAAACGTAAACGGGTGGGGGATGTGTTGCTGCTATTAGGGAGAAAACAACGATGTTTACATTACAGACTTTGCTTACTGCAATTATCTGTTGCTTGCAACTTAATACCCAAGTTTTGCTCGAATGACATTGTGAGGGTGGATTATTAGTTATAGATGGAGTTAGATGACGGTCTATGTATCTTGTTGTAATGCCCGCATGAATCACATAGCAATCATCATGTCATGCATATGCACTACGGTGCAACCTTTATATCTGTCAATTGCCTAACTATAATTTGTTACCTAACATGTTATCTATCTGTTTTGGAGAGAGACCACTAGTGAACTGTGGACCCTGGTCCATTTCCTCATACTGATAATACAACCACTGCAATCTCTATTTTCATACTATTTTCCTACTGCTATCACTGTTCTTTTTTCATCTACTGCAAACAAGTACTATTTTCCACACCATACGTTTAACCTCTTTGTTTTCAGCAAAATCGGTGAGATTGACAACCTCACTGCTTCATAGGGGCAAAGTGATTTGATTGTGTTGTGTAGGTTCCACTTTGCTTCTGAACCGGTAGTACGCCCTGCCACATCAGCTGCATCAACCTTCATAAGTTATTTCTTTCTCCTACTGGTCGATTCAACCTTGGTTTCTTTCTGAGGGAAATTTGCTGATGTTCTCTTCATACCTTCCTCTTGGGATTTCCCAACGAGTGCAAGATCTGCACCATCAAGCTATTTTTCTGGTGTCGTTACTGGGGCGAAAGAGGATTTCTGCAAGGGGAGTCTCTCACTTCTAATCTCTTTACTTTGTTATTGTTTTGCTTAGTTTATTTTATTTTGTCTTGTTTGCTTCTTTGTATCAAAAGCACAAAAAAATTAGTTCTTTTTAATTTTTTGTTACTTTACTTTTTATTGTCCATCATGCTGATCCCTAAGTTCACCCTGAAAGATCTACCAGTAGGTGTCGGTTCTATACTTGGAAATGATACCACTAAAGAATTCTTTAATCATGTTAGTAAGCATGAAAATTTTGAGGAAAAATCCATAGTATAGCTTGCTCCAAATTATGAAACTGTTGCAACTTCTTTAATTCACATGTTAGAATCTAGGTTTGTTAACCTTATCCCCATACTACAGCAAATGTTCCTCAACTTGAATAATATTGAAGATATTGAAAAAAGAAATTTTATCTTAGAAACCATGCTTAAAGAATTTGGAGATGTTGCTATAGAAGCTAGAAAAGTTTTCGATCATTTCAATATGCTAGGCTCATGTATAAATGTTGTTGGTGCTCTCGAAAAAGCTGAACTTAAAAATGAAAAGGATAAGAAAATACCAATTCCCTTTAAATTTGTAGCATTGCATGAATCCCAAGAGAAGAATTTTGACTGGATTGTTCCTGACAATTTATTTGATGAGAGTAGTAAACCTAAAAGTTCTAAGAGAGGAACTTCTGAAAATCAATTAGATAAAATACAATGCATTATTGAGGAGTTTTCTTGTTTTGATTTGGATGCTTCTTCACTTGATTCTATTTTTCTGGGCCTAGCTAAAAGGCGTTAAAGAAAAGCACTTCTTGGGAGATAACCCATGGTTTATTTTTGCTTATTTTTCTCTATTTGTTTTGAGTCAAGGTGTTGTTTACTTCTGTAGTTACTCCTTTGTATATTTATTTTCTTGTATTAGTTGTGCCAAGTAAAGCTTCTAGGGAAAGTTGGTGTTAGTTTTGGATTTCTGGGCAGGAAATAGATTTTCGCTGTCCATCGTAAAATAATCGCATAATTCACAGAAAGATCAAAATGACCAGCAAATTTTTGTCCTTATTCCTCAGATATTTTCGAAAAAAATTGTTCTTTACGTTTTTCGATTTGAGCAACGTAAGTGCCCCCAAAAAATCGTCTTTACAGACAGTTCTGGTTTTGATAGATTCTGCCTTTTTACTTGCATTCTCTCTTTTACTATGTCGAGTGGATTTCTTTGCTCCACAAAACATCAGCTGCTGTACCTAATGTTTTAAAAGTATTAATAAGGCTTGTTTCCATGCATAACATGTGAATTTTTGATTGTGCACTAAACCTCTAATGCGAATTGAATTGAGTGTGGTGTGAAGGAAGTTTTCAAGGGTCAAGAGAAGAGGGTGATATAATTTGATCAAGAAGAGTGCAAAGCCAAAGCTTGGGGATGCCCCTGTGGTCCATCCAACAAATTCTAAGAAGAATCAAGCGTCTAAGCTTGGGGATGCCCAAGGCATCCCCTTCTTCATCAACAATTTATCAGGTCACTTCTAGTGAAACTATATTTTATTCGGTCACATCATATGAATTTTACTTGGAGCGTCTGTTTGTTTTTATTTTGTTTTCTTTTGTTTTCCTTTCTGCAATAAATATTGTTGGAACCCAGCATTCTTTGTGTGGGAGAGAGACATGCTCCGCTTTTTCACATGAATACTCGTTATGCTCGTATTCTTAGTTTTTCTTCTAGCTGGTGCAAATCCCTTTTAGCTCATGTTTTTCATGCATCTCTTTTTTAGAGATGTTAGTTCTAGTAGAGTTATGTTAGTACTCTCTTGTTTCATTGCTATATCTCTTGGAGAGTTTTTGTTTAGTATAAAATGTTTGGTGTTGCAAAGCAGTAGTATAGTTTTTGTGCTTATAATGGTGTAAATAGAAGCTTGTATAGACTGTGGCTAGACTTTTTCATGTCATGCTAGATGTTTTTTTAGCTCTATGATTAGTGGTTGTTATTGTAGAATGCTTGTCTCAAATAGCTGAGAGTGCTTAATGTGCCATTGAAAGAACCATGAGTTGTTTTTTTATCATATTTAAGCATGAATTTGTGGTGTTCACCTTCGAATGCTTTATTTGGTTGACTTGGCATATGCTTACACCATGTTTATGACTACAAACCAGTCACTAATAGGCTCTATGATCATTTATTTTTTGACTTGTAATACCCTTTATGCTTTGATTAATAATGTTTTTGTTTCTATGCATGATTATGGCCATTATCGCTCTCTTGATTTGTCGCTCCTAGTCTTTTGCTAGCCTCCACCTGTACTGAGTATGAGCTCTACTCGTGCATACAACTCCCAAAAACCAAAGTTCGCCAAATGTGTCCACCATACCTACCTACATGTGGTATTTAACCGCCACTCCAAGTAAATTTCTCATGTTCTACCTTTAAAACTTTCAAAACTATTCCTGTTTTGTGCCCCTGTTTTAGCTCATGAGGACGTGAATAGAGAATCTTTATCTCACCTGTTGATTGGACTTTACACACCTGGACTAGTGGCTTCATTCGCTTATCCAAATGATAGAAGATCTGGCAGCGGGGTGCCTAGCCCCAAAATTGGTTACTATTAAATTCTCTTCACTATTTTTGCCTCTGGTTTATCAGTCAAAGCATAATTGTGTAAACAAAAGAGAAACAGGGATGACCTTCTATACCAGATGCGTCGTTCAATGGGAGCCGCTCTTGTGAAGTCTAGTTGGATTGTGACGTACTGTATTTTATGTTTACCATTCGTTGACATAATGATGCATGTAAAATGCATACATGAACTTTGCATGTTATTACTTGTTTTTCCTACATATTAGCAACTTATATTCATGTTTTATAATGATTTGGGGGATTTTCTAAACAATCCCCCTTCTTTTGGTTCTAACCCTGTTTTTCCAGAAAACGTACTTTTTAGTGTTTCAGACTTTCCGGGAGCTTCGGGACTCCAAAAAGGGCAAGGCCAAAGAGCACGGTTCAGAATTTTCGAGACGAAGACCATGGGCCAAAGTAGAGGGCCAAAAGGCCAACTAGGTGGCAAAGAGGACCCTCCATGCGGTCAGATTCCTTGGCCGCGTGAGAGGCCCCCCTTTTTGCCCCCGTGGCTCCGATGCCGTCGATCTTTCTTCTCGCGAGTGTCTCGTGACCTAAAAACGACTATATAAAGGGTCCCCTGGCCTTTTCGAGGAGGAGGAGGCACCGAGAGACGAAACCACGAAACAGAGAGACAGAAGGATGCCGCCGGAGAAGATCGGAGGGGGGAAACGCCGCCGGGATCACCCCCGGAGGGCTCCACCCCCCTCCGGCGTGTTCATTATCAATATCTACAGCAAGATCATCTCCATCTCTCCATTGTAATCTCTTGGCAAACACGATGTATGATGCAATACTATATTCCCTTGATGTATTGTGTCTCCCCGTCCATGTTTGAGTAGTGAACTGTTCTTGGCAATGGTGAAATAGTTCGTTGATTGATTGCATACAACTTTGTTATCTTCTATGATTGTCTTTATGTACAATATATGAGTGCACGCATATGTTGGGGAATGCATGTAAGGTGATCACCGGTAGCATAATGGAGTGGTGGTGACTTGGGAGTGACAGTAACCTGAGACCGAGCCACAAAGTTAAGTTATTGGGGGATATATATAGGGGACCTTAGAACGTAAGGCTATGGTGGGACTTTATGTCTTAATCAATCTTGTGTAGTCATTTACTTGGCCACATGATCCATCATAAGGGGTTGTAGATCATTTACTTGACTATACCTATTGATGGCTCCTTCCTAGAAGAAACAACTAAGACTAAAACATGTGCTTCACTAATTGTGACAACCACACGAACGAAACACCTATTGCTAGAACACTTGCTCCCTTGAGATACTTGAGATATTTGCTGCTTGCTACTTGTGAAACTTGCTTAGAAACTTGCTTTAGAAACTTGCTCTAGGATTACTTGCATTTTAAACTTGCTTCACTAGTTACTAGACAAACCCCACTCCACGTCACTTGCTTTTAATTAGTTAGTTCCTTTTAGTCAAACTTATTGCTTTGCATAAACAGACATATAAGAGGGTTATAGGGCTTTAGAGAATAGATAGCTTACCTTCAGCTCCTCGTGGGTTCGACACTCAAATACTTATCGAAAGGTACTACAATTGATCTCCTGCACTTGGGAGTCATCAAGCACTTTTCTGGCGCCGTTGCCGGGGAGCGTTGTGCTATGCTTTTATTCTTGTTTGCATTGCATACTAACATATAAACCTAAAACACAAAAAAAAATTATAAAATGGAAAACAACCAAACAATTTTAGAACTGTATAATATCTACCTTGAATTAGGACATGAAGTGTTTGAGGAGAAATTGAAAAATTATTTGCACAACAATCATATTTGTGGTAGTACTAATTCTTTGAACACCTTTATTGCTAAGGAAAACCTTGAGCTTGGGGAAGTTTGTCTTGATGAATATGATATTTTTAGTCCCCCTACTATTGAGGATAAAAATGATATACTTGCTGATTCTATGGAAAGTTAGCTTGGGCAAGTTGGTTTTGATGAGCATGATATTTCTAGTTCCCCAATCTTGGAGGAGAAAATCCACTTTGATGATACTATGCCTCCTATATATGATGATTGCAATGAAAATTATGAATGTTTAACTCCCACTATCACTAATGAGGATTTTACTTATGTGGAGAGTAGTGATTCTTTTATGCATGTGGCTCATGATAAGAATGTTTTATATGATATTCATATTGTTGAATCTATTCATGATGCCACTGAAAATTATTATGAGAGAGGGAAACATGGTTACACATATTTCAACAATATTAAGTTTCCCCTCTTTATGCTGAAAGTATTGAGGTTGCACTTGATCTACCTTTCTATTCTTGCTATTATGTGCTTCTTTTATTTGTTTCATTACAAAATGCCAATGCATAGGAAATGGGTTAGACTTAAAAATAAATTGTTTAATATTTTTTTGGTGTGTTCCTTATGCTTTAATTTCCTATTCGGTTTGAGCACACATTTATGTCTTTACAACATGTAAAATGCCTTTACCTACTGTTATGTATCATTTAGTTTAAGATTTTCATTTTATAAAAAAATTTGGGAAAGTAAATGAGAAGGATGAGTAATGGAGAAGTTGGGGTCGACCTTGAACATGTGTTGTTCATGCCAATGAAACCATTGCAAAGTCTCTATCATTAAAACTTTTTCCAAAGCTAAAAACAATAAAAAATATTAGTTCACTACTGTAACATCACATTTCTGTCTTATTTCTCATCTTAAATGGCAAGAATAATCTTATATGAGAGATAGGATTAAACAATAGTAATTAGCTGTCAAGAAAACATATTCCTGAACTTCACTGCGAAAAAATGTTTAAAATCACATAAGTGGAATTTTGACCTGGTAATTTACGGCAGCAATATTTAGTTATCACTACATATTTCATTAGTTTTAAGTTTTCTGATTTGAGCAACTTAAGTGCCTCTAAAAATTCACTCTTTACGGGCTGTTCAGTTTTTGGCAGATTATGTCTTTATTTTGCATTGCTCTCATTACTTGTGTTTTGTGTGGTTCTTTTGATCAAGGAGCAATGCACAACTGTAGTAACAGTAGTTAATATTTAGAATCAACTCATGATGTGTCTTTGTTGTACCTATGTGGATTTTATTTATGGAGGCACTAACCCCTCTAATCAAGTTTTATGTTGAGATTCGCGTAAGAAGAATTTTTCAGGAGGAAGAGTTGAGTGAGATGAACAAAGATCAAGAGGGACAACCAATAAATCTTGGGGATGTACCCCTGGGCTCACCCTACATGTATCAAATAAGTACAAGAATCCAAGTGTAACATCCCTGATTTTTGGAAAGTGCAAAAATCACAAAAATTTGAAACTTTTTGTTTCCATGTTATGCAATTCACCAAAAACCAAATGAGATGTAAGAAACAAAAGGAAACAATACATATTTCAATGATATTGGAATTAAGAATCCATTAGGCCTCTATTTTCCTAAACCCTAAAAGCCCATTCAAAATTTTCATTATTCAAAGAAATTGTTCTCTCTTAGAAATCCTTATTTTCTAACATGTTTTCAAATCAACTATTACCTTGAAAATGTTTTATAGCCTTTGAAACCATATAATTATTACCTCTTAACAATTTATATGCCTCAAAACTATTTTATGGGAACAATAGCTATTTCTATTGATATACAAATGATACTCCAAGTTGTAAACATAAAGGAGTGAATATAAAATGCTTTACTTTGTAAATAACATAAAATAAGACTTAGAAAACAATATTATGACTTGTGGGATTTTTCCAAATTTTTTGAATCCACTTTTATATTTATTAAATTTTCTATTTAAAAAAAATGGAATAAGGTTACTATTAGTAAATCACTGAAATCTTAAATTTATAAAATATAAAAGTGATGTGAAATGAGTTTCAAAAATAGTATTTGACATGTTTAATGTCTCTGAAATTTTATTTAAACAAAAACTCATATTATTATTTTTATAATTTAAAATGTACATTTATCACTATTAGTGATTTATTTATATTTTCAGAAATATGAAAAGTGCAATGTGTTGAAAAGTTTATAAAAATGTTCTAAACAGAAAGATATTATTTTTAGAAATTTAAATGGGGTCTTTTGGATTATTAAATCAAGAGATATTAAAAACAGGAATTAAAAAGAAAATCATTGATGACGTCATCAATGACGTCATCCTCCTTCTTCCCCGTTTGGAAACTGCCATGGCTGTTACAGCCGAAATTTTCTCTCCTTGATTTCTCTCCATTAAGACCACTAATCCCTGCCCCGACCCTAGCTCCTTACAGCCTTGTGTCTCCTCCCCATTTCCCTCTCCTCCCATCTCGAATGGTGCCCCGACGCCGCCGATATTTATTGTCGTAGCTGCACCGGTCCACAGCCGTGTTCCATTGATTCCGGCAAGGTGAGCCTGCCTCCCCATCCTAGACCCCCTCTCCCTGAACCCCCGTGGCTTTGCGCACCCTCTCACACCTCTGTTTTTATTTCTTGCGCACAGAATCCACCGCGTCTTCAACTTCCGAGCTCGCCGGAGGCCGAGTCTCTCCTCCCGCACCGCGCCGTCAACAGATACCCCCACCGAGAACGCCATCGCCACCATCCTCTTCGCCAGGTCGCGCACTTCGTCACCGTCACCTTCGCTGAGCTCGTGGAGCGTCAGAACGCCTCCTGGCCGTTTTCCGAGCGCCAGAGCAGCACCGCGCCGCCATCTCCAGCCACCCGAGCGCCGCCACAGTGAGCTCCCATCCGGATCCTTTCTCCTCCGTCCGATCTGCATCGTGCGTACAGGATTAGATCGTGCAGAGGTACGCGCTAGTGGCCGTTAGATCTGGATCTAACGATCCAGATATGTTGACTTATCCACGTCAGCCCGCCTCGTCAGCAGGCCATGCTAGCACCTAGTCAGCATCCACACCCAATCAGGATCAGCCACGTGGCCTAGCCTTTATTTGAATTTTTCTCCCGCTAGAATTAATTGGCAGTTTTACTGATTAGTCCCTTCACCTTAGATCTATCATATCTTTTGATCCATAAGCCCAAATTTAGCAATCTTGGACTTTTTGAAAAGCCCTTGACATTTAGAATCTTTTGGCACTAGCCAAATTTAAATTTGAAAAACTTAAATCTGTTCAAATTGAAATATGCTTGTTTGATGAAATTTGGCATAATTCAAATTCTACAAATCAAAAAATTGTAAATAAAATATATTTGGAAACCTTAGGATGTGTACTTTCATATCCTCTGTCCCAAAATAATATTTGAACAAATTAAAATTGAATTTAGAATTAAGTTGTCTATTTGAGTATTTTTGACATAGATTAATTTCTATAAATATTTTCAATATAGTCCCTTTTGCAAAATTGCTCCATTTGATAACCTTGAACCAGAAACAACCTTGCCCAACCATTTTGGATATCCTTGGACCATGGCCATGTGTTTTGACCAAAAACCCAACCTAGTGATTCATCCATCTTTACCATGTCTTAGAAATTGTTTTCAACTGTTATTCCTTGAAGTTATGTCTATTTGGAGCCAAGCCAAGTCCTTAGAATGTGTCAATCACATATAGTACCAAGTAGTGAAATTTAGTTTTCTATCTACTTCCCCACTCCCCTTTCATGCTTCAAGAAATCATAAAGCTAACAAATTGGAGATCAAGACTCAAGCACAAGAAGAGAACTTCATCTCCAACTTAGTGGCAACATGAAGAGCTACAAAGAAGATAATTGAAGAATTTGAAGTAAAGGAATTGTGCTTCACAACAAATAGAAGAAACTCAATGAAGTACACATGTATTAAGAAATGAAGAAGAATACATCTTCCTCTCTATTTCTATCCTTCTTCTATTTTCCTTCAAATTGACTTAGTGGTATTTGTGCCCATCCCATACCCAAACCAATTAGTGAAGTAAAACACATGAAGAATCTATCAAGACCAAGAGAAGAATCCATCCAAGGACAAAAGAGACTACAATGGAAGCATGGAGATGATCTTCAAGAAGACAAGCATGTGAAGACTTGGAGAAATCCATACAATTTGAAGAATAAAAAGTTATTTTTGTCCAACCATTGACCCAAATGGAAAAACCAAGACTTAGTAATATTTTCCCTTTGATGAGGAAGTTAGTAGGCCTACCCTAACCACAATGGAATATACTAGCATAGTCACTCAAATATTTTTGAAGGTGAATATGACCAAGTGTTTGCATGTATTACTTTAGTTGAAGAAGTAATATGTTTATTCTTAGTGAACTCTTGGAACTTCCTCGACAAGTATGGTTATAATAAAGTTAGATCACATCAAACTCAACCTAGCCCTTCCCAAGTAAACCATTGGAATTTCCTTAACAAGTATGAGACCATTAGAGAATGAATCTTTCAACTCAAACCTAGACCTTGCCCTAGCCCAGTAGGTTAAACTCCTTTGGCTATGTTATTGCTTTGTATGATCTCTACACTTGTATGTTTGTTTGTTAGGATGCTTGTTTATTTGGTTTTGTGTTGTCAATGAATAGATTGTACGGAGAGCAACGATCTTTTGTGAAGAGAGTGTGATATCTTCACCAACTTCAACAAGGCAAGTAACACATCATCAACTACACATTATTTTCCATATGCATTAGTTGATTTTTGAGTAGTATGCATTGATAGGAAATTTTACTAAGTTATATTATGCTATGCTATTATTCTAGTAGTGTGTAGCTATCTCTTTTATCCTTGTTATTTATAGCCTTAGAACTTGATAGATGCTATGCAATGAGACAAATGATTTTTACTTGATGTTGTGGAAAAATTCTAAGTAACAACTTCAATGAACCACCTGGGTGGATTTGGTTGTTTGGCTGATGAGAGTTGAGTGTCTCCCCGAGGGGTGTTCACTTGAGGAATGCCACCCAGGAACAAAGTGATTATGATGTTCCCCAAGTTTAGATTGCTTCCAGTGCAGCCTTTAGTCATATGGGCTCTGTCTTGATCAACTAAGTTGTGAGGGTCCATCCCGGGCTTGACAAGCAGATGTAGCATAATTATAGGTGGAACGGGTCTTGCCATTGGGTTGGATTCTTGCTTCTGAAAGATCTCTTCTCGATTCTTCTCCTTTCCTTAATGCACTCAGGGTGTATAGGATGTTTGGGTTGAGTTGGGTCTGAAGGTGAAAGTGCACAAGCTCTGCAGAGTCAACAAACTAAGATCTTAGCCATGTCCCCGGTTATGGACAACTATGAGCAGCTGGACAAGGATGGACGGAAGAATCACATCACCATTTTCAATAAGTAAATTTTTTACCAAGTGAACAGTATTTGTGGTGCTTGGATTTCAGTTCAATGATGCCACCCCTTGAAAAGAAAAGTTGTTTTACAAAAGAGATAGGAGAAAACTTGCTTTATGCAAATTTAGCCAAAACTCCACTCAGCCAAATGAGAATGTAGTATTAGTCTTGCCATTTATATCCACCATAGTGTTACTTGCCAATACATTAAATTGTATTGACTCCCTTGTGGCTGCATATTCCATATTGCAGATGTTTCTGAAGACGAGTGAGGATTTCGTTTAGGATCTCGAGACTATCGCCAACATGTTTTGCCTGTGGCACATGAAGAAGATGGGCTCAATGTTGTACTATGTTTTCCGCTGTAATTCTTTGTTTTCTGCTAGTCTTCTAAGACTATGCAAGTTGTAATCCTATTTTGTAAAGACTGGATCATGCGATGTAATAGAATTTGATGCATTTGCATGATATTTCATTTTGTACTGTGGTGCTAGCAAATGATCTAGGGACTAGCACAATAACACAGGTATTCCATCTTTCTTAAAAGTTGGGACGCTACAAAATGGTATCAGAGCATTGTGTTGCATGTAGGATTCGAGACCCTAAGATTGGTGTCGAATCTCTGACTCCACAAATCCCTCAGGTGACCCTATCGGGTTTCGACTAGGAGAAGTCATGAGCGCTGGTGAAATCGTCGGCTTGACAGGGGGCGAGATTTACCCAGGTTCGGGGCCCTCGAAGAGGTAAAACCCTTACTCCTGCCTTCTGTTGATCTGTATTGGATGATTAGATCGGTTACAGGTTGCTCGAATCGAGAGTAGATCTCGAGTTCCGAGGCTTTTTGGTCGTGCGGTATTACTTGGTCCTCTCCTTGGGGGCTCTCCTGGCCTTATATAGATGGCCAGGTCTCGAGTTCTACCCGGAGAGGACTCAAACCCTAGCTGGGTCGGTTACAAGTTTCCTAACTTAACCCGCAAGCTGATGCGGGTGGGCTTCACATGGGCCTTCTAGAGTATTCCAAGGGCGCTTCCTTTTGGGCCTTGACCTTGGGCCTGAGAGGGCGTGTCCTTACCCGCAGGGTCCAGGATCCATATCTTCGTCAGTAGCCCCCGAGCGTGTGCTTGACTGGGACTTTTCCAGTCGAGTAGACGGTCAAACCCTCCTTATTTTATGGAGGTCCGCCCTGACAGTCATTGTTTTCCAAAGGGTGTGTTCCCTGTATCATGGGTCTTCGCGCTCGAGTATCGAGCAATATAAGTGCCTGTTTTACGGCTTTTTTCACAGAAGGATGTGGCACAGTAGCTTGGCTCTCCCGAGAGATCAGGGCCAATTAATTGCGACTAGGGCAAAAACATTCCTGGCCTACTCAGATTCGAGACCTCCGACTCGAACCCGATAAGGTGATTGTTGCGACTGGGCCGTTGTGGACTTATCGAATCGAACATAACCTATGGGGGTACCCGGCGCGTCCGCTGGGATTTTTCTTCGTGTTGTTGACACGGAATTATACCGGAGGACGCAGCTTTCGAGTGCGATTCCAGGCCCAAAAGAGAGATCTTTTCGGGTCTTACCTTCATATTCGAAGAATATGGCATCCGGATGTGCCTAGTCGGCTGAACAATCCAGGTTCTTATGATGTAAAACTATCATGTGTAGGAGAGGTAGGTTTTTTCTACCCGATTGATTTGTTTGAGCTCCATACGAAAGAAATTTCGTGCTGGAAGGAAACTAAGCCCATGTGAAAGAGTTTTCACGTTCGGGATGATGTGCCCATACGAAAGAGTTTTCGTGCATAGGGTATTTTTCTCTTGTTCGAAGAGGTTTTGCTTTATGAACTGTTCATGGAAAAGTTGCTTTTATCCGAAGGAATTGATATTTGTACGAAGATAATTTTGCGTTTGAACTTCCAATCGAAAGGATCTTGGTTTTGAATGACGAATGCCATGACGTCATGGCGCACTCCTCTTCTCCCGATGGGACGTGACGGAGTGGCAGCAGATGGTGGCCCACCTGGTCAGCTTTTTGACCGGGAAACGAGACGTCGTTCCCGGTTTTTACGCGAGACGCGCAGTAAATGCGCACGATCTTCTGTTAAGATCGTGGCACGAAACAGCGCTGGCCGCCGCTTCGCCTCATCTTCACGCGTGGCGGCCATGATAGGCGCCACGTAGCGCATCGTACGGCTGAGATCGTCTCGCTCCGTGTATAAATACGGGTGTTAGCGCTACGGTAAAACTTTCCCAGCTCTCTGTCTTCATCTTCTTCCTTGCGCCCACCTTCGTCTTCCTCGCGCTCGAGCTCGTGCTGCAAGCAATGGCTGGCGGAAAAAGACGCGGTGCTGCCGGCTCTGCATCCGGCGAACCTTCCGCGCAACCCGCGCCCCGCGCCGACGACTGGCGCTCCCCCAACACCACCGCGAAAAGCATCAAGGAGATGCAGCAGGAGGGGTTGCTGTCGGCGGAGACGGAGAAGCGAGTCCGTCTCGGAAAAAAGGAAGAGGTACCCAATCCTCAATCGAACGAGCGCGTGGTCTTTGTGGACCACGTGACTCGAGGCCTTTCTTTTCCCCTTCATCCCTTCTTCCTCGGGTTGCTGTGTGTCTATGGCATATAGCTTCACGATCTTCCCCCGAACGCGGTGCAGCACATTTCGTGCTTCATCGTGTTCTGCGAATGCTATCTCGGCATTCGCCCGCACTAGGCGCTTTGGAAGGCGCTCTTCAAAGTCCGGATCTTCCGCGAGAGATCGCGGGTGGAGTCCGAGCTCGGCGAACCGCTTCGCACGGGCGGCTTCGGGATCCAAGCTCGACAAGAAGGCAGCTACTTCAACATGCATTTCGTCGACTCCGGTCAAAGTTGGCGGAAAAGGTGGTTCTACGTCACCGACAACAGCTCGGGTGGGATTGTAGAGTTCCACCCGTTCGCTGTTCTGACAAGGCGGAAGTCCTGGGGGCACAAGATGTCAGCCGAAGAGACTCAGATCGTTGCGCCTTTACTCGCAAGAGTAGCTGCTCTCCGGGACCAGACCGCGGGAGTCGTGCTCAACGGGATGCATCTGGCGAGCATCTTTTTGAAGCGCAGGATCCAGCCACTTCAACAAAGGCCCTCCGCTATGTGGGAGTATCAAGGCTCAGAGGACCCCAGCCGAGTAAGCCGCGAGGAACTTTCGAATGTAGAATTCGAGAAGAAAATCGCGGGTATCACTCGACTGAAGGTGGGGGAGAAATTCCCCGATTTCTCAGTTGAAGCCTTCGCCGCTTCAAACCCTCCCCCAGCCGAGGTTAGTTTCTTCCTTTTCGTCTTTGAGTTGTTCCCTTTTTTGTTCTGAGTCCTAGTCGATAAGGTTTTTCTCGTCTTCTTCTTGCCTTTGCAGAGCCTAGCTATGGCGGACTGCTACCCGCCAGCTGCGGGGGAGGCTGCCTCAGAGCAAGTGTCGAGTCATCAAGACGGCGCGATTGACACCAGCGTCGCCAACGCCTCTTCGAGTTCAGAACACGATTCTTCGGATGACGTTGAGGACTCGAATGGCGCTCCGACGAAACGTCGTCGGGTAGATGAGGACGAAGCTACTTCCAAGGATAAATCCTTGGAAGCATCGCCCAATCAAGCTCCTGTCCATGCGACTCCACTTCGCTCCCTTGCTCCTTCGCCTTCGTTCCCAGTGATGACGCCCGCTTGGAACACGGACTTGCTGGATGACGACGAGGATGACGAGTAAGTGCTTCTTCCTTAATCTTGGTCGAACATTTTCCGTGCTTCAATATCGATTGTTTCTATCTTTCGGTGCAGTCTGCAGACGATCAGTCCTCGCAGGTACGCCGCTGCCGTTCCTCCCGAAAAGAGGAATAAGGCAAAGGATGCGGGTGAAACTCTGTGACGCCCCGAGATCGGGCACTATGCAGATTTCAGCATTCCCGCCAAAATCAACATAATAATCGATTCCAGGTTGCCACTTGTGATAACATTACAACAGTTCACGAATAATCCACAACGACAACAGAAAAGATATATACAAGATGACTCAAACGAGCCAGGGATACAACTGATACAATACAAAGATCCAAATAACAGCGGAAGAAACAAACGTCCGGCTACGGACAAGATCCAAATTGGACTGAGAGTCCTGAAGATAACCGAGAGCGTCCAATCCCTGCCCAGGCCAAGCCGGAGGGATTCCCAAGCTAACGTCGTCAGACTTCAAACCAGTTGACTGCAACGTTGAATATGCAGCCACGAAAGAGATTCGTGGGTCAGTACGGTTAAGTACTGGCAAGTGGATAAACCATACTCACAAGATACCGGCGTAGCCAGTCATCACAAGATACAAATACTTTGGGTACAACGAAAAGGAAGGGATTGTTGCAAAGAAGCGGCAGCGGGCTGCACTAACCAACTACAGAGAGATACTACCACTTCCGGCTAACAGAAAGAAGATAAGATCGAGTATTGTAACCAACTGAAAGACAACTTCAAACAAACCCATCCTGGATCTCGCCCCTTATCCGAAGAAGCAATCCGAGGATAACTCACATAGTTGGATTAATGATGGTTCAGATTATTGTGTCAATAAGCCTGTTACTAGTCAAGTTGTTAATCATTGGGTGTAAGGTTGTTAATCATTAGGTTTAAGTTGTCCTGAGTACTTGTTAGCCAGTACTTTCACCAAGTAATCCATAACCGCGGAAAACACGGCTTCTCGAGAAGATTATCCCTGCAGGGTTGCACCAATTTGGCCGTACACGTAAGAATAACCCGCCAGACGGGGGATCAACCCACCAAGCGAGGTACTCAACACAACTCAACTCTTCTTCGCATCAAGCCCAAAGCACCTTGGGCGCACGGCTAATCGAGCCCAGAAGAAAATGGACCCTCATAGCACTCTAAGAACGTGTCCCCCTATATGCCGACTACGAAAGTTCCACCCGGGTACCAAGGGCTCGCAAGATCATGCATGCAGCAAATGGAAAACCCGAACTAAATGAGGCGATTTGGACGAGATGCGAATCGAGTCAAATTGAGGGGGGCGCCCATACTCGCTTCCCACATGCGGGTAGTGCGCTCATCATGGATCAGTAGACAAGACCCTTTTCCTATTAGGGTCGACACTAGCAGGCCTCAAAACCACATAGGGCCTCCTGCCGGTGCCTTATCATCAAATTATTATTACCATTAGCATTAACAGGATTGATTGATTTGACATCGAGCCCCCAGAACGATAATAGTAAAAGAAGTAACCGACAACAGACTCGAGCAAAAGCAACCCTAAGCATGCAGCTACGACACGAAGGCCAACGAGGTAAACAATCAACAGTTAATAGGAAGTGGAAGGAAAGGCTATATCATGGCTGCAAGGTAAACATACGATAGGATCGAGACACAAGCATCGTATCAACAGGCTAGAATAAGAACAACGGAAAGAATCGGTAACAAGTGATGAAAGGCAGCCATATGGCAGCAAGTGAGTATACTTGCCTGAGATCCCGCAAGGTAGCAGAACTTGTCGTTGCTCACATCATCTCAACGTCCTATCCGGGAAGAAGCAATGAACCTCGAACAAACACCGGATGCAACAATTACTACTACGGCAAAAGATCCAGCATGATCCTATTTTATATGCATGACATGGCAAGATGCAACAGGGGAAACAACTTAAGCAATTTAATCGGAACCGGAGTCCGGAGAAATAGGAATTGGTTCAAGTTGTTTAGCTAACCATCAATTTAATTGTTATTTAGCATGGCAACAATGGAATAGATGAGTTAGGCAATTTAAATGGAAGGGGCAACAGCTGGAAAATAATTAGCCCACACATTCCATATGTTGTCATATAGGTGAACATGCATAACAAGATCTAAAATGCACAAGATAAGATGCAAAAAGAGATATGGATGGCATGAACATATTCCTTGCAATCTTCTGATTGAAAAACACATTTTATTTGTTTGATTTGGAATTAAAATGAATTAGTTATGAATTTTGGCAATTTAAATTGCATTAAATAAGAGGTGAAGCAATTATTCAAATTAATTATTGCAAACCAGAAAACAAAGTTGATATTAAAGTGTGGCATTTGATTTTGGATGAAAAACATGTTTTGAGTATTTAATTTGGAGCAACCATTTGCAATTTATTGATTATGCCATTTAATTAACCAATTTGAGGATTATTAAATAACATTAATTTTAATTGTCCAAATTGCAAAACAAAGTTGATAAACAGAAAGTACATTGAATTTGGACTGAAAAACATATTTGATTTGTGTTATTTGAATTAATTATGAATTAACCAAATTGGAAAAGAATTGTTTGAATTTGAAATTTGAAACAATTTGAATTGTGCAAAACAGATAACAAATGTGATATTTGAAAAGTTCATGAAATTTTGATTGGAATACATATAAAATTTGTGTCATTTGGATTTGTGGTTTGAAACTTATGTGCATTTGAAGTTTAGGGTTTATTTTGCAAAAGGCAGGGATGTGGTTGTGAGGGAAAAACAGTAGAGAGGGGCTTTGTTGCAAAAACTGGAAGGACAGGGGTCCTGCTGCGAATTCTGCTACCAGATCTGGATCTGGCGCAGATCCAGAGCCACCCACGACGATGACAGGCGGGCCAGGGGGGCCACGCGGGCGCCACGGGGTGTGGGTAGAAGGTGACGTGGCCTGGGGGTCACTGACCCGTGGGCCTGCCGTGCGGCGCGGAAATAATCTCGCAAAAAGGGGGTGCGCGACCGCGGGGACTCGATCCCGGGTCGCTAGCGCTGCACGGACGGAACTGAACCGATGCGGTGAACTGCTGTTTGTGTTGGTGAACGTTTCTGACGGAGGAAAAGGAATCGCAGCGACTGCTAACTGAAACTCGACTGCAGTCGCTGAAACTGACAGGAACAAGAGCGATCTCCGGCAAGGATTTCTGCGGCCACGGCGTGCGGTGTTGACTGCGTGGTGGGGGCGTAGCGTGCAGCTGGAGGAAAAACGAGAGGGGCAGGGACAGTAGGCGCTCACCACGGTGTGGTCGAAGCAGACGATCGGGGGGGGGGGGTGCAGGCGACGATGACGCTGTCGAAGAAGCAGTCGGTGGAGGAGAGGGAGGTCGACGCCGCGGCCTCCCTGGGGGCTCCCGGCAAGCGTCGAGGGAGCGAGGGGCGAGGGTGAACCACCACGGTTCCATTCCCGTGGTGGGTTCAGCCCTAGGACGGCCGAGGCGACGGGATGGTGGCGGTGGTCTGACGGTGGCTAGGTGGTTGTGGTGGTGCACTGGATGGTTCAGAGAACAGAAGAGAGATGGAGGGCGGCGCGGCAGGAAGATGGGGCTCTAGGGTTAGGGCTAGGCTGAAGGGGAGGGTGGCTGTTTTATGGGGGGAGAGCCTAGTACGGCTAGTCATCGGAGAGGGGGGGAGAGATCGGGTGGTGGAGCGAGGTTCGTACGGTGAGGGTGACGTCGGGGGAGGAAGACGACAGAGAGGAGGAGGGTACTGGGCCAGAAAGAGAGAAGTGGGCTGGGGGAGAAAAGGGAAAGGGGGGTGGGCTGCCTCCTTTCAGCTCACCCCTCTCTCTTTCATTTTTTTTCTTTTTTGTTTTTCCTTATGAACACATTTTTTTTGTAAAGGATGGAAGAGGAGAGGGAGAGAATTTGGAGGGTTTATTCTATTAAATATTTTTATTACTTTTCAAACAGAAAATGAAAGCAAAGGTTAGCAGTATTTTTCACAAGTTTGAAAGTTTGAATTTGATTTAAAATAGTTAGTTGAATTTTCCAAATAGAGTTTGGGGTATTTATTTGATAAATAATTTTATTAAGTTGCAAACAATAATCAAAAGCAAAGGTTAGTTAATGATTTCAAAATTGGAAATATTAGTTTGATTTCTAAGTGGTTAGTTGAATTTCAATAATGTTTGATCTGGCAAATTTTGGAAATAAGCAAATTTTATTTAATAAGCATCAAGCAATTATACAAACATTATTGAAATTAGTTTGTTTGCCAAATTTTAATTTTTAAACCCATATTGAAATATGATAATTAGGAGTGATTTGATTTGAAATTTTTGAATTAGCCATTAGGGTTTTAATAAAAGGAAAATTGTATTAACAAGCAATTTGATCAAAACAAATTCAAACTATTGAAAAACAAATGAGTGGTTTAGTTTGCAATTTTGAAATTGGGAAGTTTGAACATGTGGGGAAGTTTTAATTGTGTTTGAATTTTGAGTTGTTTTAAAAAAACAGAATGCAATGCTCATGTGATGCATGTGATGCAAGCAAAAAGAAAACAAACACTTCCTATTAGGGTAACACCCCAGGTGTTACAAACTCCCACCGCGGGCATCGTCCAAAATTCCCCCAGATCAGCCCCCGAAGCCGCGACGGTGGTACGTGAAGCCCCCAGCTTTGCCGCCAGGACTTCTGCTTCTAAGGTAGTGATGGATAGCTCCACGGATCCGCTCTCTCGTGCCACCGGCCAGGTAAACTTCATCTTCCATCTTCAATTTTTTTTTATCGGGTGCACGACAGTGCTCCCGATGGGAGTAGCCCCCGAGGCTGTAGTCGATCGCATGCGATCGGCCACAGGCTCAAAGTCTAGTTTAATTCTTCTTCATGATTTTATTTTTATCGGGTGCACGACAGTGCTTCCGATGGGAGTAGCCCCCGAGGCTGTAGTCGATTGTAAATAATCGGGTACAGACTCTAATTTAATCCTTTTAACTCTTTTGTCTTCGTGCTTTTGCAGTCGCTTATTGATTCTCTTGCGGCGATTGGTCGCCGCGTCGTTCTCGCCGAGTTGGACTGCGAGTCGCTTCGAGCGGACCGTAGCCGACTTCAGACTGAAAACGTCCTTCTCAAGGGTAAACTTTATCATCTCCCTGTCTTCCGCACTCCGTACACTCTTGAGTTTTGACAAGCATCTCTTTGCAGCTCGACTTGAATTTGCAGAATCCGAAAAGGTCAAGCTCTCTGAGCAGGTAACTGCTAGGGAGGCTGACCTGACGGCCATTCGACAAGAGCTAGAGGCTTCCCGCATGCAATCAGAAGATTTTGGTAGACAGCTTGCGGATGCGCGGAAGTCCTTGAAGGAGTTAGAGAAAGCTGGCAGTAAGGCCGACAACGACATTGTCCGGTTCCTCCGTCCCCTTGCTGAGCGTTTCGCGGGTAAGTGTGTTGGGCTTTTGCGACTTTGATTCCTCATTTCGCTGTACTTTGCTAAGTATTTTTTTCTTCTTTTGCAGGTCTTCTGGATGTTCCTCTAGAGATCCCTGGACTCCAGCGGGTGGATGTGGTAACCGACACACTTGCCCAGCTTAAAAGGCACGCTGATGGAGTTCTCTCCATGATCAATGATGCTACTCAAGTGCTGGTGCAACTGCACGGTCGCCTCCTCGCCAACGCCACTCCTGCACCCGCGCTAGATGATCTGTTGAAGGTCTTCTCAGAAGGCAAACTTCTGGATGTCTTCGCGGTCGCACAGGCGGAGTCTGGTGCGAAGACCGCGATACAATTTGCTTTGGCGCATGGAGTCGAAGGTTTGGAGGAGGCGTACACATCTCTTCCAGTCGACCCCTCCACGGGCAAAAAGGTACGGCTCTCTCGTTTTGGCGAGCAAGCCACTATTCTTGCTCGGAAGCTGTCTGAGATTTTTGCTCGACTGCGGGGAGGGGCGACTGCTGCCAGCGGGAGCACCAATGTAGCTTCATAGTTTTTCTTTTTTCTCCTTGAATGTAATGAACCTTGGGATGTATTCCCGTACCTTTGTTGTCTTTAATCGAAGAATTCATCTTGCAATTCATTCCCTTTGTTTGTGCATTGTCTCCCGATGGGAGTAGCCCCCGAGCGTTTGTCAGATATGCGACTAGAATTGACTCGAGTAGGGCATCTTACCTCTTTCGTTTTATTCTTCCAGGCTACTGGGTTTGCCGCGGAAACTTCGGGTGGATGTGGTACTCCAGTAAATCCACTTGTTGCCGCTGTTGGCACTTTTGCGGGCCTTCGTGATAAGGTCCAGGAGGGTGAGCGCAAGCTAAAAGCTATGCGCGGGATAGCCGATGTGGCGAAGTCCAAGCAGAAATTGGCAGCTGAACGCGAACAATTTCTGATGGATGAGTTGGCTGTAGTCGCAAGGGACTTGCTTTGTAAGTAGTGCAGCCCCCGTGCCTTTTTCTTCCTTGTTTCCTTATCTGACTGAGTGTGTTTTTGCTCTTCAGTCGTTAATCCAGATGACAGGGAAGAAAAGCAGTGGGTAGAGAATCACATCCTTCAAGGGGCTAGTAGCTCCAAACCTCATGCAAACAATGTTTGGTCTGATCGCAGTCGGGGTTTTGTGATGGCCACCTTGAAATTTCGAGTCCTCCAGGCGAGAATTCTCGTGAGTTCTTTTCACGAGGTCTTGGTTGCGATGAACGCTGCATTTTACCCACTTGAAAAAGGTCCCGAAGACTGGGGTTATCTTCTCAGTTTGTTTGGACGTGAAGGAGAAGTTCGCGCGTGTGTGCACAATCAGATGACGTGCGGCGCGGTTGTAGCTCTCTCTTTTGTCCGCATATGGCATCCTGAGATAGATGTTAACTCTGTTGCTCGGCGCCCAGATTATGCAATCGAGGATATCTCGCCGTACTATGATGCTGTACGTCCTGTAGCGGAGAAGATTATCCGAATGACCTCTGAAGAGGTAGATAGAGTTTTGGCGACTGAGAATGCTCAGCGCTTTGACTGATTTCCGGATGTAAATATCCTGTAATCTGTTTATAGTTTGTAAGAAACTGTTGTAAGGTGTATAACCTTGTATTTGATGATGTTTCTTTGTGATGCTTAGTTGTAGGGTAGCCCCCGTGTGTTTTAAGGGGTGTGTACCTGTAACTTGTAGCATGTAAAGAACGAGAAGCTTCGAGTGAATATGATGAAGGAATCATGTCTTTATTGCAATGACTGAGAAGCCATGTATTCGAACTACAGGACTGGCTAGTATAGCCTTATTTTTGTTGTGATAACAAGTAAACCTAAGGATAAAATTTGCGGAGATGTGCAATGTTCCACGGATTGGAGTAGACCCCTCCGGTCGCCGGATTCTTTAGCCTGTAGGCTCCGCCTAGGGTCCTTCCCAAGGTGGCTCGAGCTTGTGTCCTTCCTTCTGTTTGAGCCGCAGCACCAGATCCCCAACCGCGAATGCTCTGTGGCGTATGCGGCGACTGTGATAGTTGCGCAAGGATTGCTGATATACCGCGGATCTTGCGAGTGCGATGTCTCGCATTTCGTCGAGTGCATCCATATCTTCTGCGAGCGCCCTGTTGGAAGTTTCTTCGCTGTAGGCTACAACTCGTGGGGCGCTGAATCGAACGTCCTCGGGAAGGACTGCTTCTGCCCCGTATACCATGAAGAATGGTGTGTACTTCGTTGATCGATTAGGAGTTGTGCGCAGGCTCCAGAGTACGGAGGGTAGCTCTTCCGCCCAATGTCCTGCGGCGGGGTGTAGACGATCGAGTAGTCGCTTCTTGATGCCAGCCGAAACTAAGCCGTTGGATCTTTCGACTTGTCCGTTCGTTTGCGGGTGAGCGACTGAGGCAAACTTGAAATTGATGCCTTTTTCCTCGCAGAACTGTTGTGTCTCCTTTGCTGTGAAATTTGTACCGTTATCTGTAATGATGTCGTGTGGCACACCAAATCTACATACAATGGAGTCGAGAAACTTGACGGCGCATTGGGCGCTTGCTGAGGTTACTGGCATAGCCTCGATCCATTTGGTGAACTTGTCGACTGCGACCAACAAGTGTGTGTATCCACCTGGCGTGGACTTGCGTAGTGGCCCAACCATATCTATCCCCCATTGTGCAAAGGGCCAAGCTATTGGTATCATGTGTAATTCCGTAGCAGGGGCGTGTGGCCTTGGTGCGAATCGCTGGCAGGCGTCGCATCGTTCGACCAGGCGTTTTGCATCGTTGGCTGCTGTTAGCCAGTAAAATCCTGCTCGGAAAGCTTTTCCCATTATTGTTTTCCAGCTAGCATGATGTCCGCAATCTCCTTGGTGTATGTCTTGGAGCAATTCCTTGCCGTCTTCGGGTGCGATGCAACGCTGAAGTATTCCCGAGATACTTTGCTTGTATAATTCTCCATTGACTACTCGAAAGGACTTGCTACGCCTGATTATCTGTCGAGCCTCACGTGGATCGTCCGGGAGCTGTCTGTTGAGCAGGTAGTCGAGATATTTCTGCGTCCATACTGGCTCGACCAGGAAAACCTGTCGTGATATATTGTGAATAAGCTCGATAAGCGCGACCTGCGGGCTGACCTCTGTTTCTGCTGCTGCAGCTTTCTTCACTTTGACCGATCGCTTGATCATCCGTTCGAAGTATATTCCTGGCGGTATGGGTGCATTGGTGGAACCCATGTTTGCCAGTCTATCTGCTTCTTTGTTGCTAGATCTTGCAATGTGCTTCAGCTTGCAGCCTTTAAAGCTTCCTTCGAGTAGGTTGTACATGTCACGATATGCGACCATGTTTTCAGCAATGGCGTCGCATTATTTCATCGTCTGCTGCACTATGAGATTGGAATCACCGTAGATCATTAATCGGGTAGCTCCACAGGCGATTGCCATCTTCATCCCGTGCAACAGGGCTTCATATTCTGCGTCGTTGTTCGAGGCTGGATCGTCTGGTGGAAAGTCCAGTCGCAGGACGTATTGCAGCTTGTCTCCCCGAGGTGAAATAAGAACGATTCCAGCTCCTGCTCCTTCATTTCTCTTGGATCCATCGAAGTACATTATCCAATTGCTCGTGTACTCGGGTGGTCCGGGCGTTTGTAGCTCTGTCCATTCGCTGAGGAATTCCACGAGCACTTGAGATTTGACTGCTTTTCGTTCTGTATAGGTGATGTCCCAGGCGCCCAACTCGATGCTCCATTTTGCTATTCTTCCGGATGCCATAGGGTTGTTCATGATTGTCCCGAGTGACGCATCATTAACCACTGTAATGGTATGTTCCTGGAAATAATGTTTGAGCTTTCGGGCTGTGAGAACAACTCCATACGCCAGCTTCTGATAATGAGGGTATCGTTGCTTGCATGGCGAGAGCACTTCACTGATGTAATATATTGGTCGTTGGACTCCGTATGCTTTGCCGTCTTCAGGTCGTTCGACCACGATTGCTGTGCTGATGACCTGGTTTGTAGCGGCTAGGTATAGTAGAAGTGGCTCCCTTTCATGCGGTGTTGCAAGGACGCGCCTACTTTGCAACGATCGCTTCAGGTCTGCGAACGCTTGTTTAGCTTCGGGTGTCCACTCGAATTTGTCCGTCTTCTTTAATAATTTGTAGAAGGGTAACGCTTGCTCTCCCAATCGTGCGATGAACCTGCTTAGGGCGGCTAGTCGTCCTGCGAGCTGCTGGACTCCGCGTAGATTGGTTGGCTCCTTCATAGTCAGGATGGCTTGTATTTTCTCCGGGTTGGCTTCAATGCCTCTGGCGGATACCAGGTACCCGAGGAGTTTTCCTGCGGGGACGCCGAAAACGCATTTGGTCGGATTGAGCTTGATCCGATATGCATTAAGGGCGTCGAACGTTTCTCTGATGTCCTCGAGGAGTGTGTCCTCTACTCGAGTTTTGATGACGATGTCGTCGACGTACACTTGTACGTTTTTGCCAATGAGATTGGCGAGGCATCTTTGCATGCAGCGCTGATATGTTGCGCCTGCGTTCTTCAGCCCGAAGGGCATTGTCGTGTAGCAGTAGACACCGTGGGGTGTGATGAATGCCGTCTTCTCTTCGTCTTCCTTTTTCATTCGGATCTGATTGTATCCTGAATAGGCGTCCAGGAAGGAGAGGCGTTGGCAGCCTGCCGTAGAGTCCACGATCTGGTCGATTCGTGGTAGAGGAAAGTTGTCCTTGGGGAAGTGCTTATTCAGCGATGTGTAGTCGATGCACACCCGAAGGATATCCGTGTTCTTCTTGGGGACCAGCACCGGGTTTGCCAACCAAGTGGATATCTTGATCTCCCTAATAAAGTTGGCGGCTAGCAGTCTGTTTATTTCTTCTCCAAGCGCCTTCTGCTTGGGTTCTGAGAATCGTCGAGTCGTCTGTTTGATGGGTTTGGCATTAGGAAAGACTTCGAGTGAGTGCTCGGCAAACTCCCTGGGTATTCCTGGCATATCTGAGGGCTGCCAGGCAAAAATTTCCCAGTACTCACGGAGGAGTTTGACGAGCGCGCCTTCCTATGCTGGCGAGAGGGTTGTGGAAACCATCGCGGTCTTGGCAGAATCCGTCGGGTGCACTTGGTGCTTGCGAGTGTCGCTGTTGGCGCTGAATTCCAGTTCAGGCGCGTTTTTCTTCGTGAGGGGCATGACGGGGTGGTCCGTGGTTTTTGCCAGCTCTTGAAGTTCTTCTTGCATCCCGAAAGATTTCGCGATCTCATTGAATTCTATGTCACAATTGTCTGACTTCTGGAAGTCTCCGTCGATGGTGATCACACCGTATTCGCCGGGTAGCTTGAGTTTCAGGTACGCGTAATGTGGTACTGCCATGAATCTGGCGAACGCTGTTCGGCCAAGGATAGCGTGGTACTGTGAGGGCCAGTCGACGACTTCGAACTCCAGGAATTCCCTTCTGTAGTTGCTTGGAGAGCCCAGTACAACTTCTAAGTTGATTGTTCCGAGTGGACGGATTGCCTTGCCCGGAACTATCCCGTGGAAGGATGTTTGTGATTCCGTTAGGCCGTCCAGGTTCTTGTTCATTCGACGGAGTGTATCTGCGTAGATGATGTTGATGCCACTGCCGCCATCCATGAACAAGCGGGCCAGGTCGTAATTTCCGATTTGAGCCTGGATGACGAGGGCGGCGTGTCCTGGTCCATAGACTTGTGGTGGATGGTATTTTTTCGAGAACGTGATGGGCTGATCTGCCATCTTCAGGTACTCGGTCTTTGTTGGCGGTGTCTGCACTGCCATGCATAGTTTCCTCGTGTTAGTCTTTTGAGCTCTGCGAGAGGGGCATACCTTCTGTATCATCGCGAGTTGTCCTGCCGGGTTCGGGTATGCATTGGCTCCATTGTTTTGTGGTGGTGGCGCAGGTAGTGCGGCTAGCGCCATGTTTGGGTTTGCTGGTGGAGGTGGTGGTGGAGGCGGCTGGAATTGTTGTCCTCGTCCTGGCAGCGGCGGGTAGTTTTGGGTGGATGCAAATCTTTTCCTCGCGAGAGCATCCGAGATGTCAAGAAACTTTCGGCAATCCTTGAGAAGGTGTGTTGCCTTAGTTTTGCCCGTGCGCTTATCTGTAAACAGGTGTAGCGAGCAGTATGCATCGAGATCCTCCTCGGGGGACTTTTCTTCTGCCTTTGGTTTCCACTCGCGACTTCCACGGCGGCCAGAGTCGCGGTTTCGCGTGAATTCTGCCGCCACTAATTCCTCCCTGTCCTCATGGTCGTAGTATTTCCTTCTCTTTCTTCGTCCATGGCGGTCTTCCTCGTGTGCGGGTGACGATGCTCTTTCATTGCGCACCGCGTCTTCTCCGTTAGCCCATTTTTCGGCTATGATCATTAGCTCCCCAATGGTTTTGGGCGCAGCTCTGCCTAGCTCTTCTCGAAACGCGGTTCTTCTCGCTCCCTTGGCGAAGGCCTCAATCGCCACCTCTTCCGAGATGGTTCCTGCGGTGTTCCTGAGTGTGGTCCACCGCTGGATATATTCTCGTGTGGATTCGCCACTCTTCTGTTTGCACGCTCGTAATTCTTCGATTGTGGCTGGCCTCTTGTACGTCGACTGGAAATTTTTGCAGAAATCGCGGTGCAGGTCGTCCCATGATGCGTAGCAAGATTTAGGTCTTCTCTCCAGCCAGCTACGGGCCGCGCCTGTAAGATGCAAATTGAGGTATTGCATGGCTGTGTTCTTGTTCCCACGTTGGCATTTTACCGCCGTGAGGTAGTCGCTTAACCACTGGGAGGGCTCGAGTGAGCCGTCGTATTTTGTCACCTCCGTGCTGAGCTTGAACCTCTTGGGTAGAGGTGCTTCTCGGATGCTGCGAGCGAAACAGAGTGCTCCACAGGTTTCGTCGTCCGAGGACCTGGATGAGGAGCGCTCGCGATACCGCGAAGCTCTCGCCCTATCCACCTTCTTTTGGGCGAGATCTGATCGCGCGTCGTATTCGGACCGGTCGCGGTCGTTGTCTTTCCTTGGTTCTTTGCTTCGCTTTCTCGAGCGGCTGCTGTGGCGCCGCGAGCTTTTGTCTCTCGGGCTGTCGTCGCTGCTGCTTCGACTATCGCCGCGGCGGCGGGCTTCTTTTCCCCGACCACGTCGTGGCGATTTGTCTTTTCTCGGGGATGAACTTCTATGCCTGCGGGGCGTTTCTTTATCCTTGTTCTTCTCCTGTCGCTCCTTTTCCAATTCTTCTTCGGTCTTCTTGCGATCGTGAGAAGCGAGCCTTGCGGCCGCCAATCCCAGTCCTTTGCCAATTTGTTTGTACTGTTCCACCCGAGGGTCGCTTTCCGTCGGTTGGTTCATCTGCATGTAGGTTGCTGCGGCTAGGATCGCGGCAGCTGGGGTTTGCGGGTAGACGTTGCCGTCATCGTCGACCCTCATGAAGGAAGACGTGGTCGACCTGTCGGTCGCAGTCACGGATTCGTGGCCCCTTGACGATGTTGCGTGTCCATTCCTCGCGGGTCGGGTACCGACTGAGGGTGCAAGGGACTGTTCGACTCGCCGCAGGCTTGATTCGTCCGCCGCTCTTCTGCGACGGGCTAGATCCGCCCGGGCTTCTTTGATGTTTGAGGCCGCTCTTACTAGGTGGTAGTGGTAGGCGGTTAGGTCTTCTTGTGAGGCTCCTGCCGCGGGTGGCTGACTCCGCCGCATGGCCTCCTTGGCCCTTTTCCAGGCCTCCCGCGAAACGCCGATTATATCGCGCTCGGTTGCGCTGAATTCGGTTTCTGAGGGCTGTTCCGATCCTGCCATGCAGACTTGGGCCAGTCGTGGCTCGTGTGTCCTAGGTGTAGATCGGAAAGCTTCCCGTATCCGAGATGGTTCCTCTGTCGAGAGGGTGTGATAGTCGACTGTGTTGAAGCGGATGGACTCGCCACATTTCTCCATAGGGAAGCGCGAGTTGACGGCTCCAGACTCAGGTTCAGATTCATCCGAAAAGTGGAGGATCCCGTCTCTGTTTGCCATGAAGTTGAAGCTCCCGAACGTCAGGGTTACGCTCTTCTCCAGGTCCTCGAACACCGGGCGTGATTCCGGCGAGTGAGGCGTGACTATGACGGATCCGATCCGTACAGGATCGGAGCCGTAGTCGATGGTTTCCAACGGGAGTTGGATGTCGATGAAGCCGAAGATGCCAGTGATCCAGCGCCCGCGGTCCCCACGGTCGGCGCCAATTGTCGAATCTCTGACTCCACAAATCCCTCTGGTGACCCTATCGGGTTTCGACTAGGAGAAGTCATGAGCGCTGGTGAAATCGTCGGCTTGACAGGGGGCAAGATTTACCCAGGTTCGGGGCCCTCGAAGAGGTAAAACCCTTACTCCTGCCTTATGTTGATCTGTATTGGATGATTAGATCGGTTACAGGTTGCTCGAATCGAGAGTAGATCTCGAGTTCCGAGGCTTTTTGGTCGTGCGGTATTACTTGGTCCTCTCCTTGGGGGCTCTCCTGGCCTTATATAGATGGCCAGGTCTCGAGTTCTACCCGGAGAGGACTCAAACCCTAGCTGGGTCGGTTACAAGTTTCCTAACTTAACCCGCAAGCTGATGCGGGTGGGCTTCACATGGGCCTTCTAGAGTATTCCAAGGGCGCTTCCTTTTGGGCCTTGACCTTGGGCCTGAGAGGGGGTGTCCTTACCCGCAGGGTCCAGGATCCATATCTTCGTCAATTGGAAAAGACCCTAGAATTGAAAAAAAAATCTATGTTCAAACTTTCTAGAAACAAAACAATCATCTTATTTCTTCTCATATCATATCATCTATTATTTACCTTCCATAGTTTCTGGATGACCTACCTCTTCAATGCCATCAAGACAGGAATGTTGATGATCATACCAAGAAGTATCTTCACCACATGAAGACCTACACTCAACATTATTGAAGAACTTGAAGAAAAACATAGACTTCACAACAATCAAGAATACCCCAAGACATTGAGAGAAGGTTTTTGAAGAAACTCAAGAAGATATAGATGAGACCACCAATCTAGTTACTTTGTTAGAACAAAGTTAACGTGTTAGAGTATTTATCATACCAATATTAGTTTGTTTTCAAAAACCTTGTTGTTTGGTGTGAATATTTTTTGTTAGATGTTGTTTGTAAGATGAGTTTCCTTGATCTGTTGTGTTGGGTAGATTTTTCTGTAACTTTCTTTCTAATCTCTACTCATCCATGCTAAGCCAAATCGAAACCCATACCCATTTACCAACCATAGAGATCTACCATATGAAGTGCAACAACAAAACTTCACCCAAGAATGTCACTGTTTTCAAGATCCTTTTGTGTGAAGGAACAATCACATCCTTGATCAATGCCAACTACATCATAAGGAGCAGCAAGCCAATCAACAAGTGAAGAAAGACAAGTGAACCTCAAGTTGCATGAGCTATGAAGATTTTAGAGCCAACTACACCAAGAGAAGAAATAATGAAGAAACACAACTATCCAGTTTGTGTTGCATACGTGTTTTACACAACCCACTAGTTGGAGAAACGTTAGTTTAGCTCAGGTTTGTCTTACAGATTGGAAACTTTCTGTCAGACATGTGAGGTGACCTAGAGTTATTAAACGAGATTCACCAATCCAAATACAAGGTAATAATTTGAGTGCAATATGGATTGGCCCCCATGGTGACTACTCACATTATTTACTTTTGCTATGAGGAATGTTAAATCTGAGTGACATACCCATTAGAGAGACGACGATGATAAACCTGAACCATATAATGGTAGAATACAATAATGACCCTATGTTAGTATTACTGAAAAACGTACTATTTTCGATGAGGATCAAGCCAACCTTGGAGCTATCAAGCAATGGAAGATTTTTCCTACCATGAGAGTTTGTTTAGAATTAGCATGACGTTTGCCTTCAAGGATGACAACAACAAGATGGAAGATCGCCAAGGATATCAAAAGACCAAGTTGAGAATGAACCAAGGACTTTTGATTGATCCAAAGAGTGACACCTCAGTGTCAAAGGTAGTTCAACAGATTTATGTTGATTTGTAACTCTACCATGAAGGAAAGTTCTACTCAAACCATCTTAAGTAAAACCACACTCCAAGCTATGTGAATGGGCACATTCTATTGGAAGAGAATTTTTACCCATGGAACTCTAAAGGTTGTATACATGGATTCAAGAACCCAAATACCAAGGAGTTGATATATGCTACACAATATAACTATGGAAGATGAAGTATGACTCCAGGTGAAGATATAGTCAAAACCAGCAGCCAGTTAGACAAGAGTTTTTAGACTACCCACAAAAGATTTATTTTAAGGGTGGTAGCCCACCCAGTTGTTCTGGAACCCAATCACCCAAACCTAATCTTTCTTTCTAACCTTTCCAAATCTCGGGACGAGATTTCTTTTAAGGGTGGTAGTCTGTAACATCCCTGATTTTTGCAAAGTGCAAAAATCACAAAAATATGAAACTTTTTGTTTCCATGTTATGCAATTCACCAAAAACCAAATGAGATGTAAGAAACAAAAGGAAACAATACATATTTCAATGATATTGGAATTAAGAATCCATTAGGCCTCTATTTTCCTAAACCCTAAAATCCCATTCAAAATTTTCATTATTCAAAGAAATTGTTCTCTCTTAGAAATCCTTATTTTATAACACTAGTCATCAACCCGTGCACTTGCACGGGCTAGAAAAGTAATGAGGTATCGAGTTAACTGTAAAAATTGTGACCTCGGAGAATAAGAAAAAAAAAAGTAGTAACCTTTTCATGGATTGGGGAAATATACTTTCATCTAAACCTTGTGACTATGATTGTATAACTTTTGTTGCATATTAAAATTCTCTGTATGTTTTTGGTTGATATTTGTCCCGACTACTTTGGCCACTATTTTTCAACAATTTTTCTACTCCCTTGTCAATTTTTATTTGGTACATGCTTGAGAATATATTAATTAATGTTCTAATATACAATGTATCTAATCATGGGGAATATTCATTGGTAGATTTAGTAAATACCATACATAACAAAAAAATGATAGACTTAATGGGAAACGCTGCATATAGGTCTTGTTCGTCATTACATATAAAGGTAAGTATTCTAGATTAGGTTAGACACAAAGCATGGAAATTGTTTTTGTTGGTACCCCGTGAGTAGGTGGGCATTATGGTGAAAAGTGAGGCTTCAACCTTTATATATGAACACGTATGGTTCTAAAATTCCATTTTGCCATCGTCATGTTTTTTTTTAATACAACCATCCAACACTAATTTGTTTGCAAAAAATTAAAATATATATGTATGTATATATATTATGGATTGGTCATGCCGACTGTACGTACATACTATTTAAAACGTCTAATCTAGTTATGGTAAAGATATTATTAGATGTGTCGAGTGCATGACTTAATTAGTATCTTGGATGAAAATTATTCCAGAACCAAGGAGTAATTAAATAATATTTTTATTTAGTAACATAAGAGGTATGTAATTACTTCTCTAATAAAGATTGAAGACTACATGTAGAATATATTGAGCGAATCACCTGAAGATTAAGTTAAGCTACTTTGTAGTATAAGGGAACGAGCTTGGCGCCGGCGGTTGCTGCCCCCGCAGCGGTTCCTTTGGCGGCAGCAGTGGCAGCGCCCGGAGTGGCGGGTACGGCAGTGGTTGGGCAGTTCGCGGTTGGTACGGTGGCAGCAACTGGAGTGGCGAAACGCAAGAACAAAAAGAAGAAGACGGCTCAGGCAGTGGCTACTGGGACTCACGACGCAGCTGTAGCATTACCAGTTCCTGTGGTTGAACAGCTGGCTCTCCCCGCCGCTGGACCCGTGGGAGCTGATGTTGCCGCGGCAGTGACGGTTCGGAAGACTAGGTGCTGGAGATGCGAGGTGAACACACATGCGACGAGGGATTGTCCGGTGGAACACTACTGCTATGTGTGCGACTCAAAAACGCACCCTATGAAGAAGTGTCCTACGCTCAGGCTTCCTAAGCCGTCTGTGTCCATTGGTGGGATTGGTAGCTTGCATACGATGTTCTCCCAGTTTCCGGACAGCTTGTTTCAGGAGGGAGATGTGTCTGGTGGACCGGTGGCGCTGGTCACTGTGGTTGGTTCTGCCGCTACGGCGAAACAGGTCGAGGCCACGGTTGCTCGCATGAGTTCTGCGCCGCGGTGGAAGTGGGAAGCACTTCCTAGTGGGGATAATAGGTTCAAGGTCGTGTTCCCGTCTGTGACAGAATTGGATAGATTTGATGGGATGGATTTCGGGGTGCCATCTCAATCTACTAGACTGTTGTTCAGCAAGTGGAAGCCGGTTGACGTTGAGCCTAAGCTGGAGTTCGAGCAGGCATGGGTCCATGTGGAAGGTGTGCCAAATCCTTTGAGACACTTCATGGGTCTGTGGGCGGTTGGATCCCTCATCGGTATTACTTTAGATGTGGACCTGTTGGCTCTACGCCGCAGAGGCATTGTTCGGCTGAGGTTGGCACTGTCAGATGACGAGGTGTTCAACAAGGTGGACGAGGCGGGTCCTTACGTGAGAACTGATGGTGTGCTGCGTTTGAAGGGATATAGCTTCACTTTTCGCCCGGAGCCTGAGGATTATGTGCCAGAGACAGATTTCGTACCTTATATGTGGGACTTGAAGACGCCCACGGAGTCTTCTACCAGGGGGGTCCGAGATGATGTACCTGATACAGCTGCTGATCTGGAGGGCGATGCGGGAGATGCTACGAGTATGGCTATTGACTCGGTTCCTGCGGATGGCGGTAATACGGCCCATGCTGAGGCGTTGGAGTTACTGAGGAGCTATGCATTGACGCCAATCAACTTGTCCCCGGCCACTACTAGGGGAAAGGAGATTGTCCGGTCACTGCAGTCTTCAGGCGACTTTCTCGCCAAGCTGGCGTCGGTGGAGACGCCGTCTTGTGCGGCTTCTTCGGGTGGTTCACAGGTGGCGGGTTGCGCCAGTCCGTTCGTCGCCCAGGCGGGGCGTAAGGACGCGCTGCAGGCGGTCCACAGCAGCCCCCGGCGGTTGCCAGATGGGCCAGGCGGGGCGACCCTATCTGTCGCTCAGGCGGAGCTGACGGTAGGTGGCCCGTTAGGAGCTGGGCCCAGCTGCTCCAGGGTGCAGGTTGCTGGGATGGGCGCTTCGACGGTGTCCACCGCCCAGGCGCAGCGGGTGGCGGCTGCTGGGCCGGGCGGCTCGCCGCTATCCACCGCCCAGGCGCAGCGGACGGCGGCCCATCCTGCGGTGCGCGGGGAGGAGGTGGAGGCTACCGCCCAGGCGACAGTTAGTGGCGGAGGGCGGGCTAGTGCTGGGCCTTCGCATGCACTGCCTGTGCCTGCCGCTACCAGGCGGGGCGGCTCGCAGTCTCCTGCTGCGCGCGTCGACGACGGGCCGAGGGAGCGCACGCCTCCCCCGGTTCGGGAGGATTCGATGGATGCGGTTCCGGTCCCGGTCTTGGCGGATGTGGACATGGTGGTCGGGGGGGTTTCTTCTTCGACAGTGCCCCCCTCCGCCGTGGCGCCTTCTTCTGCAGTTCTTGGGCAGCCTAAAGGTGGGCTGAGACGTAGCGCTCGCCACCTAGTTGCTGCAGACGGGGCTTCATCGACGGACGAGGACGCCATGTCCAAGGCCATGCGGCGAAAGGCGGCATTGTACTCAGCTCCACCGCAGGGTATGGGTTCTTATCCTAGTTCATTTCTTTCTTTTTCAGATACCAAGTTATCCTCTAGTTTAGGTGTAGTTGGTGTTTCCTTAGGAAAGAATGACAAGGAGATCACGTTGTCCACTAATGTGTTGAAGCATATGGAATTTGATCGTTTAACGGTCAAACCGAGTGCTTCTTCTATGGTGGACATACCTCACATGGATGATGATTCAGCGTATGCCTCTTCGGATGGACAGCTTTTATCACATCTAGTGGGGGAAGTGACTGAGGTGGGATTGGATGAGGACGGGCTTGGATCCTTAGTTGATCTATATGCATCCGGCCGGAAATCCAAAACCGCTAAGCAAAAGAGGAAAAACTCACCGCGAAACGTTGCGAGACCGCCTAAAAATCCATGTGTTTCCCGATGAATGGCTTATTCACTAATAGCAGAGGTCTTGGAGACTTGGCTAAACATTTGAATATTGCACAATACGTCAGGGATCACGATTTGGACTTTCTGGCTATCTCCGAAACAGGGAGGCGAGATTTCCAAGTGAGTGTTTTGAACCGCCTTTCAGGTGGTATCGACTTTACTTGGCATTCTATTCCTCCTCGCGGTAGGTCGGGGGGTATCTTACTAGGCGTTAAAACTGATTCCTTTGATGTGTTAGCAAGGTCGGATGGTGATTTTCATATTAAATTACACCTCCGTAACCGTGCTGACAATTTCGTATGGAGTTTAGTCGCTGTGTATGGTGCTGTCCAGGAAGAGTTCAAAGAGGCTTTTCTCCGGGAGTTGGTTAACTTGGCTAATACTAATCCACATCCAATTTTAATTGGTGGTGATTTTAATATGCTAAGGTTTCCACACGAGAAAAGCCGGGGACGGTTTGATGGTCATTGGCCTTTCCTGTTCAATGCTGTCATTGATAGCTTGGACTTGAGGGAGGTTTACATGTCCGGAAGACAGTTCACCTGGGCAAATAGTTTGCCGGAGCCTACATACGAAAAGCTAGATCGCGTATTAATGAGTACCGATTGGGAAGATAAATTCCCATTGGTAACGGTACGTGCTCTAGAACGTATTGAGTCTCTGTCAGACCACGCTCCTTTGCTTCTTTCAACTGGTACATCAAAACCAAAAGGCCATACACAGTTCAAGTTTGAACTAGGTTGGTTTTTGAGAGATGGTTTTGATGAACTAGTAAAGAAAGTATGGCATAAACCGGTTGTAGGAGATAACCCGATACGGAGATGGAATAATAAAATGCGCAATTTGCGTAAATATCTCCGTGGATGGGCGAGACATACGACCGGGATGCTAAAGAAGGAGAAAGAACGTCTTTGTTCCATTATTGATGAGTTGGACCGGCTCGCAGAAACTAGGTTGCTATCTATGCAAGAGATTGAACTGAAAAGTCAATCCAATGCGAAAGTAGCACATATGTTGCGGGAAGAGGAACTCAAATGGTATCAAAGATCGAAGGCTCAATTCATTCTTGAAGGAGATTCGAATACTCGTTATTTCCATAATGTTGCTAATGGCAGACATAGGAAAAAACGGATTCAAAGTCTCCAACAAGAGGAAGGTCTCATCGAGGGACAAGAGTGTCTCAAGACCTATATCACAAAGTTCTATAAAGATCTGTTTGGGGCTCCTGAAGTAGGTAATATTACCATGGATGAGAGCCGCACAGATGATATTCCCCAAGTTTCAATGGAAGAAAACGCTTTTCTTACTGCTCCCTTCACTGAAGAGGAGATAAAGAAGGCGATATTCCAGATGGAACATAATAAGGCACCTGGTCCAGATGGTTGTCCGGCGGAGTTCTATCAACATTTTTGGGAAATCATTAAACATGATCTCCTAGAAATGTTTGATAGCTTGCAGAGTGGACACCTGGAGTTATATCGCCTTAATTTTGGGGAAATCGTTTTGTTACCTAAGGTTTTGAACGCAGAACGGATACAACAGTACCGTCCTATTTGCCTTCTTAACGTTAGTTTCAAAATCTTTACTAAGGTTGCAACTATTAGGCTGAATTCGGTGGCAGACCATGTGATAAAACCTACACAGACTGCTTTTATGCAGGGTAGGAATATCCTAGATGGGGTCGTGACTTTACACGAAACCGTACATGAGCTGCACACAAAAAAGCTTAATGGGGTAATCCTTAAAATAGACTTTGAAAAAGCCTATGATAAAGTGAATTGGGAGTTTCTCCAACAGACTCTGAGAATGAAAGGATTTTCAGAGGAGTGGTGTACCCTAGTTCGCAGTTTCGTAGCTGGAGGTAGTGTGGCTATCAAAGTCAATGACGATGTCGGCCGGTACTTCCAAACAAAGAAAGGCTTGAGACAAGGTGATCCGCTATCGCCTGTATTGTTTAATATTGTGGCAGATATGTTAGCAATCATGATTGATCGAGCCAAAGACAATGGCCTAATTGAGGGAATAATTCCACATCTTGTAGATGGGGGATTGTCGATCCTTCAATATGCAGATGATACAATTCTATTTATGGAACATGATTTGGAGAAAGCGGCGAATCTGAAATTGATACTTTCAGCGTTCGAGCGATTATCCGGATTAAAAATTAATTTCCATAAAAGCGAATTGTTTTGCTTTGGCGAGGCCCAGGATGCAGTTGCGCAGTATACCGAGTTATTCGGATGCGAGCAAGGTCAGTTTCCTATTAAGTATTTGGGAATACCAATACATTACAGGAGATTGACTAATGCAGAATGGGGCCAAGTCGAAGAGCGTTTGCAGAAAAGGCTGGCTAGTTGGAAAGGAAAATTGTTGTCACTTGGTGGACGACTGGTACTCATTAATTCAGTCCTTACTAATATGGTACTGTATATGATATCATTCTTCCAGTTACCCAAAGGAGTCTTAAAAAAATTGGATTACTTCCGATCTAGATTCTTTTGGCAAGGTGACAATGAGAAAAAGAAATATCGATTGGCCAGATGGGATGTAGTTTGTCGTCCACGGGATCAAGGGGGGCTTGGTATTCATGATCTTCAAGTCAAGAATTCAGCCCTACTTGGTAAATGGATTTTTAAACTACTAACCGAAGACGGCGTTTGGCAGACTATCCTGAAACGTAAATACATAGGCTTGAAAGCAATGTCACAGGTCACGTGGAGACCAGGTGATTCACACTTTTGGGCTGGACTCATGGCGACCAAAAATAAGTTTTTTCGCTATGGGGTATTTAAGATTAAGGATGGATCACAGATACGGTTCTGGGAGGACAAGTGGTTAGGTAATACCACACTCCGAGAACAGTATCCGGCCTTGTATACCATTGCGCAACATAAGGAGGACACGCTGGCTACGGTCATGCACACATCACCTCCTAATGTTACGTTCAGGCGAGATTTAATCGGGCCTAGACTACTGTCTTGGCAAAACCTGGTTGATAGATTAACTTCAGTTACTCTTACACCAGGCGCCGATGAATTTCGATGGAAGATCACTAAGAATGGACAGTTCTCGGTGGACTCCATGTACAGAGCCATGATCCAGACGGATATGCCAATCGATATATTCAAAAATGTATGGCGTATGAAAGTGCCGTTGAAGATTAAGATCTTCGCGTGGTACCTTCGTAAGGGGGTCATACTTACAAAGGATAATCTTGTCAAACGTAATTGGCATGGAAGCTCTAAGTGTGTTTCTTGTTCTCACGATGAGACAATTAAACACTTATTCTTTGATTGCCCATTTGCGCGTTCTATATGGGCCGCTATCCAAATGGCTTCGAATCTATATCAACCCACTTCCGTTGCGAATATATTCGGTAACTGGTTGAATGGGGTAGATAAACGATTTAAGACTATTATTAGGGTAGGAGCACTGGCCGTTATCTGGTCGCTCTGGCTATGTAGAAATGACAAGATTTTCAATGATAAAAATTTTTCTCGTATGCAGGTTCTATTCAGGAGCACAGGTATTCTCCGTTCGTGGTCCACATTACAGCGAGGGGAGTTACGAGGCCTTTTTATGGAGGCATGTGCACGACTGGAGCAGGTGGCGAGGGATATTTTTATCCCACATGGATGGCCGCTTGATCTACGGATTGAGGCTCCATAGCTTTGACATTCTACAGAGGATTTCGTAGCTTTACAGTCTACAGAAGATTTTGTAGCTTTGTCATACTTGTTTATTTTCAGTTTTGGATTGAGGCTGTGTGCATTTCACGATGCAGAGGCCGGGTGTAATGCTTGATTGAGTAATAAAGCCCTTTATCAAAAAAAAAAAAAAAAAAAAAAAAAAAAAAAATGTTTTGGCTAATAGAATACTATTTTTAGTGATGAAGGTAAGTATGTTGTTAAATCTTACTGAAATCGTGCCAGCAAAAAATCAACGGTCTGTCTTATTAATCAAGAAAAAAAATTAGATAGCGTTTGATGGACTCCATTTAGAGCCTAGTTTCACTGAATTGTCTATTTAAGCTGTAAATACGTCCGGCCGGAGCCCAGGAGAGCGATCAGCTATGTCCTTTGGTTGAGAACCCAGGAGAGCTCTCGTCTGCTTCATTTCCGTTCTCTGAATGCACTATGCAGCCATTGTGTATTTACAGGTTAAACCGCCATGTCGACGTTGAAAGCAAAGAGCTGAATTAAAAAAAAAATCCAGCTCAATCTATTTTCAACTCTTAAGTCGGGAGGATAAGCGTCGACTCAGGACTCCAGATTGTACCGGTCTTCTATTTTGTTTTCCTTTTGCATACACGTGCGATGGTGAGTTGCTTGTCACGTCCTGTCTCATGGTGGATCCTACAGGCTAATAACCTAACTAATTTTAATACAGAGTAATATTTAAATGGAGAGTCCGGATTGTAACCTTCTTGGTGGCCTTTTTTTTCATCGCACACGTTACAACTCGTGCAACTATCGTGCTAAATTATTAGTCACGTCTTATGTAACTTTTTTACACGGTTCATCCTAGCCGCAAAACAAACATCTAACCGCTTAATTAATTTTGATGATGTGGATTAACGTGGAGGCTTTAAAGGTGCCTCCAATTAGTAAATATAAGATGTTTTCAAATCAACTATTACCTTGAAAAAAATTTATAGCCTTTGAAACCATATAATTATTACCTCTTAACAATTTATATGCCTCAAAACTATTTTTATTGGAACATAGCTATTTATATTGATATACAAATGATACTCCAAGTTTTAAACATAAAGGAGTGAATATAAAATGCTTTACTTTGTAAATAACATAAAATAAGACTTAGAAAACAATATTATGACTTGTGGGATTTTTCCAAATTTTATGAAGACACTTTTATATTTATTTAATTTTCTATTTTAAAAAAATGGAATAAAGTTACTATTAGTAAATCACTGAAATCTTAAATTTATAAAATATAAAAGTGATGTGAAATGACTTTCAAAAATAGTATTTGACATGTTTAATGTCTCTGAAATTTTATTTAAACAAAACTCATATTATTATTTTTATAATTTAAAATGTACATTTATCACTATTAGTGATTGATTTATATTTTCAAAAATATGAAAAGTGCAATGAGTTGAAAAGTTTATAAAAATGTTCTAAACAGAAAGATATTATTTTTAGAAATTTTTAGAAATTTAAATGGGGTCTTTTGGATTATTAAATCAAGAGATATTAAAAACAGGAATTAAAAAGAAAATCATTGATGACGTCATCAATGACGTCATCCTCCTTCTTCCCCGTTTGGAAACTGCCATGGCTGTTACAGCCGAAATTTTCTCTCCTTGATTTCTCTCCATTAAGACCATTAATCCCTGCCCCGACCCTAGCTCCTTATAGCCTTGTGTCTCCTCCCCATTTCCCTTCTCCTCCCATCTCGAATGGTGCCCCGACGCCGCCGATATTTCTCGTCGTAGCCGCACCGGTCCGCGGCCGTGTTCCATTGATTCCGGCAAGGTGAGCTTGCCTCCCCATCCTAGACCCCCTCTCCCTGAACCCCCGTGGCTTTGCGCACCCTCTCACACCTCTGTTTTTTTATTTCTTGCGCACAGAACCCACCGCGTCGTCAACTTCCGAGCTCGCTGGAGGCCGAGTCTCTCCTCCCGCACCGCGCCGTCAACAGAGACCCCCACCGAGAACGCCATCGCCACCATCCTCTTCGCCAGGTCGCGCGCTTCGTCACCGTCACCTCCGCTGAGCTCGTGGAGCGTCAGAACGCCTCCTGGCCGTTTTCCGAGCGCCGGAGCAGCACCGTGCCGCCATCTCCGGCCACTCGAGCGCCGCCACGGTGAGCTCCCATCCGGATCCTTTCTCCACCGTCCGATCTGCATCGTGCGTACAGGATTAGATCGTGAAGAGGTACGCACTAGTGGCCGTTAGATCTAGATCTAACGATCCAGATCTGTTAACTTATCCACGTCAGCCCGCCTCGTCAGCAGGCCACGCTAGCACCTAGTCAGCATCCACACCCAATCAGGATCAGCCACGTGGCCTAGCCTTTATTTGAATTTTTCTCCTGCTAGAATTAATTGGCAGTTTTACAGATTAGTCCCTTCACCTTAGATCTATCATATCTTTTGATCCATAAGCTCAAATTTAGCAATCTTGGACTTTTTGAAAAGCCCTTGACATTTAGAATGTTTTGGCACTGGCCAAATTTAATTTTGACAAATTTAAATCTGTTCAAATTCAAATATGCTTGTTTGATGAAATTTGGCATAATTCAAATTCTACAAATCAAAAAATTGTAAATAAAATATATTTGGAAACCTTAGGATGTGTACTTTCATAACCTCTGTCCCAAAATAATATTTGAACAAATTAAAATTGAATTTAGAATTAAGTTGTCTATTTGAGTATTTTTGACATAGATTAATTTCTATAAATATTTTCAATATAGTCCCTTTTGCAAAATTGCTCCATTTGATAACCTTGAACCAGAAACAACCTTGCCCAACCATTTTGGACATCCTTGGACCATGGCCATGTGTTTTGACCAAAAACCCAACCTAGTGATTCATCCATCTTTACCATGTCTTAGAAATTGTTTTCAACTGTTATTCCTTGAAGTTATGTCTATTTGGAGCCAAGCCAAGTCCTTAGAATGTGTCAATCACATATAGTACCAAGTAGTGAAATTTAGTTTTCTATCTACTTCCCCACTCCCCTTTCATGCTTTAAGAAATCATCAAGCTAACAAATTGGAGTTCAAGACTCAAGCACAAGAAGAAAACTTCATCTCCAACTTAGTGGCAACATGAAGAGCTACAAAGAAGATAATTGAAGAATTTGAAGTAAAGGAATGGTGCTTCACAACAAATAGAAGAAACTCGATGAAGTACACATGTGTGAAGAAATGAAGAAGAAGACATCTTCCTCTCTATTTCTATCCTTCTTCTATTTTCCTTCAAATTGACTTATTGGTATTTGTGCCCATCCCATACCCAAACCAATTAGTGAAGTAAAACACATGAAGAATCTATCAAGACCAAGAGAAGAATCCATCCAAGGAAAAAGAGACTACAATATAAGCATGGAGATGATCTTCAAGAAGACAAGCATGTGAAGACTTGGAGAAATCCATACAAGTTGAAGAATAACAAGTTATTTTTGTACAACCATTGACCCAAATGGACAACCCAAGACTTAGTAATATTTTCCCTTTGATGAGGAAGTTAGTAGGCCTACCCTAACCACAATGGAATATACTAGCATAGTCACTCAAATATTTTTGAAGGTGAATATGACCAAGTGTTTGCATGTATTACTTTAGTTGAAGAAGTTGAAGGGGAACGTAGCATAGAAAACAAAAAAATTCCTACGCGAGAGATACCCGAAAGGCCAAGATCTAATCTAGGAGACGAAGTGCAACGGGCAACAAGAGGGTTAAGGAGAACACATACCCTCGAAGACTCAAAGTGGTACGAGATCAAATCTCGTTGTTGGCGTAGTCGTACTCACACCGATCCCGATAGCGAGAAGATGGCATCGCAATCCGGCGGTGCATCCGTGATCGGTCACACGTACGGTTGATGACGACCTCCGTTCCCTCGTTCCAGCGGGGCGCGGAAGTAGAGGATCCCTCGGAACTCCAGCAGCACGACGACGTGGTGGTGGTGAAGAATCCCACGGTCAGGGCTTCGCCAAGCCGGAGACCATGAAATGGAGCAGCGGGTGGAGGGAAAGGGAAGTGGCCAAGTGTGTGGAGGAGGGAGAGCTCTCACCCTCCTTTTATAGGAGAGGGGGGAGGCAGCCCAAGGGGGGTGCGGCCAGCCCCATGGTGTGCCCCCACCTCTTCCCTCATGATGTGAGTGGACACTCCACTCACACCCACTCATTTTCCTTTAAACCCCACTTAGAAAATCCAAGAGTTTTTCTTTAATAAATCAATAAAACATTTTTATTTCTTTATTTCAGCATTTGTTAATTCTATTAACAAACATTTGCATAAAGCACCTCGAATCATTTGTTAATTCTATTAACAACCATTCGACGAAAAACCCCTTGAACTATTTCAATTTTCCCCGAAACAATTTCGGTGCTGTCCAAAATATTCTTCGATATTCCGTATCCTCTCAAACGCGTCATCGAACCTTAAGTGTGTCACCCTACGGTTCGCGAATAAGATAGACATGATCGAGACTACTCTCCGATCAATAATCAACAGCGGGATCTGGAGATCCGTGATGACTCCTATATATTCAACGATGAATCTCGTGATCGTGTGAACAAACAACGCCGTGAACTATTCCCTTTGTCTCGCGATATTTTACTTGTCCGAGATTCGATCATTGGTATCAAACATACCTTGTTCAATCTCGTTACCGACAAGTACTCTTTTCTCGTTCCCGTGATATAACATCCTTTGTGATCATATCACGTGCTTGCAAGCGGTTTCGATGTGATATCACCGAGAGGGCCCAGAGTATATCTCTCCGTCATTTGGATGGACAAATCCCACTCTTGATCCATGATCCTCAACTAATACTTTCCGAATACTTAATGACACCTTTATAGTCACCCTGTTACGGTGTGACGTTTGATGCCATCAAAGCACTCTTCCGGTATCAGTGATTGACATGATCTCAAGGTCTAAGGAATAAGTTACTTCGTATGTTTGATATAACAATGTAAACTAAATGACTTGATCGCATTGCTATATTCTCTTTGGGTATATGTTCATCCCATCATTCTTCTAATGACATGACCCCGTTATTAATAACATCCAATGTTCATGATCAGGAAACCTTGATCATCTATTAATCAACGAGCTAGTTAAAAGAGAGGCTTTACTAGGAACCATTGTTTGTTTATTAAGCACACATGTATCAACGTTTCCGGTTAATACAATTCTAGCATGAGAAATAAACATTCATCATAAACAAGGAATAAGATAATAACCATTTTATTATTGCCTCTCGGGCATATTCCCTTCAGTCTCCCACTTGCACTAGAGTCAATAATCTATTCTGTAAGCACTTTAACACATATGGCGTACCAGTGTTATTACCATGCTTCGCATGCGGTAAACATATTACAACTAATATTTTGTCATTACTATATAGGAAAACATATCCTTAGCATTTCTAAAATGACACAAGGATCTCTCCCACTGTTGTCTAATCATCATATGAATTATCCTACTATAACATTTTATAGCATATGACTTATCTGGTTGTGTACATAGCATGGAAACATGACTTAGAAATCTCAATTTCAATGATGCTCATCATGTGTCAAAACACTTGAATCTTGCTCAATTACTTTCCATGTGACAAGAACTCCTTGTCATTTCTATATTGACTTACTTCAATATTTCATCTATGTAATTTGGCTTCAATCATATCAGGCGCTTCAATCCATCTTTTATAGATATCGATGCCCAATATCTTCTAAGCCTTTCATCAATATGAAAATCTTAACCGTGTTAATTTAAAATACATATTTTCCAATCAACCATATGTCATCTACATAAAGTATTGGAAATGTGTCATAGCGCTCCCACTTAATTTCTTGTAACTTTACAAGCATCTTTATCGTTCATGATGGAATCAAACTCTTTTGATAACTTCATTAAGCTAAAGATTTCAACTTTGCTATGCTTACTTCAACCATTGAAGTGTGCATACCTTTCTAGCAACCTTTTGAATTTTACAAAACTCTCAGACTGTGTCAAGTACACATCCTTGATCAAACTTCCTCAAGAGGAGAGTTGGTTTTGTTATTCAACTGCCATATCATAATATGTAACCTTTTGCTAAAACTATCCGCAAAGACTAAAGCATCACTACGGAAGATCGAAATCTTGTAGTAGTCAACTCTTTGAACTTCGTCGAAAACAACTTTTCGATAAGTATCCATGTCTATTTCGCTATATAGACCCTTTTGCTATCGTTAGGCATCATGCCTATCAAAAGGACTACCAAGTCACATACTTGATATTCATACAAGGATACTATGGCGGATATAATGACTCATAGTCAATTTTACGAAGTCAGGGCCCATCATTTGCTTCCTTTATAAGGTCCAGGTCCTTTTGTTGTCAAAACAACACTTTACACTTAAACCACAAGTTGTTCTAAGTACAAAGTTTTTTTTGGACTTTTCTGGTACAGTTCGCAAACTCATTTGAAGTATCTAGAACATTTGTAGTGTCTTCTACTTAGTCAAAATAGTAAACCCCGGAACAACTTCCAGTGCTGCGCTACTCTTGACATGATAACGAAGATTCTCTAATCTCGTTGAGTTTGTACTGTGCTCCCACTCACTTGTTTCGCAAGAACTACTTTCTTGAGAAATCAACCCTTTCTGACAAACAACATTTGTCTTTTGGTTCGGTGATAGGAGAAATACCCAATGTTTTATTTGGGATAACCTTATAAACATATATTTATCCTATTTTGGTTGTAAACATTTTACACATGCTATGCATACCAAAACTTAAGAAAAATGACAATTCGGGTCATTACCCAAACCATATCTTATATGTTGTCAATTTCAACGGATCATGATGGTGCTCTTTTCAGTGTAAAAGCGGTTGTCCTTAATGTATAAACTACAAAATTATAATGGCAATTTTATTAATCTTACCATGTCAAACAGGGTTTGATTTTGTCTTTTGAATACTCCAATCTAATGTGGGGTATTCGAGAAGTATAAGTTGTAGAACAATTCTGCAACTTCTCAGATGTTTTGCTAAACTTGTAACTCAAACTTTATCCTTTATGATCCAATCATAAATACTTGATTATCTTGTTACAATGATTTTAACTTCATATTAACAACCTTTTGAACCAATTCAAAATGTCAAACTCTGTTCCCTTTAAATAGATATACTCACATATCTACTTAAATCATCGACAGAATTTTATGAAGGAAAAATTAATCCACCATACATGACTACACATAATGGACTATATACATCAATATGTATAATCTCCACTAAATTAGTCGTCCATTCTACTTTGGCCTATGAACGGAATTCTAGTCATCTTTTGGAAGAGGTCTCACAAGCGTCAATTTATTCAAAACAAAATGACTCCGAAAGTCCATCAATATGGAGTTCCTTCATGTTTTCCTTTCCGATATGAACTAAAATGGTGGTGTCACAATTTAAGTGAAAATCTTTTACGTCTTGCAACGTTTAGCATTTAGTCTTATAGATGTTTACTTTACCAACATGATTTATATTAACATATCCATCAATTATGGAATATGGTCATCGTTTGAACAATCTCATTTGTTCTCACAAAAGACTAGAACAAAATAACAAATTATTAAGTTCTTCAAATAAATCTTGACTGGTTGGTTCGATACGACAATGAACACAATAACACTTTATTTATGTTCTTGTCATAATCGATTCCACATCTATTACTAGTTCCTTTTAGGCCCTTGTATTTCTTGCATTGCGTTGCTTTGTATGACAACTCATACCAACCAATGTGGTATCAAAATACCAAAAATACTTTGTTAACTAGTAATACATCTATAACTTGTATATCAAGTATATACTCCTGAGCTGGACTTTTCCAGTTATCTTCTTTTCTGCCATATATCTATTTGTAATTCTATTTTCAATATTCCCTTTCCTTTATAGAAGAATCATTCAACATCAAACAATGCTAGTCTTACTAGCTCATTTTCTTTGGCGTGTTAGTCATATACTATCACCCATTGAGTCATACTTTGAGTTTGATTGTTCTACTAATATCACCATATTAATAGCATTCTTCTAGATTCCACTCTTAACAGTTTGCAAGTAAGGTAAAATACTTTACCCATACTTCTAATCCATCCCATCATAACAATTTTATGATTAAGTTACTATAGCTCGAAGGAAGGGATTTAGAGGATAATTTTGAGCGCCCAACTTCTTGGAATATTCAAACGCCTAGCGTCTTCAATCATTGCATATATTCAGATAATATAAGCAAACATTGTCACGCTAAATTTGCATATATTCAGATAATATAAGCAAACATTGTCACGCTAAATTATACTCAGTCATGTTGCCACAAATAAGTTTCTAGATATCAATATATCTTTCACTTGATTGTTTCTGAAAACAACTCTTTTCAGTTCCTAAATCACCTTGATCAACAAAACATTCTTTTGAAGATAAAGTAATACGGAAGCAACCATGACTCTGGATTCTAAGTAGGAATTATTTGCTCTCTAGATTAATCAATCATTAACCACATGGAGCTAGGTAGGAAATACCAAAAATCTACAATAGGACTCAATTTTAAATTTCACTAATACGGTACCAATCTTAAATGGTATTTACCAGATCATAACAGTTATATCTCAATTAACAATCTAAGTGTAAGGTAATTATAGATGCCAATGAATACTACAATTTGTGCAAATTCACTTTGATTGGTTGTTCATGATAAATAAGTTCAAGTTAATTCAAAAATTAAACCATGAATTCCCACTCAAAAACAACATCCCTCTTAGTCGTCTTTAGTGATTACACGAACCAAATTCACTACACCAAAACCGATCATCACGTGAGATGATGTAGTTTCAAAGGCGAACATCGACATGTTCATCATATCATCCATATGACTCATGCTTTACCTTTCGGTTACGTGTTACGAGGCCATGTCTGTACATGCTAGGCTCGCCAAGTAGAACCGTAGTATTGCGTGTGTTTCAAGGCCATGTCTGTACATGCTAGGCTTGAAAACACCCGTTGTATGCGAACGTTGAGTCTGTCACACCCGATCATCACGTGGTGTCTCGAAATGACGAACTTTCTTAACGGTGCATACTTAAGGAAGAACACATTATTATCTTGATATTAAGTGAGAGGGATCATCTTATAATGCTACCAACGTTATCTAAGCAAAACAAGATGCATAAAAAGGATCAACATCCTAGACATCACATGAAAGGATTACGTGATATGATATGGTCCTCCTTGCACTTGATCTCCATCATGTGCATTATGGTATGATCTCAATCATTCCACCGGCGTGGTACCAAGTACCACGGTACCCCAAACTTGTTTGTCCATCAATAAGAAGACAACCATATGGATACCTTATGGTATATCAATAATTTACAAAATAGATCATCTCATAATCGAATTTGTAATATTGACCATATCTCATCACATGCCCAGCAAAAACTAGTTAGACGCTTCTAATTTATTTTTGCATATTTTACGTGGCTTAGGGCTTTCGAGGATAGAACCGTTCATACCTACGAACATCAACCACAACGTTGATAAACACATTTTTAACAACCCTTCATAGATTAGATCTTAACTATAGTAGGAGAAACAGACACCCGCAAGCCACTTATGCAATACAAGTTGCATGTCAGTTGTGGAACAAGTCTCATGTACGTGGACATGTAAGGTTAGTCCGGGCCGCTTCATCCCACTATGCCACTAAGATCATAAAATAATCAAGGAGGTAATAACATGATCATCAACGCCCACATACACCTATGTGTTCTACCCGTACAAAACATCTACGCATAGAACCTGGCTCTGATACCACTGAAGGGGAACGTAGCATAGAAAACAAAAAATTTCCTACGCGAGAGATACCCGAAAGGCCAAGATCTAATCTAGGAGACGAAGTGCAACGGGCAACAAGAGGGTTAAGGAGAACACATACCCTCGAAGACTCAAAGTGGTACGAGATCAAATCTCGTTGTTGGCGTAGTCGTACTCACACCGATCCCGATAGCGAGAAGATGGCACCGCAATCCGGCGGTGCATCCGTGATCGGTCACACGTACGGTTGATGACGACCTCCGTTCCCTCGTTCCAGCGGGGCGCGGAAGTAGAGGATCCCTCGGAACTCCAGCAGCACGACGACGTGGTGGTGGTGAAGAATCCCACGGTCAGGGATTTGCCAAGCCGGAGACCATGAAATGGAGCAGCGGGTGGAGGGAAAGGGAAGTGGCCAAGTGTGTGGAGGAGGGAGAGCTCTCACCCTCCTTTTATAGGAGAGGGGGGAGGCAGCCCAAGGGGGGTGCGGCCAGCCCCATGGTGTGCCCCCACCTCTTCCCTCATGATGTGAGTGGACACTCCACTCACACCCACTCATTTTCCTTTAAACCCCACTTAGAAAATCCAAGAGTTTTTCTTTAATAAATCAATAAAACATTTTTATTTCTTTATTTCAGCATTTGTTAATTCTATTAACAAACATTTGCATAAAGCACCTCGAATCATTTGTTAATTCTATTAACAACCATTCGACGAAAAACCCCTTGAACTATTTCAATTTTCCCCGAAACAATTTCGGTGCTGTCCAAAATATTCTTCGATATTCCGTATCCTCTCAAACGCGTCATCGAACCTTAAGTGTGTCACCCTACGGTTCGCGAATAAGATAGACATGATCGAGACTCCTCTCCGATCAATAATCAACAGCGGGATCTGGAGATCTGTGATGACTCCTATATATTCAACGATGACTCTCGTGATCGTGTGAACCAACAACGCCGTGAACTATTCCCTTTGTCTCGCGATATTTTACTTGTCCGAGATTCGATCATTGGTATCAACCATACCTTGTTCAATCTCGTTACCGACAAGTACTCTTTTCTCGTTCCCGTGATATAACATCCTTTGTGATCATATCACGTGCTTGCAAGCGGTTTCGATGTGATATCACCGAGAGGGCCCAGAGTATATCTCTCCGTCATTTCGATGGACAAATCCCACTCTTGATCCATGATCCTCAACTAATACTTTCCGAATACTTAACGACACCTTTATAGTCACCCTGTTACGGTGTGACGTTTGATGCCATCAAAGCACTCTTCCGGTATCAGTGATTGACATGATCTCAAGGTCTAAGGAATCAGTTACTTCGTATGTTTGATATAACAATGTAAACTAAATGACTTGATCGCATTGCTATATTCTCTTTGGGTATATGTTCATCACATCATTCTTCTAATGACATGACCCCGTTATTAATAACATCCAATGTTCATGATCAGGAAACCTTGATCATCTATTAATCAACGAGCTAGTTAAAAGAGAGGCTTTACTAGGAACCATTGTTTGTTTATTAAGCACACATGTATCAACGTTTTCGGTTAATACAATTCTAGCATGAGAAATAAAAATTCATCATAAACAAGGAATAAGATAATAACCATTTTATTATTGCCTCTCGGGCATATTCCCTTCAGAAGTAATATGTTTATTCTTAGTGAACTCTTGGAACTTCCTCGACAAGTATGGTTATAATAAAGTTAGATCACATCAAACTCGACCTAGCCCTTCCCAAGTAAACCATTGGAATTTCCTTAACAAGTATGAGACCATTAGAGAATGAATCTTTCAACTCAAACCTAGACCTTGCCCTAGCCCACTAGGTTAAACTCCTTTGGCTATGTTATTGCTTTGTATGATCTCTACACTTGTATGTTTGATTGTTAGGATGCTTGTTTATTTGGTTTTGTGTTGTCAATGAATAGATTGTACGGAGAGCAACGATCTTTTGTGAAGAGAGTGTGATATCTTCACCAACTTCAACAAGGCAAGTAACACATCATCAACTACCCATTATTTTCCATATGCATTAGTTGATTTTTGAGTAGTATGCATTGATAGGAAATTTTACTAAGTTATATTATGCTATGCTATTATCCTAGTAGTGTGTAGCCATCTCTTTTATCCTTGTTATTTATAGCCTTAGAACTTGATAGATGCTATGCAATGAGACAAATGATTTTTACTTGATGTTGTGGAAAAATTCTAAGTAACAACTTCAATGAACCACCTAGGTGGATTTGGTTGTTTGGCTGATGAGAGTTGAGTGTCTCCCCGAGGGGTGTTCACTTGAGGAATGCCACCCAGGAACAAAGTGATTATGATGTTCCCCAAGTTTAGATTGCTTCCAGTGCAGCCTTTAGTCATATGGGCTCTGTCTTGATCAACTAAGTTGTGAGGGTTCAGCCCGGGCTTGACAAGCAGATGTAGCATAATTATAGGTGGAACGGGTCTTGCCATTGGGTTGGATTCTTGCTTCTGAAAGATCTCGTCTCGATTCTTCTCCTTTCCTTAATGCACTCAGGGTGTATAGGATGTTTGGGTTGAGTTGGGTCTGAAGGTGAAAGTGCACAAGCTCTTCAGAGTCAACAAACTAAGATCTTAGCCCTGTCCCCGGTTATGGACAACTATGAGCAGCTGGACAAGGATGGACGGAAGAATCACATCACCATTTTCAATAAGTAAAATTTTGACCAAGTGAACAGTATTTGTGGTGCTTGGATTTCAGTTCAATGATGCCACCCCTTGAAAAGAAAAGTTGTTTTACAAAAGAGATAGGAGAAAACTTGCTTTATGCAAATTTAGCCAAAACTCCACTCAGCCAAATGAGCATGTAGTATTAGTCTTGCCATTTATATCCACCATAGTGTTACTTGCCAATACATTAAATTGTATTGACTCCCTTGTGGCTGCATATTCCATATTGCAGATGTTTCTGAAGACGAGTGAGGATTTCGTTTAGGATCTCGAGACTATCGCCAACATGTTTTTCCTGTGGCACATGAAGAAGATGGGCTCAATGTTGTACTATGTTTTCCGCTGTAATTCTTTGTTTTCTGCTAGTCTTCTAAGACTATGCAAGTTGTAATCCTATTTTGCAAAGACTGGATCATGCGATGTAATAGAATTTGATGCATTTGCATGATATTTCATTTTGTACTGTGGTGCTAGCAAATGATCTAGGGACTAGCACAATAACACAGGTATTCCATCTTTATTAAAAGTTGGGACGCTACACCAAGCTTGGGGATGCCGAGCCACCTCACTCCAACCATCATGATGTTAAGTAAGTAAAGCCTAGCTATATGGCTATAAAGAAAGCGCTTTACGGGAGGCAACCCGATTGTTTTTGTTTGGATTTTCCTAGTGTCCTCTTGCTGTCTCAAGAGATTAGTTTTTTTTGTTTTAATTCTGGAGTTTTCAATAAAGAGTCAAGTCAAACTCATTTGGACGTATAAGTTGCTATCCTAGTGCATGAAATTTCTGTTTCAGCACGAGTCTTCTCACCGTATGATTTTACGTTTTTTATTGGTATGTAGGATTGAGCTAATTTTTTAGTATGTTCTGCAACTTTTTGTCCTCTGTAAGAAAAAAATTTGCTTTAATTTTTGACGAGTCTAGATTAGGGAAAAACGTTCGTTTTGCTGCTGTTGCTTTTCTGGACAGATTCTGCCTTCTTTTGTTTTATGCACTCTTTGGGCTTGGGAATCGAATTTCCATGAATATTTCAAGCAAGAGAGTGAACATACAACATAATGAACCTTATTGTCTATCTACTGGATCATTTGATTTGGAATTTTGCACAACAAGCATGTGATTTGTTTGTCCTTACTAATCTCACCCCACAGAAAAAGAATGGGAGAAACATGTTTTGTGAAGTTTTTTCACAGGGAATAGAGGAGTTGCGCCTCAAGACGTCCAAGAATGGTGAAAGCCATAAGCTTGGGGATGTGATGAACACCCCACTGGAGCTACACTCTTTTGGTTAGCACACGTCTACTTTCTATTTTTCTAAGCAAAGCATTTATCGTAGAGACTTGAAGCGTCTAGTTTTTGTTTTTATTTTTGTTTTGATAAGACCACACCCATCATTTTATATGAGATTGAGATACTGGAGTTTGGGGTTGGAATGTATTGGATTCTAGTATTATGACTTGGAATAGGGATGCCATGGTTGATTTGAAGAGCTACATATGTTTGCATGATTTATAGTCTTTTTATGTGTAAAAATTTGCAATAATGTTGTCTTGAGCTATCTCTTATTCATGTCCTTGATGTTAATTGCTGGTTTATTTAGTTTGTCATGAAATGAGTAGTTCTATGGACATATGCATGCATAGTATCTGGTCAACTATCTCCCTCTTGCTAGCCAAAAATTTAAAAATTCCAACAAGTAAAAACTTGTTTCCAACACTCCTTAGCCAAGTATTTCCAGTGAGTCCACCATATCTTCCCATTAGCTTTATTGCTATTCCGAGTATGTTCACCATGTTATTGTGTTATTTATGTTCTAAATTAAGATATTCACTTTATTAATTGTCATGGGTTGAACTTGGGATAGGACTCTCACGAAATTTTGAAGGCACACTTTACTTTTTATGCATCTAATAACCATGACCCAATAATGGGAGCCACAAGTTTTGCGTTTGATAAGTGTGTGGTTGGGAGCTAGCTATAAACGTGTATCACCGGAAAGCTTTCAACATTGCACAAAAATTTACATTTGGGGTATATCATGTACTTTTGTTTTTGGACTCCTGCCATGCCGAAATGAAATAGAGGAATAGTAAGTTTTGATGAGTAAGTATCTATATGACTAGAGAAACGCATTGGGCCGCTAACCCAAGCCATGCTTTATCATGGTGGAAATTTACTTACAGCTTGAGTGACTCTACAACACATCCTACAATAAAATAAGAAGCTATGCATAATAGTGAATGAAAATAAAAAGGATGATGAGTCTACTCCGTTTGTTTGTCTTGTCATTGTGACATGGGCTTGTTTCCATGTCATGGGGCAAGAGGTACCTCTTTGCGGTTCTCTATGATGTCATTAATACTTATTATGACTGTACAAAGCTTATTATGAATCTTAAGTTGAGTAATCATGGAGTAGGTTTTCACACTCACGGGGCATGAGGCTTTCAACCACCTTGTCATTCACATTACTTCAACATTCACCATTTAAGATGCTAGTGATAAAGGGGCAATGAGAGTCCTAGATCAACGGATACCACATTTCAATTAGTAATTTTAGTTGAATAATTTAGAGGCTAAATAAGACTTGATCATGTTTTACCTCTACTCAATTTTCTCCAAAGTGTGCACCATATTTTCTGTTTTCCATTATGCTATTCTTTGACCAATATAGGATTTTATTTTTCATTTTGTGTATGCATTTGGTCCATAGTGCTTTTATTTCATTATACACTTTGTGAACTTTCATGAAGCATCTTTGCTTGCATATTTGATATTTCTTACAACATGAATTGTGTATTGCTACTCATTTCTAGTATTAATCATTTGATTATATGTAGGATGAATAATCCTCCTTGATATCCCATGATTGTTTCAATATGCAAAGTCCATGTTAGTTTTATCACCTTCATACTCGAGGACGAGCATGGGTTAAGCTTGGGGATGTTGATGCATGTAAAATGCATACATGAACTTTGCATGTTATTACTTGTTTTTCCTACATATTAGCAACTTATATTCATGTTTTATAATGATTTGGGGGATTTTCTAAACAATCCCCCTTCTTTTGGTTCTAACCCTGTTTTTCCAGAAAACGTACTTTTTAGTGTTTCAGACTTTCCGGGAGCTTCGGGACTCCAAAAAGGGCAAGGCCAAAGAGCACGGTTCAGAATTTTCGAGACGAAGACCATGGGACAAAGTAGAGGGCCAAAAGGCCAACCAGGTGGCAAAGAGGACCCTCCACGCGGCCAGATTCCTTGGCCGCGTGAGAGGCCCCCTTTTTGCCCCTGTGGCTCCGATGCCGTCGATCTTTCTTCTCCCGAGTGTCTCGTGACCTAAAAAACGACTATATAAAGGGTCCCCTGGCCTTTTCGAGGAGGAGGCGGCGCCGAGAGACGAAACCACGAAACAGAGAGACAGAAGGCTGCCGCCGGAGAAGATCGGAGGAGGGAAACGCCGCCGGGATCACCCCCGGAGGGCTCCACCCCCCTCCGCCGTGTTCATCATCAACATCTACAGCAAGATCAGCTCCATCTCTCCACTGTAATCTCTTGGCAAACACGATGTATGATGCAATACTATATTCCCTTGATGTATTGTGTCTTGTAACATCCCAAGTATGAAAAATAGCCATTAGAATGTTTGCTCTCTGTTATTTTATGTTTTGCATCATGACATCATGTTCATTGCATTTGTTTTGCTTGTTTTCCATTTGTTTTCCTCTGTTTTGCTTTGTTTTCCAACTGTTTTCATTTGTTTTCCTTTGTTTTCTATTTGAATTTCAAACCAAATTTTAAACCTTTTGTTTCATACTTGTGATGTTACAATTTCCAAAATGATATTTCAAATCAAAACAATCAATTGTTTCCATTAAAGTTGTGATTTCAAAACTGTTGTTTTGTTTCTATCAAAAATTCATTTAATACCAAACCCTTTGCAAATTCAATTAATTTCCAGAACAGCAACCCCTTTTGAAAATTATGAAAACGACAAAACACTTCCATCATTTGTTCCATTAAACTAAGGTTCAAAACTATTTAAAATGATGGCTTTTAATATTTCACTTAATTCAAATGATGTTCAAATTCAATTGCAAATTACAAACATCACCCAATTTGAACTTATCAAAATTACAAAACAATTCTAATCAATTTGTTTCAATTAAACATTGGAAGGTTCACACTAGTTTAAAATGTTTCTTTCAATAATTTAATTAATATCAATTTATGCTCAAATCCAATTAAAATACAAACAGCATCTTAATTCAATTTTTTTGAAAACAAAAGTTGGAAAGTTGTTACTGTTGTAATAACTAACCTATACAATTTTTCCTAGAATTTTCCTAACCCAAAAACCCCTCTTTTCTTCCTATTTCTAATCAGCAAAAAAGGAGAGAACAAAGAAAAAAAAACCCAGCAAAGAGAGAGAGGGGCAGGCCCAGCCCATCTCTCCCCCTTGGCCCGGTACCCCCTCCCCGTTACCTTCTTCCTCGTACGGCAGGGCATCTGCCCTGTCCACGTTGACAGAGCAGAGCAGCAACGGCTGCGACCACCTCCTCCCCCTCCTTACGACCTAGGCCGTGCCCTAGCTCCCTAACCCTAATTCTCCTTCCCCCTCTCTTCCCTCTCCCCCGCCTCCATTCTCTTCTTTCTTCCTTCCTTTCTTCTCTGCAACTGCATCTCTGCACTTCTCTGTTATCTGAACCTGAAACCGAACCCCCCACCTCTGTTCCCTCCGGCGATCATCGGAGCCAGGGTCCCCCTCCGGCCAAGGGAGGCACGGGAATGGAATCCCAGTGTATCCCTCTACCTCCTCCACCCCTCGGCGAGGGCCGGGAGCGGCCGAGGCGCCGCCGCCGTCCAGTTCCTCGTCGCCGGCCAACCATCCACCCCGACGTGCGCCTCCTGTCCGCTCGAGGTGAGCGCTCTCCCCCCCCTCTCGCTACCCCTCTCCTCTACCCCCCTCTGCACCACGACCAGCCAGCACGTCCACGCCCGCGCACGACCACCGCGAGCGCAGCAGCGCGGCAGCAGCAGCCCGCCGGCGACCGATTTCTCTCTGTCGGGTTACAGTCGTCTGCGAACTGAAAAATTCAGTTAAACGCGCAAGCAACACCTTAACCCCACCCCGCTGCCCTTCCTGTCAAGCAACCGCACACCACCGCAGTGGTTCTGTCCTTTGCGCGCGCAGTAGAGGGGGTGGTTTCGAATCCCACCCCTGCGGATTAAACCCCACATTTTCCATCTTTTTTTCCAAGCACTGCACAAACCCCAGAATCACCAACAGGTCCTTGCCAGTTCTTTCCAAGTCCCTGCTAATTTATTCTAGGTCCCTGTATTATTTCTTCTAAGTCCCTAGCTAATTAATTAAAATGGCAGAATAATACCAAATCTTGTAAATTGCATAAATAAATCATTTTAACTCCAATTTCAACTTTTTAAATATGTTTTCAATACCAAATTAAATTCTCTACCTAAATATAAAATTTGTTTACTGTTTTGAATATTTTAAATGGGTGAAATATTTAAAAACTTGTTTAATTCATTAATTTTGCAAAAATCATAACTTGGGCATAAAAATTCCAAATTCAACAAACTAAATATGTTTTCCATCCCATTTTTCATGTACTTTCCAAATATCAACTTTGTTTGCTGTTTTGAATAATTTAAATTGCTGAAAACAACTGTTTCTTAATTAATGCATTTAAATTTGCCAAATTAATAACTTGCTCATTTTAAATCCTTTTTCAACAAGTGAAATATGTTTTCCATGCAAAATTAAACCACCTTTCCAAATATAAAATTTGTTTCATGTTTTGAATAATTAAAATTGGTTAAATGACTTAAACCTTGTTGAAATCATTTAAAATGGCTAAATTCATAACTTGCTCAAATTAAATTCTTTTTGAACTTATAGAATATGTTTTCAACCCATAAAAGTATAAACTTTTCAAATATGAATTTGGTTTGATGTTTTGAACAAATAAAACTTCAAATAATTTCAAACTTGAATTAATTTCATTTAAATCTTGTTTAAACTTGTTTAATTCATAATTAAATCATTGTAATTCCTTTTTCAATAATTGAAACATGTAATCCACCTAAAATTGTGTGTTCTTTTCAAATATGAATTTTGTTATTTGTTTTGAACAATTAAAATTGGTGAAAACAACAAATGCTTGTGTAACACCTTTAAGGAACCAAAATTCCTTAACTTAATAACTAAAATTTCAAAATGGGTAAACCTTATTTCCAATTGGTTCTATTGTTGTTATCTTGTTGTTTTCCTCATCCATGCATCATGCTAATTCACTTCCACATTATGATTAGTTGTAGAACAATTAATTCAACCATAATTCATGGGCTTTCCATATGCAATCCAAATTGCATGTGGGTCCATTTAATCATGTTATGTTAACTTGTCAACTAGTTTATTTTGTCGCATCAATTAAATGGTCATGCATCATCCCATGATTGTGCACTATGCCTTGTTATTGATTGTTTGTTCTCTGCGTTGTTTGTTTGCTTCTTCTCGGATATACGACGACGTTGAGAACGACGATACTTACGACACCCCTTCTAAGGATCTAGCTCAGTACCAGGCTGCTGAGTTTGCAGGCAAGTATTCACTCACATGAACCATTGTGTTCCTTTCAACATTGGATACCGATACTTTCCGTTGTCTATTCTGCTAGCCCTATGAATAGTTGCTTCTGTTACGAACCCATCACATGATATCCTGAACCCTGATATTGCCTCACCTCCACTCCTATAACCCCTTTGCTTGTGCCCGTGTCTTACTAGCATGCTTAGGGTTGTTTTGCTCGAGTCTGTTACCCGTTACTTTCTGTTATTATTTCATTATGTTCTGGGGCTCGATGTTAAACAACAACCTGTTAATTTTGAGGTAATAGTAATTTGCTGATAAGGCACCGGCAGGAGGCCCGGCGTGGTTTTGAGGCCTGCTAGTGTCGACCCTAATAGGAAAAGGGTCTTGTCTACTGATCCATGATGAGCGCACTAACCGCATGTGGGAAGCGTGTATGGGCGCCCCCCTCAATTTGATTCGATTCGCATCTCGTCCAAATCGCCACACTTAGTTCGGGCTTTCCATTTGATGCATGCATGTGCAGGTGCGAACCCTTGGCGCCAGGGTGGAACTTTTGTAGTCGGAATTTAGGGCAGCGTGGTCTTAGAGTGCTATGAGGGTCCCCTTTTCTTCGTGGGGCTCGATTAGCCGCGCACGCACAGCATGTGGTTCTTTGGGCTTGATGCGAAGAAGAGATGAGTTGTGTTGAGTGCCCCGCTTGGTGGGAAAGGCCTTCCCATCTGGCGGGTTATTCTTACGTGTACGGCCAAATTGGTGCACCCCTGCAGGGTAAATCTTTTCGAGAAGCCGTGTTTTCCGCGGTTATGGATGACTTGGTGAAAGTACTAGCTAACAAGTACTCGGAACAACTTACACCTAACTAATGATAACTTGACTAGTAATAGTCTTATTGACACAATAACTTGAACCATCATTAATCCAACTGTGTGAGTTATCCTCGGATTGCTTCTTTGGATAAGGGGCGAGATCCGGGATGGGTTTGTTTGGTGGTTAGTTATAGTTGGTTACGATACGCTATCTTATCCCCTTTCTGTTAGCCGGAAGTGGTAGTAACTCTGTAGTTGGTTAGAGCAGCCAGTTGTAGCATATTTTATATCCCCTTCCTTCCATTGAACCCAAAGCATCTGTGCTTGGTGTTGACGGGTTACACTTTGGTGAATTGTGAGTCTTGCTTGCCAGTACGTTTATGTAATGACCCCTTTGGGGCTGTGGTTTCTGCAGACTACGTTTCCGAGGATCCCCATGGTGGCTACTACGTGGAGTATGACGAGACTGCTGACGAGTAGATAGCGGACCCGGGCAGGATCCGAGACTTCGTGGATGGGCTCCGTCTTTTCGTTTCCGGCCTCTTAGTCCTATTTGGATCTTGTCTGTACTCAGACACTTTGGATGCTTCCGCTGTGATGTAATGATGATATGTTGGGACATGTGTCCTCTGGATGATTGTATTTGCTATCTCTGCTCTAATGAGAGCTATTTGCAACTTATTTCAATTTTTGTGTCGTAGAGATCTGTTGTGATATCACTTGTTCAAATGCCGTTGACGTACCATGTGTGTATGTTTTGAAGTACGTCAATGGAAGTATCTGGATTTCTATGGGATGGTTTACGTAGACGATGAACATTAGGGGTTGGTTGTCACACATACGTGTGTTGGCCTACTCGTAAGAGATGCGGGTGTAGGTAAGCCCCGTAATCCAATCATCTACTGTTCAACGGAACTGCGAGTATCCTCTAGAAGTCCGGGTGCGACAAATGGTATCAGAGCCTGTCTGCCTGTAGGATCCTTTTTTACTGGTCGCAGTTGAGTCTAGAAACTATTTTGTAGCTATATAGGAAAAATGAAACGTGAGAGTAGGAATTCTGTTCTTTTTCTTCTTTCCCCACCCACCCTCCCTTTTTCTGGTAAGGAAATGCAACGTTGTTTTTCCCTTCTCATCTAAACTTTCAAGTTAGGATTTCACGAATCCTGGGTTCTCTGGGATAGCTATATCTACTAGACCATAGGAATGGAGGTGGTTGTGACATGATTTATCATGTTGCCTACTCACGATTGAGAACGGAGGCGTGTAAGCCCCGGAAGCAGATCCTTTATTCCTTAAGCAGTAGATATTGATCCTTTAGAAGCCCGGATGGGTTTTTCCGTAGTACCTCAGGAGTTTTTGATCTCGTGTTTTCCCGATGTTGCTTTGTTATCCTGTTCTTCTCAACATCCTTTTCGTCCGTTGAAACCTTGTTGTTGCTTCCAATTTCAGTTATTCTACCGGCGTCTAATCAATAACTCTGTTCCACCCTTCTGGCCAGATAGTCTATTCTCCAAATGAATCAAGTTCTACTCAGCTTTACACCCTCAATACAAAACCTCTCCCTTTACTTGAAAATGTTCCGGTGGTTTGCTAATTCCCTGACATCTTTCCAGAAGAGTTGCCAGGAATGACTATCGTCTTGAAATTCCAGAAAAACTATCCAAGGGGCACGATGTGTTTCACGTGTCACAGCTCAAGAGGATCTTCCCAAGAAGTATCTGGACCTTTTCTTTTCTCAGTAGGAATCTCGGGGCGCGATTCCTTCAGGGGGGGGGGGGCGTTTTGTAACATCCCAAGTATGAAAAATAGCCATTAGAATGTTTGCTATCTGTTATTTTATGTTTTGCATCATGACATCATGTTCATTGCATTTGTTTTGCTTGTTTTCCATTTGTTTTCCTCTGTTTTGCTTTGTTTTCCAACTGTTTTCATTTGTTTTCCTTTGTTTTCTATTTGAATTTCAAACCAAATTTTAAACCTTTTGTTTCATACTTGTGATGTTACAATTTCCAAAATGATATTTCAAATCAAAACAATCAATTGTTTCCATTAAAGTTGTGATTTCAAAATTGTTGTTTTGTTTCTATCAAAAATTCATTTAATACCAAACCCTTTGCAAATTCAATTAATTTCCAAAACAGCAACCCCTTTTGAAAATTATGAAAATGACAAAACACTTCCATCATTTGTTCCATTAAACTAAGGTTCAAAACTATTTAAAAATGATGGCTTTTAATATTTCACTTAATTCAAATGATGTTCAAATTCAATTGCAAATTACAAACAGCACCCAATTTGAACTTATCAAAATTACAAAACAATTCTAATCAATTTGTTTCAGTTAAACATTGGAAGGTTCACACTAGTTTAAAATGTTTCTTTCAATAATTTAATTAATATCAATTTATGCTCAAATCCAATTAAAATACAAACAACATCTTAATTCAATTTTTTTGAAAACAAAAGTTGGAAAGTTGTTACTATTGTAATAACTAACCTATACAATTTTTCCTAGAATTTTCCTAACCCAAAAACCCCTCTTTTCTTCCTATTTCTAATCAGCAAAAAAAAAGAGAACAAAGAAAAAAAAAATTCAGCAAAGAGAGAGAGAGGGGCAGGCCCAGCCCATCTCTCCCCCTTGGCCCGGTACCCCCTCCCCGTTACCTTCTTCCTCGTACGGCAGGGCATCTGCCCTGTCCACGTTGACAGAGCAGAGCAGCAACGGCTGCGACCACCTCCTCCCCCTCCTTAAGACCTAGGCCGTGCCCTAGCTCCGTAACCCTAATTCTCCTTCCCCCTCTCTTCCCTCTCCCCCGCCTCCATTCTCTTCTTTCTTCCTCCCTTTCTTCTCTGCAACTGCATCTCTGCACTTCTCTGTTATCTGAACCTGAAACCGAACCCCCCACCTATGTTCCCTCCGGCGATCATCGGAGCCAGGGTCCCCCTCCGGCCAAGGGAGGCACGGGAATGGAATCCCCGTGTATCCCTCTACCTCCTCCACACCTCGGCGAGGGCCGGGAGCGGCCGAGGCGCCGCCGCCGTCCAGTTCCTCGTCGCCGGCCAACCATCCACCCCGACGTGCGCCTCCTGTCCGCTCGAGGTGAGCGCTCTCCCCCCCTCTCGCTACCCCTCTCCTCTACCCCCCCTCTGCACCACGACCAGCCAGCACGTCCACGCCCGCGCGCGACCACCGCGAGCGCAGCAGCGCGGTAGCAGCAGCCCGCCGGCGACCGATTTCTCTCTGTCGGGTTACAGTCGTCTGCGAACTGAAAAATTCAGTTAAATGCGCGAGCAACACCTTAACCCCACCCCGCTGCCCTTCCTGTCAAGCAACCGCACACCACCGCAGTGGTTCTGTCCCTTGCGCGCGCAGCAGAGGGGGTGGGTTCGAATCCCACCCCCGCGGATTAAACCCCACATTTTCCATCTTTTTTTTCCAAGCACTGCACAAACCCCAGAATCACCAACAGGTCCTTGCCAGTTCTTTCCAAGTCCCTGCTAATCTATTCTAGGTCCCTGTATTATTTCTTCTAAGTCCCTAGCTAATTAATTAAAATGGCAGAATAATACCAAATCTTGTAAATTGCATAAATAAATCATTTTAACTCCAATTTCAACTTTTTAAATATGTTTTCAATACCAAATTAAATTCTCTACCTAAATATAAAATTTGTTTACTGTTTTGAATATTTTGAATTGGTGAAATATTTAAAAACTTGTTTAATTCACTTAGTTTTGCAAAAATCATAACTTGGGCATAAAAATTCCAAATTCAACAAACTAAATATGTTTTCCATCCCATTTTTCATGTACTTTCCAAATATCAACTTTGTTTGCTGTTTTGAATAATTTAAATTGCTGAAAACAACTGTTTCTTAATTAATGCATTTAAAATTGCCAAATTAATAACTTGCTCATTTTAAATCCTTTTTCAACAAGTGAAATATGTTTTCCATGCAAAATTAAACCACCTTTTCAAATATAAAATTTGTTTCATGTTTTGAATAATTAAAATTGGTTAAATGACTTAAACCTTGTTCAAATCATTTAAAATGGCTAAATTCATAACTTGCTCAAATTAAATTCTTTTTGAACTTATAGAATATGTTTTCAACCCATAAAAGTATAAACTTTTCAAATATGAATTTGGTTTGATGTTTTGAACAAATAAAACTTCAAATAATTTCAAACTTGAATTAATTTCATTTAAATCTTGTTTAAACTTGTTTAATTCATAATTAAATCATTGTAATTCCTTTTTCAATAATTGAAACATGTAATCCACCTAAAATTGTGTGTTCTTTTCAAATAAGAATTTTTTTATTTGTTTTGAACAATTAAAATTGGCGAAAACAACAAATGCTTGTGTAACACCTTTAAGGAACCAAAATTCCTTAACTTAATAACTAAAATTTCAAAATGGGTAAACCTTATTTCCAATTGGTTCTATTGTTGTTATTTTGTTGTTTTCCTCATCCATGCATCATGCTAATTCACTTCCACATGATGATTAGTTGTAGAACAATTAATTCAACCATAATTCATGGGCTTTCCATATGCAATCCAAATTGCATGTGGGTCCATTTAATCATGTTATGTTAACTTGTCAACTAGTTTATTTTGTTGCATCAATTAAATGGTCATGCATCATCCCATGATTGTGCACTATGCCTTGTTATTGATTGTTTGTTCTCTGCGTTGTTTGTTTGCTTCTTCTCGGATATACGACGACGTTGAGAAGGACGATACTTACGACACCCCTTCTAAGGATCTAGCTCAGTACCAGGCTGCTGAGTTTGCAGGCAAGTATTCACTCACATGAACCATTGTGTTCCTTTCAACATTGGATACCGATACTTTCCGTTGTCTATTCTGTTAGCCCTATGAATAGTTGCTTCTGTTACGAACCCATCACATGATATCCTGAACCCTGATATTGCCTCACCTCCACTCCTATAACCCCTTTGCTTGTGCCCGTGTCTTACTAGCATGCTTAGGGTTGTTTTGCTCGAGTCTGTTACAGGTTACTTTCTGTTATTATTTCATTATGTTCTGGGGATCGATGTTAAACAACAACATGTTAATTTTGAGGTAATAGTAATTTGCTAATAAGGCACCGGCAGGAGGCCCGGCGTGGTTTTGAGGCCTGCTAGTGTCGACCCTAATAGGAAAAGGGTCTTGTCTACTGATCCATGATGAGCGCACTAACCGCATGTGGGAAGCGTGTATGGGCGCCCCCCTCAATTTGATTCGATTCGCATCTCGTCCAAATCGCCACACTTAGTTCGGGCTTTCCATTTGATGCATGCATGTGCAGGTGCGAACCCTTGGCGCCAGGGTGGAACTTTTGTAGTCGGCATTTAGGGCGGCGTGGTCTTAGAGTGCTATGAGGGTCCCCTTTTCTTCGTGGGGCTCGATTAGCCGCGCACGCACAGCATGTGGTTCTTTGGGCTTGATGCGAAGAAGAGTTGAGTTGTGTTGAGTGCCCTGCTTGGTGGGAAAGGCCTTCCCATCTGGCGGGTTATTCTTACGTGTACGGCCAAATTGGTGCACCCCTGCAGGGTAAATCTTCTCGAGAAGCCGTGTTTTCCGCGGTTATGGATGACTTGGTGAAAGTACTGGCTAACAAGTACTCAGAACAACTTACACCTAACTAATGATAACTTGACTAGTAATAGTCTTATTGACACAATAACTTGAACCATCATTAATCCAACTGTGTGAGTTATCCTCGGATTGCTTCTTTGGATAAGGGGCGAGATCCAGGATGGGTTTGTTTGGTGGTTAGTTATAGTTGGTTACGATACGCTATCTTATCCCCTTTCTGTTAGCCGGAAGTGGTAGTAACTCTGTAGTTGGTTAGAGCAGCCAGTTGCAGCATTTTTTATATCCCCTTCCTTCCGTTGAACCCAAAGCATCTGTGATTGGTGTTGACGGGTTACACTTTGGTGAATTGTGAGTCTTGCTTGCCAGTACGTTTATGTACTGACCCCTTTGGGGCTGTGGTTTCCGCAGACTACGTTTCCGAGGATCCCCATGGTGGCTACTACGTGGAGTATGACGAGACTGCTGACGAGTAGATAGCGGACCCGGGCAGGATCCGAGACTTCGTGGATGGGCTCCATCTTTTCGTTTCCGGCCTCTTAGGACTATTTGGATCTTGTCTGTACTCAGACACTTTGGATGCTTCCGCTGTGATGTAATGATGATATGTTGGGACATGTGTCCTCTGGATGATTGTATTTGCTATCTCTGCTCTAATGAGAGCTATTTGCAACTTATTTCAATTTTTTGTGTCGTAGAGATCTGTTGTGATATCACTTGTTCAAATGCCGTTGACGTACCATGTGTGTATGTTTTGAAGTACGTCAATGGAAGTATCTGGATTTCTATGGGATGGTTTACGTAGACGATGAACAGTAGGGGTTGGTTGTCACACATACGTGTGTTGGCCTACTCGTAAGAGATGCAGGTGCAGGTAAGCCCTGTAATCCAATCATCTACTGTTCAACGGAACTGCGAGTATCCTCTAGAAGTCCGGGTGCGACAAATGGTATCAGAGCCTGTCTGCCTGTAGGATCCTTTTTTACTGGTCGCAGTTGAGTCTAGAAACTATTTTGTAGCTATATAGGAAAAATGAAACGTGAGAGTAGGAATTCTGTTCTTTTTCTTCTTTCCCCACCCACCCTCCCTTTTTCTGGTAAGGAAATGCAACGTTGTTTTTCCCTTCTCATCTAAACTTTCAAGTTAGGATTTCACGAATCCTGGGTTCTCTGGGATAGCTATATCTACTAGACCATAGGAATGGAGGTGGTTGTGACATGATTTATCATGTTGCCTACTCACGATTGAGAACGGAGGCGTGTAAGCCCCGGAAGCAGATCCTTTATTCCTTAAGCAGTAGATATTGATCCTTTAGAAGCCCGGATGGGTTTTTCCGTAGTACCTCAGGAGTTTTTGATCTCGTGTTTTCCCGATGTTGCTTTGTTATCCTGTTCTTCTCAACATCCTTTTCGTCCGTTGAAACCTTGTTGTTGCTTCCCATTTCAGTTATTCTACCGGCGTCTAATCAATAACTCTGTTCCACCCTTCTAGCCAGATAGTCTATTCTCCAAATGAATCAAGTTCTACTCAGCTTTACACCCTCAATACAAAACCTCTCCCTTTACTTGAAAATGTTCCGGTGGTTTGCTAATTCCCTGACATCTTTCCAGAAGAGTTGCCAGGAATGACTATCGTCTTGAAATTCCAGAAAAACTATCCAAGGGGCACGATGTGTTTCACGTGTCACAGCTCAAGAGGATCTTCCCAAGAAGTATCCGGACATTTTCTTTTCTTAGTAGGAATCTCGGGGCGCGATTCCTTCAAGGGGGGGGGGCGTTTTGTAACATCCCAAGTATGAAAAATAGCCATTAGAATGTTTGCTCTCTGTTATTTTATGTTTTGTATCATGACATCATGTTCATTGCATTTGTTTTGCTTGTTTTCCATTTGTTTTCCTCTGTTTTGCTTTGTTTTCCAACTGTTTTGATTTGTTTTCCTTTGTTTTCTATTTGAATTTCAAACCAAATTTTAAACCTTTTGTTTCATACTTGTGATGTTACAATTTCCAAAATGATATTTCAAATCAAAACAATCAATTGTTTCCATTAAAGTTGTGATTTCAAAACTGTTGTTTTGTTTCTATCAAAAATTCATTTAATACCAAACCCTTTGCAAATTCAATTAATTTCCAAAATCACAACCCCTTTTGAAAATTATGAAAATGACAAAACACTTCCATCATTTGTTCCATTAAACTAAGGTTCAAAACTATTTAAAATGATGGCTTTTAATATTTCACTTAATTCAAATGATGTTCAAATTCAATTGCAAATTACAAACAGCACCCAATTTGAACTTATCAAAATTACAAAACAATTCTAATCAATTTGTTTCAATTAAACATTAAAAGGTTCACACTAGTTTAAAATGTTTCTTTCAATAATTTAATTAATATCAATTTATGCTCAAATCCAATTAAAATACAAACAGCATCTTAATTCAATTTTTTTTGAAAACAAAAGTTGGAAAGTTGTAACTGTTGTAATAACTAACCTATACAATTTTTCCTAGAATTTTCCTAACCCAAAACCCCCTCTTTTCTTCCTATTTCTAATCAGCAAAAAAAAGAGAGAACAAAGAAAAAAAATTCAGCAAAGAGAGAGAGAGGGGCAGGCCCAGCCCATCTCTCCCCCTTGGCCCGGTACCCCCTCCCCGTTACCTTCTTCCTCGTACGGCAGGGCATCTGCCCTGTCCACGTTGACAGAGCAGAGCAGCAACGGCTGCGACCACCTCCTCCCCCTCCTTAAGACCTAGGCCGTGCCCTAGCTCCCTAACCCTAATTCTCCTTCCCCCTCTCTTCCCTCTCCCCCGCCTCCATTCTCTTCTTTCTTCCTCCCTTTCTTCTCTGCAACTGCATCTCTGCACTTCTCTGTTATCTGAACCTGAAACCGAACCCCCCACCTCTGTTCCCTCCGGCGATCATCGGAGCCAGGGTCCCCCTCCGGCCAAGGGAGGCACGGGAATGGAATCCCCGTGTATCCCTCTACCTCCTCCACCCCTCGGAGAGGGCCGGGAGCGGACGAGGCGCCGCCGCCGTCCAGTTCCTCGTCGCCGGCCAACCATCCACCCCGACGTGCGCCTCCTGTCCGCTCGAGGTGAGCGCTCTCCCCCCCCTCTCGCTACCCCTCTCCTCTACCCCCCCCTCTGCACCACGACCAGCCAGCACGTCCACGCCCGCGCGCGACCACCGCGAGCGCAGCAGCGCGGCAGCAGCAGCCCGCCGGCGACCGATTTCTCTCTATCGGGTTACAGTCGTCTGCGAACTAAAAAATTCAGTTAAACGCGCGAGCAACACCTTAACCCCACCCCGTTGCCCTTCCTGTCAAGCAACCGCACACCACCGCAGTGGTTCTGTCCCTTGCGCACGCAGCAGAGGGGGTGGGTTCGAATCCCACCCCCGCGGATTAAGCCCCACATTTTCCATCATTTTTCCAAGCACTGCACAAACCCCAGAATCACCAACAGGTCCTTGCCAGTTCTTTCCAAGTCCCTGCTAATCTATTCTAGGTCCCTGTATTATTTCTTCTAAGTCCCTAGCTAATTAATTAAAATGGCAGAATAATACCAAATCTTGTAAATTGCATAAATAAATCATTTTAACTCCAATTTCAACTTTTTAAAAATGTTTTCAATACCAAATTAAATTCTCTACCTAAATATAAAATTTGTTTACTGTTTTGAATATTTTAAATTGGTGAAATATTTAAAAACTTGTTTAATTCACTTAGTTTTGCAAAAATCATAACTTGGGCATAAAAATTCCAAATTCAACAAACGAAATATGTTTTTTTCCATCCTATTTTTCATGTACTTTCCAAATATCAACTTTGTTTGCTGTTTTGAATAATTTAAATTGCTGAAAACAACTGTTTCTTAATTAATGCATTTAAAATTGCCAAATTAATAACTTGCTCATTTTAAATCCTTTTTCAACAAGTGAAATATGTTTTCCATGCAAAATTAAACCACCTTTTCAAATATAAAATTTGTTTCATGTTTTGAATAATTAAAATTGGTTAAATGACTTAAACCTTGTTCAAATCATTTAAAATGGCTAAATTCATAACTTGCTCAAATTAAATTCTTTTTGAACTTATAGAATATGTTTTCAACCCATAAAAGTATAAAATTTTCAAATATGAATTTGGTTTGATGTTTTGAACAAATAAAACTTCAAATAATTTCAAACTTGAATTAATTTCATTTAAATCTTGTTTAAACTTGTTTAATTCATAATTAAATCATTGTAATTCCTTTTTCAATAATTGAAACATGTAATCCACCTAAAATTGTGTGTTCTTTTCAAATAAGAATTTTGTTATTTGTTTTGAACAATTAAAATTGGTGAAAACAACAAATGCTTGTGTAACACCTTTAAGGAACCAAAATTCCTAAACTTAATAACTAAAATTTCAAAATGGGTAAACCTTATTTCCAATTGGTTCTATTGTTGTTATCTTGTTGTTTTCCTCATCCATGCATCATGCTAATTCACTTCCACATGATGATTAGTTGTAGAACAATTAATTGAACCATAATTCATGGGCTTTCCATATGCAATCCAAATTGCATGTGGGTCCATTTAATCATGTTATGTTAACTTGTCAACTAGTTTATTTTGTTGCATAAATTAAATGGTCATGCATCATCCCATGATTGTGCACTATGCCTTGTTATTGATTGTTTGTTCTCTGTGTTGTTTGTTTGCTTCTTCTCGGATATACGACGACGTTGAGAACGACGATACTTATGACACCCCTTCTAAGGATCTAGCTCAGTACCAGGCTGCTGAGTTTGCAGGCAAGTATTCACTCACATGAACCATTGTGTTCCTTTCAACATTGGATACCGATACTTTCCGTTGTCTATTCTGCTAGCCCTATGAATAGTTGCTTCTGTTACGAACCCATCACATGATATCCTGAACCCTGATATTGCCTCACCTCCACTCCTATAACCCCTTTGCTTGTGCCCGTGTCTTACTAGCATGCTTAGGGTTGTTTTGCTCGAGTCTGTTACCCGTTACTTTCTGTTATTATTTCATTATGTTCTGGGGCTCGATGTTAAACAACAACCTGTTAATTTTGAGGTAATAGTAATTTGCTGATAAGGCACCGGCAGGAGGCCCGGCGTGGTTTTGAGGCCTGCTAGTGTCGACCCTAATAGGAAAAGGGTCTTGTCTACTGATCCATGATGAGCGCACTAACCGCATGTGGGAAGCGTGTATGGGCGCCCCCCTCAATTTGATTCGATTCGCATCTCGTCCAAATCGCCACACTTAGTTCGGGCTTTCCATTTGATGCATGCATGTGCAGGTGCGAACCCTGGGCGCCAGGGTTGTCGTGGGATAATCACGGCAGACGTTACCGGGGGTAACTGATCTTGGGGCAAGACGACACAGGCGTTTGGGAGAGGGTTTAGCTCAGAGGAAAGCATGATGGAACTCGATCTGGTAGCCGGCAATCAAGTCGCCGAGTCTCCGATCTCAAGTTATTAACTCAACTCTCGTGTTACACTGGATACTCGATACCAAGCGATATTGCTAGGGTTCTTAGATCTCTTTCAACTAAACCTAGGGGTCGGTTTATAAAGCACCTGTACCCCTGGCTTACCCTCCAAGACGCACCCTGAATCCTACCGGGACACCGCATACAAACCCTAACTTTCCTTTACCGTAACCCACAATCCGGGTTACGAGGCCTACAAACTTGGGCCTTCCAGAAGTTTCTTTATCCTTAGCCAGATCTTGCGCAGCGTCCTTTGGGCCGGGTTACACCTTGGAGTTGGCCTACCGGGTTATTATCCCTCCATCAGTAGTCCCTAGAATAGCTTGGGCTTCACGGATCCTTCCTTGAAGCGCCTGCTATTCCCTGCAGAAATATCAAACGCACAAATGTATGGAGGCCGGGTTAAGGTGCTTTGATAAATAGCTAGGCCTAACTCCATGGTGGCCATATAGTAACCCGGCTTTTCTCCAAGTACTTGGCTTAGCTCTCCAGGTCTAAACCCTGATAAAAAATGCCAAAAGCTTGACTTACTTTACTCGATAATTAACCCTGATATCACGGAAAATATCTCCTTCTTATTTCTGCCCGGATTTCACGTTCAACACTTGAAGCATATCTCGAAAAATCCGCACAGATGACCGTTATCCCAAAATTTCCGGATTCCGCCTGTTAGGATAGGTTTATCCGCCCGCATCTTATAAATAGAGCCCAGAGGGTAACTTAGATCCCAACGTTTCATTCCAACCTTCCCTTGGCTTCCTTATTCCCTGCACTCCGCAACTCCACAAGAATCTCAAGCCCGCCATCGTAGCAAGGCCGCCGTCGGCCACGTTCATCCTTGAACTGTTCCGCGCCGCCGCCAAACTCTGCCACCGCGCCTTCATTCCGCTCATCAAGGGTTGCAGGGGGACATCCAGACCGCGACATCGGCCGCCGCCACGCCAGATTCAAGCTCCTCTCAGTAAGTATTTGTTAAAATAACTCCGCAATTTTTTGATTCACCTTAGATTGGATCTAGGTCAACCTGCGGGCCGCTCTTCCTATTGTACCGGATTAGATCGATTTGACGCTCGCTAACTCCTTTAACCACCTGTTTGATGATTACACCTCATCCTCCTACCATTATTAACCACCAATTTCTTCGTAGAATCGTTCGCAAGTTTTCCAATCTAGATCCATTTCACCTTAATTTTCCGCGCATAACATTGACACCCGGAAAATCCTCCTTTTCCGGCTATTTTGCTTGCAGTAGATACATGGGCAACCATCCGTCTTCCCCAAATACTTTTCCATACGTAAGTGACCAATAATCTCCATAGTTGTACTTAATACCCGGATACCTCGCAATCTCCACTCCATGGCGTGATACCCGGATAGTTCTTAGTTTTCATACTTTCTTGATACCCCAGACTCGGATAATCCAATACTTCCGAGTCTTATTTCTTGTACCTTTTTCCCTTGTGTTTTGCAGGTTGATCCCATGGCTCCCAAAAGGCAAGGGAAACAGCCGGCCCAGGCGAAGACAACCCAATCCATATCCGCCAATTGGGGGCGATCCACTGTCACAAAGGCCAAGCTGGAAGAATTGGCCGAGTTGGGGGTTCTTCCCCCTCAGAAGGACATTCACTGGAGGGCGCCGGGTGACGAGACCTGGCCCACACCCGCCGACGGCGAGGTAATCTGTTTCATAGAGCACGTGACCCGGGGATTCCGCCCTCCGGGTCACCCTTTCTTTCGCGAGGTCCTGAGCCACTACGGCCTCCGGGTATTCGACATAGGGCCTAACTCTATGTTGAATATTACCCACTTCATTGTCCTATCCGAGTCATACTTGTGCACTCCGCCAAGTTTGACTCTCTTTATTGAACTTTTCCAGTGCAAGCCGTGCCGCAAAAGCGGTGACGGAGCACTTCTCACTTGCGGCGGGGTATCCATCCAACGCCGCAAAAACTCCCCAATGCCAACCCTTAATCTGAACTCCCATGTTAAACACTGGCAACTATCCTTCTTCTACTGCCATGACACCTCTCCACCCGGCGAGAAGAGACTGCCGGGTTACTCGGAGGGCCTCCTCAATACTTCCGAGAATTTCAACGCTTTCGCCCCTGACTCAGACAGGGAGGCAATCATACCTTTGCTAGCTAAGTTAGCCGTCCTCTCAGCCCAAGGCCTTCTTGGGCTCAACTTAGTGAAAACTTGGGTCGACTTCCAGATCCAACCCAATTCTATTCGCTCCAAATTGATGTGCGAATACTCGGGGCACACCACAGACGCCCTTCGATATTCCACGAAGAGCTTTGCAGCCGGGGATACCAACAAAACCATCAAGGGTTTCTTGACAGAGAAGCTGGAGGTGATAAAAAACATCGCCGGGTTACCTCCGTTTACTCGGGAAAACCCGGCCCCAGCGGTAAGACCCGATGCTCATAAGTTTATTTCCTCATCTTGACTCGATACTGCTCCTAGTTCTTATTTTCATCTTTATGTCTCAGGCCGATGATCCTTTCTGGACAGTTGAAACCTCCCCCCCTTCCAGAGACCCGGAAGAAGAAGATGAGCCGGCTGATGGTGATGAAGGTATTTGCCCGGATCTTGTATTATCTTTACTTGCATCATTTTCCTCCCATTTAACTTTTTCCCACGAACACACACTCGGTTCGCAGGGCTGGAGGACGAAGGTGAGAATAACGAGGATGACCCGGAGGCTACCGAATCTGACCAAGAGGCAACAGTTGGAGCCAAGAGGAAGACCAGAGGGGCAGTGTCCAAGGTTCCTTTCTCCTCTATATCCTCTGAACCTTACTCCTTTGATGCCATGCGACAACTTAACCATCAATTATCGAACTCGTCGTACTTGAAGGATTCTCTTCCAGCCAAGCGCAGAGTAACTCGGAGTTCCCCGGGTGAGGATCCCCTTAACCCGGGCATCTCCACCTCCCCCATCCATCGTGCCAGTGCTCCTCCGCCTCGTCCTTCCAATTCTCCTCAGCGCCACCCTTCTCCTAACCATCCACGTGCCGGGCAATTTCGGGTTCTGCTGTCTGTCCCTTTGACATCTTCGTCTGCTTCCAGCAGCGAGCTCCCGCCGGATTACGCCGTAAATACCGGGTAAGTTTTTCCTATATGACATCTTTTGATACCTGACAATTTTCAATCACCATTGCTAACTGCCTCCTCTCATCTTTCTTTCAGCGCTCAAGTCACCGTTAGTGACCCGGAGAATGTGGAGATGGATAACCGGGAGGCGGATAACCGTCAGTCAGAGGAGCCGACTGAGAACGTAGATGCCGCGACTGGCGGTGATATTGAGAACAACCAGGAACAAGGCCCCTTGGGCGATCCACTTCACCAAGCCGCCGGGTCTCCTGCTTCATCCGAACCAGTGGACGAGGAGATCGAGGTTCCGGACACGAGGATGGGTTCTCCCAACCCGGATACTCAGACTGTCCGGGTCTCGACCCCAAGGGCGGGGAGAGCTCCCCCATCAGGCGACCAGGCTGCCGGCTCTTCCGGTGTCCGACCCGAGGACCTGACGTTTGCCCAGATGCTCGAAACCCTGCGCGCTTTGAGGGCTAATGAATAAAACATCTTGGAGGCTTTAATAGCCAAACACGAGGTAAACCCGACTAATATTGCTTGTATCCTTATCCAGTCCCCAAGTTCCGAGTGAATTGATTCACAATTTGCTTGGAACTTTACGATATAAGCGACTGATAACTTGCCCCTTTACCCGGCTAATCCTTCCTTGCATCCATGCAGTCCTTCGTGACTCAATCTGAGGAGAAACTGGCCAAGGCCACCAAGCTCATTTAAAAGGAGGTGGCTCTGCGTGAGGCGGCCGAGGCTGAGTGTCGCTACCGGACTTCTAGAGGATACTCACCGTACGAACTGAACAGTATTTTGATTGGATTACGGGGCTTACCGGCACCCGCATCTCTTACGAGTAGGCCAACACTTATGTGTGACAACCAATCTTTACTATTCACCGTCGATGTAAACTATCCCGTAGAAATCAGGACACTACCATTGACGTACTTCATACCATACACACATGGTACGTCTACGGCTTTGAACAAGATGATAACATAACATATCTCTAAGACACAAAAGATTGAAATAAGTTGCAACTGGCCCTCACTAGGGCAGAGAATAGAAAATACAATCATCCAGAGGACACATGTCCCAACATAACATCATTACAACTCAGCGGAAGTATTCAAAGGGTCTGAGTACAGACAAATCCAAATAGGCTTAAGAAGCCGGGAATGAAAAGAAAACGGATCCCATCCACGATGTCTCGGATCCTGCCCGGGTCCGCTACCTACTCGTCAGCAGCCTCGTCAAACTCCACGTAGTAGCCGTCACGGGGATCCTCGTAAGCGTAGTCTGCGGAAACCACAGCCCCAAAGGGGTCAGTACATAAACGTACTGGCAAGCAAGACTCACAGTTCACCAAAGTGTAACCCGTCAACACCAAGCACAGATGCCTTGGGATCAACAGAAGAAAAGGGTATAAAAGATGCTGCAACTGGCTGCACTAACCAACTACAGAACATACTACAACTGTCGGTGTAACAGAAAGAGATAAGATAGCGTATCGTAACCAACTATAGCTAACCACCAAACAAACCCATCCTGGATCTCGCCCCTTATCCAAAGAAGCAATCCGAGGATAACCCACACAGTTGGATTAATGATGGATCAAATTGTTGTGTCAATAAGCCTATTACTAGTCAAGTTATCATTAGTTAGGTGTAAGTTGTTCTGGGTACTTGTTAGCCAGTACTTTCACCAAGTCAACCATAACCGCGGAAAACACGGCTTCTCGAGAAGATTTATCCCTGCAGGGGTGCACCAATTTGGCCGTACACGTAAGAATAACCCGCCAGATGGGAAGGCCTTTCCCACCAAGCGGGGCACTCAACACAACTCAACTCTTCTTCGCATCAAGCCCAAAGCACCACGTGCTGTGCGTGCGCGGCTAATCGAGCCCCACGAAGAAAAGGGGACCCTCATAGCACTGGAAGACCACGCCGCCCTAAATGCCGACTACAAAAGTTCCACCCTGGCCTCGGGTTCGTACCTGCATATGCGTGCATCAAATGGAAAGCCCGAACTAAGTGTGGTGATTTGGACGAGATGCGAATCGAATCAAATTGAGGGGGTCACCCATACACGCTTCCCACATGCGGATAGTGCGCTCATCATGGATCAGTAGACAAGACCCTTTTCCTATTAGGGTCGACACTAGCAGGCCTCAAAACCACGCCGGGCCACCTGCCGGTGCCTTATCAGCAATTTATTATTACCTCAAATTAACAGGTTGTTGTTTAACATCGAGCCCCAGAATATAACAGAATATGATAACAGAAAGTAACGGGTAACAGACTCGAGCAAAAACAACCCTAAGCATGCTAGTAAGACACGGGCCCAAGCAACGGGGTTATAGGACTGGATGTGAGGCAATATCAGGGTTCAGGGTATCATGTGATAGGTTCATAACAGAAGCAACAATACATATGGCTAGCAGAAGTAGACAACGGAAAGTATCAGTAACCAATGTTGAAAGGAACACAATGGTTCATGTGAGTGATAACTTGCCTGCAAACTCAGTAGCCGGGTACTGGGCTAGATCCTCAGAAGGGGTGTCGTAAAGATCGTCGGTCTCAACGTCGTCGTCTATCCGAGAAGAAGCAAACAAACAATACAGGAAAAATAAACAATCAATATCATGGCATAGTGCACAATCATGGGATGATGCATGTCAAGTTAATAGATGCATCAAAATAAACTAATTGACATGGTAACACCATTTAAATGGACACATATGCAATTTTGAGTTGCATATGAAAAGCCCATGGATTTTGGTTAGATTATTTGTTTTCCAACTAATAAACAGGTGCCAGTGGTTTAGTATGATGCATGCATGAGGAAAACAACAAAATGACAACAATAGAACCAATTTGAAATGAGGTTTAGCAATTTAGAATTTTATTTATTAAGTTAAGGAATTTTTGGTTCCTTAAAGGTGACACACAAGTATTTGTTGTTTTCAGCCACTTAACTTGTGCAAAATAAATAACAAAATTCATATTTGAAAAGATCATAAAATTTTGGGTGGATTACATGTTTCAAATATTGAAAAAGGCATTAGGATGAATTTATTATGACTTAAACAAAATTAAACAAGTTTTAAATGAATTTAAAACAAGCATGAATTTTTATTTGAATTTTATTTATTCAAAACATAAATTCAAATTCACATTTGAAAAGGTTATGTTTTTCTAGTTTGAAAACATATTTTGCATGTTCAAAAATAATTTAAATTGAGCAAGTTATGATTTTAGCAATTTTAATTGATTTAAATAGGGTTTAAATTATTTAGGCAATTTAAATTATTCAAACCATGAAACAAAATTTATATTTGAATAGGTTATTTGAAATAGCATTGAAAACATATTTTATTTGCATGATTTGGATTTATTATGATTTAGTTATGCAATTTAGCAAATTACAATTGAATTATTTGAATTCAAATTTGAATTGCATTTGGAAAATTCAAAACAGTACACAAATGGCATAAATGGATAGACAATTTAATTTAGAACAATAAACATATTTTACTTTTGTTATTTAGAGTTATATTTTGAAAGTTATTAACAATTTAAAACAGAGGACTAATCTGCAATTTAAAAGGACCTGGATTTAAAAGAAACGTGCTGGAATACTTTTGTTACCGCACTGCTAGCCAGCCCTAGCCACTGCAGCGTGGGCCTGGGGCCAGCGTGGCGTGCGTGCGCGTGCGTGGCAGTGAGGCCCGCTGACGGGTGGGGCACGAATGCCAGCCAGTGCGCGAAAAAAAGTGTGGGTTTTTAACCCGCGGAGCCGCGGCTCGAACCCGTGACCTGACGCGCTAGCGCTTGCACTGCAACCACTACGGTGAGTTTCAGTCGTTTGACAGGAACAGACTCGCAGAGAGGTTGAGCTTCAGAAGGCGCGTTAACTGAATTTTTCTGACAGCGCGCGCTAACTGAACCGTGACAGAAACATGGTCGCCGGCGGGGAAACAACGCGGCCGTGCTCGTGGCTACTGCGATCTGGTGGTGTGCTGGATGCGTGAACGGATGCGTGCGCAAGCAGAGGGAGAGAGGGGAGGGTGCCACGGTGGCTCACCGGGAGATGGCAGAGGTTGCAGCAGCTCGGGGCAGACGGCGGCGACGTGGTCATGGACGGCGGCGCGTATCCAGGGGTTCACCGAGCTCGCTCCGGTGTCCAAACGAGAGAGGAAGTGGTGGCCGTTCGATTCCAGGGCTAGGTGAGGGAGTGGTGCTGCGAGGTGGTGGCTGCCATCGGAAGTTCAGAGGTGCTCGTCTCCGGCGAGGTGACAGAGAGACGGGAAACGGCGGGGAGCGGGAGAAATGGCGGCGCCCTCGAGGGAGAAGGGGGGCCTGGGGATTAGGGCACGGCGCGCTGCCCTAGGGCTATCTATATAGGGGGTACGGGGGCTGGATCACCGTCTGCTCGCGGCCCTGCCGCCGTGGCACCGGCCGATGGGGTGCCGTACACGGAGGAGACGACGGAAAAAAACGAATCGGTACGTGGTTAAGTGATTGGGCTGGGAGCGAGAGGAAAGGGCCGGGCTGGCGCGGAAGAAATAGGAGGAGGTGGGCTGGGCGCAGCCCACTCCCTTTTGGCGCCCGATTTAATTTTTAAAAATTTTCTCTCCCTATTTTTTTTTTGCTGAAAAAGGAAATGGATGAATTTGATAGGTTTTAAAGTAGTAAAAATTTTGGAAAAATTAGGGGGGGTTCATCAGGCCATTAGCAAACAAATGCTAAGTTCTGTTTTCAAAAAGTTTGAATTTTAATTGCTGTTTGTATTTAAACCAAATTTGGATGATTTTTAGTTAAGTGATCATTAATAAAAACAAACTTTTAAATAGGGTGACCCCTATGTTAATTATAAACCATTGATTAAACTTGTTGTATAATTTGCATGAATTCAACTTGGTTGCTGTTTGATGCTTTGATTTGAATTTTAAATGTGATTTGGAATTTAAATGATTGATTAAAACCATCAATTTAATAAGTGATCATTATGGAATAATTGGAAACAAAATAAGGGTTTAATTTGACATTATAATTTGAAAAAGATTGTAACAGAGCACGTATGAAATAAATGTTTGAATATAGTTTGAATTTGAATTGTGAAAACAGGGAAAAACAGATGCAACAATTAAGAAACAAATGCAAACAAAATGAAAACAAATGGAAAAAATATGATGACATGATGCAATACTTTAATAAACATGAAACAAACATTCTAAAGGGAGTTTTCATACTTGGGATGTTACAAAACGCCCCCCTTGAAGGAATCGCGCCCCGAGATTCCTACTGAGAAAGGAAAAGGTCCGGATACTTCTTGCGAAGATCCTCTTCGGTCTCCCACGTTGCCTCTTTATCGGAATGATGCGACCACTGCACTTTCAAGAACTTGGTGCTCTTGTTGCGTGTCTTACGCTCGGTCTCATCGAGAATACGAACAGGGTGCTCCTCATAAGATAGATCATCTTGCAGTTCAATGGAATCATGATCAATTGCACGATCTGAATCTTTGAAACACTTCTTGAGCTGTGACACGTGGAACACATCGTGCACCTTGGATAGCTTTTCTGGAAGTTCAAGACGATAGGCATTTTCTGCACGCCTTGAGAGAATGTTGAAAGGACCAATGTATCTTGGTGCAAGCTTTCCTTTCACACCAAAACGATGAGTGCCTCTGAGGGGAGTTACACGGAGATATGCCTTGTCACCAGGTGCATAGATCATATCCCTGTGCTTGCTGTCATAGTAGCTTTTCTGACGAGACTGAGCAATCTTGAGATTGTCACGAATGATACGAACTTTCTCCTCGGCTTCCTTAACAATGTCAGGGTCTAGGAGTGAACGTTCACCAGCTCCAGACCAATTGATTGGACTCCTGCATCTGCGGCCATAGAGTGCTTCAAATGGTGCCATGCCTAGGCTTGCCTGGTAGCTGTTGTTGTAGGAGAATTCAGCATATGGAAGGCAATCCTCCCATTTCATGCCAAAGGAGATACCACATGCTCTGAGCATATCCTCGAGAATCTGATTGACTCTTTCGACTTGCCCCTGAGACTGAGGGTGATAAGCTGTGCTGAACAGAAGTTTGGTGCCCAATGCTTCTTGAAAGCTTTTCCAGAAATGAGACGTGAAGATACTTCCACGGTCTGAGCTTATTTCCAATGGAACACCATGAAGAGGAACAATCTTTGCTGTGTAGAGTTCTGCTAACTGGCTAGCTGAGATTGTTTCTTTGACAACAAAGAAGTGAGCTACCTTAGTGAGACGATCAATAACAACGAAGATTGCATCGTTGCCCTTCTTGGACTTTGGGAAACCAGTGACGAAGTCCATTTCAATCATGTCCCACTTCCACTCAGGAATTTTCAGAGGTTGGAGTAGACCGGCTGTTTTCTGATGAACTGCCTTAACACGTTGACAAACGTCGCATTCAGAAACGTATTGAGCAATTTCACGTTTCATGCCAGGCCACCAATACAGTGTCTTAAGATCCTGGTACATCTTTGTACTTCCAGGGTGGATGGAGAGAGGAGTTTCATGAGCCTCCTTGAGAATGATATATTTGAAACTTTGAACTTGAGGAACTGCAATGCGTCCTTCGAAGAACACAGTTCCTTTGTCATCAATTGAGAAGGACTTGAATTTCTCCTTGCCTTCTTTGATGTGTTCTACCATCTTCTTGATTTCAGCGTCACGAAGTTGTTCAGAATGAATCTTGTCCTCGAGAGTTGGACTGGCTGTCAAGCTAGCAAGATAACCTTGGGGAACAAGACCAAGGTTTAGCTTCTGGAATTCTTCATGAAGTGGAGGTTGGCTTTCCATGATCATGAGATTATTGCAATACGACTTGCGACTGAGAGCATCGGCCATAACATTAGCCTTGCCTGGAGTGTAAGAAATGGTGAGATCAAAGTCCTTAATCTTTTCAATCCATCTCCTTTGCCTGAGGTTTAGATCTGGTTGAGTGAAGATGTATTTCAGACTTTTATGATCAGAAAAGATTTCAGTGCGGTTACCCAACAAGTATTGCCTCCATTTCTTGAGGGCAAACACAACTGCTGCAAGTTCTAGGTCATGTGTGGGATAGTTTTGCTCATGTGGATTCAACTGACGTGAAGCATAAGCCACAACTTGACGTTCTTGCATAAGAACTGCACCTAGACCTTGGAGAGAAGCATCACATAATATCTAGAAAGGTTTGGTAGTATCTGGCCAACCAGAACTGGGGTAGAAGTGAGCTTAGTCTTCAAGAGATTGAAACTCTCATCACACTGTGGAGTCCAAACGAACTTCTTGTCCTTCTTTGTGAGATCAGTGAGAGGTTTGGCAATCTTGGAAAAGTTTTGAACGAAACGACGACAATAGCTAGCCAAGCCTAGAAAACTTCTGACTTGCTTCACCGTCTTAGGAGGTTTCCAATCAACAATTGCTTTAACCTTTTCTGGATCAATGGCTATGCCCTTGGCAGAGATGACATGACCAAGGTAAGCAACTTCTGGAATCCAGAACTCACATTTGGAGAACTTGGCATACAGACGATGCTCGCGAAGTTTCACGAGAGTGAGACGAAGGTGTTCTCCATGCTCTTCCTCGGATTTTGAGTAGACTAGAATGTCATCGAGATATACCATAACGAACTTGTCGAGGTATTCATGGAAGACAGAATTCATGAGTCTTGAGAATGTCGCCGCTGCATTGGTGAGACCAAAGGACATGACGGTGTATTCATATAGACCTTACCGAGTGGTGAAAGCTGTTTTTGGAATATCTTCCTTTCTGATATTTATTTGATGGTAACCCATCCTCAAGTCCAACTTTGAGAATATTGAGGCTCCAGCAAGTTGATCAAAAAGATCATCGATACGAGGAATTGGATACTTGTTTTTGATGGTTTTCTCGTTGAGAGGACGATAGTCAACCACGAGTATTTTTGTTTGATCCTTCTTGGCAACGAACAGAGTTGGGCAACCCCAAGCGGAGGAACTAGGCTGAATGTAACCTTTCTCCATGTACATATCGATTTGCTCCTTCAACAATTTCAGTTCAGGGGAGCTATCTTGTATGGATGCTTAGAGATTGGAGCAGTACCTGGTTCAAGCTCGATCACGAACTCAACTGCTCTGTCCGGAGGCATCCCTGACAACTCTTCTGGAAAGACGTCAGGTAATTCACAAACCACCGGAACATTTTCAAGTAGAGGTAGAGGTTTAGCATCGAGGGTGTATAGCTGAACAGAACTTGAATCATTTGGAGAATAGACTATCTGGCCCGAAGGGTGGAACAGAGTTATTGACTTCTGAGCACAATCAATCGTAGCTTTATTGGCCTTTAACCAATCCATGCCCAGAATGACATCAATGTCAGAATTGCCAAGCAGAATGAGGGAAGCAAGGAATATGTGACCTCCTATTAGAATCTGATTCTCATGACTAATCTTGGAAGTTTGCATAGTTGCTCCAGGGGAGTTTACTACTAGCGGGGAACCCAAACCAACAAAAGGTAGTTTAACTGCTGTCGCAAAGATCTTTGACACGAAAGAATGCGATGCTCCGGTATCAAACAACACTTTAGCTGGGTTAGAGTTAACGGGGAATGTACCGAGAACGACGTCAGCAGCTTCCTCAGCTTTGTCGGCCTTGATATGATTCACCCTCGCGGTCCTCCCGACAGGCCTGTTGTTGGAGTTGAAGGCTTTAGCCGGGGGAGCACGAACCATTGCCTGGTTGGTGTTGGGGCGAGGAGGTGGTGGAGGTAGCTGCCTCTGAGTGCACTTATCAGCATAGTGCCCTGTCTGCTTGCATTTGTAGCAAGTAACGACACGAGTTGCATCTGGCCTTGGCTGCCCCATTGAGAACCTCTGAGCCTGCATCTGAGCTGGGTTGGGTGGGCGGGAAGCGAAGCCTGGAGAAGCTTGGGCATATGGAGCCCTAGTGACAGCACCATTTGGCACCCAGATGCGGCGCTTCTGCGGAGGGGTGGTCATGTTGGAGAAGGAACCACCCTCACGCGAGTGCTTGCGGGACTCCTCGAACGCCTTGCGCCCATTTTCCTCATTGAGCGCGGTGTTCACGAGCTCCTCGAAGTCTTTGCACTTGATGTTGGTGAGGGCGTACTTGAGTTCCGGGTTAAAACCTCGGCGGAACCTTGCCATCTTCTTGGTCTCAGTGGACACCTCATCACCAGCATAACGAGCGAGGCGATTGAACTCATTCTGGTAGCCAATGACGTCCAGCTTGCCCTGCTTAAGAGAGCAGAACTCTTCACGCATCCTTTCCATGAGACCATCTGGGATGTGGTGCTTCAGGAAGGCATCCTTGAAACAACCCCAGGTGATTGGGTATCCAGCTCTCATGGTCTGGTAGTTCTCCCACCAGGTAGCTGCCTGACCCTTCAGTAGGTAGGTGGCATACTTGACTTTGTCTTCCTCAGCAACGTGAGCAATGTCAAGAGCCCTGGCCATCTCCCTGATCCAGTCATCAGCATCCAGAGGCTCACGTGTTGCCACGAAAGCTCTCGGCCCCAGACTCAGAAACTCCTTGATGCTCACTCGCGGAGCATTCTGGTTGTTGTGCTGGTTAGCCTGGATCTGGGCCATCTACGTCACGACCTGAGTCATCTGAGTCAACAGCTCCGTGATCGGAGGTGGCTCAGGCGGGTTGCTCCTTGTTGGCGGCATCCTGAATAGACATGCATTTTAGCACAACAATAGAAAAGGATAGACTTGGTAACCGAAAGAGAGATTATTCCGACGCATGAATAGATAACCAACAGGTACATCATCACATGTTCAAATACATCAGAATATCCAACACACCATTACATGGTTCGAATGTCAAAGGATAACTAAACATAGCTATGAATGGATACATCGGTACTCTCATGCTCATCACGCAGGACGGCGGTGAGTAGTACGACGAGGGGTACGGTGAGGAGGAGGCCCACAGAAGTAGGTAGATCGACGATCCACATAGATCTGACGTGGCCTGAGAGCGACTCTAGGTGTGGTGAAGTACATAGCGTCAACTCCCTGTGCTCCAAAGCGTGGAATCCCAGTGTAACCAGCTCCGAGGTTGAGGAGTGGACCTCTGATCGGCTCGTAACCTCCAGCATCTGGCAGACGACGACCCACTGGCTGATCGAAACGTGCAAAGCGCTCATCTCCAACAAAGTCTGTGGTGTACGTCGCCAGACGAGTCAAAGCAAGGTAGAGCTGCTCTCTGACTGAGGCCAACTCCTGAGAAAGTGTGGTGGCAACTGCGTCACTGTGCCTCACAAACTGAGCAGTGGTGTGCAGCCTGGTGTTATCATGCTCGTAGACATCCAGGTTGTCGTAGAGAGTGAAATGAGCTCCCTCCGAAGTGATGTAACCACGGGGGATGTGGCGATAGATAGAATCGTCAAATCCCCAGTAGTCAGCACGAAGGACGGTGAGATTCACGTAAGCTGCCTGCTGCACGGCCATATCCACTGTGGAACCTACTGCCTCGTAGCGGTGGACGACGCTCATGCCATCATCTGACAGAATGTAGACGATAGCCTGGTAGTAGGTCTGGTCAAACTCTCGCTGCTGCTCGTAGACCTGGTACTCTGGTGCCCAACGGAACCCCAGATAAGTGACCATGTCTCTCAGCATCTCCGGATAACCGGCAGTGCTCTCGCAACGAGTCATCCGAACCACCTGCGGGAAGAACCTGAGATCCATCTGCAGATGATCGGGGAAGTTTTGATTAGACGCCGGTAGAGAACTGAAGTGGAAAGCAACAACAAGGTTTCAACGGACGAAAAGGATGTTGAGAAGAACAGGATATCGAAGCAACAACGGGAAACACGAGACCAAAACTCCTGAGGTACTACGGAAAACCCATCCGGGCTTCTAAAGGATCAATATCTACTGCTTAAGGGATAGAGGATTTGCTTCCGGGGCTTACACGCCTCCGTTCTCAATCATGAGTAGGCAACATGATAAATCATGTCACAACCACCTCCATTCCTATGGTCTAGTAGATATAACTATCCCAGAGAAACCAGGATTCGTGAAACCCTAACTTGAAAGTTTAGGTGAGAAGGGAAAACAACGTTGCACTTCCTTACCAGAAAAGGGTGGGTGGGTGGGGAAAGAAGAAAAATGGCAGAATTCCTACTCTCACGTTTCATTTTTCCTATATAGCTACCAAAATAGTTTCTAGACTCAACTGCGACCAGTAAAAGGGATCCTACAGGCAGACAGGCTCTGATACCATTTGTCGCACCCGGACTTCTAGAGGATACTCACCGTACGAACTGAACAGTATTTTGATTGGACTACGGGGCTTACCGGCACCCGCATCTCTTACGAGTAGGCCAACACTTATGTGTGACAACCAATCTTTACTATTCACCGTCGATGTAAACTATCCCGTAGAAATCAGGACACTACCATTGACGTACTTCATACCATACACACATGGTACGTCAACGGCTTTGAACAAGATGATAACATAACAATCTCTAAGACACAAAAGATTGAAATAAGTTGCAACTGGCCCTCACTAGGGCAGAGAATAGCAAATACAATCATCCAGAGGACACATGTCCCAACATAACATCATTACAACTCAGCGGAATTATTCAAAGGGTCTGAGTACAGACAAATCCAAATAGGCTTAAGAAGCCGGGAATGAAAAGAAAACGGAGCCCATCCACGATGTCTCGGATCCTGCCCGGGTCCGCTACCTACTCGTCAGCAGCCTCGTCAAACTCCACGTAGTAGCCGTCACTGGGATCCTCGTAAGCGTAGTCTGCGGAAACCACAGCCCCAAAGGGGTCAGTACATAAACGTACTGGCAAGCAAGACTCACAGTTCACCAAAGTGTAACCCGTCAACACCAAGCACAGATGCCTTGGGATCAACGTAAGAAAAGGGTATAAAAGATGCTGCAACTGGCTGCACTAACCAACTACAGAACATACTACAACTTCCGGTGTAACAGAAAGAGATAAGATAGCGTATCGTAACCAACTATAGCTAACCACCAAACAAACCCATCCTGGATCTCGCCCCTTATCCAAAGAAGCAATCCGAGGATAACCCACACAGTTGGATTAATGATGGATCAAATTGTTGTGTCAATAAGCCTATTACTAGTCAAGTTATCATTAGTTAGGTGTAAGTTGTTCTGGGTACTTGTTAGCCAGTACTTTCACCAAGTCAACCATAACCGCGGAAAACACGGCTTCTCGAGAAGATTTATCCCTGCAGGGGTGCACCAATTTGGCCGTACACGTAAGAATAACCCGCCAGATTGGAAGGCCTTTCCCACCAAGCGGGGCACTCAACACAACTCAACTCTTCTTCGCATCAAGCCCAAAGCACCACGTGCTGTGCGTGCGCGGCTAATCGAGCCCCACGAAGAAAAGGGGACCCTCATAGCACTGGAAGACCACGCCGCCCTAAATGCCGACTACAAAAGTTCCACCCTGGCCTCGGGTTCGTACCTGCATATGCGTGCATCAAATGGAAAGCCCGAACTAAGTGTGGTGATTTGGACGAGATGCGAATCGAATCAAATTGAGGGGGGGCGCCCATACACGCTTCCCACATGCGGATAGTGCGCTCATCATGGATCAGTAGACAAGACCCTTTTCCTATTAGGGTCGACACTAGCAGGCCTCAAAACCACGCCGGGCCTCCTGCCGGTGCCTTATCAGCAATTTATTATTACCTCAAATTAACAGGTTGTTGTTTAACATCGAGCCCCAGAATATAACAGAATATGATAACAGAAAGTAACGGGTAACAGACTCGAGCAAAAACAACCCTAAGCATGCTAGTAAGACACGGGCCCAAGCAACGGGGTTATAGGACTGGATGTGAGGCAATATCAGGGTTCAGGGTATCATGTGATAGGTTCATAACAGAAGCAACGATATCAGGGTTCAGGGTATCATGTGATAGGGTTCAGGGTATCATGTGATAGAATATAACAGAATATGATAACAGAAAGTAACGGGTAACAGACTCGAGCAAAAACAACCCTAAGCATGCTAGTAAGACACGGGCCCAAGCAACGGGGTTATAGGACTGGATGTGAGGCAATATCAGGGTTCAGGGTATCATGTGATAGGTTCATAACAGAAGCAACGATACATATGGCTAGCAGAAGTAGACAACGAAAAGTATCGGTAACCAATGTTGAAAGGAACACAATGGTTCATGTGAGTGATAACTTGCCTGCAAACTCAGTAGCCGGGTACTGGGCTAGATCCTCAGAAGGGGTGTCGTAAAGATCGTCGGTCTCAACGTCGTCGTCTATCCGAGAAGAAGCAAACAAACAATACAGGAAAAATAAACAATCAATATCATGGCATAGTGCACAATCATGGGATGATGCATGTCAAGTTAATAGATGCATCAAAATAAACTAATTGACATGGTAACACCATTTAAATGGACACATATGCAATTTTGAGTTGCATATGAAAAGCCCATGGATTTTGGTTAGATTATTTGTTTTCCAACTAATCAACAGATGCCAGTGGTTTAGTATGATGCATGCATGAGGAAAACAACAAAATGACAACAATAGAACCAATTTGAAATGAGGTTTAGCAATTTAGAATTTTATTTATTAAGTTAAGGAATTTTTGGTTCCTTAAAGGTGACACACAAGTATTTGTTGTTTTCAGCCACTTAACTTGTGCAAAATAAATAACAAAAGTCATATTTGAAAAGATCATAAAATTTTGGGTGGATTACATGTTTCAAATATTGAAAAAGGCATTAGGATGAATTTATTATGACTTAAACAAAATTAAACAAGTTTTAAGTGAATTTAAAACAAGCATGAATTTTTATTTGAATTTTATTTATTCAAAACATAAATTCAAATTCACATTTGAAAAGGTTATGTTTTTCTAGTTTGAAAACATATTTTGCATGTTCAAAAATAATTTAAATTGAGCAAGTTATGATTTTAGCAATTTTAATTGATTTAAATAGGGTTTAAATTATTTAGGCAATTTAAATTATTCAAACCATGAAACAAAATTTATATTTGAATAGGTTATTTGAAATAGCATTGAAAACATATTTTATTTGCATGATTTGGATTTATTATGATTTAGTTATGCAATTTAGCAAATTACAATTGAATTATTTGAATTCAAATTTGAATTGCATTTGGAAAATTCAAAACAGTACACAAATGGCATAAATGGATAGAAAATTTAATTTAGAACAATAAACATATTTTACTTTTGTTATTTAGAGTTATATTTTGAAAGTTATTAACAATTTAAAACAGAGGACTAATCTGCAATTTAAAAGGACCTGGATTTAAAAGAAACGTGCTGGAATACTTTTGTTACCGCACTGCTAGCCAGCCCTAGCCACTGCAGCGTGGGCCTGGGGCCAGCGTGGCGTGCGCGCGCGTGCGTGGCAGTGAGGCCCGCTGACGGGTGGGGCATGAATGCCAGCCAGTGCGCGAAAAAAGTGTGGGTTTTTAACCCGCGGAGCCGCGGCTCGAACCCGTGACCTGACGCGCTAGCGCTTGCACTGCAACCACTACGGTGAGTTTCAGTCGTTTGACAGGAACAGACTCGCAGAGAGGTTGAGCTTCAGAAGGCGCGTTAACTGAATTTTTCTGACAGCGCGCGCTAACTGAACCGTGACAGAAACATGGTCGCCGGCGGGGAAACAACGCGGCCGTGCTCGTGGCTACTGCGATCTGGTGGTGTGCTGGATGCGTGCACGGATGCGTGCAAGCAGAGGGAGAGAGGGGAGGGTGCCACGGTGGCTCACCGGGAGATGGCAGAGGTTGCAGCAGCTCGGGGCAGACGGCGGCGACGTGGTCGTGGACGGCGGCGCGTATCCAGGGGTTCACCGAGCTCGCTCCGGTGTCCAAACGAGAGAGGAAGTGGTGGCCGTTTGATTCCAGGGGCTAGGTGAGGGAGTGGTGCTGCGAGGTGGTGGCTGCCATCGGAAGTTCAGAGGTGCTCGTCTCCGGCGAGGTGACAGAGAGACGGGAAACGGCGGGGAGCGGGAGAAATGGCGGCGCCCTCGAGGGAGAAGGGGGGCCTGGGGATTAGGGCACGGCACGCTGCCCTAGGGCTAGCTATATAGGGGGTACGGGGGCTGGATCACCGTCTGCTCGCGGCCCTGCCGCCATGGCACCGGCCGATGGGGTGCCGTACACGGAGGAGACGACGGAAAAAAACGAATCGGTACGTGGTTAAGTGATTGGGCTGGGAGCGAGAGGAAAGGCCCGGGTTGGCGCGGAAGAAATAGGAGGAGGTGGGCTGGGCGCAGCCCACTCCCCTTTTGGCGCCAGATTTAATTTTTTAAAATTTCTCTCCCTGTTTTTTTTTTGCTGAAAAAGGAAATGGATGAATTTGATAGGTTTTAAAGTAGTAAAAATTTTGGAAAAATTAGGGGGAGTTCATTAGGCCATTAGCAAACAAATGCTAAGTTCTGTTTTCAAAAAGTTTGAATTTTAATTGCTGTTTGTATTTAAACCAAATTTGGATGATTTTTATTTAAGTGATCATTAATAAAAACAAACTTTTAAATAGGGTGACCCCTATGTTAATTATAAACCATTGATTAAACTTGTTGTATAATTTGCATGAATTCAACTTGGTTGTTGTTTGATGCTTTGATTTGAATTTTAAATGTGATTTGGAATTTAAATGATTGATTAAAACCATCAATTTAATAAGTGATCATTATGGAATAATTGGAAACAAAATAAGGGTTTAATTTGACATTATAATTTGAAAAAGATTGTAACAGAGCAAGTATGAAATAAATGTTTGAATATAGTTTGAATTTGAATTGTGAAAACAGGGAAAAACAGATGCAACAATTAAGAAACAAATGCAAACAAAATGAAAACAAATGGAAACAATATGATGACATGATGCAATACTTTAATAAACATGAAACAAACATTCTAAAGGAAGTTTTCATACTTGGGATGTTACACTGAGGCCAGGAGGAGCAGGACGATAATGAAGAAGTATAGGAGGAGGGATCACACAGCAGAAGATGATCTAACGAGCCTTTCTGTTCAAATTGCTGATACGTATCGTGCTTTGCTTGGTACGTTTCTTCATCCGGGTTATCCTTTTGATAAATAGCCGAAGTTTCCTGACTCATGTTTCCATTTCTGCAGGTCCGGATGAAGTGATGCCGGACGAGGGTGACATTGCCAGGCTGAAAACTATCAAGAGCGTTATCCGGCAGCTATGCGCCGGAACCAAATGGATCCTTCAAGAAATACGGTGGCCGGGTAAAGGGCATGGCGACCTGAAGAGAATGCTAGACGCTTGCTCCACTATCCCCGAGTGGATTTGGCACTGGAAACGCTCGTCCTGCCGGGTTGGAGTAACCCGGGGTCTTGCGCTTGCCAAGGCTTACTTCCCTAAGCTCGAGCTAGCCAAGCTTATGGGCGGTTTCCCGGAATACAAGCTTGATGGGTCCAAGTTCTCCGTGAAGGATTTCCAGGCCGTCCAGAAGGAGGTCCGTTACCCGGCCAGCGTGATTGCTGACGGCTTAGATGTCTATTCCCTTGTTCCTGCATATGATGCTGCTGGTGAAGCGGTTAAGTCGGATCTTCCCGAGCCGTATGACATGCTGGCCCGATGGAAGGAGGAAGCTGCTAAGTTGAGGGAGGAGGCTGCCAAAAACAAAGCTGAAGCCGATTCTGCACCCGCTACCTCCACACCAGTCGTTCCTCCTCCTGCGCGAGCCGGTACTACTGATCCGGGTGCTGCTGTTACCCCAAGTGATAGCAAAGGCAAGACGAAGATGGACGCCGCGGCCTAGAACGCCGAGTGATACATGATGCCTGATGCTACTTCATACGCGTCAGTTGATCGATGTGTCGTTAAAACAACTATTTTTGGATGGTGCGCCTGTGCACCTTTGGTACTATTTTGCCGGAGTTTGTAATGCACTCTAAGTTCTTGATACACTTTGTGCTTCTTCTGATCGTTTAAATTTATCCACTTTTGAGTCAACTTGTTCTTGATATCTGACTTTCTTTACGATTCCTTTTGTGAGACTCGTTTTCCGAGTTTCGTGGGTGTTGACGAGCGGACTTGCTTCTAAGCCCCCAAGTCCCCAAGACTCGGATGTTTGGGTTTTTTGAGCCTTAGCAACTAAGCTACTTTTTCCTTTCCAAAATCCCGAATCGCCAAGACCCAAATTTCCGAGTCTGGGATATGTGGTCTTTTCGAAGAGAACGAGCTTTGTTGTTTGCTAAGCCCAAACCCGGAGCCGTTTCACATAGGTAATGAAGTTATGCTTGATAAACATTGAGTTTCCAGCTATTAGCCTTATACTCTGCATAACTTGTGGTTTAGATGACCCTTTTGACAATCTTGTACTATAAGCCGGCTTTCGCGTGGATATCATGTTGTTACATCTATACGAAAACAGGGTCAGGCAAGTCCCATTGGGCTTCATGGCTGATTGTAATCGTAAGCGAGCAAATCATGCCACTTTTATTGCGAGTCACATCGAGCTTAAGTAAGAAAAGTCAAGAAAGTTTGGCTCCTTTGTCCGGTTATAAGATTGCAGCAGTACTCGTTTGCGAGTAATCGGCCCTTATAACTCATAGGCATCAAGGCCGGGTTATTGAGTTTGCAACTGTGCTATTCAAGCAATCAGCCCCCAAGACCTATATATATGTAACGTACTGAGATTAAGGAACATGAGAATAACCACTTCTTTTCTTGATATGAGAATGTTGGGTCAACAAGCCGGCTCATTAAAAACCCATCCAGTCCCCAAGGGTACCCTGGATAGGAAAAGAGTACGTCTGAAACCTACTGCCTGTTACATCGTGCAATTCCACTTGCCAATATAGTTTTTACTAAGTATAATATGGACGTAGCTGAGCCACGTTCCATGGTCTGTCTCTTTCTTGCAAAGATGAAGTGGTATGAGCGGTGTCATTAACTGTAGCCGACTCTTCCCTTGCATCTACCAAGTAATATGATCCATTATGCAGATTCCGGCTTATGATAAACGGTCCTTCCCATGGTGGTGATAATTTGTGTTTTCCTTCGTTTGACTATACCAGGCGCAGAACCAAGTCTCCTTCCTGGAATACCCGGGTTTTCACGCGCCGGCTATGATACCTCCGTAGATCTTGCTGATATATGGCTGATCTTTCCAGGGCTTGTTCCCTTTGCTCTTCTAACATATCCACGGCGTCATGCCGGGTCTTCTCGTTCTCTACCTCGACGTAAGCTGATACTCGAGGTGAATCATGAATAATATCACTCGGCAGCACTGCTTCCGCACCATAAACCATGAAGAATGGTGTCATCTGAGTAGATCTGTTAGGTGTAGTGTTGATACCCCAGACCACGGAAGGTAGTTCTTCGACCCATGCACCCGCAGCCCTAATGTCGCACCCTGGCTTCTAAGGGATACTCATCGTACGAACTGGATAGTAGGTGCTTGGATTATGGGGCATAACTGCTCCCACGTCCCAGCTTCCTGGTAGGCCTGCGCTTATGCGCGACAACACAAGCCCTACTATTCCACCGTCGATGTAAACTATCCATTAGGAGTCACAGGCACTACTGTCGACGTACTTCATAACAAGCACGCACTGTACGTCAACAGCTTTGAACGAATGATTATCACAACTTATCTCTACGACACAAAAGATGGAAATAAAGTTGCAACTGGCCTTCACTAAGGCAGAAATAGCGAATACAATCATCCAGAGGACACATGTCCCAACATATCATTCATTACAACAGCGGAAGCAATCAAAGGGGTCTGAGTACAGACAAATCCAACAGGCTTAAGAAGCCGGAGAAAATAAAGAAGACGAAGCCCATCCACGTAGGTCCTGGATCCAGCCCTGGTCCAGCTAACTACTCGTCTGCAGTCTCGTCGAACTCCACAAAGTAGCCATCCTGAGAAGCATCGTAGTCGTAGTCGTACTCTGCGTAAACCACAGCCCCAACGGGGTCAGTACATCCAAGTACTGGCAAGCAAGACTCACAGTTCATCAAAGAGTTACCCGTCAACACAAGCATTGATGCTTGGGATCAACGGAAGAAAGGGGTGATGTGAAAGTTGCTGCTGGCTGCTCTAACCATCTACAGAAGATAACTACAAGTTCCGGCTAACAGAATAAGACAAGATCGAGGATTGTAACCAACTGAAAGATAACTTCAACCAAACCCATCCTGGATCTCGCCCCTTATCCAAAGAAGCAATCCGAGGATAACTCACACAGTTGGATTAAGATGAATCAAGTTATTGGTGTGAATAAGCTATTACTAGTCAAGTTATTAATCATTGGGTGACACATGATTGATCATTATGTTGAAGTTGTCCTGAGTACTTGTTAGCCAGTACTTTCACCAAGTAATCCATAACCGCGGAAAACACGGCTTCTCGAGAAGATTATCCCTGCAGGGTTGCACCAATTTGGCCGTACACGCAAGAATAACCCGCCAGATGGGATGCCTCCCACCAAGCGGGGTACTCTACACAACCAACCATTCTCCGCATCAACCCCAAAGAACCTTGGGCGCACGGCTAATCAAGCCCCGAAGAAAAGGGACCCTCATAGCACTCTAAGACCGTGTCCCCCTATATGCCGACTACAAAAGTTCCACCCTGCGCTGGGCTCGCAAAAACATGCATGCGGCAAATGGAAAACACGAACTAAATGAGGCGATTTGGACAAGATGCGAATCAGGTCAAGTTGAGGGGGGCGCCCATACTCGCTTCCCACATGCGGGTAGTGCGCTCATCATGGATCAGTAGACAAGACCCTTTTCCTATTAGGGTCGACACTAGCAGGCTCCAAAACCTCTCATGGGCCTCCTGCCGGTGCCTTATCATCAAATTATTATTACCATTAGCAATTAACAGGATTGATTGATTAACATCGAGCCCCCGGTACAAATAATAAGATAGTAAAAGTAGTAACTGACAACATACTCGAGTAAAAGCAACCCTAAGCATGCTAGATAATACTAAGGCACAAACAAAGGCTGTAGGTATGGAGGTGAGGCAGTATCATTGGTTCAGGGTATCATGTGATAGGTTCGGAGAACAAGCAACGATACATAGGGCTAGCAATAGTAGACAAAAGGATAGTATCGACAACAAGTGTGGAAAGGAACTCGATGATTCATGTGAGTGATAACTTGCCTGGCAGCTCAGTAGCCGGGTACTGGGCTAGGTCCTGAGTAGTGGTGTCGTAAGGATCGTCGGTCTCAACGTAGTCGTCGTCTAACCGAGAAGAAGCAAACAAACAAAACAGGAATGTAAACAATCATTGCCATGGCATTGTGCACAATCAAGTATGATGCATGACAGGTTAATAGATGCAACAAAATAAACTAATTGATAGGGTAGCACAATTTAAATGGACAAATATGCAACTTTGAGTTGCATATGAAAAGCCCATGGATTTTGGGTGGATTATTTGTTTTCCAACTAATGAACAGGTGCTAGTGGTTTAACATGATGCATGCAACAGGAAAACAGCAAAATAACAACATAAGAATCAAATTTAAATAGGGTGTAGCAATTTAGAAGTTTATTAGTAATTTAGGGAAATTTTGGGTGCATTAAAGGTGACACACAAGTAATTGTTGTTTTCAACCATTTAAATTGTTCAAAACAAATAACAAAGTTGATATTTGAATAGACCATCAAATTTTGATTGGATTACATGTTTCACATTTTGAAATTGGACTTAGGATTAATTAATTATGAATTAAACAATATTAAACAATTTTTAATGGAAGTTAAAACAAACTTAAATATTAATTGAATTTTATTTGTTCAAACCATAAATTCAAATCCACATTTGAAAGGTTCACACTTTGGTGGTTTGAAAACATAATTTGCATGTTCAAAAATATTTTATATTGATCAAGTTATGATTTTATCAAATTTTATTGAATTAAACAAGGTTTAAATTGTTTAGGCAATTTAAATTATTCAAACCAGAAAACAAAATTTATATTTGAATAGAACATTCAAAAAGGTGTGAAAAACATATTTTATTTGAATTATTTGAAAACAGTATGAATTAGTTATGAATTATTTCAATTTGCATTTGAATTATTCAAATTTGAAATTTAAAAGTATTTTGAAAATTCAAAACAGAACACAAGTTGAATATTTGGAAAGATTATGAAATTTGGATTAGAATAGATATAAAGTTTGTGTTTATTGGACTTATAAAAATAAAGATATTGAATTTCAAAGTTTCTATTCAATTCTGTTATTAAAAAGGAATTTTGGAATTTTAGAAATACGCAGCAAAACTTTTGCTACGCAGTATCACGCTACCCACTGCCACTGCGCAGCGGGCCAGTGGCAGCGTGGCACTGCGCAAGCGCTGGCGTGGCCAAGGGGGTCTATGACAGTGGGCCAGCGCGCAGTGGAAGAAATTCCACAAAAAAGTGGGGTTTTGCGGGCTCGAACCCGTGCCCAGGCGCTGCGCGCAAACGTTCAGTACCGCTGCGCTACGAATGCGTGTTTGACAGTATAGCGAGCTGAAACAGGTTATGGTTCAGTTCAGAATATCTGAACTTTTCTGACGACAAGCTTGCGCGGCGGACAGACGAGGTGCTCGCCGGCGATGAACAGAGCTGCTGTGCTCGAATTGGAAGGGTAGGACGCACACGTATGCAGGGGGATGCATCAGAAGAGGGAGGCAGGAAGTGGATGCTCACCACGTCGTCGAGGAGGCAGAGGCCTGACGGAGACGACCTGCTGACGACGGCGGTGACGCGGGCAGTCGAGGACGGCGGCGAGCTCCTGGTGCTTCTCCGCGGCTGCTCAGGTGTTCGAGGCGTAGAGGACGACGAGGCGATGCTGTTACAGGAAACGGTGGGTGCAGAGATGGCCTGCAACGGCGACGAGGTGGTCGGGTTCAGAAAACGCGGCACGGTGGCCGGAAAAGGGAAAAGGACGGCGGCGTCGATCTGATGCTCACCGTGGCTGTTGAAGGTGTCCAAGGGGAAGAGGAGGTGACGGCGACTCGATTCTCGCGCAGAGGTGGCTAGGTGGGTGCGCTAAACGGCGGCGCCATGTCGAATTTCAGAAGATCGCCGGCGGGGAGAAGTAGCAGAGATGGGCAGCTCGAGAGGAAGGAGGCGATTGGCGGCGATGGCGAGGTGGGGGTGGAACCCTAGGTGCTAGGGCACAGCCAGGGGCTAGGGCTAGCTTATATAGGGCCTGGTCGATGGGACGGCCGCCGGCGTCGCGCGCGGTGCCGCGGTGGCACCGGCCGATTGCGAGCCGTACCGCGAGAAGAAGGAGATTAGGTGAGTTGCGCGAATCTTGGCGCAACAAAACGGTACGTTGGGCTGGGTCGCGCGCAGATAGGCTAGATTGGGCTGGGCCGCTGTTATCTGCTGCGCGCGCTGCAGGGTTTTCTCCTTTTAATTATTTCTCTGTTTTATTTTTTTTTGTAGTTTGCTTTTGTAAGAAAACTGTTAAGGTTTTATTTAAGAAAAATTTCAGAAAAAATTGGTTAAACTTTTTAGGTGACTAGAAACCACATTCCAACTTTGGACTTCAAAAACTGATTTTTAAAATAATAGTTTGCATTTGAAATCAAAATAGAGGGATTTTGAGTTTAATAAAACCTTTAAGAAAAACATGCATTGAATAGGGTTACCCCTAGGGTTTTGAGAATGATTTAGAGGGAAGAATGTTTGGTGAGTTTTATGGTTTTCAAAAAGGTGCTGATTTGAAACTTGGTTTGGAATTTTAAAGATGGTTTGGAAATTATTGATGGAATAATGGTTTGATTAAACCAGCAATTTAATAAGTGAAGAACAAGGAATAAAAGGGTTGTTTTTATTTATTATTTTGGTTCCAAAAGTTGTAACAGAGCAAGTATGAAACCATGTTTGAAAAAGGTTTGAAATTGATTTGTGAAAAACAGTGGAAAACAATTGCAATGATTAAGAAACAAATGCAAACAACAATAAATCAAATGCAATGAGATGATGACATGATGCATTGCTTGAAATAAAACAAGGAACAAAGCATTCTAGTGGTATTTTCATACTTGGGATGTTACACCTAATGCAAGGGACTCGCAGTCGTGGCTTTAGTCCACGAAGTAATTCTTGGTTTGCCCTCTCCACCTGTCCATTGGCCTGCGGATGAGCCACTGATGCTACGTCAAGCCGGATTCCATTGCTACCATAAAACTTCTCCATTGCGCCAAGGGACATGTTGGTTCCATTGTCGGTAATTATACTGTGGGGATACCCGAACCGATAGATAATTCTTTTCAGGAACTTGACTGCTGTAACTGCTTCACAGTTGGTGACTGGCATAACCTCAACCCACTTGGTAAACTTATCAATAGCCACCAAAAGATGTGTCTTCTTGCAAGGTGACATGTGAAAGGGACCAACCATGTCCATACCCCAAACCGCGAACGGCCAAGTTAACGGAATAGTCCGTAATTCCATAGCCGACACGTGGGTTTGGCGTGCGTACCTTTGACATCCGTCACACCTTACCACTAAGCGCTCCGCATCGGCTAGAGCCGTGAGCCAGAAAAATCTATGTCGATAAGCTTTGGCCACAAGGGATCTTGTGGATGCATGATGCCCACAATCACCTTCATGGATTTCCTTAAGAATCTGTCGGCCCTCTTCTGGTGCTACACAGCGCAAAAAGACTCCTGCTGCACTTCTCTTGTATAACTCCCCATTGATGATCGAATATCCCTTTGCTCGCCGCAGAATTTGCCTTGCTAACACCTCTTGCTGTGGTAACTCGCCCCGTGATAGGTAGGCCAAAAACGGTTTTGTCCACTCGGGAATAGCACGTACAGTGGCCACGAATCCTAAATCCGGGTCTTGATTTGCCAATTCCTCCTCTGACTCGGTTTTAACTGATGGTCGCCATAATTTGTCCAGGAAAACGTTAGGTGGAACCGGCTCTCTGCGCGAGCCGAGTCTAGCGAGGGCGTCGGCTGCCTCATTCTTTCTTCTGTCTATATGCTCCACCTCGTACCCGGAAAAACATCCTGCAACCCTATCAACTTCCCTGCGGTATGCTGCCATAGTTGCGTCCTTTCTATCCCAAGTTCCTGACACCTGCTGTACCACGAGGTCCGAATCTCCAAAGCATCGTATCCTCTTAATGTTCATCTCCTTGGCTACCTTTAAGCCATGCAATAGGGCCTCATACTCGGCCGCGTTGTTGGAACAGTCAAAGTGAATTTGTAGTACGTAACTCAATTTGTCTCCTTTGGGTGATGTTAGCACCACTCCAGCTCCTGATCCCTCGTACTGTTTTGATCCATCGAAGTGCATAATCCATGACTCGGAGTTTGGAACGATGGTAGTCATGCCTGTGTGTGTCCAATCATTAACGAAATCAACCAAAGCCTGAGATTTGATTGCTGACCTGGGCTCGTAGCTGATGTGATAATCCCCCATTTCTATCGCCCATTTGGCTATTCTTCCGGTCGCATCCGAGTTTCTGATGATATCCGACATTGGTATTGAACTAACCACTGTTATGGGGTGTTCCTGGAAATACGGCTTCAGTTTCCGGCTGGCCATAAAGACCCCGAAAACCAGCTTTTGCCAATGCGGATAGCGCTGCTTTGCCTCTGATAATACCTCACTGACATAATAAACCGGCCTCGGGACTGGATAACCTTTCCCATCCTCTTTACGCTCCACAACCACTACTGCACTGACGGCTCGGGGGCCAGCTGCCACGTATAGCAATATAGGCTCTTTAGGACCCGGGGCCGCTAGTACTGGTGCTTCAGATAACTGCTTCTTTAGTGCTTCGAACGCCTCATCCGCCTCTTGATCCCATACAAATTTGTCGGATTTCCTCAAGAGCCGGTACAAGGGTATTGCCTTTTCTCCGAGTCTTGATATAAATCGGCTCAGGGCTGCTACGTAGCCCGTGAGCTTTTGAACATGCTTCAAATTTTCCGGCTTTTTCAGACTTTGGATAGCTTTGATTTTGTCCGGGTTTGCTTCAATTCCTCTCTCGGAAACGATAAAGCCAAGTAATTTCTCGGCTGGAACTCCAAACACGCACTTTGTCGGGTTAAGCTTCATCTGATACCTCCTTAAGTTCTTGAACGTTTCCCTTAGATCATCGATAAATGTTTCTGCCTTCCTGGTCTTGATAACCACATCATCCACATAAGCATGGACGTTGCGTCCAATTTGGTCCTCGAAGCACTTCTGAATACACCGTTGATAAGTTGCGCCAGCGTTCTTCAACCCAAATGTCATGGTTTTGTAACAAAAGGCCCCAAAAGGGGTTATAAACGATGTTTTCTCCCAACCCTCCCTCTTGAGTTTAATCTGATGATATCCGGAATAAGCGTCCAGAAAGCACAATAGGTCACTCCCAGCTACTGCATCTATGATCTGATCTATCCTTGGTAGGGCGAACGGATCCTTTGGGCAATGCTTGTTGAGACTCGTAAAATCAATGCACATTCTCCACTCATTGGTCTTTTTCATCACTAGCACCAGATTTGCTAACCAATCCGGGTGAAATACTTCCATGATGAAGCCGGCTGTCAATAGCCGAGCAATTTCTTCACCTATAGCGTTCCTTCTTTCCTCATTCATCTTCCTCAAGCCCTGCTTCACAGGCCTGGACTTGGGATCTACATGCAAACTGTGCTCTGCCAACTCTGTAGGGATACCCGCCATGTCGCTAGGTGTCCTGGCGAATACGTCCGCATTCGAACGAATAAACTCCACAAGTGCCTTCTCCTGCTCGCTGTCCAAGTTAGACCCTATAGTAAATTGCTTAGTGGGATCACCTTCGACAAAATCTATCATCTTGGTGTCCTGTGCTGCCTTGAATTTTGCTCTTTCGTCCTCAGTATTCGGCCTTTTCAATGCGGTTCCATCATCCGGATCTACTTGAGACCGATAATACTTGAGTTCTTCTTTTCTGCAAGCTTGCTCGGCCATTACCGAATCTCCTTCGTCGCACTCGGCCGCTATATCCCGGCTTCCATGTATGGTGATGGTCTGCTTAGGACCCGGAATCTTCAGCTGCAAATACACATAACACGGCCTGGCCATGAATTTGGCGTAAGCCGGTCTTCCAAATAGTGTGTGATAAGGACTGCGCAATTTGACCACCTCGAACGTGAGCCACTCGACTCGATAATTATCCGTTGATTCTACGAAAGCTACCTCCAATGCGATTTTCCCCTCGGGACATGCCGAGTGACCCGGCACTATTCCATGAAAAATTGTTGAGCTTTTCTGTAGCTGGGACTCTTTGAGACCCATGCGTGAAAAAGTTTCCCAGTACAAGATATTGATGCTACTTCCACCGTCCATCAGGACCCTTTTTAACTCGTAACCATTAACCTGTGGTGCGACTACCAATGCTAAGACTCCTGGGTGCTCTATTCTTTCCGGGTGATCTCTTCTGCTCCACGTTATCTCTTGCTCCGCCCATCTCAGATATCCCGGACCAACCGAGGAAACCGAGTTCACCGCTTGCTTGAGTATCTTTTTGTCCCTATTAGAAGTTCCTGTGGTATGCACATGATATTGTCCTTTTAAATCAGATGTACGTACCATACCGATGAAGACGCTGATCTGGCCGATCGTCACAATAGATCCGGATTCGAGGTGGTCCGACTCCGGCCCCCAGCCGGAATCGTCCACCATCTTCTCTCCTTCGTGGTCGATGTAGATCTCGCCGACGACAAGATTCTCCATGTTCTTCCGAGCTTCTCCCGTGATGTAAACACCTTTGGACGCAGGCCCCACGGTGGGCGCCAACTGTCGTGGGATAATCACGGCAGACGTTACCGGGGGTAACTGATCTTGGGGCAAGACGACACAGGCGTTTGGGAGAGGGTTTAGCTCAGAGGAAAGCATGATGGAACTCGATCTGGTAGCCGGCAATCAAGTCGCCGAGTCTCCGATCTCAAGTTATTAACTCAACTCTCGTGTTACACTGGATACTCGATACCAAGCGATATTGCTAGGGTTCTTAGATCTCTCGCAACTAAACCTAGGGGTCGGTTTATAAAGCACCTGTACCCCCTGGCTTACCCTCCAAGACGCACCCTGAATCCTACCCGGACACCGCATACAAACCCTAACTTTCCTTTACCGTAACCCACAATCCGGGTTACGAGGCCTACAAACTTGGGCCTTCCAGAAGTTTCTTTATCCTTAGCCGGATCTTGCGCAGCGTCCTTTGGGCCGGGTTACACCTTGGAGTTGGCCTACCGGGTTATTATCCCTCCATCAAGGGTGGAACTTTTGTAGTCGGCATTTAGGGCGGCGTGGTCTTAGAGTGCTATGAGGGTCCCCTTTTCTTCGTGGGGCTCGATTAGCCGCGCACGCACAGCATGTGGTTCTTTGGGCTTGATGCGAAGAAGAGTTGAGTTGTGTTGAGTGCCCCGCTTGGTGGGAAAGGCCTTCCCATCTGGCGGGTTATTCTTACGTGTACGGCCAAATTGGTGCACCCCTGCAGGGTAAATCTTCTCGAGAAGCCGTGTTTTCCGCGGTTATGGATGACTTGGTGAAAGTACTGGCTAACAAGTACTCATAACAACTTACACCTAACTAATGATAACTTGACTAGTAATAGTCTTATTGACACAATAACTTGAACCATCATTAATCCAATTGTGTGAGTTATCCTCGGATTGCTTCTTTGGATAAGGGGCGAGATCCAGGATGGGTTTGTTTGGTGGTTAGTTATAGTTGGTTACGATACGCTATCTTATCCCCTTTCTGTTAGCCGGAAGTGGTAGTAACTCTGTAGTTGGTTAGAGCAGCCAGTTGCAGCATCTTTTATATCCCCTTCCTTCCGTTGAACCCAAAGCATCTGTGCTTGGTGTTGACGGGTTACACTTTGGTGAATTGTGAGTCTTTCTTGCCAGTACGTTTATGTACTGACCCCTTTGGGGCTGTGGTTTCCGCAGACTACGTTTCCGAGGATCCCCATGGTGGCTACTACGTGGAGTATGACGAGACTGCTGACGAGTAGATAGCGGACCCGGGTAGGATCCGAGACTTCATGGACGGGCTCCGTCTTTTCGTTTCCGGCCTCTTAGGCCTATTTGGATCTTGTCTGTACTCAAACACTTTGGATGCTTCCGTTGTGATGTAATGATGATATGTTGGGACATGTGTCCTCTGGATGATTGTATTTGCTATCTCTGCTCTAATGAGAGCTATTTGCAACTTATTTCAATTTTTTGTGTCGTAGAGATCTGTTGTGATATCACTTGTTCAAATGCCGTTGATGTACCATGTGTGTATGTTTTGAAGTACGTCAATGGAAGTATCTGGATTTCTATGGGATGGTTTACGTAGACGATGAACAGTAGGGGTTGGTTGTCACACATACGTGTGTTGGCCTACTCGTAAGAGATGCGGGTGCAGGTAAGCCCCGTAATCCAATCATCTACTGTTCAACGGAACTGCGAGTATCCTCTAGAAGTCCGGGTGCGACATGTCTCCCCGTCTATGTTTGAGTAGTGAATTGTTCTTGGCAATGGTGAAATAGTTCGTTGATTGGTTGCATACAAGTTTGTTATCTTCTATGATTGTATTTATGTACAATATATGAGTGCACGCATATGTTGGGGAATGCATGTAAGGTGATCACCGGTAGCATAATGGAGTGGTGGTGACTTGGGAGTGACAGTAACCTGAGACCGAGCCACAAAGTTAAGTTATTGGGGGATATATATAGGGTACCTTAGAACGTAAGGCTATGGTGGGACTTTATGTCTTAATCAATCTTGTGCAGTCATTTACTTGGCCAGATGATCCATCATAAGGGGTTGTAGATCATTTACTTGACTATACCTATTCATGGCTCCTTCCTAGAAGAAACAACTAAGACTAAAACATGTGCTTCATTAATTGTGACAACCACACGAACGAAACACCTATTGCTAGAACACTTGCTCCCTTGAGATACTTGAGATATTTGCTGCTTGCTACTTGTGAAACTTGCTTAGAAACTTGCTTTAGAAACTTGCTCTAGGATTACTTGCATTTTAAACTTGCTTCACTAGTTACTAGACAAACCCCACTCCACGTCACTTGCTTTTAATTAGTTAGTTCCTTTTAGTCAAACTTATTGCTTTGCATAAACAACCATATAAGAGGGTTATAGGGCTTTAGAGAAAAGATAGCTTACCTTCAGCTCCTCGTGGGTTCGACACTCAAATACTTATCGAAAGGTACTACCATTGATCTCCTGCACTTGGGAGTCATCACATAAGCATACACCTCTCTACAAAAAAAAAGTTTTCAATACCTCTGTTTAATAAAATAAAAAGCTCTAGCACATGAGTTAATCCCTGCTTCCCTCTGCGAAGGGCCTTTCTTTTACTTTTATGTTGAGTCTGCAACTTCTAACTTTATGCACAATTGAGAGAGCATAGTTGCCATTCTGATTTTAATGTGCATTGGTCCCAGAATCTATTCATAATTGATTCATGATGTGTTATTACTTGCTCTCAAATTATCTTTTCTAGTCATCCGCTTGAACTTTGAAGGTATCCTGGCACTTATGTTTTGCCCCATTCTTAAGGACAAACGAAATATCACTTTAATATGTTTTCTTTATGCTCGAAACAAATGTATAACTTTCAAGTGCATTATTATGCATGATCTTTTATTTGTGTTACTTTTCATGATGCAAGGTGATTGCTAAGTTTCATTGTCAAAATTATATCTATCATACATGTGTTTGAGGTACTATGATCTCAGCATACATATGCTTTTACTTTATGATGATCAATTTTATGTTGGTAGCATGTCACCTCAAAAATTATTTGTTTTTATCGTTTACCTACTTGAGGACGAGTAGGAACTAAGCTTGGGGATGTTGATACGTCATAAACGTATCCATAATTTCTGATGTTCCATGTTATTTTCATACTATATGCTACATGTCTCCCTTACACTTTATGCCTTTTTATCGATTTCCTGGGACTAACCTATTCACAAGATGCCACAGAGCCAGTTCCTGTTTTTAGTCTCAAAAAAGTTGTTCTGGAAATATTCTCGGAATTGGACGATTCGAATCCCGGAAGTCTTAGAAAGTCGTCGCGCACACGGAGTCCGGAAATGGCCTGGACCCATGATGGGAGGCTGCTTACCCCAAGATAAAGGTTGTAAATAGTGTAACGGCGAGTTTTCCCTTGAAAAAGAAAGCAAGGTTGAAACGACCAGTAGGAGGACAAGTAATCTATGAATGTTGATGTAGCTAAGGTGGTAGGGCGCACTACCGGTTCAGCAGCAACATGGAACCTACACAACACAGTCAAATCACTTTGCCCCAACGAAGCAGTGAGGTTGTCAATCTCACCAATTTTGCTGAACACAAAGAGGTTAAACGTATGGTGTGGAAAATAGTAGGAAAACAATATGAAAGCAGTAGTAACAGTATGAAAGCAGTATGAAAGAAGTATATGTTTTATCAGTATGAGGAAAAAGGACCGGGGTCCAAAGTTCACTAGTGGTTTCTATCCGTGAAAGATCAATAACATGTGTGGTGAACAAATTACAGCTGGGCAATTGATAGAAATGAAGGCTGCACTTTAGTGCATATGCAAGACATAAAGATTACTATGTGATTCATGCGGGCATTACAACAAAATACATAGACCGTATCCAACTGCATCTTGTTGGGGCGCGTAGAGATAAACGAAAACTTTTTCCTACGCGATACTACCAAGATCTAGCCGAGGTAGAAGGCCACGAGTATTACCACTAGACGCGCAGGTGCGGATTATCGATGTAGCGCGTCGGGTCGGGGCAGTGCAGTCCCACGATCCGGTCCGGCCGATCCAATCCCTCGAACGTCGAAGTGCTGAACGTACAGCACCTCTGCCGGTATCCACACGTACGAGGAGGAGCTCCGACGGCGGACTGCTAGGTCCGGTGCGGCGGCTGGACTGAGTGAGGCTAGGGTTCCCAACGCATGGGAGAGTGGACTAACGTGCCCGCTGGGCAACCTGCGCCCCTCTTTATATAGCGTACGGTAATGGGCTGCACAACACTTGTGGCCCATTCCCTCTGTGAGTCCGACTCACTAACTCAGTCCATTTCCGGTTCGGGTCCAACCCAACCAATACTTGCTCCCGCTCTTAAGTGTGCGACCCTGCAGGCTCATGGCGACATGGACACGATTGGAGTCCAACTCCCAATCGATCAATCGGTAGCGGCTCCTAGCAGAACGTGCCGACTCCCAAGTCCCATTGAGTCATGACGACATACCTTTCAATGTGATATTCATCTTAGTCCTTTTTGCCTCACGATATACCTTGTCGAGCTATAGGCGATTTATCGTCATCCCTTAAATAGCTCAACTCTCTTCTCGATTCGTGATATGTGATTCACCTGACTAACACTTAGTCAACAGACACAGTTAACACTTAACTGAGTTGCGCATGGCCATGCTTCCTGAATCATATCACTCGAGAGGGCCCAGAGAATATCTCTCCATTCGGAGGGGCAAAATCCCATCTTGATTATCCACATCACGCAGCTTGCTTCTCATTCGACCCGAACTCTGCCTTTATAGTTGCCTTGTCACAGAACAACGTTTGACAGAACCTAAGTCGGTGATCCACAACTCGGATTGTGCGACAACCTCAGGTCTAAGGATTACATTGATTGAGACATGCAAATGACGACTTGATCGTTGCATCTCAATGTGGGTCAGTCCGACTTGCTAAACTCTTTAGCCAAGTCCGTGAACGTTGGAATGGCATCACCATGCCCATGACAAGTGGAACCGTGTCATCAGCCAACACTCACATTAGTCTAGGGTGTGTGTCCAGCACAACCTAAATGACCAAGGACAATCTAGTATGAACAACATGAATATATAGTTCCACAATCGAATCACATATTCAATGACATATATCAGATGTTCAAAACAAGGACAACTTAATAACTTTATGAATACAGTGGGAATTACATCATACATGATTGCCTCTAGGGCATATTCCCAACAGTCTCCCACTTGCACTAGAGTCAATCATCCTGGCATCATATGCCTAGGCATCGAATGCCCATGCCTCTCGTGTGCGCCTCATGCTTAGGCTGTGGTAGCGCCTTTGTCAACGGATCTGCAATGTTTGCATCCGTGTGTACTTTGCATAACTTGATATCACCTTGTTCGACAAACTGGCGAATGAGGTGGTACCGCATGAGTATATGTTTGTTCTTCTGGTGTTGTCTAGGTTCCTTGGCCTGTGCGATAGCACCATTGTTGTCACAATATACGTCCAAAGGATTGGACGCGCCCTGAACCACACCAAGATCAATCAGGAGGTTCCTGATCCAAACAGCTTCCTTTGCCGCCTCTGAGGCAGCAATATACTCAGCCTCTGTTGTAGATGCAGACACCGTATCTTGCTTGGAACTCTTCCAGCTCACAGCTCCTCCGTTCATTACGAACACGTATCCCGATTGCGAACGAGAATCATCCGAGTCGGTGAGATAACTCGCATCCGTGTAACCCTTTACACTGAATTCCTCATCACCTCCATAAACTAGGAACATTTCCTTAGTATTTCTCAAATACTTAAGGATGTTCTTAACCGCTGCCCAGTGGGCTTCGCCAGGGTCAGCCTGGTATCTGCTCGTAACACTTAGAGCATAGGAAACATCTGGCCTAGTACAAATCATGGCATACATGATGGATCCGATTGCCGAAGCATACGGGATCACACTCATCCGACTTCGCTCATCAGTCGTCGAAGGACACTGAGTCTTGCTAAGTTTTATGCCATGGGACATCGGCAAGAATCCCTTCTTGGACTCTTGCATTTTGAATTTCTTCAAAACTTTGTCCAGATATGTACTCTGACTCAATCCAATGAGCCGCCTTGATCTATCTCTATAGATCCTGATTCCTAATATGTAAGTTGCCTCACCCAAATCTTTCATTGAGAAACTCATTTCCAATGACTCTTTGGTTTCTTGCAACATCATGACATCATTTCCAATCAGTAATATGTCATCCACATATAAGATTAGAAAGTTTACTTTGCTCCCACTAAACTTCTTGTATAAACAAGAATCGTGATCGCTCTTGATGAAGCCAAACGATTTGACTACCTCATCAAAGCGAATGTTCCAACTCCGAGATGCTTGCTTCAACCCATAAATGGATTTCTGAAGTTTGCATACCTTGTCAGCATTAGCCGGATCGACAGAACCTTCGGGCTGTATCATATACACGTCCTCAGTCAAATTTCCATTAAGGAAAGCCGTCTTGACATCCATCTGCCATATCTCATAGTCGAAATAGGCTGCTATGGCTAACATGATCCGAATTGATTTAAGCATCGCTACAGGCGAGAATGTCTCGTCGTAGTCAACTCCTTGAACCTGTCGGAACCCCTTCGCGACAAGTCGTGCTTTATAGACGGAAATATTTCCATCCATATCAATTTTCTTCTTAAAGACCCATTTACACTCGACGGGTCTTGCACCGTCAGGCAGATCAACCAAATTCCAAACTTGGTTTTCATCCATGGACTTTAACTCGGATCTCATGGCTCCAAGCCATGACTCGGAATCAGATCCCACCATCGCTTCCGAATAAGTTGCCGGCTCATTACTGTCTAACAGTAAAACATCTCGAGCACTCTGTAATCTGGCAGATCTCCGTGGTTCAGGTGCTGTTACCGGTGTAGGTACCACGACCGGCTCAGCCTCCAAGGTGTTCGCCGACTCGCCCCTAGCCGGTTCCTCTCGAATTTCTTCGAGTTGCACTGTGCTCCCACTGACTTCCCGACCGAGAAACTCTTTCTCAAGGAAGACACCATTCCGAGCGACAAACACTTTGCCCTCTTCCCGGTTGTAGAAGTAGTACCCCAAGGTTTCCCTCGGATACCCCACGAAAATACACTTATCCGACTTGGGCGTGAGCTTGTCCGACTGAAGTCGCTTGACAAATGCTTCACAACCCCAAATCTTTAGAAAAGACAAACTTGGCTTTTTACCAGTCCACATCTCATGTGGTGTCTTCTCTACTGACTTTGATGGTACTCTGTTTAGTGTGAAAGCTGCAGTTTCTAGACAATAACCCCAAAATGATAAAGGTAGATCTGTCCGACTCATCATTGATCGTACCATGTCCAACAAGGTCCGATTTCTCCGTTCCGATACACCGTTTCTCTGCGGTGTACCCGGAGGAGTGAGTTGAGGAACTATTCCACAACTCTTTAGATGGTCATCAAACTCATGGCTCATGTACTCGCCTCCACGGTCCGACCGTAGAAACTTTATTTTCTTGCCGAGCTGATTTTGTACCTCATTCTGGAATTCCTTGAACTTTTCAAAGGCTTCCGACTTGTGTTTCATTAAATAGATATATCCATACCTACTTAAATCATCAGTGAAGGTAATGAAGTACTCATAACCACCTCTGGCTGTCGTGCTCATTGGTCCACATACATCACTATGTATTAGTTCCAACAAGTCAGACGCCCTTTCACAACTCCTTGCAAAAGGTGTCTTGGTCATCTTGCCTAGTAGGCATGATTCGCATGTCTCGAATGACTCTAAGTCAAACGAAGTTAGAAGTCCATCATCATGGAGCTTCTTCATACGCTTCCAACTTATATGACCAAGCCGACAGTGCCAAAAGTAAGTCATATTCAGATCATTTGGTTTCAACCTTTTAACATTTATGTTATAGACCGATTCACTATCAAGATTTAAAATAAATAGCCCGTTCTGAACGGGTGCAAAGCCATGAAACATATCTTTCAAATATAAAGAACAACCATTATTCTTAATATTCGACTCATAACCTTGTCTCATCAAACATGAGGCGGAAATAATGTTTCGACTAAGCGCTGGAACATAATAACAATTATTTAGTTCCAAAATAAATCCTGAAGGTAAATGAAGTTGCATCGTGCCGACTTCCAACGCAGCGACTCTCGCCTTGTTGCCGACCCGAATATCAACCTCTCCTCTTGCCACGCTCCTAGTTCTTACCAGCCCCTGCAACGAGTTGCAAATGTGAATGACTGATCCGGTATCATATACCCAAGAACTATTAGGGGAATCAGCAAGATAAATGTCTATAACATTGCACACAAGTGTACCTGAGTCGGAAGTCATACCTCCACTCTTGGCCTTGTCAGCCAAATACTTGGTGCAGTTCCTCTTCCAGTGGCCATCCTGCTTGCAATAGAAGCAATTGGCTCCGGCTGCAGGAGAAGGCTTAGTCTTTGAGGGAGCACTCTGGACAGGGCCATGGGCGCTACCTCCTGACTTATCCTTCTTCTTCTTAGTCCAAGAACTCTTCTTGAACTTAGCCTTATTCTGCACCATCAACACTTGACTGGCGCCTTTCTTGATATCAGCCTCTGCCGTTTTGAGCATCCCATGTAATTCAGTGATACTCTTATCCATACCATGCATATGATAGTTCGAGATGAACGGACCATACGCACTAGGAAGAGAGTTCAGAATTATATCAGTGGCGATCTCTTCTTTAATTGAGAAGCCCAAGCGATCCAAAGACTGTATGTAACCAATCATCTTGATTACATGCGGACTCAGTGGATCGCCGTCTTTTAGCTTACAGCCAAGCAAAGCTTGAGAGACTTGATACCTCTCAGTCCTTGCTTGAGCCTGGAACATACTTTTGAGGCTTTCGATCATATCGTAGGCCTCAACATTTTCGAACTGCTGCTGCAAGTCCGGTTCCATGTGTGCAAGCATAAGACAGCTAATCTCCGTAGACTCATCTCTAGTCTTACGGTAGGCATTTGTGACAGCGACAGTCGCATCATCATCAGGCTCTTCTGGAAGTGGAGTTTCTAGAACATGTTCTTTCTTGTCATGCTTGAGGACTATCCTCAGATTACGATACCAGTTGGTGAAATTAATTCCATTAAGCTTATCTTTCTCTAGGATTGACCTCAACGCAAAAGTGGACAACTGAGGAAGGTTGCTAGGTGCCATTGATCTACAACAGAAAATACGCAAAAAACACTTAAGACATGTATTCATAAAAGAGCAGGCATATTAAACGATTTAATACTTATGCTCCCACTAGAACCAACATCCCTCCGATGGTTGCTAAGTGATTCAAGATCCTAAATAAGCAAGCCGACTAGTGAGCTTTAGCATCACCGCTAGCCGTCAAGTGATCTAGGTAGGCAACACCTTGCCAATCGTATCTCTATACGACTCCTGTTAGTTGGGTGACATCACATGCCCCGGCTCCCAACCTACCTCGCCCCGAGCCCCACAACCGTTGTGATGGACTCGTCTAGATTACCAAGTGCTTCTGCTTGTAAGAGTCCGACTCAAACCCACCTAACCGGAAAGAATTGGTAGCACCTCAATTTTATGAGCCCACTACCAAGAATGTCCGACTTGTGATGGTGCAGCACTGGCGGGGCGACCGACTAGACCTTCTTTGAGGGATTAAAGAATCTACCAACTATCTAAATAGAGGTAAATAGAGACATAACAATAACACAAATAAAGAAATTATAATGTGAAATGGTATGGCTCTCTTCATGGTGATCTCCATCTCCACGAAGCTTGTAAGTCGACTCGTGCCAACTCTTGTCACGTGCCATCTTACTCCATGTAGCCGACTTGTACATCGACTTGCATGCCTTCCGGGTTCTCCAACAAGCTACACTAGCTAAGTAAATGAAATTTACATAGAGAATCCGACACGCAGGCCGGTATACAATAAAATGACAGCACCTAGGCTCCAGCCGGCTGACAAAAAACATGATACGCAGATCATGTATGGATTACACACATCACATGCACATAAGCCATACCATTCACAACTTCCTGCAAAAACAAGTTATGCGTAGATACGATATCTACCGGCGTTGTGAAACTCGCAACGACATCTAAGGCGCTATCACATATGTACGGATCTCGGGCCTAATACCAGAAGCTACCGCTCTGATACCACTGTTGGGGCGCGTAGAGATAAACGAAAACTTTTTCCTACGCGATACTACCAAGATCTAGCCGAGGTAGAAGGCCACGAGTATTACCACTAGACGCGCAGGTGCGGATTATCGATGTAGCGCGTCGGGTCGGGGCAGTGCAGTCCCACGATCCGGTCCGGCCGATCCAATCCCTCGAACGTCGAAGTGCTGAACGTACAGCACCTCTGCCGGTATCCACACGTACGAGGAGGAGCTCCGACGGCGGACTGCTAGGTCCGGTGCGGCGGCTGGACTGAGTGAGGCTAGGGTTCCCAACGCATGGGAGAGTGGACTAACGTGCCCGCTGGGCAACCTGCGCCCCTCTTTATATAGCGTACGGTAATGGGCTGCACAACACTTGTGGCCCATTCCCTCTGTGAGTCCGACTCACTAACTCAGTCCATTTCCGGTTCGGGTCCAACCCAACCAATACTTGCTCCCGCTCTTAAGTGTGCGACCCTGCAGGCTCATGGCGACATGGACACGATTGGAGTCCAACTCCCAATCGATCAATCGGTAGCGGCTCCTAGCAGAACGTGCCGACTCCCAAGTCCCATTGAGTCATGACGACATACCTTTCAATGTGATATTCATCTTAGTCCTTTTTGCCTCACGATATACCTTGTCGAGCTATAGGCGATTTATCGTCATCCCTTAAATAGCTCAACTCTCTTCTCGATTCGTGATATGTGATTCACCTGACTAACACTTAGTCAACAGACACAGTTAACACTTAACTGAGTTGCGCATGGCCATGCTTCCTGAATCATATCACTCGAGAGGGCCCAGAGAATATCTCTCCATTCGGAGGGGCAAAATCCCATCTTGATTATCCACATCACGCAGCTTGCTTCTCATTCGACCCGAACTCTGCCTTTATAGTTGCCTTGTCACAGAACAACGTTTGACAGAACCTAAGTCGGTGATCCACAACTCGGATTGTGCGACAACCTCAGGTCTAAGGATTACATTGATTGAGACATGCAAATGACGACTTGATCGTTGCATCTCAATGTGGGTCAGTCCGACTTGCTAAACTCTTTAGCCAAGTCCGTGAACGTTGGAATGGCATCACCATGCCCATGACAAGTGGAACCGTGTCATCAGCCAACACTCACATTAGTCTAGGGTGTGTGTCCAACACAACCTAAATGACCAAGGACAATCTAGTATGAACAACATGAATATATAGTTCCACAATCGAATCACATATTCAATGACATATATCAGATGTTCAAAACAAGGACAACTTAATAACTTTATGAATACAGTGGGAATTACATCATACATGATTGCCTCTAGGGCATATTCCCAACACATCTATGTCTAATAATCCACCCTCCGAATATCATCCGAACAAACGTTGGGTATTAAGTTGCTAGAAACAGATTATCACCGTAAAAAAAGTGTGTAATGTAAACAATGTAAACTAGGTAAACACCGTTGTTTTCTCCCTAATTCCAACATCACATCCCTCCATTTTTCACGTTTCTGTCACTCGAGCGCAAATGCAAAGAAGGCATGAACCCACTATCGAGCATAAATACTCCCTATTGGAATTACTAGCGTCTACTTGGCCAGAGCATCTACTAATAATGGATAGCATGCAAGATCATAAATAACATAAGCATGAAGATAACATGATAGATTGATAATCAGAATACATAGCATTCAACATTCATCAGATCCCAGCAAACACAACATGTAGCATTACATAAAGATGATCTCGATCATGTGAGGCAGCTCACAAGATCTAAACATGAGGTACAAAGTGGATATAACAACCATATAGCTACTGTTATGGACCCGTAGTCCAGGGATGAACTACTCAGGCATCACTTCGGAGGAGGCCATGGTGGTGTAGACCCCTCCGGTGATGAATTCCCCTCCCGGTAGGGTGCCGGGGAGAGCTCCAGAACCCTCCCGATCCCGGGATGATGATGACAGCGGCCTCGGGTGTTTTTCGGGACGAAGTGGTATATATTTAGGGTTTACGCCTCGGGGGTTATAAATAGGCGAAATGGCAAAGGCGGTGGAGGCCTAGGGTCCCCACACCACCCCATGGTGCGGCCAGGGACGCGCCGCCTATGGTGTGGGCCCCCTGTGCCCCCTCCCTCCGGGTCTCTTGGAGACTCCGTGGAACCTTCGGGAATTCTAGGACCTCCGGACTTTGAATTTTCCAATTCCGAGAATATTTCTGTGACGCCCCGAGATCGGGCACTATGCAGATTTCAGCATTCCCGCCAAAATCCACATAATAACCGATTCCAGTTTGCCACTTGTGATAACATTACAACAGTTCACGAATAATCCACAACGACAACAGAAAAGATATTTACAAGAGGACTCAAACGAGTCAAGGATACAACTGATACAATACAAAGATCCAAATAACAGCGGAAGAAACAACATAGTGTCCGACTACGGACAAGGTACAAATTGGACTAAGAGTCCTGAAGATAACCGAGAGCGTCCAATCCCTGCCCAGGCCAAGCCGGAGGGATTCCCAAGCTAACATCGTCAAACTTCAAACCTGTTGACTGCAATGTTGAATATGCAGCCACGAAAAAGGATTCATGGGTCAGTACGGTTAAGTACTGGCAAGTGGATAAACCATACTCACAAGATACCGGCGTAGCCAGTCATCACAAGATACACATACTTTGGGTTCACCGGAAAGGAAGGGATTATTGCAAATAAGCGGCAGCGGGCTGCACTAACCAACTACAGAGACTCGATACAACTTCCGGCTACAAGAGGGGGATAAGATAGCGTATCGTAACCAACTAGTACTAACCACCCAAACAAAACCCATCCAATGTTACCCCCTACTAAGGAAGCAACCCAAGGATAACTCACACTGTTGGATTAATGATGGATCAAGTTATTGTGTCAATAAGACTATTACTAGTCAAATTATCATTAGTTAGGTGTAAGTTATTCTGAGTACTTGTTAGCCAGTACTTTCACCAAGTCATCCATAACCGCGGAAAACACGGCTTCTCGAGAAGATTTACCCTGCAGGGGTGCACCAATTTGGCCGTACACGTAAGAATAACCCGCCAGACGGGGATCAAACCCACCAAGCGAGGTACTCAACACAACCCAACTCTTCTTCGCATCAAGCCCAAAGAACCCCGTGCAATTGAGCGCACGGCTAATCAAGCCCCACGAAGAAAAGGGGACCCTCATAGCACTCTAAGAACGTGTCTCCCTAAATGCCGACTACAAAAGTTCCACCCTGGCCTGGGTTCGCAAGATCATGCATGCGGCAAATGGAAAACCCGAACTAAATGAGGCGATTTGGACGAGATGCGAATCGAATCAAATTGAGGGGGGCGCCCATACTCGCTTCCCACATGCGGTTAGTACGCTCATCATGGATCAGTAGACAAGACCCTTTTCCTAATTAGGGTCGACACTAGCAGGCTTCAAAACCACGCCGGGCCTCCTGCCGGTGCCTTATCATCAAATTATTATTACCCAAAACATTAACATGTTGTTGATTGAATTGAAACCCAACTATCAAACTAAACAGGTGATAAGACGGACAACAAGACTTGAGCGCAAACAACACTAAGCATGCAACTATGACACGAGGGCCAACAGTAAACAAACAACAATTAATAGGAAGTGGAAGGTAGGCTATATCATGGCTGCAAGGTAACATATAATAGGATCGATACACAAGCATCGAATCAACAGGCTAGAATAAGAACAACGGAAAGAATCGGTAACAAGTGATGAAAGGCAGCCATTTGGCAGCAAGTGAGTATACTTGCCTGGAATCCAGCAAGTAGAGATACATCCGCAGCACTTGTCGTTGCTCACATCATCTCAACGTCCTATCCGGGAAGAAGCAACGAACCTCGAACAAACACCGGATGCAACAATTACTACTACGGCAAAAGATCCAGCATGATCCTATTTTATATGCATGGCATGGCAAGATGCAACAGGGGAAACAACTTAAGCAATTTAATCGGAACCGGAGTCCGGAGAAATAGGAATTGGTTCAAGTTGTTTATCTAACCTTCAATTTAATTGTTGTTTAGAATGGCAAACAATAAAGTAGGTGAGTTAGGCAATTTAAATGGAATGGGGCAACGGTTGGAATTAATTAGCCCACACATTCCATATTTATCTATTAGGTGAACATGCATAACACTACTACAAATGCAACATGCAAGGTGCAAACATGAACATGGATGGCATGAACAGATTAAGTGCATTTTTCTGGTATGAAAACATATTTTATTTGTTGGATTTGGAATTAAAATGAGCAAGTTATCAAATTAGCAATTTTAATGCATTAATTAATAAATAGTTGTTTTCAGCAATTTAAATTATTCAAAACAGAAAACAAAGTTTATATTTGCAAAGTTTAGAGAATTTTGATTGGAAAACATATTTTACTTTTCAAATTTGGAGTTAAAATGAATTAGTTATGATTTATGCAATTACATCAATTTAAATTGAGCCGGAAGCCCAACATTTAATTTAGGAGGTTCACATTATTTAGTTACCCATCAAGATTAAATGTGGTTTAACATGGTGAGATAATATAAGGATGAGCTATGCAATTTTAAATGGAACCGGAACAATATTTAATTATTCCAACTCGTTCCATATTTAATTATTAGATGACATTATTATTGCCCGCACCCACAATATGCAATGCAAACATGATGCGATGAAATTTTAAATATAGTTGATATGTTATAGAAAATAGGGCATATAGGTATAGGGGTTTGGGTTTGGGGTGCACACGTGTGGAGAGGATCTTTGTGTTCGACGCCGGAAAGAGGAGATCTTTGGGGCAACGCCGGTGTCTTCAGGACGTGGAGGAAGTAGACGAAGAATGGGAAGTAGACGAAGTCGTCGTAGCAGGGAAAGTAGTCATTCCGTTGTCGATGTAGTCGAAGTCGAGGTCTTCGGGTCATAGAGGAAGTAGTCGACGTAGGCGTGGTAGTGGAAGTAGTCGACGTCGTTGTAGTAGGGGAAGTAGTCGACGTCGAGGAAGTAGTCGTAATTGCACCACCGCATCATCGTCTTCGGGGCGTCGAGGAGATAATTGTTCTCGTGTCGTCGTCGAAGTAGTCATTCACGTCTGGAGTCGAAGTGGTCGTCGTAGTCGTGGCCGAACCGTAACAACATCGTCTTCGGGTCAGAGGCGAACCTGACGGTCCCGGTCTTCGGGCGCGCACGAAGGCGGCCAATGCAAAGCGGACACGGTCGAGGGTTCGGCGAGGTGGACGTTCACGGCTCGGGGTAGCGGTACGTGTCGGCGAAGAACTCATCGACGAGGTACAGTTCGGGGTCGAGCTTGGCGGCGTCACGGTCATCCACGACACGGGCGCGAAGGCCTCGGCCACAACAATTGTAACATGAGCATGTATGGCTGCCCGCAAGGAGTCCCGCCTCTTGTGGTACTTGTGTCGAACACCTGCAATGCGTCAAGACGGCGCACAAGGAGGTCGGCGCAGCTGGTCGGAGATGTGGACGGCAGAAGCGGGTCGGGGTCGTGGTCGCCGAGAAGCAGGAGCTCCGACTCCTTGTCTGCAGCGGACGGAGGAGTACATGCATCTGCATCGGACGCGTGCCGCTGCAGCTGCAGCTCGGGAAGGCCGTCCAACGGGCAGGTGCGTCGGTCCAGGGAGGGAGGCAGCATCCAGGTCGGCGGGACGGAGCTCGGAGGAGGTGGACGGCGGGAGGCAGAGGAGGGCGACCGGGGTAGTGGAGCAGCAGCGGCGCCGGCGTGCTCGAGCTCGGTGGCGGCCAGCCGTGACAGCGAGCAGAGAGAGGAGGCGGAGGTGGCCGCGGGTGGAGGAGATGCTCGGGGGTGGCGGCCGTCCACGCGGGGAAGAGGGGGTGGAGGAGCACGGATGCGCCCTGGCCATGGGGGTCGGGGACTAGGAGAAGGCGCCGGAGTTTGGGGCCGGGCGGAGGGCGTCGTGGCGGTTGCCGGCGGGAGCGGCGGCGGCGCGAGCAGCGGCCGCGGGAGGAGGTTGTGGGGCGGAGATGGATGACGGCGGGCTCGGGAGGGGCGCGGCCAGGAGGGTGGCCGGAGGGAGGCGCCGGTGCGGTGCTCGCCGCGGGAGGAAGGAGGTCGAGGGGGAGCGATGGGAGGAGGACGACGAGGGATCGAGCGGGGGGCAGGGAGGGATCGAGCGCTGCTCTCCCTCCCGTGCGTGCGTGCGCGTGGATAAGGGTGGGAGGACCTAATTGCAATTAACAGAAACGGCGGGGGGTTTTCGCGAGGGAAGAAGGATATTTAGGGTTTGGGGAGAGTTCGGTGGGGGGGAGGCCGGCTGGGCCTAGTGGGCTGGCCTGGTCCGGCTGCCACCTCCCCAAAACGTTTTTTTTTCCTTTTTTTTTCCTGTGTGTTGTTATTCCTTTTAATTGTGTTTTTGGGCACTTAAAAAATTAGTTTTTGATGCAATTTAATTCCAGAAAACAAGCTTGTTGAATTGCACACTGTTAGCAAGTTAAAAATTCACGAGGATGCATGATGCGATGTTATGCAAAGAAAACAACAGCGATGCTATAGGGGAAACCCCGGGCGTTACAGACGACACCACTAACAAGGGATTGCGCCCTCGCAATCCACCTTCTAACCCGAGAGGGGAAAGAAGTTCGACTATCGATTCTTCATGCTTCCAGCTGATCTCCTCGACACCACTAACAAGGGTTTCTCGACACCACTAACAAGGGTTTCTTGCTCGGAGTGACGACGATGTTCTTCCACCAGGAATCTTCCGATGCTCGAACCTATTAGGTTAAAGGCTCAGAAAACGTCCACCCACGTAGGATCCTAACACTTTGAAAGATAGACAAGGGGGGAAGACTCCAAAACAAATAAGATGGGAGGCGAAATAGAGTAGAGGTAAGGAGAAAACAAGAATCTTATTGAGATGTTTTCCAAAATAGTTTAGCAGAAATAGTTTTTGACACTCTAGAAACAACGACCGTTAGCGAGGTTAACCTACAGGCTTTGCGGACCCGTTGCTTCGATAACCATTCGTATCGAAACAATATCGGGAATCGAAACCAAGGCTCTGATACCATTTGTGACGCCCCGAGATCGGGCACTATGCAGATTTCAGCATTCCCGCCAAAATCCACATAATAACCGATTCCAGGTTGCCACTTGTGATAACATTACAACAGTTCACGAATAATCCACAACGACAACAGAAAATATATATACAAGAGGACTCAAACGAGTCAAGTACAACTGATACAATACAAAGATCCAAATAACAGCGGAAGAAACAACATAGTGTCCGACTACGGACAAGGTACAAATTGGACTAAGAGTCCTGAAGATAACCGAGAGCGTCCAATCCCTGCCCAAGCCAAGCCGGAGGGATTCCCAAGCTAACGTCATCAAACTTCAAACCTGTTGACTGCAATGTTGAATATGCAGCCACGAAAAAGGATTCGTGGGTCAGTACGGTTAAGTACTGGCAAGTGGATAAACCATACTCACAAGATACCGGCGTAGCCAGTCATCACAAGATACACATACTTTGGGTTCACCGGAAAGGAAGGGATTATTGCAAATAAGCAGCAGCGGGCTGCACTAACCAACTACAGAGACTCGATACAACTTCCGGCTACAAGAGGGGGATAAGATAGCGTATCGTAACCAACTAGTACTAACCACCCAAACAAAACCCATCCAATGTTACCCCCTACTAAGGAAGCAACCCAAGGATAACTCACACTGTTGGATTAATGATGGATCAAGTTATTGTGTCAATAAGACTATTACTAGTCAAATTATCATTAGTTAGGTGTAAGTTATTCTGAGTACTTGTTAGCCAGTACTTTCACCAAGTCATCCATAACCGCGGAAAACACGGCTTCTCGAGAAGATTTACCCTGCAGGGGTGCACCAATTTGGCCGTACACGTAAGAATAACCCGCCAGACGGGGATCAAACCCACCAAGCGAGGTACTCAACACAACCCAACTCTTCTTCGCATCAAGCCCAAAGAACCCCGTGCAATTGAGCGCACGGCTAATCAAGCCCCACGAAGAAAAGGGGACCCTCATAGCACTCTAAGAACGTGTCTCCCTAAATGCCGACTACAAAAGTTCCACCCTGGCCTGGGTTCGCAAGATCATGCATGCGGCAAATGGAAAACCCGAACTAAATGAGGCGATTTGGACGAGATGCGAATCGAATCAAATTGAGGGGGGCGCCCATACTCGCTTCCCACATGCGGTTAGTGCGCTCATCATGGATCAGTAGACAAGACCCTTTTCCTAATTAGGGTCGACACTAGCAGGCTTCAAAACCACGCCGGGCCTCCTGCCGGTGCCTTATCATCAAATTATTATTACCCAAAACATTAACATGTTGTTGATTGAATTGAAACCCAACTATCAAACTAAACAGGTGATAAGACGGACAACAAGACTTGAGCGCAAACAACACTAAGCATGCAACTATGACACGAGGGCCAACAGTAAACAAACAACAGTTAATAGGAAGTGGAAGGTAGGCTATATCATGGCTGCAAGGTAACATATAATAGGATCGAGACACAAGCATCGAATCAACAGGCTAGAATAAGAACAACGGAAAGAATCGGTAACAAGTGATGAAAGGCAGCCATTTGGCAGCAAGTGAGTATACTTGCCTGGAATCCAGCAAGTAGAGATACATCCGCAGCACTTGTCGTTGCTCACATCATCTCAACGTCCTATCCGGGAAGAAGCAACGAACCTCGAACAAACACCGGATGCAACAATTACTACTACGGCAAAAGATCCAGCATGATCCTATTTTATATGCATGGCATGGCAAGATGCAACAGGGGAAACAACTTAAGCAATTTAATCGGAACCGGAGTCCGGAGAAATAGGAATTGGTTCAAGTTGTTTATCTAACCTTCAATTTAATTGTTGTTTAGAATGGCAAACAATAAAGTAGGTGAGTTAGGAAATTTAAATGGAATGGGGCAACGGTTGGAATTAATTAGCCCACACATTCCATATTGATCTATTAGGTGAACATGCATAACACTACTACAAATGCAACATGCAAGGTGAAAACATGAACATGGATGGCATGAACAGATTAAGTGCATTTTTCTGGTATGAAAACATATTTTATTTGTTGGATTTGGAATTAAAATGAGCAAGTTATCAAATTAGCAATTTTAATGCATTAATTAAGAAATAGTTGTTTTCAGCAATTTAAATTATTCAAAACAGAAAACAAAGTTTATATTTGCAAAGTTTAGAGAATTTTGATTGGAAAACATATTTTACTTTTCAAATTTGGAGTTAAAATGAATTAGTTATGATTTATGCAATTACATCAATTTAAATTGAGTCGGAAGCCCAACATTTAATTTAGGAGGTTCACATTATTTAGTTACCCATCAAGATTAAATGTGGTTTAACATGGTGAGATAATATAAGGATGAGCTATGCAATTTTAAATGGAACCGAAACAATATTTAATTATTCCAACTCATTCCATATTTAATTATTAGATGACATTATTATTGCCCGCACCCACAATATGCAATGCAAACATGATGCGATGACATTTTAAATATAGTTGATATGTTATAGAAAATAGGGCATATAGGTATAGGGGGTTGGGTTTGGGGTGCACACGTGTGGAGAGGATCTTTGTGTTCGACGCCGGAAAGAGGAGATCTTTGGGGCAACGCCGGTGTCTTCAGGACGTGGAGGAAGTAGACGAAGAATGGGAAGTAGACGAAGTCGTCGTAGCAGGGAAAGTAGTCATTCCGTTGCCGATGTAGTCGAAGTCGAGGTCTTCGGGTCATAGAGGAAGTAGTCGACGTAGGCGTGGTAGTGGAAGTAGTCGACGTCGTTGTAGTAGGGGAAGTAGTCGACGTCGAGGAAGTAGTCGTAATTGCACCACCGCATCATCGTCTTCGGGGCGTCGAGGAGATAATTGTTCTCGTGTCGTCGTCGAAGTAGTCATTCACGTCTGGAGTCGAAGTGGTCGTCGTAGTCGTGGCCGAACCGTAACAACATCGTCTTTGGGTCGGAGGCGAACCTGACGGTCCCGGTCTTCGGGCGCGCACGAAGGCGGCCAATGCAAAGCGGACACGGTCGAGGGTTCGGCGAGGTGGACGTTCACGGCTCGGGGTAGCGGTACGTGTCGGCGAAGAACTCATCGACGAGGTACAGTTCGGGGTCGAGCTTGGCGGCGTCACGGTCATCCACGACACGGGCGCGAAGGCCTCGGCCACAACAATTGTAACATGAGCATGTATGGCTGCCCGCAAGGAGTCCCGCCTCTTGTGGTACTTGTGTCGAACACCTGCAATGCGTCAAGACGGCGCACAAGGAGGTCGGCGCAGCTGGTCGGAGATGTGGACGGCAGAAGCGGGTCGGGGTCGTGGTCGCCGAGAAGCAGGAGCTCCGACTCCTTGTCTGCAGCGGACGGAGGAGTACCTGCATCTGCATCGGACGCGTGCCGCTGCAGCTGCAGCTCGGGAAGGCCGTCCAACGGGCAGGTGCGTCGGCCCAGGGAGGGAGGCAGCATCCGGGTCGGCGGGACGGAGCTCGGAGGAGGTGGACGGCGGGAGGCAGAGGAGGGCGACCGGGGTAGGGGAGCAGCAGCGGCGCCGGCGTGCTCGAGCTCGGTGGCGGCCAGCCGTGACAGCGAGCAGAGAGAAGAGGCGGAGGTGGCCGCGGGTGGAGGAGATGCTCGGGGGGTGGCGGCCGTCCACGCGGGTAAGAGGGGGTGGAGGAGCACAGATGAGACCTGGCCATGGGGGTCGGGGACTAGGAGAAGGCGCCGGAGTTTGGGGCCGGGCGGAGGGCGTCGTGGCGGTTGCCGGCGGGAGCGGCGGCGGCGCGAGCAGCGGCCGCGGGAGGAGGTTGGGGGGCGGAGATGGAGGACGGTGGGCTCGGGAGGGGCGCGGCCAGGAGGGTGGCCGGAGGGAGGCGCCGGTGCGGTGCTCGCCGCGGGAGGAAGGAGGTCGAGGGGGAGCGATGGGAGGAGGACAACGAGGGATCGAGCGGGGGGCAGGGAGGGATCGAGCGCTTCTCTCTCTCCCGTGCGTGCGTGCGCGTGGATAAGGGTGGGAGGACCTAATTGCAATTAACAGAAACGGCGAGGGAAGAAGGATATTTAGGGTTTGGGGAGAGTTCGGTGGGAGGGAGGCCGGCTGGGCCTAGTGGGCTGGCCTGGTCCGGCTGCCACCTCCCCAAAACGTTTTTTTTCCTTTTTTTCCTATGTGTTGTTATTCCTTTCAATTGTGTTTTTGGGCACTTAAAAAATTAGTTTTTGATGCAATTTAATTCCAGAAAACAAGCTTGTTGAATTGCACACTTTTAGCAAGTTAAAAATTCACGAGGATGCATGATGCGATGTTATGCAAAGAAAACAACAGCGATGCTATAGGGGAAACCCCGGGCGTTACAATTTCCAGAACAACTTTTCTCAAACTAAAAACAACAGAAAACAGGGAACTGGCTCTATGACATCTTGTCAATAGGTTAGTCCGGAAAATAGATAAAATGACATAATGTGTATAGCAAACATGTGGGAAACAACATGGAACATCAGAAATTAAGGATACATTTATGACGTATCGACATCCCCAAGCTTAGTTCCTACTCATCCTGGAGTAGGTAAACGATAAAAACACAAAATTTCTGAGGTGACATGCTACCAACATAAATTTGATCATCAATAATGTAAAAGCGTAAGTAAGCTGAGATCATAGAACTTAAACACAAGCATGATAAATAGAATTTTAATAATAAAGCATAGCAATCACCTTGCGTCATGAGAAGTAACACAAATAAAAGATCATGAATAACAATGCAACGAAGGATATACGTTTGTTTCAAATATAGAGAAAACATGGCAATGTGATATTTCGCTAGTCCTTTTTTTTACGCAAAGAACAGTGGGGAAGGCCCCCACTTCATCATTTTCCATTTTTATAAATTAAAATATTTACATGCAGATGATGTTTAGTCCAAATAAATTACAAGAGATCAAGACAGTCTTGCATCCCCTCCCTAAGACTAGGTTTAGCTCTATGTCTAACCTCACCAAAGGAGGCTTTGAAAAAACTAACACAATTAACATTATTCCTGGTCTCATCATCGAAGATGATTTTATTTCTGTGGTTCCAGAGGCTCCAACATCCAGTAATCATAGCCACAATGAAGAATGGATTATTTGATGTCCTATAAGCTTCTGAAATCATCTGTAGCAGCTCCAAATTATTATTCCAAGTCTGTCCAAGATGTGCCCAAAATTGTGTACTGAATCTGCATTCAAAAAATAGGTGTTGCAATGTTTCTCTAACCGAGTCATCACACAATACGCAATCAGTAGTGTCAACATGTATATTTTTTCTGGTCAGTAGATCTCTCGTGTTAATTCTGTCTTGAATCATGAGCCAAAAGAAAAATTTGTGTTTAGGGAGACATGGAGATTTCCAAATCCATTGGAAAATAGCTGGTGCTTTTGGGAAGTGGCAGATCTGCTGATATATTTTCTTGGTCGTGTACCTAGTGCTACTTCCTGAAAGATTCCAAATGTCATCGCTGTCCTCATTCTGAATGTTATTCCATTGCTCCTGTAACTGATTACTCTGGTCAAATGCAATCGTAGAAGGAGGCAGAGAAAAAAGATCCTGAAATTGATCATTATACATATCTCTGGCTTTTCTAACGGTGATCATGGTATCCTGGGCAAATGAGTGTAGCTCGAGAAACCTGCTGCTCATCGGGATACCATTCCAACGGTCTTGCCATAGCAGAACACTACTGCCACAATTTGGTGTGCAATATGAGATTTTTCTGAAATCGTCAAGGAAATTTAAACAGTCCCGCCACCAAAAAGACCCTTTTCTCCCATTAGCAACTGTCAGGTGGTTGTTGTCATAGTAGGCCTTCCACAATAAGTTGACCCAGGGGATATTCTATCGATTGAAAAACTTAAATAAAGTTTTCATAAGGAGAGCTTTGTTTTATTCCCTAAGATTCATAACACCAAGCCCCCCGGCTTCTTTCGGTCTACATATCTTGTCCCACTTAATGAGACATTTCCCTCTTCTGTCGATATCCTTACCATGACAAAGAAAAGTTCTCATGGATGTTTCCACATGGTCGATATGTGTGTAGTGGACTTTCAGTGCACACATAATATGATTTGGCATGGCTGACACAATATACTTAATCACCACAAGTCTAGAGCAGTGTGAAAGAAGGTTGGATATACCAGCTAGCCTTTTGTCAATCTTGCTGATCATTGGTATCAGATCCTCAACTTTAGTTCTAGTAGTTCCCATAGGCAAACCAAGGTATGTGAATGTCATAGATTCAATTTTGCAACCAAAAACAATAGCCAGTTCCTCCAATTTCTCATGTGATGTATTGATAGGAACCATAGATGATTTATGGAAATTAATGTTAAGACTTGTAGCTTTGGAGAATCTATGCTGGATAGTTTTCAGGTTTCCAGTCTGATTGTGATCTGCAGGCATGATAATAAGTGTATCGTCTTCATATTGTAAAATAGGTTATTTTTTACCAAATTTGTTATCAAGTGGAAGATTAATCAATCCTTGCTGCCAAGCATCATTGATCACAATTTGCAATAATGGTAAACATAAAAGTGGATCACCCTGTCTAACTCCTCTTTTGCATATGATAGTTTTACCAGGTACTCCATTGAGTATCACCGAGGTAGTAGAAGAATGGAGGATACTCCTAATCCAACCAGTGAATGTGCCACCAAATCCCAAGTGCTTCAGCATTGTTAAAATAGCATTGTGTTCAACGCTGTCAAATGCTTTTTCAAAATCAATCTTGATTATAACAATTTCCTTATTAGACTGATGACATAGATGTAGATATTCAAAGGCCCATGATAGACAATCATGAATGGACTTATTCTTAATAAATCCATATTGGTTCAGATGGATAAGGGGAATGATAATCTTCTGCACTCTGTTAGCTAGTAGTTTAGCAATAACTTTGAGGCCCATACTAACTAATGAGATAGATCTATAATATGAAGGATTTTCAGGATTTGGTACTTTAGGAATCAGTGTGATGAAAGCAGTATTGATGCTGTGCAGATCCAACTCACCCTTGTGGAAACTGTGACACAAGTCATAAAATTGTTGTTTGATAAGGTACCAAAACTTTTTCATGAACAACCCATTGAACCCATCAGGTGACTTATCAGCTGGCATATGCTTGATGATGTCATCAATTTCCTCATTAGAGAAAGGACTCTCCAACTTTGATAAATCTTGTGGTATGATCATATTATGCAAGTCATAGTCCATGTTGGTATTATCAGATATACCAAGTCTGTAATGGAAAGCATTCCAAAGCAAAGCAGCCTTTTGCTCATGGTCAGTAATCTAAACATTGTCCTCATTCTGCAGGAATGCAATTTTATTATGTCTGTAATTTCTAGTAGAAATGGCATGGAAAAACTTAGTATTTTCATTCCCAAGTTTTGCCCATCTAATATTTGTTCTGTTTCTCCAATAAAGCCTCTTTGCTTCCAAGAGTTTGTATAAGTGAGTAATGAGAGCAGCTCTGAAATTCCTCTCAGGAATGGATAAATGTCTCCGATATTCTAATCCATCAATAATAGCTAAAACATACTTACAATTTTCAATGATAGTGGATAGGCTGGATAAGGATTTACTCCATTTCTTAATTCCATATCTCAAGGATTTGAATCTAGCAGTAATATCCTGTGAGGGATTTTTGAATAATCCTTGATGCTGCCAATGTTCGCTAGTCCTTAAGAGTGGGGAAAAACATAAATGCCAGGACACCTTCAAAGTTCATGAGGAAGACTAGAACAAATAATTAGAGAACAAGCAATAACACATCATGGATCAATTAATAATGTTTCTGGGACAAATGCACATAAAACTCAGAATGGCAACCATGCTCTCTCAATTGTGCATAAAGTTAGAAGATGGAGACTCAACATAAAAGTAAAAGAAAGGCCCTTCGCAGAGGGAAGCATGGATCACTCATGTGCTAGAGCTTTTATTTTATTAAACAGGGGTATAAAAAGCTTGACACTCCTCCCATCCATCTTACACTAACCATGGCTAACCGAATCCTCGGGTGCCCGCCAACAATCTATATTTTAAGAGAGGTGTGTGCTTATGTGAACTAATGGTAAACATAAAATACAGTACGTCATAAGCCAACTAGACTACACAAGAGCGGCTCCCATAGAAGGACGCATCTGGGTAGAAGGTCATCCCTCTTTCTCTTTTGTTTACACAATCATGCTTTGACTGATAAATCAGGGGCAAAAATAGTGAAGAGAATTTGTTGTTATTAATTTGGGGCCGGGCACCCTGCTGCCATCTCTTCTATCATTGAGAAGCAGATGAAGACACTATTCCAGGGTGTGAAAGTCCAATCAACAAGTGAGATAAAGATTTTCAATTTACGTCCTCATGAGCTAAAATAGGAGCACAAAACAGGAGTTATTTTGAAAGTTTTAAAGGTAATGCGTGAGCAATTTACTTTGGAGTGGCGGTTAAATACCACATATAGGTAGGTATGGTGGACACAATGGGAAAACTTTGGTTTTTTTGGGAGTTGGATGCACGACTAGAGCTCATACTCAGTACAGGTGGAGGCTAGCAAAAGACTGGGAGCGACAAATCAAGAGAGCATAAGAGCCATAATCATGCATAGAGACATAAACATCATTAATCAAAGCATAATTGGTACCACAAGTTCTAAAACTAAATGATCATAGAGGCTATAAGTGATTGGTTCATAGTCATAAATATGGTCTGAGCATGCGCCAAGTCAACCAAATAAAACATTCAAAGGAGAACACCACAAATTTATGCTTCAATATGACAAGAATAACTCATGATTATTTCAATGGCACATTAAAAACTCTCAGCTTTGAGGCTAATCATGCTACTAAATAACCACAAGGCTTTAGAATTAAAATAACATCTAGCATTAGATGAAAAAGTCTAGCCACGGTCTATACAAGCTTCTACTTGCACCGTTATAAATTCTACTACAAGCAGCAGTTTCTTTTCCCAACAAGCACCATAGAAAACATGATTTAACAAAAACTCTCGACATGATACATCAAGAAAACATGAGAGTACTCACATAACACTACTAACACTAACATCTCTTAACAAGAGATGCAATGAAAACAAAAGCTAAATAGGAAATTTATCAGCAGCTAGAAGAAAAACTAAGAATACTAGCATAGCAAGTATTCAAACAAAACAGTGGAGCATGTCTCTCTCCCAAACTAGGAATGATAGGGTCCAACTATATTAATGCATAAAGGAAAACAAAAGAAAACAAAAGAAAAACAAACAAACGCTCCAAGTAAACTTCATATGATGTGACCGAATAAAAATATAGTTTCACAAGAAGTGACCTGATAGATTGTTGATGAAGAAGGGGATGCCTTGGGCATCCCCAAGCTTAGATGATTGAGTCTTCTTATAATATTCTTGTATGAACCATGGGGGCATCCCGAAGCTTTGACCTTGCACTCTTCTTGATCACATATATCACCCTCTTCTCTTGACCCTTGAAAAACTCCTTCACACCACACTCAAAGAGTAATCCCCATTAGAGGGTTAGTGAAACAATCAAAAATCCATTGGTTCTATAAGGGCACAAGTTATATTGATACTTTTAAACATTAGCTACAGCCACTGATGTTTCGTGAAGCTAAGAAATCCACTTGACATCGCAAAAGAGCAAATGCAAGAAAAATGGCAGAATCTGTCAAAATCAGAACAGTCTATAAAGACGAATTTTTTCGAGACACTTATGTTGCTCAGATCGAAAAACTTAAAGAACAAAAAGGTTGCGGAATTAGCCGAGGAATAAGCAAAGGAAATTTCAGGTCATTCTCATTTTTCCACGAGTTATACGATTTTTTACGGTGGACAGCAGAAATCGGTTTCCTGCGCAGAAATCCGAAAACCAACTCCAACTCTTGTCAGAAACCTTACTTGGCACTACTAAAACATGATAATAAAGATACAAATGAGTTTCTACATAAGTATACAAACCCTTGAGTCAAAGAAAACTGAGAAAAACAAAGCAAAAAATAAAACCATGGGTTATCTCCCAAGAAGTGCTTTTCTTTAACGCCTTTTAGCTAGGCTCAGAAATGTGGAATCAAGTATTTTCAAGTGGAGAGGCATTCAAATCAAGATTTGGAAATTCCTTAATAATGCATTGTATTTTATCTAAGGGAGTTTTAGAGGTTCCTCTCTTAGAACTTTTAGGATTACTATTCTCATCAAATAAATTCTCAGGAACAATCCAATCAAAATTCTTTTCTTGGGCTTCATGTAGTGCTACCAATTTAATGGGGATTGGTATTTTATCCTCCTTTTCATTATTAGATTCAGTTTTTTCAAGAGAACGAACAATATCTACACATGAGCCTAGCATATTGAAACGATCAAAGACTTTTCTAGCTTATATAGCAACATCTCCAAATTCTTTAAGCATGGTTTCCAAGATAAAGTCCCTTTTCTAAAAATCTTCAATGTTATTCAAGTTGAGGAACATATGATGTAATATGGGATACAGGTTAACAAACCTAGCTTCTAACATGTTAACTAAAGAAGTTGCAGCAGTCTCATAATTTTGAGCAAGTTCTACTGTGGATTTTTCCTCAAAATTATCTTGCTTACTAACATGATCAAAGAATTCTTTAATGGTATCCTTTCCAAGTATAGAACCACTTCCTACTGGCAGATCTTTCAGGGTAAACTTAGAGAATAACATGATGAAAAATAACAACGAGGTAACAAAAGTAACAACTAGAATAAGAACTATTTTTTATGTTTTTTATAAAGAGAAGCAAACAAGACAAAATAAAATAAATGAAGAAAAACAAAAACAAAGTAAAGAGATTGGAAGTGAGAGACTCCCCTTGCAGAAATTCTCTTCCTCCCCGGCAACAGGGCCAGAAAACTTGATGGGAGGCTGCTTGCTCTTGTTGGTAAACCCCAAGAGAAAGGTTGTGAAGAGTGTAGCGGCAAGTTTTCCCTCAGAAAAGAAACCAAGGTTCAATCGACCAGTAGGAGGACAAGCAATCTCTAAAGGTTGATGCAGCTGAGGTGGCAGGGCGCACTACCGGTTCAGCAGCAACGTGGAACCTACACGACACAATCAAATTACTTTGCCCCAACGAAGCAGTGAGGTTGTCAATCTCACCGGTATTGCTGAACATAAAGAGGTTAAACGTATGGTGTGGAAAACAGTAGGAAAACAATATGAAAGTTGTAGTAACAGTATGAAAGCAGTAGGTGTTTTATCAGTATGAGGAAAAAGGACCGGGATCCACGGTTCACTAGTGGTGTCTCTCCATGAAAGATAAATAACATGTGTGGTGAACAAATTACAGCTGGGAAATTGGTAGAAATGAAGGCTGCACCGTAGTGCATATGCAAGACATAAAGTTTACTATGTGATTCATGCTGGCATTACAACAAAATACATAGACCGTCATCCAACTGCATCTATGTATAATAATCCACCCTCCTAATATCATCCGAACAAACGTTGGGTATTAAGTTACTAGCAACAGATTATCGTCGTAAGCAAAGTGTGTAATGTAAACAATGTAAACTAGGTAAACACGTTGTTTTCTCCCTAATGGCAACAACACATCCTCCGTCCGTCACGTTTCTGCCACTCGAGCACAGATGCAAAGGAGGCATGAAACCATTATCGAGCATAAATACTCCCTCTTGGAGTTACTAGCATCTACTTGGCCAGAGCATCTACTAATAACGGAGAGCATGAAAGATCATAACAACATAAGCATGAAGATAACATCATAGATTGATAATCATAAGACATAGCATTCAACATTCATCAGATCCCAGCAAACACGACATGTAGCATTACATAAAGATGATCTCGATCATGTGAGGCAGCTCACGAGATCTAAACATGAGGTACAAAGTGGAGAGAACAACCATCTAGCTACTGCTATGAACCCGTGGTCCAGGGATGAACTACTCAGCATCACTTCGGAGGAGGTCATGGTGGTGTAGACCCCTCCGATGATGAATTCCCCTCCTGGCAGGGTGCCTGTCGTGGGATAATCACGGCAGACGTTACCAGGGGTAACTTATCTTGGGGAAATTCGACTCTGGTGTTTGGGAGAGGGTTTACCTCAGGGGAAATCATGCTATCAATCGATCTGGTAGCTCTGGCAATAATGTCGCCGAGTCTCCGATCTAGGGTTACAACTATCAACTCTCGTATTACAGGGATACTCGAATATCTGGTGAAGCTCTCTTTTCCCAACCCTAGGAGCCGGCTTATATCTTACCCGGCCCCCTGGCTTCCTATACAAGGCACACTCGGAATCCTTCCCGAAAACCGCACACAACCCTAAGTTTCCTAATAGTAACCCCAAAGGTCGGGTTACAAGGCCTGCGTCCTTCTTGCCTTCTAGAAACTCCTCTTCCTTGAGCCGGGTCTTGCGCGATTCCCTTTGGGCCGGGTTTTACCTTGGCATTAGCCTACCGGGTTATCATCCCTCCATCAGTAGTCCCCAGAATAGCTTGGGCTTCGTAGGATCAACCATGAAGCGCACGCTATTCCCTGCAAAACAATAAACATACAAGTCTATAAAATACCGGGTTAGAATTCTTTGATTATAGCTAGGCCTTTCTCTGTAGGCGGTCCATATAATAATCCGATTTTTTCGAGTCAAACATCATTTTCCCGGGTCAACACTCCGAGGAAAACGCGACACGACCCAGATTCGCGCCGCTGCCAATCAGTCTGAATATCACGCCCGCAATCCAATTTAATCTCTTTCCGGATATCCCGCAACGGGCGCTTTGATACTTATCCCGAAATATCCGGGCCGAATAACCTTTTTCCGAAAATTTGGCACTTGCCACCCAAACCTAGGGCATTTTTCCTCCCTGCACCTATAAATAGGCGCCCAAGGGGTAACCCTAGATTCATTAGCCATTTCTCACCTTTCTTCTTCCTCTCTACTCCATCCTTGCGCCCGCGAGCTTGAGCTCAAGCCCGCGCTTAGCAGGGCCACGCTGCCGGCCGCGAGTACGCCATCGGAGTCGCGCCGCCGCCGCCTGGTCGCCACCGCCTGCATCCGCGACACCGCCGTCAATCTCCGCCGCGACACCCTTGAGCAAGCCGCCGGAGATCTCTAGAAGCTGCCGCCGTCAAGCCATCCGCCGCTGCCGCGCTCCCATCTCGATTCATCTGGTAAGTCCTTCAACCCTTTAGATCTAGATTTCGATTTTGCGCGGACGGATTAGATCCAATCTCACCCTCCAATTTCTCACTATTCCTTATGAACTGAACATGCCCTAATCTCGCATTTTCCGCGGCTAGTACTTAGTTAGATCCACGAGTACGCCTCTCAGCACATTTCCTCTTTTGCAATCTCATATTCTTCCTCTATGTGCTCTTGAATAGATCAATCGCCAAACTTGCAAGTATCTTAGACATTTTTCCCTTTCTTCTTCTCACTAAGTCGGATAAATGTACTTTCCGGGTCTCTCATTATTCATGCTCTGCATTTGCCTCTTTTTTTAGATCTTCACACATGGCTCCTAAGGCCAGCGCTAAGCTGAAGGGAAAACACCCGGCCGGCAAGCAAAAGCCAAGTCAATTGATCTCTGCCAACTGGGCGAGATCGACTGTGACAAAGGCTAATCTTGAAGAGCTTACGGAGTCGGGTGTTCTGCCCACCCGGGAGGATATCCACTGGAGGATACCTGGCGAGGAGACTCGGCCTTCCCCGGGTCTTGACGAGGTGGTGGTCTTTGTCGAACATGTGATCCGGGGTTTCCGCCCCCCGGGTCACCCTTTCTTCCGTGAACTCCTGGACCACTACAAGCTCTGGGTATTCGACATCGGCCCCAACTCCATGCTTAATATCACCCACTTCATAGTTTTATGTGAATCGTATCTGTGCGTTCCTCCAAATTTAGCTTTGTTTCTCGAGTTCTTTCAATGTAAGCCATGCCGAGAGAGCGGCGACAGGGCCCTCCTAGTCTGTGGGCGAGTCCCGATCCAGAGGCGGAAAAACTCCCTTATGCCGACTCTGAGCCTCTCTTCGCACGTCAAACACTAGCAGAAAACTTATTTTTACTGTCAAGATACCTCCTTAGCCGACGAAAAGCCATTGCCGGGTTTCACCGATGATATCCTCAATCTTTCCGATAATCTCAGCTCTTTTGCTTCTGAGGCCAAGAGGCAGTCTATCCAGCCTCTCCTCCATAAACTTGATGTACTCTCGGCCCAAGGTCTCCTTGGGCTCAATCTGATTAAAACTTGGGTAAGCTGCCGGATTCAACCTAACAGGACCCGAACAAAACTCATGTGCCACTACTCCGGGCACCTTACCGACTCTCTCCGATACTCGGAGAAGAATTACCCGGCTGGTGACATAAACAAGCTCATGAAGACCTTCTTAGCCAAGAAACTCGACGCCATCAAGAATATAGCCGGGCTTAACCCCTTCACCCGCTCTAACCCGGCTCCTCCAGTAAGAACCGGTTTACTCTCTTTATCCGACTGATATTTCTCATGCACATATACTAATCCTTGCTTCTATATTACTTACACAGGAAGACGACGCGTTCTAGAAGATAGTCACCCCTCCTCCTTCAGAAAACTCGGAAGAATACGAAGAGCCGGTTGAATCCGATGAAGGTAAAATCCGAGTCTTTCTCATGTACTTCCTTCATTAACTTATTTAGACCAACTTTTTCCCCTTTCCCGACAATGCATCTTGTTTTGCCAGAGCTAGAGGATAAGGAGGACACACAGTCGGACGAAAGCGAGGCTGAGCCAGAGGTAGAGGTTGGAGCAAAGAGGAGGACCCGGGGAGTTGCCTTCAAGGTGCCTTATTTCTCCATTGCCTCCAAACCATACTCGTACGCTAACATGTGCGAACTTAACCAACGCTTAATCGATTGATCGCACTTGAAGGAACCTGCCCCGGTCAAACATAGGGTAACCCGGAACTCTCCGGGTGACGATCCTCTTCACCCGGGCATCCCCTCATCCCCCGCTCTCCGAGCCGGTATTTCCCAATCTCATACATCTTATGTTCCTCGAAAATTTCCATCTCCAAACCATCCATTAGCCGGCCAACTTAGGGTCTCACTTTCCGACTCTTTATCAGCTTCTTCCGGGTCTAGCAACGATCTCCCGCCAGACTTCGTCGTGAACACCGGGTAACTTACCTTCCTTGCTATTCGATACACTAATTTTTTCCATATCTTTCATTCATTATCTACTGATTGTTTCTTTCTCTTTCCAGGGCCAAAGTCACGATTAGTGATCCTAAGGACATGGATGTGGATAACCCGGATATGGAAGAGCCGGAGGTTGTTGTGCAGCCCGCGGCTGGCGGAGCGGAAGAAGAACAAGAAGATTTGCTGAGAGACCCGGTGGAGCAGGAAGCCGAGTTTCCGCTGCCGGGTGACGAGGACATCGAGTTCCTGGGATCACGGATGGGTGACCCCACTCCTAACATCCCGGCAGCCTGGGTCCACTCCCCCAAGCAGGAATTGACGCCGCCTCCGGGTAACCAAAACTCCAGCTCCTCCAGGCCCAGACTTGATGATCTTGACTTTGAAGGGAAGCTAACTGAGCTCTTCTCTCTCAAGACCACTGAAAAGGATATCCTTGAATCCCTATCCGTTGAGCACCAGGTGACTTTAATCAACATTGCTTGTATATTCATCTAGTCCCCAAGTTCCGGGTTAACTATGTAAAGTTTACTCGGTACTTTCATAACTGTGTAATTTGTCATACCCAGTTTTATCTTACATCCGACTGACTTTTCCTTGTCTACTTCCGCAGGTGCAGGTGACCCGGTCTAAGGAGGTGTTGGCAAAAACCAACGAGCTTCTCCAGGCCGAGACCAAGCTGCGGAAAGAGCTGGAAGCTGAGGTGGAGGATCTTGCCAAGGATGTGAAAAAGTACAAGAAGCGATCCCAGAACGCTGAGGGTGTGCTGAAGAGAATTTCAACTCAGATTGCCGACACTTACCGCTCTTACTGATTATAACCCGGATTGATGGAGGGATGATAACCCGGTAGCCCAACTCCAAGGGGTAACTAGGCCCAAAGGACGCTGCGCAAAGACCCGGCTAGGATAAAGGAGCTTCTAGAAGGCCCAAGATCGTAGGCCTGGTAACCCGGATTGTGGGTTCCGGTAAGGAAGTTTAGGGTTTTGTGAGCAGTGTCCGGGTAGGACTCAGAGTCTTCCTTGGAGAACAGGCCAGGGGATCCGGATGCTTTATAAGCCGGCCCTTAGGTTAGGTTTAAGGAACCAAGAGAGAATTAGAGCAATATCGCTAGGTATCGAGTATCCAGTGTAACACGAGAGTTGAGATTAATATATTGAGATCGGAGACCCGGCGACTTATTCCGCCGGCTTCCAGATCGCCCATCGTCATGTTTTCTTCTGAGCTAAACCCTCTCCCAAACATCTGTGTCGTCTTGCCCCAAGATAAGTTACCCCCGGTAATGTCTGCCGTGATTATCCCACGAAAGTTGGCGCCCACCGTGGGGCCTGCGTCCAAAGGTGTTTACATCACGGGAGAAGCTCGGAAGAACATGGAGAATCTTGTCATCGGCGAGATCTGCACCGACCACGAAGGAGAGAAGATGGTGGACGATTCCGGCTGGGGGCCAGAGTCGGATCACCTCGAATCCGGATCTATCGTGACAATCGGCCGGATCAAAGTCTTCATCGGTATGGTACGTACTTCCGGTTCGGTCCCTGACGACTTTGGATTTGATTCTGTGTCAGGGGAGGCCACCTACATTCAATCAGATGGAGAAGAATCAGTTGGGACGACAGATCCAACAGAAGAACCCACCCCGAAGAGGGAACAGCTGGAGGAGCCGGCGTGGACCCCGCGTGGCTGGGTCGAAAAAGAAGACGATACCGAGTCTATCCTACATCTACTAGAGAATCGGTATGAGGAAAACAGCAGTGAAGAGGAATAGTATGAATTCGCGCCAAGCATCGTGCGCCGGGTTGCAGTTTACACGGCTCCCGCGACCAATCTCAACCAGGAGAACGGGACCGCAGCCGCGGTCGGAGCGGCACAAGCCTTGGCCCAGCAGCAAGATCCGGCTAACAGTAACCCGGTTTTAGTCCGGGTTGGCGGAGAGTCGGCATCGGTTACCAGTCAAGCGGCGGAAAACGAGTTACACGCGAACACATTTGGATTCCTAGCAAACCGGACACCAGGAGCGGGTCCTTCCAACCCACAACACCCGGCTCTGTTCGACAACAATCTGATCCTAGATCCCACAGCTCTTGCCACCGTTATCACTCCTGAAAACGCGGCGGAACGTGCTAGGGACCTGGATGTAGCCCGTCGTGCTTTGGAGCAACAGAGAAGACAAGTAGAAGCAGAAAGACAAGGGATGGCCACACGACAACGCGAGCTGGATGCACTGGAAACCCGGCTCCGAGAGGAAACGACTAGAATACATCAAAGGCACCAAACCAGATTGCCAGCATTGGGAGGAGTCATAAACCCGGCTGCGCTATTTATCACGCCTCAGGATCAGCCGATCCCAGTGGCAAATCAAGGAACCGCCCCTCAGCCAACAACCGGAGGAGTACAACCGGTAGACACGCAGGCCGGGTTACCCGTACCACAGACTGGAGTTACTACCGGCAATACCGTACCACCACCACCACCACCACCACCACCACCATCACGTTTTCGCACACCAACGGGTCATTACAACAACCCCATGGATAACGTGTACGCAGCAACACTCGCGTTAAACCAAATCCCCGTGAGAGAGTCACCCCACGCAGAGGAGACCCGGCGGGCGATAGATCTATTGCGCACCACGGTGGCACAGCAAGTTAACTACCCGGATCACAGAAGTGGAATGCATGGGACGCCGTACATCAGTCAGCAACAAGGCAACACCGGCAATATCCAGACAAGTTCAGCGCGGCGGAGGGAAGAGCAGCAGCAAATGCCGCCTCCTCCCCGCATTCAGGCAGTACCAGCAGCATCAGCAGCCCAAGCTATCGTGGACAGTTCTAGAGCCAGGAGAGCTGCAGCCGGGTCTGCAGCGCATGGGCCACTAGCAGTCCCGCGTCCGGCTGCACCCCCCGCAGGATCACACGTTTCTCGAGTAAGGCCGGTCCCGGCTAATCTTGCCGGGCCTAAGTGCCTATCGGACAACATCAGGGCCGAACCTTACCCGGATAAATTCAAGGAACCGGGTAAAGTAGTGAATTACGAGCCGACTATGGATCCGGAAACATGGTTGGGCAGTTATGAGATGGCAATGTCGATTCGCAACGCAACGGAAAACCTTCAAGCCAAGTTTATGTACTTAATGATGTCAGAAGGGGCAGCAAAATTATGGTTCAATACCCTACCATAGGGATCTATCAAGTCATGGGAGGAGCTGAAAACTGCGTTCATCAAGCACTTCCATGGGACGTGCAGAAAGTTATTCACTATTGATGACTTAGAACGATGCGTCCAGAAGAAGGGTGAGTCGGCGCGCAGCTGGGTGCGCCGGGTTATGGAAATACTGCATTCATCCACAGATATTCAGCCCAAGGATGCGTTACAAGCTATGGCAAAAACGTGCAAATACACACCTTTAGTGCAAAAGTTAACCCGCATGAAATCTAGTCGGAATGCTTCAAAGGTCACGATGGGGGAACTGATGGATGCATGCAACAAACACGCGGCAACGGACACTACAGAAAGGAAACTGATGACAAAAAAGCAAAAGCGAACACAAGTAACAATGGAAGAGCCGGCAATGGATCAGCGCCGGGTAATAACGGAAACAGCCAGAACAAGCGCCCGTTTGAGGGAGGCTCCGAGTTTGTCGCCAGCAAAGAATCCGGATCTTCAAGACCCAGGGCAGAAGGAAATTTCAATACTGGAAATCACAATGGAGGAAACTATCAAGGACCGCCAAGGCCGAGTAACAATTGGGACATCTTCAGAATGGCATGCCCAAAACACAGCAGGAACGGTAGGCCGGCTAACCACTCCTTGGAGCAGTGCGCCGACCTACAGAGATGGAAGAACGAGGAAGTGAACAGAGCCATGCGAGGTGCAGGTCGGGGAGGAGGACCGGGTCCAGGTGGAAACCCGGGCAACGGCCCACCCCCAGCCGGTAACCCGGCAGCAGGAAGTCAGGGTAACAACCAAGGGGGAGCCGGAGGTTTCCAGGCTAACCCCAAGCAGTTGGGTCAATATCACGTGCATACTACAGTAAATTCTAACAAGGACAAAAAGATACTGAAGCAAGCGGTAAACTCGGTTTCCTCGGCTGTGCCGAGATACTTGAGGTGGTCAGAGCAGGATGTAACATGGAGCAGAAGAGATCACCCGGAAAGAATAGAACACCCGGGAGTTTTAGCATTAGTAGTTGCACCGCAGGTCAATGGGTATGAGCTGAAAAAGGTCCTGATGGATGGTGGAAGTAGCATCAATATCCTATATTGGGAAACCTTTTTACGCATGGGTCTCAAGGAGTCTCAGCTACAGAAGAGCTCAACAATTTTTCATGGGATAGTGCCGGGTCACTCAGCGTGCCCCGAGGGAAAAATCGCATTGGAGGTAGCTTTCGGAGAATCAAAGGACAATTATCGAGTTGAGTGGCTCACTTTCGAGGTGGTCAAGCTGCGCAGTCCTTATCACGCGTTGTTCGGAAGGCCGTCTTATGCTAAATTCATGGCCAGGCCGTGTTATGTGTATCTACAGCTAAAAATCCCGGGTCCTAAGCAGACCATCACCATACATGGAAGCCAGGTTATAGCGGTTGAGTGCGATGAAGGAGACGCAGCAATGGCTGAGCAAGCTTGCAGAAAAGAGGAACTCAAGCATTACCGGTCTCAAGCAGACCCGGATGACAGAACGGCATTGAAAAGACCAAGTACTGAAGATGAAAGGGCAAAATTCAAGGCACCACAAGAAACCAAGATGGTGGCGTTCATCGAGCATGGCCCCTCCAAGCAATCTGCTGCAGGAGAAGAAATCACACGATCGTTCACAACCACCCGCGTCACCAAAACTCCTCACCCGGATTGGCTAGCGAACCCGGCACTCATAATAAAAAAGACCAACAAGTGGAGAATGTGTATCGATTATGTTGGTTCCAGACAGATCCCCAAGACGAACTAAACAATGTAACGGGCAGCAGGTTTCAGACGCACTCTTTTCCTATCCAGGGTACCTGAGGGGACTGGAGGGTTTTTAATGAGGCGGCCTACTGACCCAAGTTTTCTCATATCAATAAAGAGATGGTTAAGAAATATATCTCCTTCACACGCGTTATCAAGTCTTATTTTGTTTTGATCTCTACTTCGTTTACAGGTAAGTGTCGTTTATTATCAGTACATCAGTTTCCCTAAGGATGTGGCATATATCTAGGTCTTGAGGGCTGATTGCTTGAATAGCACAGTTACAAACTCACAGACCCGGCCTTGATGCCTATGAGTTATATGGGCCGATTACTCGCAAACGAGTACGGCTGCAATGTTATAACCGGACAAAGGAGCCAAATTTTCTTGACTTTTCTTACTTAAGCTCGATGTGACTCGCACTAAAGTGGCACGATTTGCTCGCTTACGATTACATTCAGCCATGAAGCCCAATGGGACTTGCCTGACCCTGTTTTCGTATAGATGTAACAACGTGATATCCACGCGAAAGCCGGCTTACAGTACAAGATAGTCAAAAGAGTCATCTAAACCACAAGTTATGCAGAGTACAGGGCTAATAGCCGGAAACTCAATGTCTATCAAGCATAACTTCAATACCTATGTGAAACGGCTCTAGGTTCGGGCTTAGCGCAAGACAACTTGTTCTCCCTGGAAGACCGCGTATCCCAGACCTGGACTTTCGGGCTTTGGGGACTCAGGATTTCGCAAAAAGAAACAAAGTTGCTTAAGTCACTAAGCCCAAAGAACCCAAAACATCCGGGTCTTGGGGACTCGGGGACTTAGAGAAAAGTCCACCTGTCAAACCCACGAGACCCGGAAACCGAGTCTCACATACGGAACCATAAAGTAAGTCGGGAATAAACAAGCTTAAAGGCATATGTACATCAAGTCTATCCAAAGTCCACAAAGGGCTTTGAAGCCGTTACAAGTCTCGCAATGCGATTACATAATGCGATGGCAATATCAAAATGGCACATACGCACTATCAAAAGAATATCTGCTTTTACAAAGACATCGCGTAAGCAAAGTATCAAGATGACATCAGATAATAACCTACTAGGCCTCCCGGGTGGGGTCCACACTTCCAGCCTTGTCCTCCAGGTCTTGATCATGAGTTTGCTCAATACAAGCATTCGCGCCATCATCATCCGGAATTTCAGCATCAGGACGAACAAGTGGAAGAACGGTTGGCGTAGAAGTAGTTGGTGCTGATTCCAAATCGGCCCTCTTCTTCGCAGCCTCCTCCCTTCGCCTGGCCGAGCCATCGTTCCATTTTTCCAGGATATCGAATGGCACGGGCGTGTCTCCCATCACAGCCTTGCCCTTAGCATCGTACGAGGACATAAACTTATTCAAATCCATACTGTCGGCAAGAGTAGTTGCCGAATGTCGCACCTCAGCTTGCACGGCCTTGAAGTCCTTAGCCCCAAACTTTGTGCCATCCGCTTTGAACTCCGGGAACCCGGCTATCACTTTTGCCGGCTCAAATTTGGGAAAGTAAGCTTTAGCCAGCATAAAGGCCCGGGTCATGCCAATCCGGCACGATGAACGCTTCCAGAGCTCAATCCATGCAGGAACGGTGGAACATGCATGGATTAGGGTCTCCATACCCGGATATGATTCAGTAGGCCACTGAATGGCATCCAGGATCCACTTAGTGCCGGCACAGAACCTTCGGAGGACATTCCTCAAGTTCATTATCTTCTGGACATCATTTTCTTCCGAGGGAGCAAGATTGGAATCTGCAGGACACAACAAAAAGATTACTTCAAAGTATTCCGGGTGTCACGTATCAAGAAACGAAAAACCAAGACACGAACCGGTAAGAAGCAAAATCTCACCAACAAGGACACGATAAGTGTCGGAAATCTGAGCTGATAGCTCCTTCAGCGTAGCTTGGACGGTGGTGTATCTCTCTTTGTATTTCGCGACATCCTTTTTCAAGGTTGCCACCTCAGCTTCAAGCGCCTCTCTTAGCTTAACCTCAGCGTCCAGGAGTTGATTGGTCTTGGCCAAAATCTCCCCGGACCGAGACGCGTGCGCCTAAAGATATGGAAAGTTAAAAACTAGTCGGATATTGCAGTCAGCCGAGTATTGAAAGAAGTACCGAGTGTAATTTTTACAAATTAGACTCGGAACTTGGGGACTAGATGGGTGTTATTAGATATCAAGTAACGATTACCTGGTGCTCCACTGCCAGACGCTCCAGCATACTGCTCTCTGAGGCCTTCATAGCAAGGAGAGCGCTCATCGTCTGATCGAATGTATCGTTGCCCAATTTGGAAGATCCGGGATCTTGGAGACTCGGAGAAGGATCTCTCGTCTTGGTGGGAGAAGGTATCCGGGTCGTCCGAGTATCGGAGTTTGGTGCTCCTCCTCCCGTGCCCAAGGCTGCAGCTTCATCCTCCTCGCGTATGTGCGAGGCTATTGGATACTCGGCTTCTTGATCGGCTGGGTTTACTGGTGGCACTTGTTCTTCTCCGCCAGCTGCGGTAGTCATATCATCAAACGGGTTCTCCTTACCCGGGTCATCAGTTTCTGTGTTTTCTTGGTCGCTGGTGGTGACCGTGGCTCTATGAGCAGTATATATAAGCAGTTAGTGTACGACTGGGGAAAGATTGTGGAAAGGCGATAGAGCGTCAAGGAGAAGAACCTTACCCGGGATTCACCACGTAATCCGAGGGAAGCTCACTGCTAGACCCAGACGAAGCTGAAAGTACCAAAGCAAGTAAAATGCGGAGCTGCCCTACTAAGGGGTAAACTGGAAAAACTTTGATATTCAAGAAAGGATTAGGTGAGTACCAGCACGTCGAGCCGGAGACGACGAAACACCCGGATTAAGAGCGCCATGACCGGGAAAATTCCGAGTCATTCTGCGCTTGGTCATGGGCGATTCCTTCAGGTACGACCAGCGGGATAACTCCACGTTTAGCTTGCGCATGTTATCAAATGAATATGGTTTAGAGGTGAGGGAACGGTATGGAACCTTGAAGACGACCCCTCGGGGTTTTCTCTTTGTCCTGGCCTTGATCGTCGGCTCGGCTTCGTCTTCGTCGCTTGCGGATTCTACCTTGCCTTCAGTTTCTTCTTCTTCGTCCTTGTCCTCTTGTTCTGAAAATTATCAATGTTTACAGTCGGAAAATGAAGGAGGAGCAACAACGAGCTCGAAAAAACTAAGTGAAACTCGGAATGTACCTTCATCCGAGTTAACGGCGTCTTCTTTCTCCTCTGGGCTTTCAGAGTTGGGGGGAGTTTCAATCTTCCAGAAGACATCATTGGCCCGAAATGAAAACATGAGGATGAGGGTTAACGGCTGTATCAAGTGGAAAGTGTGAAGATAAGAATATGGAAACCGGATCTTTACCTCAGGGGCCGGGTTCTCGCGTGTAAAGGGCTGCAACCCGGCTATATTCCGGATTACCTCCAGCTTTTCTGTCAAGAAGCCCTTGATAGTCTTGTTGGTGTCACCTGCTGCAAAGCTGTGGGTGGAGTATCGGAGCGCGTCCGTGGTGTGCCCCGAGTACTCGCACATTAATTTTTTGCGGATGGAATTGGGTTGGATCCGGAAATCGACCCAAGTTTTCACCAGGTTAAGCCCAATGAGACCTTGGGCCGAAAGAATAGCAATTCTATCCAACAAAGGTTGGATTGCCTCCCTGTCTGAGTCAGGGGCAAAAGCGTTGAAGGTCTCGGAGATATCGAGGAGGCCCTCCGAGTAACCCGGCAGCTTCTTTTCGCCGGGTGGAGAGGTGTCTCGGCAGTAAAAGTATGTTAGTTGCCAGTGTTTGACGTGGGAATTGAGTGTGAGGGGTGGCATGGGAGAATTTTTGCGACGTTGGATGGAGACCCCGCCGCAAGCGAGAAGTGCTCCGTCACCGCTTTCGCGGCACGGCTTGCACTGGAAAAGCTCAATAAAGAGAGCCAAACTTGGCGGAGTGCACAAGTATGACTCGGACAGAACGATGAAATGGGTTATATTCAACATAGAGTTAGGCCCTATGTCGAATACCCGGAGGCCATAATGGCTCAGAACTTCTCTAAAGAAAGGTTGACCCGGAGGACGAAATCCCCGAGTCACGTGCTCTACAAAGCAGATTACCTCATTGTCGGCGGGAGTGGGCCGGGTCTCGTCGCCCGGCACCCTCCAGTGGATATCCTTCTGAGGGGGGAGAACCCCCAACTCGGCCAGCTCTTCTAGCTTGGCCTTTGTCACCATGGATCGCGCCCAGTTGGCGGATATGGACTGGGTGGACTTGGCCTTGGTTGGCGGCTTCCCTTGCTTCTTGGGAGCCATCGGATCAACCTGTGAAGCTCAAGACAAAGGGGTACAGGAAATGAGATTCGGGGACCATGAATTACCCGAGTATGTGCAAACAGTATCGATGACATGAAAAGTAAGAAGTATCCGGGTATCGCTGGGTGGTGCAAAAGATTGCAAGTTATCCGGGTATCAAGTATCAGCATGGAAACTATTGGGTACTTACGTACTGAGAAGTGCTTGAGGAAGACGGGTGATTTCCCATGTGCCTACTACGAGCAAAAGAGCCGGAAGACGGGGACTTTCCGGGTGTTCATGACAGGCGCGGAAAATTTTGGCGAAATGGATCTAGATTGAAAAAATTGCGGACGATTCTACGGAGAAATCGATGATTGGTGATGATAGGAAGGTGGTATGTGACCATCAATTGAGCTATTGGAGGAATTAGCGGGTACTTAAGCAACCTAATCCGGCGCGACAAGAAAAGTGGCCCGCGGGTTGACCTAGATCTAATCTAGAGTAAATCGAAAAATTGTGGGGTTGGATTAATGGATACAAGGAACTTACTGGGGGGAGGTTGCAGCAGCACGCGACGACGGCAAATGGCGCAGTCTTGGTGCCCCCGTGCGATTCCCGGCGGGCAGGTTGAGGGCGCGGCGGCGGATCTTGGCGGCGGCGCGGGGCGAATCGTGGCGGAGCGTAGCCGGCGGCGGATTGGCTCCGGTGACGCGCGTGAGGTCTCCGTGATGGTGCTCTGCGAGCTCGAGCACGGGAGTGAAGAGAAGAGGAAAAGGGGGAAATGAACCGTTGGGGTTAGGTTGACCCCTAAGTGCCTATTTATAAGGGTGCGGGTGGATAAACCTAGTCCAACGGGCAAGTGCCGGGAATTTCGGGATAACGGCTATTTATCCGGATTTTGCGAGATACGCTTTAAGTGCTGGACGAGATATTTGGACAAAGATAAGAAGTAGATCTTCTTCGCAACATTGGGGTCAATTATCGAGTAAAGTGAGCCGGGTCTTTGACATTTCTATCAGGACTATTGATCCGGAAAAAGTAACAGAAGGACCTAGAGAAAGCCGGGTTGCTATATGGCCACCTTGGAGTTAGGCCTAGCTATTTATCAAAGCATCTAAACCCGGCCTCTGTGGACTTGTACGTTTGATATTTTTACAGGGAATAGCAAGCGCTTCAAGGAGGATCCCGTGAAGCCCAGGCTATTCTGGGGACTACTGATGGAGGGATGATAACCCGGTAGCCCAACTCCAAGGGGTAACTCGGCCCAAAGGACGCTGCGCAAAGACCCGGCTAGGATAAAGGAGCTTCTAGAAGGCCCAAGATCGTAGGCCTGGTAACCCGGATTGTGGGTTCCGGTAAGGAAGTTTAGGGTTTTGTGAGCAGTGTCCGGGTAGGACTCAGAGTATGCCTTGGAGAACAGGCCAGGGGATCCGGATGCTTTATAAGCCGGCCTTAGGTTAGGTTTAAGGAACCAAGAGAGAATTAGAGCAATATCGCTAGGTATCGAGTATCTAGTGTAACACGAGAGTTGAGATTAATATATCGAGATCGGAGACCCGGCGACTTATTCCGCCGGCTTCCAGATCGCCCATCGTCATGTTTTCTTCTGAGCTAAACCCTCTCCCAAACATTTGTGTCGTCTTGCCCCAACATAAGTTACCCCCGGTAACGTCTGCCGTGATTATCCCACGACACGGATCTTCCTGTAAGGTTTATAACCCGGATCTTCCTGTAAGGTTTATAACCCGGATCTTATTGTAAGGTTTATAACCCGGATCTTATTGCTGTAATTTTTCTGGTATCCTGTAGCTCCGGGTGAACAGGCTATGGATGACGATGATATTGAGAAGCTAAAGACGATGAAGGCCGTGATCCGGCAATTCTCAGTGGGGACCAAATGGACCTTGGAGGCTTTGAAGTGGCCTGGGACTCCTGGCGGCGCGGACAAGATGCTCGAGGCGTGCTCAACTATCCCCGCCTGGATCGAGCACTGGAAGCGTTCAGCGTGCCGGATTGGGGTAACCCGCGGGCTTGATCTGGCCAAGGCCTATTTTCCTAGGCTTGAGCCGGCAAATCTCGTGGGCGGGTTTCCCGAGTTCAACAACGACGGCTCCAAGTTCAGTGGCAAGGATTACAAGTCCATTCATACTCAGGTGCGTCACTCGGCAAGCTTGATAGCCGACAGTCTGGACGTGAGCAAGATCACCCCGCCCTACAATGCTGATGACAAGCCGGTTCAATCTGAACTCCCCAAGCCCTTCGACATGCTGGCACGGTGGAAGGAGGAAGCTGCCAAGAGGAAGGCCGAGGCCGAGAATGCGCCATCTACATCTACTCCGGTTGTTCCTCGTCCAGCTCGCGCCGATACTGCGTCTAACTCGGACATGGAGGCAGGGAAGACCACCGAGGAGCATGTTGAAGACCCGGCCGCCAAGAACACTGCTGATGACTCGGCCATGGATGCCGAGTGAGGTTTTATTTGTTTCTCGCCCCAAACACTTTATTCGGCCAATAGGCATTATGTAATATGCCTGATACAATTATTCTTTTAATAGTGCGTCTGTGCACTTTTCGATACTATTTCCCTGGTTTGTAACACGCTTAAACTTTAATAGCCATGGTAGCCCTTCTGGCCCCTCACCTTGATATGATGTTTCCTAGTCTTGAATTTTTTGCTGCTTTTCTGATTTTCGCTCTTTTTCCTTCTGTGAGACTCGGTTCCCGGGTCTCGGGATTTTTGACCAAGTGGACTTTTATTTCTTAAGTCCCCAAGACTCGGATTTTTGGGTTTTTAAGCTTAATAGCTAAACAATTTGTTGCTTTTCTCAAATTCCCAAGTCCCCAAGGACCGAATTTCTGAGTCTAGGGATTTGTAGTTTTCAAAAAAGCAAATTGTTTTTGCTAAGGACCAAAACATAGAGTTGCTCACGTAGGTTTGAAGTTATGCTTAATATATTGTGGTTTCCGGCTGTTAACCTTGTACTCTGCATAACTTGTGGTTTGGATGACCCTTTTGATCCTCTTTGTTGTAAGCCGGCTTTCGCGTGGATATTCAATGCTTCTATAACTTTATAAAAACAGGGTCAGACAAGTCCCATTGGGCATCATGACTGATTGTGATTACACGTTAGCAAAGCATGCCACATTTTTGCGAGTCGCATCAAGCTTAAACAAGAGAAATCAAGAAAATTTGGCTCTATTGTCCGGTTATAAGATTGTAACCGTACTTATTGCAAGTAATCGGTCCTTATAACTTAATGGCATCGTGGCCGGGTCTTTGAGTTTGTAACTGTGCTATTCAAGCAATCATCCCCCAAGACCTGTATATACAATCTAGGAGAAAATATAAAACTAATGTACTATAAGCAAACACATAATACTTACCTGGTAAAGTAAACAACAGAAGGTAAAAAACAGAAAGATAACAACTTAACAGAAATAAACAAGAAAGAAACAATATCATAGTTTAACCATCTCTTTATTGATATGAGAAAAGTTAGGTCAGCAAGCCGCCTCGTTAAAAACCCTCCAGTCCCCTTAGGTACCCTGGATAGGAAAAGAGTGCGTCTGAAACCTGCTGCCTGTTACATCGTGTAATTCACTTGTAAACCTAGCCTATGCTAGGTGTAGTAGGGACGTAGCTGAGCCACGTTCCATGGTATTTCCCTCTCTTGCATAGATGAAGTGGTGTGGGCGGTGTCATTGACAGTATCCGACTCTTCCCTTGCATCTACTAAGTAATATGATCCGTTGTGCAGGTTCCGGCTTATGATGAACGGTCCTTCCCATGGTGGAGATAACTTGTGCTTTCCCTCCTTTGATTGTACCAAGCGCAATACCAGGTCCCCTTCCTGGAAGACCCGGGTTTTGACGCGCCGACTATGGTATCTCCTTAGATCCTGCTGATATATGACTGATCTCTCCAAGGCTTGCTCTCTGTGTTCTTCTAGCATATCCACAGCATCCTGCCGGGTCTTCTCATTCTCCACCTCGACATAAGCCGACACTCGGGGCGAGTCATGAATAATGTCACTCGGCAACACTGCCTCTGCGCCATACACCATGAAAAACGGTGTCATCTGAGTAGATCTGTTAGGTGTAGTGTTAATTCCCCAAACTACTGATGGTAACTCCTCAACCCATGCTCCAGCAGCTCTAAGACATGGGACTCTCAGCCGTGGATTCAATCCACGAAGTAACTCCTGGTTTTCCCTCTCCACCTGTCCATTGGCTTCTGGATGGGCTACCGAGGCTATGTCAAGCCGGATACCATTGTTCCCGCAAAATTTCTTCATCTCACCTAAGGACATGTTCGTTCCATTGTCTGTTATTATGCTGTGGGGGTATCCAAACCGGTAGATAATCCTTTTCAGGAACTTGACTGCTGTGATTGCTTCGCAATTGGTAACTGGCATAACTTCAACCCACTTAGTAAACTTATCAATAGCTACCAAAAGATGAGTCTTTTTGCAAGGTGACATGTGGAAGGGGCCCACCATATCCATACCCCAAACAGCAAACGGCCGGGTCAGCGGGATTGTTTGCAACTCCATAGCCGGCACATGGGTTTGGCGAGCGTACCTTTGACATCCATCACACCTTGCCACCAAGCGCTCCGCGTCTGCTAAGGCCGAGAGCCAGAAGAAACCGTGTTGATATGCTTTGGCCACAAGGGATCTTGTGGAGGCATGATGCCCACAATCACCTTCATCGATCTCCTTCAAAATCTGTCGGCCTTCTTCTGGTACTACAGAGCGCAAAAAGACTCCTGATGCACTTCTTTTATACAACTCTCCATTGATAATAGAATAGCCATTTGCTCGTCTCAGAATTTGCCTTGCTAAAACTTCCTGTGGTGGTAACTCGCCTCGTGATAGGTCGGCAAAAAACGGCTCTGTCCACTCGGGAACAGCACGTACTGTGGCCACGAGCTCCAAATCCGGGTCTTTGTTAGCCACCTCTTCCTCAGACTCGGTTTTAACAGATGGCCACCATAACTCGTCCAGGAAAACATTAGGTGGAACCGGCTCTCTGCGTGAACCGAGTCTTGCGAGCACATCTGCTGCCTCATTCTTTCGCCTGTCAATATGTTCCACCTCATACCCGGAAAAAGACCCGGCAACCCTGTCCACCTCTCTGCGATATGCTGCCATTGTTGCATCTTTTCTATCCCAAGTTCCTGAGACCTGTTGTACCACAATATCCGAGTCTCCATAGCACCGTATTCGCCTAATGTTCATCTCCTTTGCTACTCTCAATCCATGTAATAATGCCTCATACTCGGCCACATTGTTGGAGCAATCGAAGTGAATCTGCAACACGTAGCTCAATTTGTCTCCTTTGGGTGATGTGAGTACCACCCCAGCTCCTGACCCCTCAAACTGCTTAGAACCATCAAAGTGCATCACCCAAGACTCGGAACTTGGCATCATTGTGGGCATGCTTGTGTGAGTCCAATCATTGATAAAATCAGCTAAAGCTTGAGATTTGATTGCACACTTGGGCTCGTAGTTGATGTGATAATCTCCCATCTCAATGGCCCACTTGGTTATTCTACCTGTCGCGTCTGAATTTCTGATAATATCTGCCATTGGTATAGAGCTAACCACTGTTATGGGGTGTTCCTGAAAATATGGTTTCAATTTCCGGCTGGCCATGAAGACCCCGAAAACTAGTTTTTGCCAATGTGGGTAACGCTGCTTCGCTTCCGATAGTACTTCACTCACATAATAAACCGGCCTTTGTACCGGGTGATCCTTTCCATCCTCTTTGCGCTCGACAACAACCACGGCGCTAACCGCCCGGGGCCCGGCCGCAACGTATAACAACATGGGCTCTTTAGGCCCCGGTGCCGCCAGAATTGGTGCCTCAGATAATTGTTTTTTGAGAGTTTCGAACGCCTCGTCCGCCACTTGGTCCCAAACAAATTTGTCGGTTTTCCTCAAGAGCCGGTATAAAGGTATTGCCTTCTCTCCAAGCCTGGATATAAACCGGCTTAATGCTGCTACACATCCTGTAAGCTTTTGAACATGCTTCAGGCCTTCCGGCTTTTTCAGATTCTGAATAGCTTTAATCTTGTCCGGGTTTGCCTCAATTCCTCTCTCGGAAACAATGAAACTGAGTAACTTTCCTGCTGGAACTCCAAACACACACTTTTTAGGGTTAAGCTTCATCTGATATCTTCTCAAATTCCTGAACGTTTCCTTTAGGTCATCAATGAATGTTTCTGCCTTTCTGGTTTTAATCACCACATCATCAACGTAAGCATGGACGTTGCGTCCAATCTGATCCTCAAAACACTTCTGAATGCACCGTTGGTGCGTTGCACCAGCGTTCTTTAGCCCAAAAGTCATGGTTTTGTAACAGAAAGCTCCAAAGGGGGTTATGAACGATGTTTTCTCCCAATCTTCCTTCTTGAGCTTGATCTGGTGATACCCGGAATAGGCATCCAGGAAACACAATAGGTCACTTTCAGCCACTGCGTCTATAATCTTATGTATCCTTGGAAGGGCAAACGGATCCTTTTGGCAATGTTTGTTGAGACTCGTGTAATCTATGCACATCCTCCACTCGTTGCTCTTTTTCATCACCAGAACCGGATTTGCCAGCCAATCCGGGTGAAAGACCTTCATGATAAAGCCGGCTGCAAGGAGCCGAGCTATCTCCGCTCCTATAGCCTTTCTTCTTTCCTCGTTCATTTTTCTCAGGCCCTGCTTCACAGGCCGGGACTTGGGATCAACATGCAAACTATGCTCAGCTAACTCGGTCGGGATACCCGGCATATCGCTAGGCGTCCAAGCAAAAACATCTTGATTACCACGAATAAACTCAATGAGTGCTTCTTCCTGCTTACTGTCTAGGTTAGATCCTATAGCAAATTGCTTGGAGGGATCGCCTTCGACAAAAGCCACCATCTTTGTGTCCTATGCTGCTTTGAATTTTGCTCTCTCATCTTCCGTATTCGGTCTTTTCAATGTTGTTCTATCTTCCGGGTCTACCTGAGACCGGTAATACTTGAGCTCTTCCTTCCTGCACGCCTGTTCTGCCATTGCCGCGTCTCCTTCGTCACACTCAGCTGCTATAACCCGGTTACCATGTATAGTAATGGTTTTCTTGGGACCCGGGATCTTTAGCTGTAGGTATACGTAACACGGCCTGGCCATGAACTTGGCATAAGCCGGCCTTCCGAACAGCGCGTGATAAGGACTGCGCAATTTTACCACCTCGAACGTGAGCCACTCCACTCGAAAATTGTCCTTCGATTCTCCAAAAGCAACCTCTAGTGTTATCTTTCCTTCTGGGCACGCCGAGTGACCCGGCACGATCCCATGAAAAACTGTAGAACTTTTCTGCAACTGAGACTCCTTGAGCCCCATGCGTAGGAAAGTTTCCCAATATAAGATATTGATGCTACTCCCATCATCCATCAAAACCTTCTTCAGCTCGTATCCATTGACCTGTGGTGCAACTACCAAAGCCAACACACCCGGATGTTCTATTGTTTCCGGGTGATCCCTCCTGCTCCATGTTACCTCTTGATCTGACCATCTCAAATATCTCGGAACAGCTGAAGAAACCGAGTTTACGGCCCTTTTGAGTATCTTTCTATATTTATTGGAAGTCCCCGTAGTATGAACGTGGTACTGCCCTAGCTGCTTTGGGTTGGCTTGGAAACCTCCAGCGCCTCCTTGATTGTTACCCGGATTACCACCTCCTGCGTTGCCAGCCGGGGTGGGCCATTGCCCGGGTTTCCGCCCGGACCTGGTCCTGCTCCCCGGCCTGCGCCTCGCATGGCCTTTTGTATTTCCTCGTTCTTCCATCTCTGTAAATCTACGCACTACTCCAATGAATGATTAGCTGGCCTGCCGTTCCTGCTATGACGCGGACAGGGCATCCTGAAGGCCTCTATATGATTAGCCGGCCTTGGTGGTCCTTGGTAATTTCCTCCATTGAAGTTTCCTCCGTTGAAATTTCCCTCAGCTCTGGGTCTCGCAAACCCGGCTTCTGTATTGGCGACAAACTCGGTGTTTCCTTCATATGGGCGCTTGTGCTGGTTGTTTCCATTATTTCCTCCATTATTACCCGGTGCAGCTCCATTGCCGGGTCTTCCACTATTACTCGCGTTGGATTTTGCTTTCTTACCATCGACATCCTCCTCTGTGGTATATGTGGCGGCGTGCTTGTTGCATGCGTCCATCAACTCTCCCATTGTAACCTCTGAAGCGTGCCGGCTAGACTTCATGCGTGTCAGTTTTTGCACTAAGGGTATGTACTTGCATGTTTTTGCCATAGCTTGTAATGCATCCTTTGGCTGGATATCAGTGGACGAGTGGAGAATTTCCATAACCCGGCGCACCCAACTGCGTGCCGACTCTCCCTTCTTCTGGACACATCGCTCTAGATCATCGATCGTAAATAACTTCCTGCACGTTCCATGAAAGTGCTTGATAAAGGCAGTTTTCAGCTCACCCCATGAATTGACGGATTTCTCGGGTAGGTTATTGAACCATAACTTTGCTGCTCCCTCTGACATCATTAGGTACATAAATTTGGCTTGAAGATTCTCAGATGCGTTGCGAATTGACATGGCCATCTCATAACTGCTCAACCAGGTTTCCGGGTCCATGGTCGGCTAATAATTAACCACTTTACCCGGTTCCTTGAACTTATCCGGGTAAGGCTCGGCCCTAATTGCGTCCGACAAACACTTAGGCCCGGATAGATTTGCCGGTATTGGCCTCACCTGGGAAGCGTGCGATCCCGCGGCAGGTACGGCTGGGGGTGCAACCGCTACCGGCCCTCGTACCGCAGACCCGGCCGCTGCACGCCTGACTCGAGAACTGTCCACAATAGCTTGTGTCGCTGATGCTGCAGGCGTTGCCGGCCTACGGGGAGGAGGCGGTATTTTTTGCTGTTCTGCCCTCCGCCGCGCCGAACTCGACTGGATATAGCCGGTATTTCCATTCGGCCGGCTTACATATGGTGTTCCGTGCATTCTACTCGTGTTATCCGGGTAATTGGCATGTTGAACTATTGCTGTGCGCAACAAATCTATTGCCCGCCGGGTCTCCGCTGCATGGGGTGACTCTCCTACGGGGATGCGATCAAGTGCCAACGTTACTGCATACACGTTATCCATGGGGTTATTGAAGTGACCTGGTGGAGTATGAAATCATGGTGGTGGTGGTGGTGCTGCATTGCCAGTGGCGATTCCTGTTTGCAACGTGGGTAACCCGGCTTGCACGTTTGCCGGCTATCCTCCCAGGGTTGCAGCTTGATGTCCGGTTTCCTGATTCACAGCCGGAATTGGTTGATCCTGAGGGGTGATGAACAGTGCAGCTGGATGCAAAGCCCCACCAGTCGCCGGTAATCTCGTTTGGTGCCTCTGATTGTAAATCCTAGTCGACTGAACCTGCAGCCGGTTCTCCTATTCTTCCAGCTCGCGCTGGCGCGCGGCTATCCCTTGTTTCTCAGCTTCAACATCTCTCCTCTGCTGATCCAATGCACGGCGAGCTACATCCAGATCTCGGGCGCGCTCCGCCGCGTTTTCTGGGGTTATCACCGTTGCTAGCACCGTGGGATCTAAGATCAGGTTGTTGTTGAACAGAGCCGGGTTTCGCGGATTCGAAGGTCCCGCTCCTGGTGTTCTGTTCGCCATAAACCCAAACATGTTTCTCTGCCGCTCGCTTTCCCCGGTACGGCTGGTGACTGAAGCCGACTCGCCGTCAACCCGGGCTATAACCGGGTTTCCATCAGCCGGAACTTGCTGCTGGGCCAGCGCTCGCGCAGCTCCGACCGCGGCCGTCGTCACATCTCCCTGATTGAGATTGGTTGCAGGGGCTGTGTAGACCACGACCTGGCGCGCGATGCCTGGCGAAGACTCGTATTCTTCCTCAACACAGCTATCCTCCTCGTATCGATCTTCCAGCAGGTGCAGTATAGACTCGGTGTCATCTTCTCTCATGACCCGGCCACGCGGGGTCCATACCGGCTCCTCCGGCCGTTCCCTCTTCGTGGTGGGATCTTCTACCGGATCGGCTGTCCCGACCGATTCTTCTCCGTCTGACTGAACGCAGGTCGCTTCTCCTGACACAGAATCATATTCAATATCGTCAGGAATAGAACCGGACGTACGTACCATGCCGACGAAGACGTTGACCTGGCCAATCGTGACGATAGATCCGGTTTCTAGCAGATCCGACTCTGGTCCCCAACCAAAGTCGTCCACCATCTTCTCTCCTTCGGGGTTGGTGTAGATCTCGCCGACGACGAGGTTCTTCATGCTTTCCCGAGCTTCTCCCGTGATGTAAACACCCTTGGACGTAGGCCCCACGGTGGGCGCCAACTGTCGTGGGATAATCACGGCAGACGTTACCAAGGGTAACTTATCTTGGGGCAATTCGACTCTGGTGTTTGGGAGAGGGTTTAGCTCAGGGGAAATCATGCTATCAATCGATCTGGTAGCTCTGGCAATAATGTCGCCGAGTCTCCGATCTAGGGGTACAACTATCAACTCTCGTATTACAGGGATACTCGAATATCTGGTGAAGCTCTCTTTTCCCAACCCTAGGAGCCGGCTTATATCTTACCTGGCCCCCTGGCTTCCTATACAAGGCACACTCGGAATCCTACCCGGAAACCGCACACAACCCTAAGTTTCCTAATAGTAACCCCAAAGGCCGGGTTACAAGGCCTGCGTCCTTCTTGGGCCTTCTAGAAACTCCTCTTCCTTGAGTCGGGTCTTGCGCAATTCCCTTTGGGCCGGGTTTTACCTTGGCATTAGCCTACCGGGTTATCATCCCTCCATCAGTGCCGGGGAGAGCTCTAGAACCCTCCCGATCTCGGGATGACGATGACGGCGGCCTCGGGTGTTTTTCGGGACGAAGTGGTATATCTTTAGGGTTTACGCCTCGGCGGTATAAATAGGCGAAAGGGCAAAGGCGGTGGAGGCTTGGGGGGCCCATACCACCCCATGGCACGGCCAGGGGCGCGCCGCCCTATGGTGTGGGCCCCCTGTGGCCCCCCTCTGGGTCTCTTCGGGACTCCGTGGAACCTTCGGGAATTCTAGGACTTCCGGACTTCGAATTTTCCAATTCCGAGAATATTTCCAGAACAACTTTTCTGAAACTAAAAAGTGCAGAAAGCAGGGAACTGGCTCTGTGGCATCTTATCAATAGGTTAGTCCCGAAAATCGATAAAAATGACATAACATGTATAGCAAACATGTGGGAAACAACATGGAACATCAGAAATTAACGATACGTTTATGACGTAGCAGGCAACAAGGGCCCCACACCATGAGGCGGTGCGCCCCCCCTCCCTTGGCAACGCCCAGGGGTGGTGTGGCCCCCATGTCCGCCCACCGACGTTGCCCTCGCACCTATATATTCACCTTGAAGGGTTAACCCTAAAGAAAGAAGCCTTTTCCACCAAAAAAATCCGCAACCGCCATCATCGTCAACCCTAGTTTGGGAGGGTTCTAGAGCTCTCCCTGGCACCCTACCGGGAGGGGGAATCATCACCGGAGGGCTCTACACCACCAAGCCCGCCTCCGAAATGATGCGTGAGTAGATCATCCTTGGACTACGGGTCCATAGCAGTAGCTAGATAGTTGTTCTCTCCTCTTTATGCCTCATGTTTAGATCTTGTGAGCTTCCCTACATGATCAAGATCATCTTATTGTAATGCTACATGTTGTGTTTGCTGGGATCTGATGAATATTGAATGTTATGTCTAATGATTATCAATCTATCATGTTCTTTTCATGTGTATGTTATTTATGATCTTGCATGCTCTCCGTTGTTAGTAGATGCTCTGGCCAAGTAGATGCTAGTAACTCCAAGAGGGGGTATTTATGCTCGATAGTGGGTTCATGCCTCCCTTTCACTCACGCTCGAGTGACAGAAAAGTAAACGGGTGGGGGATGTGTTGTTGCCATTAGGGAGAAAACAACGATGTTTACATTGTTTACATTACACACTTTTCTTACTGCAATTATCTGTTGCTTGCAACTTAATACCCAAGGTTTGCTCGGTTGACATTCTGGGGGTGGATTATTAGTCATAGATGCAGTTGGATGACGGTCTATGTATCTTGTTGTCACGACCCCGGACCCAGAGATATACATACTGTTATGTGCTCCTAGACATGGATTCACAAGGGCTTCAGGGTTACCAGCCCCGGCCGCAACAAACAACGGCAGGCAGACTGGATTCATCGGCACGTAGTCCGGATCCCCAGTCTACTACTCCTTGTATCCATGCTAGTCATAACCAACTATGCATACCAAAGCGTCCACGAATCGAATGAAACTGGAGGAAACGGGACCAAAGCTATACAGAGATGCTATGTGTCCAGAAAGTGCAACAACAATCGAGGGTTACTGGGGTTACCTCGCCCCAGGCCGATCACATCGACAGGCGGGCTCGGACATGGATCATCGGCTCCACAACCCCTCGACTGCGACAACTATGCAGGCATAGCCAAAACTGTATAACAATGAGCTCAAGACCAACAACCGATCAAAGCAACACTCTAGAGAAAGAAACTTTATTAACAGGTGATACTAGAGCATAGCTTACAAGCAGAGGTCACACGACCCAACATTACATCAGACAACGGAAGGCAAATTATATTGCTAATCAACAAGAACCAAAAAGGCCTAAGAGGCCGCAACATAAGGCGACGTCCCAGCCCATAGATTCCAGGCTGCTACCTGGGAACCCCAAACTACTCGTCGATGTCCACGTTAAAACACCAACGAACTGAGGAACTCCACCTGAACCAAGTTGAAGCAAACATGAGTACGGGAGGTACTCAACAAGACAACCTATTATATATCTGCTTCTTTTAGAAAGAGTTATGAAGGTTATTTTGCGTAAAGCCATCTTTGTTTTCCAAGTTGAGGGAGGAATAGCACGTCTCATGGAGTATTTTGAAAACAGATGAGAAAGCTACTCAACTACTGATATCATCATCTTTTAATCCACCAACTCATATCAGCACCTCGTGCTTCAAAGATCACCACCTCAAGTTGTTCCGGTAACTCATGCTACAAGGTAACCCCTCTCGGCATCTCCGAGGAGGCATCCTTCATTCATTATCAACAAGTTTTAATCATTCCGTTAAAGTTGTCTATGATCACAGAATCCGTCACCAAGTTGTCCTTAACCGCGGACACGGCTTTTCGAAAAGATTAAACCCTGCAGGGGTGTACAACTTTAACCACACGTATCAACCAACTCTTAATGCCAGATCATTAGCACTATTCCGGGAAGTGCCGGCAGATGGAGGTCGACCACGATCTTTCCCTTGCTTCGCCTATTCCATGAGTCGCTCCGAGTAGAGATGGTCCGCCAATAGGGAGTGGCCATCTCCTGCCGGGTCTCTATCGTTGTGCGCAATGCTCGACGGTTACCTACCCGCAGAGCGCCGATACACCACCACGTCCTAGTTTTGAAAACGTTTTGATATCCCCGCAAATCCAAATGGAAAGCCCGAACTAGGCAACTCATGGAACAAACTAGGCAAGTTGAGACCGAGGGGAATCTAAGCCCCGTGTGGATGCACGCTCAGTCTTGGCTCGAAGACGAGAACTCGCTCCTAGGGGCATGAACGAGACAACCACCACAGACCCTCTGTGGTCTCGTCATCCACACCTTTAAGTCATCTTAATCAAGTATCTCTTAACTTTCCACAACATACTATCATACTAGATTCATTCGCGGCTCTGATTCATCAACCGGATGGAGCAGAGATCAACAGACATGTATGACTAAGCATGGCATATTTGAGGCCCGGGCGATACACACAAACAATTCCTATGTCTGCTAGGAGCATTAAATCATGATATCTGGGTTATGCAAATAAATAGGATGACTCTATCTATTGACTCAAGATACTTTGGAATCAAATGCATTTGTACGAGAATGAAAAGTCTTTCGAAATCATATATGGGCAGATAAGAGGTTATGCTTGCCTTGCTTCAAGAAAACCAGAGAAAGTCTTCAGGAATAAGTGCTTGACTTGTCGGTTAGGATCAAGTATTCACCGTGGAGTTGCTGGCCTTCACTTCGGAGTCTCGTTCTACCGAGGGGGAGCAAACACCGAAACAAGGAAAACAACAATCAACACATGGCATCGATGCAATGCGCAATATGTATGCATGATCAAGTTAATGCACTGAAATAAAGCCCTAAACATGTTCTTTGGGTTGCTAGGGTTCGTATGTCAGTTAAACATTTTTAGTGGAATTAATCCGAAATAGACCCCGGAGGGGGTTTCGGACGATTATGAAAGTAGGTACAATTTTTATTTCTCAAATGGGTTTGAAAACATCATGAATAGGTTGCATTAGTCATTTTGAGCAATTTGGTATATAACTTTTAATTTTCTAATTTTGGTGAATAAAAACTTATTTTTCTATTTTTAAATGAATTAACAACATTAAAATAATATCCAAAATTCAACTTTGTCAAACATGGTTGAAGATGACATAAACAGGTAGAGTTTATTTTTCTGATCAGTCCCATATTTTTACTTTATTTTTCTGATTCAAATTCTAAGAGATATTAATTTTCCAAAGATTTATTGTTTTCTGGAATATATTAAACATTTTTCTGCTGAAATAGGAAAACCGATTATGACGTCTGGATGACGTCATTGTGACATCAGCCATGGCCGGAAAGCCACTGCCGGCGAGCAATCGCTCGACAGGGCACGAATTGGCGCGTGTGGTTGTGGGCAATCGGGGGAGGGGTGCACGCTGAACCGAATGGTGGCGGCGGGGCGACCTAATTGTAGCCGGAGAGCTACCGGCGGTGAGGCTCCGCGGCGGCAGGCGGTGGCGTACGACGCCCCGACTAACCAGAGGGCGAGGGGGAAGATCGAGAGGTCCTAGAGGATCCTCAGCTCACCGGGAGTGCTGTGGTGGTGGTCGGGGAGGCCGGAGACGGCTCGACGGCGCCGGAATCGAGCGCGGCAGCCGCGGCCGGAGTTGGAGAAGAACCCGTGCGATTCGGTGGCGCCCGGCCATCCCGGGAAGCGGCGCTCGCCTGGGAGGAAGAGGGGAGGACGGGGAGCTCGGGGATGGCCTCGGTTTGCTCCGGGGTGGGCTAGAGGGCCGGCGGCGAGAGATTCCGGTGAGGCTAGGGTTCGGTTCCGCGCAGAGGAGCAGAGAGAGGGAGGGCACACGAGGAGGGGGTTCTGCGGGGAGGAGAATCCGATGGGGACGTCTCCTCGACATCTCGATCCACAGAGGAGCCGTGGAAGCAGGAGGTGGCAATCAGCCATCGAAGCCTGGCCACGCAGCTGCTCTGCCTTCTGGCCAGAGCTAGAAGAAACAGAAAGAAAAAAACGGAAATACAATAACCCCCTAAAGTTTTGGGAAAATACAACAAGGTCCTTTTCCCTTTAAAACAGAACAGAAAACAGAGGTTTTGGGGGCCTTTTTGTAAACAAAAAATTTGGCAAAAATAACTTTTGAAAACCTTATCAAATTTCCAACAGAACCATGTCTTTGCTTTTCAAAATTGAAAATGTTTTTATAACAAATTTTGGGTGATCACTTTAAGTGGTTTTTGGGCAAGTTTTCATTTAAATTCAAAATTTAAATTGTTTCAAAATTCTTTCATGCATGAATGACATGATCACAACACAACAAACCCTATTGTAGCAAAACAGGGATGTTACAAATCTACCCCCCTTACAAGAATCTCGTCCCGAGATTCCCGAAGGAGAAGAAAGAAGGAACACCGGTTTTGGAACGATCTTCTCGAACCTTACGGTTCTCTTCTCGAAGAGGTTGATCCGTAGCATCTTGAAGTATTGAACGGACACACCTTAGGTAAGAGGGAAACTCTTAGGAAATGATCTTCACGAAGATCGAGTATCCCATGGGTAACTCATGACAGGATGTTCATAAAGAACTGTTGAGTTATCGTGCATGAAACACATCAAGGTAACGGAATGAATAGAAGATGGTTTCAAGTTTGCAGACGATTGGTCTTGAAAGGATTTAGAATATGAGCTTTGCATAAGACTTTAAATCCCTTGGGAAAAGAAAGTTGGACAACTTGTGAAACCGAGGTTTCTTCAAATAGAATACCAAGATGGGAAGGATTGTCTTGGATACAACAACGTAATATCCGTAGACGGGGGGGGGGGACACGAGAAAACACTGTAATCGTGCATCAGAAAGAAAATTTGATACAGGATCATGTTCACTCTTCGGAGTGGACACGAAAGATGAGGGAACTTTCATTCCGTTAAAGGTTGTCGAAAACTTTGTCAAAGATCGGGATGTTACTTCACGACAGAATATGAGTAACCATGGATGTTGTAACACCGTAATGAAGGAGGAACTCTTGGTCACACCGTAAGGATGGTTAGCCAATGTGGATTGAAAGACCGGAAAGAAATAGGGAGTCTCTTTCCTATTGTGGATTTGACGTAGCAATACGTTTACCACATAGTTAAGATCCCACGGCTGGAGTGACTGACAAATTCACCGAATGTGTGATATGAACAGAATTTCCTGTATAAACAACTTGAAAAAGGGAACTGATCGATGGTGGTTACCAAACAGCACGAGTTTTCTCATGATGAACTTGTTTCCACTGGAACAAAGGTTTTAGAGGTTCAACGGAGAGATATTGGAAAGATCAACTTCCAGGTTCTCCTGGATGTTCTGGATACAGATACCAGACTCATCACAAGCCTTCTATAGGTCATCTAGCAAGAGGGAAACTTGTTGGAATGAGCCATACAAGAATTCTCACGGAGAGTGGCTGTTCTTACGGATTCAAAGAGATATGACATTAGGTCTTCCGGCTAATTGTGTCAACCACCACATCAACCATGCCGTATTTTAAAAAGACCTAATTCAGTACCCTTGAGGAAAACACAAGCCATCATTGCTGCTTGAGATTCAGCTCTGGTTAGTGGGTTGACTAACTGAGACTCAACGTGTTTGATTGAAGGGATTGCACCGGTTACCAACGAGATACATATGCTAGATTCTCAAGTTATGGACTACGATGTCGAGCTCAAGAAGATGAGCAGGATTACGGAACTCATGGATTAGCAACTTGCGGAAGACGGTTGCACCTACATGGTTTAGTTGCAACAGAACACATCGGAGTCCTTGTGGGAAGGATGATAACAAAGATCGCCAAGATCTTGGACTTCTTCTCTCAAAGAAAATCAGTCAGTGATTTAGCGTAGATGCAAACTTCTTCAAGGAGTGGAGGCAACAACCAACCATCTCAAGGATAGTCCACACATACATGACCGACTTGAAGTTATTCCCGAAGGAACAAGAAAACTCTACTCGGATCCACGGCGGCAACTTTCACCATAAGCACATGAATCGGAGTAGGTTACTTCGAACACCCAGAACACAAACTTCGTGATGACACAAAGATGGTTCTTGAAAGTTTCCAACGTTGTTGCCATTTGTTCAGCATGAGCCTCTTGCAACTCGGAGAAAATAGGAATGACATCGATGGGCTCGAAAACACCCTTATCAAAACACTCCAAGAAGAGGGATTCATATGACATACGAACGAGGCAAGGTATTGGTCAGACCAAAGGACATGAAGGTGTACTCGGCAAAATACCATGAGTAAAAACACAACCAAGATAATCCTTGCATCTGGCCTTGATTTGACGATAGCCCAAATCAAACCAAGGTTAGAAAGATAACATGTCCATTCAGGAGGTACTATCCTGCTTCAACACAAAGGAAACTAGGCATCCCTTAATAAAGGACCCAGTTAGGAGGAGCTCTTGTCTTTCAACTTTCCAAGTTGTTGTTTAAGCTCAACCTACTAGTCCAGGGTGTCCAGCGGAGTTTCTTGGAGAAAAGAGTAGTTCAAACTACCCCTCGTATAGACATCACGGTCAGGTAACAACCTGGTGATACTTCTAGAAAGACAACCAGAATATCACAACCCACCGGTATGTCTTGGAGTTCGAAAGAAATCTTGCTTTTCAAGGCAACTGATATGAACATGAGAGCTTTTGTATGAACCCAACTCTTTGACCAAGAATGTGCACCGGAATGAACGGATTTGATAACACGGTCAACATCCAGTAGAGACCGAGTGACCAATAGTGCTAAGAAGGATACAGATGTTTCTTAGATTTTCAAAGCAATAAGAATTGCTCAGAATATCTGATGCACACATCAATGCACAGACCCATCATTCTCAAGCATTCAAGGTTGGATGAAGGGGAAGTGAAGACGGTAAGAGCATCACTTCATCAATAAGGCCATGATACTCAACACAACCTCTTGATATAAAAGAGTGTGACACTCAAAGGTGGAACAGAACAGAAGCTAATGAAACTTCTTTATTCCGTGGATTACAAATTTGAACTAGTCCTAAAGGTGAACGAGGTTCTGGAGTTTGTTTCTCCTGACATCCCAAGGTGGAATGTTTTGACGGGAAACAAGAGCAAATGCATTGGAAGAATCCAACACACGTAGGCAACTTGGTGTCCGAACCAACGAATGGAGATTTTAGGCAACTGGAGGATAGGAACATGCTCCGGAGAATCCAGACATCACGTTGATTGCACAGGGTAGTACTCAGTTGTAAAACCCATGCTAAAGGAGAGGTATAGCTGAATCAAGAACAAGGATATGGGAATCATAAAGAACACTCTTGTTATGATTCCTTTTGGTTCCAGAGGAAGGCCTACGGCTATTGGATCTGAGATTACCTAGCCATCCCGAGGTAGATCAGATTTTTCAAGATCCAAGGAAACAGAACTTGGGTTAAAGGTCAGCATCCTGTACTGATAGAGTGAGCATCACATGGTTATGACCACATGATTCAACCCACCACAACTCAGCACATTCCGGGACCTTCGGTTCAAGTCCAAAGGTTAGAACCCAAAACAAATGAGCAACTACTATCTGAGTGCCTTGAAGGGCACTATGAGTAGCAATCACGGAGTATCTTTCCAAGAAGACATACGTAGCTCCGGAAGAACTTTGAAACATGTAGAAATGTGGAATCCGGACAACTCTGAGAGATTAGGATGGGAAGGAAATCTCCCAGTTTAAGAGATTACGGAACACGGAACACACACGACTCTAGAAACTCATAACTAGGTCAACTTGGATAACAACGTCCTTGCCAACGAAGGCACCTAAGTTTTTGAATAACTAGAACCTTTTCAAATCCAAAACAGGTAAGGAGACCCAGAGTTAGAGCGATACCAGATACGGAGTAAAAAGAATCCTAAGAAGGTTTTCATAACTCATTTGTCATTTCGAAAATAGTTTTCACAAACTCTAGACTCAACATCGACCAATAGCAAGGGTTTTCCTACAGGTAGTCCTGCTCTAATACCATGACTTGTCACGACCCCGGACCCAGAGATATACATACTGTTATGTGCTCCTAGACATGGATTCACAAGGGCTTCAGGGTTACCAGCCCCGGCCGCAACAAACAACGGCAGGCAGACTGGATTCATCGGCACGTAGTCCGGATCCCCAGTCTACTACTCCTTGTATCCATGCTAGTCATAACCAACTATGCATACCAAAGCGTCCACGAATCGAATGAAACTGGAGGAAACGGGACCAAAGCTATACAGAGATGCTATGTGTCCAGAAAGTGCAACAACAATCGAGGGTTACTGGGGTTACCTCGCCCCAGGCCGATCACATCGACAGGCGGGCTCGGACATGGATCATCGGCTCCACAACCCCTCGACTGCGACAACTATGCAGGCATAGCCAAAACTGTATAACAATGAGCTCGAGACCAACAACCGATCAAAGCAACACTCTAGACAAAGAAACTTTATTAACAGGTGATACTAGAGCATAGCTTACAAGCAGAGGTCACACGACCCAACATTACATCAGACAACGGAAGGCAAATTATATTGCTAATCAACAAGAACCAAAAAGGCCTAAGAGGCCGCAACATAAGGCGACGTCCCAGCCCATAGATTCCAGGCTGCTACCTGGGAACCCCAAACTACTCGTCGATGTCCATGTTGAAACACCACCGAACTGAGGAACTCCACCTGAACCAAGTTGAAGAAAACATGAGTACGGGAGGTACTCAACAAGACAACCTGTTATATATCTGCTTCTTTTAGAAAGAGTTATGAAGGTTATTTTGCGTAAAGCCATCTTTGTTTTCCAAGTTGAGGGAGGAATAGCATGTCTCATGGAGTATTTTGAAAACAGATGAGAAAGCTACTCAACTACTGATATCATCATCTTTTAATCCACCAACTCATATCAGCACCTCGTGCTTCAAAGATCACCACCTCAAGTTGTTCCGGTAACTCATGCTACAAGGTAACCCCTCTCGGCATCTCCGAGGAGGCATCCTTCATTCATTATCAACAAGTTTTAATCATTCCGTTAAAGTTGTCTATGATCACAGAATCCGTCACCAAGTCGTCCTTAACCGCGGACACGGCTTTTCGAAAAGATTAAACCCTGCAGGGGTGTACAACTTTAACCACACGTATCAACCAACTCTTAATGCCAGATCATTAGCACTATTCCGGGAAGTGCCGGCAGATGGAGGTCGACCACGATCTTTCCCTTGCTTCGCCTATTCCATGAGTCGCTCCGAGTAGAGATGGTCCGCCAATAGGGAGTGGCCATCTCCTGCCGGGTCTCTATCGTTGTGCGCAATGCTCGACGGTTACCTACCCGCAGAGCGCCGATACACCACCACGTCCTAGTTTTGAAAACGTTTTGATATCCCCGCAAATCCAAATGGAAAGCCCGAACTAGGCAACTCATGGAACAAACTAGGCAAGTTGAGACCGAGGGGAATCTAAGCCCCGTGTGGATGCACGCTCAGTCTTGGCTCGAAGACGAGAACTCGCTCCTAGGGGCATGAACGAGACAACCACCACAGACCCTCTGTGGTCTCGTCATCCACACCTTTAAGTCATCTTAATCAAGTATCTCTTAACTTTCCACAACATACTATCATACTAGATTCATTCGCGGCTCTGATTCATCAACCGGATGGAGCAGAGATCAACAGACATGTATGACTAAGCATGGCATATTTGAGGCCCGGGCGATACACACAAACAATTCCTATGTCTGCTAGGAGCATTGAATCATGATATCTGGGTTATGCAAATAAATAGGATGACTCTATCTATTGACTCAAGATACTTTGGAATCGAATGCATTTGTACGAGAATGAAAAGTCTTTCGAAATCATATATGGGCAGATAAGAGGTTATGCTTGCCTTGCTTCAAGAAAACCAGAGAAAGTCTTCAGGAATAAGTGCTTGACTTGTCGGTTAGGATCAAGTATTCACCGTGGAGTTGCTGGCCTTCACTTCGGAGTCTCGTTCTACCGAGGGGGAGCAAACACCGAAACAAGGAAAACAACAATCAACACATGGCATCGATGCAATGCGCAATATGTATGCATGAGCAAGTTAATGCACTGAAATAAAGCCCTAAACATGTTCTTTGGGTTGCTAGGGTTCGTATGTCAGTTAAACATTTTTAGTGGAATTAGTCCGAAATAGACCCCGGAGGGGGTTTCGGACGATTATGAAAGTAGGTACAATTTTTATTTCTCAAATGGTTTTGAAAACATCATGAATAGGTTGCATTAGTCATTTTGAGCAATTTGGTATATAACTTTTAATTTTCTAATTTTGGTGAATAAAAACTTATTTTTCTATTTTTAAATGAATTAACAACATTAAAATAATGTCCAAAATTCAACTTTGTCAAACATGGTTGAAGATGACATAAACAGGTAGAGTTTATTTTTCTGATCAGTCCCATATTTTTACTTTATTTTTCTGATTAAAATTCTAAGAGATATTAATTTTCCAAAGATTTATTGTTTTCTGGAATATATTAAACATTTTTCTGCTGAAATAGGAAAACCGATTATGACGTCTGGATGACGTCATTGTGACATCAGCCATGGCCGGAAAGCCACTGCCGGCGAGCAATCGCTCGACAGGGCACGAATTGGCGCGTGTGGTTGTGGGCAATCGGGGGAGGGGTGCACGATGAACCGAATGGTGGCGGCGGGGCGACCTAATTGTAGCCGGAGAGCTACCGGCGGTGAGGCTCCGCGGCGGCCGGCGGTGGCGTACGACGCCCCGTCTAACCAGAGGGCGAGGGGGAAGATCGAGAGGTCCTAGAGGATCCTCAGCTCACCGGGAGTGCTGTGGTGGTGGTCGGGGAGGCCGGAGACGGCTCGACGGCGCCGGAATCGAGCGCGGCAGCCACGGCCGGAGTTGGAGAAGAACCCGTGCGATTCGGTGGCGCCCGGCCATCCCGAGAAGCGGCGCTCGCCTGGGAGGAAGAGGGGAGGACGGGGAGCTCGGGGATGGCCTCGGTTTGCTCCGGGGTGGGCTAGAGGGCCGGCGGCGAGAGATTCCGGTGAGGCTAGGGTTCGGTTCCGCGCAGAGGAGCAGAGAGAGGGAGGGCACACGAGGAGGGGGTTCTGCGGGGAGGAGAATCCGATTGGGACGTCTCCTCGACATCTCGATCCACAGAGGAGCCGTGGAAGCAGGAGGTGGCAATCAGCCATCGATGCCTGGCCACGCAGCTGCTCTGCCTTCTGGCCAGAGCTAGAAGAAACAGAAAGAAAAAAAACGGAAATACAATAACCCCCTAAAGTTTTGGGAAAATACAACAAGGTCCTTTTCCCTTTAAAACAGAACAGAAAACAGAGGTTTTGGGGGACTTTTTGTAAACAAAAAATTTGGCAAAAATAACTTTTGAAAACCTTATCAAATTTCCAACAGAACCATGTCTTTGCTTTTCAAAATTGAAAATGTTTTTATAACAAATTTTGGGTGATCACTTTAAGTGGTTTTTGGGCAAGTTTTCATTTAAATTCAAAATTTAAATTGTTTCAAAATTCTTTCATGCATGAATGACATGATCACAACACAACAAACCCTATTGTAGCAAAACAGGGATGTTACACTTGTTGTAATGCCCGCATGAATCACATAGTAATCATCATGTCATGCATATGCACTACGGTGTAGACTTTATATTTGTCAATTGCCCAACTATAATTTGTTTATTCAACATACTATCTATCTATTTTGGAGAGACACCACTAGTGAACTATGGACCCCGGTCCATTTCCTCATACTGGTAATACAACCACTGCGATCTCTGTTTTCATACTTTTACTACTATTGTTGATTATTCATATTGGCAATTCCCTCGGATGATCCAGTAGGGTTTCGAGTAAGAGAACGAATTAGGCGATGGTAACTTCGTCGGCTAACAGGGGGCAAGATTTACCCAGGTTCGGGGCCCTCGTAGAGGTAAAACCCTTACTCCTGCTCTTCTGATCTGTATTATGAGTAGATCGATTACAAAGGTGGGTGCGCAAGCTGAGAGATAGATCTCGAGCTATGGCTATGGTGGTCAAAAGTAGATTGGATCCCCCCTCGGTGGTTCTCCTGGCCTTTTTATTGGTGGCCGGGTCTCAAACCGTGTCCGAGGGGGTTACAAACCCTAGCTCTAAGGCGGTGGAAACTTTCCATCTTGACCCGCATGTTCTGCGGGTGGGCTTCCACTGTGCCTTCTAGAACTGCAGGGTGGTGCCCCGTGTTGGGATTTAGTCTTGAGCCGTGGACCAGGTAGGCCCACTCGATAGGTCCTGGAGTCATCCCCACGTTAGTAGCCCTCGAGTGTTTGGTTGACAGGTTTTAGTCGAGTAAGCACTCAAAGTTCATCTCTGGATTCCGCGACTGAATAGTCAAATTCCTGACTTCAAGGGTGTGTACCTTGTCTAGGATATGCTCGAGTATCAAGTTATACATGTGCCTTATGTTTGGCTTTTTTCGCAGAAGGGTACGGCTCAATCGCTTGGCTCTCCCGAAAGATCAGGGCCAATTAATTGCATCTCGGGCAAAAACAGTTCTGGCCTACATGAATCCGAGACCTTCGACGCGAACTCGGTGAGGTGATCGTTGCGATTGGGCCGTGGAGGTCTTGTCGAGTCGAGCTTAACCTTTAAAGGGGTACCCGCACGTCGGCTAGGATTTTACTTCGTGTTGTTGACACGGAAAGTTTACTGGAGGACGCAACTCGAGTGCGATTCCAGGCCCACAGGAGAGATCATTGGGTCTTACCTTCGTACTCGAAAGAATACGGCATCCAGATGTGCCTAGTCGGCCGAACGATCCGAGATTGAAATGATGTGTCAGTACATCGTGAGGTAGAGTTGTGGGAGCCGCATACTCGCGATTTTACCTTGGATGCATTATATGTACTATCTTCTATAACTCTTTGAGCGAGATAATCTTCTTTTCCTTGATCTTGTACGAAAGAGATTTCATGTTATGAAGTTTATATGAAAGAAATTTTGTGTCAATGTATCTATACGAAATAAATGTCGTGTCAGAGTGCCCATGCGAAAGAGATTTCGTGTCAGGGTGCCTATGCGAAAGAAATTTCGTGTCATGATGCTCATACGAAAGAGATTTCGTGTTGTGAGGTATGCAGTGATGTCACCGCGCACCCGCCTGCTCCCGATGGGACGTGACGAAGTGGGGCAGAGCGCGCAGGGCCCACCTTGTCAGCTTTTTGACCGGAAACGAGCGATTGTGCTACGGTTAATCCGCTAGCCACGCTGTAAATATGCACGATCTTTTCGTAAAAGATCGTGCGGGGGTAACCGCCCCCGTCTCTTCGTTTTTGCTTCATACGTGGTAGTGGCGATGAGTGCCACATTCGTGGATCAACGGCTCACATCGGCCTAGCACTAGTATAAATAGTGGGCCTTAGGGTAAAAGTAACTTTCCCTGCCCTCATTCACCTTCTTCCTCCTCTGGCGCACTCCTTTCCTTCTGCGAGAGCAAAACGGCCCCCAATGGCAGGAGCCAAGAAGCGCGGTGCAGCGGCGTCCGACAAGGAGGTGGCGAGCGCCTCCACGGCGGCCCCGGTGAAGAAGATGGGTGATTGGCGCCCGTCAAGCACCACGAAGAAAATCATCGTCGAGATGCAGAGGGAGGGACTGCTCCCTCCTGAGGACTCCAAGCGTGTTTGGATGTCCACGAAGAAGGAGGAGATGCCCAATCCCCTCGCCACCGAGCGCGTCACATTCTCGGAGCACGTTGCCCGAGGTTTGTCTTTCCCCCTCCATCCCTTCCTTGTCGGGCTGCTGTATGTTTATGGCATACAGCTGCACGACCTTCCCCCTAACGCGATACAACAGAGTTCGTGTTTTATCGTGCTCCGTGGATGCTTCCTCGGCATTCGCTCGCACCGGTGAGTCTGGAAGGCCATCTTCCAAGTGCGGATTTTTCGGGAGAAGCCGCTGCCAGGCGAAAGAACTGGAGAGCCGCTGAGGAACGGAGGCTTCGGGACCCATGTGAATAATGATGTCCCCTACCTGGAGATGAGTTTCGTCGACTCGGCTCAAGGATGGCGCCAGAAGTGGTTTTACGTCGAGGACAACAACGCGGGTGGCGTTCCAGAATTCCACCGGTTCGCTGTTTTGAAGCGGAGGAAGTCCTGGACTCATTCGCTCTCAGCCAAAGAATCCAAGGTTGTGTCTCCTCTACTCGCAAAAGTGGCGCACTTCCGCAACAGGAGCAGGGAACTCCGCTGAACGGGATACACCTGGAGGGTTTATTTCTGCGCCGAAGGGTCCAGCCTCTTCAAGAGAGGCCGACCACCCTGTGGGAGTATACGGGCGTCAACGACCGGAGCTGAACGTGCGACGACATTCTTTCGAATGCAGAATTCTACAAGAAGATCGCGGCTATCACTAATTTGAAGAAGGGAGAGGGCTACTCGATGTGCCCTCTTACCCCATTCGATGCCGAGAACCCCCCGACTGAGGTAAATTTTTTAACCTTCTTCTTTGCTCTGTATTTCTTCTTGTTTTGGGTTTTCGTCGATTGAGACACCCCCTTTTCCTCTTTTTGCCTTTGTAGAATCAGGCCGTGGTGACGTGCTACCCGCCACTCTCTGCGGATGATGGTGTCTCAGATATTTTGGCGAGTAATGTCGAGGCCCCTCCTAAGGCTAGCGTCATAGACGCGGAGTCGAGATCTGAAAGAGTGGAGGTGGACGAGGAGGAAGAGTCGTATGACGAGCCACTTCGTTGTCGCAAGTGCCGCAAGGCGGAGGAGGCTGAGGTCACCTCCAAGGACAACTCCTTGAGTGATGATCGTGTCGAGGAGGTCGAGCCCATCCGAGCAACTCCCCTCAACGTGCTTCCTGCCGCCATCCGCCAGTCGAAGATCTCCACAGCCTGGGACCCAGACAACCTTGATGATGATGATGAAGACGAGTGAGTTCCATGTGTTTTCTTTTTTTTCTGGTTCCAACTTTTGCATTAGTCTTGCGACCATCAGCGCGGATCAGTTTGCTTCCTCGACTCCGTCTGTGAAAAAGAAGGAGTCTGTCGTGGACACTGCTCCAGCTGCAAATCCCACTCGAAGACCTCTAAGCCCGGCAAAGGCGGTCGACGTTCCGGAGTACGCGATGCCTAGCTTGGCGGGCGGGCGGCCTGGAGATGTCGGGGCGTCGGCGAGTAGGGAGATTTCGGCTAGCTCGGCTGATCCCTTGTCCATCGCGCAGTGCAAGGTAAAGTGTTCTCATTTTTTCTGCACCTTCTCTTCCTCTTTTTTTTAACGGGTGCACGGCAGTGCTCCCGATGGGAGTAGCCCCCGACTCTATGATCGATTGCTTGCAGTTGGCTATGGACTCAAGTCGAGATTTTCTTTTCTTGTCAGTTTCTTGGCTTTGTTTTTTTATCGGGTGCACGGTAGTGCTCCCGATGGGAGTAGCCCCCGAGGCTATACTTGACTGTGTACAGTCGTGTGTAGTCTCAAGTGATATCTTTCTAATCTGCAATGAATTTCTGCAGGTTGTCCTTGATTGCCTGGCGGCTTTTGGACGCCGCCTTCTTTCGGCTGAGGCAGAATGTGCTTCTCTTCAGGGGGAGCGCGGCCAGCTTGTCCAAGATGGCCTCTCCCTCCAGGGTGAGTTGCCACATGCCTCTTGCTCTGGTTTCGTTTCTTCCTGGTCGCAACTGTTGTTTGAACTGCGCCCTTCTATGATGCATATGAGGTTAGTCGCTTGAAGTCTGAGAAGGCAGAGGCTACCTCTCGGGTGAAAGACCTTGAGAAGGATGATGGGGGGATGATAACCCGGTAGGCCAAACTCCAAGGAGTAACCCGGCCCAAAGGACGCTGTGCAAGATCCCGGCTAAGGATAAGGAAACCTGTAAAGGCCCAAGCTTGTAGGCCCAGTAACCCGGATTGTGGGTTATGGTAGAAGAAAGTTAGGGTTTGCGCGCCGTGTCCGGGTAGGATCCAGGATGCGCCTGGGAGAATAAGCCAGGGGGTCCGGGTGCTTTTTAAACCGACCCCCAGGTCTAGTTTAGGCAGAGATCTAAGAACCCTAGCAATATCGCTTGATATCGAGCATCCAGTGTAATCCCAGAGTTGAGTTATTGTATCAAGATCGGAGACTCGGCGACTTTGATTGTCGGCTACCAGATCGAATTGCACCATGTTTTCCTCTGAGCTAAACCCTCTCCCAAACGCCTGTGTCGTCTTGCCCCAAGATCAGTTACCCCCGGTAACATCTGCCGTGATTATCCCACGACAGTTGGCGCCCACCGTGGGGCCTGCGTGCAAAGGTGTTTACATCACGGGAGAAGCTCGGAAGAGCATGGAGAATCTTGTCGTCGGCGAAATCTACATCGACCTCAAAGGAGAAAAGATGGTGGACGATTCCGGCTGGGGGCCAGAATCGGATCACCTCGAGTCCGGATCTATGGTGACGGTCGGCCGGATCAACATCTTCGTCGGTATGGTACGAACGCCTAATTTAAAAGTACAGTATCATGTGCATACTACAGGAACTTCTAGCAGGGACAAAGAGACATTAAAGCAAGCGGCAAACTCGGTTTCGTCGGTCGCGCCGGAATACCTTAGATGGGCAGAACAAGAGGTAACGTGGAGTAGAAGAGATCATCCGGAAAAAGTAGAGCGCCCAGGAGTCTTGGCGTTGGTGGTCGCTCCACAGGTTAATGGTTACGAACTGAAGAGGGTCCTGATGGACGGAGGAAGTAGCATCAACATCCTTTATTGGGAAACCTTCTTACGGATGAGTCTCAAAGAGTCCCAGTTACAGAAAAGTTCGACAATCTTTCATGGGATCGTGCCAGGACACTCGGCGAGCCCCGAGGGAAAGATCACTTTGGAGGTTGCTTTTGGAGAATCAACGGATAATTATCGAGTTGAGTGGCTCACGTTCGAGGTGGTCAAATTGCGCAGTCCTTATCACGCGCTGTTCGGAAGACCGGCTTACGCCAAATTCATGGCTAGGCCGTGCTACGTGTATTTGCAGTTGAAGATCCCGGGTCCTAAACGGACCATCACCATACATGGGAACCGGGATATAGCGGCCGAGTGTGACAAAGGAGATTCGGTTATGGCTGAGGAAGCATGCAGAAAGGAAGGGCTCGAATATTACCGGTCTCAAGTAAATCCGGATGATAGAACAGCCTTGAAAAAGCCGAATACCGAGGATGAGAGAGCAAAATTCAAGGCAGCACAAGACACCAAGAAGATAGATTTTGTCGAAGGTGATTCCACTAAGCAGTTTACCATAGGGTCTAACTTGCGAAAAGAGCAGGAGGAAGCGCTTGTGGAGTTTATTCGTTCAAATGCGGATGTGTTCGCCTGGACGCCTAGCGACATGCCGGGTATCCCTACAGAGCTGGCCGAGCACAGTTTGCATGTGGATCCCAAGTCCAGGCCCGTGAAGCAGGGTTTGAGGAAAATGAATGAGGAAAGAAGGAAGGCTATAGGCGAAGAGATCGCCCGGCTATTGGCAGCCGGCTTTATCATGGAAGTATTTCACCCGGATTGGTTGGCGAACCCGGTTCTAGTGATGAAAAAGACCAATGAGTGGAGGATGTGCATTGACTTTACGAGTCTCAACAAACATTGCCCAAAGGATCCGTTCGCGCTACCAAGGATAGATCAGATCATAGATGCAGTAGCTGGAAGCGATCTATTATGCTTCCTGGACGCATATTCCGGGTATCATCAGATTAAGCTCAAGAGGGAGGATTGGGAGAAAACATCGTTCATAACCCCTTTTGGGGCCTTCTGTTATAAAACTATGACGTTTGTATTGAAGAACGCCGGTGCAACTTACCAACGGTGTATTCAAAAGTGCTTCAAGGACCAAATCGGACGCAACGTCCATGCCTATGTGGATGATGTGGTCATCAAGACCAGGAAGGCGGAGACATTTATCGATGATCTAAAGGAGACGTTCAAAAACTTGAGGAGGTACCAGATGAAGCTTAACCCGACAAAGTGCGTGTTCGGAGTTCCAGCTGGGAAATTACTCGGCTTTATAGTTTCCGATAGAGGAATCGAGGCAAACCCGGATAAAATCAAGGCCATCCAGAGTCTGAAAAAACCGGAAAATTTGAAGCATGTTCAAAAGCTCACGGGCTGCGTAGCAGCCTTGAGCCGATTCATATCCAGACTCGGAGAAAAGGCAATACCCTTGTACCGGCTCTTGCGGAAATCAGATAAATTCATGTGGGATCAAGAGGCGGATGAGGCGTTCGAGTCACTAAAGAAGCAGTTATCTGAAGCACCAGTACTAGCGGCGCCGGGTCCTAAAGAGCCTATGTTGTTATACGTGGCAGCTGGCCCCCGAGCCGTCAGCGCAGTAGTTGTTGTGGAGCGCAAAGAGGATGGGAAAGGTTACCCGGTTCAGAGGCCGGTTTATTACGTCAGCGAGGTATTATCAGAAGCAAAGCAGCGCTATCCACATTGGCAAAAGTTGGTGTTTGGGGTCTTTATGGCCAGCCGGAAGTTGAAGCCGTATTTCCAAGAACATCCCATAACAGTGGTTAGTTCAATACCAATGTCGGATATCATCAGAAACTCGGACGCGACGGGAAGAATAGCCAAGTGGGCAATAGAGATGGGGGATTATCACATCAACTACGAACCCAGGTCAGCAATCAAGTCCCAAGCTTTAATTGATTTCGTTAACGACTGGACACATACAGGCATGACTACGACGGTTCCAAATTCCGAGTCATGGATCATGCACTTCGACGGATCTAAGCAATACGAGGGATCAGGAGCTGGGGTGGTGCTAACGTCACCCAAAGGAGATAAATTAAGTTACGTACTACAAATTCACTTCGACTGTTCCAACAACGTGGCCGAGTATGAGGCCCTATTGCACGGCCTAAGGGCAGCTAAGGAGATGAACGTCAAGAGGATACGGTGTTTCGGAGATTCGGACCTCGTGGTACAGCAGGTATCAGGAACTTGGGATAGAAAGGACGCAACTATGGCAGCATACCGCAGGGAAGTTGATAGGGTTGCAGGATGCTTTTCCGGGTATGAGGTGGAACATATAGACAGAAGAAAGAATGAGGCAGCCGACGCGCTCGCTAGACTCGGCTCGCGCAGAGAGCCGGTTCCACCTAACGTTTTCCTGGACGAATTATGGCGACCATCAGTTAAAACCGAGTCAGAGGAGGAATTGGCAAATCAAGACCCGGATTCAGGACTTGTGGCTACTGTACGCACTGTTCCCGAATGGACAGAACCGTTTTTGGCCTACCTATCGCGAGGCGAGTTACCACAGCAAGAGGTATTAGCAAGGCAAATTTTGAGGCGAGCAAAGGGATATTCTATCATCAACGGGGAACTATATAAGAGAAGCGCAGCAGGGGTCTTTTTGCGCTGCGTAGCGCCAGAAGAAGGCCGACAGATTCTCAAGGAAATACATGAAGGCGACTGTGGACATCACGCATCCACAAGATCTCTCGTGGCTAAAGCTTATCGACACGGATTTTTCTGGCTCACGGCTCTAGCAGATGCGGAGCGATTGGTAGCAAGGTGTGACGGATGTCAAAGGTACGCTCGCCAAACCCATGTGCCGGCTATGGAGTTACGGACCATCCCGTTAACTTGACCGTTCGCTGTCTGGGGTATGGACATGGTTGGCCCCTTTCATATGTCACCATGCAAGAAGACACATCTTTTGGTGGCTATTGATAAGTTTACCAAGTGGGTTGAGGTTATGCCAGTTACTAATTGCGAATCAGCCACATCAGTCAAGTTCCTGAAGAGGATTATCTACCGGTTCGGGTATCCCCACAGCATAATTACCGACAATGGAACCAACATGTCCCTTGGTGAGATGGAGAAGTTCTGTGGCAACAATGGAATCCGACTTGACGTCGCGTCAGTGGCTCATCCGCAGGCCAACGGACAAGTGGAGAGGGCAAATCAAGAATTGCTACGCGGGTTAAAACCAAGACTACGAGTCCCCTGTATCAGGGCAGCTGGCGCATGGGTCGAAGAACTCCCTTCTGTGGTTTGGGGCATCAATACTACGCCTAATAGATCTACTCAGATGACACCCTTCTTCATGGTCTATGGCGCGGAGGCAGTACTACCGAGTGATATTATTCATGATTCACCACGAGTATCAGCATACGTTGATGTGGAGAATGAAAAGACCCGGCAAAATGCCGTGGATATGTTAGAAGAGCAAAGGGAACAAGCCCTGGAAAGATCAGCCATATATCAGCAGGATCTACGAAGGTATCATAGCCGGCACGTGAAAACCCGGGTCTTCCAGGAAGGAGACCTAGTTCTACGCCTGGTACAGTCGAACGAAGGAAAGCACAAGTTATCACCACCCTGGGAAGGACCGTTTATCATAAGCCGGAATTTGCATAATGGGTCGTATTACGTGATAGATGCAAGGGAAGAGTCGACCACGGTTAATGACACTGCTCACACCACTTCATCTATGCAAGAAAGAGACAGACCGTGGAACGTGGCTCAGCTACGTCCATATTATACTTAGCAAAAATTGTATTGGCATTGAACGATGTAGTAGGCAGCAGGTTTTCAGACGTACTCTTTTCCTATCCAGGGTACCTTTGGGGACTGGACGGGTTTTTAATGAGGCGGCTTGCTGACCTAGATTTTTCATATCAAGTAAAGAGGTGATTATCAAGAAAAGAGATGGTTATTATCAGGTTATGTACTCCCAATATTATGCGTATATCTAGGTCTTGGGGGCTGGTCGCTTGAATAGCACAGTTACAAACTCAAAGACCCGGCCATGATGCCTATGAGTTATAAGGGCCGATTACTTGCAAACGAGTACGGCTACAATCTTATAACCGGACAAAGAAGTCCAAATTCCTTGGCTATTCTTACTTAAGCTCGATGTGACTCGCATTAAAGTGGCATGATTTGTTCGCTTACGATTACAGTCAGTCATGAAACCCGACGGGGCTTGAGTGGCTACGTTTTCGTATGGATGTAACAACATGGTATCCACGCGAAAGCCGGCTTACAGTACAAGATAGTCAAAAGGGTCATCTAAACCACAAGTTATGCAGAGTACAAGGCTAAACAGCTGGAAACTCAACAATTATTAAGCATAACTTCAAATCCTATGTGAAACAACTCAGGGATCTTTATGAATTTAGCAGTAGGCAGGTCGTTCCCCTTTCAAGATCAAGTGTCCTAGACTTGGAGATCCGGATCCGGGTGACTTGAAATCTTGAAAAGAGAAAAAATTGCTTATTTGTAGAATTCCAAAAACCCAGATATCCGAGTCTTGGGGACTTGGGGACTTAGAAGCAAATCCGCTTGACAATACCCATGAGACCCGGAAATCGAGTTTTCACAAAAGGAACAGTAAAGAAAGCCGGATATCGAGAACAGATGAGCTCAGTAATGGATAAACTTAAAAAGGACGGAAGAGGCATAGAGTATATCAAGACCTTAGCGTGCATTACAAAATCTCGGCGAAAAGATATCAAAGGTGCACAGGCGCACCACCCAAAATATAATTGTTTAAACAGCATGTTGACCGGCCGGTGCATAAGAAGAGGCATTAGAGATCAGATATCACTCGGCGTTCATCTTGGCCTTGCCCTTGTCGTCATTGGTGGTAGCAGCAGCACCCGGATCAGCGGTACCAGCCCGTGCAGGAGGTGGGACGACTGGTGTCGAGGTAGCGGGGGCAGAGCCGGCTTCAGCTTGCTTCTTTGCAGCCTCCGCCCTCAACGCAGCAGCTTCCTCCTTCCACCGAGCCAGCATATCATACGGCTAGGGAAGATCCGACTTAATCGCTACACCAGCAGCATCATATGCTGGAACAAGGATATTAACGTCCAGTTCATCAGCGATCACGCTGGCCGGGTAACGGACCTCCTTCTGGACGGCCTGAAAATCCTTCACTGAGAACTTGGACCCATCAAGCTTGAACTCTGGGAAGCCGCCCATGAGCTTCGCTAGTTCGAGCTTGGGGAAATAAGCCTTGGCGAGTGCAAGCCCCCGGGTCATTCCAACCCGGCAAGACGAGCGTTTCCAGTGCCAAATCCACTCGGGAATAGTGGAGAAGGCATCCAGCATCCTCTTCAGATCAACATGCCCTCTACCCGGCCACCGTAACTCCTCCAGAATCCATTTGGTTCCGGCACATAGCTGCCGGAGAACACTCTTCATGGTTTTCAGCTTGGCGATGTCATCCTCTTCCGGCATGGTTTCGTCCGGGCCTGAAGGAGTGGAAACGTAAGTCGGGAAAACCGTTGTTATCTATCAAAAGGGTAAACCCGGAGGAGGAAACGTACCAAGTAAAGCACGATATGTGTCTGATATTTGGACGGAAAGGCTTGTTAGATCATCTTCGGCTTTGTGAGCCCTTTTCCTATATTTCCTCATTATCAGCCTATTCCTCCTGGCCTCAGCTTCGGCTGCTTCACGTAAAGCTACCTCCTTTTCGATGAGCTTGGTGGCGTCTGCCAGTTTCTCCTCAGATTGAGTCACGAAAGACTGCATGCATGGAAACAAGGATCAGTCGGGTAGAGGAGCAAGTTATCAGTCGCTTGTATAATAAAGTCCCAAGCAAATTATGAATCAATTCACTCGGAACTTGGGGACTGGACAAAGGCACAAGCAACATTAATCGGATTTACCTCATGTTTGGCTATTAAAGCCCCCCAAGATGTTTTCTTCATTAGCCCTTAAAGTGCGTAGGGTTTCCAGCATCTGGGCAAACGTCAGTTCCTCGGATCGAGTACCGGAAGAGCCGGCAGCTTGGTCGCCTGGTGGGGGGGCTCTCCCCACCCTTGGAGTTGAGACCCGGACAGTTTGAGTACCCGGGTTAGGAGAACCCATCCTTGTGTCCAGAACCTCGATCTCCTCGTCTACCGGTTCCGATGAGGAAGGAGATCCGGCGGCTCGGGGAAGCGGATTGTTCAGAGGGCCTTGTTCCTGGTTATTCGCCGCATCACCGCCAGTCGCGGTGCCTGTGTTATCAGTCGGCTTCTCCACCCGACAGTTATCTGTTTCCACGTTTTCCGGGTCACCGACGGTGACTTGAGTGCTGAAAGAAAAATGAGAAAAGGCGGTTATTAGTAATGACGGTGGCTTGAGTGAAAATTTGTCAGGCGTAAAAGGAAATCATGTAGCAAAAACTTACCCGGCATTCACGGTGTAGTCCGGCGGGAGCTCGCCGCTAGAAGCAGATGAGGTCGTCACAGGGACCACTAATGGAACCCGGAGTTGCCCGGCACGTGGATGGTTAGGAGAAGGGTGGCGTTGAGGAGAGTCGGAAGGACGAGTCGGAGGGGCGCTGGCACGAGGGACCGAGGGGGTAGAGATGCCCGGGTTAAGGGGATCTTCACCCGGGGAGCTCCGAGTTACTCTGCGTTTGGCTGGGAAAGAATCCTTCAAGCACGACGAATTTGATAATTGATGGTTAAGTCGTCGCATGGCGTCAAAGGAGTAAGGTTCAGAGGATAATGAAGAAAAAGGAACCTTGGACACTGCCCCCTGGCCTTCATCTTGCCTCCAACTGTTGCCTCTGGGTCAGACTCGGTTGCTTCCGGGTCATCCTCGTTGGTCTTGCCTTCGTCCTCCAGCCCTGCGAACCGGATGTGTGCTCGTTGGAAAAAAGGTAAATGGGAGGAAAATAATACAAGTAAAGATATACAAATTCTGTGCAAATACCTTCACTGTTGTCAGCCGGCTCGTCCTCTTCTTCCGGGTCTCTGGAAGGGGGAAGGGTTCAACTCTCCAGAACGGGTCATCAGCCTAAGACAAAGGAATGAGGCTAAGGGTTAGAAGCTGTATCAAGTCAAAATGTGGAAATAAGTTATGAATATCGGGTATTACCGCTGGAGCCGGGTTTTCCCGAGTAAACGGGGGTAACCCGGTGATGCCCTTTATCACCTCCAGTTTCTCTGTTAAGAAGCCCTTGATGGTCTTGTTAGTATCGCCGGTTGCAAAGCTCTTGGTGGAGTAGCGGAGTGCATCTGTGGTGTGCCCCGAATACTCGCACATCAATTTGGTGCGGATGGAGTTGGGTTGGATCCGAAAATCAACCCATGTTTTTACTAAATTTAGCCCGAGGAGGCCTTGGGCTGAAAGGATGGCTATCTTGACTAATGAGGGAAGGATCGCCTCCCTGTCTGAGTCTGGCGCGAAGGCATTGAAAGACTCGGAAGGTTCGAGGAGGTTTTCCGAGTAACCCGGCAGTTTCTTTTCGCCGTCTGGGGATGTATCGTGGCAGTAAAAGAAAGACAGCTGCCAATGTTTGACGTGGGAGTTTAAATTGAGAGTGGGCATCGGGGAATTCTTGCGGCGTTGGATGGATACCCCGCCGCAAGTAAGAAGTGCTCCGTCACCACTTTCGCGGCACGGCTTACACTGGAATAGTTCGATGAAGAGAGTCAGACTTCGCGGTATGCACAAGTACGACTCGGATAGAACGATGAAGTGGGTAATATTCAACATAGAGTTAGGCCCTATTTCAAATACGCGGAGGCCATAATGGCTTAAGACCTCCCGGAAGAAAGGGTGACCCGGAGGACGGAATCCCCGGGTCACGTGTTCTACGAAGCAAATTACCTCGTTATCAGCGGGTGTGGGCCGGGTCTCGTTGCCCGGCGCCCTCCAGTGAATGTCCTTCTGAGAAGGGAGAATTCCTAATTCGGCTAGCTCGTCCAACTTGGCCTTCGTAGCTGTGGAACGCCCCCAGTTGGCAGATATGGTTTGGGTAGTCCTCGCCTGAGCCGGCTGTTTTCCTTGTCGTTTGGGAGCCATGGGATCAACCTGCAAAGCACAAGAAAAAGAGGCATAGGAAATAAGACCCGGGAGTGTTGGATTATCCGAGTATAAGGTATCAAGAAAGTATGAAGCTAAAAATATCCGGGTATTACGCTATGAGGTGGAGACTACAAGGTATCCGGGTGTTGAGTATAATTGTGGAAATTATTGGTCACTTACGTATGGAAAAGCATTTGGGGAAGATGGATGGTTGCCCATGTGTATACTGCAAGCAAAATAGCTGGAAAAGGAGGGTTTTCCGGGTGTTAATGCGATGAGCGGAAAATTAAGGAGGAATGGATCTAGATGGGAAAGTTTTCGAGCGATTTCACAGGAGATTTGGTGATTAGTAATGGTAGGAGGATGAGTTGTAACTATCTAGCAGGTGGTTAAAGGAGTTGGCAAGCATCGAACCGATCTAATTTGATGCAATCGGAAAAATGATTCACGGGTTGACCTAGATCCGATCTTGGATGAACTGAAAAATTGCGGGGCCAAATTAAAACGGCTGCAGGAGGCTTACCGGAGAGATTGGAGTCTAGCGCGACGGCGGCGAGAGGCGTGGCTTGAATGCCCCTTTGCGGCTCTTGGCGCGGAGAACGAAGGTGCGGCAGTCTAGCGCGACGGCGGCGCGAGATGGTTCGAGGGCGAGCGCGGCCGGCGGTGACTTGGCCTCGATGGCGAGCGCAAGCTCCTTGCGGTGGCGCTGCGAGGGTGTACGGGGAAATGAAGGAAAGGGGAAGCTGAGGTGTAGTGATGGGTTTGAGGTTACCCTCTGAGTACTATTTATAAGGCGAGGGTGGTTCTATCTCAACGGCCAGAAGCCGGAAATCGTGGGGTGATGGTTATCCACGTGGATTCTGCAAGATATGCGCCAAGTATTGGGCAAAGCATCTGGACAAGAGAAAGGAGGAAATCCACTCCGTGATATCAGGGTTGGTCATCGAGTATGGGATTTTGGCATTTTTATTAGGGTTTGGATCTGGAAAATTAAACCAAAGAGTTTGGGAAAACCCGGGTTACTATATGGCCACCATGGAGTTAGGCCTAGCCACTTGTCAGAGCATCTTAACCCGGCCTCCACATGCCTATGTGTTTGATATTTTTGCAGGGAATAGCAAGCGCTTCAAGGAGGACCCGTGAAGCCCAGGCTATTCTGGGGACTACTGATGGGGGGATGATAACCCTGTAGGCCAAACTCCAAGGAGTAACCCGGCCCAAAGGACGCTGTGCAAGATCCCGGCTAAGGATAAGGAAACCTGTAAAGGCCCAAGCTTGTAGGCCCAGTAACCCGGATTGTGGGTTATGGTAGAAGAAAGTTAGGGTTTGCACGTCGTGTCCGGGTAGGATCCAGGATGCGCCTTGGAGAATAAGCCAGGGGGTACGGGTGCTTTATAAACCGACCCCCAGGTCTAGTTTAGGCAGAGATCTAAGAACCCTAGCAATATCGCTTGATATCGAGCATCCAGTGTAATCCCAGAGTTGAGTTATTGTATCAAGATCGGAGACTCGGCGACTTTGATTGCCGGCTACCAGATCGAATTGCACCATGTTTTCCTCTGAGCTAAACCCTCTCCCAAACGCCTGTGTCGTCTTGCCCCAAGATCAGTTACCCCCGGTAACATCTGCCGTGATTATCCCACGACAAAGGAGCTGGAGTCTACTCGAAAGGAATTGGAGTCCACGCGTAAATATTCAGATGACCATCTCGCGGGAGCCCAGGATGCCTTGAAGCAGCTGGAGGAGGCGAGCGTAAAACATGACAGCGATTTGATCGGCGTCCTCCGTCCCTTGACCGAGGCTCTAGCTGGTGAGTTATGCTCGAATTTCTTTCGACTGCGGCTGGTTCTTTTCTCTTTCTGACGTTTATTTCCTCCCTCTTTGTTTAGGTGCTATTGGAGTTGGTCTGGAGCTACCCGGAGGGATTCGGGTCGACGCCCCGACGGACGTGTGCACTCAGCTGCAGGAGCATGGAAACAAGGCTTGCTTCCTCATTCATGATGTTTCCTGAGTGCTGACGCAACTACACCAACGACTGCTTCTTGATAGGCCGGTTTCCCCAACTCTTGGTGGCCTCCTGCAAGTTTTCCTTGGAGAGGATGATCCCCTCCAGGAGTACTCCCTTGCGCAGACCGAGTGCGGAGCCAAGATGGCTATCCAATTTTCCCTGGAGCACGGCGTCTCGGGTGACCTGGATAAGGTGTACTCGGAGCTTCCTCGAGACGCGCTGGGCAAAAAGGTAGCGCTTCGACCTTTTGGCGATCATGCAGAGAGGCTTGCGAAGACGCTCTGTCGAATATGCATCTCAACAAGTCCCTCGGGTGATCCGATAGGGTTTCGATTAGGAGAACGTGTAGACGCTGGTGACAATCGTCGGCAAACAGGGAGCACGATTTACCCAGGTTCGGGGCCCTCGTAGAGGTAAAACCCTTACTCATGCTTCTGTCGGTCTGTATTAGCAATAGACCGGTTAGAGTGCGGTTGCTCGAGTCGAGAGTTAGATCTCAATCTCAAGGCTTTTGGTGGTGCAATATGGCTTCCTCCCCCTACCGGTGGTTCTCCTGGCCTTATATAGATGGCCAGGTCTCAAACCGCACCTGGGGGATACAAACCCTAACTTTGAGTCGGTTACAAGTTTTCTTTCTTGATCATCAAGGCCCTGTGGGTGGGCCTTGATTGGGCCTTCTAGAACTGTCTATGGCGTCTCCCTTCGGGCGTAGGTCTTGGGCCTTGGACCGGGTAGCCTCACCCGATAGGTCCAGGACTCGTTCCCTCGTCAGTAGCCCCCGAGCATTTTACTTGATTGAGAATATGTCGGGTAGACGCTCAAAGTCCATCTTGATTCCTTCCGATTGACTGCTCCAACCGCTCTATGTTTAGAGGGTGCATACCCTGTGCGCGACGCACTTCTTGTACTCGAGTATCGAGCGATGAATGTGCCCGTGTTTCGGCTGTTTTTGCAGAAGGATACGGCTCAGTTGCTTGGCTCTCCCGAAAGCTCAGGGCCAATTAATTGAATCTAGGGCAAAAACAGTTCTGGCCTACACAAATTCAAGACCTCCGACTCGAATCCGGTGAGGTGATCATTGCGACTGGGCCGTGGAGGTCTTACCGAGTCAAACTTAACCTAGAAGGGTACCCTGCGCGTCCGCTAGGATTTTTCCTCGTGTTGTTGACACGGAAAGTTACTGGAGGACGCAGCTTGAGTGCGATTCCAGGCCCATAAGAAAGATCTTTGGGTCTTACCTTCGTACTCGAAAGAATACGGCATACGGATGTACCTAGTCGGCTGAACGAGCCAGGGCAAGGATGTGTAAATACATCATGTGTCAAAGTGGCAGGAACTGCACACTCGCGAGTATTATGTTGAGATTCTTCGAGTGAAGAAGTTTCCCTTCTTGTTATATTTATGAAAAAGAAAAGATTTTTGCACTTATAATATTTTACCCATACGAAAGAATTTTCGTGTCCTGGGGCTTTGTTGTACCTATACGAAAGAGATTTCGTGTATGGGTAGTTACACGGGGAAGTTCTCGTGTCTTGTCGTATCTTTCGATACACCCATACGAAATAAATATCGTGTGAGGGGGCTTACACGAAAGAATTTTCGCGCCTTGATACGCCCATACGAAAGAAATTTCGTGTCAGGGGCCTTATGCGAAAGAATTTTCGCATCTTGACATGCCCATACGAAAGAAATTTCGTGTCAGGGATCCCACCCGAGGGGATTTTCGAGTTTGATGAGGTATGCAATAATGTCATTTCTCACTTGTTTGTTCCGACTCCTCCCGATGGGACGTGACAGAGCGGAACAGAGCGTGATGGCCCACCTTGTCATCTTTTGACCAGAAACGAGAGGTCGTTTCCGGTTTTCCCGCGAGCCACGCGCCGTAAATGCGCACGATCTGTTGTAAAGATCATGGCAGAGGTAACTACGTACCGCCGCCTCGTTTCCACTCCACGCGTGGCAGCCGCGATGGGTGCCACGTCACCAGGTCTACGGTTCAGATCGTTTTGTCTTGTGTATAAGTAATCGTCCTTAGGTGGAAAGTAAATTTCCTGGCCATTTTCTCTCTTTCTTCCACCTCGCGCACACCTCTTGTTCTGCAAGCGTCCACGAGCTCTCATGGCTGGAGGGAAGAAGCGCGGCGCGGCCGTATCATCATCGAAGGCGGTCGGGGCACCTCCGCGCCACCCGCCGTAAGGTCGGGCGACTGGCGCTCTGTTAGCACCACCATCAAGAGCGTCAAGGAGATGCAACGGGAGGGGCTGCTGCCCCCTGACGGCGACAAGCGCGTCCGCCTGGGCAAGAAGGAAGAGGTACTTAATCCCCGCGCGAACGAGCGCGTGATCTTCGCGGAACACGTCTCGCGCGGCCTCTCTCTTCCCCTTCATCCTTTCCTCCTTGGACTACTATATGTTTACGGCATACAGCTCCATGAGTTTCCTCCAAACGCGATTCAGCACATCTCGTGCTTTATCATGCTTTGCGAGTGCTTCATGGGCATCCGCCCGCACTGGGTCCTCTGGAAGGCCCTGTTCAAAGTGCGGATCTTCCGGGAAAAGTCGCGACCAGGAGAGCAGTCGGGAGAGCCACTACGCACCGGCCGCTTCGGGATCCCAACGAGGACGGATTTTCCCTACCTGGAGATGCACTTTGTCGATTCCGCACAAGGATGGAGGATTAAATGGTTCTACATCGTCGACAACAGCGCGGGTGGGGCTCACGAATTCCACCCGTTCGCGGTCTTGAAGCGAAGGAAGTCCTGGGCGCACAAGCTCACTGCTGAAGATAGCAGTATCATCTCCCCGCTACTCGTGAAAGCGGGGAGCATCCGCGACCAGACGATGGGGGTTGCGTTGAATGGCTTGCACCTGGCGAGTGTCTTCCTTCGACGGAGGATCCAGCCTCTTCAAGAAAGGTCGTCGACTATGTGGGAGTACCAAGTTACCCGCCTGAAGACCGAGAAGGCTGAAGCTGTCGCTCGGGTGAAAACCCTTGGGGCTGAGCTGGAATCCTCCCGAAAGGAGATGGAGTCCACTCGCAAGCATTCAGCTGACTTCGAGGGGAAGCTTATCGAGGCTCAAGAGGCACTGAAGCAGTTGGAGGAGGCGGGTGTCAAACATGACAGTGACCTTGTTGGCATCATCCGCCCCTTGGCTCAGAAGTTCGTGGGTAAGCCATTCTTGACTATCTCTCTGTTGCAATTTATCTTAATTTGATCTTTCGGGAATTTATGATATCCCCCTTTTTTTGTAGATGTCCTTGGGGAAGCATTGGAACTGTCTGGGAGCCAGCGAGTGGACGCCCTGATGGATTCCTGCGCCCAGCTCCAGGAGCATGCGAGTGGGATCTGCTCCCTCGTTGGTGAAGCCATCCGAGTGTTGACGCGGTTCCAAGAGCGCCTACTAGTGGATGCAGTGGTTCCGCCTATGCTGGGCGGCCTTCTAAAGGTTTTCTTGGAGGATGAAAATGTCCTCCAGACTTATTCAGTCGCCCAATCTGAGTGCGGGGTTAGGACGGCCATCCAATTTGCGCTGGCGCACGGAGTTTCGGACCTGGAGAAGGTGTACTCGAGCCTTCCCTACGACGCCTTAGGAAGAAAGGTAGCGCTCCGTCCCTTTGGTGCTCTTGCTGAGGTCCTTGCTAAGAAGCTCTCTGAAGTGCTTGCTCGCGCTAGTCGCAAGGGGCAGCCTGCTGCGAGTGGCACAACTTTCGCAGCCCTGTAGGATAGTTTATATTTCCTTTTGTCCATTGATGTAATGAACCTTGGGATGTATTCCCGTATTTTCTTAATCGAAGTGTTTCTTGGTATTATCATTGTCTGATTGTTGCGTTTACTGTCTGTTATGCGCTCCCGATGGGAATAGCCCCCGAGCACCTGTTAGATAGGTGGTGTATTTCTCGAGTGGGGTCTTGTAGTGTTTATGAACTTGCTTCATTTCTTTCCAGGTAGTGGGTCCTAGCGCAAAATCTTCGAGTGGGTCTACTGCGCGGGTGGACCCCCTTGTTACTGCTGCTAGTACATTTGCCTCGCTCCGTGACCGCGTTGCGGATGGCGAGCGCAAGCTGAAAGCGCAGAGGGGCGTGGCTGATGTCGCCAAGACTCGTGGCTGATCGTGAAAAGTTTGTGATGGAAGAGCTGGCGGCCGTTGCGAAGGATATGCTTTGTAAGCCCGCAAACCCCCGAGTGTTTGGCTGCTTGCTTCCCTTTCTGTTTTGACGTGTTTGCTGAATTTGCAGTTGTTGAGTCCGACGGGCCTTGTGAGACTCACTGGGTGGATACCCACATTTCCTATAAGGCGGGTAGCTCCAAACCACATGCAGCCAATTTTTGGTCAGACCGCAGTCGAGGCTTCGTTTTGGCCACTTTGAAGTATCGGGCGGGCCAGGCGAAGATTCTTCTTGAGTCTTGTCGCGAGGCTCTTTCTTCTGTGCATCAGACGTTTTATTCATTGGGTACCATTCTAGAAGGATGGAGCGGTTTGCTAAGGGTCTTTAGTCGAGTAGGAGAGGTTCAGGAGTGCGTTCACCAGCAACTTATCTGTGGAGCTCAGGTAGCACTCACCTTTGTTCGGGTGTGGCATCCTGAGATCAACTTTGACTCGGTGGCGCGGCTTCCCAACTCTCCAATTGACTTTTCTCCTCACTACGCGGTCGTCCAACCCGCAGCGGAGCAGATTATTCGACTAACTTCGGAGGAGATAGATCAAATGCTGGCGGAGAGGACTGCTCACCGCCAGATGTAATTGGAGGATGTAGAGATCATGTAACCTTGTATAGCTCACTCGATATTTTGTAAGGTGTTTATAAGGCGTGAACCTTGTCATACCTTGTATTTGAGAATTTTCATTTTATGCTTAGTTAGGTGTAGCCCCCGTGTGTTTGGGGTGTATACATGTTGTTTTAGCATGTAAAATGGAAGATGCGAATAGCTAAGGTTGAAGAACCATGTGTTTCTATTGATATGGTTGAGAAGCCATGTATTTCCTCGAGCTACAAAATGGCTAGTATAGCCTTATTTTTTGCGAATAGAATGTTCCTTAGAACTTCCGGAGATGCACAACGTTCCATGGATTGGAGTAGATGCCACCGGTCTTCGGGTTCTTCGGTCGATAAGCGCCACCTGGGATAACTTCGTGTATTATGAAGGGTCCTTCCCAGGGTGGCGCGAGCTTGTGTCCTTCCTTTTGCTTGAGCCGCAGCACGAGGTCTCCTACCACGAAGGATTTGTGGCGTATACGACGACTGTGGTAGTTGCGCAGTGATTGCTGGTATACCGCCGATCTTGCGAGTGCAATGACTCGAAATTCGTCGAGTGCATCCACGTCCTCTGCGAGTGCCCTGTTTAAGGTCTCTTCGTTGTACGCGACGACTCGGGGAGCGCTGAATTTGACGTCTTCGGGTAGGATGGACTCGTCTCCGTAGACCATGAAGAATGGCGTATAGTTTGTTGACCGATTTGGCGTTGTGCGGAGGCTCCACCGTACTGATGGTAACTCCTGGGCCCAGTGCCCTGCTGCTGGGTTCAGGCGGTCGAGTAGCCGCTTCTTTAGGCCAGCTGAGATTAATCCGTTGGATCGCTCGACTTGACCGTTAGTTTGCGGGTGAGCCACCGAGGCGAAGCTGAGGGTGGTTCCCTTTTTCTCGCAGAATTCCTGTGTTTCCTTCGCCGTGAAGTTGCTGCCATTGTCGGTGATGATATTGTGTGGTATGCCAAATCTGCACACAATGGAGTCGAGGAATTTCACGGCACACTGGGCGCTGGTGGAGGTGACTGGCATAGCCTCTATCCACTTTGTGAATTTGTCAATTGCTATGAGCAGGTGCGTATATCCTCCGGGTGTCGACTTGCGTAGTGGCCCTACCATGTCCAGCCCCCATTGTGCAAAGGGCCAGGCGATGGGGATCATGTGTAGTTCCGTGGCAGGGGCGTGTGGCTTGGGCGCAAACCTCTGACAGGCGTTGTGTCACGACCCCGGACTCAGAGATATACATACTGTTATGTGCTCCTAGCCATGGACTCACAAGGGCTTCAGGGTTACCAGCCCTGGCCGCAACAAACAACGGCAGGCAGACTGGATTCATCGGCACGTAGTCCGGATCCCCAGTCTACTACTCCTTGTATCCATGCTAGTCATAACCAACTATGCATATCAAAGCGTCCACGAATCGAATGAAACTGAAGGAAACGGGACCAAAGTTATACAGAGATGCTATGTGTCCAGAAAGTGCAACAACAACCGAGGGTTACTGGGGTTACCTCGCCCCAGGCCGATCACATCGACAGGCGGGCTCGGACATGGATCATCGGCTCCACAACCCCTCGACTGCGACAACTATGCAGGCATAGCCAGAACTGTATAACAATGAGCTCGAAACCAACAACCGATCAAAGCAGTACTCTAAACATGAAGCTCTATTAAACATGTGTTACTAGAGTATAGCTTACAAGCAGAGGTCACACGACCCAACATTACATCAGACAACGGAAGGCAAATTATGTTGCTAATCAACAAGAACCAAAAATGCCTAAGAGGCCGCAACATAAGGCGACGTCCCAGCCCATAGATTCCAGGCTGCTACCTGGGAACCCCAAACTACTCGTCGATGTCCACGTTGAATCACCACTGATGGAGTTCTTCTCCTGAACCAAAATTAAGCAAACCTGAGTACGGGATGTACTCAACAAGACTTAATTAACCTATTAAATATCTGCCAACTTCAGAAAGAGTTTTATGAAGGCTGTTTTGCGTAAAGCAATCTTTGTTTTCCAAATCGAGGAGGAATAGCACGTCTCATAGAATGTTTTGAAAACAGATGAGAAAGCTACTCAACTACTGAGATCATCATCTTCTTGTATTCCACCAAGTCCTTCTCATTTCCCACACTATCTCATGATACAAGGATCACCCCTCCCGGCATCTCCGGGGAGGCACCCTTCAATCATGGTTGACAAGTTTTAGTCATTCCGTTGAAGTTATCTATGATCACAGAATCCGTTGCCAAGTCGTCCGTAACCGTGGACATGGCTTCTCGAGGAGATTTATCCCTGCAGGGGGTACACTTTATCCACACGTACCATCCGACTCTTAACGCCACATGTACGCTCTTCCATGGAGCGCGGCAGAGGGTGGCTGGCCACGACCTTTACCTTGCTCGACCCTATCCATGAGTCAACCCAAACAGGGCCACCCCGTCAACAGGGAGTTGGCCACCTCCTGACGGCACCTGTTCTGTGAGTCGGGATCAAGATCCGAGTACGTCCATCACTTGTCCCGGTCACGCCCTAAGTTTTCTCCAAATCGTTTTCTGACTCACACGCAGATGGAAAGATCAAACTACGTGACTCATGGACGTGGCCAAACAAGTTAGTTGGTCGAGCGCGGTCTGTTAGGCCCCGCGTGTGGTTGCACGCTCAGTCTTGGCTTCGAAGGCGAGAACTCGCTCCTAGGGGCATGAACAGGACAAAACGCCACAACCCATTGTGGCCTCACATCCATGCCGTTGTTTAATCAAGTTTATCAAAGGTAATACAATTCACAACAACCTGATATAAATGATTCACGTATTGACCAGATTCATCAACCGGATGGATCAGATCACAACTAAGCATGGCTAAGCAAGACTCACAAGGTTTAGCGGAGCGCGCACAAACAAACCTATAGCTGCTAGGGGCAGTGGATCAGGATATCTAGGTTATGCAGTATATAGGGGAACTCTATCTACTGACATTAAATAGTTTAGAACCGCATGCAATATACGAGATTCCAAAACACTTCGAAAACCATATATGAGCAGATAAGAGGTTATGCTTGCCTTGGTTATAAGAAAACCAGATAAAGATCTTCAGGGGTAAGTGCTTGACTTGTCGGTTAAGATCAAGTATTCGTCGTTGGATTGCTGGCCTTCTCTTCGGAGTCGCATTCTACCGAGGGGGAAATAACACCGAAAGAGAAATAACAATCAACACATGGCATCGATGCAATGCGCAATATGTATGCATGAGCAGGTTAATGCACTGAGATAAAGCCCTAAACATGTTCTATGGTTTCTAGGGTTTGTATGGTATTTATGCATTTTTATTGAACTTAGCCCGAACTAGACCCCGGAGGGCAATTCGGGTGGTTATGAAGGTGAGTACCATTTTAGTTGCTCAAAATGGTTTGAAAATATCATAAACAGGTTAGATATGTCATTTTGAGCAATTTGGTATATAACTTTTAATTTTCTAATTTTATTGAATAAAAACTTATTTTTTCTATTTTAAAAGATTAAACAACATTAAAATAATGTCCAAAAATGAAATGTGTTAAACATGTATGAAAGTGACATTTTTGGGTAGCTTACATTTTTCTGAACACAACCATATTTTTATTTCATTTTTCTGATTAATATTTTATTAGTTATTCAACTTACAAAATTGATTCATTTTCTGAAATTATAAAACAGGGGAGATATGACATCACTGTGATGTCACTGTGACATCACAGTGCTGTGTTCTTCACGGAAAGGATCGAATTCGATCGAATTCGCGCGCGGTTCAGGAATTAAACTATACCATTAGAGAGAGGAGGACATGGGGAGTTGGGGGATGCCAGCGGAGGGCCTAATGGCCACCGGAATCCTCGCCGGCGGCGAGCATCCGCAGCGGCGCTCGGCGGCGCACAGAGGCAAGGCGATACAGAGGGGGAGGTGTTAAGGCGAGGGCACCACGAAGCTCACCACAACACGGGGAGTCTGGGGGAGTGGTCGAGGTGGCGAGGGAAGGTTGGAGGCGGCGGCATCGACCGCGGCGACCACCGGCCGGACTTGGAGAAGAAGAGGTCGGCGCGGCGTCTGCGGGCTGTCCCGGCTCGATTCTCTCCACGGGAAGGTAAAGGGGAGGCCGGCGGAGCTCCTCGTTGTCTCCATCTGCACAGGGATGGCCGGAGACGGCGGGGAGAGGCGGCGGCCGACCGGACAGTACGGCGTCCGCCCAGGATTTTACAGAGAGCGGGATGGAGGGCGCGCAAGGAGGGGGGTTCTGCGAGCTCTTCTCGGTCTGGACGTTTCCTCGGTGTTATCTGAAGCGAGGGGAAGGAGCATGAGGTGGCAATCGGCCATGGGGCTCGGCCACGCAGCTGCTTGTGATTTCTGTCCAAAGGAAGGAGAAAGAAAAGGGAGTTTTCAAGAAACCCCCCTGAAGTTTTGGGAAAAAGCAACAAGGTTCTTTTCTTTTATAAAACAGAACAGAAAACCTTGCTTTGAGGGCCTTTTTGTAAGAATAAAATTTGGCAAAAATTATCTTTGGAAAGCTTATAAAATTTCCAACAACACCATGTGTTCATTTGGTGTAATTGAAACATTTTTCAGAACAAGATTTTGGGAACCAAAATAAGTACTTTCTGTGAGATTTCATAAACCATTTAAATTCCAAATTTAAATTGGTTAAAACATGATTTGAATTTTGTGGTTTCATGCATGTATGATATGAACAACACCACACACCCTAATGTATCAAAAATTGGGGTGTTACAAATCTACCCCCCTTGCAAGAATCTCGTCCCGAGATTCCCGAAGGAGAAGAAAGAAGGAACACCGGTTTTGAACAAACTTCTCGAACCTTACGGTTCTTTTCTCGAAGAGGTTGATCCGTAGCACTTGCGAAGATCTCCAGCGGCTACACCTTAGATGAGAGGGAAAACTCTTAAGATTTGATCTTCACGAAGATCGAGTATCCCATGGGTAACTCATGACAGGATGTTCATAAATAACTTTTGAGTTAACACACATGAAACACATCAAGATAACGTAGGGAAAAGAAGATGGTGTCAAGTTTATGGACGATTGGTCTTGAAAGGATTTAGGATATGAGATTTGCACAAGACTTTAAATCCTTTTTGAATAGAAAGGTTGGACAAGTTATGACATCAAGATTTCTTCAAACAGAAAACCGAGATGGAAAGGATGGTCTTGTATACCACGACGTAATATCCGTAGACGAGGGGAAACACGAGAAAACACTATAATTCGTGAGTCAAAGAGAATTTGATACAAGGTCATGTTCACTCTTCGGAGTGGACACGAAAGATAACGGAACTTTCACTCCGTCAAAGTATGTCGAAAACTTTGTTAACGATCGGGATGTTACTTCACGGCAGAAGATGAGTAACCAAAGGATGTTGTAACACCGTAATTAGGGAGGAATTCTTGATCACATCATACGGATGGGTAACCAACGGAGATTGAAACACCGGAAAGAAAATAGGGAATCTCTTTCCTCTTGTGGTTTATCCGTAGAAATACATCTACCACATGGTTAAGATCCCATGGCTGGAGTGACTAACAAATTCACACAATGTGTGAGAAAAACAAAACTTCAAGTATAAACAACTTGAGAAAGGGGAATGATCAACGGAGGTTACAAAACACCAAGAGATGCTCCCAAGATGAACTTGTTTCCACTGGAATAAAGTTTTGAAGGATTGACAAAGAGACATTGAAAGAATCAACTTCCAGGTTCTGCTGGATGTTCTAGATACCGACAGCAGGCTCACGACAAGCCTTCTATAGGCCATCAAGTCAATGTAAAACTCCGGTTTGGAATAACGGGGAGGAAACTTGTTAGAATAAGCCGGACAAGAATTCTCACGGAGAGTGGTTGTTCTTAAGGATTCAAGGGAATATGACATTAGGCCTTCCGGCTAATTGTGTCAACCACAACATCAACCATGCCGGATTTTGAAAAGACCTGATTCAATACTCTTGAGGAAAACTAACCATCATTGCTACTTGAGATTCAGCTCTGGTTAGTAGGTTGATAACTCAGACTTAACATGTGTGATCAAAGAGGTTGCATCGGTTACCAACGAGATACCTATTCTAGATTCTCAAGACATGGACTACGATGTCAAGCTCGAGAAGATGAGCGAGATTGCAAAACTCATGTGTTAGCAACTTGCGAAAGAGGGTTGCACCTACATGAACTACTTGCAAAAGAACACATCGGAGTCCTGGTTTGGAAGACGATACAAAGACAACCAAGATCTTGAACTTCTTTTCTTTCACGAACAATCAGTCAGTGGCTTGGGGTGGGTGCCAGCTTCTTCAACTAAATGGAGGTAACAACCTACCATCTCAAGAATAGTCCACACATGCATGACCGTCTTTGGATTATTCCCGAAGGAACAAGAAAACTCTACTCAGATCCACGGCGACAGCTTTCACCAGGAGCACATGGACCGGAGTAAGTCACTTCAAACATCGAGAGCACAACTTCGTGATAACACAAAGATGGTTCTCAAAAGTTTCCAACATTAGTGCCAAGTGTTCAACATGAACCTCTTGCAACTTGGAGAAAATAGGAATGTCATCGATGGGCTCGACAACACGCTTATCAAAACACTCCAAGAAGAGGGGTTTCATATGATATATGAACAAGGCAGAACATTGGTCAGACCAAAGGACATGAGGTGTACTCGGGCCAAACACCATGAGTGAAAACACCATCAGGATAGTCCTTTAATCTGGACTTGATCTGACGATATCCCAAATCAAATCAAGGTAGAATGACAGCATGTCTATTAAAGAGATACTATCATGCTTCAACACGAGGAAAACTAGATATCCCTTATCAAAGGAACAAGTTGGCGGAGCTTTTGCCTTTCAACTCTCCGAGTTGTTGTTTAAGCTCAACCACTAGTCCAAGGTGTCTAGCATAGTTTCTTGGAGAGAGGAGTGGTTCAAATTACTCCTGGTTTAGACATCACGGTCAGGTAAAACCTGGTGATACTTCTAGAAAGACAACCAGAATATCACAACCTACCGTTAGGTCTAGGAATTTGAAAGGAGGCTTGCTTTTCAAAGCAACTGATATGAACATGAGAGCTTGGCATGAACCTAACTCTCTGACCGAGGATATTCACCGGAATGGACGGGTTTGGTAACATGGTTAACTTCAAAAAGAGGCTGGGTGACCACTAGTGCTAAGAAGGATACAGATGTTTCTTGGACTTTTTCAAAGCAATAAAAATTGCTAGGAATATCTGATACACACATCAATGCACTGACTCATCATACTCAAGCATTCAAAATTGGAGGAAGGGGATGAATACGGTAAGAGCATCACTTCATAAATAAGGCCATGGAACTTAACACAAACTCTTGATATAAAAGAGTGTGATACTCAAAGGTGGAACAGAACAGAAGCTTACGAAACTTCTTTAGCCTGCGAATTACAAAACTTTGACCTGGTTCTAGAGATGAACGAGGTACTGGAGTTTGTTTCTCCTAACATTCCTAGGTGGAATGTTTTGACAGAAAACAAGAGCAAATGCATCGGAAGAATCCAACACCATATGTAACTTGGTTTCCAAACAACGGACAAAGTTCGAAAAGCAACTAAAGAGTACGAACGTGCTCTGGAAAATCCTGAGATCACGTGGGATGCACAGGGTAATACTCATGTGTAGAACCCATGGCAAAAGGTTGGTATAGCTGAACCAAGAACAAAGATATGAGAATCATAAATAACACTCTTGTTGTGATCCTTTTGATTCCTAGAGGAAACCTATGGCTATTGGAGCTGGAATTTCCTAACTTCCCTGAGGTAAATCAGATTCCTCAGGATTCAACGAAACAGAACTTGGGTTAAAGGTCAGCATCCTGTACTGATAGTGTGAGCATCACATGGTTATGAAACCACATGGTTCGACCCACCGCAATTCAACACATTCCGGGACCTTCGGTTCAAGTCCAAGGTTAGAAACCAAGAGAAAGGAGTAACTACTCTCTTAGTGCCTTAAAGTACACAATGAATAGCAATCACGAGTATCTTTCAAAAGACAAACATGACTCCGGAAGAGTTTGAGTAGAGGATAACGAATACATTCGAGATGGAAAGCAGATCTCGAGGTTCAGGATTTGAAACTTTGGAACATGAAAGAATGTGGAATCGACACAACTCTGAGAGACTAGGATGGAAAGGAAATCTCCCAGTTTAAGAGATAACGGAACACGGAACACACACGACTCTAGAAATTTTTTAACACTAAGTCAACTTGGGTAACAACGTCCTTGCCAGAAAAGGCACCTAGATTTTGAATGACTAGAAGAGATAGCAAAACCTTTTCAAATCAAAACAGGTAAGGTGACCCAGAGTTAGAGCGATACCAGATAAGGAGTAAAAAGAATCCTAAGAAGGTTTTCACAATCCTTTTGAAGTTTCAAATAGTTTTCACAATCACTAGACTCGACATCGACCAAGCAGTAAGGTTTTCCTACAGGCAGTCCTGCTCTGATACCAAGACTTGTCACGACCCCGGACTCAGAGATATACATACTGTTATGTGCTCCTAGCCATGGACTCACAAGGGCTTCAGGGTTACCAGCCCTGGCCGCAACAAACAACGCCAGGCAGACTGGATTCATCGGCACGTAGTCCGGATCCCCAGTCTACTACTCCTTGTATCCATGCTAGTCATAACCAACTATGCATATCAAAGCGTCCACGAATCGAATGAAACTGAAGGAAACGGGACCAAAGTTATACAGAGATGCTATGTGTCCAGAAAGTGCAACAACAACCGAGGGTTACTGGGGTTACCTCGCCCCAGGCCGATCACATCGACAGGCGGGCTCGGACATGGATCATCGGCTCCACAACCCCTCGACTGCGACAACTATGCAGGCATAGCCAGAAATGTATAACAATGAGCTCGAAACCAACAACCGATCAAAGAAGTACTCTAAACATGAAGCTCTATTAAACATGTGTTACTAGAGTATAGCTTACAAGCAGAGGTCACACGACCCAACATTACATCAGGCAACGGAAGGCAAATTATGTTGCTAATCAACAAGAACCAAAAAGGCCTAAGAGGCCGCAACATAAGGCGACGTCCCAGCCCATAGATTCCAGGCTACTACCTGGGAACCCCAAACTACTCGTCGATGTCCACGTTGAATCACCACTGATGGAGTTCTTCTCCTGAACGAAAATTAAGCAAACCTGAGTACGGGAGGTACTCAACAAGACTTAATTAACCTATTAAATATCTGCCAACTTCAGAAAGAGTTTTATGAAGGCTGTTTTGCGTAAAGCAATCTTTGTTTTCCAAATCGAGGAGGAATAGCACGTCTCATAGAATGTTTTGAAAACAGATGAGAAAGCTACTCAACTACTGAGATCATCATCTTCTTGTATTCCACCAAGTCCTTCTCATTTCCCACACTATCTCATGCTACAAGGATCACCCCTCCCGGCATCTCCGGGGAGGCACCCTTCAATCATGGTTGACAAGTTTTAGTCATTCCGTTGAAGTTATCTATGATCACGAAATCCGTTGCCAAGTCGTCCGTAACCGTGGACACGGCTTCTCGAGGAGATTTATCCCTGCAGGGGGTACACTTTACCCACACGTACCATCCGACTCTTAACGCCACATGTACGCTCTTCCATGGAGCGCGGCAGAGGGTGGCTGGCCACGACCTTTACCTTGCTCGACCCTATCCATGAGTCAACCCAAACAGGGCCACCCCGTCAACAGGGAGTTGGCCACCTCCTGACGGCACCTGTTCTGTGAGTCGGGATCAAGATCCGAGTACGTCCATCACTTGTCCCGGTCACGCCCTAAGTTTTCTCCAAATCGTTTTCTGACTCACACGCAGATGGAAAGATCAAACTACGTGACTCATGGACGTTGCCAAACAAGTTAGTTGGTCGAGCGCGGTCTGTTAGGCCCCGCGTGTGGTTGCACGCTCAGTCTTGGCTTCGAAGGCGAGAACTCGCTCCTAGGGGCATGAACAGGACAAAACGCCACAACCCATTGTGGCCTCACATCCATGCCGTTGTTTAATCAAGTTTATCAAAGGTAATACAATTCACAACAACCTGATATAAATGATTCACGTATTGACCAGATTCATCAACCGGATGGATCAGATCACAACTAAGCATGGCTAAGCAAGACTCACAAGGTTTAGCGGAGCGCGCACAAACAAACCTATAGCTGCTAGGGGCAGTGGATCAGGATATCTAGGTTATGCAGTATATAGGGGAACTCTATCTACTGACATTAAATAGTTTAGAACCGCATGCAATATACGAGATTCCAAAACACTTCGAAAACCATATATGAGCAGATAAGAGGTTATGCTTGCCTTGGTTATAAGAAAACCAGATAAAGATCTTCAGGGGTAAGTGCTTGACTTGTCGGTTAAGATCAAGTAGTCGTCGTTGGATTGCTGGCCTTCTCTTCGGAGTCGCATTCTACCGAGGGGGAAATAACACCGAAAGAGAAATAACAATCAACACATGGCATCGATGCAATGCGCAATATGTATGCATGAGCAGGTTAATGCACTGAGATAAATCCCTAAACATGTTCGATGGTTTGCTAGGGTTTGTATGGTATTTATGCATTTTTATTGAACTTAGCCCGAACTAGACCCCGGAGGGCAATTCGGGTGGTTATGAAGGTGAGTACCATTTTAGTTGCTCAAAATGGTTTGAAAATATCATAAACAGGTTACATATGTCATTTTGAGCAATTTGGTATATAACTTTTAATTTTCTAATTTTATTGAATAAAAACTTATTTTTCTATTTTAAAAGATTAAACAACATTAAAATAATGTCCAAAAATGAAATGTGTTAAACATGTATGAAAGTGACATTTTTGGGTAGCTTACATTTTTCTGAACACAACCATATTTTTATTTCATTTTTCTGATTAATATTTTATTAGTTATTCAACTTACAAAATTGATTCATTTTCTGAAATTATAAAACAGGGGAGATATGACATCACTGTGATGTCACTGTGACATCACAGTGCTGTGTTCTTCACGGAAAGGATCGAATTCGATCGAATTCGCGCGCGGTTCAGGAATTAAACTATACCATTAGAGAGAGGAGGACATGGGGAGTTGGGGGATGCCAGCGGAGGGCCTAATGGCCACCGGAATCCTCGCCGGCGGCGAGCATCCGCAGCGGCGCTCGGCGGCGCACGGAGGCAACGCGATACAGAGGGGGAGGTGTTAAGGCGAGGGCACCACGAAGCTCACCACAACGCGGGGAGTCTGGGGGAGTGGTCGAGGTGGCGAGGGAAGGTTGGAGGCGGCGGCATCGACCGCGGCGACCACCGGCCGGACTTGGAGAAGAAGAGTTCGGCGCGGCGTCTGCGGGCTGTCCCGGCTCGATTCTCTCCACGGGAAGGTAAAGGGGAGGCCGGCGGAGCTCCTCGTGGTCTCCATCTGCACAGGGATGGCCGGAGACGGCGGGGAGAGGCGGCGGCCGACCCGACAGTACGGCGTCCGCCCAGGCTTTTACAGAGAGCGGGATGGAGGGCGCGCAAGGAGGGGGGGTTCTGCGAGCTCTTCTCGGTCTGGACGTTTCCTCGGCGTTATCTGAAGCGAGGGGAAGGAGCATGAGGTGGCAATCGGCCATGGGGCTCGGCCACGCAGCTGCTTGTGATTTCTGTCCAAAGGAAGAAGAAAGAAAAGGGAGTTTTCAAGAAACCCCCCTGAAGTTTTGGGAAAAAGCAACAAGGTTCTTTTCTTTTATAAAACAGAACAGAAAACCTTGCTTTGAGGGCCTTTTTGTAAGAATAAAATTTGGCAAAAATTATCTTTGGAAAGCTTATAAAATTTCCAACAACACCATGTGTTTATTTGGTGTAATTGAAACATTTTTCAGAACAAGATTTTGGGAACCAAAATAAGTACTTTCTGTGAGATTTCATAAACCATTTAAATTCCAAATTTAAATTGGTTAAAACATGATTTGAATTTTGTGGTTTCATGCATGTATGATATGAACAACACCACACACCCTAATGTATCAAAAATTGGGGTGTTACACGTTGCATCTGTCGACTAGATTTTTGGCGTCTATTGCTGCAGTGAGCCAATAAAATCCTGCCCTGAAGGCTTTACCTACGATTGCTCTCCAGCTGGCATGGTGACCGCAGTCTCCTTGATGTATGTCCTGGAGCAGCTCTTGGCCATCCTCGCGTGCGATTGTAACATCCCAAATTTGCTAAATTAGAGTGTGTGGTGTTGTGTTCATATCATACTCGCGAAAATGAGCCTTTATTTAATGTTGTTAATCATTTAAAAATAGAAAAATAAGTTTTAATTCGATAAAATTAGAAAATTGAAAGCTTTATACCAAAATGCTCAAAATGACAAATGCAACCTAGTTATGATGTTTTCAAACCCATTTGAGCTTTTAAAATGGTACTCACCTTCATAACCACCCGAATTGCCCTCCGGGGTCCATTTCGGGCAAACCGTAACATCCCAAGTATGAAAAACAGCCATTAGAATGTTTGCTCTCTGTTATTTTATGTTTTGCATCATGACATCATGTTCATTGCATTTGTTTTGCTTGTTTTCCATTTGTTTTCCTCTGTTTTGCTTTGTTTTCCAACTGTTTTCCTTTGTTTTCCTTTGTTTTCTATTTGAATTTCAAACCAAATTTCAAACCTTTTGTTTCACACTTGTGATGTTACAATTTCCAAAATGATATTTCAAATCAAAACAATCAATTGTTTCCATTAAAGTTGTGATTTCAAAACTGTTGATTTGTTTCTAATCAATAATTCATCTAATACCAAAAACATTTTCAAATTCAATTAAGTTTCCAAACAGCAACCCTTTTTGAAACTTATGAGAATTACAAAACTTTTCCAATCATTTTTTGTTTCGAATCAACTTGAGGGTCCAAACTAATTACATGTTTATTTTTAATAAATCACTTCATCTCAAAATTCATTCAAATTTCAACCAAATTACAAACAGCAAAATATTTTGAAAACCAAGCATGCACATGTTGCTGTTACAATAAAGAATTGATTACAAAATTATCCCTAAGATTTTCTAACCCCAAAGAGCTAGTTTTCTTCCTTTTCCAAATCAGCAAAAAAAAACATTCAGCACAAAAAAATAAAAACAGAGCAAGGGAGAGAGGGGCAGACCCAGCCCATCTCTCACCCCTCAGGCCCGATACCCCCCTCATCTTCAACCTCTCGTACGGCCGCACATCCGGGACTCCCACGTCGACGAGCGCAGTAGCGAACGGCCGTGGCTCCTCCCTCCTCCCCTTAAAAACCCTAGCCGAGGGCTCCCTCTCCCCTCTGCCCTAATTTCTCTCCCTCCTCCTCTCTCCCCGCCTCCATTTTCTCCCTCTGCTCTCTTCTCTCTGCACCTCCCCCCAGTCTCTGAACCTGAACCCGAAAAACCCCTCCTTTTCTCCGGTGATCGCCGCCGGGAGGGCCACCCTCCGGCCAGGCTAGGGCCGGGAATGAAGCCCCCACGGCTTCCTCTACCCTTTTGTCACCACGGCGAGGGCCGGGAGCGGCCGAGGCGCCACCGCCGTCCAGGTTTTCGCCGCTGGTCGCCACCACTGCGCCACCGTCCGCCTCTGTTTCCCCACAGTGAGCATCCACCCCCTCTTCTCCTATCCCCTCTCTGCCCTCGGGTTGACAGCACCGCAGCACCCCACGCACCACGGCCACCGCGCGCAACCCCGGCGAGCCGCAGCAGCGCATCGCCGTCCGCCGGCAGCCGCGCGACTGACAGCGAGTTCAGGCAACTGAACTTTTGCAGTTCAGTCAATATCCGCTAGCTGCACCTCTTACCCAAACATGCCCCTTACCTGTCACCAAACCGCACCACACCACAGTGGTTCCCGTCCGCTGTGCGCACCCAGGAGGTGGGGGGTTCGAATCCCACCCCCGGGATTAAACCCCCTTTTATTCCTTCTATTTTGCCAAGCCCTGCACAAATCCTTTTATCACAGACAGGTCCCTGTCAGTTCTTTTCTAGTCCCTGTTAATTTGTCCTAAGTCCCTAGATGTTATTTTAAATGGCACAATACTACTTAAACTTCACAAATGCATAACTAAATCATTTTAACTCCAATTTCAACATTTTAAATATGTTTTCCACTCCAAATTGAATTCTCTACCCAAATATAAAATTTGTTTACTGTTTTGAATATTTTAAATTGGTGAAATATTTGAATCCTTGTTTAATTCACTTAATTTTGCAAAATTCATAACTTGGGCATAAAAATTCCAAATTCAACAAACTAAATATGTTTTCCATTCAATTTTTCATGTACTTTCCAAATATCAACTTTGTTTGCTGTTTTGAATAATTTAAATTGCTGAAAACAACTGTTTCTTAATTAATGCATTTAAAATTGCCAAAATAATAACTTGCTCATTTTAAATCCATTTTCCACAAATAAAATATGTTTTCCATGCTAAATTAAACCACCTTTCCAAATATAAACTTTGTTTCATATTTTGAATAATTAAAATTGGTTAAATAATTTAAACCTTGCTTAAATAATTTAATATTGTTAAATTCATAACTTGGTCAAATTAATTTCTTTTTGAACATATAAAATATGTTTTCCAACCATAAAAGTATAAACTTTTGAAATATGAATTTGATTTAATGTTTTGAACAAATAAAAATTCAAATAAATTCATACTTGAATTAAATTCATTTAAATCTTGTTTAAACTTGTTTAATTCATAAGTAAATTATTCTAAATCCTTTTTCAACAAGTGAAACATGTAATCCACCCAAAATTGTGTGTTCTTTCAAATATGAACTTTGTTATCTATTTTGAACAATTAAACTTGATGAAAACAACAAATGCTTCTGTAACACCTTTAAGGAACCAAAATTCCATAAATTAATAACTAAAATTCTAAACTTGGTAAACCTTATTTCAAATTGTTTCTATTGTTGTTTTCTTTCTGTTTTCTTCATCCATGCATCATGCTAATTCACTTACACATGTTGTTTAGTTGTAGAACAATTATTCCAACCTTAATTCATGGGCTTTCCATATGCAATCCAATTGCATATGGGTCCATTTAAACATGTTATCTTGTCAACTAGTTTATTTTGATGCAACAATTAAATTGACATGCATCATCCCCTGATTGTGCACTATGCCATGTTATTGATTGTTTGTCTCTCTGCGTTGTTTGTTTGCTTCTTCTCGAATGGACGACGATGTTGAGACCGACGATACTTACGACACCCCTTCTGAGGATTTAGCTCAGTACCAGGCTGCTGAGTTTGCAGGCAAGTATTCACTCACATGAACCATTGTGTTCCTTTCAACATTGGATACCGATACTTTCCGTTGTCTATTTCTGCTAGCCCTATGAATCGTTGCTTCTGTTCGATCCTATCACATGTATCCTTTAACCCTGATATAGCCTCACCTCCACACCTATAACCTTTTGCTTGTTGCCTGTGTCTTACTAGCATGCTTAGGGTTGTTTTTGCTCGAGTCTGTTGCCCGTTACTTTCTGTTATCATATCATAATGTTCTGGGGCTCGATGTTAAACAATCCACCTGTTAATGTTTGAGGTAATAATAATTTGATGATAAGGCACCGGCAGGAGGCCCAGCGTGGTTTTGAGGCCTGCTAGTGTCGACCTTAATTACGAAAAGGGTCTTATCTACTGATCCATGATGAGCGCACTAACCGCATGTGGGAAGCGTGTATGGGCGCCCCCTCAATTTGATTCGATTCGCATCTCGTCCAAATCGCCACACTTAGTTCGGGCTTTCCATTTGATGCATGCATGTGCAGGTGCGAACCCTTGGCGCCAGGGTGGAACTTTTGTAGTCGGCATTTAGGGCGGCGTGGTCTTAGAGTGCTATGAGGGTCCCCTTTTCTTCGTGGGGCTCGATTAGCCGCGCACGCACAGCATGTGGTTCTTTGGGCTTGATGCGAAGAAGAGTTGAGTTGTGTTGAGTGCCCCGCTTGGTGGGAAAGGCCTTCCCATCTGGCGGGTTATTCTTACATGTACGGCCAAATTGGTGCACCCCTGCAGGGTAAATCTTCTCGAGAAGCCGTGTTTTCCGCGGTTATGGATGACTTGGTGAAAGTACTGGCTAACAAGTACTCAGAACAACTTACACCTAACTAATGATAACCTGACTAGTAATAGTCTTATTGACACAATAACTTGAACCATCATTAATCCAACTGTGTGAGTTATCCTCGGATTGCTTCTTTGGATAAGGGGCGAGATCCAGGATGGGTTTGTTTGGAGTTATTTGTTAGTTGGTTATGATACGCTATCTTATCTCCTTTCTGTTAGCCGGAAGTTGTAGTATGGTTCTGTAGTTGGTTAGGGCATCCCGTTGCCGCATCTTTTGTATCACCTTTTCTTCCGTTGAACCCAAAGCATCTGTGCTTGATGTTGACGGGTACACTTTGGTGAATTGTGAGTCTTGCTTGCCGGTACGTTTATGTACTGACCCCTTTGGGGCTGTGGTTTCCGCAGACTACGTTTCCGAGGATCCCCATGGTGGCTACTACGTGGAGTATGACGAGGCTGCTGACGAGTAGATAGCGGACCCGGGCAGGATCCGAGACTTCGTGGATGGGCTCCGTCTTTTCGTTTCCGGCCTCTTAGGCCTATTTGGATCTTGTCTGTACTCAGACACTTTGGATGTTTCCGCTGCGATGTAATGATGAATTGTTGGGACATGTGTCCTCTGGATGATTGTATTTGCTATCTCTGCTCTAGTGAGAGCTATTTGCAACTTATTTCAATCTTTTGTGTCTTAGGGATCTGTTGTGATATCCATTGTTCAAATGCCGTTGACGTACCATGTGTGTATGTTATGAAGTACGTCAGAAGTATCTGGATTTCTATGGGATGGTTTGCGCAGACGATGAATAGTAGAGAATGGTTGTCACACGTTTACGTGTTGGCCTACTCATATTGAGATGCGGGTGCCGGTATGCCCCGTAAGCCATTTATCTACTGTTTAACGGACTGTGAGTATCCCCTAGAAGTCCGGGTGCGACAAATGGTATCAGAGCCTGTCTGCCTGTAGGATCCCTTTTTACTGGTCGCAGTTGAGTCTAGAAACTATTTTGTAGCGATATAGGAAAAATGAAACGTGAGAGTAGGGATTATGTTCTTTTTCTTCTTTCCCCACCCACCCTCCCTTTTCTGGTAAGGAAGTGCAACGTTGTTTTCCCTTCTCATCTAAACTTTCAAGTTAGGATTTCACGAATCCTGGTTTCTCTAGGATAGTTATATCTACTAGACCATAGGAATGGAGGTGGTTGTGACATGATTTATCATGTTGCCTACTCACGATTGAGAACGGAGGCGTGTAAGCCCCGGAAGCAGATCCTCTATTCCTTAAGCAGTAGATATTGATCCTTTAGAAGCCCGGATGGGTTTTCCGTAGTACCTCAGGAGTGTTTTGATCTCGTTTTCCCGATGTTGCTTCGATATCCTGTTCTTCTCAACATCCTTTTTGTCCGTTCAAACCTTGTTGTCGCTTCCAATTTCAGTTCTTCTACCGGCGTCTAATCAATAACTCTGTTCCACCCTTCTGGCCAGATAGTCTATTCTCCAAATGAATCAACTTCTATTCAACTATACACCCTCGATGCAAAACCTCAACCTCTACCTCTACTCAAAATGTTCCGGTGGTTTGCGAATTCCCTGACGTCTTTCCAGAAGAGTTGCCAGGAATGCCTATCGTCTTAAACTTCCAGAAAAACTATCCAAGGTGCACGATGTGTTTCACGTGTCACAGCTCAAGAGGATCTTCGCAAGAAGTATCCGGACCTTTTCTTTTCTCAGTAGGAATCTCGGGGCGCGATTCCTTCAAGGGGGCGTTTTGTAACATCCCAAGTATGAAAAACAGCCATTAGAATGTTTGCTCTCTGTTATTTTATGTTTTGCATCATGACATCATGTTCATTGCATTTGTTTTGCTTGTTTTCCATTTGTTTTCCTCTGTTTTGCTTTGTTTTCCAACTGTTTTCCTTTGTTTTCCTTTGTTTTCTATTTGAATTTCAAACCAAATTTCAAACCTTTTGTTTCATACTTGTGATGTTACAATTTCCAAAATGATATTTCAAATCAAAACAATCAATTGTTTCCATTAAAGTTGTGATTTCAAAACTGTTGATTTGTTTCTAATCAATAATTCATCTAATACCAAAAACATTTTCAAATTCAATTAAGTTTCCAAACAACAACCCTTTTTGAAACTTATGAGAATTACAAAACTTTTCCAATCATTTTTGTTTCAAATCAACTTGAGGGTCCAAACTAATTACATGTTTCTTTTTAATAAATCACTTCATCTCAAAATTCATTCAAATTTCAACCAAATTACAAACAGCAAAATATTTTGAAATATTTGAAAACCAAGCATGCACATGTTGCTGTTACAATAAAGAATTGATTACAAAATTATCCCTAAGATTTTCTAACCCCAAAGAGCTAGTTTTCTTCCTTTTCCAAATCAGCTAAAAAAAACATTCAGCACAAAAAAATAAAAACAGAGCAAGGGAGAGAGGGGCAGGCCCAGCCCATCTCTCACCCCTCATGCCCGATACCCCCCTCATCTTCAACCTCTCGTACGGCCGCACATCCGGGACTCCCACGTCGACGAGCGCAGCAGCGAACGGCCGTGGCTCCTCCCTCCTCCCCTTAAAAACCCTAGCCGAGGGCTCCCTCTCCCCTCTGCCCTAATTTCTCTCCCTCCTCCTCTCTCCCCGCCTCCATTTTCTCCCTCTGCTCTCTTCTCTCTGCACCTCCCCCCAGTCTCTGAACCTGAACCCGAAAAACCCCTCCTTTTCTCCGGTGATCGCCGCCGGGAGGGCCACCCTCCGGCCAGGCTAGGGCCGGGAATGAAGCCCCCACGGCTTCCTCTACCCTTTCGTCACCACGGCGAGGGCCAGGAGCGGCCGAGGCGCCGCCGCCGTCCAGGTTTTCGCCGCCGGTCGCCACCACTGCGCCACCGTCCGCCTCCGTTTCCCCACAGTGAGCATCCAACCCCTCTTCTCCTATCCCCTCTCTGCCCTCGGGTTGACAGCACCGCAGCACCCCACGCACCACGGCCACCGCGCGCAACCCCGGCGAGCCGCAGCAGCGCATCGCCGTCCGCCGGCAGCCACGCGACTGATAGCGAGTTCAGGCAACTGAACTTTTGCAGTTCAGTCAATATCCGCTAGCTGCACCTCTTACCCAAACATGCCCCTTACCTGTCACCAAACCGCAGCACACCGTAGTGGTTCCCGTCCGCTGTGCGCACCCAGGAGGTGGGGGATTCGAATCCCACCCCCGGGATTAAACCCCCTTTTATTCCTTCTATTTTGCCAAGCCCTGCACAAATCCTTTTATAACAGACAGGTCCCTGTCAGTTCTTTTCTAGTCCCTGTTAATTTTTCCTAAGTCCCTAGATGTTATTTTAAATGGCAGAATACTACTTAAACTTCACAAATGCATAACTAAATCATTTTAACTCCAATTTCAACATTTTAAATATGTTTTCCACTCCAAATTGAATTCTCTACCCAAATATAAAATTTGTTTACTGTTTTGAATATTTTAAATTGGTGAAATATTTGAATCCTTGTTTAATTCACTTAATTTTGCAAAATTCATAACTTGGGCATAAAAATTGCAAATTCAACAAACTAAATATGTTTTCCATTCAATTTTTCATGTACTTTCCAAATATCAACTTTGTTTGCTGTTTTGAATAATTTAAATTGCTGAAAACAACTGTTCTTAATTAATGCATTTAAAATTGCCAAAATAATAACTTGCTCATTTTAAATCCATTTTCCACAAATCAAATATGTTTTCCATGCTAAATTAAACCACCTTTCAAAATATAAACTTTGTTTCATGTTTTGAACAATTAAAATTGGTTAAATAATTTAAACCTTGTTTAAATCATTTAATATTGTTAAATTCATAACTTGGTCAAATTAATTTCTTTTTGAACATATAAAATATGTTTTCCAACCATAAAAGTATAAACTTTTGAAATATGAATTTGATTTAATGTTTTGAACAAATAAAAATTCAAATAAATTCATACTTGAATTAAATTCATTTAAATCTTGGTTAAACTTGTTTAATTCATAAGTAAATTATTCTAAATCCTTTTTCAACAAGTGAAACATGTAATCCACCCAAAATTGTGTGTTCTTTTCAAATATGAACTTTGTTATCTATTTTGAACAATTAAACTTGATGAAAACAACAAATTCTTGTGTAACACCTTTAAGGAACCAAAATTCCATAACTTAATAACTAAAATTCTAAACTTGGTAAACCTTATTTCAAATTGTTTCTATTGTTGTTTTCTTTCTGGTTTCTTCATCCATGCATCATGATAATTCACTTACACATGTTGTTTAGTTGTAGAACAATTATTCCAACCTTAATTCATGGGCTTTCCATATGCAATCCAATTGCATATGGGTCCATTTAAACATGTTATCTTGTCAACTAGTTTATTTTGATGCAACAATTAAATTGACATGCATCATCCCCTGATTGTGCACTATGCCATGTTATTGATTGTTTGTCTCTCTGCGTTGTTTGTTTGCTTCTTCTCGAATGGACGACGACGTTGAGACCGACGATACTTACGACACCCCTTCTGAGGATTTAGCTCAGTACCAGGCTGCTGAGTTTGCAGGCAAGTATTCACTCACATGAACCATTGTGTTCCTTTCAACATTGGATACCGATACTTTCCATTGTCTATTTCTGCTAGCCCTATGAATCGTTGCTTCTGTTTGATCCTATCACATGTATCCTTTAACCCTGATATAGCCTCACCTCCACACCTATAACCTTTTGCTTGTTGCCTGTGTCTTACTACCATGCTTAGGGTTGTTTTTGCTCGAGTCTGTTGCCCGTTACTTTCTGTTATCATATCATTATGTTCTGGGGCTCGATGTTAAACAATCCACCTGTTAATGTTTGAGGTAATAATAATTTGATGATAAGGCACCGGCAGGAGGCCCGGCGTGGTTTTGAGGCCTGCTAGTGTCGACCTTAATTAGGAAAAGGGTCTTGTCTACTGATCCATGATGAGCGCACTAACCGCATGTGGGAAGCGTGTATGGGCGCCCCCCTCAATTTGATTCGATTCGCATCTCGTCCAAATCGCCACACTTAGTTCGGGCTTTCCATTTGATGCATGCATGTGCAGGTGCGAACCCTTGGCGCCAGGGTGGAACTTTTGTAGTCGGCATTTAGGGCGGCGTGGTCTTAGAGTGCTATGAGGGTCCCCTTTTCTTTGTGGGGCTCGATTAGCCGCGCACGCACAGCATGTGGTTCTTTGTGCTTGATGCGAAGAAGAGTTGAGTTGTGTTGAGTGCCCCGCTTGGTGGGAAAGGCCTTCCCATCTGGCGGGTTATTCTTACGTGTACGGCCAAATTGGTTCACCCCTGCAGGGTAAATCTTCTCGAGAAGCCGTGTTTTCCGCGGTTATGGATGACTTGGTGAAAGTACTGGCTAACAAGTACTCAGAACAACTTACACCTAACTAATGATAACCTGACTAGTAATAGTCTTATTGACACAATAACTTGAACCATCATTAATCCAACGGTGTGAGTTATCCTCGGATTGCTTCTTTGAATAAGGGGCGAGATCCAGGATGGGTTTGTTTGGAGTTATTTGTTAGTTGGTTACGATACGCTATCTTATCTCCTTTCTGTTAGCCGGAAGTTGTAGTATGGTTCTGTAGTTGGTTAGGGCATCCCGCTGCCGCATCTTTTGTATCACCTTTTCTTCCGTTGAACCCAAAGCATCTGTGCTTGATGTTGACGGGTACACTTTGGTGAATTGTGAGTCTTGCTTGCCAGTACGTTTATGTACTGACCCCTTTGGGGCTGTGGTTTCCGCAGACTATGTTTCCGAGGATCCCCATGGTGGCTACTACGTGGAGTATGACGAGGCTGCTAACGAGTAGATAGCGGACCCGGGCAGGATCCGAGACTTCGTGGATGGGATCCGTCTTTTCGTTTCCGGCCTCTTAGGCCTATTTGGATCTTGCCTGTACTCAGACACTTCGGATGTTTCCGCTGCGATGTAATGATGAATTGTTGGGACATGTGTCCTCTGGATGATTGTATTTGCTATCTCTGCTCTAGTGAGAGCTATTTGCTACTTATTTCAATCTTTTGTGTCTTAGAGATCTGTTGTGATATCCATTGTTCAAATGCCGTTGACGTACCATGTGTGTATGTTATGAAGTACGTCAATGGAAGTATCTGGATTTCTATGGGATGGTTTGCGCAGACGATGAATAGTAGAGAATGGTTGTCACACGTTTACGTGTTGGCCTACTCATATTGAGATGCGGGTGCCGGTATGCCCCGTAAGCCATTTATCTACTGTTTAACGGACTGTGAGTATCCCCTAGAAGTCCGGGTGCGACAAAAACTTGAGTAAAAGTGCATATTTTCCATACGAACCCTAGCAACCCAACGAACATGTTTAGGGCTTTATTTCAGTGCATTAACTTGCTCATGCATACATATTGTGCATTGCATCGATGCCATGTTGATTGTTATTCTTCTTTTCGGTGTTTGTTCCCCCTCGGTAGAACGTGACTCCGAAGAGAAGGCCAGCTGTCCAAATGACGAATACTTGATCTTAACCGACAAGTCAAGCACTTATCCGAGAAGACATTTCTATTGGTTTTCTTATAACCAAGGCAAGCACAACCTCTTATCTGCTCATATATGTTTTCGAACAACATTTGATTCTCGTACTTTGCATTCGATTCCAAAGTATCTGATGCTAGTAGATATAGATCACCTATATACTGCATTGCCTCAATATCCTGATCCACTGCTCCTAGCCACCATAGATTTGCTTGTGCGCATCGCCAGAGCCTCATATCTGCTTCGCTTAGCTTTACATGTTTGTTACCTCTGCTCCATCTGGTTGATGAATCAGAGCTGCGATAACCTAGTATGATATGATGACGTGGTGATATGAGCTTTGTGTGGATAACTTGACAAAGGCTGGTATGGGAGGCCACTTGGGAAGTGGTTGTTCGTCCTATACTCGCCAACCCTAGGATTACGGTCTCGAGCGGAAGCCAAGACTGAGCGTGCAACCACACGCGGGGTCTAAGTAACCGCGCTCGACCAACTAACTTGTTTGGCCAGATCCATGAGTCACGTAGTTTGAAATTTCCATTCGGCACCGCAAATAAAACCTTTTAAACGGTTTTGAAAACAAAATGCTCCGCTAGGGCGTGACCGGGGCCAAGTGATGGACGTACACGGATCTTGACCCCGCCTCACAGAGACAGGTGCCGTCAGGAGGATGGCCAACTCCCTGTTGACGGGGTGGCCCTGTCTTGGGTTGACTCATGGATAGGGTCGGGTAAGGTAAAGGTCGTGGCCAGCCACCCTCTGCCGCGTTCCATGGAAGAACGTACATGTGGCGCTAAGATTCGGATGGTACGTGTGGGTAAAGTGTACATCCCTGTAGGGCAATCTTTTCGAAAAGCCGTGTCCACGGTTAAGGACGACTTGGTGAATGTAAAGACCATAGATAACCTGAACGTGGCGTAAAAGATGTTGACAAAGCATGGAGGTAATGTTTGAAGGGTGCCTCCTCGGAGATGCCGAGAGGGGTGATCCTTATAGCATGTGAGAGTTTCTGGGAAATGATGTTGGTGGTTTCCAAAGATGATGACTATAGTAGTGAGTTTCTCATCTGTTTTGAAAACATTCTATGATACGTTCTATTCCTCCTTGATTTGGAAAACAAAGATTGCTTTACGCAAAACAGCCTTCATAAAACCCTTTCTGAAACTAGCAGATATATAATAGGTTAACTAAGTCATGTTGAGTACCTCCCATACTCAGGTTTGCTTAATTTTGGTTCAGGTGGAGTTCGTCACTTCAGTGGTGGTTCAACATGGACATCGACGAGTAGTTTGGGGTTCCCAGGTAGCAGCCTGGAACCTATGGGTTGGGACGTCGCCTTATGTTGCGGCCTCTTAGGCCTTTTTGGTTCTTGTTGATTAGCAAAATAATTTGCCTTCCGTTGTCTGATGTAATGTTGGGTCGTGTGACCTCTGTTTGTAAAGCTATACTCTAGTAACACATGTTTAATACAACTTCCATGTTTAGAGTACTGCTTTGATCGGTTGTTGGTTTCGAGCTCATTGTTATACAGTTTTGGCTATGCCTGCATAGTTGTCGCAGTCGAGGGGTTGTGGAGCCGATGATCCATGTCCGAGCCCGCCTGCCGATGTGATCGGCCTGGGGCGAGGTAACCCCAGTAACCCTCGATTCTTGTTGCACTTTATGGACACATAGCATCTCTGTATAGCTTTGGTCCTGTTTCCTTCAGTTTCATACGATTCGTGGACGCTTTGATATGCATAGTTGGTTATGACTAGCATGGACACAAGGAGTAGTAGACTGGGGATCCGGACTACGTGCCGATTAATCTAGTCTGCCTGCTGTTGTTTGTTGCGGCCGGGGCTGGTAACCCTGAAGCCCTTGTGGGTCCATGACTAGGAGCACATAACAGTATGTATGTCTTGGGGTCCGGGGTCGTGACAGGTCATGGTATCAGAGCATGACTGCCTGTAGGAAAACCTTACTGCTTGGTCGATGTTGAGTCTAGAGTTGTGAAAACTATTTTGAAACTCCAAATGGATTGTGAAAAACCTTCTTAGGATTCTTTTTACTCCTTATCTGGTATCGCTCTAACTCTGGGTCACCTTACCTGTTTTGATTTAAAAAGGTTTTGCTATCTCTTCTAGTCATCCAAAACTTAGGTGCCTTCTTTGGCAAGGACTTTGTTACCCAAGTTGACCTAGTGTTAAAAAGTTTCTAGAGTCGTGTGTGTGTTCCATGTTCCGTTATCTCTTAACAGGGAGATCTCCTTTCCATTCCAATCTCTCTTAGAGTTGTGTGGATTCCATATTCTTACATGTTCCAAAGTCTCAAATCCTGAACCTCGAGATGTGATTTCCATCTCGAATGTATCCGTTATCCTCTGATCAAACTCTTCCGGATGTTGTCTTCTGAAAGATACTTCGTGATTGATATTCGTAGTGTCCTTCAAGGCACTAAGATAGTAGTTATTCCTTTCTCTTGGTTCCTAACCTTGGACTTGAACCGAAGGTCCCGGGATGTGCTGAATTGCAGTGGGTTGGATCGTGTGGTTTCTTAACTATCCGACGCTCACGCTATCAGTACAGGATGCTGACCTTTAACCCAAGTTCTATTTCTTTAGGCCCTGAGGAACATTTTCTACCTCGGGATGGCTAGGTAATCTCAACTCCGAAATCCATAGGTTTTCTCTAGGAATCAAAAGGATCACGACAAGAGTGTTCTTTATGATTCTCATATCTTTATTCTTGGTTCAGCTATACCAACCTTTTGGCATGGGTGCTACACATGAGTATTACCCCACGCATCCAACGTGATCTCAGGGTTTTCTAGAGCACGTTCCTACTCTTTAGCTGCTTCCCGAATTTCGTCCGTTGTTTGGAAACCAAGTTACATATGGTGTTGGATTCTTCCAATGCATTTGTTCTTGTTTCCCGTCATAACGTTCCACCTTGGAATGTAAGGAGAAACAAACTCCAGTACCTCGTTCATCTCTAGGACCAGGTCAAAGTTTTGTAATTCACAGAATAAAGAAGTTTCATTAGCTTCTGTTCTGTTCCACCTTCGAGTATCACACTCTTACATATCAAGAGGCTATGTTTAATTTCTTGTCCTTATTGATGAAGTGATGCTCCTAAACGTCTCCACCCCCCATCCTCCAAGATGAAATGCTCGATAAGGTTGGGTGTGTGTACTAATGTGTGTACCAGATATTTCTAGCAATTCTTATTGCTTTGAAAATCTAAGAAAACATATGTATCCTTCTTAGCACTACTGGTCACCCAGCCTCTTTTTGAAGTTGACCGTGTGACCAAATACGTTCATTCTGGTGCACATTTTTGGTCAAAGAGTTAGGTTCATACCAAAGCCCTCAAGACCACAGTTGCCCTGTAAAGCAAGACTTCTTTCCAAATCCTGAGACATACCAGTAGGTTGTGATATCCTGGATGTCTTTCTAGAAGTATCACCAGGTTGTTACCTGACCGTAATGTCTAAACAAGGTAATTTGAACTACTCTTTTCTCCAAGAAACTATGCTGACACCTTGAATTAGTTGGTTGAGCTTAAAACAATAACTTGGAGAGTTGAAAGACAAAATCTCATCCTAACTTGTTCCTTTGCAACAGGATGTCTAGTTCTCATCTTGTTGAAGAATGATAGTATCTCCTCCGTGGACATGCTATCTAACAAACCTTTTTTATTTGATTTGGGCTATCGTCAGATCAAGTTCAGATTCAAGGACTATCCTGACGGTGTTTTCACTCATAGTGTTTTGCCCGAGTACACCTTCATGTCCTTTGGTCTAACCAATATTTTGCCTTGTTCATGTATCATATGAGACCCTCTGCTCGGAGTGTTTTGATAAGCGTGTTGTCGAGCCCATCGATGATATTTCTAATCGTCCAAGTTGCAAGAGGATCATGTTGAACAACTGGCATTAATGTTGGAAACTTTTGAGAACCATCTTTGTGTCATCCCGAAGTTTGTGCTTTGGATGTTCGAAGTGACTACTCTGGTTCATGTGCTTATGGTGAAAGTTGTCGCCATGGATCCGAATAGATTTTCTTGTTCCTTCGGGAACAATTCCAAGTCAGTCATGCATGTGAGGACTATCCTTGAGATGGTAGGTTGTTACCTACATTTATTTGAATAAGTTCCATCCACACTAAGCCACTGACTGATTGTTTATGAAAGAGAAGAGGTCTAAGAACTTCGTTATCTTTGCATCGTCTTCCCAACCAGAACTCCGATGTGTTCCTCCGCAAGTGAACCATGTAGGTGCAGCCGTCTTTCGCAAGTTGCTAATACGTGAGTTTTGCAATCTCGCTCATCTTCTCGAGCTTGGCATCGTAGTCCATATCTAGAGAAGTCTAGTAAATGTATCTCAATTGTAACCAGTGCAACCTCTTTGATCAAACATACTGAATCTGAGTTATCAACCCACTAACCAGAGCTGAATCTCAAGCATCAATGATGGTTGGTGTTTCCTCAAGGGTAATGAATTAGGTCTGTTCAGAATCCGGCATGGTTGATGTTGTGGTTGACACAATTAGCCAGAAGGCCTAATATCACATCTCTCTCTGAATCGGTAAGAACAGCCACTCTCCGTGAGAATTCTTGAGACCCATTCTAAACAAGTTTTCCTCACCATTCTTCCAAACCAGAGTTCTATTTTCACTTGATGACCTATAGAAGGCTTGTCATGAGCCTGCTGTCTGTATCTAGAACGTCCAGGAGAACCTGGAAGTTGATCTTTCCAATATCTCTCTGTTGAACCTCCAAAATTTCTGTTCTAGTGGAAATAAGTTAATCATGAGAACATCTCTTGGTGTTTTGTAATCGCCAATGATCAATTTCCTTTTTCAAGTTGTTTGTACTTGAAGTCCTGTTCATCTCACACATTGTGTGAATTTGTCAGTCACTTCAGCCATGGGATCTTAACCATGTGGTAGATGTGTTGCTACGTCCAAACCACAATAGGAAAGAGATTCCCTATTTTCTTCCAGTATTCCAATCCCCATTGGTTACCATCTTTATGATGTGACCAAGAATCCCTTCTTAATTATGTTGTTTCAATATCTTTGGTTACTCATCTTCTGTCGTGAAGTAATATCCCGATCTTTGACAAAGTTTTTGACAAAGTTTTGACGGAGTGAAGTTCCGCTATCTTCCGTATCCACTCTGAAGAGTGAACATGATCTTGTATCAAATTCTCTCTAACGCACGATTACAGTGTTTTCTCGTGTTTTCCCCTCGTCTATGGATATTACATTGTGATGTTCAAGACCATCCTCTCCATCTTGGTTATCTGTTTGAAGAAACCTCGATTTCATAAGTTGTCCAACCTTTCCTTTCCAAAAGGATTTAAAGTCTTGTGCAAAGCTCATATGCTAAATCCTTTCAAGACCAATCGTCCGCAAACTTGAAACCATCTTCTACTCACTCCGTTATCTTCATGTGTTTCATGCCTGTTAACTCAACAGTTCTTTATGAACATTCCTGTCATGAGTTATACATGAGATACTTGATCTTCGTGAAGATCAATTCCTAAGAGTTTCCCCTCTCACCTAAGGTGTAGCCGCTGGATATCTTCGCAACTGCTACGGATCAACCTCTTCAAGAACAGAACCGTAAGGTTCAAGATGATCGTTCAAAACCGGTGTTCCTTCTTTCTTCTCCTTCAGGAATCTCGGGACGAGATTCTTGTAAGGGGGGTAGATTTGTAACATCCCAAATTTGCTAAATTAGCGTGTGTGGTGTTGTGTTCATATCATACATGCATGAAACAAAGATTTAATCATGTTTGAACCAATTTAAAACTATGAATTTAAATGGTTTGAGAAAATCTAACAAAAAGTACTTATTTTGGTTCCCAAAATCTTGTTTTGAAAAATATTTCAAATTCACTAAAGAAAAACATGGCAAGGTTGGAAATTTTACAAGGTTTTCAGAAAGTATTTTTGCCAAATTTTCTGTTTGCAAAAAAGCCCTCAAAACCTTGTTTTCTTTGCAGTTTTCTATGGAAAAGGACCATTCTGTGAATTCCTGAAATTCCTGGGGGGTTTTGCAAATTGTGCTTTGTCTTCTTCCTCCGGACAGAAGGCAAGCAACCTCCTACGTGGCCTCCGTCGATGCATCCTCGTCACCTCTCTGTCTTCCTGCTTGCTCGAGCAAATAGGGTGCAAGTGAAGGGAATATGCCCGAGAGGCAATAATAAAATGGTTATTATCTTATTCCTTGTTTATGATGAATGTTTATTTCTCATGCTAGAATTGTATTAACCGGAAACGTTGATACATGTGTGCTTAATAAACAAACAATGGTTCCTAGTAAAGCCTCTCTTTTAACTAGCTCGTTGATTAATAGATGATCAAGGTTTCCTGATCATGAACATTGGATGTTGTTAATAACGGGATCATATCATTAGAAGAATGATGTGATGAACATATACCCAAAGAGAATATAGCAATGCGATCAAGTCATTTAGTTTACATTGTTATATCAAACACACGAAGTAACTTATTCCTTATACCATGAGATCATGTCAATCACTGATACCGGAAGAGTGCTTTGATGGCATCAAACGTCACACCGTAACAGGGTGACTATAAAGGTGTCGTTGAGTATTCGGAAAGTATTAGTTGAGGATCATGGATCAAGAGTGGGATTTGTCCATCCAAATGACGGAGAGATATACTCTGGGCCCTCTCGGTGATATCACATCGAAACCGCTTGCAAGCACGTGATATGATCACAAGGATGTTATATCACGGGAACGAGAAAAGAGTACTTGTCGGTAACGAGATTGAACAAGGTATGGTTGATACCAATGATCGAATCTCGGACAAGTAAAATATCGCGAGACAAAGGGAATAGTTCACGATGTTGTTGGTTCACACGATCACGAGAGTCATCATTGAATATATAGGAGTCATCACGGATCTCCAGATCCCGCTGTTGATTATTGATCGGAGAGGAGTCTCGATCATGTCTATCTTATTCGCGAACCATAGGGTGACACAGTTAAGGTTCGATGACGCGTTTGAGAGGATACGGAATATCGAAGAATATTTTGGGCAGCACCGAAATTGTTTCGGGGAAAATTGAAATAGTTCAAGGGGTTTTTCGTTGAATGGTTGTTGATAGAATTAACATATAATTCGAGGTGCTTTATGCAAATGTTTGTTAATAGAATTAACAAATGCTGAAATAAATAAATAAAAATGTTTTATTGATTTATTTAAGAAAAACTCTTGGATTCTCTAAGTGGGGTTTAAAGGAAAATGAGTGGGTGTGAGTGGAGTGTCCACTCACATCATGAGGGAAGAGGTGGGGGCACACCATGGGGCTGGCCGCACCCCCCTTGGGCTGCCTCCCCCCTCTCCTATAAAAGGAGGGTGAGAGCTCTCCCTCCTCCACACACTTGGCCACTTCCCTTTCCCTCCACCCGCTGCTCCATTTCATGGTCTCCGGCTTGGCGAAGCCCTGACCGTGGGATTCTTCACCACCACCACGTCGTCGTGCTGCTGGAGTTCCGAGGGATCCTCTACTTCCGCGCCCCGCTGGAACGAGGGAACGGAGGTTGTCATCAACCGTACGTGTGACCGATCACGGATGCACCGCCGTATTGCGGTGCCATCTTCTCGCTATCGGGATCGGTGTGAGTACGACTATGCCAACAACGAGATTTGATCTCGTACCACTTTGAGTCTTCGAGGGTATGTGTTCTCCTTAACCCTCTTGTTGCCCGTTGCACTTCATCTCATAGATTAGATCTTGGCCTTTAGGGTATCTCTCGCGTAGGAAATTTTTTGTTTTCCATGCTACGTTCCCCTTCAGCAAGGACATCGTGCGCCTCTCCCCCACCTATCACCCCCTCCCTCCTCTTTTCCTCTCTGTATGTCCTGGAGCGGATGAAACCCTAGCCGACGGGACACCGTTGCACGCCGTCGCTGCAGCCTTCCCCGAGCGCCTCCGTGACCACCGCCGGCAACGCCGTCTCCTCCTGGCCCTCCTCGAGCTCGTGCAGCAGCAGGGAGCCCCGAGAAGAGATCCAATTCACCGCCGCCATCCGCAACGGCCGCCGTCGAAATTCCGGTCGCCACCGTCGATTCCCGCCCCGGCGAGCTTCCCCGACCCTGCCTTCGAGCTCCTGGTGAGCCTACGGTCCCCGTGGACCCTACCCTTCTTCTCCTCGCGCTTGTGTTCACCGCCGCCGTCGGTCACCGTGGCTATGGCCGTCGCGGCCACATGCCGCCGCCACTCCGGCGACAGTTAGGGGGCGGCGCCGCCACCTTCCGACTCGCCGTCGAAGCCTCTACCCAACGCACCAAACGGCTTCGGCCAATTTGCAGTAGAACTCGCGAATTGTTAATCATTTAAAAATAGAAAAATAAATGGTAATTCAATAAAATTAGAAAATTGAAAGTTATATACCAAAATGCTCAAAATGACAAACGCAACCTAGTTATGATGTTTTCAAACCCATTTGAGCTTTTAAAATGGTACTCACCTTCATAACCACCCGAATTGCCCTCCGGGGTCCATTTAAAAGTGCATATTTTCCATACGAACCCTAGCAACCCAACGAACATGTTTAGGGCTTTATTTCAGTGCATTAAATTGCTCGTGCATACATATTGCGCATTGAATCGATGCCATGTTGATTGTTATTCTTCTTTTCGGTGTTTGTTCCCCCTCGGTAGAACGTGACTCCGAAGAGAAGGTCAGTTGTCCAAATGACGAATACTTGATCTTAACCGATAAGTCAATCACTTATCCGAGAAGACATTTCTATTGGTTTTCTTATAACCAAGGCAAGCATAGCCTCTTATCTGCTCATATATGTTTTCGAACAACATTTGATTCTCGTACTTTGCATTCGATTCCAAAGTATCTGATGCTAGTAGATATAGATCACCTATATACTGCATTGCCTCAATAACCTTATCCACTGCTCCTAGCCGCCATAGATTTGCTTGTGCACATCGCTAGGGCCTCATATCTGCTTCGCTTAGCTTTACATGTTTGTTACCTCTGCTCCATCCGGTTGATGAATCAGAGCTGCGATAACCTAGTATGATATGATGACGTGGTGAGATGAGCTTTGTGTGGATAACTTGACTAAGGCTGGTATGGGAGGCCACTTGGGAAGTGGTTGTTCGTCCTATACTCGCCAACCCTAGGATTATGGTCTCGAGCGGAAGCCAAGACTGAGCGTGCAACCACACGCGGGGTCTAAGTAACCGCGCTCGACCAACTAACTTGTTTGGCCAGATCCATGAGTCACGTAGTTTGAGATTTCCATTCGGCACCGCAAATAAAACCGTTTAAATGGTTTTGAAAACAAAATGCTCCGCTAGGGCGTGATCGGGGCCAAGTGATGGACGTACGCGGATCTTGACCCCGCCTCACAGAGACAGGTGCCGTCAGGAGGATGGCCAACTCCCTGTTGACGGGGTGGCCCTGTCTTGGGTTGACTCATGGATAGGGTCGGGTAAGGTAAAGGTCGTGGCCAGCCACCCTCTGCCGCGTTCCATGGAAGAACGTACATGTGGCGCTAAGAGTCGGATGGTACGTGTGGGTAAAGTGTACTTCCCTGTAGGGCAATCTTTTCGAAAAGCCGTGTCCACGGTTAAGGACGACTTGGTGAATGTAAAGACCATAGATAACCTGAACGTGGCATAAAAGATGTTGACAAAGCATGGAAATAATGTTTGAAGGGTGCCTCCTCGGAGATGCCGAGAGGGGTGATCCTTATAGCATGTGAGAGTTTCTGGGAAATGATGTTGGTGGTTTCCAAAGATGATGACTATAGTAGTGAGTTTATCATCTGTTTTGAAAACATTCTATGATACGTTCTATTCCTCCTTGATTTGGAAAACAAAGATTGCTTTACGCAAAACAGCCTTCATAAAACCCTTTCTGAAACTAGCAGATATATAATAGGTTAACTAAGTCTTGTTGAGTACCTCCCGTACTCAGGTTTGCTTAATTTTGGTTCAGGTGGAGTTCGTCACTTCAGTGGTGGTTCAACGTGGACATCGACGAGTAGTTTGGGGTTCCCAGGTAGCAGCCTGGAATCTATGGGCTGGGACGTTGCCTTATGTTGTGGCCTCTTAGGCCTTTTTGGTTCTTGTTGATTAGCAACATAATTTTCCTTCCGTTGTCTGATGTAATGTTGGGTCGTGTGACCTCTGTTTGTAAAGCTATACTCTAGTAACACCTGTTTAATACAACTTCCATGTTTAGAGTACTGCTTTGATCGGTTGTTGGTTTCGAGCTCATTGTTATACAGTTTTGGCTATGCCTGCATAGTTGTTGCAGTCGAGGGGTTGTGGAGCCGATGATCCATGTCCGAGCCCGCCTGCCGATGTGATCGTCCTGGGGCGAGGTAACCCCAGTAACCCTCGACTGTTGTTGCACTTTCTAGACACATAGCATCTCTGTATAGCTTTGGTCCCGTTTCCTTCAGTTTCATACGATTCGTGGATGCTTTGATATGCATAGTTGGTTATGACTAGCATGGACACAAGGAGTAGTAGACTGGGGATCCGGACTACGTGCCGATGAATCCATTCTGCCTGGCGTTGTTTGTTGCGGCCGGGGCTGGTAACCCTGAAGCCCTTGTGGGTCCATGACTAGGAGCACATAACAGTATGTATATCTTGGGGTCCGGGGTCATAATAGCGATGCACCTTTGCAGTACCCCGGATATGCTTTGCTTGTATAGCTCTCCATTAATCACCCGAAAAGATTTGCTACGTCTTACTATTTGTCGAGCCTCGCAAAGGTCTGTCGGGAGCTGTTTTTTGGACAAGTAGTCGAGCTATTTCTGCGTCCAGACTGGCTCGACCAAAAAAACTTGCCTTGAGATGTTGTGTATGAGCTTGATGAGGGCGATTTGCGGGCTGACTGTTGTCTCTGCTGATGCAGGTGTTCCTGCTGGCTTCTTGACCTTGACTGAACGCTTGGTCATTCTTTCGAAGTAAATTCCTGGCGGTATGGGTGTGTTTGTGGACCCCATGTTTGCCAGTTTGTCCGCTTCCTCATTGCTGGATCGCGCAATGTGCTTCAGTTCGCACCCTTTGAGACTTCCTTCTAGTAGGTTGTACATGTCGGGACAGGCAATCATGTTATCCGCGATAGCGTCGCACTCCTTCATAGTTTGTTGTACGATGAGGTTGGAATCTCCATATATCATTAATCGGGTGGCTCCGCAAGCGATCGCCATTTTCATGCCATGAAGGAAAGCTTCGTATTCTACGTCGTTGTTGGATGCTGGGTCCTCGGGTGGGAAGTCCAATCGCAAAACATACTGCAGCTTGTCACCCTTGGGAGAGATGAGAATAACTCCGGCTCCGGCTCTGTCGTGGGATAATCACGGCAGACGTTACCAGAGGTAACTTATCTTGGGGTAATTCGACTCTGGTGTTTGGGAGAGGGTTTAGCTCGGGGGAAATCATGCTATCAATCGATCTGGCAGCTCTGGCAATCAAGTCGCCGAGTCTCCGATCTAGGGTTACAATATCAGCTCTCGTATTACAAGGATACTCGAATATCTGGTGAAGCTCTGTTTCTCTAACCCTAGGAGCCGGTTTATATCTTACCCGGCTCCCTGGCTTCCTACTCAAGGTACACTCGGAATCCTACCCGGAAACCACACACAAACCCTAAGTTTCCTAACAGCAACCCCAAAGGCCGAGTTACTGGGCCTGCGCTCCTTCTTGGGCCTTCTAGAAACTCCTTTTCCTCTAGCCGGGTCTTGCACGGTTCCCTTCGGGCCGGGTTACACCTTGACGTTAGCCTACCGGGTTATCATCCCTCCATCAGTAGTCCCCAGAATAGCTTGGGCTTCGTAGGACTAACCACGAAGCGCACGCTATTCCCTGCAAAAATAACAAACACACAAGTCCATAAAATTCCGGGTTAGAATGCTTTGATAGTAGCTAGGCCTAGCTATGTGGGCGGTCCATATGATAATCTGGTTTTTCCCGAGTCAGACATTGTTTTCCCGGTTCAACACTCCAAGAAAACACGTAAGACCCGGCTCGCTCCGTTCGCTAGTTAGTCCGAATATCGCGCTTGCAATCTGTTTCAATCTTTTCCGGATATCTCGTAACGGGCGCCTTCAAAGCTTATCCCAGAAAATCCGGCTGAACATCTTTTTCCGAAATTTCTGGGATTGCCACCCAACTCCAGGGCACTTTCCCTCCCTGCGCCTATAAATAAGCACTCGGGGGTCATTTCTCAGATCCAATCCTCATTTCCCCCTGCCTTTCCATCTCCACTTCCTCTCGGCGTCTTCACCTTCAAGCTCGAGCTCACACCACCGCGCCGCCCACGAGCGCGTCACCGGAACCCAGCCGCCATCGTCCGTCCGTGCGCACGTCACCGGATCGAGCCGCCGCCGTCCGTCCGCCGCGCCCGCGCCCGCAACGCCGCCGCGCCCTCAAGCAGCTCACCGGAGAACCCTAGGGGCCGCTGCCGTCGAGCCATCCGCCGCCTCCGCACTTCCACCTAGATCCCACCGGTAAGATCCTTCAACTCCCTAGATCCAATCTCTGATTTCTCGCGAGTGGATGGGATCTAGCTTTTGTTCTTAGATGCTTTTCTTATTCCTTACTAGTTGACCGCGCCGTATCTTGCTCTTCTATGTTCAATACTTGGCTTAGATTCAATTGCACATCTCGCCGCACATCTTTACTACTTACAATTGCAAAATCTCTGTACATATTCTCGACTAGATCCAATCCACTAGAATTTTTGCAAGCGCCTGTCACTAAGTCGGATAATCGCCTTTTCCGGGTCTTTCGATATTCACACTCTGCATCCTCCTCTTTTGTAGATCCACTCCTATGGCTCCTAAAGCCAGTGCTAAGGTGAAGGGGAAACAGCCGGTCGGTAAGGCAAAGCCGAGTCAATCGATCTCTCCCAACTGGGTGAGATCGACCATGACCAAGTCCAAGCTGGATGAGCTCGCAGAGTCGGGCGTCCTGCCCGCCCGGGAGGATATCCACTGGAGGGTACCTGGGGAGGAGACCCGGCCCACTCCGGGTCTTGACAAAGTGGTAGTCTTCGTCGAGCATGTGATCCGGGGTTTCCGCCCCCCGGGTCACCCTTTCTTCCGCGAGCTGCTAGACCACTACAAGCTCCGGGTGTTCGACGTAGGTCCCAATTCTATGCTCAATATCACTCATTTTATCGTCTTGTGCGAGTCATATCTATGCATTCCTCCGAATCTTGCCCTTTCCTCGAGTTATTCCAATGCAAGCCGTGCCGAGAGAGCGGCGATGGGGCCCTCCTAGTCTGTGGAGGAGTCTCCATCCAGAGGAGGAAAACTTCCCTCATGCCAACTCTGGGTCTCAGCTCCCATGTCAAACATTGGCAGAAGACGTATTTCTACTGCCAGGATACCTCCCCAGCCGGCGAGAAGCAACTCCCGGGTTTCACCGAAAACCTCCTTAACATATCCGATAGTTTCAGCTCCTTTGCCACTGATGCCGAGAGGCAATCTATCCAACCCCTCCTGCACAAACTAGCCATACTGTCGGCCCACGGTCTCCTAGGGCTCAATCTTATTAAAACCTGGGTAACTTTCCGGGTTCAACCCAACAGTGTCCGGCCCAAACTTATGTGCAACTATTCTGGGCACGTCACTGATTCTCTTCGCTATTCGATGAGAAATTACCCGGCCGCAGATGCGAACAAGATCATGAAAAACTTCTTGGCCGAGAAGCTAGAGGTGATCCGGAATATAGCCGGCCTGGACCCCTACACGCGGGATAACCCGGCTCCAGCAGTAAGATCCGGCCATTACACTTTATCCGACTGACATTTTTCTGGTACAATCACTAACTTTTATCACTGTATTTTTATCTCAGGAAGATAGCGCTTTCTGGAAGATTGAGACCCCTCCTCCCTCCGAAAACTCACAAGAGGACGAGGAGCCGGCTGATACTGATGAGGGTAACATCCGAGTCTCACTCATTCCTTCTTTTGTTTACTTGTTCCGACCAACTTTTTCCCTTTTTCCGACAATATGCTATAATTTCCAGGGTTGGAGGATAAGGAGGAAACCCAATCTGATGAAAGCGAGGCTCATCTGGATATAGACGTTGGGGCGAAGAGGAAGACCCGGTGGGTTGTATTCAAGGTGCCTTACTCTTCTATGACCTCCAAACCATATTTGTACGCTAACATGTGCGAACTTAACCAACATTTGATCGATTCATCACGCTTGAAGGAACCCGTCCCAGTCAAACGTAGGGTAACCCGGAATTCGCCGGGTGATGAACCTCTTAATCCGGGCATCGCTTCGTCCCCCGCTTGCAAAGCCGGTATTCCCCAAACTCATTCTTCCAAACTCCCTCGAAGATTTCCATCTCCGAATCATCCACTAGCCGGACAAATCCGGGTCTCACTTTCACACTCTTTATCAGTTTCTTCCGGGTCTAGCAACGATCTCCCAGCGGATTTCGTCGTGAACACCGGGTAAGTCACTTTTCTTGCTACTAACTTTTTCCATATCTCTCATTTACCATTTACTGACCGCTTCTTTTTTCCCTTTCCTAGAGCCAAGGTCACGAGCAGTGACCCGGACGATATGGACGTGGATAACCCGGCGATGGAGGATCCGGAAGACACTGTGAAGGCCGCGGCTGGCGGCGTTGAAGAAGAAGACAAAGAAGAAGACCTGCTGAAAAACCCGGCCGAACAGGAGGCCGAGTATCCGATTCCCTCACACACACCCGAAGATGATGACGTCGAGATCCTGGGCACGGGGAGGGGTGATCCCACTCCCAACACCCAGGCGACCCGGGTGTCCACCCCCAAGAAGGAGAGGACCCCACCTCCGGGTGACCAGAACCCCGGCTCTTCCAAGCTGAAGCTCGGCGATCTCTCCTACGAAGAAATGCTAGATCAGCTCTTCGCTCTGAAGGCCACCGAGAGAGACATCCTTGAGGCCATGGCTGCAGAGCACCAGGTAATCCTGATCAACATTGTGTATATACTCACCTAGTACCCAAGTTCCGAGTTTAACTAGGCAAAGTTTACTCGGTACTTCCTTTCATATACGGCTTTTTCTTATATCCGACTAATCTTTCCATTTTCTTTTTCCACAGGCACAAGTGGCCAGGTCTGAGGAGGTGTTGGCCAAAACCAACCAGCTCCTCCAGGCCGAGACAAAGCTGCGTGCAGAGCTAGAGGTTGAAGTGCAGAATCTCGACAAGGATGTGAAAAAGTATAAGAAGAAATACCACAATGCCGAAAGTGCGTTGAAGAAGGTCTCGGCTCAGATTGCCGACACTTATCGCGCTCTTCTTGGTAAAGATTTATAACTCGCTAATTATAACCCGGGTTTTCCATTACGCAAGATAACCGGATGTTATTGCTTTAACATTTTCTGTTATACTGCAGGCCCGGGTGAAGCGGCCCCAGACGAATATGACATTGAGAAATTAAAGACACTGAAGGCCGTAATCCGGCAATTTTCTGCCGGCACCAAGTGGATTTTGGAGGCTGTGAAGTGGCCGGCTGTTGGTTACTGTGGTTTGGACACTTTGCTTGACGCATGTTCCACCATCCCCGAGTGGATTGACCACTGGAAGCGTTCGTCGTGCCGGGTTGGGGTAACCCGCGGGCTTGCTTTGGACAAGGCCTATTTTCCCAGGCTTGAGCCGGCAAAGCTCGTGGGCAGGTTTCCCGAATTCAACAACGACGGCTCCAAATTTACTGGCAAGAACTTCAAGGCCATTAATACTGAGGTGCGTCACTCGACGAGCTTGATCGCCGACAGTCTGGACTTAAGCAATATCGTTCCACCTTACGATGCCGAAGGCAAGCCCATTCAGTCGGATCTGCCTAAGCCTTTTGACATGCTGAAGAAGTGGAAGGCGGAATCTGCCAAGAGGAAGGAGGAAGCTGCCAAGAGAAAAGCTGAGGCCAATACTGCGCCTTCCTCCTCTACGCCGGCTGTCCGTCCGCCAGCTCGTGCCGACTCTGCTAATCCGGATACAGGAGCTGGGAAGACCACCGAAGAGCAAGTCCAAGACCCGGCTGCCAAGGACGACATCCATGACTCGGCCAAGGATGCCGAGTAAAGTTTCACCTTTTACCGCCTCAAACACTTTATTCGGCCAATGGGCATTTTGTAATATGCCTAAAACAATTATTCTTTTAATAGTGCGCATGTGCACTTTTCGATACAACTTCCTCGGTTTGTAATACGCTAAAACCTTAATAGCTTTTGTGGCCCTTCTGGCCTTTCGCATGGATTTGTTATTTCCTAGTCTTGAACTTTTTGTTGCTGGTTTTACGATTTTCGCTATTTTCCCTTTTGTGAGACTCGGTTTCCGGGTCTCAGGGATTTTTGACAAGTGGACTTTATTTCCTAAGTCCCCAAGTCCCCAAGACTTGGATTTTTGGGTTTTAAGCTTGATAGCTAGACAATTTGTTGCTACTTTCGAATTCCCAAGTCCCCAAGACCCGAATTTCCGAGTCTAAGGGTTTGGTGGTTTCAAAAGAGCAAATTGTTTCTGCTAAGGCCCAAAACCTAGAGTTACTCACATAGGTTTGAAGTTATGCTTAATATGTTGCGAGTTTCCGGCTGTTAACCTTGTACTCTGCATAACTTGTGGTTTGGATGACCCTTTTGATCCTCTTTGCTGTAAGCCGGTTTTCGCGTGGATATTCAATGCTGCTATAACTGTATAAAAACAGGGTCAAGCAAGTCCCATTGGGCATCATGACTGATTGTAATTACACGCTAGCAAAGCATGCCACAATTTTGCGAGTCACGTCAAGCTTAAACAAAATAAATCAAGAAAAATTTGGCTCTATTGTCCGGTTATAAGATTGTAACCGTACTTATTGCAAGTAATCGGTCCTTATAACTTAATGGCATCGTGGTCGGGTCTTTGAGTTTGCAACTGTGCTATTCAAGCAATCAGCCCCCAAGACCTATATATATAACCTTTAGAAAAACTAATATATTGCAAACAAACAAATAATGCTTACCTGACAAAAATAAAAAAACAGAAAGCAAGAACAGGAATATAAGAACTTAACAAAAACACACAAGAAAGAAACAATATCATGGTTTAACCATCTCTTTATTGATATGAGAAAAGTTAGGTCATCAAGCCGCCTCATTAAAAACCTTCTAATCCCCTTAGGTACCCTGGATAGGAAAAGAGCGCGTCTGAAACCTGCTGCCTGTTACATCGTGTAGTTCCACTTGTAAGCCTAGTCTATTCTAGGTGTAGTAGGGACGTAGCTGTGCCACGTTCCATGGTCTCTCCCTCTCTTGCATAGATGAAGTGGTGTGAGCGGTGTCATTGACAGTATCCGACTCTTCCCTTGCATCTATCAAGTAATATGATCCATTGTGCAGATTCCGGCTTATGATGAACGGTCCTTCCCATGGTGGAGATAACTTGTGCTTTCCTTCCTTCGATTGTACCAAGCGCAACACCAGGTCCCCTTCCCGGGTTTTGACTCGCCGACTATGGTATCTCCTCAGATCCTGCTGATATATAGCTGATCTCTCCAAGGCTTGCTCTCTGTGTTCTTCTAGCATATCCACGGCATCCTGCTGGGTCTTCTCGTTCTCCACCTCAACGTAAGTCGATACTCGGGGCGAGTTGTCAATAATGTCACTCGGTAATACCGCCTCTGCACCATAAACCATGAAAAACGGGGTCACCTGAGTAGATCTGTTAGGTGTAGTGTTAATTCCCCAAACTACTGATGGTAGCTCTTCAACCCATGCTCCAGCAGCTCTGATGCACGGGACTCGCAGCCGGGGTTTTAACCCACGAAGTAACTCCTGGTTTGCCCTCTACACCTGTCTGTTAGCTTGTGGATGGGCTACCGAGGCTATGTCAAGCCGGATACCATTGTTCCCGCAGAATTTCTCCATCTCACCTAAGGACATGTTGGTTCCATTGTCTGTTATTATGCTGTGAGGGTATCCAAACCTATTGATGATCCTTTTCAGGAACTTGACTGCTGTGATTGCTTCGCAGTTGGTAACTGGCATAACTTCAACCCACTTTGTAAACTTATCGATAGCTACCAAAAGATGAGTCTTTTTGCAGGGTGACATGTGGAAGGGGCCCACCATATCCATGCCCCAAACAGCGAATGGCCAGGTCAATGGGATTGTTTGCAACTCCATAGCCGGCACATGGATTTGGCGAGCGTACCTTCGACATCCATCGCACCTTGCCACCAAGCGCTCCGCGTCTGCTAAGGCTGTGAGCCAAAAGAAACCGTGTCGATATGCTTTGGTCACAAGGGATCTTGTGGAGGCATGATGCCCACAATCACCTTCGTGGATCTCCTTCAAGATCTGCCGGCCTTCTTCTGGTGCTACACAGCGCAAAAAGACTCCTGCTGCACTCCTTTTATATAGCTCTCCATTGATAATAGAATAGCCCTTTGCTCGTCTCAGAATTTGCCTTGCTAAAACTTCCTGTGGTGGTAACACGCCTCGTGATAAGTAAGCTAGAAACGGCTCTGTCCACTCGGGAACGGCACGTACCGTGGCCACGAGCTCCAAATCCGGGTCTTGGTTAGCCACCTCTTCCTCAGAGTCGGTTTTAACAGATGGCCGCCATAACTCGTCCAGGAAGACGTTGGGTGGAACGGGCTCTCTGCGCGAGCCGAGTCTTGCAAGCGGGTCTGCTGCCTCGTTCTTTCGCCTGTCAATATGCTCCACCTCATACCCGGATTAACACCCGGCAACCCTGTCCACCTCTCTGCGATATGCTGCCATAGTTGCATCTTTTCTATCCCAAGTTCCTGAGACTTGCTGTACCACGAGGTCCGAATCTCCGTAGCACCGTATTCTCCTAATGTTCATCTCCTTTGCTATTCTCAATCCATGTAACAATGCCTCATATTCGGCCACATTGTTGGAGCAATCAAAGTGAATCTGTAGCACATAGCTCAATTTGTCTCCTTTGGGTGAGGTGAGTACCACCCCAGCTCCTGATCCTTCATACTGCTTAGAACCATCAAAGTGCATCACCCAAGACTCGGGACTTGGCATCGTTGCGGGCATGCTTGTGTGAGTCCAATCATTGATAAAATCAACTAAAGCTTGAGATTTGATTGTAGACCTGGACTCGTAGTTGATGTGATAATCTCCCATCTCAATGGCCCACTTGGATATTCTACCTGTTGCATCTGAGTTTTTGATAATGTCCGACATTGGTATAGAGCTAACCACTGTTATGGGGTGTTCCTGAAAATATGGTTTCAATTTCCGGCTGGCCATAAAGACCCCGAAAACTAGCTTTTGCCAATGTGGGTAACGCTGCTTTGCTTCCGATAGTACCTCGCTTACGTAATAAACCGGCCTATGTACTAGGTGATCTTTTCCATCCTCTTTACGCTCAACAACAACCACTGCGCTAACCGCCCGGGGCCCAGCCGCAATGTATAGTAACATGGGCTCCTTAGGACCAGGCGCTGCTAAAACCGGTGCCTCAGATAATTGCTTTTTTAGTGCCTCGAACGCCTCATCCGCCTCTTGGTCCCAAACGAATTTGTCGGTTTTTCTCAAGAGCCGGTATAAGGGTATCGCCTTCTCTCCAAGCCTTGATATAAACCGGCTTAATGCTGCTACGCACCCTGTAAGCTTTTGAACATACTTCAGGTTTTCCGGCTTTTTCGGACTCTGGATAGCTTTGATCTTGTCCGGGTTTGCCTCGATTCCTCTCTCGGAAACAATGAATCCGAGTAACTTTCCTGCTGGAACTCCGAATACACACTTTGTGGGGTTAAGCTTCATCTGGTATCTTCTCAGGTTCCTGAATGTTTCCTTTAAGTCATCAATGAACGTTTCTGCCTTCCTTGTTTTGATCACCACATCATCAACATAGGCGTGAACATTGCGTCCAATCTGATCCTCAAAACACTTCTGAATACACCGCTGGTATGTTGCACCAGCGTTCTTTAGTCCGAAAGTCATGGTTTTGTAACAGAAAGCTCCAAAGAGGGTTATGACCGATGTTTTCTCCCAATCTTCCTTCTTGAGCTTGATCTGGTGATACCCGGAATATGCGTCCAGGAAACATAATAGGTCACTACCAGCCACTGCGTCTATGATCCGATCTATCCTTGGAAGAGCAAACGGATCCTTTGGGCAATGCTTGTTGAGACTCGTGTAATCAATACACATCCTCCACTCGTTACTCTTTTTCATCACTAGAACCGGATTTGCCAACCAATCCGGGTGGAAAACCTCCATGATAAAGCCGGCTGCGAGTAGCCTGGCTATCTCTGCTCCTATAGCCTTTCTTCTTTCCTCATTCATTTTTCTCAGGCCCTGCTTCACGGGCCGAGACTTAGGATCAACATGCAAACTGTGCTCAGCTAACTCGGTTGGGATACCCGGCATATCACTAGGTGTCCAAGCGAAAACATCTTTATTTCCACGAATAAACTCAATGAGCGCCTCTTCTTGCTTACTGTATAGGTTAGATCCTATAGCAAATTACTTGGAGGGATCACCTTCGACAAAAGCCACCATCTTTGTGTCCTGTGCTGCTTTGAATTTTGCTCTCTCATCCTCCGTATTCGGTCTCTTCAATGATGTTCTGTCATCCGGGTCTACCTGAGACCGGTAATACTTGAGCTCTTCCTTTCTGCAAGCCTGTTCCGCCATTGCCGCGTCTCCTTCGTCACACTCAGCTGCTATAACCCGGCTCCCATGTATGGTGATGGTTTGCTTGGGACCCGGGATCTTTAGCTGTAGGTATACGTAACACGGCCTGGCCATGAACTTGGCGTAAGCCGGCCTTCCGAACAGCGCGTGATAGGGGCTGCGCAACTTTACCACCTCGAACGTGAGCCACTCCACTCGGAAATTATCCTTTGATTCTCCAAAAGCAACCTCCAATGTAATCTTTCCTTCGGGGCACGCCGAGTGACCCGGCACAATCCCATGAAAAACTGTAGAACTTTTCTGTAACTGGGACTCCTTGAGACCCATGCGCAAGAAAGTTTCCCAATATAGGATATTGATGCTCCTTCCGCCATCCATTAGAACCTTTTTCAACTCATAACCATTGAACTGCGGTGCAACCACTAAAGCTAACACACCTGGATGCTCTATTCTTTCCGGGTGATCCCTTCTGCTCCATGTTACCTCTTGATCTGACCATCTCAAGTAGCTCGGGACAGCTTAAGAGACCGAGTTTACTGCTTTTTTAAGTATCTTTCTGTCTTTGTTAGAAGTTCCTGTAGTATGGACATGGTACTGCCCTAGCTGCTTGGAGTTGGCCTGGAAACCTCCAGCGCCTCCCTGGTTGTTGCCCGGATTACCACCTCCTGCGTTGCCAGCCGGGGGTGGGCCGTTGCCCAGGTTTCCACCCGGACCCGGTCCTGCTCCCCGGCCTGCACCTCGCATTGCCTTCTGTATATCTTTGTTCTTCCATCTCTGTAAATCTACGCACTGCTCCAGTGAATGATTAGCCTGCCTGCCGTTCCTGCTATGACGCGGACAGGGCATCCTGAAGGCCTCTATATGGTTAGCCGGCCTTGGTGGTCCTTGGTAATTTCCTCCATTAAAGTTTCCTCCGTTGAAATTTCCCTCTGCCCTAGGCCTTGAAAACCCGGCTTCTGTAATGGCGACAAACTCGGAACTTCCCTCATACGGGCGCTTGTTATGGTTGTTTCCGTTATTCCTTCCATTGTTACCCGGCGTGGTCCCATTGCCGGGTCTCCCATTGTTACTCGTGTTGGCTTTTGCTTTCTTATCATCAACATCCTCTTCTGTGGTATTTGTGGCGGCGTGCTTGTTGCACGCGTCCATCAACTCTCCCATTGTAACCTCTGAAGCATTCCGACTAGATTTCATGCGCGTCAGCTTTTGCACTAAGGGTATATACTTGCATGTTTTTGCCATAGCCTGTAATGCATCCTTTGGTTGAATATCCGTGGACGAGTGGAGTATTTCCATAACCCGGCGCACCCAACTGCCGCCGATTATCCCTTCTTCTGGACACATCGCTCTAAGTCATCAATTGTAAACAGCTTCTTGCATGTTCCATGAAAGTGCTTGATAAAGGCAGTTTTCATCTTACTCCATGAACTAACGGATTTTTCGGGTAGATTAGTGAACCATAACTTTGCTGCTCCCTCTGACATCATTAGGTACATAAACTTAGCTTGAAGATTTTTAGATGCATTGCGGATCGACATGGCCATCTCATAGCTGCTCAACCAGGTTTCTGGATCCATGGTCAGCTCATAATTAACCACTTTACCCGGCTCCTTGAACTTATCCGGGTAAGGCTCAGCTCTGATGGCGTCCGACAAACACTTGGGCCCGGCTAAATTTGCCGGTACTGGCCTCACCCGGGAAATGTGCGATCCTGCTACAGGTACGGCGGAGGGTGCAACCGTTACCAGCCCTCGTACCGCAGATCCGGCCGCTGCGCGCCTGGCTCGAGAACTGTCCACAATAGCTTGCGCTGCTGATACTGCAGGTGTTGCTGGTCTACGGGGAGGAGGCGGCATTTGCTGCTGCTCTGCCCTCCGCCGTGCTGAGCTTCTCTGAATATTGCCGGTATTTCCATTATACCGGCTAACATACGGTGTTCTATGCATTCCACTCCTGTTATCCAGGTAATTGCCCTGTTGAGCCACTGCTGTGCGCAATAGATCTATCGCCCGCCGGGTCTCCTCCGCATGGGGTGACTCTCTTACGGGGATGCGATCCAATGCCAATGTTGCTGCATATACATTGTCCATGGGGTTATTGAAGTGACCTGGTGGAGTATGAAATTGTGGCGGTGGTGGTGGTGGCGCTGCATTGCCAGTTACGATTCCTGTTTGCAACGTGGGTAACCCGGCTTGTACGTTTGCCGGCTGTCCTCCCAAGGTTGCAGGCTGATGTCCGGTTTCCTGATTCACAGCTGGAATTAGTTGATCCTGAGGTGTAATAAATAGTGTGGCCGGATTTATAGTTCCACCCGTCACCGGTAATCTCTACTGATATCTCTGATTATGCATCCTGATCGACTGAACCTGGACCCGGTTCTCCAATGCTTCCAGCTCGCGCTGGCGCGCGGCTATCCCCTGTCTCTCAGCTTCCATATCTCTCCTCTGCTGATCCAATGCACGGCGGGCCACATCCAGATCCGCAGCGCGTGCCGCCGCGTTTTCTGGGGTTATCACCGTTGCTAGCACCGTAGGATCCAAGATCAGGTTATTGTTGAACAGAGCCGGATTTCGCGGATTTGAGGGCCCCGCTCCTGGCATTCTGTTTGCCATAAACCCAAACATATTTCTTCGCCACTCGCTTTTTGGGGTATGGCTGGTGACTGAAGCCGACTCTCCGTCAACCCGGGCTATAACAGGGTTTCCATCAACCGGATCTTGTTGCTGGGCCAGCGCTCGCGCCGCTCCGACCGCGGCCGTAGTCACGTCCCCCTGATTAAGATTGGTTGCAGGGGCCGTGTAGACCGCGACCTGGCGCGCAATGCCTGGCGCAGATTCGTATTCTTCCTCATCACAACTATCCTCTTCGTACCGATCCTCCAGCAGGTGCAGGATAGACTCGGTATCATCTTCCCTCATGACCCGGCCACGCGGGGTCCATGCCGGCTCCTCCGGCTGTTCCCTCTTCGTGGTGGGCTCTTCTATCGGATCGACTGTCCCGACCGACTCTTCCCTATCCGACTGAACGCAGGTCGCTCCTCCTGACACAGAATCATATTCAACATGATCAGGAATAGAACCGGACACACGTACCATGCCGACGAAGACGTTGACCCGGCCGATTGTGACGACGGATCCGGTTTCTAGCTGATCCGACTCTGGCCCCCAGCCAAAGTCATCCACCATCTTCTCTCCTTCAGGGTTGGTGTAGATCTCGCCAATGACGAGGTTCTTCATGCTTTCCCGAGCTTCTCCCATGATGTAAACACCCTTGGACGTAGGCCCCACGTGGGCACCAACTGTCGTGGGATAATCACAGCAGACGTTACCAGAGGTAACTTATCTTCTGGTAATTCGACTCTGGTGTTTGGGAGAGGGTTTAGCTCAGGGGAAATCATGCTATCAATCGATCTGGCAGCTCTGGCAATCAAGTCGCCGAGTCTCCGATCTAGGGTTACAATATCAGCTCTCGTATTACAAGGATACTCGAATATCTGGTGAAGCTCTGTTTCTCTAACCCTAGGAGCCGGTTTATATCTTACCCGGCTCCCTGGCTTCCTACTCAAGGTACAGTCGGAATCCTACCCGGAAACCACACAAAAACCCTAAGTTTCCTAACAGCAACCCCAAAGGCCGAGTTACTGGGCATGCGCTCCTTCTTGGGCCTTCTAGAAACTCCTTTTCCTCTAGCCGGGTCTTGCACGGTTCCCTTCGGGCCGGGTTACACCTTGACGTTAGCCTACCGTTCCTTTTCGACCCGTCGAAGTACATGATCCAGTTGCTCGTGTACTCTGGGGGTCCTAGTGTTTGCAGCTCCGTCCACTCGCACAGGAACTGTGCAATGACCTGGGACTTTACAGAGTTGCTTCCTGCGTATATGATGTCCTAGGCGCCTAGCTCGATGCTCCACTTTGCAATTCTTCCAGATGCCATAGGGTTGTTCATGATGGTACCAAGTGATGCGTCGTTTAGCACCGTGATGGTGTGTTCCTGGAAGTAATGTTTGAGTTTTCGAGTTGTGAGTACGACTCTGTATGCGAGCTTCTGGTAGTGGGGGTATCGTTGTTTGCATAGTGAGAGCACCTCGTTGATATAATAAACTGGTCGTTGAACTCCATATGCCTTGCCATCTTCCGGCCGCTAGACCACGATCACCGTGCTGATGACTTGATTTCTTGCGGCTAGGTATAAGAACAGTGGCTCCCGTTCTTGTGGCGTTGCAAGGACACGCCTACTCTGTAGTGCTTGCTTCAGGTCTGTGAATGCCTGCTTTGCTTCGGGAGTCCACTCGAACTTATCCGTTTTCTTCAGCAGCTTGTAGAAGGGCAATGCTTGCTCGCCTATTTTTGGGATGAATCTTCTTAGAGCGGCTAGCTGTCCTGCGAGCTGCTGTACACCACGAAGATTGGTCGGCTCCTTCATTGTCAGGATTGCTTAAATTTTTTCGGGTTGGCTTCGATTCCTCGGGCGAACACCAGATACCCGATAAGTTGTCCCGCGGGGACACCAAAAACGCATTTTCTCGGGTTGAGCTTGAACCTGTACGCATTGAGGGCGTCAAATGTCTCCTTGATATCCTCGAGGAGTGTGTCCTCCACTCGAGTTTTTATGACGATGTCGTCAACGTACACTTGTACGTTCTTGCCAATGAGCTTGGTGAGGCATTTTTGCATGCAGCGCTGATATGTTGCGCCTGCATTTTTTAGACCGAAGGGCATCGTCGTGTAGCAGTAGACACCGTGAGGTGTGATAAACGTTGTCTTCTCCTCGTCCTCCTTTTTCATCCTGATCTGATTACAGCCCGAGTAGGCGTCCAAGAAGGAGAGGCGCTGGCATCCTACTTTAGAGTCCACGATCTGGTCGATCTGTGGTAAGGGGAAGTTATCCTTGGGGCAGTGTTTGTTCAACAACGTGTAGTCGATGCACACGCGAAGGATGTCAGTGTTTTTCTTCGGGACCAGCACCGAGTTTGCTAACCAGATGGATATCATTATCTCTCGGATGAATTTTGCGGCGAGTAATCTGATCACTTCTTCTCCGAGTGCTTTTTGTTTTGGCTCTAAGAACCATCGGGTTGTCTGCTTGATAGGCTTGGCGTCTTTGTAAACTTCGAGTGAGTGCTCGGCGAACTCCCTGGGTATCGCTGGCATATCGGAAGGCTGCCAGGCAAAGATTTCCCAGTACTCACGGAGGAGTTCGACGAGCGCGCCTTCCTATGCTGGCGAGAGGGTGGTAGACACCGTCGCCGTCTTCGCGGGCTCCGTCGGTGGACTTGATGCTTTCGAGTGTCGCTGTTTACGCTAAACTCGAGTTCTGGAGCATTCTTTTTAGTGAGAGGCATCACGGAGTGGTCCGTGGTCTTTGCCAATTCTTCCAGTTCCTCCTGCATCCCGAAAGACTTCGCAATCTCGTTGAACTCGATGTCGCACTTGTCAGATTTTTGGAAGTCGCCATCTATGGTGATGGGGCCGTATTCTCCAGGAAGTTTGAGTTTGAGGTAGGCATAGTGAGGTACTGCCATGAATCTCCCGAACGTTGTTCCGCCGAGAATGGCGTGGTACTGTGAGGGCCAGTCGACTACTTCGAAGTCGAGGAACTCTCGTCTGTAATTTCTTCGGTTCCCGAGCACCACCTCCAAGTTTATTGTTCCGAGTTGCTTGACTTCTTTCCCTGGTACTATCCCGTGAAAGGATGACTCTGACTCCGCGAGTCCGTCCAGGTTCTTGTTCATCCTGCGGAGTGTGTCCGCGTAAATGATGTTGATCCCGCTGCCTCCGTACATGAATACTCGGGCAAGTTCGTAGTTGCCTATCTGCGCCTGGATGACGAGTGCGGCGTATCCTGGTCGATAGACTCGCGGGGGATGGTCCTCTTTGGAGAAAGTTATCGGCTGGTCGGCCATCTTCAAATACTCGGGTTTGGATGGTGGGGCTTGGACAGCCATGACTACTTGTTGTGTGTTTGTTTTCTGGGCCCTATGGGACCGGCAGACTTTCTGTATCATTCCAAGGAGTCCTGCTGGGTTTGGATACATGTTGCCTCCCTGGTTTGCGGCGGGTGGCGCGGGTAGCGCGACAAGTGCTGCATTTTGGTTTCCTGGTGGAGGTAGGGCATGTGGCTGGTGGAGTCCCTGTTGTCCTCCTCCTGGGAGCTGTGGGTAGCCCTGATTGACCGCAGCTCTGTTTTTCTTCGAGAAGGCCTCGTGGATGTCGAGGAACTTTCGGCAATCCTTGAGGAGGTGTGTTGCCTTAGTCTTGCATGTGCGCTTATCTGTAAATAGATGTAGCGTGCAGTAGCCGTAAAGGTCCTCCTGGGGAGTTTTATCCTCCGGCTTTGGCTTCCATTCGCGGTTTCCGTGATGTCCGCTATCGCGATTTCTCATGAATTCAGCCGCCACCAATTCTTCTCGGTCATCGTGGTCGTAATGCTTTCTCCTTTTCTTTCGACCGTGACGGTCGTCCTCAGGTGATGGCGAAGATGATTTCTCGTTGCGCACCGAGTCTTCGCTGTTGGCCCATCTGTTAGCTATAGCCATCAGTTATCCGATGGTTTTGGGTGCGGCTCACCCTAGTTCTTATCTGAAGGCGGTTCGTCGGGCTCCTTTGGTAAAAGCTTCGACCGCGACCTCTTCCGATATATTTCCCGCCGTATTCCTGAGTGTGGTCCATCGCTGGATTATTCGCGAGTAGACTCACCGCTCTTTTGTCTGCAAGCTCGCAGCTCCTCAATGGTCGCGGGTCTTTTATACGTTGCTTGGAAGTTTTTGCGGAAGTCGAAGGTTAGATCGTCCCATGATTCGTAGCATGCCTTCGGTCTACCTTCAAGCCAGCTGCGCGCCGCGCCTACAAGGTGCATGTTAAGGTACTGCATAGCTGTGGTCTTGTTCCCACGTTGGCATTTTACTGTCGTGAGGTAATCCGACAGCCAGGATTTGGGCTCCAGTGAACCGTCGTATTTTGGCACTTCCGTGGTGAGCTTAAATCTCCTGGGCATTGGTGCCTCGCGTATGTCGCGAGTAAAGCATAATGCGCCACAGGCCTCTTCGTCAGAGGAGGGGAATGTGCGCGGTTCCTGGCCGCTCGAGCTATGTCGATTTTGTTCTGCGCGATGTCTGACCGTGCGTTGTATCCAGGCTCGTCGCGGTTAACCTCCTTCCGCGGTTCCTTGCTGCGGTGTCGCGAGCGGCTTCTGTGACGCCGTGGCCTGCGATCCCGCTCTCTCGGGCTGTCGTCGCTGCTACTCGGGCTGTCGCTGGGCTTCTTTTCCTCGGGCGCGACGAGGTGACTTATCCCTTCTAGGCGATGTACTCCCGCGTCTGCGGTGTGTTCCTTTGTCTTTCCGAGGGGTTTTCTCGGCCTTCTTTTCAGTCGCGTTCTTGCGGTTTTGGACCGCAAGTCTTGCGGCTGCCATGCCCAACCCCTTCTGGACTTGTCTGTATTGCTCCACGCGGGGGTCGTTCTCCCCTGGCTGGTTCGCCTGCAGGTAAGTGGTTGCGGCTAGAACTGCGGCGGCGGGAGTCGGCGGTGTACGTTGCCGTCGTCGTCGATGCGCATAAGGGAAGTTTCAAGTGTTCTGCGGACCCCGCTTAGAGACTCTCCATCCATGGCCGCGGTCTTCGAGACGTATCTCTTCCTCGGGGGATGGTTCCCTACCGAGGGTGTTTTGGAGAGAGCCGCGCGACGCTGACTTGATTGGTCTGCCAGTTTTTTGGGCTCGTCTAGATCTTTGCGAGCTTCTTTGATCAGTGTCGCCGCTTTCACTAGATGATAGTATATGCAGTTAGGACTTCTTGCGGGGCTCCTTCTTCAATCGGCTCGGCGGAGTGTACGGCCGCCTTTGCCTTGACCCAAGCTGCCCGCGATACTTTAATGAGCTCTCGCTCCGTCGCGCTCTCTTCCGTTTCCTCGGGTGGATCGTTCGATTGTGCCATGCAGACCTGAGCCAGATACGGCCCGTGAGTCCTAGGCGTGGATCGGCGGGTTTCTTCGACCCGAGAAGGCTCCTCTGAAGCGATGGTGTGGAAGTTGCGAGTGTTGGGGCGCACGGATCCGCCGCTGGTTGCTATGTCGCGTCCGGTGTTGTTGGGCAGCGAGTCGAGAGTTTCCGGGCTCGATATCGACTCGGAGTCAGATCCTTCGAGATCGGTTTGCTCGGGGAAGTGTAGGATTCCTGCTTTGTTGGCGTGGAAGCGAAAGCTCCTGAACGTCAGGGTGACGCTTTTCTCCAATCCGCTGAATACCGGGCGCGATTCCGGCGAGTGGGGCGCGCCGATGATCGAACCGAAATGGATCGGATCTGCTGAAGTCGAGGCCCCGGGGCTCCAGCTGAAGGTTGGCGATGATGAGGCCAAAGATGTCGTGGATCCAGCGCCCGTCGTTCCCACAGACGGCGCCAATTGTCGAATATGCATCTCAACAAGTCCCTCGGGTGATCCGATAGGGTTTCCATTAGGAGAACATGTACACGCTGGTGACAATCGTCGGCAAACAGGGGGGCACGATTTACCCAGGTTCGGGGCCCTCGTAGAGGTAAAACCCTTACTCCTGCTTCTGTCAATCTGTATTAGCAATAGACCGGTTACAGTGGGGGGTGCTCGAGTCGAGAGTTAGATCTCAATCTCAAGGCTTTTGGTGGTGTAATATGGCTTCCTCCCCCTACCGGTGGTTCTCCTGGCCTTATATAGATGGCCAGGTCTCAAACCGCACCCAGGGGGATACAAACCCTAACTTTGAGTCAGTTACGAGTTTCCTTTCTTGATCATCAAGGCCCTGCGGGTGGGCCTTGATTGGGCCTTCTAGAACTATCTATGGCGTCTCCCTTCGCGCGTAGGTCTTAGGCCTTGGACCGGGTAGCCTCACCCGACAGGTCCAGGACTCGTTCCCTCGTCATGCTCTCCGGGTAGTTTCCCGTGGCCGTGGTGGAAAGCCTGCTGCGAGTGGAGCTACCTCTGTAGTTCCTTAGATCGATTGCTATTTATGTATGTTTTATGTGTAATGAACCTTGGGATGCATCCCGTATTTCGCTCTTCAATCGAGATGTTTTGAAAGTGTCAGGGTTTTGTTATCGTGCCTTACTTTGTGTTCTCTCGATGGGAGTAGCCCCCGAGCACTCAAAGATTTTGTGTTGTAAATCATCGAGTGGGGTGTGACTCTGTCTCTGAAACTCCTTTGTTCTTTCCAGGTTGGAGATGTTGGAGGTGGCTCGTCGAGCGGTGATGTTCCTTCGATTAAGCCGCTGATCACTGATGCAAGTATGCTTGCCACGCTCCGTGACCGTGTCGTGGATGGTAAGCATAAGCTCAAGGCTCTGCGATGTTTTCGGATGTTGCCAAGTCGAAACAGAAACTTGCTGCGGATCGTGAACAGTTTGCGATGGAGGAGCTGGCGAGCGTTGCGAAGAGCATGCTTTGTAAGTTTCGCGAGCCCCGAGTATTTTTGTGTTATTCCTGCTTGTGATTTGACGCGTTTGCTGTCCGTGCAGTTGTTGAGCCTGATGGAGCGTGTGAGGGTCACTGGGTAGACAATCACATTGTTTGTGAGTCAAACAGCTCCAAACCTCACGCAAGCAACTTTTGGTCTGACCGCAACAGAGGTTTCATCTTGGCTACCCTGCAGTACCGGGCGAGTCAAGCGCAGCTTTTTGTTGAATCTTATCAGGAGGCCCTTTCTTCGGTCCATCGGGCATTTTACCCCTTCGGCGTTGTTCCCGATAGCTTGAGTGGCTTATTGAGATTATTTCGTCGGGTGGGGGATGTTCAAGAGTGCGTGCGTTAGCAGCTCATTTGTGGTGCTCAGGTGACGCTTGCCTTTGTGTGTTTATGGCACCCTGAAGTCAACTTCAATTTTGTGGCGCGACTCCCTGATACCCAAGGACCATCTGTAGATTTTGTCCCTTATTATGAGGTTGTGCGACCTGCGGCGGAGCGGATCGTTCGGCTGACTGTCGTGGAGACTGAGTGACTGCTTCGAGAGGCAGCTGCTCGGCAATAGCTTTAGTTGATAAGGTGTATATGCCTTGTGTGTTTATGCGAGTCAGTTTAAGGAGTGTTAAGGTATGTACCTTGTAACCTTGTATGTGAATTTAATCAGTTAAGGTGTTTGTAAGGTGTGTATCTTGTTACCTTGTAAGATATTTGTCGTGCGTAGGCACTCGAAGATTTGTTGATGCTAGTTTGGTGTAGCCCCCGTGTGTTGGGGTGTGAACGTTTGTTTAGCATGTAAAAGAAAAAAAAGGAAAAAAAATAAAGATTGCCACCGGATAGTCATTGTAACTATGGTTGAGAAACCATGTTTTTATTGCGATGGCTGAGAAGCCATGTACTTGATGGGGCTACAATGTGGCTGGAACAGCCTTATTTTGCGAGTGATGTACTCTCCTAGGGATAGAATTTCCTCAGGTGCACCACATTCCATGGGTTGGAGTAGACGCCACATGTTTTTGGGTTTTTCAAGCGATAGGCGCCTCTGGGGATGACCTCGTGTATGATGAAGAGTCCTTCCCATGGTGACTCGAGTGCGGCGGATGTGGTGGTTGCATAGTGCTTGCTGGTAGACGGTGGTTCTTGCGAGTGCGACGTCCCTATGTTCGTCTAGTGCGTCCATATCTTCGGCGAGTGTTGTGTTGGAGGCTTCCTCGTTGTATGCAACGACCCGCGAAGCCCTGAATCAAACATCCTCTGGCAAGACTGCTTCGGCACCGTAAACCATGAATAATGGCGTGTAGTTTGTGCATCCGTTTGGAGTTGTTCTCTGGCTCCATAAGACAGATGGTAACTCTTCGGCCCAATATCCTGCTGCAGGATGTAATCCGTCGAGCAGTCGCTTCTTGAGGCCAGCCGAAACTAATCCGTTGGATCTTTCGACTTGCCCATTTGTCTAAGGACGTGCAACCGAGGCGAAGCTGAGAGTTATCCCTTTCTTTTCACAGAAAGCCTTCGTTTCTTTTGCTGTGAAGTTGGTCCCATTATTCGTGCTGAAATTGTGAGGGATGTCAAATCGGTACATGATTGTTTTGAGGAATTGGACTGCGCACTTCGCGTGTTGTGACGTTACTGTGACCGCCTCGATCCACTTGGAGAATTTGTCGACTGCGACCAGCAGATAAGTGTATCCTCCGGGTGTGGCCTTCCTCAATGGCCCTACCATGTCGAGCCCCCACTGAGTGAATGGCCATGACAAGGGGATCATGTGGAGCTCCGTGGCTGGTGCGTGCGGCTTGGGCGAGAAGCGTTGGCAAGCGTCACATCTTTCGACTAGTTCCTTGGCGTCCTTGGCCGCTGTTAGCCAGTAAAATCCTGCTCGAAAAGCTTTGCCCAGTATGGCTCTCCAGCTAGCGTGATGTCCGCAGTCGCCTTGGTGTATGTCCCGTAGTAGTTCCTTTCCGTCCTCGGGTGCGATGCACCGTTGTAGGATTCCTGATATGCTCTGTTTGTAGAGTTTGGCGTTTACCACCGGGAAGGATTTGTTGCGCAGAACAATCTGCCTTGCCTCAGGGATATCCTCAGGGAGCTGCTTTCAGATCAAGTAGTCGAGGTACTTGGTCATCCAGACTGGCTCGGCTAGGAAGATCTGCCTCGAGATGTTGTGAGCAAGTTTGATGATGGCGCTTTGTCGATTGGCTTCTGTTTCTGTTGCTGCTGGCACCTCTGTGTGCTTCTTCAGTTTTACCGACCTTTTGATGAGCCACTCGAAGTAGATTCCTGGCGGGACTTGGGCGTTTGTTGACCCGATGTTTGCCAATCTGTCGGCTTCTTCGTTGCTTGATCGAGTAATGTGCTTCAGTTCGCACCTCTTGAAACTTCCTTCGAGCAGGTTGTACATGTCGCGATAAGCGTGAAGGGAACGTAGCATAGAAAACAAAAAATTTCCTACGCGAGAGACACCCGAAAGGCCAAGATCTAATCTAGGAGACGAAGTGTAACGGGTAACAAGAGGGTTAAGGAGAACACATACCCTCGAAGACTCAAAGTGGTACGAGATCAAATCTCGTTGTTGGCGTAGTCGTACTCACACCGATCCCGATAGCGAGAAGATGGCACCGCAATCCGGCGGTGCATCCGTGATCGGTCACACGTACGGTTGATGACGACCTCCGTTCCCTCGTTCCAGCGGGGCGCGGAAGTAGAGGATCCCTCGGAACTCCAGCAGCACGACGACGTGGTGGTGGTGAAGAATCCCACGGTCAGGGCTTCGCCAAGCCGGAGACCATGAAATGGAGCAGCGGGTGGAGGGAAAGGGAAGTGGCAAAGTGTGTGGAGGAGGGAGAGCTCTCACCCTCCTTTTATAGGAGAGGGGGAGGCAGCCCAAGGGGGGTGCGGCCAGCCCCATGGTGTGCCCCCACCTCTTCCCTCATGATGTGAGTGGACACTCCACTCACACCCACTCATTTTCCTTTAAACCCCACTTAGAAAATCCAAGAGTTTTTCTTTAATAAATCAATAAAACATTTTTATTTCTTTATTTCAGCATTTGTTAATTCTATTAACAAACATTTGCATAAAGCACCTCGAATCATTTGTTAATTCTATTAACAACCATTCGATGAAAAACCCCTTGAACTATTTCAATTTTCCCCGAAACAATTTCGGTGCTGCCCAAAATATTCTTCGATATTCCGTATCCTCTCAAACGCGTCATCGAACCTTAAGTGTGTCACCCTACGGTTCGCGAATAAGATAGACATGATCGAGACTCCTCTCCGATCAATAATCAACAGCGGGATCTGGAGATCCGTGATGACTCCTATATATTCAACGATGACTCTCGTGATCGTGTGAACCAACAACGCCGTGAACTATTCCCTTTGTCTCGCGATATTTTACTTGTCCAAGATTCGATCATTGGTATCAACCATACCTTGTTCAATCTCGTTACCGACAAGTACTCTTTTCTCGTTCCCGTGATATAACATCCTTGTGATCATATCACGTGCTTGCAAGCGGTTTCGATGTGATATCACCGCGAGGGCCCAGAGTATATCTCTCCGTCATTTGGATGGACAAATCCCACTCTTGATCCATGATCCTCAACTAATACTTTCCGAATACTTAACGACACCTTTATAGTCACCCTGTTACAGTGTGACGTTTGATGCCATCAAAGCACTCTTCCGGTATCAGTGATTGACATGATCTCAAGGTCTAAGGAATAAGTTACTTCGTATGTTTGATATAACAATGTAAACTAAATGACTTGATCGCATTGCTATATTCTCTTTGGGTATATGTTCATCACATCATTCTTCTAATGACATGACCCCGTTATTAATAACATCCAATGTTCATGATCAGGAAACCTTGATCATCTATTAATCAACGAGCTAGTTAAAAGAGAGGCTTTACTAGGAACCATTGTTTGTTTATTAAGCACACATGTATCAACGTTTCCGGTTAATACAATTCTAGCATGAGAAATAAACATTCATCATAAACAAGGAATAAGATAATAACCATTTTATTATTGCCTCTCGGGCATATTCCCTTCAGTCTCCCACTTGCACTAGAGTCAATAATCTAGTCTGTATGCACTTAACACATATGGCGTACCAGTGTTATTACCATGCTTCGCATGTGGTAAACATTATCAAAAAGATCTGAACTGTTCAGGTCCTATTGTATTTGCATGTTCTTTGCGTCTACACGCATCACTCATTCTCTAATGAGATGGCTTTGTATATATATGGTCAATTGGTGAAAACTTAATTCCTTAGCTTAAACTGATGTCACTAACATTGTGAAAATGTAGCTTCATAGTGTTAGCATTCTTGGAAATTCACCAAGTTCCGGTGATACCTTAATTCCTCAGCTTAAACTGATGTTACTAACATTGTGAAAATGTAGCTCCATAGTTTCAGCATTCTTGGAAATTCACCAAGTTCAATAAAGAACTCCTTGACACAAAATACGCTTATTATCAGTTGTCAACACAACGATATACTTTAGCCTTTGTTGTAGTATCTGTCACAATATTTTCATTTTTGAAACTCTTTCAAATCCAGCATGGAACTTTCTTCCATCCTATTGTGCTACAGTTCATCACATATTTTAATTGAGATAAAATTACTTGAGTAAATGACAATACTATTAGTGTAACATATTACAACTAATATTTTGTCATTACTATATAGGAAAACATATCCTTAGCATTTTTAAAATGACACAAGGATCTCTCCCACTGTTGTCTAATCATCATATGAATTATCCTACTATAACATTTTATAGCATAGGACTTATCTGGTTGTGTACATAGCATGGAAACATGACTTAGAAATCTCAATTTCAATGATGCTCATCATGTGTCAAAACACTTGAATCTTGCTCAATTACTTTCCATGTGACAAGAACTCCTTGTCATTTCTATATTGACTTACTTCAATATTTCATCTATGTAATTTGGCTTCAATCATATCAGGCGCTTCAATCCATCTTTTATAGATATCGATGCCCAATATCTTCTAAGCCTTTCATCAATATGAAAATCTTAACCGTGTTAATTTAAAATACATATTTTCCAATCAACCATATGTCATCTACATAAAGTATTGGAAATATGTCATAGCGCTCCCACTTAATTTCTTGTAACTTTACAAGCATCTTTATCGTTCATGATGGAATCAAACTCTTTTGATAACTTCATTAAGGTAAAGATTTCAACTTCGTTATGCTCACTTCAACCATTGAAGTGTGCATACCTTTCTAGCAACCTTTTTGAATTTTACAAAACTCTCAGACTGTGTCAAGTACACATCCTTGATAAAACTTCCTTGAGAGGAGAGTTGGTTTTGTTATTCAACTGCCATATCATAATATGTAACCTTTTGCTAGAACTATCCGCAAAGACTAAAGCATCACTACGGAAGATCAAAATCTTGTAGTAGTTAACTCTTTGAACTTCGTCGAAAACAACTTTTCGATAAGTACAATTTTAATAAGATGTAAAATCCATGTCTTTGTCGCTATATAGACCCTTTTGCTATCGCTAGGCATCATGCCTATCGAAAGGACTACCAAGTCACATACTTGATATTCATACAAGGATACTATGGCGGATATAATGACTCATAGTCAATTTTACGAAGCCAGGGCCCATCATTTGCTTCCTTTATAAGGTCCAGGTCCTTTTGTTGTCAAAACAACACTTTACACTTAAACCACAAGTTGTTATAAGTACAAAGTTTTTTGGACTTTTCTGGTACAGTTCGCAAACTCATTTGAAGTATCTACAACATTTGTAGTGTCTTCTACTTAGTCAAAATAGTAAACCCCGGAACAACTTCCAGTGCTGCGCTACTCTTGACATGATAACGAAGATTCTCTAATCTCGTTGAGTTAGTACTGTGCTCCCACTCACTTGTTTCGCAAGAACTACTTTCTCGAGAAATCAACCCTTTCTGACAAACAACATTTGTCTTTTGGTTCGGTGATAGGAGAAATACCCAATGTTTTATTTGGGATAACCTTATAAACATATATTTATCCTATTTTGGTTGTAAACATTTTACACATGCTATGCATACCAAAACTTAAGAAAAATGACAATTCGGGTCATTACCCAAACCATATCTTATATGTTGTCAATTTCAACGGATCATGATGGTGCTCTTTTCAGTGGGAAAACGGTTGTCACTAATGTATAAACTACAAAATTATAATGGCATTTTTATTAATCTTACCATGTCAAACAAGGTTTGATTTTTTTGTCTCTTCAATACTCCAATCTAATATGGGGTATTCGAGAAGTATAAGTTGTAGAACAATTCTGCAACTTCTCAGATGTTTTGCTAAACTTGTAACTCAAACTTTATCCTTTATGATCCAATCATAAATACTTGATTATCTTGTTACATTGATTTTAACTTCATATTAACAACCTTTTGAACCAATTCAAAATGTCAAACTCTGTTCCCTTTAAATAGATATACTCACATATCTACTTAAATCATCGACAGAATTTTATGAAGGAAAAATTAATCCACCATACATGACTACACATAATGGACTATATACATCAATATGTATAATCTCCACTAAATTAGTCGTCCATTCTACTTTGGCCTAAGAACGGAATTCTAGTCATCTTTTGGAAGAGGTCTCACAAGCGTCAATAAAATGACTCCGGAAGTCCATCAATATGGAGTTCCTTCATGTTTTCCTTTCCGATATGAACTAAAATGGTGGTGTCACAATTTAAGTGAAACTCTTCAACGTCTTGCAACGTTTATCATTTAGTCTTATAGATGTTTACTTTACCAACATGATTTATATTAACATATCCATCAATTATGGAATATGATCATAGTTTGAACAATCTCATTTGTTCTCACAAAAGACTAGAACAAAATAACAAATTATTAAGTTCTTCAAATAAATCTTGACTGGTTGGTTCGATACGACAATGAACACAATAACACTTTATTTATGTTCTTGTCATAATCGATTCCACATCTATTACTAGTTCCTTTTAGGCCCTTGTATTTCTTTCATTGCGTTGCTTTGTATGACAACTCATACCAACCAATGTGGTATCAAAATACCAAAAATACTTTGTTAACTAGTAATACATCTATAACTTGTATATCAAGTATATACTCCTGAGCTGGACTTTTCCAGTTATCTTCTTTTCTGCCATATATCTATTTGTAATTCTATTTTCAATATTCCATTTCCTTTATAGAAGAATCATTCAACATCAAACAATGCTAGTCTTACTAGCTCATTTTCTTTGGCGTGTTAGTCATATACTATCACCCATTGATTCATACTTTGAGTTTGATTGTTCTACTAATATCACCATATTAATAGCATTCTTCTAAATTCCACTCTTAACAGTTTCCAAGTAAGGTAAAATACTTTACCCATACTTCTAATCCATCCCATCATAACAATTTTATGATTAAGTTACTATAGCTCGAAGGAAGGGATTTAGAGGATAATTTTGAGCGCCCAACTTCTTGGAATATTCAAACGCCTAGCGTCTTCAATCATTGCATATATTCAGATAATATAAGCAAACATTGTCACGCTAAATTTGCATATATTCAGATAATATAAGCAAACATTGTCACGCTAAATTATACTCAGTCATGTTGCCACAAATAAGTTTCTAGATATCAATATATCTTTCACTTGATTGTTTCTGAAAACAACTCTTTTCAGTTCCTAAATCACCTTGATCAACAAAACATTCTTTTGAAGATAAAGTAATACGGAAGCAACCATGACTCTGGATTCTAAGTAGGAATTATTTGCTCTCTAGATTAATCAATCATTAACCACATGGAGCTAGGTAGGAAATACCAAAAATCTACAATAGGACTCAATTTTAAATTTCACTAATACGGTACCAATCTTAAATGGTATTTACCAGATCATAACAGTTATATCTCAATTAACAATCTAAGTGTAAGGCAATTATAGATGCCAATGAATACTACAATTTGTGCAAATTCACTTTGATTGGTTGTTCATGATAAATAAGTTCAAGTTAATTCAAAAATTAAACCATGAACTCCCACTCAAAAACAACATCCCTCTTAGTCGTCTTTAGTGATTACACGAACCAAATTCACTACACCAAAACCGATCATCACGTGAGATGATGTAGTTTCAAAGGCGAACATCGACATGTTCATCATATCATCCATATGACTCATGCTTTACCTTTCGGTTACGTGTTCAGAGGCCATGTCTGTACATGCTAGGCTCGCCAAGTAGAACCGTAGTATTGCGTGTGTTTCAAGGCCATGTCTGTACATGCTAGGCTTGAAAACACCCGTTGTATGCGAACGTTGAGTCTGTCACACCCGATCATCACGTGGTGTCTCGAAACGACGAACTTTCTTAACGGTGCATACTTAAGGAAGAACACATTATTATCTTGATATTAAGTGAGAGGGATCATCTTATAATGCTACCAACGTTATCTAAGCAAAACAAGATGCATAAAAAGGATCAACATCACAGACATCACATGAAAGGATAACGTGATATGATATGGTCCTTCTTGCACTTGATCTCCATCATGTGCATTATGGTATGATCTGAATCATTCCACCGGCGTGGTACCAAGTACCACGGTACCCCAAACTTTTTTGTCCATCAATAAGAAGACAACCATATGGATACCTTACGGTATATCAATAATTTACAAAAATAGATCATCTCATAATCGAATTTGTAATATTGACCATATCTCATCACATGCCCAGCAAAAACTAGTTAGACGCTTCTAATTTATTTTTGCATATTTTACGTGGCTTAGGGCTTTCGAGGATAGAACCGTTCATACCTACGAACATCAACCACAACGTTGATAAACATATTTTTAGCAACCCTTTGTAGATTAGATCTTAACTATAGTAGGAGAAACAGACACCCGCAAGCCACTTACGCAATACAAGTTGCATGTCAGTTGTGGAACAAGTCTCATGTACGTGGACATGTAAGGTTAGTCCGGGCCGCTTCATCCCACTATGCCACTAAGATCATAAAATAATCAAGGAGGTAATAACATGATCATCAACGCCCACATACACCTATGTGTTCTACCCGTACAAAACATCTTCGCATAGATCCTGCTCTGATACCACTGAAGGGGAACGTAGCATAGAAAACAAAAAAATTCCTACGCGAGAGACACCCGAAAGGCCAAGATCTAATCTAGGAGACGAAGTGTAACGGGCAACAAGAGGGTTAAGGAGAACACATACCCTCGAAGACTCAAAGTGGTACGAGATCAAATCTCGTTGTTGGCGTAGTCGTACTCACACCGATCCCGATAGCGAGAAGATGGCACCGCAATCCAGCGGTGCATCCGTGATCGGTCACACATACGGTTGATGACGACCTCCGTTCCCTCGTTCCAGCGGGGCGCGGAAGTAGAGGATCCCTCGGAACTCCAGCAGCACGACGACGTGGTGGTGGTGAAGAATCCCACGGTCAGGGCTTCGCCAAGCCGGAGACCATGAAATGGAGCAGCGGGTGGAGGGAAAGGGAAGTGGCAAAGTGTGTGGAGGAGGGAGAGCTCTCACCCTCCTTTTATAGGAGAGGGGGGAGGCAGCCCAAGGGGGGTGCGGCCAGCCCCATGGTGTGCCCCCACCTCTTCCCTCATGATGTGAGTGGACACTCCACTCACACCCACTCATTTTCCTTTAAACCCCACTTAGAAAATCCAAGAGTTTTTCTTTAATAAATCAATAAAACATTTTTATTTCTTTATTTCAGCATTTGTTAATTCTATTAACAAACATTTGCATAAAGCACCTCAAATCATTTGTTAATTCTATTAACAACCATTCGATGAAAAACCCCTTGAACTATTTCAATTTTCCCCGAAACAATTTCGGTGCTGCCCAAAATATTCTTCGATATTCTGTATCCTCTCAAACGCGTCATCGAACCTTAAGTGTGTCACCCTACGGTTCGCGAATAAGATAGACATGATCGAGACTCCTCTCCGATCAATAATCAACAGCGGGATCTGGAGATCCGTTATGACTCCTATATATTCAACGATGACTCTCGTGATCGTGTGAACCAACAACGCCGTGAACTATTCCCTTTGTCTCGCGATATTTTACTTGTCCGAGATTCGATCATTGGTATCAACCATACCTTGTTCAATCTCGTTACCGACAAGTACTCTTTTCTCGTTCCTGTGATATAACATCCTTGTGATCATATCACGTGCTTGCAAGCGGTTTCGATGTGATATCACCGAGAGGGCCCAGAGTATATCTCTCCGTCATTTGGATGGACAAATCCCACTCTTGATCCATGATCCTCAACTAATACTTTCCGAATACTTAACGACACCTTTATAGTCACCCTGTTACGGTGTGACGTTTGATGCCATCAAAGCACTCTTCCGGTATCAGTGATTGACATGATCTCAAGGTCTAAGGAATAAGTTACTTCGTATGTTTGATATAACAATGTAAACTAAATGACTTGATCGCATTGCTATATTCTCTTTGGGTATATGTTCATCACATCATTCTTCTAATGACATGACCCCGTTATTAATAACATCCAATGTTCATGATCAGGAAACCTTGATCATCTATTAATCAACGAGCTAGTTAAAAGAGAGGCTTTACTAGGAACCATTGTTTGTTTATTAAGCACACATGTATCAACGTTTCCGGTTAATACAATTCTAGCATGAGAAATAAACATTCATCATAAACAAGGAATAAGATAATAACCATTTTATTATTGCCTCTCGGGCATATTCCCTTCAAAGCGATCATGTTGTCTACGATAGCGTCGCATTCCTTGATCGTTTGTTGCACGATAAGGTTGGAGTCTGTAGCGGTCCCACCTTTTAATAAAGGTAAGAACCCCTGTGTTACTGTGCTAGTCCCTGGATCAATTGCTAGCAACACAAAGATGAAATATCATGCAATGCATCAACATCTTTATTATATCGCATGATCCAGATTTTACAAAATGATTTTACAAGTTGCATAGCTCAAGGCTAGCGTAAATACAAAGTTCTGCAGCGGAAAACATAGTACATCAATGAGCCTCATCCTGTTCATGTGCCACAGGCAATACATGTTGGTTGTAGACTCGAGAACCTAATCGAAATCCTCACTCGTCATCGGAACCATCTGCACGTTGGAATATGCAGCCCCCAAAAGGAGGTCAGATCATTCTGAGCAATGGTGGCAAGTGACACTATGGTGGTATAAAAATGGCAAGTGCTAATCTACATGCATATTTGGCTGGTGGAGTTTCTAGGCTATTTTGCATAAATGTATTTGTCCTATCTTTTGATATAAAGTAATTATGCACATATTCTGGACACTTTGGTTGATAGCAAAGTGCTCCTAAATAATTGGACACCTTGGTTGATAGCAAGGTGCTCCTACCCTTTGGATTAGCACGCTGAAAAACCATCAGGCACTTCTCCAATAACCCATAGTCAAATTATTAGTAATTAACAAAACGAGATGAACGAGATATGTCATGTTTCCCATCTAGTTGTTGAATTGTCCCTAACCAATGGAACACGGCTAAGATCTTAGTTTTAACCCTCGCGAGGTTTGTGCCCTTTACCCATGTTGCCTAATCGACCCCAAACACCATGATACACCACTAGTACCACGGAAGGAAAGAAGATCAAACCATAAACCATAAGTAGATCCCCAAACCCACCACGAGCCGGACCATCCTACCACTATTCTACATCTCTGGACAAGTTGGGTTCGAGTCACCACAACCTACAATTTATGTCTAGCCCATACTAATATGAAATATGGTTGCACGGAATAACAACTATATAAAGAAAGTAAACAATATCTCAATATACTGGGCGGCGGTCCCCACCAAACTTTGTACTCTGATGACTCTCTAGCAATCCGCCCAGTGGTTAATTAATTATCATGTTGTTTTCATAAGCAATTAAAATAACAATTTTCATCATAACATGATAATAAACCCAACCATGAATAGCTAGAGCATGGCTAAGCAATCTACCACTACGATGTTGTCTATCACATGGATGCTACATTCTAGGGTAACATGTGATTACTCCACTTGGGTGTTAGTGAAGCAACCCCTAATAACAACTAGCATAGCGATAACACTCAACTCCTACACATGCATAACTACTATAAAAATCTAATGCATATAGTAAAATAGTAGGATCATGTGTGTCACTTGCCTTTTGAAGTTTGGTGTAGAATCACACTCTCTTCACAATTAGAACGTTCATCTCCGTATCATCTAAACAATACAGATAAATAACAATAAACAAGCAAATCACAAACACAATGCAAACAAAGGCAAACAAACATAGGAGTGTGTTTAAAGCAAGATTGCTTTAGGTTATTTATTGATAGGTCAGTGCTTTTCATATAATACAATATGCAAAGAGAATTATGATAATTAGGTTGATGGGTAGTCTTTTATGGACAACGTTTGGGCTTGAAGGATTCAAACTTGAGTGGTTCCTATTTGTCAGGAAGTTCCAAGGGTCCAAACGGTTGGTCTCTGATCACAATGAGCATACAAGGTTTTGTTCCATGGGTTCTAGATGCAAACCATGATTAACAAGATTTACATAATGATTTGAGTACGAGGGCTCTATTAAATTTACGACATGACCTGTAAATTTGAATATGGTTTGGTACAAGGGTTTTATGTTCACTTGTTTTTATAGCATGTGATCGACACATACTTGGTGCTGGTCTTGATTCAAATGATCACACCACAATTGGGTATTAGCGATAAACAACTATCATATAAGGTTCAGTTGGTATTAAACACTAGGGATAATTTTAGGCCAAGATTACCTAGAATAGGTTCACTAGTGTCCATATGGTTTAGGCATTGGTCTCTCTGGTCCAAGATTACTAAATGGAACATTATTGTAGAAGGAATCGTATTAAGATTATTTACTGAATTTAAACTAGGTCAAAATTACTCAAAATGGCTCATTTGAATTTGAATAAATTTTAAATAGGAAAATTTGAAGATAAACAATTCTATAAGATTCTACATGTTAAGGGCTTTTCAAAAATTCCAAGTTTGCTAAATTTTGCCTTACGGTTCAAAAATTACGACTATTCTAAGTTGTAGGGGTTTTTAGGTAAAACTAGCCGACGAATTTTCTACGTGACGTTGTTCCGAAAAATAGGTAGGCTATAAGGCATGACGTGATTGGCTGGTAAAAATAGATAAGGTGGTCTATTTGTGGTCGTAGGATCAAAATCGTGTGGCTACGGCTTTAACGTGTCTTTGTGTAGTTAAAGTCGCGCATTGTACGTACGACAAAATATTACGCTAGTCTAAAGTTAAAATAAAATATACTAAGAAAATAAGTCTACGGGACAAGAATACTACGACAACTAAATTCGCGGACTCAAATATACTAAAACATGTATTCTACAAATATACGTACAAAAGCGAGTTTATGTGGTACCTTCGTCGTGTGAGAAGCGCCGCCGGAAAAAGAATAAGAAATCCCACCGAAAAATAATTATTTTATTCTAGTCGAACCAAAATAAATGGTTCGACCTGAATTTATTTTTGTGTTTTTGCCTAAACCATTGGTCTCATTATATAGGTGGGAGGTGAGGTGTAGAGTTTGCTAAACTGGCGATATGGGACTAAAACAACTTACCCTCGCTCGTTATTCCGTCGGTACAAAGCTGTGACCGACATGGGCCTAGGTAGCCTCGTACGGAGCAAAACAGAAATAAAAAGCCTCCATCGCTGCTGGATCCTCCATGTACGTATATATGGTTCAGCCCCTTTTTTTCTCTGCCGGGAGCTCAATCTATTAGCCGATGTCATTGCTGACATCAGCGATCTTTTTTTTTTTAATTTCTTTATTCCATAAGTTCTAATCTATATGTTCAAATGTTCTCAAAAAAAATTCTATGGTTTCGTGAAAGTAATATCTATCCGGCAAAAAAAATATTTTTGTAAACATTCAATATATTTAAAATCAAAATTTCAAAAATGGTTTTAAAATACAAATAGGCATTTGTGACGATTTCCAAAATAGTTCCAATTTGGTTTCAACAAAATTTTAGAAAATACTATACATTATAATATTTATTTTAAACAAATTAGTATTATCTTCATACAAAAATAATCTTGTTGAAACCTTTTTAATTATTTAAAACCTTGATAAAATATTAATGTATGCATACACTTGTGTCTGGGCTTTTAAAATAAGAAGATCAAAATATTATTAAGGTTTATGATTCTCTAGTTTAAAATTTCATATATACATTTTTCAAAGCAATCATTTAATTTGAAACCATTTTTTTTATGGAATACATCTTGCTTTTAGATAATGTGAATTACTATGCAAATGTATATATATTAGAAACGATATTGGGTATTTAGAAAATAGCGACTTATTTGTATTAGCAATTCCAAATACTTTGGAAAAGTCATATTAGAAATTTTGTGTTTAAAATTTATCAAATTTTAGTGGCTTGCATTGGCAGAACAAAAGTTTCAATTTTTTTTTTTTTAGAGATTTTTAACTTTCCTAAAAAAATCTGGGATGTTACAGACTACCACCCTTAAAAGAAATCTCGTCCCGAGATTTGAGAAGGCTAGAAAGAAAGATAGGTTCGTGTATCTAGGTTTCAAGGGAAACTAGGTGGGTACCACCCTTAATAGAAACTTTGTGGGTATCCTAATCACGTAGCTTGATTGTGTAGTTTGACTCTAAATGGCTTGAGAAGAACTCTCCTTCGCGGTGGGGCTGCAACAAGAGTCTGTTGAATTTCACTCTCGAGGGTCACTCTTTGGGTCAATCGAAAGTCCAAGCTGAGAGGATTTCACAACATCATCACATCCTTTTCATTGATGTTCTTAGTAGGCTTCCATCTTGTCGATTTCTTCCTTGGATGCAAACACCGTGCTATTTCTAACGAAACTCTCATGGTGGGCAATATCTTCGATGGCATGTTACATCTAAGGTTGGTTTGATCTTCACCGAGGATTAATACGTTTCAGCAACACTTGCCTAACATTGGGTTATAGTTATATCCTACCATTCTATGGTTCAGGCTTAACATCGTCGTCTCTTTAATAGGTATGACACTCAGATTTACCATCCCTCATAGCTAGGAGAATGAAATAAGTAGTCGTCATGGTAGCTACTCCATGTCGCACCTAATTCATTACTTTGTATTTGGTTTGGTGAATCTCGTATGATAACACTCGGTCATCCTCGCTTGTCTAACAGAAAGTGACCAATCTGTAAGACAGACCTGAGCTAAACTATCGGTTCTTAAACTAGTAGGTTTGCGTAAACTCTTATAATACACTAACTAGATAGTTGTAGCATCTTCATCTATCCTTCTCCTGGTGTAGCAAGTTCTTCATAACCTTCATAGCTCATGTATTCTTGATTCCACATTTCTATCCTAACTTGTAGATTCACTTGTTGATCCTTAGGATAGAAATGACATTGATGAGGTATGTGATTCTTCCTTCACAAAAAAGGACATAATCTCGAGATCCGTGGCAATTCCTCAACTGGAAGCATTTTTCTCTCAATAGGGAACGTGTCATAATATTCTTCAGTGTATTTCTTGTTGTTGCACTTCATATGGTAGCTCACTATGGTTGGTAAATGGGTATGTGGTTTTTCTGTTTGGATTAGCATGGATGAGTAGAGATTTAGAAAGAGACTAAAGAAGAATCCTACCCAACACAACAGAGTATGGCAATTCATCTTACAAACAACATCTAACAAACATTCATCACACTAAACAACTGATTCCGGAAACAACCTAGTATTGTCATACCACACTCATTTGTATGATCAATACACTCACACGATAGCGTTGTTCTAACCAAGTAACTACATTGGTGGTCTCATCTATATGTTCTTGAGTTCTTCAAGTTCCTCCTTCACTTCCATGAGGTGTTTTTGATTATTGTGAAGTCTAAGTCCTTCTCTAAGTTCTTAAATGGTCTTCCTCATAGTACTTCATGTTGAATCCAATGATGTCATATGAAAAATATTTCTTGCACTCCATGGTATGGTCATCTAGAACAAGAGAAGAAAGTTTTGAAGTTGAATAATAGATGAGAGGATATGAGAAAAGATTAAGATGGGAAATTGTGTTTCTAGAAAGTTTAAACAAAATAGATTTTCAATCCTATGGTCTTTCCTAGTTCTAATCCAAACTTAGGTCAACACAATGCTCTGATACCATCTGTAGCGGTCCCACCTTTTAATAAAGGTAAGAACCCCTGTGTTACTGTGCTAGTCCGTGGATCAATTGCTAGCAACACAGTACAAGATGAAATATCATGCAATGCGTCAACATCTTTATTATATCGCATGATCCAGATTTTACAAAATGATTTTACAACTTGCATAGCTCAAGGCTAGCGTAAATACAAAATTCTGCAGCGGAAAACATAGTACATCAATGAGCCTCATCCTCTTCACGTGCCACAGGCAATACATGTTGGTTGTAGACTCGAGAACCTAATCGAAATCCTCACTCGTCATCGGAACCATATGCACGTTGGAATATGCAGCCCCCAAAAGGAGGTCAGATCATTCTGAGCAATGGTGGCAAGTGACACTATGGTGGTATAAAAATGGCAAGTGCTAATCTACATGCATATTTGGCTGGTGGAGTTTCTAGGCTATTTTGCATAAATGCATTTGTCCTATCTTTTGATATAAAGTAATTTTGCACATATTCTGGACACTTTGATTGATAGCAAAGTGCTCCTAAATAATTGGACACCTTGGTTGATAGCAAGGTGCTCCTACCCTTTGGATTAGCACGCTGAAAAACCATCAGGCACTTCTCCAATAACCCATAGTCAAATTATTCGTAATTAACAAAACGAGATGAACGAGATATGTCATGTTTCCCATCTAGTTGATGAATTGTCCCTAACCAATGGAACACGGCTAAGATCTTAGTTTTGACCCTCGCGAGGTTTGTGCCCTTTACCCATGTTGCCTAATCGACCCCAAACACCATGATACACCACTAGTACCACGGAAGGAAAGAAGATCAAGCCATAAACCATAAGAAGTAGATCCCCAAACCCACCACGAGCCGGACCATCCTACCACTATTCTACATCTCTGGACATGTTGGGTTCGAGTCACCACAACCTACAATTTATGTCTAGCCCATACTAATATGAAATATGGTTGCACGGAATAACAACTATATAAAGAAAGTAAACAATATCTCAATATACTGGGCGGCGGTCCCCACCAAACTTTGTACTCTGATGACTCTCTAGCAATCCGCCCAGTGGTTAATTAATTATCATGTTGTTTTCATAAGCAATTAAAATAACAATTTTCATCATAACATGATAATAAACCCAACCACGAATAGCTAGAGCATGGCTAAGCAATCTACCACTACGATGTTGTCTATCACATGGATGCTACATTCTAGGGTAACATGTGATTACTCCACTTGGGTGTTAGTGAAGCAACCCCTAATAACAACTAGCATAGCGATAACACTCAACTCCTACACATGCATAACTACTATAAAAATCTAATGCATATAGTAAAATAGTAGGATCATGTGTGTCACTTGCCTTTTGAAGTTTGGTGTAGAATCACACTCTCTTCACAATTAGAACGTTCCTCTCCGTATCATCTAAACAATACAGATAAATAACAATAAACAAGCAAATCACAAACACAATGCAAACAAAGGCAAACAAACATAGGAGTGTGTTTAAAGCAAGATTGCTTTAGGTTATTTATTGATAGGTCAGTGCTTTTCATATAATACAATATGCAAAGAGAATTATGATAATTAGGTTGATGGGTAGTCTTTTATGGACAACGTTTGGGCTTGAAGGATTCAAACTTGAGTGGTTCCTATTTGTAAGGAAGTTCCAAGGGTCCAAACGGTTGGTCTCTGATCACAATGAGCATACAAGGTTTTGTTCCATGGGTTCTAGATGCAAACCATGATTAACAAGATTTACATAATGATTTGAGTACGAGGGCTCTATTAAATTTACGACATGACCTGTAAATTTGAATATGGTTTGGTATAAGGGTTTTCTGTTCACTTGTTTTTATAGCATGTGATCGACACATACTTGGTGCTGGTCTTGATCCAAATGATCACACCACAATTGGGTATTAGCGATAAACAACTATCATATAAGATTCAGTTGGTATTAAACACTAGGGATAATTTTAGGCCAAGATTACCTAGAATAGGTTCACTAGTGTCCATATGGTTTAGGCATTGGTCTCTCTGGTCCAAGATTACTAAACGGAACATTATTGTAGAAGGAATCGTATTAAGATTATTTACTGAATTTAAACTAGGTCAAAATTACTCAAAATGGCTCATTTGAATTTGAATAAATTTTAAATAGGAAAATTTGAAGATAAACAATTCTATAAGATTCTACAGGTTAAGGGCTTTTCAAAAAGTCCAAGTTTGCTAAATTTGGCCTTACGGTTCAAAAGTTACGACTATTCTAAGTTGTAGGGGTTTTTAGGTAAAACTAGCCGACGAATTTTCTACGTGACGTTGTTTCGAAAAATAGGTAGGCTATAAGGCATGACGTGATTGGCTGGTAAAAATAGATAAGGTGGTCTATTTGTGGTCGTAGGATCAAAATCGTGTGGCTACAGCTTTAACGTGTCTTTGTGTAGTTAAAGTCGCGCATTGTACGTACGACAAAATATTACGCTAGTCTAAAGTTAAAATAAAATATACTAAGAAAATAAGTCTACGGGACAAGAATACTACGACAACTAAATTCGCGGACTCAAATATACTAAAATATGTATTCTACAAATATACGTACAAAAACGAGCTTACGTGGTACTTTCGTCGTGTGAGAAGAGCCGCCGGAAAAAGAATAAGAAATCCCACCGAAAAATAATTATTTTATTCTAGTCGAAGCAAAATAAATGGTTCGACCTGAATTTATTTTTGTGTTTTTCCCTAAACCATTGGTTCCATTATATAGGTGGGAGGTGAGGTGTAGAGTTTGCTAAACTGGCGATATGGGACTAAAACAACTTACCCTCGCTCGTTATTCCGTCGGTACAAAGCTGTGACCGACATGGGCCTAGCTAGCCTCGTACGGATCAAAACAGAAATAAAAAGGCTCCATCGCTGCTGGATCCTCCATGTACGTATATATGGTTCAGCCCCTTTTTTTCTGCCGGGAGCTCAATCTATTAGCCGATGTCATTGCTGACATCAGCGATCTTTTTTTTTAATTTCTTTATTCCATAAGTTCTAATCTATATGTTCAAATGTTCTCAAAAAAAATTCTATGGTTTCGTGAAAGTAATATCTATCCGGCAAAAAAAATATTTTTGTAAACATTCAATATATTTAAAATCAAAATTTCAAAAATGGTTTTAAAATACAAATAGGCATTTGTGACTATTTCCAAAATAGTTCCAATTTGGTTTCAACAAAATTTTAGAAAATACTATACATTATAATATTTATTTTAAACAAATTAGTATTATCTTCATACAAAAATAATCTTGTTGAAACCTTTTTAATTATTTAAAACCTTGATAAAATATTAATGTATGCATACACTTATGTCTGGGCTTTTAAAATAAGAAGATCAAAATATTATTAAGGTTTATGATTCTCTAGTTTAAAATTTCATATATACATTTTTCAAAGCAATCATTTAATTTGAAACAATTTTTTTATGGAATACATCTTGCTTTTAGATAATGTGAATTACTATGCAAATGTATATATATTAGAAACGATATTGGGTATTTAGAAAATAGCGACTTATTTGTATTAGCAATTCCAAATACTTTGGAAAAGTCATATTAGAAATTTTGTGTTTAAAATTTATCAAATTTTAGTGGCTTGCATTGGCAGAACAAAAGTTTCAATTTTTTTCTTTTAGAGATTTTTAACTTTCCTAAAAAAATCTGGGATGTTACAGAGTCTCTGTATATCATCAGTCAAGTGGCTCCGCAGGCGATCGCCATGTTCATGCCGTGTAAGAGTGCTTCATACTCGGCGTCATTATTGGAGGCTGGATCGTCCAGGGAAAGTCGAGGCGTAGAACGTACTGCAGTTTGTCGCCTCTTGGCGATATGAGGATTACACTAGCTCCCGCTCCTTCGTTTCTTTTCGACCCGTCGAAGTACATGATCCAGTTACTCATGTATTCTGGGGATCCTGGAGTTTGCAGCTACGTCCACTCGCTCAGGAATTCTACGACCACCTGGGATTTGAGGGTGTTACGTCATGTGTATATTATATCTCAGGCACCTAGCTCGATTCTCCACTTGATTTGTTCATAATAGTACCGAGTGATGCGTCGTTTAGCATCATGACGGTATGTTCCTGGAAGTAGTGTTTGAGCTTGCGGGCTGTAAGGACCACTCCATACGCGAGTTTATGGTAGTCGGGGTATCGGCGTTTGCACGGCGAAAATGCCTCGCTGATGTAGTACACCGGTCTCTAAGCGTCGTATGCCTTTCCGTCTTCGGGCCGCTCGACGACAATTACCGTGCCGAACACTTGATTTTTTGCGGCTAGGTAAAGGTAGAGAGGTTCCCTTTCCTGCGGTGTTGTCATATGCGCCTGCTCTGTAGCACTCTTTTCAGATCGATGAACGCCTTTATTCGCTTCTGGCGTCCACTCGAACTTGTCCGTTTTCTTCAGCAGTTTGTATAAAGGGAGCGCCTCTCGCCCAATCGTGCGATGAACCTACTGAGGGCCGCCAGTCGCCCTGCCAGTTGTTGGACTCCGCGCAGATTTGTCGGTTCTTTCATCGTCAATATTGCTTGAATTTTCTCCGGGTTGGACTCAATTCCTCGAGCGGAGACCAGATAGCCGAGGAGTTGGCCGGCAGGGACCCCGAAGACGCATTTTGTCGGGTTGAGCTTGATTCTGTATGCGTTGAGGGCGTCGAATGTCTCCCTTATGTCCTCGAGGAGCGTATCCTCCACTCGAGTCTTGATGACGATATCGTCAACGTACACCTGTACGTTCTTGCCAATGAGTTTGGCGAGGCATTTTTGCATGCAACGCTGATATGTTGCGCCTGCGTTTTTAAGCCCGAAAGGCATTGTCATGTAGCAGTATACACCATGTGGTGTGATGAATGCTGTATTTTCCTCGTCCTCCTGCTTCATCTGGTCTGATTATATCCCGAGTAGGCGTCCAGGAAGGAGAGGCGCTGACAGCCTGCCGTGGAGTCGATAATCTGGTCGATCCGTGGGAGCGGGAAATTATCCTTGGGGCAGTGCTTGTTTAGCGACGTGTAGTCGATGCACACGCGAAGGATGTCTGTATTTTTCTTCGGACCAGCACTGGGTTTGTTAACTAGGTGGAAATCTTGATCTCCCTGATGAACTTGGCGGCTAGGAGCCTGTTCACCTCTTCTCCGAGTGGTGTCTGTTTTGGCTAAGAGAATCGTCGAGTGGTTTGTTTGACCGGCTTTGCATGTTTGTACACTTCTAATAAGTGCTCAGCGAACTCCCTGGGTATTCCTGGCAGATCTGAGGCTGCCAGGCAAAAATTTCCCAGTACTCACGGAGGAGTTCGACGAGCGCGCTTTCCTATGTGGGTGATAGGGTGGTGGACACGATCGATGTCTTCGCGGATTTTGTCGGGTGTACTGGATGCTTCCGAGTTTCGCTTCTCGGGCTGAACTCGAGGCCTGGAGCGTTCTTTTCGGTTAGTGGCATCACGGAGTTACCCGTGGTTTTTGCCAATTCCTCTAGCTCCTCTTGCATCCTGAAAGATTTCGCGATCTCGTGGAATTCATTGTCGCACTTGTCTGATTTCTGGAAGTCGCCGTTTACGGTAATTGTACCGTATTCTCCTGGGAGTTTCAGCTTTAGGTAGGCGTAATGATGCACGGCCATGAATCTCGCGAATGTTGTACGTCCGTGAATGGCATGGTATTGGGATGGACAATCGACTACCTCTAAGTCGAGGAATTATCTCATGTAATTGCGCGGGTCTCCAAGGATCACTTCCAAGTTGATTGTTCCAAGTGGCCGGACCGCTTTACCCGGTACTATCCCATGGAAGGATGTTTCTGATGCTGCGAGTCCCTCTAAGTTCATGTTCATTTTACGGAGTGAATCCGTGTATATGATGTTGATTCCGCTGCCGCCGTCCATGAACACCCGGGCTAGGTCGTAGGGTCCTATTTGCGCCTGGATGACGAGCGCCGTGTGCGCCGGTCAATGCACCCATGGCGGGTGGTCCTCCCGTGAAAAGGTTATCGGGTGCTCGGACATCTTCAGGTATTCAGGCTTGGAGGGTGGTGCTTGTACTGCCATGTTAACTTGGAGAGTGTTGGTCTTTAGAACTCGTCGGGACGGTCAGACCTTCTGTATCATGCCTAGGAGCCCATTGGGGTTTGGGTAGCCGTTTCCTCCTTGATTTGTTGTGGCTGGGTTAGCTGTTGCGGGGAGGGAGGCTAGAGCCATGTTGTGTTGACCTACAGGAGGAGGCAGGGGTGGTGGTTGGTATCCTTCCGATAGTTGCGGGTATCCCTGGTTGACATCTGCCCTGTGCTTCTTTGTGTATGCCTCGTGGATGTCCTGGAACTTCCGACCTTCCTTGAGGAGGTGAGTGGCCTTGGTTTTGCCCGTGCGCTTATCTGTAAACAGATGCAGGGAGCAGTATCCATCAAGGTCCTCCTCGGGGGTTTTGTCGTCTGGCTTTGGCTTCCACTCGTGATTTCCGCGGGATCCGATGTCGCGGTTTCTTGTGATCTCGGCCGCTACCAGTTCCGATTGATCATCCTGGTCGTAGTGTCTCCTCTTCTTCCTCCGGCGGTCGCCGTTGCGGTCCTCGTCGTGCGTGGGTGAGGAAACTTTCTCGTTGCGCATGGATTCTTCGCCATTCGCCCACTTGTCCGCTATCATCATTAATTCTCCGATTGATTTGGGTACGGATCGCCCCAGTTCTTCTCGGAAGGCGGCGCGCCGGGCACCCTTGGTGAAAGCTTCAACCGCGACTTCCTCTGATATATTCCCCGCCGTGTTCTTGAGTGTGGTCCATCTCTGGATATACTCGCGGGTAGACTCGCCGCTCTTCTGCCTGCAGTCTCGTAGTTCCTCGATAGATGCTGGCCGCTTATATGTCGCCTGGAAGTTTTTATCGAAGTCGCGGGTGAGATCGTCCCTGGATCTGTAGTACGCACGTGGTCTTCCTTCGAGCCAGCTTCGGGCGGCGCCTACGAGGTGCAGGTTTAGGTACTGCGTGGCCGTTGTTTTGTTCCCCCGCTGGCATTTTACCACGGTCGGATAGTCTGAAAGCCATGACTTGGGCTCTTGCGAGCCGTCGTACCTTGGGACCTCCGTTGTGAGTTTGAATCTCTTGGGCATTGGTGCCTTGCGGATCTTGCTGCTGAAGCACATCGCGTCGCACGCTTCCTCGTCAGAGGAGGTGGATAGCGACCGGGCACGGTTCCTTCAGGCTCGCGCTCTGCCGACCTTGCTCTGCGCGATGTCCCCACGCGCGTCGTGTTGAGTTCGGTTGCGATTATCCTCCTGCCGCGTTTCCCTGCTGTGCTGTCGCAAGCGGCTCCCGTGGTGTCGTGGGCTGCTGTCATGGTTTCGCGGGCTATCATCATCGCTGCGCGGGCTGTCGCCGCGGTGCCTGGCTTCTTTGCCCCAGGGGCGACGAGGCGATCCCATGTCTCCTCTGCTTGGCGACGTGCTCTCGCGTCTCCGAGGTGTTTTGTCCACCCGAGGGGTTTTATCAACTTCAGGGGGTGTTGTGTTCTTGCGGTTCTGGGCGGCGATTGCCGCTCCATCCATGCCTAGTCCCCTCTGGACCGGCCGGTGTTGTTCCGCATGGGGATCGTTCTCGGGTGGCTGGTTCGCCTGCAAGTATGTAGCTGCGGCTAGGACCGCTGTGGCGGGAGTTGTTGGGTGCACGTTACCCTCATCATCAACATGCATGAGGGAAGTCTCGAGAGTCTTGCTGACCTCGTTGAGAGGCTCCTGGTCCATGTGAGCAGTTTTTGGGACGTACTTTCCCTTCTTTGGGGGTTGGTTCCCCATTGAGTGAGTTCTATAAAGCGACGCGCGTCGCGCACTCGAGGCTTCCGCCGCTTCCTTCCGTGCTTCTAGTTCCTTCTGGGCTTCTGCCAACTGTCGGCATGTCCGTACCAGGTGGTAGTGGTATGTCGTCAGGTATTCTTGAGAGGATCCAGGTTATATCGGTTGGCCAGAGTGTACCGCTACCTTCGCTTTGAGCCAAGAGGCTCGCGAGACTTTGATGCGTTCCCGCGCTACTCGAATTTCTTCTATTTCCTCAGGTTGTTCGGTTGAACCTGCCATGCAGAGTTGGGCTAGACATGGCTCGCGAGTCCTAGGCGTAGGCCGATGGCTTTCGCCGAATTTGGAGGGTTCTTCAGTCGCGATGGTGTGGAAGTTGCGCGTGTTGTGGCGGATGGATCCATCGTTGGGCGCTAAGTCGCGACTAGTGTTGCCGGATGGTGACTCGAGGAGCACCGGGCTCGAGATGGACTCGGAGTCTGATCCGTCGAGTTCCATCTGGCCGGGGAAGCGTAGAATTCCCGTTTTGCTGGCGCGGAAGCGGAGGTCGCTGAATGTCACGATGATGCCTTCCTGAAGTCCGTCGAACGCCGAGCGTGATTCCGGCGAGTGGGGCGTGTAGATGAATGACCCAAAGCAGATCGGCTCAGTTGGAGTCGATGATCCCGGGCTCCAGCTGAAGCTCGGTGAAGATGAGGTCGAAGATGTCGTGGATCCAGCGCCCGCCGTTCCCATAGACGGCGCCAATTGTCGATTATTCATATCGGACATTCCCTCGGATGATCCGGTAGGGTTTCGAGTAAGAGAACGAATTAGGCGCTGGTAACTTCGTCGGCTAACAGGGGGAAAGATTTACCCAGGTTCGGGGCCCTCGTAGAGGTAAAACCCTTACTCATGCTCTTCTGATCTGTATTATGAGTAGATCGATTACAAAGGTGGGTGTGCAAGGTTAGAGATAGATCTCGAGCTATGTCTATGGTGGTCAAAAGTAGATTGGATCCCCCCTCGGTGGTTCTCCTAGCCTTTTATAGGTGGTCGGGTCTCAAACCGTGTCCGAGGGGGTTACAAACCCTAGCTCTAAGGCGGTGGAAACTTTCCATCTTTACCCGCAAGTTTTGCGGGTGGGCTTCCACTGGGCCTTCTAGAACTACGGGGTGGCACCCCGTGTTGGGCTTTAGTCTTGGGCCGTGGACCAGGTAGGCCCACTCGATAGGTCCTGGAGTCATCCCCACGTCAACTGTTTTCCTACTGCTATCACTGTTCTCTTTTCATCTACTGCAAAAAAAAGTACTATTTTCCACACCATACGTTTAACCTCTTTGTTTTCAGCAAAACCGGTGAGATTGACAACCTCACTGCTTTGTTGGGGCAAAGTGATTTGATTGTGTTGTGTAGGTTCCACGTTGCTTCTGAACCGTTAGTGCACTCTGCCACATCAGCTGCATCAACCTTCGGAAGTGATTTCCTTCTCCTACTGGTCGATTCAACCATGGTTTCTTTCTAAGGGAAATTTGCTAATGTGCTCTTCATACCTTCCTCTTGGGGTTTCCCAACGACTGCAAGATCTGCACCATCAGGGGCTGCACCTAGTGCCCTTCTGGTGGCCCCCTGGCTCCGCTGCGTCCCTCCTTTGGACTCTGTCTTTGTTTTGGGTAAAAATTGATCTTCATGGATTTTCATCCCTTTCCGAAAATATTTCCTTAAGAACTTTTCTGAAATAGAAAACAACAGAAAGCTGAAACTGGCCTGGGGCATCTTGTTAATAGGTTAGTCTATGAAAACATCCGGAAAACGAAAGAAAACATGTGGAAAACAAAAGGTATTGGGTAGAAAACAAGCACGGAGCATAAAAAATTATAAATAAGTCTGCAACGTATTAGTCCAACATATCTATCTATGCATGGTATTTTATAGCCATTCCAAGTAAATTGCTCGTGTGCCACCTTTAAAACTTTCAAAATTATTAAACTATGTTTTGTGTTCCTGTTTTAGCTCATGAGGAACTATTAAATGCTTTATTATTTGTTCATGTTGGATGGCTTCACCTCCTGACTTGCCTGCATAATGTGATTGTCCCTAATAGTGCAAAAAGAGCTAGCAAATGGGTGCTCAGCCCACAAAAGATAAATTACAACAATAAAAATTAACCTCCTCGCACTTTGTTCCTGAGAAATCAGTTCAAATATAGCTAATGTAAATAAAGGAGAAGACTAATTATATTGTTATTCAATGGGAACCACTATGAGAAGCCATTTAACATGAAAGATAATGATACATTTATTAGCATTCGTTGACATAGACATACACCTCTCTCAAAATTATATTTCAATATGATTTGTTTTATAAAATAAAAAGCTCTAACACACGAGTGATCCCCGCTTCCCTCTGTGAAGGCCTTTCTTTTAGATATAGCGTGAGTCTTCACCTTCTTACTTTATGAATCGATTAAGAGAGCATAGTTGACATTGTGAGTATAATGTGCATAGTCCCAAAATTTATTATTGATTGGAATGTGATTATGGTATTGCTTGTCTAAAATGATTTGTATCTAGTCACCACTTGAACTTTTAATGTGTCCTAACATTTATTTTTTGCTATTCCATGAAGGACAAGCGGTATAGCACTTTAGCATGTTTTCCATTATGATCGAACAAACGTATCACTCTTAATGCATTATTTCTCATTGTCATTTATTTGTGTTACTTTTCATGTGCAACATAGTTGCGAAGTTTGCATTGTTCAAATAACATTTATCATGCATTTGTTAAAGTGTTTTCATTTCAGCTTATAATGCTTTCACATAATGATTCATCAAGATTGAGTGGGCTGCTTGTCACCTCAAAAATTATCTTTGTTATTACTTACCTACTCGAGGACGAGCATGAGTTGAGCTTGGGGATGCTGATACATGTTTTCCTTCGTTTTCCACATGTTTTCTTTGTTATCACTTACCTACTTTTCTGATGCTCCAGGATTTTTTTTATGTTCTTCCATGTTTTCTATATGTTTTACTTCATTTTCCAAATGATTTCATGGGCTAACCTATTAACAAGATGCCTAGAGCCAGTTTCTGTTTTTATGTTTTAGAAAAGTTCTAAAGAAAATATTCGCCAAAAGTCTTAAAAATTCACGGAGATTATTTTTTGCCCGGAGCAAAGACAGAGTCCAAAGGAAAGCTGGAGGCAAGCCTCGGGGCCATCAAAGGGGTGCCAGGCGTGCCCCTAGGCCTCTCCTGGGGGTCACCTTGTGGCCTTGGCCACCGCCTCCCGTCGCCTATTCGCCTATAAATCCACATTAACCCTAAAACGTCATGGGCGGAGAAAATTTCCATGAATCGGATACAAAACCGTCGTTACCTCGAAAGTCCAATATAGGTCTTTTGGAGTCCTGCTCCAGCACCCTACCGGAGAGGGGGTCGTCACCGGAGGCCTCTACATCGCCATGATCGCCTCCGGACAGATGTGTGACCATATCAGTACATAGATGGTGTTCTCTCCACTTTGTGCCACCATGTTTAGATCTTGTGAGAATCCCTACATGATCAAGATCACCGTTATGTAATTGCTACATGTTGTGTTTGCTAGGATCCGAAGAACCATGAGATTATGATTATTTTTTCCTATCATATTGAGATGCTTCACTTATATATTTAGAGAGTTTTAATATTTTCTTGCAATGCTCTCCGATGTGTATGATTTCCTTGGCCAAGTTATTGTATGCACCTCCTAGAGAGGGTTTATATGCTAGATAGTTGGTTCATGCCTCCTTTAACCTGCGCCGCCCGAGTGACAGAAATGTGTGGGAGGGGAATGTGTTGTTGCCACTAGGGAGAAACCATAGGTGTTCTTATCTACGAATGGGAATTATTGCTTACATTACGTATTGTTCTTAATGCATTTCTTTATTGCACACAAGCAATCATTTCGCTGTTGTAACGGTCTATTTATCTTGACGTAATGCCTACAGTGTTAGAACCCGTGAACTACATTTCGCCATAATAGTATTGTTATACTTTCATGATTTCTCAATTCCCAGATACAATTTATTTACCAAGCATGTTTACTGTTCTTAGGAGAGACACCACTAGTGAAACTATGGCCCCCGTTCCTATTTCATCATTGATTACAACCTCATTTACTTGCTTTTCATCATCACTTGATCGATGTTCCGTTTTCATTTAATATTTTCCAACCATTCGATAAAATAAATTCTCTAGTTTTTAGCAAGGCATGAAGATTGAAAACCTTCTCGCAAAATTGGGAGCAAAAGAGAGTTTGTGTTTGTGTGCAGGTCCACGCTTGGCTCTCGCCAACAACTCTTTTCTGACACCGTTGCCACAAGCAACCTACTAAGAGACTTCGAAGTCCTATTGGAGTCATAACTTTGGTTCCATAACCGGGGGGAAATACTGCTAGGCTACATCATACCTTCCTCTTGGGGCCTCCCAACGAACATGTGATCTCACGTCGGCAAGCGACCATCCAGAAAGTTGTGGAATTATTCTACAATTTTGGTTACCGAAAACACCACGGGTTTATGAAGTGTCCAAATGAAATAATCCAATCTTGTTCGATAGAATGGATTAAGGATGTTAAAATGCCATTACATCTTTCATAAGTCATGCCTTAGATGCTAATGCTTTACACTGAAAAATAAAGCCATCTAAAATTCATTTTGTGATGTAAAGTATTTAAAAAAATCAGAAAATGGATGTTTGCTTCTATAATGGTTATCACAAGAATAGGAAATTCTTCCCATCACCAAGGAAAAAGATTTTTTTCAGGGATGTTTTGGAGAAATTACTTCTTCAGAAAGTCAGTGGGAGGACAATACAGTTTGACGAGATTAGAGCTTCGTAATCATATCAGAGTGGCACGGGGCGGTTGCCATCGTGAACGATACGGAAGTGTTTACATGTGATGTAAAAACTTTCAACGAGCTTAGTGACTGAATCAAGTAGATCACAATATTATTGTTTCACAATAATGAAAATTTGATATAAGGGAAGAAGTGATGGACCCTAACTCCAAAGATATGACTAAACACCATAAAATCCAGATAGTCCCCATAAACGGAAGACAAGTTTGGAACTTGGTGTCGAGTTTTTATGCTCCTTAACAAGGGCATAGAGCCTACCTTTCGTTAATGGATCTGTAAACAGAATGTATGGAGGCATCCATGAAGGCTTGACTTGTTCAAGGGAATGACTATGGTGAGATTTAATCTCCCGTAGCATGAGTTATATGTTTACACGGATTATTATAGCAGGCACTGCATACCTTGTCTACAACATAATGCAAGTGAGAATATTCAATCAAGAATATGGTAGAAGGGAATGCAATTTTTAGTTATCCATTGAAGGAACTAAAAGAAGGCATTAAGGAGTTAGTATCTTCACCTAGATGAAATGATCAAAGTGTTTGACATCATCAAGGACGGTGAAGAGGATTGAGGACTCAAGAAAGTAAGTGGGAACGCTAAATAATATTTCTAATACTTTATGTGAACAACGTATTGTTAGTTGGAAATATTGTTGACATAGTAAAAGGTTTCATTGAAATTATATTCCAATGAAAGGAATAAGGAAAATGCAGTATAAGTATTTCACTCTGGAAGTGGAAAGGTGATAAATGTTTGAGAGTTCATGATAAGAACTTGCCTACATAGGATAGAGTGTGGTTCTTGTTTTCCATTGCTTGTCTATATATGTTGGATCAAACATGTTCAAATCATGGTACTAAAGTGCAAACTAAGGGAAGGATTTCTTTTGAAATCAAATACTTATACAAAGCATGTTTATTCATGTGAATAGAAAAGGAGACATATGATAGGCAATACGTATGAATGATCAGATCAGTCATGTACGTCATAATATGTACACAAACTAGATATGAATAATGTTCTAAGTGTTATTAACATAAACCAAAGATGATCTTATATAAGGGAGACTTCACTATTGCGATAAATGCAAAAAAAGTGTAAATTATTACACTAATAATGGGTTTGTTGCATAAATCACAAAACCAAACAAATTAGTGTTAATAAGGTGGCATAGTGAGACGGAAGAAATTCCATGATTAAACTTGGAGGAAAATTTCCGGAGTTTAACACTACGATAGAACCTGTAACAATAGCAGTAAGATAAGATACACTTTGGAAGTGTAAAGATTAAATGTTTTAATATAAGTTCTTGAAAGAACTTGATAGGGTACTTTACAAAAGATGCAACAATGTTGTGAAAAACAGAATGTCATCTTGGTTAAAGCACCAAACATTTAAACCGCAATGATCATTTGTGATCAAGGGAAGAAGTGATTCTCCAAGATATGAAAATACATGGACCTGAAGTTTCAGATCCAATGACAGTGTCTGCACCACAATCAACACCGCAATGCCATTGGGTGCTGAAGTAAGGAACCAACTTATTGTTTCTTATGCAAGTAGGAGACGGTTGAATGTATGCCCAAGAGAAAATAAAATACATCAGTTTCATGATTAATGTATTATGTTTTATGCTATAACTGTCATGGTCACTGAAAATGAGATACATAGGAAAACCCATACTCACGTGTAGAAACATAAACACACTATTATAACCCTTTGTCACATCTCACATACAAACTCATTAATATTATATGACCATGTTTTCCTAGTCATGGATATTTGTTATATCAATATTAATGGGATCACAATGTTGTTTCAAGATGGTGGCTGGGTAGACCCAAGTAGTTGAAATACTATGAGATTAGTTTTGATAAATAGTATCGTCACAAGATGGTTATTTTGTTTGATTCCTTAGACCATGATAATATACGATGATGTTCACCTTAAAAATCATTTTGGTATAGTCAAGTATCACACCGTAAACTGGTTGATCGAAAAGGCTAAGACTGGGTGGTCTCGAAAGTGTTCTTATCATCATGATAGTTGAAGACTGGGAATTACTCCTCTAGATAATAGAGAGATACATCCAGGATCCACTCGTGAAATAGTATCGGTAAATAAGTGTTAGACCCCGGACCAAGAGATATACATACTGTCATGTGCTCCTAGTCATGGACCCACAAGGGCTTCAGGGTTACCAGCCCCGGCCGCAACCAACAACGGCAGGCAGACCGGATTCATCGGCACGCAGGCCGGATCACCACGGTCTACTACTCCATATATCCATGCTAGTCATAACCAACTATGCATAACCAAGCGTCCACGAGTCGGATGAAACTGAAGGAACGGGACCAAAGCTATACAGAGCTGCTATCTGGCCAGAAAGTGCAACAACAATCGAGGGTTACTGTGGTTACCTCGCCCCATGCCGAATCACATTGGCAGGCGGGCTCGGACATGGATCATCGGCTCCACAACCCCTCGACTGCGACAACTATGCAGGCATAGCCAAAACCGTATAACAATGAGCTCGAAACCAACAACCGATCAAAGCAGCACTCTAGACATGGAAGTTGTATTAAACAAGTCATACTAGAGTATAGCATTACACGCAGAGGTTACATGACCAACATAGGTCAAGCAACCCAACATTACAACAAGCAGCGAAAGCAAATATGTTGCTATACAATAAGACTGAAAAAGGACTAAGAGTTCGAACATAAGCAACATAGCCCAACCCATTCTACAGATATCAGGCTGCCACCTGGGAACCCCTAACTACTCATCGACGTCGAGGTAGAACCCTTCTTCAGCTGCATCACCGAAGTCTGAAACAAAACAACAACGAGGCAAGGTTGAGTACAAAAGGTACTCAGCAAGACTTGGCTTCTATGTTCTTTGCGTAAAATCATCTTTGTTTTCCGAAGTCGAGGAAGAAGAAGCACGTGTAATACAACATTTCTAAAACAGAAGAGGAATCTACTCAACTACTGAGATCATCATGTTCTTTTGTCCACCAGTACTTTCTGATTCCCAGACTACCTCATGCTACAAGAATCACCCCTCTCGACGTAGTCGAGGAGGCATCCTTCATTCGTTGTCAACAAGTTTTAGTCATTCCGTTAGAGTTATCTATGACCTCGTGTCTTTTACCAAGTCGTCCTTAACCGTGGACACGGCTTTCCTAAAGATTTATCCCTGCAGGGTGGTACACTTTACCCACACGTATCAACCGACTCTTAATGCCACGCGGTAACGCTCCTCTCTAAGAGCGTGGCAGAGGGTGGTTGACCACGGCCTTTACCTTGCTTAACCCTATCCATGAGTCAACCCAAACAGGGCCACCCCGTCAACAGGGCCACCCCAGCAACCTCCTAACGGCACCTGTTCTGTGAGTCGGGACAAGATCCGTGTACGTCCATCACTGGTCCCGGTCACGCCCTAGTTTTCTCCAAAACATTTTATGACACACCCGCAAATGGAAAACTCAAACTATGTGACCCATGGAAGTGATTAAATAAGTTAGTCAGTCGAGCGGGGTTCATTGGCCCGCGTGTGGCTGCACGCTCAGTCTTGGCTTCCGCGGCGAGACCTTAATTCCTAGGTTTGGCGAGTACGAAACGAATAACCACTACCCAAGTGGCCTCCCGTGCAAGCCTTAGTCAGTTTCACATGCTCAGTACTCACAAACATATCAACATAAAAGGTTATCAAAGTGACCAAAATCATCAACCGGATGAACTAGATCAAAACACTAAGCATGGCTAAGCATAACACACAAGGCTCTACGTTACTCAAACAACCCTAGTCATACTAGGAGGGTAAACATGTATGAAGTTGACATATAGGGGGTCATGCAGTGGATAGGATACTCTAAAAGACTCAAAACTAAGTTGAATCGCATGCATGAGTAAGAGGTTGAAAGGACTCAAAACATGGGTGTAGCCATGAGGTTGTGCTTGCCTTGCTCGTCGAAGGTGGAACTGGGGTTGTCGTAGAAGGCCGGATCAACCTGCGGGTCTCGGTCTAACGATAACGAGCAACACTGGAAATAAGGCAAACAATCAATACATGGTAACCGTGCAATGCATAATATGTATGCATGATCAAAACAATGCAATGGATTTAAGCCTTAGAAGGTAGAATAGAAAGCTAGGGTTTTGCGTCGAAAACGATGATCACCGGAGGGGGAGAAAACCCTACTTTAGAGGTGTGTCCAAGATTAGTTTCTCAAATAACTTGGAGGACCTCATAGCTAGGTTGCATTTGTTTTCCTGGTCATTTTGGTATATTACACTTAATTTTCTAATTTTAATGAATTAAAACTTTATTTTCATTATTTAAATGAATAATTCAAACTCCAGATATGGCCTCATTTTGAACTTTGTCAAACATGTATGAAAATGATATAAACAAATATCTCACATTTTTCTGAACATTTTGCATATTTTTCAATAATTTTTGGAGTTATAAAGTAAAAGTTATTTAATTTACAATTAATCCTATTCTGTTATTTCTATTTACCGTGGGCCCCACTTGTCAGTTTAAATTTAAATAAAACAAAATACAGAAAAACCCGAGCGCGACACGTGTCCAGGTGACGTCGTGATGACTTCACCGTGACATCACGCGGTGGCCGGCCGGGGGCAGAGGTGGACGTCGGCGACGTCTCCGGTGACCCCCGGATGTGTGGGTTGGCTCTTTGGAACCGCCTCGTCGAGAAGAACCTGAAGAGGACGGCGCCTCTTGCTGGAGGTCGACAACAGCGAGCAGACATGAGGATTCTGCGGCAGAGGGCCTCGGGCTCTGGCGGGTCTAGCGATTCCATCCGGGAGGAAGGAAACAGGAAGGGTAGGGAGGAAGGGGAGCTCACCACGGACACATCGGAGTGGTCAGCGGGGCCGGAGGAGGTCGGAAACAGCGGCGCGGTGGAGATTCGTCTGGCGGCCGGAGGGTAAGACGACGGCGCGATTGACGGCCTCTAGGCCATCCCGGTGACTCCTGCTGCACATGGAGGGAGAGGACGTCGTCGTGGTCCCGTAGAGATGGTCTGTGAGGCCGCGGAGGCGAGGAATCAACGTCTGCGGCGAATCTCCGGTGAGGGTTAGGGTTCGGGCACGCGGTGAGGAAACATAGAGAAGAGGGGCGTTTGGGGGGTTCGCTGCAGGGTGAGGTCAATCTAGACGGCTCCTAGGGGGTTCCCTACTCGTCCAAGTCGCGGGGAAGCAGGAGGTGGCGCGGCCGGCGTCATCTTCCTCGTCCTTATGGCCGGAAACGAGGAAGAAAAGGGAAATAAAACATTTCCTAGAAAACCCCTGCCAGAACTGAAGATTTACACAGAGGTCCTCCTAGGGCTGAAAACAGACAGAACAAGATGGTTTGGGGGACTTTTTGGAAACAAAAAATTACACAAAAATATCCATTGGAAAACTCTCCAAAAATGTGACATTTCCAACATGTGTTTGGTTCATTTTTAAGAACTTTTCAAAACAAGTTTGTGGGAAGCTAGATTAAGTAATTTTTGCTAATTCACTGATTAATTTTCATATGCAAATTTTTGGTCCACTTTTTCATGCATGTATGCCATGTACACAACACCTCTCTTTATTACACAAAAGTAGGTATGTTACAAGTATACCCACCTTACAATAATCTCGTCCCGAGATTCCTAGGTTTTGGAAAATAAGTCGGGGTACTTAGATTGTAAATGATCCTCTCGTTCCCAGGTTGCTTCGTTCTCGGAATGATGTGACCATTGAACTTTGAGGAACTTGATGGTTTGACTGCGAGTTCGTTGTTTGGCCTCATCGACAATACAGACATGAACCTCTTTGTAAGAGAGATCATCCTTGAGCTTGATAGTCTCGTGGTCCACACCACGGATAGGATCTTTAAAGCAACGTTTGAGTTGGGAGACATGGAATACATCATGAACATCCGGAAATCCTGGAGGCAACTGCAGCTGATATGAAACTTGACCTCATTTTCCAATGATGGGAAAATGACCAATGTAACGAGGAGCCAATTTGCCTTTGATTCTGAAATGTTTTCCACCTTTCAGAGGTGTGACTCGAAGGTAAGCTTTCTCGCTAATTTCGTAATGAACATCTTGGTGATGACGATCATAATAACTCTTCTGACGAGATTGAGCTGTTTTCAGTCGTTCACGAATGATGCGAACAATTTCTTCTGCTTCCTTGATTGTATCCGGACTAAAGAATGATCTTTCACCGGTTTCAGACCAATTCAGCGGAGTTCGGCATTTACGGCCATATGGAACTTCAAAAGGAGCCTTGCCCAAGCTAGATTGATAACTGTTGTTGAAGGGGAACGTAGCATAGAAAACAAAAAATTTCCTACACGCGATAAACCCAAGTGGCCAAGATCTAATCTATGAGATGAAAGGCAACGGGGAGAAATAGAGTCTTGAGATAACATACCCTCGAAGACTCAAAGTGGTACGATAAAAGATCTCGTGGTTGGCGTAGTCGTTCTCACGCCGATCCCGAGCGAGAAGAAGAGCACCGCAATCCGGCGGTGCCTCCGTAATCGGTCACACGTTCAGCTCGATGAAGACTTCCGTTCCCTCGTTCCAGCGGGTTGCGGAAGTAGAAGATCCCTCTGGAATTCCAGCAGCACGACGGCGTGGTGGTGGTGAAGAATCCCACGGTCAGGGCTTCTCCAAGCCGGAGACCATGGAATGGAGCAGCGGATGGAAGGGAAAATGTGTGAGCAAGTGTGTGTAGAAGAGAGAGCCCTCACCCTCCCTTTATAGGGGAGGGGGAGGCAGCCCAAGGGGGGGTGCGGCCAGCCATGGGTGCCCCCACCCCTTCCTCTCTTCATGTGAGTGGAAGCTCCACTCAAACCCACTCAAAAATCCCTTAATTTCCCACTTGGAAAATCCAAAGGTTTTTCTTTAATAAATAAATAAAACATTTTTATTTCTTTATTTATATTTGTTAATTCCATTAACAAACATTTGCATGCAGCACCTCAAACCATTTGTTAATTCTATTAACAACCGTTCGACGAAAAACCCCTTGAACTATTTCAATTTTCCCCGAAACAATTCCGGAGCTGCCCAAAATATTCTTCGGTATTCCGTATCCTCTCTAAACGCTTCATCGAACCTTAAGTGTGTCTCCCTACGGTTCGTGAATATTATAGACATGATCGAGACTCCTCTCCGATCAATAATCAACAGCGGGGTCTGGAAAACCGTGATGACTCCTATATATTCAACGATGACTCTCGTGATCGTGTGAACCTTTCAACGTCGTAACGATTTCCCTTTGTCTCGCGATATATTACTTGTCCGAGATCCGATCATTGGTATCCACTATACCTTGTTCGATCTCGTTATCCGACAAGTACTCTTTTCTCGTTCCCGTGATATAACATCCTAGTGATCAAATCACTTGCTTGCAAGCGGTGTCGATGTGATATCACCGAGAGGGCCCTGAGTATATCTATCCGTCATATTGGATGGACAAATCCCATTCTCGATCCATGAGCTTCAACCAATACTTTCCGAATATCCAATGCCACCTTTATAGTCACCCTTTTACAGTGTGACGTTTGATGTCATCAAAGTATTCTTTCGGTATTAGTGATTAACGTGATCTCATGGTCTAAGGAATAATGTTACTCCGAATGTAAGACATAACAACAAAACTAAATGACTTGATCGTATTGTTATACTTAGTTTAGGGTTTAAGTTCATCATGTCATTCTCCTAATGACATGACCCCGTTATCAACAACATCCAATGTTCATGATCAGGAAACCTTGATCATCTGTTTAATCAACGGGCTAGTTAAAAGAGAGGCTTCAATAGGAACGTTGGTTTGTTTATTAATCACACATGTATCAACGTTTCCGGTTAATACAATTCTAGGATGAGAAATAAACATCTATCATAAACAAGGAATAACATAATAAACACTTTATTATTGCCTCTCGGGCATATTCCTTTCAGTCTCCCACTTGCACTAGGGGCAATAATCTATATTACATAGTGATGAATCTAACACCCATGGAGTTCTGGTGTTGATCATGTTTTGTCCTTGAGAGAGTTTTAGTCAATGGATCTGCCACATTCAGATCCGTATGTACTTTGCAAATCTTCACATCCCCATCTGCGACATGCTCACGGATGGAGTGAAAACGACGCTTGATATGCTTGGAATTCTTGTGAGACCTTGGTTCCTTAGCATTGGCTATGGCACCATTGTTGTCACAATAGATAACCATTGGATCCAACGCACTTGGAACCACGCCTAGTTCGGATATGAACTCCTTCATCCAAACTGCTTCCTGTGTTGCCTCCGAGGCAGCAACATATTCCGCTTCTGTTGATGATCCCGCCACCACGGATTGCTTGGAACTCCTCCAGCTTACAGCTCCTCCATTCATAATAAATACGTACCCGGACTGAGACTTAGAGTCATCCGGATCAGTGTCGAAGCTAGCATCAACGTAACATCTTGCGACGATCTCTTCTTCACCGCCATATAAGAGAAACATGTCCTTAGTTCTTCTTAAGTACTTTAGGATATTCTTGACCGCAGTCCAGTGTTCCAAACCTGGATTGGATTGGTACCTACTAGTCAAACTAATAGCATGTGCCACATCCGGTCTTGTACATAGCATAGCATACATGATAGAACCTATGGCTGAAGCATAGGGAGTCTTATCCATCTTTTCTCTATCTTCTGCTGTAGCTGGACATTGAGTCTTACTCAACGTCTTGCCTTGCAACATAGGTAGGAACCCTTTCCTACTATCTTCCATTTTGAACTTCTTCAAAATCTTGTCAAGGTATGTACTTTGCGAAAGTCCAATTAAGCGTCTTGATCTATCCCTGTAGATTTTGATGCCCAATATATAAGCTGCTTCACCGAGGTCTTTCACCGAAAAACTATTGTTCAAATAACCTTTTACGCTTTCTAAAAGTTCTATATCATTTCCAATCAACAATATGTCATCCACATATAGTACCAGAAATGCTACAGAGCTCCCACTCACTTTCTTGTAAATACAAGATTCTCCGTATGTTTGGACAAATCCAAAACCTTTGATCACCTTATCAAAACGGAGGTTCCAACTTCGGGATGCTTGCTTCAGTCCATAAATGGAACGTTGAAGCTTACACACCTTGTCAGCATCCTTAGGATCAACAAAACCTTTGGGTTGCATCATATACAACTCTTCCTCAATGTCACCATTAAGGAACGCCGTTTTGACATCCATCTTCCATATTTCATAATCGAAAAATGCAGCAACTGCTAACATAATCCTAACTGACTTAAGCATCGCTACTGGTGAGAAAGTCTCATCATAGTCAATTCCTTGAATTTGTCGGAAACCTTTTGCGACAAGTCGAGCTTTATAGATGGTCACATTACCATCAGCGTCAGTTTTCTTTTTAAAGATCCATTTGTTCTCAACGGCCTTGCAGTCATTGGGTAAATCCACCAAAGTCCAAACTTGGTTTTCGTACATGGATCCTATTTCGTATTTCATGGCTTCAAGCCATTTGTTGGAATCTGGGCTCATCATCGCTTCCTCATATGTCGCAGGGTCATCACCTCCATCTACCATGAAGTTTTAATACGGGATCTCCGTATAGTTCAGGAGCTGCACGCTCCCTAGTTGACCTGCGAGGTGCGGTAGTTTCCTCTATTGGAGTTTCATGATCTTGATCATTAACTCTCTCTTCATCTGACGGGGTCGGCTCCGGAACAACTTCCGGCGCTGCGCTACTCGCCATACCTAGAAGAGAAGGTTCAATAACCTCGTCGAGTTCTACCTTCCTACTATTCACACCTTTCGATGGAAACTCCTTCTCCAAAAAGGATCCATTCTTGGCAACAAAAATCTTGCCTTCGGATCTGTGATAGAAGGTGTACCCTATTGTTTCTTTAGGGTATCCTATGAAGACGCATTTTTCCGCTTTGGGTTCGAGTTTATCAGGTTGAAGCTTCTTCACATAAACATCGCATCCCCAAACTTTTAGAAATGACAGCTTAGGTTTGTTTCCAAACCATAATTCATACGGTGTCGTTTCAACGGATTTAGATGGTGCCCTATTTAAAGTGAATGCAGCGGTCTCTAGTGCATAACCCCAAAACGATAGTGGCAAATCTGTAAGAGACATCATAGATCGAACCATATCTAATAAAGTACGATTACGACGTTCGGAAACACCATTACGCTGTGGTGTTCCGGCAGGTGTGAGTTGTGAAACTATTCCACATTGTTTCATATGCATGCCAAACTCGTAACTTAGATATTCACCTCCACGATCAGACCGTAGAAATTTAATCTTTCTGTTACGATGATTTTCAACTTCACACTGAAATTCTTTGAACTTTTCAAACGTTTCAGATTTGTGTTTCATTAAGTAAATATAACCATATCTACTCAAATCATCTGTGAAAGTGACAAAATAACGATATCCACCGCGCACCGATACACTCATTGGTCCACATACATCAGTATGTATGATTTCCAGTAAGTCTGTCGCCCGTTCCATAGATCCTGAAAAACGGGGTTCTAGTCATCTTGCCCATAAGGCATGGTTCACATGTTTCAAATGATTCATAATCAAGTGATTCTAAGAGTCCATCAGAATGGAGCTTCTTCATGCGTTTAACACCAATATGACCTAAGCGGCAATGCCACAAATAAGTAGCAATATCATCATTTAACTTAATTCTTTTGGCATTCACATTATGAATATGTGTATCAACATTATCAAGATTCAAAAGAAATAAACCATTCTTCTCAGGTGCATGACCATAAAAGATATTATTCATATAAATCGAACAACCATTGTTCTCGGACTTAAAGGAATAACCGTCCCGCATTAAGCAATATCCAGAAACGATATTCATGCTTAATGCGGGCACCAAATAACATTTATTGAGATTTATAACTAATCCCGATGGTAGACGTAGAGGTAGCGTCCCGACGGCGATCACGTCAACTCTTGATCCATTGCCGACGCGCATCGTCACCTCATCCTTTGCTAGTGGTCGCTTATTCTGCAGCTCCTGTTTCGAGTTACATATGTGAGCAACCGAACCAGTATCAAATACCGAGGTGCTACTTCGAGTACTAGTAAGGTACACATCAATAACAAGTATATCATATATACCTTTGTTCACTTTGCCGGCCTTCTTATCTGCCAGATACTTGGGGCAATTGCGTTTCCAGTGGCCAGTACCCTTGCAATAGAAACACTCAGTCTCAGGCTTAGGGCCATGCCTGGTTTTCTTCTCAGCAGTAGCAACAGATTTGCCACCCTTCTTGAAGTTTACCCTTGGCTTGCCTTTCTTGCCTTTCTTGAAACTAGTGGTCTTATTGATCATCAACACTTGATGTTCTTTCTTGATCTCCACTTCAGCAGTTTTAAGCATCGAGAGAAGCTCATGAAGAGACTTCTTCATGCTCTGCATATTATAGTTCATCACGAAGTTCTTGTAACTAGGTGGCAGAGATTGGAGAACACGATGTATCCCTAGCTCAATGGGAATCGATATTCCCAAGGCTATGAGCTTATCAGCGTACGCAGACATTGTGAGTACATGCTCACTAACGGAGCTGTTCTCTTCCATCATGCAGCTAAAGAACTTTTCTGAAGCGTCATAACTCTCAACTGCGACATGGGTATCGAAAATCATTTTCAATTCTCCCATTGTGGCATAAGCAGTGCTGTTCTCGAAACGTTTTCGCAGCTCTGGCTCTAATCCATAGAGGATGCCGCAGTGAAATATACTGTGGTCTTCTTGTTGAGTCAGATAAACATTTTTATCCTCATCAGAAGCATCATCAGCGGGTTGGTCACCTAGAGGTGCATCAAGCACATAGAGCTTCTTGCAAGCGGTGAGGAGAATCCTCAGGTTAAGTGCCCAGTTGGTAAAGTTGCTTCCATTGTTCGCTAATTTCTCTTTCTCCATGAACATATTGAAATTGAAGGTAGGTGGTGCCATGATCTACAACATATTTGCAAAGACTATTTAGACTATGTTTATGATAAATTAAGTTCAAGTTAATTCTAAAATTATCCCATGAACTCCCACTCAAAAACAACATCCCTCTTAGTTGTCTTTAGTGATTACACGAACCAAATTCACTACACCGAAACCGATCATCACGTGAGACGGTGTAGTTGCAAAGGTGAACATCAACATGTTCATCATATCATTCATATGACTCATGCTTTACCTTTCGGTTACGTGTTCCGAGGCCATGTCTGTACATGCTAGGCTCGCCAAGTAGAACCATTGTATTGCATGTGTTTCAAGGCCATGTCTGTACATGCTAGGCTTGAAAACACCCGTTGTATGCGAACGTTGAGTCTATCACACCCGATCATCACGTGGTGTCTCGAAACGACGAACTTTCTTAACGGTGCATACTTAAGGAAGAACACATTATTATCTTGATATTAAGTGAGAGGGATCATCTTATAATGCTACCGTCGCGATCTAAGCAAAATAAGATGCATAAAAGGATAAACATCACATGCATGGATAATGTGATATGATATGGTCCTTCTTGCACTTGATCTCCATTTTGTGCATCATGGTATGATCTCCATCATTCCACCGGCGTGGCACCAAGGTCCGTGGCACCTCCATCTTGATTGTCCATTACAACATATCACATGGATATGACATACAGCACGCAGGCCATAAAATAAGACAACCATATGGCTCCAGCCGGTATGTCAATAATTTACAAAAGATATCATCTCATACATAACGTTTGTAACATTGACCATATCACATCACATGCCCTGCAAAAACAAGTTAGACGACTCTAATTTATTTTTGCATATTTTACGTGGCTTTGGGCTTACGAGGATAGAACCGTTCATATCTACGTACAAGAACCACAACGTTGATAAAACATTTTTTTTAACAACCCTTTGTAGATTAGATCTTCACTATAGTAGGAGAAACCGACACCCGCAAGCCACTTATGCAATTCAAGTTGCATGTCAGTTGTGGAACAAGTCTCATGTACGTGGACATGTAAAGTTAGTCCGGGCCGCTTCATCCTACTATGCCACTAAGATCATAAAATACTCAAAGAGACAAAAACATGATCATCAACGCCCACATACTCCTATGTGTTCTACCCGTACAATTCATCTACGCATAGATCCAGCTCTGATACCACTGAAGGGGAACGTAGCATAGAAAACAAAAAAATTCCTACACGCGATAAACCCAAATGGCCAAGATCTAATCTATGAGATGAAAGGCAACGGAGAGAAATAGAGTCTTGAGATAACATACCCTCGAAGACTCAAAGTGGTACGAGAAAAGATCTCGTGGTTGGCGTAGTCGTTCTCACGCCGATCCCGGGCGAGAAGAAGAGCACCGCAATCCGGCGGTGCCTCCGTAATCGGTCACACGTTCAGCTCGATGAAGACTTTCGTTCCCTCGTTCTAGCGGGTTGCGGAAGTAGAAGATCCCTCCGGAATTCCAGCAGCACGACGGTGTGGTGGTGGTGAAGAATCCCACGGCCAGGGCTTCGCCAAGCCGGAGACCATGGAATGGAGCAGCGGATGGAAGGGAAAATGTGTGAGCAAGTGTGTGTAGAAGAGAGAGCCCTCACCCTCCTTTTATAGGGGAGGGGGAGGCAGCCCAAGGGGGGGTGCGGCCAGCCATGTGTGCCCCCACCCCTTCCTCTCTTCATGTGAGTGGAAGCTCCACTCAAACCCACTCAAAAATCCCTTAATTTCCCACTTGGAAAATCCAAAGGTTTTTCTTTAATAAATAAATAAAACATTTTATTTTTTTATTTATATTTGTTAATTCCATTAACAAACATTTGCATGCAGCACCTCAAACCATTTGTTAATTCTATTAACAACCGTTCGACGAAAAACCCCTTGAACTATTTCAATTTTCCCCGAAACAATTCCGGAGCTGCCCAAAATATTCTTCGGTATTCCGTATCCTCTCTAAACGCTTCATCGAACCTTAAGTGTGTCTCCCTACGGTTCGTGAATATTATAGACATGATCGAGACTCCTCTCCGATCAATAATCAACAGCGGGGTCTGGAAAACCGTGATGACTCCTATATATTCAACGATGACTCTCGTGATCGTGTGAACCTTTCAACGTCGTAACGATTTCCCTTTGTCTCGCGATATATTACTTGTCCGAGATCCGATCATTGGTATCCACTATACCTTGTTCGATCTCGTTATCCGACAAGTACTCTTTTCTCGTTCCCGTGATATAACATCCTAGTGATCAAATCACTTGCTTGCAAGCGGTGTCGATGTGATATCACCGAGAGGGCCCTGAGTATATCTATCCGTCATATTGGATGGACAAATCCCATTCTCGATCCATGAGCTTCAACCAATACTTTCCGAATATCCAATGCCACCTTTATAGTCACCCTTTTACAGTGTGACGTTTGATGTCATCAAAGTATTCTTTCGGTATTAGTGATTAACGTGATCTCATGGTCTAAGGAATAATGTTACTCCGAATGTAAGACATAACAACAAAACTAAATGACTTGATCGTATTGTTATACTTAGTTTAGGGTTTAAGTTCATCATGTCATTCTCCTAATGACATGACCCCGTTATCAACAACATCCAATGTTCATGATCAGGAAACCTTGATCATCTGTTTAATCAACGGGCTAGTTAAAAGAGAGGCTTCACTAGGAACGTTGGTTTGTTTATTAATCACACATGTATCAACGTTTCCGGTTAATACAATTCTAGCATGAGAAATAAACATCTATCATAAACAAGGAATAACATAATAAACACTTTATTATTGCCTCTCGGGCATATTCCCTTCAGTTGTTATAAGTGAACTCGGTAAATGGAAGGAACTTCTCCCAATCCTTACCGAACGATATAACGCAAGCTCGGAGCATGTACTCAAGAATTTGGTTCACTCTCTCAGTTTGACCGCCGGTTTGTGGATGGTAGGCGGTGTTGAAGGATAGACGAGTTCCCATGGCCTCTTGAAGACTTCCCCAGAATCTGGATATGAACAGACTGCCTCTTTCTGAGAAAATCCTTTTCGGAACTCCATGAAGACTGACTATTCGTGAGATATACACATCGGCCAGCTCAGAGCCTCGAATACTCTCACGAACAGGAAGGAAATGAGCAACCTTTGACAGACGATCAACCACTACCCATATAGCATTCTGACCCTTCTTGGTGTTGGGAAGGCCGGTAATGAAGCCCATACCAATCTCATCCCATTTCCATTCAGGAATAGGTAGGGGTTGAAGAACACCGGCGGGTCTTTGATGTTCTCCTTTCACACGACGACATACATCGCATTCAGCAACATACTGAGCGATTTCTCGCTTCATTCGGGACCACTAAAACCTTTGACGTAGATCTTGATACATTTTGGTGCTACCATGATGAATAGAAAGAGGTGTGTCATGAGCCTCTTGGAGAATTAGCCTTCTCAGATTCTGTATCTTCGGCACAACCAGACGGTTGCCAAAATAAACAGTACCTTGATCATCGACGGAAAAACATTTAGCAACTCCACTAGCAATGTTCTTCTTAATGTTGGAAATTCCCAGATCCCACTTTTGAGCTTTCTTGATCTGGTCCTCCAGGGAAGGTTTCACCTCAAGGTTAGCCAAATAACCAGAAGGAATGATTTCAAGGTTGAGTTTCGAGAACTCCTCATGAAGAGAGGGTTGGGCCTGTTGTATCATCAAGTAGTTACAATAAGACTTCCGACTTAGCGCGTCAGCGAAGACATTTGCTTTGCCGGGTTGATAGTTGAGACCCAAGTCAAAGTCCTTGATTATCTCCAACCATCTTCTCTGCCTGAGACTCAGATCCGGTTGGGTGAACAGATATTTCAGACTCTGATGATCTGAGTATAACTCACAACGGTTACCAATAAGATAATGACGCCATTGCTTGAGAGAATGGACCACAGATGCTAGCTCAAGATCATGGATTGGATAGTTGCGCTCATGTGGTTTCAGTTGACGAGAACCATAAGCCACCACATGACCTTCTTGCATTAATACACAACCGAGTCCTTGTTGAGAGGCATCACAGAAGATGACATAGTCCTTGCTCGTATCAGGAAGAACAAGCACATGAGCGGTAGTCAGTTTGGTTTTCAGAGTTTGGAAACTTTCCTCTGCCTTTTCTGACCACTCAACCTTTTTTCCTTTCTTAATAAGTTCAGTCATAGGTTTGGCAATTTTGGAGAAGTTCTCGATGAAACTATGGTAGTAACCTGCCATCCCGAGAAAACTCTGAACATCCTTGACTGGCTTAGTTGTTTCCCAATCCAGAATGATTTGGACCTTATCTGGAATGACGGCAACACCTTCAGAAGACACCACGTGTCCGAGATAGACGAGCTCTTTCAACCAGAACTCGCATTTGGAGAACTTAGCATACAACTTGTGCTCACGGAGTTTGGACAACACCAGACGCAGGTGTTCATAATGTTCATCTTCGGTTTTGGAATAGACCAAGATATCGTCGATGTGGACCACGACGAACTTATCAAGATACTCCATGAATACCGAGTTCATAAGCCTCATGAAAGTAGTTGGAGCATTGGTAAGACCGAAAGACATGACGGTGTACTCGTAAAGACCATAACGAGTAGTGAACGTCGTTTTGGGAATTTCCTCCTTTCTGATCTTTATTTGATGGTATCCTGATCGCAGGTCCATCTTGGAAAAAACATTTGCACCAGCTAACTGATCAAACAAATCATTGATTCTTGGAAGAGGGTATTTGTTTTTAATGGTCACTGCATTTAGCGGCCGATAATCAACAACCAGACGTGGAACATTGGTATCCCGCTTCTTGACAAAGATAGTGGGACAACCCCAAGAAGATGTGCTAGGTTTTATGAAACCTTTTTCTTCTAGCTCCTCTATTTGACGCTTCAATTCAACCAGCTCCTCTGGGGCCATACAATAAGGTCTTTTGGACATAGGAGCGGTACCAGGGACTAACTCAATGACAAATTCCACACTTCGATCAGGTGACATGCCAGGTCACTCTTCAGGAAACACATAAGGGAAATCACTGACTACAGGTAACTCATGAATTTCAGGAGGGTAATCACCTTGCATGAAGTATAGCTGCAGTTCAGGAGAAATTTGTGTGTGTGCTGATGGCGGAATGGTGAACTCTGACCAATACTCAATAGAAACTCTGGAAGGATGTTTCAACGTGAGGGATTTTGTTGCACAATCCAACATAGCTCCATATTTCGAGAGCCAATCCATACCCATTATGACGTCAAGGTCAGTGGACTTTAGTGCAATGAAGGTTGTGGGGAATTTCCAATATCCCACCTCAACCATGAGTTCTGGCGTAACCATGGTGGTTTGCCAGTTGCAACCAGGGGAGTTTACCATCAACAGTTTTGACAACTTTTCAAAAGGTATCCCATGCATTTTAGCAAACCCTTTTGATATGAATGTAAGCGATACTCCAGAGTCAAATAAGGCTAAAGCCAAAATTGAGTTGACATGAATCGTACCCAGTAAGACGCTTAGATCTTCCTGAGCATCCTCAATAGTCACGTGGTTAAGACGACCACGTCCAGCACCAGCAGGCTTCACCGCTTTCTTGGGAGGAGGAGCTGCACGTCCAACATGATTCTGAGGGCACTCCCTCGAGAAGTGACCAGGCTGGCCACACCGGTAGCAGACATTGCTAGGGGGAGCGGCAACTGGAGGATGATAACCTTGTCCACCACCATAGGTTGATGTAGCAGGTGGTGCAGGCGGACAAGGAGCATATCCAGCTGGCCTTGGTTGGAACGGAGCCCTAGGCACAGCGCTGTATGGAATAAACACACGACGCTTCCTCTTAAGACCAGAAGGTGATGCACGAGAATATCCAACACTCTTTTTCATAGCGGTCTCCATCTCCTTTTTGCCACGCAGTGATGGCCTGATTGTATAGTGCCTGGAAGTTCTGGAACTTGAAGGGCAACAGCTCATAATGAACAGTTGGGTTCAGGCCCTTGCAAAATAGATCCTGCTTGTCCTCGTCGTTAGTGACATCACGAGGAGCATAGCGAGCCAGACGGGTGAAAACACGACCATAGGCCTCAATGCCCATATTGCCCTGAGTAAGATCAAGGAATTCCTTCCTTTTACCGTCCATAACTGCCTTCGGGATATAAGCCTCACGGAAAGCAGTACGGAACTCTGCCCAGGTGACCTCATGATCTGGCGCCTGCAACGCCAGGAAGCCTTCCCACCAAGCACCAGCAACACCCTCAAGCTTGTAGGTGGCGAAGTTCAAGCGGTCACGGTTCTGGACACGAAGAGCTAGAAACTTGCGCTCCATTGTGCGAAGCCAATCGTCAGCATCGAGAGGCTCAGTAGACTCAACAAAGTGTGGTGGCTGAGCTTTGAGAAAATCCACAAGTGTAACACCGGCAGCACGCTGTTCAGTGTTCTGGGCCACACGCTCCAGAAGGTGTTCATTCCTCAGATGATTGTTCTCAATTCTCTGCAGCACCTGCGCCATCGAGGGTGGCGACGGAGGTGTTGGCTCAGGAGGAGGGTTGTTACGGCCACGAGTACCACCCGACATCCTGAGTAAAAGGAAGAAGAATCATGAACAACACATCCATGGAAAAAGATACAATGGAACGACATGTGATAGTTTCAACGGAACCAAGATACATGCCGAAATGTAATGGAACATAATGAATGAACATGAGGTGTATCATTTCATCAACATGGGGATAACAACATACAACTGTTTATTGAGACCAGTCGAAGTACAAACCATACGTAGTGGCGATACAAGCATACAAGCTTAAGTACATACAACACTGAAGGAAGTACGGTAGATACACACCACCGAAGTTCTGCTCCTATACATTATTTTTCTAAAACTTTGGATTTTTGAGTACATGAAAGCAACTATTACTCTAGCTGGAATCGACAACGGTCTCAGTATCCTCCAAAGTCGAAAGGAAGTGGAACCAGAGCACCATAGTAGCGACGGACATACTCATCCTGCGGTCCATGGAGAGACTGTGGTACACCACGCACCATCCTAGGCCTCCGCATGCGTCCACGAGGGGGAACATCACCTCCAACATCTGGAGACGCGACCGAAGGAGGCACAAGTACAGATGGAAGCTCTATCTCAGAGGTTGGAACAAGACCACTCTCAACAAATGACCACACTCTATCTGTCACAGTCCTAGGACTAGGTGCAAGGGTGTTGACTAGTGCACTAAGCTCACGCTCACGACGAGCATAAGCAACAAGAAGGTCAGCGGTGCACCTAAGTCTAGGATCTTCCTCCCGAGAGGAATCAACAAAGGTATGGGTGAAACACCCATCAAGAGTAGGTGCAGAACCAGAACAATAACGGAAAGAGCTATTCTCGTGGTCTGGATAGTAATGACGAAGCATGTTAAGACAGTTTTGTGCAGCATCCTGCACAGCCATCTCAACAGTGAAACCAAGACCCTCAGCGTAGTGCATAGAAGGATTGATGATACCATCTAACTGTGGAAGACGGACAACACATAGGTACTGGGACTGATTAAAATCACGGTACTGCTCATACACAGTGTACACAGGGTACCAAGGGGCTTCTAGGTTTGCAGAGGCTGAGGCAAGTAGATAGGGAAAACTTGGAACTCCAAGGCAAAGAGTGTGTCGAACAACCTGTCCGGAGGTCATCTGAAACAAACACTTTTGCATGATGTCAAAACACATGAAGAAATGATTATGATTTGGAACTATAACAACCTGAACCCATGTACTCGGAAGGAAACACCCAACGATTTTGCTCCTAACTTTTAGGTAACACAAAGGAGACAACACACATAAAAACAAATGAGGTACGGTGACTCAGAGTTAGAGCAATACCAGATATAAAAAGAATCCTAAGAAGGTTTTCACAACTCTTTTGTCTTTTCAAAATAGTTTTCACAAGTTTTAGACTCAACATTGACCAAAGGCAAGGGTTTCAGACAGGTAGTCCTGCTCTGATACCAAGAATTGTCAGACCCCGGACCTAGAGATATACATACTGTTATGTGCTCCTAGTCATGGACCCACAAGGGCTTCAGGGTTACCAGCCCCGGCCGCAACAAACAACGACAGACATACCGGATTCATCGGCACGCAGGCCGGATCACCACGGTCTACTACTTCTTGTATCCATGCTAGTCATAACCAACTATGCATAACCAAGCGTCCACGAGTCGGATGAAACTGAAGGAACGGGACCAAAGCTATACAGAGCTGCTATGTGTCCAGAAAGTGCAACAACAATCGAGGGTTACTGGGGTTACCTTGCCCCAGGCCGAATCACATCGGCAGGAAGGCTCGGACATGGATCATTGGCTCCACAACCCCTCGACTGCGACAACTATGCAGGCATAGCCAAAACTGTATAACAATGAGCTCGAAACCAACAACCAATGAAAGCAACACTCTAGACATGGAAGTTGTATTAAACAAGTCATACTAGAAAATAGCATTACACGCAGAGGTTACACGACCAACATAGGTCAAGCAACCCAATATTACAACAAGCAGCGAAAGCAAATATGTTGCTATACAACAAGACTGCAAAAGGACTAAGAGTCCAAACATAAGCAACATAGTCCAACCCATTCTATAAATACCAGGCTGCCACCTGGGAACCCCTAACTACTCATCGACGTCGAGGTAGAACCCTTCTTCACCTGCATCACCGAAGTCTGAAACAAAACAACAATAAGGCAAGGTTGATTACAAAAGGTACTCAACAAGACTTGGCTTCTAAGTTCTTTGCATAAAGCCATCTTTGTTTTCCGAAGTCGAGGAAGAAGAAGCACGTGTAATAGAGCATTTCTAAAACAGAAGAGGAATCTACTCAACTACTGAGATCATCATGTTCTTTTGCCCACCAGTACTTTCTCATTCCTAGACTTCCTCATGCTACAAGAATCACCCCTCTCGACGTAGTCGAGGAGGCATCCTTCATTCGTTGTTAACATGTTTTAGTCATTCCGTTAGAGTTATCTATGCCATCGTGTCTTTCATCAAGTCATCCTTAACCGTGGACACGGCTTTCCGAAAGATTTATCCCTGTAGGGTGGTACAATAAGTCTGCGCAAACAAAGACATGACACTAGTCATGATGATACTATGACACGGTAAAGTGTAAAAGTAATCATACCGATATCGAGAATAATGTGATATTGTGATTAAAGAGTTTAATCACGGTCCTATCATTCATCTCGTGTTGAGGGATCGATTGGTATCGCGAAGTAATAGGAACTTACTTAAGAACCAACAAGTTCAGCAGTTTTCTTCGTATAACTTGTAGGAATCAATATGGACGTCCACGGTCTCGATGTTGATTATTGATTAAGAAAATGGTTTCCCAAATAATATATACTAGTTATCGAACATATAGGGGTCACACACTTAGGGCGTCAAAGTATGTTGTTTGCATTGGTTGGTCTGGAGGAGAGCATGTATCATTCGGGTAATTACGATGTGATAGAATTAATATTCAAGATAGATTATGGAGTACATGGGATGTCCCAGGATGTCAGAAATATGTTTCTAACATCAATAGGTAATGGTCGATGTCGTTACGATATCACAGAAACAAATCCGGTGTCAATATGAGTCATTTCGGGAAAATTGCTATAAGAGAGAAATAATGCCGGTGTAAGGCAGAATGTTATATCAAATATAACATAGGATATGAGATGTCCCAGTATGTTATAAATAGTTTTCTAACATCAGTAGAAAAGTTTGATTATTTTATCAATAAGGCCACGGGTTTCCGGAAGAGTTTCGAAGGACTTTCCATAAAGGGGGATAGTGCCGGAGGGGGTAGAAATGTCGTAGGGCTTGCTGGTCTACGTTGCAAAATCTATTTTTTTGCCCTACATAGTCCGCAAAGACCACAATGTAGATAACAAGGCATGCCTATACATGCGAGGATCATAAACATGACTCACTGGGCAGCGGATTCGATGTAGTCGTAGAAGAGATCTGAAAAATCGTAGATCATCATAGCTAGGCCTAGTTGCAAGAATGTCGCCAAGTCTTCCCTCGCCAAGTATCACACGTGTAATCCCTCTTATGGTGTGCAGGGGTACGCTTGTGCCAACCCGTCAGCGCTCCTCCATCCAGGATTCGGCACCGACGAAGAGAGAGAGAGAGCCTTCTCGCATTGCTAATTGGTAGCTCTAATTAACTGCGATTAGAGCTATTATGAATCTGGAAGTTCTAAACACATGAGAGAGAAGAGATAATTAGATCTATCGGGAGAGTAGAACTCTAAAACCAATTACAAGAGACTCTAATTCAATTAGAGGGGCTCTAATTAGAAGCTCTAATTAGACCCTCTAATTCTACTGGAGAGAAAGATGCTTGAGAGCCAATTGTGTGCTTTGCTTTGAGCCTTGGGGTCCTTTATATAGTAGGAGGGCGGGGAGACTTGCCAAAGGGAGAGGGGATGAGTACTATTTGAGCTAGAAGGAGGTGGCCGCACCCCTCCTCACTAGCCCAACTCGGATTGGGTGAGGTGGAGTCCAACTTTACCTCCCTCCTTCCCTTTTTCTTTTTCTCCTTTTTTCTTTTCTCCTTTTTCTCTCCAATAAATTCAGAGAAAATGTCGGGATGATGAGTACCAACTTGTGAATCCACTGGGGCCCACCTGGCAGATCCCTAAAATAGGGTGTGGCCATGAGCGACATTTCTGCCCCTCCCCTCCGGCACTTCTCCCCCCTTATGGAAAGTTCCCGAAACTCCCCCCGGACCATATAAACCCAAAAGATAAAATCATCAATATTATCTATATATTTTAGAAACATATTTCTAACATCCCAGGACATCTCATGTCCGCTGTTACCCCTCAAATAAATTCTGCCCAACACCAGCATAATTTCTTTCTAATAGCAACTTCCCCGAAACCATTCCGATTGACACCGGACTTGTTTCTGTGACATCGTAACAAAATCTAACATTCATAAAACCAGTAACAACATATTAATTATCTCAACTAAAGGTTAGCATGGATTAAGCGTGTGAACTGTAAAGGCTCGATAACACACAGACTTGTTTGGGAACTTACCGAACAATAACCAACAGTAGGACCGTGAACGTCCATGATGCTTCCTGTGTATTCACGAAGAACGAGGGGACCTTATAAGTTAATCAGTGTACTTATTCCCTTAACTTCACGATAACAACGATATCACAAGTTGAGACTATGTGATCTGGTCTGATCAAACTCTTTGATCATAACACATAAAACTCGTTACCGTTATCGTCCTCTTTTCTCATTCATATCCCCGATGTCCTTGTGATAAATCACACTATGTATGGCCAGACGATATGGCATTGGTAATACTAAGAGGGCCCAGAGTGTGTATCTCTCTATCTTCTAGAGGAGTTAATTACTAGTCTTGAACGATCTCGGTTCCATTACACTTTCTAGATCATACCTAGATATCACTGTTATGATCTCCACTTACGGCAAGACGGTTGATGATATCGAAAGTATGACTTGTGATCGTGCAGTCACTAGATATTTTCATAGTATAGGAATTATAGTCAATGACAACTTCATATGTATTTTGCTAAAATACATTACAATTGTTTAGTCTCTTTTAGTAATAACATACACTTGGGTCGGTTCAATACTATTGTTACGCTAACAATAAACTCTTATGTTTTGCTAGACTTTTAAGAAAATCCATGATCAGAAAAATATGGTTTTATCTCACAAACCATAAGCTAATCTTAGATACAAGATTAGGAACTCTTGTTTGTTTATGTCTTCACACCCGCACAAAGATTTTCCTTTGAAAACTCACTTTCCAAGTGATATAGCGGTTGTAACATGAACACATAAACTTAATTCTGAACTTGGAGATAGAACAATAACGGAATATTATTGTCTCTAGGGCATACCTCCAACAGGATTGCACCCCAATATTTGGGGGGGGGGGTGTGTGTGTGCCATGTGGGCCCAAGTGTAATACATAGGGCACAACACACTCCCCAGGTTCCTTCCTTATTTTGTTTGAGAATATACCTAGCCATAATCCGGGCCGGGCCAGGCCTAAAAAATCCTCACGCTCAGATCTCAGGCAAAAATCGGGCCCGGGCCCGATAAAGCCCAGCCCAACCACGCGTTAAAATGCACATCTACCGAGTTTGAGCCCGACCCGATCGTCTGACTCAATTCCGAGGCCCGAGCCCGACCCGGCCCTGGATTTTTGGGTCGGGTCGGGCCGTCCGGGCCAGGCTGCCCATGGCCAACTATGTTTGAGAAAGAAAAAAATACCAAAGAAAAAGGAGGAAAAAATAAAAGGAAAGAGGAGGGGAATTGGACTCCCAAAGGGAGTCCAATCTGATTGGAGCAAGGAGGGAGGGTGCGGCCAAGCCCCTCCTCCCAAACCGACTTGCCTCCCAAGGCAAGTCCCCTCTCCCCAACTATAAAAGGATACCCTAACGCATTGAGGAAAAACACACAATTGGCTCCAAGCCTCTCTCTGATATCTATCTCGTAGAATTAGAGATTCTAATTGGAGACCCTCTAATTGAATTAGAGCCTCTAATTAGAACATCTCTAATTGGATTAGAGCTTTTGATTAGAGACCCTCTAATTAGTTTAGGGCTTCTTCTAATTGGGAGAGGATGATCATCTCTCAATTAGACCTACCTCTAATCTCTCTCCCATGTGTTGGGATCTCTCCACCTCAATTGTGAACCCGTGGTGCCTAGTCTTGGACAGCGAAGCGCTGCATGACTTTGACGAACGTATGTGTGTGAACTCTCAGAGAGGTAACATGTGATACCCTCACTATGCTAGATCCAGAAGGTGGGATACAGGGAATCGACAACAATACCACCGTTAGGCATAAGCCGTGGGACTCTTCATCAGGATTCACAGACATCGTCATCGACACTCCTTCCACGCTTTGTGTCGGTAACGATCAGATCTATCATGGCCCGTACCTTCATAGTAGATCCTGTGTGTTACGTAGGACGGAAAATTTTAAATTCTGCTACGTAACCCAATACTTTTTTGTTATCAGTTGGCTTTTATCCATGTGAAGATTTAGAGTTTTTGTCATCTTCATGAAAAACTCGAGTTCATCAAAAATAGATTTCTTATGAAAAAGTTGCGTTTTTTATGTTGAGGGGTTTGTTGAGTGAGTAGTTTGATCATATCGTTCGTAGAGAGCTCAAACATTTGCATTGTCGGTATCAACTTTCTTGGTTGGTATCTGAATTTTATCCATGTGAGGATTTAGAGCTTGTGTCCATCTTCATGACAAGGTTGAGTTATAAAGAAAATATTTCATATGAAAAAATTGTTGCGTTTTCTATGGTGAGGGGTTTGCCGGTTCTTGGTTTAGGGATGTTTCACATATATAATCTTGGATTTTTTTCCTCTTGTTAGTTCTTAATACAATCACGAGATGTAAAGTCTTACAAAAAATCATGCACGTAGATATTGAGTTCAATCTTACCGATGAAGATTGTTGCCAAATAATACAACCATTTGCTGTGTTTTTTCAAAATGAGAAAATAATAAAGTAAGTTTTAGGTTCTAAATTTTTAGGTAAGTTTGAGAACTTGGTCCTTGAGTAACCTCATTTTGACACAAGGTTGGCCTACGTTTCAAGACTCCCTCTTGAAATCAAGAAATAATATATGATTGAGAATTTTTGAGTACAAACTTTAATGGGTGGATGACTAGCCGTGGGTATCGTATTTTTAATTGATGACTGATTGTTTCTTGTGTTATCTAGTGCCACAATTTCAACCTTATTTTATGCAATTTAGTTTACACGTAGTCTATATTCGTATGTGAACAACGGAGGACTAGGTGTTTAATAATATAACACTATAATATATTAACTATATGACTTATTATGTAAACTTTTATTGGTTCATCATCCATCTGATATCATCCCAAGTACTCCCTTGTCCAGGATTACTAGTCCACTAATGAAGAGCATCACGATCAATGCGCAATTCTACTAGCGTGATCTCTCGAGGGCTCTTATGCCGTTTCCACCAATCAACATGATAGTTTCTCATTTTCTGATCAATAGAATTAATTTGGTCATGCAAACCAATCAAGGTGCGGCTAAGTGGAATTTCACAATTATTACGATACGGTTATTAGGGCAACTAGAAGGATACCCCGCGCGTTGCGGCGGGGATCCCTTATAGTAAATGGCATGTGTATTTTTTGATGCAGATGCCAAGGGTCTTAATCTTCTTTTCGAAAAAAACAACATACATTATATAGTCTAAAGAAATATGAAAATTTTGGTTGATCATACTCGAGATACTAAATTTTATAGACATGCGATGCGTATTATAATGGTATAAGGAATGTATGATATGTAGATTACATAAATCATTAAATTGAAAAATGGATGGTTAAAAAAATATGATATGTAGGTTGCATGTAATAATTAATGATATTAGAGAAGGAGATGACATGGACAATTGATTGGCTGGACAATTTGCAAGTTGAGATAGAAAAATAATTAATGCATGTTAGTGGAGTTTTACTTTATAAGAAGTATAGATAAATGATTGCGGGTGACAATTTTGGGACAAATAGAGTTCCACTAGGGATAGTAATCCTGGACGGAGGGAGTAAACGACAACTTATAAAACATACCTCCTCGAAAAAACTAGAAACCCCAAGAAACATACTAATCCTATCAGTAATAACTACCAAAACCCTAATTCCTGAAGAAAAAAGCCTACAAAAAACCCTAAGCAACGTCCAATGAATACTGATTAGGAGTACTTGCCGGCCGGAGAACCACCAACAATCAAAAACCACAAAAAAAATGCACCGAGAGAGAAAGGCCAAAAAAAAAAAAAAGATGAAGTAGAAAGAAACAAATAAAAAACATGAGCACGCTACAAGACTCTACACTCCAACAACCCAAACCAACCAAAGCGAAAGCGAACAAAACAAAACAAACGCCCACACACTCCAACACCAACACCAACGCTTTTCTCTCTCTTCACTCCTTCCTCGCTTCTCCACCTCCGCCCCCTCTCCCTCCTCGCAACAAAATTCCTCTTTGTTTTTACCTCCGGGTACCAATCCTTACCCCTCGCCTTCTTCTACTCCTACAAACCCAATCCGGGCTGGTCCCTGGATGGACTGGGGTCTCCACTAGCTAGGCCCTGCTCGGTGCGGGAGGTGCGCTACGCTGCTAGGGTTCTTGGCCCGGAGCTTCTCCAATGGTGCTGCGGCGCTTCGCCTGGCCCTTCGGCGGCCAGAGCGCCTCCTTCTGCGGCAGCTTCACCGGGTGGGCCGGAGAGAGATTCGATCTTTGTGGCTAAGTCGCGGGATCTTTTTCCGGTGGTAATGCTGATTTCATCTTCTTTTTTCTTCTCTGTGTGCGCGCGCAGGTGGAGGGAGTGTCCCATGGGGCTCGTCGGGGCCGAGTTCCAGGTGGTGTTCGATCTCCCACCCGGGGTTTATCAGGTGTGTTATGCTCGAATTGCCCCGATTATGCTCGCTCGTCGCCCCGATTATGTAGTTCTGCGCTGTTGCAACTGTTTATTGCTTAGCTAGGCTTGTTAGCTATGATTGGCGTGCTTGTAGGAGCTATTGGTGATTTTTAGATCGTGAGCAGGATCGAATTGCATGTCGGGAGGGCTTATCGGTTTGATCTTGTTTCTTGTCCTGGTCTCCATTTTTCTTGTCAGACATCTGAGGTCTGTTGGCAGATGTGGTGGATGGCCATTGATAGGTGTTGGCTCAATGCACACAGCAGCTGTACCCATTGATAGATGGAATTAGATCATTGACACGTAAGTGGGAATGTAACTCGGTCCTTGCCACGAGCTATTTTATGCACACATCAGCTGTGCCCATTTTGCTACCAGTGTGGAGGTACAGAGCTTACATAATTACGGTTAATGAACCTGGAACTGGTGATCTGACATGAAATGCACCAAGTCACTAACAATCTGCCAATTAATTATCGGTGGTGGACTGGGGGTATTACTAGTGGGTCACCATTAGGGTACCCTCTACCCTCTCTAGTTCAACAAAATGAACTAAGTTTTCTAAAATGATGATGTCATCATAAAATTAGTTCATTTTTTTGAACTAGAGAAAATAGAGGGTACCCTAATGGTACCCAAAGTGCCATCACTAGTAATGTAATGTCAGGTACTTTTTAACTGTTATGGCATCATGTTACCCTTTTGCTGCTTTCGGTGACTATCTTGCAGTGTAGCAGGCAGCAGCCCTATTGTTTAGACATAGCATCACAAGGACTAGGTCTTACAATAGTGTACAATTTGTCAACATGACGATGTCTTGTTTGATAGCATATGCTATTGAAGTCCCATGATTGTACGCCCTGTGCACTAGCAGATAAACCAGGCGGTAATAAATGGCGTCTTAGATTTGGGTGCCAGATCATATATGCCGTATTTTTTACCAAGAAAATTCTGGTTGCTAACAATTTCTGATCGTACTGCGATTCATTATAAAGCATACTGCCCAAAAAGGGATTTTTTTTAAAGTTCTCCTGTCACATTTACTGTTTAGGATTTGAGGGGAAAGGAAACTGGGTGACTGTTGCATTTGTGTCAAGAGCGTCACCCATTAACTTTGACGTACCCAGTTTTGCAGTTTGAATGATATGAAATTGTAAGAAATTGAGTTACCATTTTCATAGTCTGCAGTCCTACTGGTTTCATATCAATAGACATGCATATCTATATTGTGAACTTATGTGGTGAAATACTATTTTTCAAGGCTTAAAAAAACCAGTACAATACTGAAATCAGGGGCATACTTACAGTTAGCATAAGGCGACCAGCTCACTATTCCTTGTCTCCATAACTCCAGACAAGAAGTTCTGGACGTTTCATAAAAGTTGTTCTAGATTTGAGTATACAGTTGCAGCATCATTGCCTCTGATGTCATTATTAATTTGTAGTACGTAGTGGTCAGGTTTCTTTCTGCCATTTATTCCATCTTTTCTAGGCTTTTTTACAGAGCATCTTTTTTTTCTGGAAGCTATTAATACTTAAATTATACCAAATTTGTCCTTGACTTGCCATGCATTGACATCACTCACCTTCTTGTTTAGCAATCAGTAAGGTCTTTTTGAATTATTTCCTAGTCATCTTTCACATCTACCACATACCTTTACTCCTATAAAGATTTCAACTTGTGGCAGTGCTCTGGCTACTTTCAAGCCATGCCACCTAATGGATCTGGCAGAAATGTTGATATGAGAGTAAACATAGTTGGCATAACCTGACTCTTATTATATTCCATAGGAACTCGGGGGCATTGTTCTAGGGATGTTCATGATGCGATTGTATTATTCTGTTCTTAGGTTAGCAAGCAATTCGAACATGATCTTGCAGTGGTAAATAATTTGCCAATAGTATATTCCTTCTATGCTTTCTCTACTACTGCCCCGCTATTTTCGTACATTATTCTCCTGCCTCTGTGTTTATGTATGCATTGATGTGGTCTTTTGGTGTAATTCAGTACCGATTCTTGGTTGATGGTCTCTGGAGATGTGATGACACAAAACCTATTGTACGCGATGAATATGGCATGATCAGCAATGAAGTGCTTGTCACACTTGTGGAGAATAATACAAACCCGGTTGTGCAGCTAGAGCCATCTTCCAATAGAAGAAACATGGATGAGGGTACTATTTTGACAACAGTACGTGCCAAAGTTCCATAATGTACATTTTCTCTCTCTTGCATAATTAGTAGAATCTCCCGAATGCCTAATGCTTAATTATCTACTATGCAATCTACTAACAGATGCCTCCCGAACCACCATCTCAAAACTCGGGCGTGCAGATTGCAGTTTTCCGCCGTCGAGTCTCTGAAATACTATTACATAATACCATATATGATGTTGTTCCTGTTTCTAGCAAGGTTAGCTTCTTCCTTTGTGTTCAAACATTTTGTTTTAGACCATGAGGATAATCAGTTTTCACATAAACATTTCAGATAGCAATTTTGGATGCTCGGCTTCCTGTCAAACAAGCATTTAATATAATGCATGATGAGGTATGTATTTGCAAGAGTTGCTCCGCGCGCTTTAGTTCTTACTTCTTTATGCTTGTTTTAATATTATGCATGATGCTATCGGGGAACTACAAAAATATGCTTGCAACTATTGACCTCATTGTTAACCATTTATTTTATCTTCACCTAGAATAACATAGTTTCTATCACCATCATATCTCCATTTTGGGAAGTATGAGAAAAATAATCAGAAAGATTTTTACTCCATCCATTCCAAAATTGTTGTTGTTTTGTTCAAGTTTGAACTAAAACCACGACACTTAATCCGGAACGGAGGGAATATTAAGGATCTATTTGTCTCGGTATTTGTCCTTGGTGTATTCATGCTGTGGTCCACTAGTCAAAAATGTGATTTACCTTGTCATTTAGATGCAATAAGAGTAGCACACAATTTAACCCTTCTTGTTTTAGGGCCTTGCTTTGGTTCCTCTATGGGATGATGGCCAGGGAACCATAACAGGCATGCTAACTGCGTCTGATTTTGTATTAATTTTGAGAAAGGTGAGATTTGAATTACTGTATTTCTCCCTCTGTCAGGGAGTTTTTACTAATCCTTGGATCTGCAGTTGCAGAGGAACATTCGAGTTCTGGGCCACGAAGAGCTGGAAATGCATTCGGTTTCTGTTTGGAAAGAAGCAAAACTACAGTATTATGGGGGGCCTGATGTTGCAGCCATGCAAAGAAGGCCATTAGTTCATGTATTTTCCTGTACATTTTCCAGACTTAACTGATTGATTTGTTATGAAAACAGTCTAAAGATCAGCATAGGCATAGGAAAAGTAATTATATACTCAGAAATTGTTTTGTAGTTTTAGTTCTCATTTTTGGTCAGAAGAAGTACAAATTGAAGGATATTCCCCCCAAAATCTGTAGTATTTGTAGGAAAACCTACATACCATCATTATGATTACTTAAACATTCAGATTGATTAATCTTCCATTCATTGTTGAGATTCTTTCAGCTAAACTAAGGGCCTGATAGTTTAAATCTACTTTATTGGCAGGCATCGAAAATTGCTGGAATCCCCTTTTTTTAGTACTTTTATCACTAATGTGAAATAATAATTTTATTTTCGCTTATTGCCTTTACATGTGTTTCTTCAGGTTAAAGATTCGGACAATTTAAGGGCTGTGGCACTTACTATAATACAAAATGAAATATCTTCAGTCCCTATCTTTAAGTCCTCGACAGATATATCAGGGATACCATTACTTAATCTTGCAACTCTTCCGGGGATTTTGAAATGTATGGTCATTTATAAGACTTTATTATGTAGCTAATTTTACCTGAACCTCAACTTGAGCTCACTTTATCTTCATGATGTATTTAGTTCTTTGCTCAAAGCTCCAAGAACAACCAGAAGGCTATTCAATTTTGCGAAATCAGATTTCCAATATTCCTATTGGTACATGGTCGCAGCATACTGGCAGGGCAAGTAATAGACAGTTCAGAACATCGCGACTGAATGCTCCTCTAATTACTTGCCTGGATTTTCTGCTGGAAGGTACCATATTATTGACTTTTCAAATGCGGGTATTCATGTTATTTCCCAGTTGATCCATAAGAACATGGCTCTGTGGTTGTTGGCTACTATCAAATTAAGTAGGTGATTAGTACCTTTTTGAATAGTACCGAAAATTAATTTCAAGTCAACAGTCAAGGTCTGAAATAAATGTACCCTGGGGTTGTACAAAAGACTTTTTCACTTGTAACATTATAGGCTCATACGGACATCCCATTGGTTGTCAACTTTTACGATGACACATTTGAGTTTTTGTAATGTTTGCTCTGAAATAGATGACATTTTATAAAGTGAGCAATCAAACTTCTGTAACATCTAATATGTAAAAAAATCCACTTAGATGGTTAGATGAAAATGATACCATCAGATTTGTCATGTGAAATATTTTCATTATATAACAGTTCAGTTTTTTTTTTCAACCACATCCGTAAAAAAGGCAAAAGTCATGTATTTATGAATAGAGGGAGAACATATTAAACTCCCAATTGTGAGAAACTTGGACAGCTATATTTATGAAATATAATTATCAGATTATAGCTGTTGGATTCCTGGAAACCTGTCATAGAAATGGAAAATTGGGGCATATGGCATTAGGAATATCCACAAAATATTTTGCACGCAAGACACTTCTAGACAGTAACAGTCTATATTTCTTAAAATGCTACATAAACTGTCTCCTACAGTTATCTGTCCTGATTTGAGTGATGTTACCAGGAATGTGGATAATCTACATCCACTGATTAGAAGTAATGGCGCTTACAATTATATCATACTAGCTTTTGTACATTGGGGTGGTTGTTTATATTTGAAGTTTATTGATTAGTACTGTCAAATCTAGCGATTCACACAGATAACTTAACACTACAAAAGTTGTGACGTGACCTAGCTCTTACCACTTACCGTGCATCTGAAATGCTCACTTTTAGAAGTTGAGGTTCTCCATTAAGCATGTTCCTTTTTGAACTGCACGTGCTAATATTTAACAATATTGTTACATCATTACTAAGTAACAGCTACCGAATCTGAGTGATACATGGTTTCTTTTTTCATCCTCCAGATAGAATAAGCTCAATTCCTATAGTTGATGATAATGGATCCCTTCTTGATGTCTATGCACTCAGGTTTGAATACTCTTGACATTTATTTTGCCGTGCTACCAGACTGTTCTGAGCTTTTGTATTAATATGCTCAATTGACTATGCATGATGAAGTTGCTCACTGGGGCTTGAACAAACAGTCTTGATCCTCGCGTAATTACAGGATGCACTCTCATTTGGTGACTTTGCTCCTAATAATCCTGGTCTTTGTCATCCCCAACAGTCGAACAGTAGCAAAATTACAGCTCGTTGTTGGAAAGGGATGCACACTTTTGTAGATGATAAGAATATAGTGATTAGCTCTTCTTGTTGCATTTATATTTGAGGAGTTATGATGCAGCATCATAAAAACATAACAAACTTTCTGATTTCATAAAGGCGAGGCTAGATGTCCTAGATATGCACTAATAACTGTTATTAGGTGTGATATTATAAAAGTCATCCCTTACATCTATTACTAGACACGCTCTATAAATATAATTATTCCTTCATAACATTACTAGATACTCCCTCCGTCCACTTTTAATCTACATTTAGACTAGAAATTTGTCCCGTTTTAATCTACATCCTGAGCTCTGCACATTAATTCTCTACTCGGTAATCAACACCAACATAGAAAACGAAGCAGTCTTGATTTCGCTATTGGATGTCATTACTTTTAACGTGGCTTGGATTGGTTGTTCACATATCTAGGTAGTAATGATTAAAATAGGACGGAGGGAGTACATACTATGACTATTGTTAGCACATTTTTCATGGGACTTGGATTTGAAAATATGTTATGTGACTTTAAATCTCAGGTTAGATTTGACTCGGTTCATCTGGTTTTCAGAATGTTGTACTCCCTCCGATCCATAAAAAGTGTCGCTCATTTTATACTAAGTTAGTACAAACTTTGTACTAGGTGAGCAACACTTTTTATGGATTGGAGGGAGTACTTATCTTGTTTGTCCTGTTGGCATCTCCTCACATCTGCTTGTTTTCTGATCATCATCCTAAGCTTGTCAATCTGCACATCAGTTACACGATCCATTTAGAAGATGGATGAATGGCTGTGAGGTCAATCCATGTACCTAGTATGTCCGTATCTTGAAAGCCTAAACTTACTTTGAAATATTTTAGCCCATTTGCCACTCTTGGTTTAAAATTCAGATAAATTGGGTTTCAATGAAGAACCTTTAGCTTTCGTGTCCATCAGCTAATTTATGTCCTTTTTATTTTTCTTATTTTGCCCCTTTGTCAAATGTTTTGTATATGATGCTCCTGAACTTGGTATCTTTTTACAATATTAATCTGTTTCTACAGTGATATCATGGCTTTGGCGAAGAATGATGTTTACACTCGTATTGAACTTGAGCAAGTGACCGTGGAGCATGTATGTTCCTCCATCTTGTTTTTGTGCTGTATTCGTTACCTTTCGTTTGACATGTATACATCAGATAATTAGATGTGATCATAATCCAACGCTATATGGTAACCTATTTTTTAGGCCTTGGAGCTGCAATATCAGGTGAATGGTCGGAGACAGTGTCATACCTGTTTGAGTACAAGTACCTTGCTTGAGATATTGGAGCAATTGTCTGTTCCAGGTACTAGTTTGGAGACCAGTCTACAAATTCACGATTTTAATTGCCAGTTTGGCAGATTGTTTCGATTTCTAACATTGCACATGTCTTATCAGGGGTGCGGCGGCTTGTCGTCATTGAACCGATGACTAGATTTGTGCAAGGAATTATATCATTGAGAGACGCAGTAACATTTCTCCTTGGTTAACATTTGTGTAGCCATTCCATACATGAAAAGCCTGTTGTATTTGATTGGGACGAAATAAAGAAAAAGATGGTGTTTCAGCAGATGTCACGAGTTCTCCGTATCTTCCACACTTCGAAACTTACAGTCGATATTCCAGCAAAAAAAAAAACTCATAATATCGTGAAATATGCACAACTGAATATTTGCAACGCAAGCAATTGTCTGTTACTGGAATTTGGGGCATGATGCGCTCCAAGGTACCCTGGAGAGTTGATGCGGCTTGGTGACTACTGTGATGAGGAAAAACAGAAGCTTGATTGGGATTTGAAGATTGGATGAAAAGCGTGCGGCAGATAAACTTATTCAACAGTTTTGCCTACAATAGTTAGTGCTTGTCTATAGGTCTAAAATTGTATACTACTCCTGACCCTCAGCTTTCCGACCGTTCTGTTTAGAGGAATATATATTCAGAAAGTTGTAAAAAAACCGTGAGAAAAACACATAAGGGTCATCTTCCTTGTCCCTTGCTCTCATTACGGGCTTTGCTTTTCCTGTAGAATTGCAGCAAACTATGTAGGTTGGTTTGGCACTTGTGGAACTGATCCTTGGCGTCGTCGGGTATGTTGCTTCTCTGGAGCTGTAGGAAGCTCAGCGCACTTTCGACCGTTGCCATGATGTCTACCGGCCCTCCTACAATGGTCCGATTGCTCGTTTGGTAGCAACGCCCTGAACTGCTGGCTTGTTTTCATCAGAGGGACGCTCGTTCGCAATGCTCGCTCGAATTCGACGAGCTCTGACAAGTGGGCATCCTTGAGGGCCGTGATCTTCTGAAACATGTCCTCCCTCCAATCCGCTTCTCCCGCGGACCGCTGGCTGTTCTGTCCTTCAGGATGCACAATGGTGGCAGCATTTGATGGCTGTGCCTGCTTATCGTTGGCCTGCAGGTTTTGCACTTGAGCTGGTCCTTGAGAAAGAGGAGCCGCTGACTCTGTCGACGGTATGACGGCGCCTGAAGAATTAGCTGGAACTGTATTGTTGATAGGCTGCGTCTGGTGCCCCGTGTGTGCCTGTTGCTGCTGCTGATGGTCTGAAGCAACCGGTTGGTATTTCTGCCGAAGACTCGTCATCTTGTCGCCGATTGTCCTGAGGTAATCTTCCATGCTGCCGGAGGCGCTGAATACGGTGGCCTCATATCGGGAAGTAACATCGTGTAGTTGGTTGAGCTGATACCGTTGGAGCTGGGCGAGCTGATACCCATGGAATTGGCCCATAGTCGTCATTCTGAACCAACATGACAGAGATGAGAAAAAGGAATTAGAATTTAGAAGGGGTTCATTTTCATACCAAAGCTAGAGAATGCTATCTCACACTCGCAGCAAAACCAGATCAACTAATATCCCCCTAAGTATGTTGCACACGACAATTTACAGACCAGGAATTAGAAGGAGCAGATGGAGCATACGTACATCTTTTGGATTACATTAGCGCGGAGGTTAGGAGGTGCCGCCGCTAGCCAGTGTACGCCGCCGGCGCCGGCGGGCTGGGCACCTTCCGCCATCGATCAGTCGGAGGGAAGCGAGTTGCCGCTGGGTGCCGAGCGCGCGCTGGCCAACCGTGACGACTCGATGTGCGGGGGCAGTTCGACTTAGGATTGTGGGTTGGGAATTGCGATGGCCGGAACAGCGAGGAAGCGTGGGATTTTTATGGACCCGGACAGTGCGCGAGCCCAAAGCCAGCCGAGTCCGAAGGGTAGTCGGAGCGGTTCGAACACCCTGTTTTGTTTTGGGTACGATTAGAAAAAGGCCTTAGTTCGATTAGCAACCGGTGTTGGATACGAACACGTACGTGTCGCTGCAAGTCAACCAACTCTGGGTCGAGCGATCGCGACTTTGAGCGAACCAGCTTCGCGCGGGGAACCATCTTCGCTTGCTCATGTACTCGCTCTATTTCTTTTTACTCTACCTATTAGGTTTGTCCAAAGTCGAACTTGCTAAAGTTTGTCCAATTTTATATGAAAAAATATCGACATTAGCAATACCAAGTCAATATCATACAATTTATCATGAAATCCATTTTTATATTATACCCATTTAATATTTCAAATGTTAGTATTTTATTCTACAAACTTGGTCAAATTTAAAGACGTTTGACTTAAGACAATCTTAATACGCGGAGTAAAAAGAAACGGAGGGAGTACGACTCTTGCGAGCTGCCATGATATCTAATATCTTGGCCTACGTGAGTTGTAGGATATAAATACTCACGGGCGGACCAAAAATACTCACGCGATTTCAAAATAAATCACTTATATGATTAATAATAAATGTTCATTCATATGATTTTTTCTAACAAGAGAACTAAAAAATGAATTAAGAAGAAAAGGGAAAATATAAAACTAGCAGCGATATTACTATTCCTTGTGGGGGTACTACCCTGGTCGTCCGCGCGTCTAACCCCAAGTCATTTTCTAGTGACTTCGTCCAGCTTCTGTCGCGCAGAACGAACCGTTTCGCTCCCACGACGCTAGAGAACAGGCGATCGGGAGCCACCCATCTGCTCCCAGCTACACCGGCCGCAACAGGTCCCTGCCTTCTCCGTTGGCCACTTCGGCGACGCGAGGAGGTTGGGACCATGACGCTTTCGTCCTGACCCGTAGTTAGGGTTTGCCTAGTGTTTCCTTGGGGTGCGTCCGGGCAAACAAATCTACCTCAACTCCATTTCCATACCAGCGTCGACCTTCACGGCGGCGTCTCGGAGTTGATGGAAACGTGTGCTGCTTGGTTCTTCAGATCAGCAACTTGGTCTTCTCGTCGTTCTTTAGATTTGGCGAGATCAGTTTCTCGGTGTGTCGTTGGAGTTCGTGGTTATTCGCGACGGTGCTGGCGGCCGGGGCGAGATGGTTCTTCTAGAGCGAGGATGATGGTCCTGAAATGGTGGATCTGCCGTTCCTCTCTGACTTCGTCGATGGGAGGCGACAGATCTTGGTCTAGGACAACACATGGACGTACCTCGGTCGATGTGCCACAACAACATGCGCCTCGCTACGTGCAGTGGGTATGTTCATCGACTCAAAAAACCTCGTTGGCGATGGTGCTTTCTCGTATCTTGCAATGGTGAAGGCTTGACGTTTCTTCAGGCATTCATCTCGCCGGCGCTGGAGTTGAATGGCGGCCGCTTGCTACGGTGGTTGTAGTAAATCCTAAGGGTCGTTTTGTATTTCTCGATCATTAGGTTTTTATCTGCAAATTCAGGATATTCATTTTATTCCGATCTGTCTATTAGTTTCCACATGTGTTGCTTATTGTAACTTGATCTTCTAATAATGAAATATGTGGTTGCTCTAGAAAAGTCGTTTTCTATAGAGGTTTACTCTACTCCTTGGGGAGAAGGAATCCGATATTACTATTCCGAGTTCTCACACAATAAATGCCCCACATAGCTGGTATATTTGGTAGTACGTCCCACGTTTAAATAATGCAACAACACATGTGTTATTGTGCTAGTCCCTGAATCAATTGTTAGCACCATAGTACACAATGAAATACCATACAAATACGTCAAAATCTATTACATCGCATGATCTAGTCTTTACAAAATAATCATTACAACTTGCATAGTCTCAGAAGACTAGCAAGAAAAATTGAGTTGAAGTGGAAAACATATCACTTCAATGATCCTCATCTTCAATCATGTGCCACAGGCAAAGACATGTTGGTTGTAGACTCGAGATCCTAAGCGAGACCTCACTCGTCATCTGATCCATCTGCAAATTGGAATATGCAACCACAAGGTGGTCAATACAATTTAATGTATTGGCAAATAACACTATGGTTGATATAAATGGGAAGACTGTAACTACATGAATAGTTGGCTAAGTGGAGCTTAGGCAAAGTTTGCATAAAGCCAATTTTCTCCTAAACTCTTTATAAAACATTTTCACCTTGAATAGGTAACACTAATTGAAACCAGTAAACCAAAATAAATTAAGGAGTGCCACTAATGGAAACCAATGGGAAACTCCTACCCTTGTTCGCCCATCAAAATTTTATTATGAAGTTGACATGATGAGATCATTCCATTATTCCTTGTCCATCTGCTCAAATTGTTCATGACTGGGGACACGGCTAAAATCTTAGTTTGTTGACTCTGCAGAGTTTGTGCATTTTCACCTTTAGACTCTTATCAGCCCAAACATCATATACACTCAGATTGTGTTAAGGAAAGGAGAGATTGAGACGAGATATTTCAGAAGAAATTCCACCTTCGGTTGGCTTGACCCATTCCACCTACACCCTCTACATTTGCTTGTCAATCCCGATGAGTTCATTCAACTTAGTTCATCAAGACAGATCCCATATGACTAAAGGTTGCACTAGAAGCATCAAAAGTTAGAAAGACATAGTAATCTCTTTATCCGCAAGTGTACTCCTTCGGTAATAATCACCATAGAAATGGCCCTAGGGAGCCACTCAACATAAACCAATCCTTCCACTTCCACCCAGGTAGTTCATTAAGCTTTAGTACTTAGAATTTTCCTCAACATCTAGTGAAAACAATTTAACAACATTGCTAAGCATCTAGAAAGCTTAATGGCTACAAAGTGAAGGGTAAAAAGGGATGGCTACACACTACTAGGATAATAGCATTGTATAATATAACTTATTAAAATTTCCTATCATGCATACTACTCAAAAATTCTAATGATACATATAAAAAATAATGGGTAGTTGATGGTGTGTTACTTGCCTTTTAAAGTTGGTGTTGATTCACCCACCTTCTTCACAAAAGAACATTGCTCTACGTATAATCTAAACTATACAATTAAACAATAATAAACAAGCAATCACAAACAAAGAAACAAAGTATAACAATCAATAAACTTGACACCACAATTTATTCTACCAAAGAAATTATTGTGATTGGGTTTAGTCTATAGCAAAAGGCTTATAGATTGGACAAGGCTTGGGTTTGAAGGGTTCAACTTAATTGATCATACTTGTTAAAGATGTTTCAAAAGTTTCACTAAGGATTTTCACATTTACTCTAACAGGCAAAAGGGAAAACATGGGATAACAATTAATTTCAATGCACAAAAAAATACTAAGTGATTGTAGTTAGAGTTTTCCATTTGTGATTAAGGATTCGTCCATGATAAAAAAGATCACACAAAGGTCTTGGTCAAATCTATTTTCATCTTGACTTTTCTAAGTCTTCTTTTGCTTCCTTGAGTTGTTTCTGATGTCTAAGTCTTTTATGTATGTTATTCAATGGTCTTACTTGTAGTCCTCCTTATTGATTTGAAGAATACCATCTAAAGCACCTATCAAGAATTTTAGGGACTTGATGATATAGAATAAGAGAAGTTGATGAGATTGCTAGAGTTTCCCGTAAGAAAAGGACTTGTCAATTCTTCCTCTTCTTCCACTTCATTTTCTGGGAGAGTATTCTTCTTGAATGCTATCTCACACTCACAGCAAAACCAGATCAACTAATATCCCCCTAAGTATGTTGCACACGAAAATTTACAGACCAGGAATTAGAAGGAGCAGATGGAGCATACGTACATCTTTTGGATTACATTAGCGCGGAGGTTAGGAGGTGCCGCCGCTAGCCAGTGTCCGTCGTCGGCGGGCTGGCCACCTTCCGCCATCGATCAGTCGGAGGGAAGCGATGCAGAACTGTAACATCCCTCTTTTGCTAAGATAGGCTTTGTGTGTTGTGTACATGGCATACATGCATGGTTAATGTTGGTCAAAAATTTTCATTTGAAAATAACAAGTGAAATGACAAAAATCACTTACACTAGCAACCCACAAAGTTGTTCTGAAAAGTTTTTCAAAATTAACAAAACTTGTGATGGAAATGTGGAAAATTTGAAGAGCTTTTTAAAAGTTATTTTTGTGAAATTTTATGTTTGCAAAATGGTCCTCAAAACGTTGTTTTCTGTTCTGTTTTTAAAAGAGAAAAGGACTTCTTTGAAAAATTCAGAAACTCCAGGGGGTTTTCCGTGTTATCTTTTTCTTTTCCCTTTCTCCTCCAAATCCGGCCAGAAGGACGGGAGAAAGGCGGCCGTGCGCCACCTCCTGCTTCTCCACTGCGATGTGGACAATCAGAGGGTCTTCAGGTGCCGTCCAGATCGAGCGTACCCGCAGAACCCCCCGAGCTCCCTCTCTCTCCCTCTGTTTCTCCTCTCGCACCCGAAACCCTAGCCCCGCCGGGATTTCCTCACCGCCGGCGATTGGAGCTATCCCGTGCCGCCTCGACCATCCCCGGAGCTTCCCCGACGTCCACTTGACCTCCACGAGCGACTAGAACCGAGGAGGAGGCCGGAGGGCTGGGGATTTCCCCGGCTTCCCCGCGGACGGCCGAGCGCCGCCGTGGACCATTGCCGCCGTTCCTAGCTTCCATATTCCCCGCCGTCCTCTTCAACGTGTTCCCGGTGAGCGTATATCCCTCCCCATGCCATCCTTTGCCTCTTCCGTCGCCGGAATCGACGAGCACGTCGGAGCCGTGGCCGCCGCCGCCGTTCCGAGCATGGCGGCTCGCCGTCGGTGGCGATAAAGGGGCGGCGCCACCACCTCCTCGTTCACTGTCGCCTCCTCTAGCCCGTGGAACATTTTAATTCGTGAAATTCGCGCAGAAAGATCGATTTCATGTTCATCTAAGAAGATCCTCTCCCCGTGATGTCAGCATGACATCACGATGATGTCATAACTCCCTTTTTAATATTTCTAAGAAATTCCAGAAAATGGTTAATTTTGTAAATTGAATAACTATTAAAATATTAACCAGAAAAATAAATTAAAAGTATGGATTTGTTTAGAAAAATAAACTCTACCCAACAATGTCATTTTCATACATGTTTGACAAAGTTGAAAAATGAGCTTTTATTTAATATTGTTTAATTCATTGAAAATAGAGAAAATAAGTTTTTTTTCACTAAAATTAGAAAATTAAAAGTTATATACCAAAATGCTCAAAATTACAAATGCAATCTAGTTATGATGTTTCTAAACCTATTTAAGCACTTTAAATTGTACTCACTTCATAATTGGCCGAAGTACCCCTCTGGGGTCTATTTCGGGATAATTTCACTAAAATTGCATAACTGACATACGAACCCTAACAACTCATCGAGCATGTTTAGGGCTTTATTTCAGTGCATTAACCTGCTCATGCATACATATTGCGCATTGCATCGATGCCATGTGTTGATTGTTATTTCTCTTTCGGTGTTCTTTCCCCCTCGGTAGAACGTGACTCCGAAGAGAAGGCCAGCAATCCAATGGTGAATACTTGATCTTAACCGACAAGTCAAGCACTTATTCCGGAAGACTTTATCTGGTTTTCTTATAACCAAGGCAAGAATAACCTCTTATCTGCTCATATATGTTTTCCAACAACATTTGATTCTCGTACTTTGCGTTCGATTCCAAAGTATTTGATGCTAGTAGATATAGTTCACCTATATACTGCATTGCCACAATGTCCTAATCCACTTCTCCTAGCCGCCATAGAATTGCTTGTGCGCATAGCCAGAGCCTCATATCTGCTTCTCTTAGTCATACATGTTTGTTTACCTCTGCTCCATCCGGTTGATGAATCAGAGCTGCGATAACCTAGTATGATATGATGACGTGGTGAGATGAGTACTGTGTGGTTAACTTGACTAAGGCTTGGACGGGAGGCCACTTGGGAAGTGGTTGTTTGTCCTGTACTTGCCAACCCTAGGAGTAAGGTCTCGCCGCAGAAACCAAGACTGAGCGTGCAACCACACGCGGGGCCTAACAGACCGCGCTCGACTAACTAACTTGTTTGGTTCTATCCGTGAGTCACGTAGTTCGGGATTTCCATCTGCGTGTGAGTCAAAAACCTTTTGGAGGTGTTTAGGGCGTGACCGAGACAAGTGATGGACGTACACGGATCTTGATCCCGACTCACAGAACAGGTGCCGTCAGGAGGTGGCCAACTCCCTGTTGACGGGGTGGCCCTGTTTGGGTTGACTCATGGATAGGGCTCGACAAGGTAAAGGTCGTGGCCAACCACACTCTGCCGGCACGTCGTCGGAATTGTGCCAATAGCTTGGCATTAAGAGTCGGATGGTACGTGTCGGTAAAGTGTACCACCCTGCAGGGATAAATCTTTCGGAAAGCCGTGTCCACGGTTAAGGACGACTTGGTGAATGCCACGTGGTCATAGATAACTTGAACGTGACGTAAAAGATGTTGACAGTACATGGAGGCAATAGATGAAGGGTGCCTCCTCGGAGATGCCGAGAGGGGTGATCCTTGTAGCATGTGAGATGCTGGGAATGTTGGTGGCTTGAAACGATGATGATCACAGTAGTGAGTTTCTCATCTGTTTTGAAAACCTTCTATGAGACGTGCTATCCCTTCCTCAACTTGCAAAACAAAGATTGCTTTACGCAAATCAGGCTTCATAAAACCCTTTCTGAAGATAGCAGATATATAATAGGTTAACTAAGTCTTGTTGAGTACCTCCCGTACTCAGGTTTGCTTAATTTTGGTCCAAGAGAAGATCTCACATCGGTGGTGATTCAACGTGGACATCGACGAGTAGTTTGGGGTTCCCAGGTAGCAGCCTGGAATCTATGGGCTGGGACATCGCCTTATGTTGCGGCCTCTTAGTCCTTTTTGGTTCTTGTTGATTAGCAACATAATTTTTCTTCCGTTGTCTGATGTAATGTTGGGTCGTGTGACCTCTGTTTGTAAGCTATACTCTAGTAACACCTGTTTAATAAAGCTTCCATGTTTAGAGTACTGCTTTGATCGGTTGTTGGTTTCGAGCTCATTGTTATACAGTTTTGGCTATGCCTGCATAGTTGTCGCAGTCGAGGGGTTGTGGAGCCGATGATCCTGTCCGAGCCCGCCTGCCGATGTGATCGGCCTGGGGCGAGGTAACCCCAGTAACCCTCGACTGTTGTTGCACTTTCTGGACACATAGCAGCTCTGTATAGGTTTGGTCTCGTTTCCTTCAGTTTCATTCGATTCGTGGACGCTTTAATATGCATAATTGGTTATGACTAGCATGGATACAAGAAGTAATAGACTAGGGATCCGGACTACGTGCCGATGAATCCAGTCTGCCTGTTGTTGTTTGTTGCGGCCGGGGGCTGGTAACCCTGAAGCCAGTGGCGGAGCTTCAAAGAAAAAGCTGGGCGGGCCAACTAAAAGAGAGCACATTTTTTGTACTGACTAACAAAGGATTTGAAGAACAAATTAGTGAATTTTCTTTAAGGTGTCAAAATTGACAACTAAGAATTTGGAGAAATAAAGAAAACTGATTAACAAAGCTAGCTATGTACCGATAGTTTTTTTTTTCTTTCCTTATGGAGAAAAACAAATGAACTATGTGTTGTGTGTTTCTATTTCAGTGGAACAAAATCTAGAAGTCATGAATTAAACATAGAAATGTTCCTTACAAAAACAACCATCAGAACCTACATAAAGGAAAAGAAAAAGGAAGAAAAATAAAATACGGCAAGGTAGAATAGAGGAAAAAAAATAGACTAGACGAAGCACCTGTGCCAAATCGCATGATTCTGCTTTGCTGCTGGATCGATTTTTTTTTGAACATATGCTGCTGGATCGATGACATGGCCATATGAGAACGACCTATTTTTCTATGGAACACGTCGCAGCAACCTGCTGCCATGCGTAGCTACTTCACGGTGGGAATTGAAAAAGGCTAGATGGGCCATGACTCGTCCTGCCGATTTGCTTGCTCGTCGGGTTAGTTGGGTATGCTAGTGTCAATTGATTGGGCCACCCCGATGCATAGTCATAGTATAGGCGTTTTTGGAGAAAATCTTGGGCGGGCCACGGCCCAGGTTGGCCCCAACGAAGCTCTGCCAGTGCCTGAAACCCTTGTGAGTCCATGGCTAGGAACACATAACAGTATGTATATCTCTGAGTCCGGGGTCGTGACAAGAACGCACGCTGGCCAGCCGTGAGGACTCGATGTGCGGGGGGCAGTTCGACTTAGGATTGTTGGTTGGGAATTGCGATGCCCGGAACAGCGAGGAAGCGTGGGATTTTTATGGACAGTGCGCGAGCCCAAAGGCAGCCGAGTCCGAAGGGTAGTCGGAGCGGTTCGAAGCTCCCTTAGTTCTATTAGCGACCGGTGTTGGATACCGGGGCAAGGCGCGCGATGGTCAAAAAATTACTCCGTGTTCGAGCAGGTACTCGAAATTTTCCCCTCATATAACCTCTAGTATCTGTCGAATCATTAATAGTGTAAAAAATAGCAAAATCAGATCTTAACCATCATAACTAGGAATCATAAATATAGATTTTATGATCAACTTCTACATACTTAGTATAGGTGAAATTGTTGGATTTTCTGCTAGCACTTGCGACAACTTGACTAGAAATTCTATAAAAAGTGTCAGTATTGCATACACATGTTTAAGGGCAAATGATCAATTAAATGTATAGAATGATCAGGATACCTTTAGATTACAGAACGAGTGGCATACTTCAGAGGTCAGCCTCCTGAATGATGGTGATGCGAAGAAACAGTTAGCCCGATCAATACTTCAACACAGAGGTTGACACGACAACATCGCGGGAGAGTTTCCTAGCGGATGGCTCTTGGCATAGTTTTCAAGCAGTCAAGGATCGGCCGCCGGAAAGAAAAAGAAGTTGAGCTAAGAAGAAACGTGCGTAAACTTGGCTGAGCCTCACTGCGTATATAGTCCTGGGCTTTAAGTACTAATTAGCACGTATATGAGATAATTAGCAAGTATATGCATTACCCACACTAGTAATACGTACTCCAAATCATTAGGGGGGGCCGAACCTTGGCGGGGGTCTAGCCCCCGCTAGCCCCCCTTGTCTCCGCCCCTGGTTGGATACGACACGTGTTGCTGCAAGTCAACCAACTCTGGGTCGACTGCGAGCGAACCAGCTTCGCGCGGGCCGAGCGATCTGAAGTCTGAACTCTGAACCATCTTCGCTTGCTCATGTACGGCTCCTGCGGTAGGGTTGAAAATGATAAGTAAATTTTCCCGTTGTTTCTGTAGAAAAAGGAAATAAAGACCAAAATATGAAAATGAAAACGACATTTTGAGGAAACGAAACGGAAAAAGAATATTCTAAAAAGAAAATGATAAAGGAAACAATAACGCAGATTCCGACGGAAATGGACATGAAACGAAATTTCCGTAAAAATAAATAAGGAAAGTTTCCGTATACACAACATACATACTAGTCGCTGGATGCGATCATATAAGGCCACGACCCACATACACAACATACATACTAGTCGCTGGATGCGATCATATAAGGCCACGACCCACATGCAAAACGAGGTCTGGTTTCGTGACTAGTTAGGTCATTAAACCATTCAAACTAAACCTAATTTATCTAATTACATATATGTAGCGTGTGACCACACGCTTAGATTAAACCAAATACGTGACACTTCATATTAAATTGTTGTTTGTCGAGGTTGTGAACAATTATTTTTCCATGATTTATACCGCTATTGTGTTCCGACAAATGTTCGTTTTCGTACCGTATCCATCCCATTTCCGTTTCATATTCGTTTCCGGGATTTACGATTCCGTATTCGTTTCCGGGATTTCCGATTTCGTTTCCGGTTCCGACGAGAGAAAAGGAAACAAAAATAATAATGCATGTTCCTTCCGTTTCCGTTCCGTTTTCAACCCTATCCTGCGGGCTCGATATCATGGCGTACGTGAGTTGTATTTTTTTTTATATGTGAGTTTTTTTTTTGGTACGTGAGTTGTAGTTGGAGAAGGCTCTACACAGGAGAGTAATACCTAGATGGAGAAGGCTCTTCGCACGGACCAAAAATACTCACGCGATTTCAAAATAAATGTGTATTTCTACGATTTTTTTTTTCTAACAAGAGAACTAAAAAATGAATTAAGAAGAAAAGGAAAAATAAAAAACTAGCAGCGATATTACTATTCCTTGTGGGAGTACCGCCGCCCCCAAGTCGTTTTCTAGTAGTAGAGGTTAAGGGCATCTCTAGTCGCCCCCTAGGCGGGTTTTTTCGCGCCGGAAGCGGCGAATAGCGCCGTTTCCTCACCAGCCGGCCCCCAAGAAGTCCAAATAGCGCCGTTTCGGCGCTATTTCGCGCCGCGGCACCAAGGCCGAACCTAGCCTGGGTTCGGCCTTGGGGGGCGAAACCGCGCGGCAGCACGCGCGGGCCAGCTCTGTCAGTGACGCGACGAAAAAGCGCGGGAACAGAAACCCCCGCCCGTGACCTTCTTCTCGGCACCCGCGCCGTCAAAGGCTGCCGGAGTAATGGCGTGGCGGCCGCCCAGTGCATGTGCCCCAGTCAAAGGCTGCCGACGTAATGGCGTGGCGGCCGCCCAGTGCATGCATGGCGGGGGCGGCAGCGGTGACACGCGCGGCGTAGGGACTGGCCCGCCAGGCTATAAAAAGGGCGCTCGTCCCTCGCCGTTCTGCCATTCTCGCTTCCTCCTCCTCGCCGTTCTCCCATTCGCGCCTCCTCCTCCTCGCCTTCTCCTCCTCGCCGTACCTAGCAACGATGCCTCGCCTCTGGGATGCGTGGCCCGACAGCGACGAAGAGGAGGAGCAGCCGACGCAGGGAGCGGTGGCGCCCGAGCAGCCGGCGCAGGCTGCCCGGCGCTGGAGGAGGGAGAGGAGGAGGCAGCCGGTGTGGCCGGAACAACACGCCGCCTTCCACTCCTTCGAAACCGCGCGGAACGAGGGAGCGTTCCACCAGGTTCTCGGCGGCCTCGAGCACGCGGCGGCGGCGGCGGAGGCTGCCGCCGTTCGGGCATCTCTGGAAACGCACCAGAGGGAAGAGGCGGAGCGCGAGGTGCGCCGGCAGCTGGCCGAAAACGCTGCATCGGCCGAGCAGCAGGCCATCATCGCGCAGTACGAGGCCGACCTGCGGCAGGTGGCGCTGCAGAGCGAGCGGCGCAACCGCCGGCCCTCCGAGCAGGCGCAACTGCACCGGCTGCGGGTGCAAGGCCGGGCGGAGCGGCACCGGCTCGCCGCGGCGAAGGATGACGGCGAAGCTGGCCCCTCCAACCGGCTCGCCATGGTGGCGAAGGGTGACCGCGAGGAGGACGACGATGAAGACGACGACGCCTAGGCACTGTTTTAGTTTTATTTCTCAATGTTTTTAGTTTAAATTCGCGTCGAAATCGTACGAACTTTGCCTAAATTCAATAAAATGCGTCGAGTTCGAATCGAGTTTTTTTGGGCCGAAACTTGGGCTCGGGGAGCGACTGGGAAGCCTGCCCTCCAGGTTCCAGATTAGCGCCGTTTGGCGCCGCGGCGTCCCCAAAACGGCGGCGTTTTGGGCCCTGGGGGGCGCAACGGCTGGAGATGCCCTTACCCTGCTCCTTGGGGGAGAATGATTCGGATATTACTGTTACGAGTTCTCACACAATAAATGATCCATCGTCTCGCAAATCTGTATACTTAGTGCTTTAAATGAGCATGGCTAGTGCATATTAGGCCTATCCCAATGCAAGTCTCTTAGCACGGTTTTATAAGCATTTTGTTTATGTGTCACTATAGTTAATGAAGAGAGATAGTGGGGTTGTATCTTAGACCGCTCACAGTGGGAGTAACATAGGTACTCCCTTCATTTCAGTTTACAAGTCTTGCGCGTATATCTAGGTCGTCAATTTTACTAATGTAATATAAATGATTTGACATAAAATTATACCATTCGAAAATATAACATTTAGAGTTTAGAACAGTATATTTTTTATAATATATAAATGATGTTATGTTGGTCAAATTGATGACATAGAGATACGTGCACGCCCTGTAAACTTAAATAGAGGGAGTAGTAACATAAGGTCTGTCCCAATGGGGGTTTCTTAGCGTTGTATCCTAGGCAAAATGCTGATGTGGCATAGGAATTAATGAAGAAAGAGAGGGAGGTTGTATCTTAGCTAAGATACAACCCTTGCACGTGGCCATAGGTAAAAAGTGTTGCTAGTCCAATTATATGCATGCATGAGATTCAAATCATTAATTTAGATACAACTAATAAGAAACAATGCATTGGAGTAGTTGTCTCTTAGATTTCTAAGACTCCTATGATTACGTGCTAAGAGACAATGCACTGGGACAGGCCTAAGTGCCACATAGGCAAAAAAGATGATGTAGTAACACTCAATTAATGAGAAGAGATGTGCTAGTGGTATCATAGGTAGATACCGTAACATAACGTTTTCGAAGACAAGATGTGTCTATAGCCTCATAAATATACTAGTATATGATACCACACATATGTTAATATGCATCATAGATACTAGTATATGATATTCTCCATTATGGCTAGTCTTACTAAGATACAATCTTGTCACGTGGCCATAGGAAAAAAAAAGGCTCTAGGCCAATCAAATGCATGCATGAGCCCAAAATCATTAATTTAGATACAATATCTAAGATACAATGTATTGTACATGTTATCTCTTAAGTTTTTATTAGACATAACATGCTAAGAGACGGTGCATTGGGACATGCCTTACGGGTCCAAACGAGGTCGGACACTACCGAATTTTCAATGGGTAGACGGTTAGATCAAACCCCGTTCTCTCTCACGTCTAATTCTGCACGCGATCTTGCGCTTTTATTTGTTTTCCCAGTCCGTTCAGAAATGCAATTTAAAAACCAAATGTTGCATCGCATGGGTACCGTCCATTTGTTGCAAAGATCAAGAAGATTCAGTTTATGTTTGGCTAAGAATGATAACGGTATTACACTCTTAGTCTTGAGATAGCATAAATGTATTACACTCATACAATACACTAAAATCAGGATACACGCGGACAACGCGGACAGGCTGCCGGCCCGTCTGCTAGAGTTTCCGCTTCGCCCGTGAGTGCTAATCAGCTGATTAGCGGCGTCCACGGTTCGTTGTCTGGTTTGACCGCTATGCCCAGCGGACAGTGTCCATCGGCATCCCCTAACTTCTGTTCGGTACCATCTAACTTGTGCCCGTTTTAGAGGTGTCGGACCGATGTCGCCCACACCGACGCAAAAAAAAGGGTTTGAACAATCTTAACTAAAATGATTCAATCTCATTCAAATATTTTTGATATATTTTACAATAACTTGAACGAAATTGAACCCAACAGCCCTCCTAGCCTACTCCTCGCTCTCTAGCTCGTCCCAATCAAAGCTGTCGTCGTCGTCGTCGTCCAGGACGATGGACGAGGACGCAACACGAGATGAGGATACACCGACTTCACAACGATGTGAGGTGGAAGCGCGGTGGAGGAAGATGCCATCTGTGTCGTGGCCTCAATCGTCTCCAGCCATCCAGGACAGTCTCTCTCGAACTATGCGACCGAGTCCAACAAAGCCCATCCCAAACCGGGGGCGTCTCCCTCGTGCTCGTCGTCTTGGAGCAACAATGGCACAATGTAGCCCGCCGACACGTCGGGTTGTGGTGGGGACAGAACCATCGCGGATGGTTGGGCCACCTCGCGGCGCACTGCGTCGGATGGTGATGTCGGGTTGGCCTCCTCGGCGCACTGGTCGGCGCTGATGAGCAACTCCACCACCTCGCCATGCACCTCTGGCGCCACTGGCACCTCCACCGGCCTGCAGGAGTGGTGGAGCAACTGAAGTGGGTTGGCGCTGCCGCCGGTGGAGGTGGGGGTCGTAGGCGTCGAGGAGGTTCTCACGCTCGCGTCAGAGCCGCTCCATCCAACTGTTCCAGTTGTGGATGCTCCGGGAGCCGTTGCTCCTGCTCCGTCATCTCGTCACGCCGCCTAAGGACGGAAATGTTGTAGGCCTCGGGTGTGAGAGGGACCGGCGGCACGGCGAGACCACCCGCACTGACCGTCCATTTCTTCAGCATGCGAGAGTCCGGCGACAGGAGGAGGCCATAGAGCTGGAACTGCGACACCTGCTCGAGCGTCAAATTGTGGTAGTTCGACATGGCTGTGAGAGGAGCGTGCTCGTCTGGTTGGCTATGGGAGTGGTCGAGGAGGTGACGGTTAGGTACTGGACATGCCCACCTTATATTCTGCTAGGTACTAAGTAAAAGTAACATCGATAAATGTTGTTAATTTCGCTAGGAGGGAGTACAATGACACCGCTGCGACAACATTATCAAGGCCGGCAACATGAGCTGGTTCTAGATGGAGCGCATACACCATCCACTCCACGAAGACATGTGCCGACGCTGCCATCCCCGTCCGCCGCACGCGGTTGCGTAGGGAGGCGACCAAACTCGATCTTGAGTTCTCGACGGAGAGGGGCAGCCGAGCAGGGAGTCACGGAGGAGGCGAGCTGTGGCAGCGAGAAATCCTCGCGCCGAGGCAAGGTGGAGACTGTTACAAATAGACAACTTATATTTCACGGGGCCAAAAAGCCACAATATATACATGTACAGGTGTAGTAAATATGCAGGAAACCCCCTAACTAATAGAAGATCTACAAATATAGACTAAACTCTCTAACACTCCTCCTCAAACTCATAGTGGGTTTACAACGAGTTTGGAGAGAAAGAAACTAAGTTGTGCTCTAGTCTGGGCCTTCGTAAAGAAATCCGCCAACTGTAATTCTGAAGGGAAATGCTGGAGCGCAATAATTTATCCTGCACACTAGCACGAACAAAAGAAGCATCAACACCAATATGCTTGGTAAGCTCATGCTTCATCGGGTCACGTGCAATACTGATAGCATCTGCACTGTAAGACAATAGATCTGTGCGTGTCGTAACGGAGAGATAACCACCGTAACCAAGTCACATAAGCAGTCAAAAGAGCCACCGCTCGCAACTCAGACTCTACACTCGAATGGGAAACAACGGTCTGCTTCTTCGTCTTCCAAGCAATGAGAGAACCACCAAGAAAAATACAGTAAACTGACAGGGACCGGCGATCCATAGGATCACTAGCCCACGTAGCATCCGAGTAGGAGTGGAGCTGTAACGAGCTAGAGAAAGGAAAGAAGAGACAAAGAGAGATCGTCCCACGAAGATAGCGTAGAACACGAAGAAGGTGACTATGGCAAACCGAGGTAGGAGCAGAAACAAACCGACTCAAGATATGAACCGAATAACAAATATTTGGGCGAGTGACAGCTAGATAGACAAGACTCCCGACAAGATATCGATAACGAGTCGGATCAGAGAGGGGATCACCATCTGAAGGACGCAGAGAGAGATGAAGGCCCATAGGAGTCTCAGGAGTACGCTCATCAGTAAGAGCGACACGAGTAAGAAGATCATGAATATAGCGTTCTTGGGAGATAAAGAAACCATCAGAGGTTGATGAAACCTCAATCCCAAGAAAGTAACGAAGCGGACCAAGATCCGACATAAGAAAATGCTCACTCAGATGGGCCTTAACAAAGGCAATATACTCAGGGTCGCCACCAGTGATGATCATGTCATCAACATATAGAAGGAGGAGAGTACGACCACGAGGAGAGCAGTGAGAAAATAGCGCAGGATCATGAACACTAGGAGAAAAACCAGCAGCCATAAAGAAAAGCGCTGAAACCATGCACGAGGGCCTTGCTTAAGGCCATAGAGGGAGCGTCGAAGACGGCAGACTATGCCATCATCAACAGAATACCCAGGTGGTGGTCGCATATAAACCTCCTCATGTAACTCACCATTAAGAAAGACATTCTTAATATCAAGCTGGGACACAGACCAATGACGAACATATGCAATGTCAAGAAGAGTCCGAACAGTGGTCATGTGAGCGACAGGAGCAAAAGTCTCATCATAATCGCGGCCATGCTCCTGCTGAAAGTCACGTGCAACCAGACGAGCTTTGTAACGCTCGAGGGACCCATCAGAGCGAGTATTCACCTTATAGACCCACTTACAGGTGATATGGCGAATAGAAGGAGAGAGAGGAACAATCTCCCATGTACCGGTGCGCTCGAGTGCAGCGATCTCCTCGGCCATCGCAAGCTGCCATTTAGGATGAACAACAGCCTCACGGTACGTAGTCGGCTCCGGAATAGCGGTAACACTGTAACTGGTGGGATTATAGAAATCGAGTGTAGTACAAGGCCGACTGCGAAGAGAATAAGTCGGCTGAGACGGTGCACCAGAAGTAGAGGTTGCATCAGAGGACTCGTTCACAACACGTGGACGACGAGTATAGTAAAAGGGAAAAGTAGGATGAGATGGAATGGTAGGAGGAGACGGAGAGGGAGAAGACACCGGTGAAGAGGGTGAAGAACGCGGAGACAAAGGCGGAGAGGATAGTGTCGGTGTAGATGGCTCCGGAGCAGCATGATGGGAATGAGGAGAAGAAATAGGAGGAACCAAGGGAGCAGAATCAGGAAGAGTAAGAAAAGAGAGATCCCCCGTAGTGGAGGGCGAGGAGGTCGATCGCAGATAAAAAGGTCGAGACTCATCAAAAGTCACATCCCGGGAAATACGCATACGACAAGCCACGGAATCCCAACAGCGATAGCCCTTGTGCTCATCACTATATCCGAGAAAAGCACACTCAACATACTGTGCGGTTAGTTTGGTGCGTTCACGAGGGGCGAGGAGAACGTAGCAAACGCATCCAAACAAACGTAGAATAGAATAGTCAGGAGAACAATCATAGTCTCTCAAGAGGAATAGCGCCCTGAAGGGTGGCAGAAGGTTGGATATTAATGAGATAAGCTGAGGTAGAGACAACCTCAGCCCATAAATGAGGCGGGAGAGAAGAAGCGATCATCATCGCACGAGCAGTCTCACGAAGATGAGGATGCTTACGCTCAGCCACGCCATTCTGAGCATGCGCACCGGGACAACAGAATTGAGCAAGTGTGCCCTGCTCAGTAAGAACACCACGCAATTGCTTGGAGATATACTCACCAGCAGAGTCTGCACGAAACACACGAATCGGCGTAGAAAACTGAGTAAGAACCATGGCTGCAAAACGCTTATATATGGAGAGAACCTCACTACGAGAAGACATAAAATACAACCAAGTATAACGAGAGAAATCATCTATAAAAATGATGTAGTATTTATGGCTCCCTTTCGAAGTGAAAGGAGACGGACCCCAAACATCAGAGTGAACTAAGTCGAAAGGACGTTGAGAGATAGACGCACTAACATGATAGGGCAACTGAATCTGTTTCCCTAGCCGACAACCCTGACACTGTAAAGAAACATCTCCTGAGACAGACCCCAGAAGACCACGATGAACTAATGACGATAGACGAAAACCACAAAGGTGACCAAGACGATGATGTCACTGCTGAAAGTAACTGGTGACTGAGGCGACGACTGTGTGGGAGAACTGGCAGGCGAGATGGCAGCGGAAGGAACATGAAGCCAGTCTAACTCCCAAAGACCCTGAGAATCACGACGGCGAGGGCCAACTCCAACCAGAACCTGAGTGCGACGATCCTTGGAGGAGAATCTCCTCAGCACAAAGCTCGGACAACACCTCCGACATAGAAATACGACCACGTGCAAGCAGTTGAGCACGACGAGCCTCAAACTCAGGACAAAGGCGCGACAAGAACTCGTAGATGCGCTAGAACTCCAAGTCGGAGTGCACGGTCTGACAACACGGGCAAGTGCCACACACAACAATATGAAGAGAGTCGAGCTGAAGCTAGATAGCAGAACTCTGCATGTAGAATTGATCAACAGTGGAGTCACCCTGCTGTAGAGCATGCTCCCGACAAACCACACACAGATATAGAGCATCCCCGGATGGCTGATGGCGCCGACGAATGTGAGCCCACATGGCAGCGGCAGTACCAAGTCCCATAAACTTCGAAGCAAAATGGGGTAGAACACTGGCAGTAAGAACAGCTGCAGCACGAGCATCATCATCGACCCACTGAGTGTACACAGTCATGTCCTTCTGATAGGTCACAAGAGTGTCCGAGTACTCATGGACCTTCTTCTCATACGCCACAACAACGGCATCATCCGCACTCTTAGCTGCATCCTTGTCAGCCTGAGAAGCACCGGCAACAAGAACTGGTGACGTCGGTGGAGTAGAAAACATAGGAGCAACGGGACACGGCGGACATGGGACCTCGCTGGAAAGAACACACCACATGCGAAGACCGCGCATATGAACGCGCAGAAAGGTAGCAAAATCCGGGTAGTTGGTGCCATAGAAGATTACAGAGCACCGAGGAATCGCGACGAAGCCGGCGGCAGCCATAGGAATTCTTTTTTCTTGGATCGGTCACATTTCTTTTTTGATCTCATGACTTTTTATGCGATCGGAAAACGAATGAGATCAGAAAGATAGGCGGACGACTTGACCATAAGGTCGGATGTTTCCGTGAGCAGTAAGCAGCGGATCTCCCCTTTTTTGGGGGAACTCCACAAACAGTAACCGCACACGAACGGGACACTCGATTCTCTTCATCGATCGATGGACAGAGGACGGCCGTAAACAGGAACCAGCAGGGCGGCCAAACGGAGTCAAAGGGAACCAGCAGAGGCAGCCAGGCGGAGTCGATGGAAACCAGCTGGGGCGGCCGGGCGGAGTCGACGGGCGGCGGAGCTCGGCTCGGACGGAGGAGCTTGGTCCTGTAAACAGAGGAGACGACGACGGACAAGCTGCAGCGAGGGTGCTCCTGCGGACAAGCTTCAGCCAATTCGAGGCTTCACGAGGCGAGAGGGAGGACGGCGTCCGTGACGAAGCTTCACAAGGATTCACGTGAACGCAGACAGAGCCGGGCAGACGGACGAACGCGGCGCACGGACTGTCAGCAAGGATGCACGAGGACGAGCCGGCGGGCGCGATGAGGATTTGTACGAGTTCTTTACGAGGGCGCAGCCAGATCGATCCAACTGTACGAGGCGGCGGCCGAGAGAAAAACAATCGTACCAGAACTATGTTCCACGGGGCCAAAATATATACGTGTGGAGTACAAGTGTGGTATATATGCAGGAAACTCCTTATCTAATAGGAGATTTACAAATATAGACTAAATTCTCTAACAGAGACATCATAATGCCGGCCTGAGGATTTCCGTCATGGCATCGAGCTCCCCGCGGGGTCCTCGGCGAGGGGCAGGTACCCCTTCGGGGACATCTAGTAATGCTTGATCAGTAATATTAAAAGCTGGTCTCTCTTTGGTTGTGAAAAGCATTTCAAAGCTAATTACATAGCGTATAATATTTTTCTTTTGGAAGCCATACTGTTTACCATCTTGAATCGAATATTACACTGCATAGTAATGAAGCTAGTAGTCTTTGTGTTTAGTCTCTTGTGTCAGCTAGTTTGCAGCAGACCAGCTAGAGTTTGCAGCTACCAGGATATCAGCAAGTAAGAGCATCTCCTCCGGCACCCCCAAAGGCCTGGACATAAAATCTCGTCACAGCAGCATCACCCAGTGGTGGGCCCCTACACGATTTTTTGTCCGACACTCCCCCCAATGAGACTCCAACCTTGGGTGCGGACCGGGCGCTGCCGGACATGTGGTGGACAACGCCTCCGATAATGGCGTCGTGCAGCCGATCGGTCGACGTTCCATAATGGCGGCGTGCAGCCGGCCCGGCGTAATGGAACGAAGCCCACTTCGCCGGTTTCCCAAATGGGTGTCATTTACGCAGGTGACAGCTCGCATGCCTAGTCCACGCGCCGGCGTTGCGCCTATGGCACGCATGACATTAATGTCGGCACCGGCCTCGGCCTGCTGGCCATGCAATGTTCAGTAAGTATTGGAACCATGTCTTAAAAACACAAGGTAAAACAAGGGAGCAAACTAGCTGCGTCCAAGGAACGTTCAACAACGGAGATGCTGCGTCCAAGAAACAATTGTACAGAGAAACACTAGAAACTTTCAGGGGTTTATTCCGGAGAAGTCAAGCACATAAAACGTCTAGGCAGCTAGTATTAATCGATCCACGCAAAAGGGACGAAGAGGTCGCTTTACCTCCGTAGCCATGGGATCAAGCTTCGGTTCCAGATGAGCTGCGTGCACTCCTCCGCCAAAATCTTCTCCTCTTCCTCCGGTGGTTTTTCAGTCTGCACCGAAATAACAGATTAAGTAATAAAACGTCATATACACATGCTTGAATAAAACAACCTGCTAGATACCTACCCAGATATCTGCATTGCAATGAAATGTGCACGGACACAGATCAACACTGACTCAAATGTAACCTATGTTAGCCCATCACTCAAAAGTCGGAAATAAAATACAGTTGTTAAGTAAAAAAGAAGACTGGTCATAGATGAAACTCAACAGCCAGTCAAATAGTCATTGGACAATGCACAAATCAGTTCACCCGGCTGTAGACAGAAACTACTGGTGATTGTGGTGAATAACTAACAAGGAATCTCTTTGGCATGAAAGAGGCACATGCATGAATAAAAAAGGCTTAAGCCAGCCAGAATATATCAAAGCAGAGGATCTTTTTACTACAAGCGAAAGGTATAGCTAAAGCAGAATAAATCAAAGCAAAGGCTTAATAGTAATGACATACATGAACATCTTCTGAATAACGGTATGGCATCACTAACAGAGAGTTAAAGATGGTGAACTTCAGGATTCAATTTTATCCTTTTTAGTGACTCCCTGCAGAAGTTAAGCATGGTGGAATTAAGGATTCCATTAACAACCTTGTTCAGCTACTCCTACTACAAAGTCTAGCTTACGGATCTAAATATCCCCTCTCTGTCTACCTAATTGGTGAGGGCTACCGGATATGATTTAAAGCTACAAGTCAATGGAATATGCACACATCTGCTATAAACTGAAGTCTCCAAACTGCTGCATTTTCTTGCATCTATGGGAAGAGAAGGATCAAAGAGAGCAGACCTGTCCCGCTGGATTTTTGTCCCCCACCTCTGCCCGATTCTTGTCCACCTCCTCCTCTGCCAGATACTTCCCCGCCTCCGCCGGATTCTTCTCCTCCCCGACCGTCACACCCATCTTTTTCCGCAGGCGGCAACGGCAAGGGAGCCGTGTTGAGCAGGCCCAGAGGGGACGGCGCTGGGCGGCGAAAAGCAGCAGGGTGCAGCCGGTCCCGAGCTGGGAGCTGGGAAGAGACAAGTGCGGCTCCGGCCCGACGGCGGCGACGGGCTAGGCGGTGTGCCCCTTTTCTTCCCTACTGGAGAGTTGAGTTGGGCGGAGACGAGCACCGGCGGCGCTGCCCGCCTAAAATTTATGGCCCATCGTTTTAGCCGTTTTGGGCCGTAGAGCGGCATCCGCCTGCATCCTGACACTAAAGCTTGAGCTAGTAATCCTCTTTGGTTACAACAAGCTACTGTATGTAAAGATGCATATTTCCATCTATTTAAATAACTGTTCAGGTTGCCCGACGTAGATCGCTCAAATCATTTCATCCAATCAGTTTTACCATCCGTATGTATACTGAATGGATGTTTTTATTCCTGATGTCGTTAGGACGACATCAATCCACAGTGCGTATAAATTGCTGGTGTTTTCCTTGGGGGACTTTAATCTCCGTTGGAGAGGGTGTGGCAAACCAAGACCAAAATGGTCACAAAAGATCTAGCCTTCTTCTCGCCGAGCTCACCGGCCCAAGGAGTTGGTATGAGCTCTTTCACTATTGGTAGATCTTGAAGCGATACAAGCAAATATGTCATATGCTTGATGTACCAGCCAAACCAATTCCAAGCTTTTACAAACTTTCCGGAGCAAATTCATAGACTTGTATGCTCCCAAGTGACTCCAAAGTCCAAACATCTAAGGTTCTCCACAAACAAAAAGTAACAAGCATGATGAGAACTCGAAGGAAACCACAAATCTAATCTCCCTTTCTTTTCCCTCGCTTAGATGCAAAATTGGTGAGAGGGAGAAGAAGATATCAAGTTTTGCAAAGTCAATAACGGCAGCTTAGCTCATATCCAAAAGGCAGGTATCACTCGGGGAAGACAACCCCTTTTATTCATCTCCACATTTTTTTTTGAGGAATTCTACGTTGCCCCAAAGTCATGCAGGCCCTTTCAAGCATTTTTTATCGGGCCAGTCCTTTGCCTGGTACGAACTATTGTTCGATTTAATTTGCCTCTATATGATTAGAGTTTAGTTAATAAACTAAGGTTACCATGTCCGATAGGAAGCGGTGGGGGGGGTGCAGGGGTGAATGACGTACCACCATCACTAACTCCCATTTAAAAGTACAGAAGATGTTCTCCTGACATGGTTTGGGTTGTACTAATGACCTGAAAAGAGAAATCAAACAAGGTCAAGAGTTTCAGACCAAACCGCAACAACATCAAGAAACTGAACATATATTTCAAAATTATTTGACATTAATCAATGTGTGTTCATCATCAAGAATTCATGATTCTCAACAGTTACTAAGATATTGATCGAATGCAAACTTGCTGATAATAGTAAGAACCATGTTCCTTTTGTTTTTCACTTAAGGTGTGCAGATCAATTTATGTTCTTCTTGTTTTGATAAAATAGTGATAGGTGAGGATGCCAGATTATGGTATGAGTCCTCTGCTGGGTTTGAGTGCCTCTCTTCTTTGGGGAAAAGATCCCTAGTGACTCTTAGTTTTTTCCTACAATAATATGTTTTTCAAAAAAATATGCTATATATTACTCCCTCCGTTCAACAATAGATGACTTCTACATATCTATATATGGATGTATCTAGCCATATTTTAGTGTCTAGATACATCCATATATAGATATGTGGAAGTCATCTATTGTTGAACGGAGGGAGTACTCAGCATTGATAAGTAGCTAACTATTCTATTAACAGCTTCATGGTATTCTAGTTTCTTATAATAATGTAAATTTTAAAACTTGTGTCTACATGCCTATGAGATCGGAAAAGAAGTTTGCAAGGAGGCAACGAGACCAATACAATCTAGTTATCCGTGGAGGTGCTGAATGTTTGGACAACCACAACATAAATAATTAACTAGCAACAAAAATAATCAAACTACATGGCCTGAAATACTAGATTTTTTTCACAATGAGAAGCTGATACCTTGCCAGTCAAGTCAATGCCGTAGCAGTTGTACTTTGCAATGGTGACCTTAGGTAGAATCTACAGTCAGATAGCATGCTGCCACGATCAGCCCAGCATACCGTAATCTCCTACTGGTCTGCCATAATCGAACTGCAGCCAATATTTCTCCTACCAATCCTTTCATCCATCGATTTCCTAACCCTCTCAACATCCTCCCACCTACCAGCGTCTGCATAAATCCTGGCCATGACAGAGTATACCCCGCCGTCTTCAGGGTTGAGCTCCAGCAAATGTCTCGCTGCAACCTCCGCTGCATCCACATTCCCGTGCATTCTACAACCAGCGAGTATAGCTCCCCAGACGTAAGTGTCCCCTTCTATTGGCATCTTCTTGACCATCTCCATTGCTTCCTTGATGAGCCCGGCTCGACCAAGCAAGTCAGCCATGCATCCATAATGCTTAAGCTCCTGAGGCACACCATACTTACCCTCCATCTCGGAAAAGATCCTCTTAGCCATGTCAACCAGGCCAGCATGGCTGCAACCAATCAACACCCCTAAGAAAGTGACTCCATCTGGTCGAACCCCCTCAAACAGCATGCGGTTGAAGTACTTGACTGCCACTGTGCCATGCCCATGCATTGCCAGTCCGACGATGAGCGCATTCCAGGTGAACACATTCCTCACAGGGCACGTATCGAACACCTCTTGGGCTACCTCAACACGCCCACACTTTGCGTACAGATCAACAAGCCCTGTACACAAGAACACATTTGGACGGATCCTGCTTTGCCTTACATACTCATGGACCTCCCGCCCCTTCTCTAGCAACCCAAGTTGTGCACAGCATGACAGCACTGCAGCCAGTGCCACGTCGTCCGGCTTGAACCCCTCCACCCTCATCCTGTCAAACAATCCCACCGCCTCGTCCCATCGTCCAAGCTTTGCACACCCGGATACCACCGTGCCCCAGGACACAGCATCCCGCTGCGGCATCCGCTGGAACTCCTTCATGGCAAGCCCCAGGAGACCAGCCTTGATGTACCCGTCCATCAGAGCATTGTAGGAGATGACGTTTGGTACGGGCATTTCGTCGAACACCCTGCGCGCGGAGTCCGGGAGGGTGTTCTTGGCATAGAGGGAGACGAGGGCGTTGGCGACGTGCGGGAACGGGAGGAGGTTGCTGGCCACCGCGATCGCGTGGAGTGAGAGCGCGAGCGGGAGGTGGAGCCGTGAGGAGGCGGCGGCGGAGACGGCGAGAGGGAGGGAGCGGCGGGTGAGGGGTACGGAGAGGCGAAGGGAGGAGCGGAAGAGGAGGAGAAGTGTGTAGGGGCCGCGGGTGCAGTCGAGGCGGGAGTAGGTGATGAGGAGGAGGGTGTGAGTGTAGGGATTGGGGAGGGAGAGGTGGCCGGCGACGGCGGCGAGAGCGTGCGCTGCGAGGAGGCGGCGGATGGGGAGGCGGACGTGCCGATGAGGTAGGAAAAGGAGATTGGAGAGGGAATGATACGGCGGAGGGAGGATGGGAGGTGATGGCGCCATTTCCTCTACAGAGTCCAGACTCAGGAGGTTATGCGTGACGGGCATTTGAGCAGACTGACTTTTTTTTTGGTGAGAGTTTAAGGCGGGCGTTCTGCCATTCCATTACATAGAAGAGAGGTTTTAATCAGAGACTAGCTGAATAATCTATTGATTTCCTCTAAAAAGTCTTCCCTCCAAAGCAAACGGAAGGGAAAAACTCGAGGACGACATGTGGCAGTCTCGTGCGCGAGGAACCGGACGGAGGGAGTACACGCATTTTTTTTTAGAATTCGTTTTTTCAAAACAAAAATCTTTAGAACCATAATTCGAAATTATGAGCCGTTTTCATATTTGAGCTTCTCGCGTCGAGACTTTCAAAACTAGATCCCATGTTGATATGTTTCAAGAAACTTTTTTTTCGGACTTTATACACCCTGTTGTTTATACTTTATACTTTCGGTAGCATGTGCGTGCGTACACCATGTACATCATGTATATCCAGTAGTACGATGCTCGGTGACGAAGATATGGATCCTGAACCCTGCGGGTAAGGACACCCCCTCTCAGGCCCAAGGTCAAGGCCCAAAAGGAAGCGCCCTTGGAGTACTCTAGAAGGCCCATGTGAAGCCCACCCGCATCATCTTGCGGGTTAAGTTAGGAAACTTGTAACCGACCCAGCTAGGGTTTGAGTCCTCTCCGGGTAGAACTCGAGACCTGGCCATCTATATAAGGCCAGGAGAGCCCCCAAGGAGAGGACCAAGTAGTACCGCACGACCAAAAAGCCTCGGAACTCGAGATCTACTCTCGATTCGAGCAACCTGTAACCGATCTAATCATCCAATACAGATCAACAGAAGGCAGGAGTAAGGGTTTTACCTCTTCGAGGGCCCCGAACCTGGGTAAATCTCGCCCCCTGTCAAGCCGACGATTTCACCAGCGCTCATGACTTCTCCTAGTCGAAACCCGATAGGGTCACCTGAGGGATTTGTGGAGTCAGAGATTCGACAATTGGCGCCGACCGTGGGGAAGGCGGGCGCTGGATCACCGACATCTTCGGCTTCATCGACATCCAACTCCCGTTGGAAACCATCGACTACGGCTCCGAACAATCCTGTACGGATCGGATCCGTCATAGTCACGCCTCACTCGCTGGAATCACGATCGGTGTTCGAGGACAGGGAGAAGAGCGTCACCCTGACGTTCGGGAGCTTCAACTTCATGGCAAACAGAGATGGGATCCTCCACTTTTCGGATGAATCTGAACCTGAGTCTGGAGCCGTCAACTCGCGCTTCCCTATGGAGAAAAGTGGCGAGTCCATCCGCTTCAACACCGTCGACTATCACGCCCTCTCGACAGAGGAACCATCTCGGGTACGGGAAGCTTTCCGATCTATGCCTAGGACACACGAGCCACGACTGGCCCAAGTCTGCATGGCAGGATCGGAACAGCCCTCAGAAACCGAGTTCAGCGCAACCGAGCGCGATATAATCGGCGTTTCGCGGGAGGCCTGGAAAAGGGCCAAGAAGGCCATGCGGCGGAGTCAGCCACCCGCGGCAGGAGCCTCACAAGAAGACCTAACCGCCTACCACTACCACCTAGTAAGAGCGGCCTCAAACATCAAAGAAGCCCGGGCAGATCTAGCCCGTCGCAGAAGAGCGGCGGACGAATCAACCCTGCGGCGAGTCGAACAGTCCCTTGCAACCTCAGTCGGTACCCGACCCGCGAGGAAGGGACACGCAACATCGTCAAGGGGCCACGAATCCGTGACTGCGACCGACAGGTCGACCACGTCTTCCTTCATGAGGGTCGACGATGACGGCAACGTCTACCCGCAAACCCCAGCTGCCGCGATCCTAGCCGCAGCAACTTACATGCAGATGAACCAACCGACGGAAAGCGACCCTCGGGTGGAACAGTACAAACAAATTCGCAAAGGACTAGGATTGGCGGCCGCAAGGCTCGCTTCTCACGATCGCAAGAAGACCGAAGAAGAATTGGAAAAGGAGCGACAGGAGAAGAACAAGGATAAAGAAACGCCCCGCAGGCATAGAAGTTCATCCCCGAGAAAAGACAAATCGCCACGACGTGGTCGGGGAAAAGAAGCCCGCCGCCGCGGCGATAGCCGAAGCAGCAGCGACGACAGCCCGAGAGACAAAAGCTCGCGGCGCCACAGCAGCCGCTCGAGAAAGCGAAGCAAAGAACCAAGGAAAGACAACGACCGCGACCGGTCCGAATACGACGCGCGATCAGATCTCGCCCAAAAGAAGGTGGATAGGGCGAGAGCTTCACGGTATCGCGAGCGCTCCTCATCCAGGTCCTCGGACGACGAAACCTGTGGAGCACTCTGTTTCGCTCGCAGCATCCGAGAAGCACCTCTACCCAAGAGGTTCAAGCTCAGCACGGAGGTGACAAAATACGACGGCTCACTCGAGCCCTCCCAGTGGTTAAGCGACTACCTCACGGCAGTAAAATGCCAACGTGGGAACAAGAACACAGCCATGCAATACCTCAATTTGCATCTTACAGGCGCGGCCCGTAGTTGGCTGGAGAGAAGACCTAAATCTTGCTACGCATCATGGGACGACCTGCACCGCGATTTCTGCAAAAATTTCCAGTCGACGTACAAGAGGCCAGCCACAATCGAAGAATTACGAGCGTGCAAACAGAAGAGTGGCGAATCCACACGAGAATATATCCAGCGGTGGACCACACTCAGGAACACCGCAGGAACCATCTCGGAAGAGGTGGCGATTGAGGCTTTCGCCAAAGGAGCGAGAAGAACCGCGTTTCGAGAAGAGCTAGGCAGAGCTGCGCCCAAAACCATTGGGGAGCTAATGATCATAGCCGAAAAATGGGCTAACGGAGAAGACGCGGTGCGCAATGAAAGAGCATCGTCGCCCGCACACGAGGAAGACCGCCATGGACGAAGAAAGAGAAGGAAATACTACGACCACGAGGACAGGGAGGAATTAGTGGCGGCAGAATTCACGCGAAACCGCGACTCTGGCCGCCGTGGAAGTCGCGAGTGGAAACCAAAGGCAGAAGAAAAGTCCCCCGAGGAGGATCTCGATGCATACTGCTCGCTACACCTGTTTACAGATAAGCGCACGGGCAAAACTAAGGCAACACACCTTCTCAAGGATTGCTGAAAGTTTCTTGACATCTCGGATGCTCTCGCGAGGAAAAGATTTGCATCCACCCAAAACTACCAGCCGCTGCAAGGAGGAGGACAACAATTCCAGCCGCCTCCACCACCACCTCCACCAGCAAACCCAAACATGGCGCTAGCCGCACTACCTGCGCCACCACCACAAAACAATGGAGCCAATGCATATCCGAACCCGGCAGGACAACTCGCGATGATACAGAAGGTATGCCCCTCTCGCAGAGCTCAAAAGACTAACACGAGGAAACTATGTATGGCAGTGCAGACACCGCCAACAAAGACCGAGTACCTGAAGATGGCAGATCAGCCCATCACGTTCTCGAAAAAAGACCATCCACCACAAGTCTATCGACCAGGACACGCCGCCCTCGTCATCCAGGCTCAAATCGGAAATTACGACCTGGCCCGCGTGTTCATGGACGGCGGCAGTGGCATCAACATCATCTACGCGGATACACTCCGTCGAATGAACAAGAACCTGGACGGCCTAACGGAATCAGAAACATCCTTCCACGGGATAGTTCCAGGCAAGGCAATCCGTCCACTCGGAACAATCAACTTAGAAGTTGTACTGGGCTCTCCAAGCAACTACAGAAGGGAATTCCTGGACTTCGAAGTCGTCGACTGGCCCTCACAGTACCACGCCATCCTTGGCCGAACAGCGTTCGCCAGATTCATGGCAGTACCACATTACGCGTACCTGAAACTCAAGCTACCCGGCGAATACGGTGTGATCACCATCAACGGAGACTTCCAGAAGTCAGACAAGTGTGACATAGAATTCAATGAGATCGCGAAATCTTTCGGGATGCAAGAAGAACTTCAAGAGCTGGCAAAAACCACGGACCACTCCGTCATGCCCCTCACGAAAAAAAACCGCGCCTGAACTGGAATTCAGCGCCAACAGCGACACCCGCAAGCACCAAGTGCACCCGACGGATTCTGCCAAGACCGCGATGGTTTCCACAACCCTCTCGCCAGCATAGGAAGGCGCGCTCGTCAAACTCCTCCGTGAGTAATGGGAAATTTTTGCCTGGCAGCCCTCAGATATGCCAGGAATACCCAGGGAGTTTGCCGAGCACTCACTCAAAGTCTTTCCTAATGCCAAACCCATCAAACAAACGACTCGACGATTCTCAGAACCCAAGCACTGCCCCAAGGACAACTTTATTAGGGAGATCAAGATATCCACCTGGTTGGCAAACCCGGTGCTGGTCCCCAAGAAGAACACGGATATCCTTCGGGTGTGCATCGACTACACATCGCTGAATAAGCACTGCCCCAAGGACAACTTTCCTCTACCACGAATCGACCAGATCGTGGACTCTACGGCAGGCTGCCAACGCCTCTCCTTCCTGGACGCCTATTCGGGATACAATCAGATCCGAATGAAAAAGGAAGACGAAGAGAAGACGGCATTCATCACACCCCACGGTGTCTACTGCTACACGACAATGCCCTTCGGGCTGAAGAACGCAGGCGCAACATATCAGCGCTGCATGCAAAGATGCCTCGCCAATCTAATTGGCAAAAACGTACAAGTGTACATCGACGACATCGTCATCAAAACTCGAGTAGAGGACACACTCCTCGAGGACATCAGAGAAACGTTCGACGCCCTTAATGCATATCGGATCAAGCTCAATCCGACCAAATGCGTTTTCGGCGTCCCTGCAGGAAAACTCCTCGGGTACCTGGTATCCGCCAGAGGCATTGAAGCCAACCCGGAGAAAATACAAGCCATCCTGACTATGAAGGAGCCAACCAATCTACGCGGAGTCCAGCAGCTCGCAGGACGACTAGCCGCCCTAAGCAGGTTCATCGCACGATTGGGAGAACAAGCGTTACCCTTCTACAAATTACTAAAGAAGACGGACAAATTCGAGTGGACACCCGAAGCTAAACAAGCGTTCGCAGACCTGAAGCGATCGTTGCAAAGCAGGCGCGTCCTTGCAACACCGCAAGAAAGGGAGCCGCTTCTACTGTACCTAGCCGCTACAAACCAGGTCATCAGCACAGCAATCGTGGTCGAACGACCTGAAGACGGCAAAGCGTACGGAGTCCAACGACCAATATATTACATCAGCGAAGTGCTCTCGCCATGCAAGCAACGATACCCTCATTATCAGAAGCTGGCGTATGGAGTTGTTCTCACAGCCCGAAAGCTCAAACATTATTTCCAGGAACATACCATTACAGTGGTTAATGATGCGTCACTCGGGACAATCATGAACAACCCTATGGCATCCGGAAGAATAGCAAAATGGAGCATCGAGTTGGGCGCCTGGGACATCACCTATACAGAACGAAAAGCAGTCAAATCTCAAGTACTCGTGGAATTCCTCAGCGAATGGACAGAGCTACAAACGCCCGGACCACCCGAGTACACGAGCAATTGGATAATGTACTTCGATGGATCCAAGAGAAACGAAGGAGCAGAAGCTGGAATCGTTCTTATTTCACCTCGGGGAGACAAGCTGCAATACGTCCTGCGACTGGACTTTCCACCAGACGATCCAGCCTCGAACAACGACGCAGAATATGAAGCCCTGTTGCACAGGATGAAGATGGCAATCGCCTGTGGAGCTACCCGATTAATGATCTACGGTGATTCCAATCTCATAGTGCAGCAGACGATGAAAGAATGCGACGCCATTGCTGAAAACATGGTCGCATACCGTGACATGTACAACCTACTCGAAGGAAGCTTTAAAGGCTGCGAGCTGAAGCACATTGCAAGATCTAGCAACGAAGAAGCAGATAGACTGGCAAACATGGGTTCCACCAATACACCCATACCGCCAGGAATATACTTCGAACGAATGATCAAGCGATCGGTCAAAGTGAAGAAAGCTGCAGCAGCGCCAGAAACAGAGGTCAGCCCGCAGGTCGCGCTTATCGAGCTTATTCACAATATATCACGACAGGTTTTCCTGGTCGAGCCAGTCTGGACGCAGAAATATCTCGACTACCTGCTCAACAGACAGCTCCCGGCCGATCCACGTGAGGCTCGACAGATAATCAGGCGTAGCAAGTCCTTTCGAGTAGTCAATGGAGAATTATACAAGCAAAGTATCTCGGGAATACTTCAGCGTTGCATCGCACCCGAAGACGGCAAGGAATTGCTCCGGGACATACACCAAGGAGACTGCGGACATCATGCTAGCTGGAAAACAATAATGGGAAAAGCTTTCCGAGCAGGATTTTACTGGCTAACAGCAGCCAACGATGCAAAAAGCCTGGTCGAACGATGCGACGCCTGCCAGCGATTCGCACCAAGGCCACACGCCCCTGCTACGGAATTACACATGATACCAATAGCTTGGCCCTTTGCACAATGGGGGCTAGATATGGTTGGGCCACTACGCAAGTCCACGCCAGGTGGATACACACACTTGCTGGTCGCAGTCGACAAGTTCACCAAATGGATCGAGGCTATGCCAGTAACCTCAGCAAGCGCCCAATGCGCCGTCAAGTTTCTCGACTCCATTGTATGTAGATTTGGTGTGCCACACGACATCATTACAGATAATGGTACAAATTTCACAGCAAAGGAGACACAACAGTTCTGCGAGGAAAAAGGCATCAATTTCAAGTTTGCCTCAGTCGCTCACCCGCAAACGAACGGACAAGTCGAAAGATCCAACGGCTTAGTTTCGGCTGGCATCAAGAAGCGACTACTCGATCGTCTACACCCCGCCGCAGGACATTGGGCGGAAGAGCTACCCTCCGTACTCTGGAGCCTGCGCACAACTCCTAATCGATCAACGAAGTACACGCCATTCTTCATGGTATACGGGGCAGAAGCAGTCCTTCCCGAGGACGTTCGATTCAGCGCCCCACGAGTTGTAGCCTACAGCGAAGAAACTTCCAACAGGGCGCTCGCAGAAGATATGGATGCACTCGACGAAATGCGAGACATCGCACTCGCAAGATCCGCGGTATATCAGCAATCCTTGCGCAACTATCACAGTCGCCGCATACGCCACAGAGCATTCGCGGTTGGGGATCTGGTGCTGCGGCTCAAACAGAAGGAAGGACACAAGCTCGAGCCACCTTGGGAAGGACCCTTCATCATACACGAAGTCATCCCGGGCGGAGCCTACAGGCTAAAGAATCCGGCGACCGGAGGGGTCTACTCCAATCCGTGGAACATTGCACACCTCCGCAAATTTTATCCTTAGGTTTACTTGTTATCATAACAAAAATAAGGCTATACTAGCCAGTCCTGTAGTTCGAATACATGGCTTCTCAGTCATTGCAATAAAGACATGATTCCTTCATCATATTAACTCGAAGCTTCTCGTTCTTTACATGCTACAAGTTACAGGTACACACCCCTTAAAACACACGGGGGCTACCCTACAACTAAGCATCACAAAGAAACATCATCAAATACAAGGTTATACACCTTACAACAGTTTCTTACAAACTATAAACAGATTACAGGATATTTACATCCGGAAATCAGTAAAAGCGCTGAGCATTCTCAGTCGCCAAAACTCTATCTACCTCTTCAGAGGTCATTCGGATAATCTTCTCCGCTGCAGGACGTACAGCATCATAGTACGGTGAGATATCCTCGATTGCATAATCTGGGCGCCGAGCAACGGAGTTAACATCTATCTCAGGATGCCATATGCGGACAAAAGAGAGAGCTACAACCGCGCCGCATGTCATCTGATTGCGCACACACGCGCGAACTTCTCCTTCACGTCCAAACAAACTGAGAAGATAACCCCAGTCTTCGAGACCTTTTTCAAGTGGGTAAAATGCAGCGTTCATCGCAACCAAGACCTCGTGAAAAGAACTCACGAGAATTCTCGCCTGGAGGACTCGAAATTTCAAGGTGGCCATCACAAAACCCCGACTGCGATCAGACCAAAAATTGTTTGCATGAGGTTTGGAGCTACTAGCCCCTTGAAGGATGTGATTCTCTACCCACTGCTTTTCTTCCCTGTCATCCGGATTAACGACTGAAGAGCAAAAACACACTCAGTCAGATAAGGAAACAAGGAAGAAAAAGGCACGGGGGCTGCACTACTTACAAAGCAAGTCCCTTGCGACTACAGCCAACTCATCCATCAGAAATTGTTCGCGTTCAGCTGCCAATTTCTGCTTGGACTTCGCCACATCGGCTATCCCGCGCATAGCTTTTAGCTTGCGCTCACCCTCCTGGACCTTATCACGAAGGCCCGCAAAAGTGCCAACAGCGGCAACAAGTGGATTTACTGGAGTACCACATCCACCCGAAGTTTCCGCGGCAAACCCAGTAGCCTGGAAGAATAAAACGAAAGAAGTAAGATGTCCTACTCGAGTCAATTCTAGTCGCATATCTGACAAACGCTCGGGGCTACTCCCATCGGGAGACAATGCACAAACAAAGGGAATGAATTGCAAGATGAATTCTTCGATTAAAGACAACAAAGGTACGGGAATACATCCCAAGGTTCATTACATTCAAGGAGAAAAAAGAAAAACTATGAAGCTACATTGGTGCTCCCGCTGGCAGCAGTCGCCCCTCCCCGCAGTCGAGCAAAAATCTCAGACAGCTTCCGAGCAAGAATAGCAGCTTGCTCGCCAAAACGAGAGAGCCGTACCTTTTTGCCCGTGGAGGGGTCGACTGGAAGAGATGTGTACGCCTCCTCCAAACCTTCGACTCCATGCGCCAAAGCAAATTGTATCGCGGTCTTCGCACCAGACTCCGCCTGTGCGACCGCGAAGGCATCCAGAAGTTTGCCTTCTGAGAAGACCTTCAACAGATCATCTAGCGCGGGTGCAGGAGTGGCGTTGGCGAGGAGGCGACCGTGCAGTTGCACCAGCACTTGAGTAGCATCATTGATCATGGAGAGAACTCCATCAGCGTGCCTTTTAAGCTGGGCAAGTGTGTCGGTTACCACATCCACCCGCTGGAGTCCAGGGATCTCTAGAGGAACATCCAGAAGACCTGCAAAAGAAGAAAAAATACTTAGCAAAGTACAGCGAAATGAGGAATCAAAGTCGCAAAAGCCCAACACACTTACCCGCGAAACGCTCAGCAAGGGGACGGAGGAACCCGACAATGTCGTTGTCGGCCTTACTGCCAGCTTTCTCTAACTCCTTCAAGGACTTCCGCGCATCCGCAAGCTGTCGACCAAAATCTTCTGATTGCATGCGGGAAGCCTCTAGCTCTTGTCAAATGGCCGTCAGGTCAGCCTCCCGAGTAGTTACCTGCTCAGAGAGTTTGACCTTTTCGGATTCTGCAAATTCAAGTTGAGCTGCAAAGAGATGCTTGTCAAAACTCAAGAATATACGGAGTGCGGAAGACAGGGAGATGATAAAGTTTACCCTTGAGAAGGACGTTTTCAGTCTGAAGTCGGCTACGGTCCGCTCGAAGCGACTCGCAATCCGACTCGGCGAGAACGACGCGGCGACCAATCGCCGCAAGAGAATCAATAAGCGACTGCAAAAGCACGAAGACAAAAGAGTTAAAAGGGTTAAATTAGAGTCTGTACCCGATTATTTACAATCGACTACAGCCTCGGGGGCTACTCCCATCGGGAGCACTGCCGTGCACCCGATAAAAATGAAATCATGAAGAAGAATTAAACTAGACTTTGAGCCTGTGGCCGATCGCATGCAATCGACTACAGCCTCGGGGGCTACTCCCATCGGGAGCACTGTCGTGCACCCGATAAATTTTTTTTTTGAAGATGGAAGATGAAGTTTACCTGGCCGGTGGCACGAGAGAGCGGATCCGTGGAGCTATCCGTCACTTCCTTAGAAGCAGAAGTCCTGGCGGCAAAGCTGGGGGCTTCACGTACCACCGTCGCGGCTTCGGGGGCTGCTCTGGGGGAATTTTGGACGGTGCCCGCGGTGGGAGTTTCACCCGCATCCTTTGCCTTATTCCTCTTTTCGGGAGGAACGGCAGCGGCGTACCTGCGAGGACTGATCGTCTGCAGACTGCACCGAAAGATAGAAACAATCGATATTGAAGCACGGAAAATGTTCGACCAAGGTTAAGGAAGAAGCACTTACTCGTCATCCTCGTCGTCATCCAGCAAGTCCGCGTTCCAAGCGGGCGTCATCGCTGGAAACGAAGGCGAAGGAGCAAGGGAGCGAAGTGGAGTCGCATGGACAGGAGCTTGATTGGGCGATGCTTCCAAGGATTTATCCTTGGAAGTAGCTTCGTCCTCATCTACCCGACGATGTTTCGTCGGAGCGCCATTCGAGTCTTCAACGTCATCCGAAGAATCGTGTTCTGAACTCGAAGAGGCGTTGGCGACGCTGGTGTCAATCGCGCCGTCTTGATGACTCGACACTTGCTCTGAGGCAGCCTCCCCCGCAGCTGGCGGGTAGCAGTCCGCCATAGCTAGGCTCTGCAAAGGCAAGAAGAAGACGAGAAAAACCTTATCGACTAGGACTCAGAACAAAAAAGGGAACAACTCAAAGACGAAAAGGAAGAAACTAACCTCGGCTGGGGGAGGGTTTGAAGCGGAGAAGGCTTCAACTGAGCAATCGGGGAATTTCTCCCCCACCTTCAGTCGAGTGATACCCGCGATTTTCTTCTCGAATTCTACATTCGAAAGTTCCTCGCGGCTTACTCGGCTGGGGTCCTCTGAGCCTTGATACTCCCACATAGCGGAGGGCCTTTGTTGAAGTGGCTGGATCCTGCGCTTCAAAAAGATGCTCGCCAGATGCATCCCGTTGAGCACGACTCCCGCGGTCTGGTCCCGGAGAGCAGCTACTCTTGCGAGTAAAGGCGCAACGGTCTGAGTCTCTTCGGCTGACATCTTGTGCCCCCAGGACTTCCGCCTCGTCAGAACAGCGAACGGGTGGAACTCTACAATCCCACCCGAGCTGTTGTCGGTGACGTAGAACCACCTTTTCCGCCAGCTTTGAGCGGAGTCGGCGAAATGCATGTTGAAGTAGCTGCCTTCTTGTCGAGCTTGGATCCCGAAGCCGCCCGTGCGAAGCGGTTCGCCGAGCTTGGACTCCACCCGCGATCTCTCGCGGAAGATCCGGACTTTGAAGAGCGCCTTCCAAAGCGCCCAGTGCGGGCGAATGCCGAGATAGCATTCGCAGAACACGATGAAGCACGAAATGTGATGCACCGCGTTCGGGGGAAGATCGTGAAGCTGTATGCCATAGACACACAGCAACCCGAGAAAGAAGGGATGAAGGGGAAAAGAAAGGCCTCGAGTCACGTGGTCCACAAAGACCACGCGCTCGTTCGATTGAGGATTGGGTACCTCTTCCTTTTTTCCGAGACGGACTCGCTTCTCCGTCTCCACCGGCAGCAACCCCTCCCGCTGCATCTCATTGATGCTTTTCGCGGTGGTGTTGGGGGAGCGCCAGTCGCCGGCGCGGGGCGCGGGTTGCGCGGAAGGTTCGCCGGGTGCAGAGCCGGCAGCACCGCGTCTTTTTCCGCCAGCCATTGCTTGCAGCACGAGCTCAAGCGCGAGGAAGACGAAGGTGGGCGCAAGGAAGAAGATGAAGACAGAGAGCTGGGAAAGTTTTACCGTAGCGCTAACACCCGTATTTATACACGGAGCGAGACGATCTCAGCCGTACGATGCGCTACGTGGCGCCTATCACGACCGCCACGCGTGAAGATGAAACGAAGCGGCGGCCAGCGCTGTTTCGTGCCACGATCTTAACAGAAGATCGTGCGCATTTACTGCGCGTCTCGCGTAAAAACCGGGAACGACGTCTCGTTTCCCGGTCAAAAAGCTGACCAGGTGGGCCACCATCTGCTGCCACTCCGTCACGTCCCATCGGGAGAAGAGGAGTGCGCCATGACGTCATGGCATTCGTCATTCAAAACCAAGATCCTTTCGATTGGAAGTTCAAACGCGAAATTATCTTCGCACGAATATCAATTCCTTCGGATAAAAGCAACTTTTGCATGAACAGTTCATAAAGCAAAACCTCTTCGAACAAGAGAAAAATACCCTATGCACGAAAACTCTTTCGTATGGGCACAACATCCCGAACGTGAAAACTCTTTCATATGGGCTTAGTTTTCTTCCAGCACGAAATTTCTTTCGTATGGAGCTCAAACAAATCAATCGGGTAGAAAAAACCTACCTCTCCTACACATGATAATTTTACATCATAAGAACCTGGATTGTTCAGCCGACTAGGCACATCCGGATGCCATATTCTTCGAATATGAAGGTAAGACCCGAAAAGATCTCTCTTTTGGGCCTGGAATCGCACTCGAAAGCTGCGTCCTCCGGTATAATTCCGTGTCAACAACACGAAGAAAAATCCTAGCGGACGCGCCGGGTACCCCCATAGGTTAAGTTCGATTCGATAAGTCCACAACGGCCCAGTCGCAACAATCACCTTATCGGGTTCGAGTCGGAGGTCTCGAATCTGAGTAGGCCAGGAATGTTTTTGCCCTAGTCGCAATTAATTGGCCCTGATCTCTCGGGAGAGCCAAGCTACTGTGCCACATCCTTCTGTGAAAAAAGCCGTAAAAACAGGCACTTATATTGCTCGATACTCGAGCGTGAAGACTCATGATACAGGGAACACACCCTTTGGAAAACAATGACTGTCAGGGCGGACCTCCATAAAATAAGGAGGGTTTGACCGTCTACTCGACTAGAAAAGTCCCAGTCAAGCACACGCTCGGGGGCTACTGACGAAGATATGGATCCTGGACCCTGCGGGTAAGGACACCCCCTCTCAGGCCCAAGGTCAAGGCCCAAAAGGAAGCGCCCTTGTAGTACTCTAGAAGGCCCATGTGAAGCCCACCCGCATCATCTTGCGGGTTAAGTTAGGAAACTTGTAACCGACCCAGCTAGGGTTTGAGTCCTCTCTGGGTAGAACTCGAGACCTGGCCATCTATATAAGGCCAGGAGAGCCCCCAAGGAGAGGACCAAGTAATACCGCACGACCAAAAAGCCTCGGAACTCGAGATCTACTCTCGATTCGAGCAACCTGTAACCGATCTAATCATCCAATACAGATCAACAGAAGGCAGGAGTAAGGGTTTTACCTCTTCGAGGGCCCCGAACCTGGGTAAATCTCGCCCCCTGTCAAGCCGACGATTTCACCAGCGCTCATGACTTCTCCTAGTCGAAACCCGATAGGGTCACCTGAGGGATTTGTGGAGTCAGAGATTCGACACTCGGCTTTGCCTCGATATTTTTTACGGCTCGGTTTCGCCTCGATAACCATTTATAAAGATCTTAAAGGGGTACATAGGTCGTTGTGCAAATTGGTCGAAGTGTGCATTGGTTGTAGTGCGTGCTACGGCTCGGCATTGCCTCGTACTACCGCTCGGCTTCGCCTCGAACAAAATGCCTACGGCATTTCATCTAAAAAGAACACAGGTGTTGTATCTGAAAAGTATAAAAAAGTTGTTACTGAAAGTATACAAAACATTGTTTCTGAAATTATACATGTTGTATGTGAAAGTGTAAAAAAATTGCTACTGAAACTATACAAACACGGTTCTGAAAATATACATGATGTATGTGAAATTATAAAAAAATTGCTACTAAAAGTATACAAAAACTGTCCTGGAAAGTATACGCACGGTGTACCTGAGTGTACATCCGCCTATGTGTACACATCCGCCTGGGCGTACGCCGGCCCTTCACTAGGTGTACAACCGTCTGGGTGTACGTCGGCCCTTTACTGGGTGTACAAGCGCCTGAGTGTACAACCGTTTGGATGTACATCCGCCTGTAACTGGGTGTACAACCGTCTGGGCGTACACCCGTGGTGCACGTGGGTGTACGTCAACACATGCACCTGGGACGTACTTCATTCACTGCACATGGGCGTACATGTGTGTGTAACTGGGCGTACATCCGTGTTGATTCTGAGTGTAAAAAAAAGTTTCCCAAAACCTATCAACATGGGATCTAATTTTGAAAATCTCGACGCGAGGATCTCAAATATGAAAACGGTTCGTAATTTTGAAATACGGTTCACGAGATATTTCATTTTAAAAAAAGGAATCACGAAATAAATGCGTTCACAAAAATCACACCAAAACTCTATGGTGGTGACACTTGTGCATGCGGGCACCCTGTGGTGACTAGGAGGAACGAGAAGGCGACAAATGTCGCGCCCACAACGCGCAGAGTTACCTTCCGGAAGACTTCTATTTTTTTAGTGATTACCATTTCCTCCACTCCTACAAAATCAAAACATGAACCGACTATGGGCCTGTTAATACATCTTAGCCTGCAATACATCTTCGATACTTCAACCGAGCATTAACTTTACTGAATGGTATAAAAATGAGCCTTCAATAGATATAGCAAAAAAATTCACATGCATAACTCTAAAGACTATATAGGAAATTCAGAACAGTTGTTATTATACGAGATGTTACAAAAAAAATTCGAGATGCAAAGTATAACGACACACATCTATGGAATTTTAAAAAGATCAAAGCTATGGATTGCATTGAACAGCACAACTGATGTTGAGACCACCTTGACCAAAAACCAAACTATTCAAGAATGGTATCTCATCTTGACTTAAGGTGATGCAGCACACCCCACTCTACCAAGCTCAACAACCATTGGACCAATGACAATATCACGAGCAAAGGCGATGCATGATAAGGTGAAATCAATCCTCTCTCTATATGCCTTCGATGACTTGGTGAATGGTGCGCGACTTCATGGAACCACCCTATGCGTGCTTAGGTTTGATCCCACATTGGAGCCCCAAGACGATGCCCAAGAAGCTCAAGAACATGCCCAAGATGGTGCCCAAGAAACTAGCAAGAAAGACAAAGAAGAGGGCACCAAGGAAGAAGAAGAGAAGAGGGAGGAAGAGGAAGAGCAGGAAATCCGGCCTAGGCCGGCCCCACGCGGGCCGGCCTCTAGGCCGACCACCCAACAGAGCTAGCCGGCCTAGGCCGGCCACCCCGCGCGCCAGGTCGGTGACCTCCCAGAGCAGCCCGGCCTCCCAGGCCGGCCTAGGCCGACTCCTCTACGCGCCAGGCCGGCGTCCAAACAAAAGCACCCTGTCGGATATATACTGAATAGGGGTATAGAAGATGGTAGACAAAGAGCCGGACTACTAGGGTGGCCTACATGGTAATGGGCTTAGGTCCATTGGGCGGCCCAGTAGTCCGACGCGCAGAAGCCGGATTCTAGAAGAACCCGGATCACGGCCCGCGTGATCTGGCTTGGAGGAGAAGACGGATTCCTTGCTTTCCAAGTTACAAGTTAAACGTAGTCTTCTAGGTTTCTTACTCTGTAAGCCCTAATCCGGCTATTATATAAAGCCGGACGGGAGATAGATTAAACAAGTTAAGTTAGACACAAGTTCAAGCTCTACGCAACTCGCCGAGAAGCTCATCCTCGCCGAGAAGCTAGATCTACACCCTCACATTGTAACCCTGATAAACGGGCTTTAGTCCCAATTAGTGAGAAGTGCAGGAGTAGGTACGCCGTACTGTCGCGACGTACCGAACCTGGGTAAAATCCCGTGTTCTGTGTTATTACGCTATCCCGTTACCCCACGTCTCTACCGTAGTCTCATGGCACCCCCGTCTATGAAAACTACTACGATGTCTCGACAGTTGGCGCCCACCGTGGGGCAAACGACGTCAGGCGTGAAATTCCGATCAGGGATACTTGGCGGAATTGGAAGATCGATCACTGTCGGAAGCTTGGAGTTCGACGACGACGTCGGCCGCTTCCTCGACAACGGATCCTATATACCGGCGCAAAACCAGCTGGTAAGTGCCTGCGTGTTACCGATCGGATCTGCTAACATCTTTATCGGACTAACTGCAGAGGCAATGGGGTTTTGCGGTGGAAACAAGTTTATCCCACCCGCCCTATACCCAGTCGAAGACGACTATGATGCCGGATTCTGCTCAGATCGCCGACAAAAAAGTGATACACACTTTATCGGCATGGTGCAATCCGAAATCGCTGAAAACACGGATGACGGAAATCCCGTGCAAGAGGCAGATAACCACCTACCCGTCATAGAGACGGAAGAAGAAACACCCGTCACAGAGGCGGAAGATCCGACATCCGTCAACAAGACGATGACCTCGGAAGCAGAGTCCGTGCTTGCCGCCATCGAGGCGAGGTTGGAGTCGGAAACCGGATCGGATAACTTCGACTCCGAAGACGAAGACGAGGATGCCTTCGTAAGAAAGGTTAAGTCCTTTCAAGAGGGATTCCATGAAGTGCTAATGGCAAAACCAGCTATACAACGGGTGCCGACAGCCAGGAAAGCCCTAAAACCCCTCCGCCGGTGGAAGAGAGAGAAGACGGAGAAACTTCTCCGATATTCCCCAATGTTAAGGAGATGACAGAAGATGAGCCTGTCAAAAAACCTCCCTCTTCCAAGAAAAAGCACCGTGCTTCTAAAAAACTCCAATACAAACTCCGGAAGAAAAAATCAGCCGATATCGCTGATGAAAACCTGGAAGTTGGAGATGTTAGCGGCACAAAGCCAACGGAAAAGAAATCTAAGGAAATCACTGCTCCGCCAATGACGGAACAGGAAGAGCAAGAGCTATTACAAACACCAGTGGGACCAGATGAACCCCCTGAGATGCTGGAAGCCAGGAGACAAGCTTTCCAACGGCAACAGCAACATCTGCTTAGATCTCGGCAACATCTCCAACAAACCCATAATGACATCAAAGTCATGAAGGAAGAAATTGAGGAGTACGAGAGAAAGCATAGATCCGCGTTAAAACCTACTAGGTTACCCGGAATCGCAAAACCGGAAGAACTGCCGCCAAAAGAAAGGTTCTATAACCCATCTTGGCAAAAGCAGTTAAACGGCAAAGATGCCAAGGGCGAACCAATATACAAAACCGCAGCGGAAAACGCGGAAGCAGCGTTCGCCATCCTAAACAACGATCTGTACTCCAACGGGGAAAAACTCCAAGGGGTGTATGCTTTCCTAGGAAAAGCATTACAGCAGCAACAGCGAGGCCAAGAACGATCAGGGAGGCTGCATGATAATTCCGCTCTCTGCAAAACAGCTACTTGCGCTGCTGGAGCACCTGGACTGGAAGAACCCGGAGATTCGGATAAAAAAGAGGATCCGAGAAAAGACAGGAAAAACCCAGACAACCGGGACGCAACGTCTAGAATCGGACCTCATCTCCCGAAAGATGGATATAAACCACACGATCGGGAAGACAAACACCGGAATGACGGCAAAATAATGCCACCTCCGAGAAACCCAGCTGAAAAAGCTGGAAGATATGATATACCTCACAGACGTGAAAGATCCCGGACACCTCCTAAGGATAAGGAAAGGCATAGAAGCAGAACTCCGCCTAAAGGACGTGAACACGGAAGAGATAGAGATAACCTCGGAAAAGCGCGTCCACGCAACAATGGAAAAGAAAGGAGCAGATCCCCTTCTGTCCATTCAGCCGGGAGATATTCTGCACACATTGATAGAGCAGAAAAGGATGATCTATACTTTGGTCCTAAGTGTTTTACTGACAGGATCCGAAGGATAACCCTGCATTCTGGCTTCGCCAAAGTTGGTCCAACCTACCAAAAATATACCGGCAGTACAAACCCGGATACCTGGCTCTCAGATTATTATACAGCCGTCCAAATCAACAATGGGACAGACTTGGAAGCTGTCAAGTTTCTTCCCCTAATGTTGCTAGACGGAGCCAGAGATTGGATTAATGGTTTACCATCAAGAACCGTCGACAGCTGGGATGATATGGCTAGAGTATTCACTCAGCATTTTCGGGGAACATACAAACGCCCAAATAGCATCAACCAGCTGAACCGTTGCACCCAATTTGAGGACGAACCATACGTGGATTTCATCTCCAGATGGACTGCAATGAAGAATAGTTGTTCTGGAGTAACTGACGTACAAGCAATGCATGCTTTCGTCAATGGCCTAAAACCCGGACTCGTACCGTTCATGGTTGGTTCTAAACAGCACAAAGATCTCTGATCTATGCTTACAACCGCTAATGAGCACGCTGCAGCCGAAGATGACATCAGAGCAAGAGGAGGCAATATTGAGTCACTAATACTCGCCAAGAAAACCCCTCGTTCTGACAAAAAAGGAACTCCAGAGTCAACGACAAAGCCCAAGGAGGTCAACATAGCCTTTGGAGGAGAAAAGGTGAATAAGTGGAAAGGCCGCAGTCCAGATCCAATCAATTACACTCCCGAAGAATGGGAGAGAATTAAGTCGGAACCTGCGTCCACCACTCGCAATTTGGGAAACCAACCCACACAAACGCGCAATGCCGGCTAAACAAGCATATGAAAGGCAATGCAGGATCCGGAAATAAAGGGAAGGGTTCCAAAAGGAAACCTGCCAAACAAAAGCCAGAAGCTGAAAAAGAAGACAGTGAATCGGACACTGATGACAAAATCCAGGAACAACAGCGAAAGGGCGAACCCAAATTTCCGAGAGTTGACGGAGAAGCAATGCTAACTTTCTTAGCAACCCCGTCAGCAAAGGTGGCAAAAAGAACACTTCGAGAAATAAACGCGGTTGTTCCGGCAACTCCGAAATTCTTGAAGTACTCCAACACACCGATAATCTGGGATCAGTCTGATCATCCCGGAAATATCCCTGAACCCGGCACACAAGCTCTTGTTGTCAGCCCTATTGTTCAAAACACTAGGCTAAGAAGAGTGCTGATGGACGGAGGATCCAGCATTAATATAATGTACCTGGATACACTGAAGCACTTGAAGATCTCCGAGTCCCAGCTCAATTACAGCAATATACGCTTCCACGGCATTGTTCCTGGCAGGCAAGCACGATCCCTAGGAGAAATTTCCCTAGATGTCACCTTCGGAGATAAAGATCACTTCCGGCAGGAAAAAGTATCCTTCGAAGTAGTGCCGTTCGAAAGCGTGTATCACGCAATACTCGGACGTCCAACTTTCGCCAAATTCATGGCAAGATCCTGTTATATCTACAACAAGCTGAAAATGCCAGGACCCAAAGGAGGAGTAATCACCATAGCCGGTGATTTCAAGCTGGCAAATGAGTTGGAGAAAGAAAACGCCCTTTGCGCTCAGAGAGTTATAGCAAAGGAGGAACTAAAGGAATTAGCCAAGGAGGTATCGCCGAAAGAAATGCCGGCAGGAAAAGAAACTCGGAAGCCAACAGATAGTTTCAAGGCGTCCGAGAATACAAGACAGGTAATCCTAGATCCCAAAGATCCGACAAAATTTGTCGTCGTAGGGACTGGGATGACCGACAAATAGGAAGGCGAGCTCATCAAGTTCCTCCGTGAGAACTGGGATATTTTTGCCTGGTGTCCAGCTGACATGCCAGGCGTACCCAGGGAACTTGCTGAGCACCAACTCAAGGTTATTCCCGGATCAAAACCCGTCAAACAAGGTCTCCGTCGTTTTGACGGAAGAAGACGGAAGGCTATTGGCAAGGAAATTATCCGGCTTTTAGCAGCGGATTTCATCAAGGAAGTAATCCATACTGATTGGTCCGCAAATCTGGTCCTAGTACCGAAGAAAGACACCACTGCTCTTAGAATGTGTATAGATTACACAGGATTGAACAAGTTGTGTCCGAAAGATAGGTTCGCCTTACCGCGAATCGATCAAATAATAGATGCCACTGCAGGATCCGAGCTTTTATGCTTTTTGGATGCATACTCCGGGTACCACCAAATACGCATGAAAAAGGAAGATCAAATCAAGACTTCTTTTATAACCCCGTATGGGACGTACTATTACATAACCATGCCTTTTGGCCTGAAGAACGCAGGTGCAACCTACCAGCGTTGCATGCAACGCTGTTTGCATAGTCAAATTGGCAGAAACGTTCATGTTTACGTGGACGATATCGCTGTCGTAACCAAGGAAAAAGATACACTCCTTGAGGATTTGCGAGAAACTTTCGAAAACTTACGCACTTACAAGATGAAGTTGAATCCATCTAAGTGCGTATTCGGGGTTCCCTCAGGAAAACTTCTGGGTTTCATTGTTTCCCATAGAGGAATAGAAGTTAACCCGGAAAAGATCAAGGCAATCTTGAACATCTCAAAACCCACATGTGTAAAAGATGTCCAAAGATTGACGGGTTCCGCTGCAGCCGCCAGCAGATTTATCAGTTGGCTGGGGGCTAAAACCTTACCACTCTACAAGCTGCTGAAAAAATTCGACAAAGTCAAGTGGATTGCGGAAGCCTGGGAACGTCTAGAAAGTTATGTACCTTTCCGTACTTAGTTCAATTCTATGTAAACATCTTTTGAGATCATGAAATAAAGTTGTCGGAATGCTTTCATCCATATTCTTTATAAGTGCAAGGTGTTTCCGCCTCATCTATTTCCCAATGATCTCACAAATTTCTCAATGTTAACCCGAATTGTGCTTGCGTACTCGGCGTTATAAAACTGAATGATTTTTCAGCCTGTTAACGGCTAAGGGAAACTTGAATTGCCTGCGTGCCCAAGTTTCACTTAAAACTTTCCTTGATTTCTCTAAGTCTTATCTGATTGTGTGTGTGTTGGGTTACTGGAACTAGTTAGTAAAAATTCCTTTAGCATGGTCCATGATTCCGAGTTTCAAAACTGCTTGGTTCGTCCCCAGTTACTCGGCATGAAGATTCATATTGTTATTTGAGCCATTTCAAACACTAAGTACAGTTAAAGCATATACACCAGAGAACTTAGAAGATAAAGGAATGATAAAATCTAAAAAACTTGCAAAGAATTTCGTAATTTAAACTGCAAAAGACGGAAGTTTCATTCATACAAAAAGAAGCATTACATTTTGGATTACATTAAAAGAATAGTAATGCTCCTATTGTCTACTTTTGCTATCCAGGTTCAAGATAACCCTTCAAGCATCCGACTCCTCCTCGCTGCTCTCGTCTTCGGGGATCGGAGGGATCTCCTCTTCTGGATAGTTGACGGAGATATTTACCATGGAGGCAATCTGGGTGGCGTGGCCTTTGACTTCACCAAAGATGGTGTTTCGCTGGATATCCGTGTACCCTTGAGGGACACCGGACGCCACGCGCCAGGATTTGGCAGTGGGGTAGTGCATGCGCATGAGGCCGAGAGCCATGCGCGCACCACCCCGTGCAGCGGAGCGAAGAAAGGAATCTTTGGCCTCCGCCACCTCCATGATGGCACCCGGAAGTTTTTCAACCTCCGAGCATTCCCCAGATTTTTCGGGAAGAAACTTGTCTACCAGCTGCGTTGCAGCAGCCTTCATCAAATTCCATGTCTCCCCGAAAGCTCGGATGCCTGCAACCCGAGTGCCATCTGGGGTATCTCCTGGTTTTTTCCAATAACACACCCAAAAGGGTTAGACGGAAAAATAGAGAAAGTAAAACATGGAAAGATGATGAATGAGACAGAAATTTACCGATGAGCTTGTCGATCTCGGAAACTTCCTCCAAGCGAAGGTTTAGAGCGTCGGTCAAATCCTGAATGGTGGATTTGTCCTTCTCCGCCTGCTCGGAAGCCTTGGAATTAGAAACTCCAAGGGCCAGATTACTGGCTTCCAAGTCTTGTTGCGCTTTCACAAGGTTCTTGTGGAGCTCAACATTCTCCTTGCGGAGAATTTCGGCATTGCCAGAATCTTCCGCTGCTTGTTTAGCCTGAGCTAATGCAGCTGAAAAGCAAGGAAAAAATCCGAGTTAGCCAGCTTCTCGGAAAAAACTTAGGCAAATAATTGAATCGGAAATTTCAGAAGGAAAATGCTTACCTTGTGTTTCCGACAGTGCGAGCTTAGATGATTCCAGCTCTGCCTCCCTTTCTTCAAGAATAGAAAGAAGACTTCTAACTTCTTTATTCTTGATGGCGAGTTTCTTGAAAACTTCCCTGTTAATGGCTTCGGAGGTTTGCTGAAACATAGCAAGGGAAAGAATGATTACATAAAACATCAAAGCAAAAAATACGCATTTTGTTTAATGCTTGGGGGCTAGAGTTATATACCTGGCTCATGCGCTGCAAACCTGCCAAGTTTTCTTTAAACTCTTTCGCGTACTCCGCGAAGAGATTCCCGGCTGCGTCCAAGCCGTCATTGATAGCTTTGAAATCCTTGTCAAAGGTGGGAATTTCCTCGTCGAAAGTCCGAGGTAATTTTCCCACCTCTGGAGCCGCCCTTTCCCTCGTGTCCGTGTCGGACACAACGGGCTGGCTGGGATCTGGGGGCTTGGTGGTGGGGGCTGCAGTAGGCTCTTCCGCCATTGTGCGTGGCGTCTCTGGGGCTACGGCGGGAGAAGGTTGGCTGCCTCGGCTGGAAGAAACCTTGTGTTTCTTCAGCTTCTTCGGCTTCAGGGTGGAAGGCTGCAGGCTAAAAACATAAAATCCGGAAAAGGTTAAAACACCGAAGATGGATGAAAAAAGTTCCCATAAAAGAAAACTCCAGAAGAAAGAACCTGGAGGTGGCGACGGGGATTCCGTCAAGATCGATAATTTCTTCCGAGGAAGTTATCTTCTTGCGCTTGCGTCCACCTGTAGCGGCGGTGCGCAGCGCGTCCAGCTCAGCCTCGGACACCAAGTCCGAGTCTGAAAGATCCGCGAACTGTCGAACAAGCAAGATCAAAATCAGAAGCTAGGAAATCCGAGAAAAAAAATAAAACTGTACCCAAATGACTGAAAAATTACCTTGGGAACCGGATTTTCGGCTGTGTACATTGGCCGACTTTCTGTGTATTGGTCGCGCGATGCGACCAACTGATTGATGCGCCGCCTAAGTTCCTTTGCGGGCCAATCCTTGGCGGATGTCCGCATCGGATCCTTGACTCCCGTGTATTCGCACAGGAGACGGCCGATGTGGTTGGCTAGTGGCTGGATCCGCCTAATCAGCCAGCATAGAACCGTGTCCATGCCAGTTAGAGGCGGATCCATGGAGGTGAGCTTGGCAATGCGCCGCTTGATCTTTAGTAGATCTGGCGGCAGAACTTGGACGGCTTCTGTTCCCCAGTTATCCTGGGGAACTGCGGCAGTGTTCACGAAAGGTGGAACCCCGACAGCTTCCTTAGGGAAAGGCACGTCGGGGTGATAAAAGAAGGAACCCGTCCAAAATTTGACGGATTCCGAAGTTTTTATCTTGGGGAACCAATCTTCTCGGAATCTCCGAAGAGTGAAAGATATGGTCCCGCAAGTCGGGAGTGCGCCCTCCGAAGAGTTCCGCTTAACCCTGAAGCAGTAATTCCAGAAATCTAACCTAGGTTCTAGCCCTAAGTAGCCCTCAAACAAAGCCTGGAAGCCGGCCATGTAGAGGATGGAATTGGGAGGAAGGTTATGGGGCTGGATGGGATAGTGAGAAAGGATTTGGAGGAAGAAGGAAGAAGGTGGAAGCCCCATACCTCGCAGAAGGTGGGAAGTAAGGAGTACCCTTTCGCCATTCCGTGGCGCTGGTTCGGTCTCTTCTTCTGGCAGCCGCCATTTTTTCTTGAGAACCAGGCCCTCCTTTTCCAAGTTTGGAAGGAGAGCCGGGGGAATACTGCAGGCACTCCAGTTGCCTGCAGATTCCGCTTCCTCGTCTGCTCCGGCGGCGGCGGCCTTCGCGGCGGCGAGTTCGTCGCCGAGGAGCTCGATTTTTTCCTCCGCCGTTTCAGGTGCAAACGGCGGGGTTGTCGCGGCGCTCGATGTCGCAACGTCCGCGGCGGCGGAAGTGTTTTCTCCGCCCGCCGCGGAAGCCGTGGTCTTCCCCGGCTCGTCGCCGGTGTGCGTTTGCGATCCCGGCTGTGGATCCAGGTCGCCGATGAGCTCGTCGATGGCGGCGCGAGTGGGCGAGGACGGCGAGGAGGCCATCTTTTGGTGGCGCGTTGCGTTCTGGCGTGCGAGGGATGCGTGCGCTGGGACAAGGAACTTGCTCTCGAGCTCGCGTTCGCGTCAATGGCGTGGGCAGTGAGGGAGTGAGGAAAGTTTCTGATGAGGACGATGATGGCTATTTATAGCCGGAAACCCGTTTAGATACGTGCCAACGGCTCTTTCGACCGTTGGATGCTCGACGCGTGTCGCTCGCCGGAAACTACGGGAAATAAAACGGCAGGGGAATGATGGCTATCTCCTCGTTTCCCGTGAGAATCTGTCAGAGATACGCTGAGGGGTTTCCCGCGTGGAACCAAGCGGCGCTTGCGTCAGCATGTTTAAGACGCTGACGTAGAAGTTCCTTTTCCGCGAAGGATCGCGAGAAGAAAAGCCGGATTTTCATGGTTCCGAGTTTTATGTTACCATCTCCTTCAAAAGGAAAGTAGAAAGAATCAAGACTGCTGAATCAAGATTTCCCGGACAAAATGTATTTGACGAAAGACGGAGAATCAGAGTTTTGATCCTTCCTGGGGGCTACTGTCGGATATATACTGAATAGGGGTATAGAAGATGGTAGACAAAGAGCCGGACTACTAGGGTGGCCTACATGGTAATGGGCTTAGGTCCATTGGGCGGCCCAGTAGTCCGACGCGCAGAAGCCGGATTCTAGAAGAACCCGGATCACGGCCCGCGTGATCTGGCTTGGAGGAGAAGACGGATTCCTTGCTTTCCAAGTTACAAGTTAAACGTAGTCTTCTAGGTTTCTTACTCTGTAAGCCCTAATCCGGCTATTATATAAAGCCGGACAGGAGATAGATTAAACAAGTTAAGTTAGACACAAGTTCAAACTCTACGCAACTCGCCGAGAAGCTCATCCTCGCCGAGAAGCTAGATCTACACCCTCACATTGTAACCCTGATAAACGGGCTTTAGTCCCAATTAGTGAGAAGTGCAGGAGTAGGTACGCCGTACTGTCGCGACGTACCGAACCTGGGTAAAATCCCGTGTTCTGTGTTATTACGCTATCCCGTTACCCCACGTCTCTACCGTAGTCTCATGGCACCCCCGTCTATGAAAACTACTACGATGTCTCGACACACCCGGCCAGGCCGGCTCCCCTGCGTGGGAAAGAGGAAAGAAGCCCCTGTAATGCCTACCTACCCCCCTTTACCCCCTAGACTATAAATAGACCAGATTGGTTTCAGATCTAGGTTAGAGATGAATTTAGACTTTTGAGCTTTGCTCTCGTATCCCTCTTGTGAGGCTACTCCTATGGTTTGTACCTAGGACCGTATCAAGACTACTCCTATGATGTGTATCTAGGATCATATCAAGATTCACCGGGTTTCCTATACTTTCCGCTTGGGATTCAGTTAGGGACTTTCCAATCTTCCTCAACTAACCCTTGAGGTTCTATTGGCGTGGTGGACTGACCACGGGTGTGAAGCGATTTCTGAAAAGGTGAGTTCGGTTGGATCGATCGTCCCGTAGGCGGCCGTTGCGGCTTAGTTGACGAGAGATTTGGGTTCTTCAGTTCTTGCTAGTTATCTCCCCTTTGTTTTCCCCACGATTCCCCTCGTTTCCCTTCTCATGTTCATCGTTCGTTCTTCGTGTTCTTGGTCGATTCGTGAAGATCGGGCCACCCAAGAGGTTAACCCCTCCATCATCTGGTATCAACAGCTAGAATGAGACATATTTGACCCCCACTATCCCCCTTTTCACCAAAAAATGTCTTCCCCAACCTTAAATTTGAAAATTTCACCAAAAATAGCCAAAAGGGGATTTCGATCGATCTGTTGATTTGTTGAGTTTTTCGTGGATTTGATCTGTGAAATTGTTACTTAAGACCATTCCCCACCTTTCTATTCAGACACTTTTGTCTAATTTGTCCAAAAATTTTCTTGGATTTGAAGGAATTTCGAAATTGGTCAAACATCTCAGAAAAATCCTGCTCTTCGATTCTTGGACAGATTTTCGAACGTGTTTTTCTTTGTCGTTGTTGATCCGATTTGAGTGATTCAAGTTTCCACGCGAATCCCACAACATCATGTACGCAACTACATCAACGGATTGACACGACATCGACAACCCCCTGCCGCAAGTCCGTGATCATCCATCAAATATGTATAACTTGCTTCCGCTTGAAGTAACTCATCCTTCGTGTACCTTGCCCATTTGGACTAGCTCTTTTATATTGCTTGGCATCGCACTAGTGGCATCGAGAGTGTGTGTTTTGCAATTGTGAGAGTGTAGTTCGACTAGGCTTGGCATTTGTATCCCCATATAGAAAAAAGTGAAAAGAGAAAAAAAAGACTGATGCCAAGTGCTATCCCTTGTAGGAACGTGTAGCTTCGCTTTGCAAAAGAGAAGATAGTGACAGGTTGCTACGGTGCGAATCTTGTTGCCTCTTATAGGTTGCAATTTGAGCTAGCGTTCTCCTTGTGTTAGTGTGGCATTGAGCTTAGTCTTCGTAAGGAACATTTCGTCTTCGCTCGTCCTTTGGCCCCACTGACCTCATTTATCACTTGTGTGTGTGCTCCATTTTTGTTTCCTCTACTAGGTTTGGTTATTTTGCGAACATTTCATTTCGATTCTTTTCTACGTTTGACAACAAACTTTTCTTCCGATTTGTTGATTTTCCTTGCCACTTTACTCACCCATTTGCCTTCCACATAAAGCGTGTGTGTTGTTGTGTGCGGTTTTATTTTTATCTTTTTGGACTCACTTTGGACATACCGCACAACACCTAGGCTCGTCCAGTAGCCTCAATACGACCAAAAAAGGTAACGTTGGATAAGTGAGACATTTATTCTTCATATTACACTTGTGTGTTTTTGAGATGGCTAGGGACGTAGTATTCACAAGTACGAGCTCAGAAGATGAAGGAAACCCTTTCTCCAATGACAACTACCACAACTTCGTCACCCACAACGACCATTTCCAACTCCGCCAACTTGTGTAGGACGGATTGGAGTGCTATGAACATCGAATCCAAACACAAGAGGCTCGATTGAATGATCAAATGACACGCATCAACATCAACTTGGCTAACCTTGCCAGCCGCCGTGGATCATCACCGTCCTCAAGGTCGAGACGTTCAAACCAACAACCTCAAGATCATCACCAAGCTTGTCGCCATGATCACAACCCCAACATGGAAGATGGTGGACAACAACAACCACCACCACCACCCCCTCCACCACAAGCTGATCGCCGAAATTGGTATGAAGATAGCTCGCCATCACTACCTCCTCGACACCGACAAGGACGTGGTGACCCTCTTCAACATCAACCTCAACGACCGGACCTTCGGCAACATCATCCACCACCTCCACAAGGCCCCGCTAATGACTATGGTCACAATGACTTCGTGGAAGGTGTTCGTCATCATCGAAGGTCACCAAGGCGCAATGCGCGCCCCCACCACAATGACTGCCAAGAACAGGAACTCCCTCAACACCCTTGCAATGAACAAGAGCATCCTCAACAACAAAACCGTGACAATGATGATAGTGAACATTGCGAAGCATGACTACGTCATCATAAACAACCACCTCCTAATTACCACCGGCGTCATCCTCCTCATCATGACCACCAACGCCAAGACAATGAGGATGACCCATATGATCTTTCACCTCCTATCTATGATGAAGACCAACATGAGCGACCCCATCGACAACATGAAGACAACAATATGAGTGCACTTTGCTTAAACTTCCCAAAGTTCAATGGTGAAAATGATCCCGAAGAATATCTTGCTTGGGCTCTCAAGGTGTAAAAGATCTTCGACATCCGCAACTTTAGTGACAATAAGATGGTTGCTATGGCATCTTTGGAATTTGAAGGCTATGCACTCTTATGGTGGGATCGTCTCCAAGATGGACGACTCAAGAACCGGATTGCTCCCATTGCCACTTGGAATGATATGAGGGAATTCATGAATGCTCGCTTTGTCCCTCCACACTACAAGCGCGGCCTCTTAAATAAGCATCAAGAGCTTAGACCAGGTTTGAAGTCGGTTGATGAGTACTACAAGGAGATGGAGACCGCTTTGATAAGAGCTCATGTGATGGAACCGCAAGAGAAAACAATGGCCCGCTTTCTCAATGGCCTCAACTACCCATAAGGAAGATTGTAGAGTATCAACCCCATGACAACATCGTTGCACTTGTCCATCAAGCTCTCAAGGCCGAACGTCAAATTGCGGAAGACCTCAAGTACAACAAGCAAAAGACTTACTTTGCATCAAGGCCTTCTTCTTCGTCTCCAATCACACAAGTAACAACACTGACCAACACCAAGAGCACCTCTAGAACTCTCAATGCTACCAACAAAACTCCGTAACAGTTCAAGAAACAAGCGTCTCCTACCACCACCTCTAATGCTCCTCAAGTCAAATCGAGCACAATTACTTGCTTCAAATGTGGTGGAAGTGGACACAAGTCTTTCGAGTGTTCCAACAAGATGATCATGATTGTCAACCAAGATGGTGAACGTGACTCCATGAGTGAAGGCGAATACTATGCCTTGAACCAAGTTGCTCTTAATTCCTTGGACGTGCAAAATGATGATGAAGAGAGTGTCTATTATGATGAGGACAAGAACCCATCGCTAGTGGTGACTCAAGTTCTTACCACATATCCTCAAGATGAACATGACCAACGGTGCAACCTCTTTCAAACTAGAGCCGGCATCAATGGAAAATCAATCAAGGTTATCATCGATGGAGGTAGTTGTCACAATTTGGCTAGCAAAGAGCTTTGCGACAAACTCCAATTGACTTACAAGCAACACCCACACCCCTACCATGTCCAATGGCTTAGCGACTCCGGCACCTTGAAGATTCAATACATGGTCACCGTACACTTCAAGATTGGCCCCTATGAAGACACGGTTGAGTGTGACGTTGTGCCTATGACCGTGTGTCACCTTCTTCTTGGACGACCTTGGCAATATGACAAGAGTGCTATTCATGACGGACGCACCAACCACTATAGCTTCAAGTGGAATAACAAGACGTTTGTGCTCCGCCTCATGTCTCCTAGCCAAGTGATCACCGACAACGCCAAGACCCTTGCACGCAAACAAGAAGAGCTCAAATCTTGTGAGATGAGTGGTGAGAAAGTGACCCACCTCAAAGAGAGTGAGAGCCACAAGCCAAACATGAGTGGAAAAATTTCGAGTGCTCCCAAAGGCCTTGCCTTACTTGCCACCAAAAGAGAGATGCGAGAGTTACGAGATGACCCCTCCATGCTTCACTTTTTCCTCGTGTGCAAATGAGAAGCACTTGAAACTAACGCCATAACAAGCTTTCCTCCGTCTTTGTTACCTTTGTTGCAAAAATTTGAGGACGTGTTTCCCGAAGAACTACCACCGGGTCTACCTCCCCTACGTGGCATCGAACACCGCATTGACCTCATTCCGGGTGCGCTACTCCCAAACCGTGCTCCCTATCTCACCAACCCCGAGGAGACTAAGGACATCGAGCGGCAAATCCAAGAACTACCTGAGAAAGGTTTCATCCGCGAATCTCTTAGCCCTTGTGCTGTTCCGGTTATCCTTGTTCCTAAGCAATATGATACTTCTCGCATGTGCATGGATTGTCGCCCAATCAATGCTATCACCGTTAGATATAGACATCCCATCGCTAGGCTTGATGATATGCTTGATGAATTAAGTGGTGCTACTATCTTTTCCAAAATTGATCTTAAAAGTGGATATCACCAAATTCGCATGAGCATAGGTGATGAATGGAAAACAACTTTCAAAACTAAACTTGGTCTGTATGAATGGCTTGTCATGCCCTTTGGTCTTTCGAACGCTCCTTCAACTTGCATGCGTCTTATGAATGAAGTTTTGCGCCCTTTTATTGGAAAATTTGTCGTGGTTTATTTTGATGACATCCTTATCTATAGCAAATCTTTGGAGAATCACCTTGATCATATTTATCAAGTCTTGTTGGATCTTCGCAAAGAAAAACTTTTTGCAAATCTTTCCAAATGCATTTTTTGCACCAACAAGCTTGTTTTCTTTGGTTTTGTGATTTACTCCAATGGAATTGAAGTTGAAGAGAAGAAAGTCGAGGCAGTTAGAAATTGGCCTAACCCTACTTCCGTGGGTTAAGATGTTTTCATGGTCTTGCCGGTTTCTATCGCCGTTTTGTGAAGGATTTTTCAACCATTTCTTGCCCTTTAAATGAGCTTACAAAGAAGAATGTACAGTTTGTTTGGGACAATACTCAACAGAAATCTTTCGATACAATCAAGAAATGTTTGAGCGAAGCACCTTTGCTTATTTTGCCGGATTTTGAGAAAACCTTTGAGATTGAATATGATGCTAGTGGAATAGGCATTGGTGGCGTTCTTATGCAAAATGGACGTCCCGTTGCTTATCATAGTGAGAAATTAGATGGTGCTAGACTCAGTTACCCAATTTATGACAAGGAACTATTTGCTTTGGTTAGAGTATTAGAAGTTTGGCAACACTATCTTTGGCCTAAATAATTTGTTATTCATTCCGATCATGAATCATTGAAGTATTTGAAAAGCCAAGCTAATTTGAACAAAAGACATGCTAAATGGGTAGAATTCATTGAATATTTTCCTTATGTCATTAAGTACAAGAAAGGCAAAGAGAATATTGTAGTGGATGCTTTGTCTAGAAAAGAGTGTCTTCTTACCCTCATTGAAATCAATGTGATTGGCTTGGATGAGATCAAAGACTTATACCCTTCCGATGTTTTCTTTGGACCCATTTTGAGAAATGCTTGCCCAATAGAGGTTTTATGACTACTATCTTCACAAAGGGTTCTTTTTTAAGGCTAACAAATTGTGTATTCCGGAGTCCTCTCTTCGTTTGTTGTTATTGAAGGAATCACATGAAGGAGGTCTCATGGGACACTTTGGAAGGGACAAGACCTACGCCATGCTCTCCAACCACTACTATTTGCCTAAGATGAGGGACCAAGTTGAAAGACTCGTCAAGCGATGTCTTACATGTTTCCGAGCTAAGTCTACTTCCAATCCTCATGATATTTACTTACCATTGCCTACACCACACGCACCTTGGAGTGACATTAGCATGGACATTGTGTTAGGACTCCCACGCACCAAAACAAACATGGACTCCATCTTTGTCGTTGTTGATCGTTTCTCTGAGATGGCACATTTCATTCCTTGCAATAGAACGGACGATGCTTCACATATCGCAAATTTGTTTTTCAGAGAAATTGTGCGTCTACATGGTGTGCCCAAGTCAATTGTGTCGGATCGAGATGTTAAGTTCACCTCCTACTTTTGGAAGACTTTGATGGCCAAGCTCGGCGTCAAGCTACTATTCTCCACTGCCTACCGCCCACAAACGAATGGCCAAATCGAAGTGGTGAATCGAACGCTCTCTTCACTCCTACGGGCATTGATCAATCCCAACCTCAAGAATTGGGAGGAATGCATTCTCCATGCCGAGTTCGCCTACAGTAGAGCACGACACCAAGCTACTAAGAGAAGCCCCTTTGAGATCGTCTACGGCTTCAACCCCAACACCTCTCTCGACATACTACCATTGCCTCTACATGAGAAAGTTAACATAAACATTAACAAGCGCACCGACGACATCAAGAAGCTCCATGAATCCACAAGAGCTACGCTTGAGAAGCACTCCAAGCATCGAGCATCCATGACGAACAAGAACAAGAAGCCCATGGTGTTCAAAGAAGGTGACCTAGTTTGGCTACACTTGCGCAAAGACCGTTTTCCACGAGAGCGCAACTCCAAGCTCAAGCCATGAGGTGACAAACCTTTCAAGATCATCGAGCGCAACAAAAATAACGCCTACAAGCTCGACTTACCGCAATCCAAGTACCTTGTCCACAACTCATTCAACGTCAAGGATCTCTCTCCCTTCCATGGATATCCAAGTGATAAGCAAGACCACAAGTCGAGGCCGACTCTTTTTCAAGGGAGGGGGAGGGAGATGATGCAACACACCCCATTCCACCAAGCTCAACAACCATTGGAGCAATGACAAGATCACGAGCAAAGGCGATGCATGATAAGGTGAACTCAATTCTCTCTCTCTCTATGCCTTCGATGACATGGTTGAATGGTGCGCTACCTCATGGAACCACCCTATGTGTGCTCAGGTTTGATCCCACATTGGAGTCCCAAGACGACACCTAAGAAGCTCAAGAACATGACCAAGATGGTACCCAAGAAGCTAGCAAGGAAGATCAAGAAGAGGGCACCGAGGAAGAAGCGGAGAAGAGGGAGGAAGAGGACGAGCAGGAAACCTGGCATAGGTCGGTCTCCAGGCCGACCACCCAACAGAGCCAGCCGGCCACCGTGCGCGCCAGGCCGACAACCTCCCAGAGCAGGTCGGCCTCAGCCCGGCCAGGCCGGCTCTCCTGCGTGGGAAAGGGGAAAGAAGCCTCTGGAATGTCTACCTATCCCCCCTTTACCCTCCCAAGACTATAAATAGACCCCCTTGGCTTCAGATCTAGGTTAGAGATGAATTTAGACTTTTCAGCTTTGCTCTTGTATCCCTCTTGTGAGGCTACTCCTATGGTTTGTACCTAGGACCGTATCAAGACTACTCCTATGATGTTTATCTAGGATCCTATCAAGATTCATCGGGTTTCCTATCCTTTCCCCTTGGGATTCAGTTAGGGGCTTTCCAATCTTCCTTAACTAACCCTTGAGGTTCTATTGGCGTGGTGGACCGGCCACGGGTGTGAAGCAGTTTCCGAAAAGGTGAGTTCGGTTTGGATCGATCCTTCCGTAGGTGGCCATTGCGGCTTAGTTGATGGGAGGTTTGGGTCCTTCAGTTCTTGCTAGTTATCTCCCCTTTGTTTTCCCCACGATTCTCTTCGTTTCCCCTCTCGTGTTCATCGTTCATTCTTCGTGTCCTTGGTCGATTCATCCACTATATCGTTCATTTACTAATCTGATAAAATTAAAATGATAAGAATGACTGAGCAAATAGGATTGATACTGAAGTAAACTAAAGGATTAACTTAGACTAAGTATGGTCATGTTATTAAATCTTGGCATGCAACAAGAAATAATGGACTAACCAGCTCAATAAAACACAAAAAACATTGATCTTTGAAGGAAGCCCTCGCTCTACTAAAAACCGATGTTCCACTAATCCGTTACGAGAATGAGAAAAACATGGCAGATAGCTTGAAGAAACAAAAGTTGCCTTGCATATATATTACAAACCATGGACAAAAAAGTCCTTACTCTATTACATGTATTACCAAACAACACAACCGAATCTGGCAAAAAGAAAAGACTAGATGCATTGATTGATTGAATGAATAAAAAATATTTAAGTTTTATAATAAATAAAAACGTGACACGGATACGTGGTTCAAATTCATACAACCATACTTGTTTTTCTTGTGACGATAAAATATGATGAATAACTTGATAGCAGTACAACCATACTTAATAGCTTCAAAACATATTGCTTTCTACATAGTAAGCTGCACCACAGAGCAAGAAGAACAAACCAAACCACTAGTCCCTCCTTGTAATGTCCCAGCGTTTAGGAACTCACGGGGGGTAGAAATAGTAATTTGTGCATCAGCATGGATGTGTTTGCAAAAACCGAATAATTTTTCGCAAAACTAAAACCCTAGAGTGATCGAGATTCCATCGTCATCTTGACTTAGAGAGTAGAGTCGATACTGGAAGAAGGTGGAAATTTCAACATGACCTTTAGCTGATGTTTGAATTGAGGGATTTAAATTAAATTTCTTTAAACATAAGGTTGTATGAATTTGAAACTGAATTCAAATTGGTTGATCGGAAATTTACAAATATTACTTATTAATTAACCTGAAACATTTATGAATTAATAGTTATTAATCTATAGTAATTAAAAAGAGAATTAGAAGAAGAAAAAAAATTAAACTTTATTAATTAATCACAATATACAAAGTCTTTATACCATTTCTCCAAAAAGAAAATTACAGAGGAGTATTACAAAGGAATAAGTGCAAACTTAAATTCCTAACCTAATTCCTACTAGCTAATTTAGTCTTCTAGTCTTCTTCTGAACTTGCAAAATAAACAAAGAAACAAACAGAGGGGTGAGTGGGGGATTAGTACCCTCAGATAGGCAGTGAGATGCACTGCTAAACTCATCACTGGGTTAAGGAAATTTGTGTAGTATCTGATCAAATCAAGTTTAGCCTCAGACCAACATCATAGGCATATTCCAGGAAATACAAGTGGCAGGTGAAAATAACTGTAATTCCTTGGATAAGACCAACCTCAGCACAAGCAAAAGATCTCAAGCCGCAGGTAGCAGGCACACAACACACTCACAGAAAAGCTTTTGTGCTGTCACTACTGCAATAGACAGTTAAATAGTACAACAGCCGTGGGTGAAAGAAGCCAACAACACTTTCCCTTGTTTCAGCTCGAGCTGCACGGCTCAAGCAAGAATAACAAGAACATCAAGAACATCAAGCACATAATGCACATAAAAATTCACCACAAATAATTCCACCACCAGAACTGAGTAAAGTTGTAGATCCAGCAAGGTAATACCAAGGCCAAGCTAGAGGTGTGGAGATCAAGATAGGAAGTTCTCCACAAGGCCAAGTCTGAAGAGGAGGAGCAGGGCTCAGAGTGAGCAGACCACCTGCAAGATCACAAGCACACAAATCCCAAAAACCTCACCCAAGGTGAATATCTACAAACCATCCGGCAAGTTACTTGCTGGATTATGCACAAAGTGGTTGAGGGATGTTTTCCCTCAGTCCAACATAGAAGTGCTATGCTAATAACATCCTAGGGACTAAGAAAATCAAGTGAATTGATGTTCTTATTAAGAGAGTGGCCTCAGGCTTTGCATCACTGGCCTGGGGCAAATCAATCATGGATATGTTCTTATCAGTTAAAATCTTAGGGGAAGAAAGATCAAGAAAGCACATGTTCTTATCAGTTCAAATAGCTACCAACAACACAAATATTTAGCAAATGGACTAAGGACAGGTCCCCAGCTCACAAACACTTCCACAGCAATTGCAGGGCACCAATACCCTAAGAGCAGGCACCTCAAACACAACTAAATAAGAAGTGATACACTGAAACACACATGTGGCTTGGTGGCACATCCTCTGAACTATAAGGTTCAGAGTAGCACCCACCAGCAAGCCTACATAGATAGCCAATAAAGGTTTCCACATCTCAGTAGCAAACACATGGTTGTGTTTTGCTATGAATCAAACAGAGATAGAGCTAAAGCAGCACAAGCACCTGGGGAAAAACCCTCGTGAAATTTCACATATCACAGGAAGGACAACCTTCTGAATCCAATAGGCTACAGAGATAAAAATCCTCTGGCTAGCAACCTCTAGATAATTCACACACTAGGAGAATTTCTCCAATTGCCAACAAGCAGCAACAGTTTCATCATAAGCACCAGAGACACCACTGGGATAGCATCAAGCATGGCATGAAATCAGGCTCGATAGCCTCGTTCCAGAGCAAGGGGAGGAGTGAGAGTAAGAGGACAAAGAGAGGAGAGGAAGAGAGGGGGGAAGTGAGGGCTTACAGGTGACCACCATAGTGGTGGCCACAGCGAGGCGGTGGAGCGCAGTCGTGGGCGGCGACGTAGCCGTAGTTGCTCGCCGGGAGCCGTCCCAACGGTGCCGCGCCTCCTCAGCAAGAGCAACAACACGCCAAGATAAACGACAACAACAGCTAGCACGCCAGGAGCAGCGACCGCAGCAGCACGCCAGGAGAGTGCTAGAGCAGCCAAGAGCAGCCGGGAGTCGCCACGGTAGAGGAGAGGGCCGCGGGTACCGAAACCCTAAAACTAGGGTTAGGGTGCGCACGGTCACCACCGCAAGGGAAACCCAGATTGAAGTGGAGGAGATGAGAAATTCGACAACAACGCGTCGTTTGCGCCCAGGTGCAACGGCGGAGGCGGGCAGAGATGGCCGAAGTAATTCGGCGACGGCGGCGGCATCGCAGTCGCCAGTGAGTTGCGAGAGCTACGAGAGAGCGAGGGGGTGCGGGTGCGGGTGCGAGTGGGGGTTGGGCTCGGGTTTTCCCTGAGCCGGTTGGGTTCAACCACTGGTGGGCAGTCCCACCAGTCAGCCTAGGGGCTAAATGGTCTTTTGACCATTTCCAGCAAAGAAAATAATAATAGAAATAAAATATAATAATAAAATTATATCAAAATTAGAAAATTCATAACTAAATAAATAAAATCCTAAATAACAATACTCAATTGCTCTCTCAATTTAAAATTAATTAAAATATATATGTTACCTTAATTTTATAGTTTTAAAATAACATTTTTAACAAAAATTAATAAAATTAATAATAATATTATTCTTAATTCCTTATTCATAAATATCAACTTATTCAATTTTTGATACTCAATTATTATTAGAATAAACTACTCTCTGATTTATCAAAAAATATTAAAACAATAAAATAATATAATAAATAAAATTCTAAAATAATTAAATACCACAATTGCTTGGATAATTAAAATCAATTAGAAGAAAAATGCATGCATGTCATTATGATGCATAAAAGAATTATTTGCTTCTTTAAACATTGTCTTACCAGACAATGATGGTATTTTGTAGAACAAGGAAGTCAGGAGTTGCACCAAGCATCACACTCCACTACCTATTCGTATCAAGGCAAGTTCATCACTTGCTCATGCACTCTGGAATATTTCTTAACAACTATTTTCCAAAACCCCTATCGTAATACCACCTATGCTGAAAAGAATGCATGATCCTATTTTTATAATAAAATGACTAATTGAATGACTACCCGAGTGGTAGTGTTCTGTTTGGTGGGCGAATGAGACCATGGTAAGATGAATAGGTCAAAAGAAGGTTCCATATTCATGAGAAAGTATTACCTAGGAGTTAACAAAAAATTCCGTCAAGATTCTTGCGCCGTAAATACTGCATTAACCATGGGTCTTATATGGGGTGAGTAAGTCAGTTGTGATCTTTTCCCGTTCGCATGTCAACGGACTGTCAGAGACGTACGCTGTAGGTCTTGCGGGACTACATGCACATGGGTGGGAGCCCTTACGTCCCACGGACTCTGGGGTTTATGAGTATCTGTAAGGGACGCCTAGATCTCTATCGTGAGGGGTAGAATCAGGGGTTCAACCTGCTGGCAGAAATGGGTGGGTATGCGTTGTGCGGAGAAGCATGGTTTGGCTTGGATCAGCAACCGGTCCCCACACCTAAGTGGGTGTGGACAGGATCGCGCGCCTGGTTGTGCAACATGGTCTTGATCGCCTATGGGTAAAGTAACACACCTCTGCAGAGTGTAAAATGATGTGGCATGTTACCCCCTGTTCCGGGAAGGAACTGCGAACTCCGCAGGAAAGGCAACTCCATGAAGTTCTAGTCCTATGAAGGCTTGGCGGGCATAATTTTCAGTATTAAAAGCAACCTCTTGAAGAAAGATTTAAAAAAACTTGCATTAGTCTAGACTCTTTAGAGTCGTAGACTGTAGATAATGCATCAGCTACCCACCTTACTTAATGAACTTGTTTAGCAGCGCTCGTTACTCATTCGTTCCTGTTTGACCCCCTGCTTAGGCTATGAGAACCTCGAGGAGGCATCATTCAACATCCTCGGAGTCCAAGAAGACATCTACTACGAGGAGCCAGATCTCTCCGGTGGAGTGGAAGGGGTGGATTACACCATTCAGTATGGAGCCGGCCCAGATGGGGCAGAATCTGGCTAGGTTTAGCCTGGTCTAGAAAACAATACCTAAGCACGGTTGAATCGAGCAGCCCTGAACTTCTATATTGGGATGTTGAGTTCCCGTGTATGCACCTACGTTACATTTCAGTTGTTGTTACATCTTCAATAATGAGATGACCTCATCATGAGATCATTCTCTTGTCTGCACACTATGTTTTGTAATATATGTTTGTACGACAATCAAGTCCCGCAATGTTTCTGCTGTATCACCCTGAGGGATGTAATTTTTGCAGAACGGTGTTCTATGAGTGTTATGTCAACGAATTGCATACTACAACATGTAGTGGTATGCTGGGTCACCGCACTCGTCCTTCTACATAGTGAGCGACACCACCGAGCAAGAGAAAACAAATCCAAACCAGTGGTCCCTCCTCCTTTTACCAGGCTTGGGTCAGGCCGAAACTCAAATTAAGATAAAAATAGCTTATGTATTGGATAGGCAGGGTTACCATATTGACCAACATTCCACAACAAAATAAGAGGCTGAGAAAAGCGATGAGTCAACATGGGGGAAATGAGACAATAGCTGCACTGAAACACTAAGCAAAATAATGACTGGACTGATGCTGAGAGATAATGACCGCAAATTATACAGATACTGAGACAATGACTGCACTGATAAACTGAGCAAAATAATCAGACTAAAACCGAGAAGACTGACAATGAGAGAGAATGATTGCAACTTATACGGATACTGAGACAATGACTGAAAATGAGAGAATGAATGGGTGAAAAAAATGAGAGGACGAATGATAAAAAATGAGATAAAAGACTGATATTCAAACTAAAACCGATCAAGACTGAAAATGAGGTATAAGAGTAAGCTGCACGACTGCATTCAAACACCGAGTAAAATAAGCTGACGCGGGACCCAGATAGGTTGCGCTGGAGGCTGACGCTAGATGCCCAATACTCGGCCAAATCCTATTACGAAGAACTATTCTTCGGGGCTATCGTATCAGGGACCTGGCAGATGATTTGGAAATCTTGGGCGCCGCCGAGGGTGAAGTTCTTTCTCTGGATGGCTTGTCTAGATCGCTGCTGGACCGGGGAGCGACTCGCTCGCCGCGATCTGCCCCACCAAGACAACTGTCCTCTATGCGACCAGGGAACATAATCGATGGGGCACATCCCCACTGGGTGCCCGTTCTCGAGGACGATCTGGCACAAGGTACTATCCTGGATTCAATCTACGGCAAGACCACGAGTTGTGGAAGATGATTTTGTGGAATGGTGGAAACTGACGCCGAAGTCCACTCCTTGTCTGTTGCGTAAAGGCACCTCCTCAGCCATTATGCTCACGGCGTGGTGGATTTGGAAGCATCAGAACGCGATCGTCTTCGACAACGCACACACCTCGGTTGGCTCTTTGATGGAAACCATCAAGACCGATGCGAGGTCCTGGGTGAGCGCAGGGGCTAGCGGTCTCGCACTCTCACTATCCTAGGGTAGGTATGGGTTGAGTTGTATGGTGTGGGGTTGCCTGTCTCAAGACCTGTAAATAACTCTCTTTCTATCAATGCATCGAAACGCAAGACTTTTACGTTTTCGCGAAAGAAAAAAATTAGTGAGACTCAAACTGAGCAAGACCGATGAAAATAGAAATTAACTACAAGACTGAAGAAACAAGAGTGATTAATGAAGTAGCTAGAAATAGATACTGAGCAAATAGAACCGAGAGAATGACCAAAAGTGAAACTGAGAGAATAAGAATGAGAAAATGAATAAGAATGAAAAGTGAGGACTGAAGATGAGAATGAAGCAAGACACAAAAAATAATGAAATGAGAGAAGAAGAGAATGAAAAAAACTAAAAGTGAGAGAATATGAATGAGAATAAGAATGGGAATTTTTTTTTGATAAAGGGAAGTATATTAATATCGCGGAGATACAAATTACACCCGGCCTCTGCAACAACACAATGGATGCACACAACCGAAAGACAATAAAAAGAAGAAATAAAAAGAAAAGTCCCGCTACAGAGTTACAGTCCTCGTGGTATCCGCACAACCACCACCTAAACAACAGCTGATATCCATCTCTTCGAAAACAACGTCTCCAAGAAGAACGGTGCCAGGCACAACCAATTAAGGCCAGTCCTTGGGTTTTCACCCTGAAGATAATCCTCGCTCTCAAAACAACGGCTCCAAGAAGACCAGTGCCAGGCACAACCAATTAAGGCTAGACCTTGGGCTTTCACCCTGAAAGGTTGGACTTTGGACTTCACGCATGCTGTCGCCTCCTCTTACATATGGCTGCCACGAATCTTGTAACTCCAAGCCAGTTCCCCATCGATGCAAAGACTCCGAACACCGTTGCTAGTCCTCCAATTTCACCTTCGATGACTGAGCATTGTGACCGAATTCCACCGATCCAGCAATATCCAGGCGTCGCCCATGGGAGTTCGCCGGCGGAGTCTTTTACACCCCGGCTTGATCAAAGAGAACCTACACCGGATCTTCATCTTCGCGCGATGGGAAACCCAAGGACCACCTCCTTTATTCTGATGTCTCGCAGCCCCGACGCCGCGAAACGACTCCCAGCAGGGACATTTGCGGGAGGGAAAAAATCTCCTGGATTCCGCATCCGCCGCCACCAAGAGCCCTGCCGTCGACGGTCCCTAGCACCACCGCCTCCCGCCGCCAAAGACTGAGGAGGCCGCGTCACCCGAGAGCCAAGCCGATGGCACCGCGGCCGCCGCACCATGGCCGATCCACCCCAGATCCCATCGGCGGCGCCACCCAGAGCCACCCCGGCCAGCGCCGGCTGCCCACGCAGACCCAGCCACTAGCCGCCGCCAGAAGAACCAGGGCCGCCGCCCCGGCGTCCGTGCTCCGCCGCCCGTGCAAGCCGTCCAGGGCCGACCAACGCATCTGGCCAGAGGTCTCCCGCCGCGTTTGTGCTGAGGAGGCGAGGACCCGCCGGCCGCCGTCCACCACGTGGAGGGTTGTGCCCCCGGTGGCTTCCTCCGGCGGCGGGGGGTGGAAGGGAAGGAGGGGGTGTGGGGGCGGCGGCGGCTAGGGTTTCGCCCGTGCCGCCCCTGGGAGCGACGCGTGCGAGCGTTCCGACCGATTACGTGCATAATTTCCGACTGGGAAATTAATAATTCAAAGACTAAGAGTGAAGAAAATTACTGAAAATGAAGAAGGAAGAATGAGAAAATAGACAAATAATAAGATAAGAATGAGAATGAAGAAAGCTGAAGAATGGGACCGAGCAAAAAGGGAATGTTCTGTGTATTTCATAAAAATAGATGCACCTAAATTTCATATATACAGTGTGATAGCTCACTAACTGATGATAAATGAAAGCACCAAATTACAGAATCAGCTAGCTGAGAATTAGAAAAGGTGTAGTTTATAGTGGTAAATTAACCTGTGAACTTGCGTGTTTTCCGTATGCATCCGTTTCCTGAACTAGCGATCCACAGAGTCAGAGATACGATGTCCATCGACCGGAGAAGTGCCCATCCATGCATATCCCACTGACCCAAAAGAAAAACAGTCGCTTTAGTGGGGGCTAGCTCGACAGTTGGTCTGTGTGACTGTAAGGCTAGAAATGGTGCATGATTAAGCTTCCTTTATGGAAAAATCTCAAGATACTGGATCTACCGAACCCACTATAGCATGGCCAGCATTGCGATATGGTTAATTAATTATGCAATCCTTCATACGCCAGCTGCTCGTAGAGACTTTCAGTTTTCTTGAAACGCACACGGACTTCCGAAATGTCTATATAAGCAGAGACTAAGCAGCGGTTAGATGTACTACCATTGCTTAGTCGGATTAACCTCTAATAATTAAGCAGCAGTGGCCGTGGTAGCTAGCGCCGGAAGGAGATGCGGAGGCAGAGAGCAGAGCAATACTACTCGCGCCGCTGCATGCGCTGAGTAGCTAGCGCCGCGCGCACGATGCCTGCAGCGATGCAGATGCAGGGGGCGGCGGAGGAGCAGAAGAAAGAAGGCAAGTCTATCGATCGGCAAGGGAAGGCGACGCCTTTCTTCCAGGTCTCCCTCTCTTATCCTAAAGCACCCCCTCCGAGGCCTCCCCGGGGCGTCGGCGGAGGCGGCGCCGGCGGCCGAGGAGGGGGTTTATCTGATTCTCCGGCTTTAGTGTACCGTTGCCACAAATAATTCAGTGTTTTGTTGCCAGCACGTGTATGTCTGTGCGCGTGCGTGTGTGCCGGTTTATATGTGGTAGTCTTGCTTGGCTAGCAATGTTCTTACCCTAATGTGAGATTGCAAGTGTGCTATGTACTATGTGGCTTGTGTTTGTGCGTCCAGTATTGGTAACAATATGTAAGATGAGATGTGATTAGTGTGTTGTGCCAGATTGGGAAGATTATGTACTACACTCTGCAGCCAGACAGGTGTATTGGCTCCTGAGCTCCAATGATCTCAATATTTGAAAGGAAATTCAAACTGGTATTTTAAAGTTTCAGAAAAATCTATAAAAAGAAACACACACATATATTACATTGTTCTTTTCATATATGCGGAGTTCTGTTACATAATACGCTTTACTTTAGGCTATAGATAATTCAAATTGTGACTCTAAAAGGCAAAAAGAAACGCCATTTTTTTCTTCTAACGTTTGTCTTTTCTGTGCAGGGCACATATGGGGAAAAAATTCGATGCAGATTTAATGGTAGACACTAGACATGTATCATACTTGTACGATTTCTGTAAGAACTTTGGAGGCCTGAATATAAGTTTTTTTTAATATAAATGGGACCATTTGAGCTTGGAATCTACAACTGATTTTCAACTCTCCTCTGCTAAATGAAGATTTTTTTATTAAGATATGTATTATAAAGGGAGTTTATTATTGTTTTTCTCAACCTTCTATGCCATCCATTTGGATTCCATCCATCCCTAATGTCAAATGAGTCGAAGAGTATTTGTTCATACTTCGCACCATCATTCATCAATCTCGTTCTACGTGTAGTAATAAGATATTTCCACTTCATAAGAGTAAGGACAATAGTACAACCCTGGTTGTAGCTTATTGCCATGTTATCTATAGGCAAGCTGATAGCCAACAAGTATAATAGTTAGATATACATATATAGTACTACTTTATAAATTTCTAACCCATTATATACTCTAACAATCTGCTTAGGAGCACGTGATGCGGCTGGCTACTAATTTACAACCCATTTCTCTTCTCCTATGCTATGTCCGACATCTTGATGGTGCAGGTCTTGCACTCGTTGGTAGACCCCAAGAGGAAGGTATGATGAGCACAACAACAATTTTCCCTCACTAAGAAACCAAGGTTTAATCGACAAGGATGAGGAAGGAGTAACTTCAGAAGGTTGAAACATCTGAGATAGCAGGACGCACTACCGGTTCAGAAGCAACATGGAATCTACACAACACAATCAAATAACTTTGCCCCAACGAAGCAGTGAGGTTGTCAATCTCACCGGTTTTGCTGAACACAAAGAGGTTAAACGTATGGTGTAGAAAACAGTAGGAAAATAGTATGAAAGCAGTAACAACGGTATGAAAGAAGTAGGTGTTTTATCATAATGAGGAAAAAGGACCGGGGTCCACAGTTCACTAGTGGTGTCTCTCCGTGAAATATAAATAACATGTGTGGTGAACAAATTACAGCTGGGCAATTGATAGAAATGAAGATTGCACCGTAGTGCATATGCAAGACATAAATATTACTATGTGATTCATGCAGGCATTACAAGAAAATACATAGACCGTCATCCAACTGCATCTATGTCTAATAATTCACCCTACGAATATCATCTGAACAAACGTTGGGTATTAAGTTGCAAGCAACAGATTATCTCCGTAAGCAAAGTGTGTAATGTAAACAATGTAAACTAAGTAAACACCGTTGTTTTCTCCCTAATGGCAACAACACATCCTCCATCCGTCACGTTTCTGTCACTCGAGCACATATGCAAAGGAGGCATGAACCCACTATCGAGCATAAATACTCCCTCTTGGAGTTACTATCATCTACTTGGCCAGAGCATCTACTAATAACAGAGAGAATGCAAGATCATAAATAACATATGCATGAAGATAACATGATAGATTGATAATCAGAAGACATAGCATTCAACATTCATCAGATCCCAGCAAACACAACATGTAGCATTACATAAAGATGATCTTGATCATGTTAGGCAGCTCACAGGATCTGAACATGAGGTACAAAGTGGAGAGAACAACCATCTAGCTACTGCTCTGGACCTGTAGTTCAGGGATGAACTACTCACGCATCACATCAGAGGAGGACATGGTGGTGTAGACCCCTCCGGTGATGAATTCCACTCCCCCCCCCCGCAGGGTGCCGGGGAGAGCTCCAGAACCCTCTCGATCTCGGGATGACGATGACGGCGTCCTTGCGTGTTTTTCGAGACGAAGTGGAATATATTTAGGATTTACGTCTCGGGGGGTATAAATAGGCGAAAGGGCAAAGGCGGTGGAGGCAGGGGGACCCCACACCACCCCATGGCGCGGCCGGGAGGGCACGCCGCCCTATGGTGTGGGCCCCTGAGGCCCCCTCCGGGTCTCTTCGGGACTCCGTGGAACCTTCGGGAATTCTAAGACTTCCGGGCTTCGAATTTTCCAATTCCGAGAATATTTCCAGAACAACTTTTTTGAAACTAAAAACATCAGAAAACAGGGAACTGGCTTTGTGGCATCTTATCAATAGGTTAGTCCGGAAAATCGATAAAAATGACATAAAATGTATAGCAAACATGTGGGAAACAATAAGAAAACAACATGGAACATCAGAAATTAAGGATACGTTTGTGATGTATCACATCTCAGCCAAAAATATATTATTTAATTACTTACAGCTTGCTGATTGAGACCTATTTCACTTGCTTTTATTGGTGCCACCTCCTTTGTTTTATCTAGCAGTGACATAAACGTCTCAAATTGTTTTCAACTCTAGTGTAACACAATGACATACTTCGATGAAATCGTTGGAGGAAGGTTTACAAAGGTTTATATGTTTCCTATCACATGTGGTGGGTGGCATATTTGAAAAATGTCACACTAGGAAAATTTTGTTTCCTCCGACGTCAATATAGGTGGGATGTTTGTGTTGGAGATATGACCTAGAGATAATAATATTCAGTTATTATTCTATTCCAAGTTCAGAATTAAGTTTATTTCATCATGCTACAACCGCTATAGAACTTGAAAAGTGAGTTTTCAAAGGAAAATGTTTGTGCGGGTGCGAAGACATAAACAAACAAGAGTTCCTAATCTTCTCTCTAAGATTAGCTTATGATTTGTGAGATGATCATGTTTTCCTGATCATAGACTTGATGAAAAGCCTAGCAAAACACAAGAGTTTATTGTTAGGGTAATAATTAATAGTGCTGAACCAACCCAAGTATATGATCTTGCTAAAAGTGATTAAACAATTGTAATGTATTTAGCAAAGTACATATAAAGTTGCCATTGACTATAATACCTATACTATGAGAATATCTAGTGACCGCACAATCGAAAATTATCCTTTGGATGACATCAACCATCTTGGCGTAACTGGGGATCATAACGATGATGTGTGGGTATAATCTAGAAAGTGTAATGGAACCGAGGTTGTTTAAAACTAGTACTTAACTCTTCTAGACGATAGAGAGATACATGCTCTGATCTCTCTCAGTATCACAGATGTCAACCAATCGTCTGGCCAGGCACAATGTGATTTATCACAAGGACATCGGGGATATGGATGAGAAAAGAGAACGATATTGGTAACGAATTTTATATGCGTTATGATCAAAGAGTTTGATCAGACTAGATCACATAGTATCGTCTCGTGATATCGTTGGTATCGTTAAGTCAAGGGAATAAGTACAAAAAGTAAGTTATAATGTTCCCTCGATCTTTGTCAATACACAAGAGCCATCATGGGCGCCTACGGGTCACACGCTTAAGCCGTGCCAATCTTTAATTGAGAGAATAAAGATGTTATTATTGGTTTTATGAATATTAGATGTCGATACAATGTCAATTAAACAAATCTGGTGTCAATCAGAGAGATTTCAAGGAAGTTACTATAGGGGAGAAATGATGCCGGTGTTAGGTAGAATTTTATATAAGAGATAACGGAAGACATGAGATGTCCCGAGATACTAGAAATATTCTTTTACATCAGTAGGCAAGGTCGATGATTTTATTTATAGTGTTCATAAGGTTTTAGAAGAGTTTCGGGCAAAAACCGAGAAGGGGGAGTGCCAGAGGTTGGAAGATTCGCCCCCATGGCCTCACCACTTGGTGGTGCTGGCAGGTGGGTCCTAGGGCCTCCAATCATTCGGCACACCGCCACTAGTATAAATCCAAGAATCCAAGATGGGACCTAGAGCCGGTTAGTGCAGAAAAAATTCCAACCGCCTGCAATGCTATACCTCATACGGTCAATAATTGAGATCCGTCTCTACAACTATTAGAGCCGGTCCCCAATATGGCCCGTCTCCAATAATGTTACATTAGAGTCGGTTGTTATATATGACCGTCTCAAAATATTTGTTAGGCAACGCAATTTAACGAACGTCTCTATATATATCTGATTAGAGGCGTATGTTAGTTTAGACCCACTCTAATCTGTAGTTGGCGGCAGAACTGTTTTTGAACTATTATATATGTAGTATATCTCTGACACTGATGATCAACCCACAATACACATTGTGAACTCAACTGAAATTGTGGAATAGTCGAACGGGGATTTCATTCAAATTTAAAGGCGGATTTCATTCAAATTAAACTAGTATTTACATCAAGATCACTTAAAATTAAACTAGAGAAAACAGTCGGGGAACAAGGTGTACAGTTCATCTGTGACCCACCACGCCCGCTCGTACGCTCTGCCGTCATCCACGTCGTTCTATGCCTCGACGCCCGGTTCCTCGACCTGGTGATCAGCTGCCTTGATGCGTCCTCCCCGGCGTACGGGATCCCCTACCCGCGGGTGTGATCGTTGGCAGGCCACTTCTCCGCCACATCCTTTGGCGCGGGAAAATGGACCTCGCTGAATGAGATGGACATGGCCGACGCCGTGTCCCGGTCGAACTGGTCATCGTTGTAGGTCGGCGGTGGCGGCGGCACAACGGCCTGGACGGGCACTCGCCGATGCGACGAAGCAACCTGGCTGCCCTCGTGGATCACAAGGACTCGACCTTCGCGCGGGCGCCAGGCAAATGCTCTCCATCCTGTGGTGCCGAGGCGGTGGCGCTGGCGACCTACCACCCTCCTTCATTAGAGAAGTGGCCACCGGGCCGAGCCACGGAACCATGGCGCCCCTCGCGTGCCCCCTCGTAGGAGGTACGTACCCGTAGTCATGGAGCACGCTGGCAATCGTCCGATTTCCCCACCAGCGGTGCCACCCGTCACCGTCATTTCTGGTTCCCGTCCAGACCGGCGGCGCGTCGTTAAGCGCGGCTTCCCGTTCCGGCGTGAATATGTGGGGCCAGAGTGGGCCATCCACGGCATAGTTCGGATCCGCCCGCTGCTCCGTCGTTAATGTGCCGCCGCGCCCGAGCAAGCGCATGCACCCTTTCCTCCGTGTGGGGTTACCGCAGAACGACGTACCCTATGGCGCTTAGCGCCCAGCCAGCGGAGGAGAAGATACGCACCTGGGTGGCATAGGGATGTGGTGCTCGGTGAAGAACGCCGCCTCGTGAATGGTGAGGCAGATTTTGTAGCCACCACCGCCGCCACTGCCTCCAACCTCTCCATTGTGAGCCATTTGCCTCGACGAGTGTTCTTTTGTGTGGAGAGTGCGTGGGGGGGATCGATCGAGGGTGCGCCGGCGAGGGTTCCAGATTTGGGTGGAGAGCAAGAAGGAGATCTGTAGCACGGGGCCCCGTGTATCAATAGCGGCGACACGAAGATTCCAGAATTATCTCGATGATGTGTGTGCCTGGAATGGTTGGCGACAGGACACGTTTCCGACGCAGGAGAGCCTCTGCCCCATTAAGACATGCATATACCGGCCGTTCATCGTCCGGAACAAATCTCGTTGGCCGCCTTTTTCTCCATGACTGTGTGGATCCACTGTTAGTGGCGGCGTTCCGAGTTAGTACCCAGATGGTCCGGAGAAGCTCCGGATTTGAAGAAACACTCAAATATGTATTTAATATAAAAATGAAACGGAATAGAAGTTTTAAAACAGATGAATGTTTCCTTTCTTGGTATAGACATATCCCAAATGCCTCATTTCAAGTTTTTTTTTTTTGAATTTTTCGCGCCGATGTAGCGTGCAGGGATTAAGCACATCGTCATCGACCAGGGAGAGCAACAGACATTTCAACATAAACAAACAAGTTTATACTAACGTGTCGTAAGTAACTTTTTACTGTTTCCAATGACCTCATCTGACACTGACAAGCTTATAGGCACCTTTACATATAGTTGGTTTTCAATATTTTTAAATATTTGTGGTACTTTCTCCCAAATGAATACCCGGAACCTACGAACTTGTTTGAAGACTCCGGACATTGAACATTTGGCGGGAAGGGTAAATTTTGTGTCCGGCGCGCGTTGGGTGAACTTTCCCCCATTTGTCGCCCCTCCAAATCGCTAACAGGACATCGCCACCCCACGACTTATCCCCATTCCCCCCATCCGTGGCCCATCCATATCCATTGCGTGGCCGCGTTCTCTCATACGTCTCTAACGTATCTATAATTTCTGATGTTCCATGTTGATATTATGCTAATTGCTACATGTTTTCTCCCTTCTTTATAGCATTTTTACACATTTTCCGGGACTAACCTATTAACAAGATGCCAAGTGCCAGTTTCCTGTTTTCTGCTATTTTTTATGTCAGAAAAGTTGTTATGGAAATATTCTCGGAATTGGACCCCACGAATCCCGAAGTTCCTATTTCCCCGGAAGCATCCAGAAGTCCGAAGAGGAGTCGAAGACGCGCACCAGGGGGCCCTCATCATAGCCAGGCGCGCCCCCCTTGGCCGCGCCTGGTGGTGGTGAGGCCACCCTAGTGGCCCACCGACGCGGCCTTTCGCCTATTTATTCCCCTCCGAAGGAAAACCCTAGGCACCTGATAAAAAATCCCCGAAAAGTTCCGCAGCGGCCGCCGTCGTCAACCCTAGATCAGGGGGGTTCTGAAGCTGTCTCCGGGCACCCTGCCGGAGAGGAGATCATCACCGGAGGCCTCTTCATCACCTTGCTTGCCTCCGGAGTGATGCATGAGTAGTTCATCCTTGGACTACGGGTCCATAGAAGTAGCTAGATGGTTGTCTTCTCCTCCTATGCCTCAATGTTTAGATCTCGTGAGCTGCCTAACATGATCGAGATGGTTCTTCTGTAATTCTATGTGCTGTGTTTGCTGGGATCCGATGAATATTGAACTTATGCCAAGTTGATTATAGTCTTTATTTCATATGTTATTTGTAATCTTACATGCTTCCATTGCTAGTGGTTGCTCTGGCCAAGTAGTTGCTAGTGACTCCAAGAGGGAGTATTTATGCTCGATAGTTGGGTTCATGCCTCCTTTTCTCCTATGCTCGAGTGACAGAAACATGACGGGGGAGGATGTGTTGTTACCACTAGGGAGAAAACCGCGGTGTGAGTGCCCGCGTGCACAATCATTGCTTACATTACACACATTGCTTAATGCGATTATCTGTTGCTTGCAACTTTATACCTAAGGGGGTTCGGATGATAACCTGAGGGTGGATTATTAGTCATAGATGCAGTTGGATTACGGTCTATGTATATTGTTGTAATGCCCGCACTAAATATCATAGTAGTCATCATGTCATGAATGTGCACTACGGTGCAACCTATGTTTGTCAGTTGCCCAACTGTAATTTGTTCACCCAACATGCCATCTTTTAGGGAGAGACACCACTAGTGAACCTCACTAGTGAACCTATGAACCCCGGTCCATTTTCCTACACTGTTAAACAAACCATTACAATTCCCTGCTTTCTTTACTTACTGCAAGCATACACCATTTTTTCACACTATACGTCTAATCTTTGTTTTCTGCAAGACCGGTGAGATTGACAATCTCACTATACCGTTGGGACAAATTATTTTGGTTGTGTTGTGTGCAGGTTCCGCGTTGTTGCTGACACCGGTGAGGCGCCATCACCACCGTCAATGGCATCAACCTTCCGAAGATCCTCTTTATCCTACTAGATTGATAACCTTGGTTCTTAACTGAGGGAAATTCTTACCGCTGCACTCATCACACCCTCCTGTTGGGGTTCCCAACACACCATCCATAGCAAAGAATTTCTGGTGCCTCAAGGCACCATCAGGTGTAGCAACAAGGATTTCTAGCGCTATTGCCGGGGAGAAAGAAGTCTTCTGGAAAGGGGAGTCTCTCACTCTCAACCTCTTTATTTTGTTTATTGTCTTGTTTTTTTTTGTCCTGTTTTGCTTCTTTATATCAAAAAACACAAAAAAATTAGTTTACTATATAGCTGTTATTTATTTGCTTGCTTTTATTTTGCTAAAATGAGTTTCCCTAAGAATACTAAGTTGTGTGACTTGACTAGCACAAACAACAATGGTTTTATTTGTACACCTATTGCTCCACCTGCTCCTACTGCTACTTTCTATGAAATTAAACCTGCTTCATTAAATCTTGTTATGAAAGAGCATTTTGTGGTGTTAGTACTGATGATGCTGCTGCTCACCTTAATAATTTTGTTGAACTATGTGCGATGCAAAAATATAAAGATGTCGATGGAGATATTATTAAACTGAAATTATTTCCTTTCTCTTTGAGAGGAAGAGCAAAAGAATGGTTGCTATCTTTGCCTAGAAATAGTATTGATTCATGGAGTAAGTGTAAAGATGCTTTCATTGGAAAATATTATCCTCCTGCTAAGATTATATCCCTGAGAAGCGACATAATGAATTTTAAACAATTTGATAATGAACATGTTTCTAAAACTTGGGAAAGAATGAAAACTATGGTGAAGAATTGTCCCACTCATGGGCTGACTACTTGGATGATTATACAAACCTTTTATGGAGGACTGAATTTCTCCTCAAGGAACCTAATGGATTCAGCTGCTGGAGGTACCTTTATGTCCATCACTTTGGGCAAAGCAACAAACCTTCTTGATGATATGATGATAAATTATTCAGAGTGGCACACCGAGAGAGCTCCACAAGGTAAGAAGGTAAATTCTGTTGAGGAAACTTCCTCTTTGAGTGAAAGGCTTGATGCTATTATGTCTATGCTTGTTAATGGTAAAGCTCAAGTTGATCAAAATAATGTTCCTTTAGCTTCTTTGGTTGCTCAAGAAGAGCATGTTGATGTGAACTTTATTAGAAATAATAATTTTAACAACAATGCTTATAGAAATAATTTTGGTGGAAACAATTATAAGCCCTATTCTCCTAATAATGGTTATGGCAATTCCTACAATAATAATAAAAGCTCTACCTCTGATCTTGAAAACATGCTTAGAGAATTTATTAGCACACAAACTGCTTTTGATAAATCTGTTGAGGAAAAGCTTGGTAAAATAGATGTTCTTGCCTCTAAAGTAGAGATCCTAGCTATTGATGTTGATTTTCTAAAACTGAAGGTTTTGCCACATGATGTTAAAGAAAGTAAAAAATTTGAATTCCATCCAAGTTCGAATTGATAATAATGTTAGGTTGATGGCTGAATTACGTGCTAGGTGGGAAAGAGAAGATGAATTGGCTAGAAAGAATAATATTGCTAGAGTTTGCACTATCACCACCACTAGTAAAAATGAAGCTCCTAGTGCTAGTAAACCTCCTACTATCAATGGTAAAGTAGTTGGTGTTAACAAAGTCTCCACCCCTTCGGTGAAACGTGCTAAATTGCCTCAAATTGCTGAAATTGCTTCTGATAAAAGTGCTGAAATTTTTAGAGATGTGGGAGATAATGGTCCCATTACTTTTGATGGTAATAATTTTTATTTTGATGATTTCAATATTTATGAAGCTATTATGTTCCTACAAAATCTTGCTAGAAGTCCCAATGCTAGTTCCATGAATATGGCCTTTACTAAACATATTACCAATGCTCTCATGAAAGTTAGAGAAGAAAAGCTGAAACTTGAAACATCTATCCCTAGGAAATTAGATGATGGTTGGGAGCCCATCATTAAGATAAAAGTAAATGATTTTGATTGCAATTATTTGTGTGATCTTGGTGCTAGTATCTCTGTTATGCCTCAAAAGCTTTATGATATGCTTGATCTACCACCGCTGGAACACTGTTATTTGGATGTTCATCTTGCTGATAATGCTAAGAAGAAACCTTTTGGTAGAATTGATGATGTTCTTATTATGGTTAAAAATAACCTTGTCCCTGTTGATTTTGTTGTTATGAACATTGAATGCAATGCTTCTTGTCCTATTGTTTTGGGAAGACCTTTTCTTAGAACTGTTGGTGTTGTTATTGATATGAAAGAGGGGAGTATTAAATATCAATTCCCACTCAAGAAAGGTATGGAACACTCTCCTAGAAAGAGAATGACGCTAACTTTTGACTCTATTATTACATAAAGATATGATGTTGATGCTTCCTCACTTGAAAATACTTGAGTTGCTTTCTATGCCTAGCTGAAAGGCGTTAAAGAAAAGCGCTACCGGGAGACAACCCGTTTTATTTCTCCGTTTTCAACCCGTTTTCCGTCGGTTCTTTCTGTGTGCTTTGCACCTGGGTGTTTTCTACTACCTTAGAAACCCCTCTGTATCTTTTCTTTTGTGTTTTTGTTGAGCCAAGTAAAGCCTCTAGTGGAAAGTTGAGACTATATTTCGGATTTCTGCGCAGGAAACAGATTTCTGTTGTCCACTGTTAAATTCGTATAAAATCACAGAAAAGTCAAAATGATCTGAGTTTTTTTGTGCGTAATACTGGGCTATATACGCAACTTTTCTTAGATGAACACTTTTTGATTTGAGCAACAGAAGATTAAAAAAAAATCATCTTTACCTGCTGTCCTGTTTTGACAGATTTCTGCCAATAATTGCATTTGCGTCTTAATCTTTTTCTTTTGGTGTTCTTTTGAGAAAAAGAGTTTTAAAAGAAGTTGTGACAGTATCTAATATTTTTATGAGTGTTAGAATTTTGTTTAAACTGAACCATGTGAATTTATTATTTCGATTGCACTAACGTTGCTAATGAAGATTGTGAGAAGTTTGGTGTGAAGGAAGTTTTCAAGGGTCAAGAGAAGAGGATGATATGACGTGATCAAGAAGAGTGAAGAGCCTAAGCTTGGGGATACCACGAAGGTACATCCTAACAAATTACAAGAAGACTCAAGCGTCTAAGCTTGGGATGCCCAAGGCATCCCCTTCTTCATCGACAAATTATCAGGTCACTTCTAGTGAAACTATATTTTTATTCGGTCACATCTTATGTGCTTTACTTGGAGCGTCTTTTTATTTTTTCTTTCAGTTTGTTTTTATTTTCTCAATAAGCTTGGTTGGACCGCAGAATTCTTTTATTGGAGAGTGACACGCTCCGCTTTTTCATGGGAATACTTTGTATTCTTAATCTTTTTCTGGCTGCTGCATTTATTTAGCTCCTGTTTTGCATGCATCTCTTATTTAGAGCTGTTAGTTTAGTAGTGTTATGTGAGTACTCTCATGTTTGCTTGCTGTATCATGTAGAGTATTTTTGTTAAAACATATCTTGTATGGTGCTTGTTGGGAAAAGAAACTGTTGCTTGAAGTAGAATTTTTAATGGTGCAAGTAGAAGCTTGTATAGACCGTGGCTAGAACTTTTTCATATCATGATAGATGTTATTTTAGTTTTAAAACCTTTTGGTTATTGAGTAGCATGATTAGCCTCAAATAGCTGAGAGTGTTTAATGTGCCATTGAAAGAATCATGCGTTGTTCTTGTCATATTGAAGCATAAATTTGTGGTATTCTCTTTTGAATGTTTTATTTGCTTGACTTGGCGCATGCTCACACCATGTTTATGACTATGAACCAGTCACTGATAGCCTCTATGCGCATTTAGTTTTTTAACTAGTGGTACCACTTATGCTTTGATTAATGATGTTTATGTCTCTATGCATGATTATGGCTCTTATGCTCTCTTGATTTGTCGCTCCCAGTCTTTTGCTAGCCTCCACCTGTACTGAGTATGCAATTCTACTCGTGCATCCAACTCCCTAAAACCAAGTTTTCCCATTGTGTCCACCATACCTACCTACATGTGGTATTTAACTGCCACTTCAAGTAAATTTCTCATGTGTTACCTTTAAAACCTTCAAAATTTCTCCTGCTTTGTGTTCCTGTTTTTGCTCACGAGGACGTAAATAGAGAATCTTTATCTTACTTGTTGATTGGATTTCACACCCTGGACTAGTGGCTTCATCCTAGTATGCAATTGATAGAAGAGCTGGCAGCAGGGTGCCAAGCCCCAAATTAATACACACAAAATCTCTTCACTGTTTTTGCCCCTGATTTATCAGTCAAAGCATAATTGTGTAAAAAAAAGAGAAAGAGAGATGACCTTCTACACCAGTTGCATCGTTCATATGGGAGCCGCTCTTGTGAAATCTAGTCGGCTTGTGACGTACTGTATTTTCTGTTTACCATTCGTTGACATTAGCATACATCTCCCAAAATATAGACACTCCTCCATGGTATGTGATTGTTGGCAGACACCCGAGGATTCGGTTAGCCATGGTTTGTGTAAGATTGATGGGAGGAGTGTCAAACTTTTAATACCTCTGTTTAATAAAATAAAAACTCTAGCACATGAGTGATCCTCGCTTCCCTCTGCGAAGGGCCTTTCTTTTACTTTTATGTTGAGTCTCCATCTTCTAACTTTATGCACAGTTGAGAGAGCATTTTTGCCATTCTGAGTTTTATGTGCATTTGTCCCAGAAACATTATTAATTGATTCATGATGTGTTATTGCTTGTTCTCTAATTATTTGTTCTATTCTTCCTCATGAACTTTGAAGGTGTCCTGGCATTTATGTTTTGCCCCACTCTTAAGGACTAGCGTAATACCACTTTGCCATGCTTTCTCTATACTTGAAACAAACGTATATCTTTATTTGCATTGTTATTCATGATCTTTTATTTGAGATACTTCTCATGATGCAAAGTGATTGATATGCTTTATTATTAAAGTTCTATTTATAATGTTTGTGTTAAAAGTTCTATGATCTCAGCTCACATATGCTTTTACATATTATGATCAAGTTTTGTGTGCTAGCTGTCACCTCAAAAATTATTTTGTTTTATCGTTTACCTACTCAGGGACGAGTAGGAACTAAGATTGGGGATGCTTGATACGTCTCCAACGTATCTATAATTTCTGATGTTCCATGTTGATATTATGCCAATTGCTACATGTTTTCTCCCTTCTTTATAGCATTTTTACACGTTTTCCGGGACTAACCTATTAACAAGACGCCAAGTGCGATTTCCCTGTTTTCTGCTGTTTTTTATTTCAAAAAAGTTGTTATGAAAATATTCTCGGAATTGGACCCCACGAATCTCGAAGTTCCTATTTTCCCCGGAAGCATCCAGAAGGGGGCCCTCACCATAGCCAGGCGCGGCCCCCCCTTGGCCGCGCCTGGTGGTGGTGAGGCCACCCTAGTGGCCCACCGACACCGCCCTTTCGCCTATTTATTCCCCTCAGAAGGAAAACCCTAGGCACCTGATAAAAAATCCCCGAAAAGTTCCGGAGCCGCCGTCGTTGTCAACCTTAGATCATGGGCGTTCTGAAGCTGTCTCCCGGCACCCTGCTGGAGAGGAGATCATCACCAAAGGCCTCTTCATCACCATGCCTGCCTCCGGAGTGATGCGTGAGTAGTTCATCCTTGGACTACGGGTCCATAGCAGTAGCTAGATGGTTGTCTTCTCCTCCTATGACTCAATGTTTAGATCTCGTGAGCTGCCTAACATGATCGAGATTGTTCTTCTGTAATTCTATGTGCTGTGTTTGCTGGGATCCGATGAATATTAAACTAATGCCAAGTTGATTACAGTCTTTATTGCATATGTTATTTGTGATCTTGCATGCTTTCCATTGCTAGTGGTTGCTCTGTCGAAGTAGTTGCTAGTGACTCCAAGAGGGAGCATTTATGCTCGATAGTTGGGTTCATGCCTCCTTTCCTCCCGTGCTCGAGTGACAGAAACATGACGGGGGAGGATGTGTTGTTACCACTAGGGAGAAAACCGCGGTGTGAGTGCCCGCGTGCACAATCATTGCTTACATTACACACATTGCTTAATGCGATTATCTGTTGCTTGCAACTTAATACCTAAGGGGCTTCAGATGATAACCTGAGGGTGGAGTATTACTCATAGATGCAGTTGGATTACGGTCTATGCATATTTTTGTAATGCCCGCACTAAATATCATAGTAGTCATCATGTCATGAATGTGCACTGCGGTGCAACCTCTATTTGTCAATTGTCTAGCTGTAATTTGTTCACCCAGCATGCTATCTTTTATGGAGAGACACCACTAGTGAACCTATGAACCCCGGTCCATTTTCCTACACTGTTAAACAAACCACTACAATTCCCTGCTTTTTTACTTACTGCAAGCATACACCATTTTTCCATACTATACGTTTAATCTTTGTTTTCGGCAAGACCAGTGAGATTGACAACCTCACTGTACCATTGGGGCAAAGTATTTTGGTTGTGTTGTGTGCAGGTTCCACGTTGTTGCTGATATCGGTGAGGCGCCATCACCACCGTCAGTGGCATCAACCTTCCGAAGATCCTCTTTCTCCTACTGGATTGATAACCTTGGTTCTTAACTGAGGGAAATTCTTACCGATGCACTCATCACACCCTCTTCTTGGGGTTCCCAACACACCATCCATAGCAAAGAATTTCTGGCGCCTCAAGGCACCATCAAGGTGTAGCAACATTCTCCAAGATCGAACCTCACCCCCGCTCCCTCCCGTAGCAGCGCCGTCGATCATAATCGACCAACTCACTACACTGCCGCCAGTGAAACTACAATTTCAAGGTGCAGCTCCCCTGCATCGCCGTCTGCACCCAGTATGCCAGGTACGACTCCAGATCCTTCCTTCATCATCCACCAGCTAGGAGCGCCCGGTATTATTTTTGGATACAACAATTTAACCCCTGAAACTTAATAGATCTTGGGACCGGTGCACCAAAAATTTGTACACCTTTTTTTCAGCATCATTTATGCCGTTTTTGGTATCTTTTAGAAGCAAAAATTCTGAAGATCTCTAAAACCGTAGGGCTCGTATGTGAGCTCGGTATTTTTGAAGTATTGTAAGAATATTTCAGGTGTGTGGTTCTAGCAAAAACTGTAGTTTTATATACTTCAGTTTTGAGGAGGCTGTAGTTCTAATTAAACTGAAGTATTTTATCAAACTGCAGCAAAAACTGTAATTCTAAATGAATTATTTTCAAAACTGCAAGATTGCTTAATTAGCTTGTCAAGAAAATACTATGCAAATATTCTGACTCTCTTCTTTTGAACTTAATTCCAAAGGATATGGTTTGCCCTCGATGCAAGATGTATGAATGCAAAAAGAGCTAATAAACTACACACAACTTTTATGTTCATTGTCTGGACTGCCACCGCTAGTCACTTGTAAGACAGTAGTCTCGGCCCTTTCCTTCTGTTTAGTTCTATGCATTGTTTTTTTTTTGTATTGTGTAACTAATTTAGGTCTTTTCATTCGTTTTTTACACAGGTTGTACCGTGCAAGGTCATACATCATTTCAATGATCTAGTAGGAGAGCGGGTGGTGTTTTCTTCCCAGGGGAGCCATTACAACATGAGTGTAAAACAAGGAAGGACCATGACCTTCTTGTATGTCGGGCAGTGGAAAAAAGTTAATCGCGGACAACGACATTCTCAGCCCAGGAGACATGATTGTGTTTAACAGGGAACCAACTCCTAGAATCTATGTTGCTTTCATACATAAACATGAGAGTGACGAGGAGATCAGTTCTAGTGATTATGTGATCACAAACAGTTCACAAGACGATGATGCCATGATCAATTCAACAAATGAGACTGACGACGATGATCAATTCAGCCCAATCCTTGTTGCCCAAAGAGCTCGTATCACCACCCATGAGAAGAACCGCCTACCTATGCTTCTGCCACCGGTTGAACCCTTTGTCGGGCTTATTTTCTCACTTGACGAGCACAAAATGTGAGCATACATGATATGGTACATATGTCTACCTATCAGATTCCATTTTCATGTGGTATATATATATGTATGACATTATTTTTCATGCGCAGCCTAAGCAGGTAGCCAACATAGCATGCATGTCACCTCACAGAAATGCTGGACTACAACTTCGAGCATCATGTGAAGCCGTCACCATTACCTACACCAAGAGAGACAAGCTAGAGTGGAAGAACTTCATCCAAGTCAAGAATCTTCAGGCTGGTCAACCCGTGTTGATCATTCTGAGGAGGAACAATGACCCCAGCTTGCAGATTATGATTGAGATGATGCTCATTTAGGGAAGTCTATATAGTTTGTTACTACATAAATTAAGGGCATTGTCGTTTGATGAACTATGCCTCTGCCTACGTAGCTAGCTACTATTGTGTGAACAATGCTAAGTTTGGAGAAGTACCTACGTATACTCTATTTATATGTGATTGTTACCTAGATAGTGTTAATTATGTCTGATCCTGCTTTACGTATAATAAAATGCAATCACTTAAATCCTAGCTATGCAGCCAGTTCCACATCTCGGACCCCTCGAAAAAAAATCCGGAGGTCCGCCTTACGCCCGAGACGGTCACAAGCAGGCACCGTCTGCACAAAATATCATCACATATGGCCATTTGGTTCAACCGTCTCATACAACATATTATTAGAGACGTGCGATATTTACGACTATCTCCGAAAACATATTATTAGAGACGGGTCATATTTACGTCCGTAAGAGGGTGTAGTCATCAGAGCCGTTTGGTAGAACCATCTCCAGCAGAATATTATTAGACCCTGGCCCAGATCCGATTGAGGAAACCCGACTCTGCCCGTTGTACGTGAACTGGCTCCAATGTCCGGATGTGTACTAGTGCGCAATCTAGCACAATCTGGGACCTTCGGCTCAAGTCCACGGGTTAAAAACCTAGAGAAAGGAATAACTACTATCAGAGTGTGTTATAGAATACTATCAGTAGCGATCACGAGGTATCTTTCAAAATCCATACATAGCTTCGGAACTATCTGAGCAAATGAAAGGAATACATTCGAGATGAAAGGAAATCTTGAGGTTCTGGATTTGAGACTTTAGAACATGGGAATGTGGAATCCACACAACTCTGAGAGATTGGGATGGAAATGAAACTCCTAATTTAAACAAGGGAAAATCCGTATATTGAACACACACGACTCTAGAAACTCAACACTAGGCCAACATGGTTAAGGAACGTCCTGCTAAAGAAGGCACCTAGGTTTTGAATGACTAGAAGAGATAGCAAAACCTTTTCAAATCAAACTAAGGTAAGATGCTAGAGTTAGAGCAATACCAGATAAGAAGTAAAAATAATCCTAATGAGATATTTACAACTCATTCATAGGTTCAAAATAGTTTTCACAATCACTAGACTCACCATCGACCAAGCAGTAAGGTTTTCCTACAAGCAGTCCTGCTATGATACCAAGATCTGTCGCGACCCCGGACCCAAAGTTATACATAAGTCTTATGCGCTACTAGTCATGGACCCACAAGGACTTCGGGGTTACCAGCCCGGCCGTAACACACAACGACAGATAGACCCGAATCAACGGCTTGCAGGCCGGAAAATATTGGTACTGCTGCTCCTTGTGCCCATGCTAGTCATAACCAATTATGCATATCAAAGAATCCATGAGTCATCTGAAACTAACGGAACGAGACCAAGGTTACACAGATATGCTATGTGTCACAGGAAGTGCTACACATGTCAAGGATTACTGGGTTTACCAATCTCAGGCCGAGTAAACATCGGCAGGCGTGATCGGAATGGATCATCGACACACAACCCCTCGACTCCGATAGTCAACATAGGCATAGCCAAATATGTGTAAGCATGGGCTCGAAACCAATAACCAATCAAAGCAGTAACTCTAGAAATGAAGTTGTATTAAATAGGTATTACTAGAGTATAGATTACACATGGAGATCACATGACCCAACATTACATCACACAATGAAAGGCAAATTATGTTGCTAATCAACAAGATACCAAAAGGCCTAAGAGGCCGCAACATAAGGCGAAATGCCAGCCCATATATTTCAGGCTTCTACCCAGGAACCCCAAACTACACGTCGATATCCATGTTGAACTCACTACCCGTGTGAAGAACTTCGCCTGAACCAAAATTTAAGGAAACCTGACTACGGGAGGTACTTAACAAGACTTAGCTAACCTATTATATATTTGTTGTTTTCACAAAGGGTTTTATGAAGGTTTATTTGCGTGAAGCAATCTTTGTTTTTCAAATCGAGGAAGGATAGTACGTCTCATGGAGTATTTTCAAAACAAATGAGAAAGCGACTCAACTACCAAGATAATCATCTTTTCATTCCACCAACATCATTTCCCAGCATCTCATGCTACAAGGATCACCTCTCTCGGCATCTTCGAGGAGACACCCTTCATTCCTTGTCAATATATTTTACGTCGGGTTCAAGTTTTCTATGGCCTCTGCATTCACCAAGTCGTCCTTAACTGTGGACACGGCTTCTCGAAAATACTGCACTACAGGGATGTACACTTTACCCACACGTACCAACCGACTCTTAATGCCACACGTACGCTCTTCCTAGTGGCACAACAGAGCGTGGTTGGCCACGAACTTCACTTTTCCCAACCCTATCCATGAGTCAACCCAAGATAGGGCCACCCCATCAACAGGGAGTTGGACATCCTCCTGGCGGCACTTGTGAAGCGAGGAAAAGATCCATGTACGTCCATCACTTGCCCCGGTCACGCCCTAAACTCTTCTAAAAGGTTTTTGACTCACACATAGATGGAACACCCAAACTACACGACCCATGGATGTGGACAAACAATTTAGTTGGCCAAACGCGGTTAGTTAGACCCCGCGTGTGGTTGCACACTCAGTCTTGGCATCCGCTTGGGACCTTAGTTCCTAGGGTCGACAAGTACATGACAAACAACCACTTCCCAAGTGGGCTCCCATCCAAGTATTAATCAAGTTGGTTGGACGACCTCGTGAGGTAGTCCATGTCGATCTCCTCTTTTCTATGGACGTAGCAGGCCAGCTGCTGCGGCCGGCCAGGCCGTCTATAGGTGCTGGAGAAGTTGGTGATGAAGACAGACTCAAAGTCCAACCATGAGTTTATGCTGCCGTCTGGGAGGCTGTTCACCCATGTGCGTGCTACGTACTTCAGCATTAGAGGTGCGTATCGCATCGCCACTCTTCTGTTGCCGCCGGCTATGCCGACACCGGTGGTGTAGTAAATGAGCCAATCTTCTTGTTTGATGCTTCCGTCGTACTTGGGCGTGTCCTTTGGGAGCATGAACCCCTTGGGGAACGGCTCGTGAGCGATGCGCGGTCTGACGCACTTGTGTCCGGCCATGTCTTGTTCTTTTATGATGCGCGATGCCTCCAACGTATTGAGGCAGCCGTGCACATCTATGCATGTTGCTGGACCCACTGGTCCCAGACAATCTCGAACGTTGCTTACTTCGGCCTTGGGAGCTAGATCCGGTTGTTAATTGCCATCACAGACGACGGTCCGGTTGGCACCTGTGCTGGGATCTGGCTGCTGATTGGCACCTTGAGAGGTGGTGCGGCAGTTCTCCGGCTGGGTGTTGATGTTTTTGTTAGCTGGATGTTTCTGGCGAGCACCGGAGGTGGCTCTGCCAGCTGGGCGATGATTATGGGGGCCTTGTGATGAAGCTTGTCGATCAGCTCGGGTTGCCCCGTCATAGATGACCAGCGCGCCGCCGGCTGTCCTGGGTGCGTTGTGCGCCCCCTCATCGCCGACTAGGCTTGTGGAGGCGAAGGCGGCTTGTTTGTCGAAAGAGGCTTGTTGTCAGTTGACCGCCGCTAGGAGGTGTTCGAGTCGTTGCTACTGACACAGTAGTTCTTCGCCTTGGAGGCTGTGGAGTCCGGGTGCTGCGGCCGCTGCGGCCTTCATGTTCTTGGCTGGCGTGCTTTAGACCCGCTGGTGGAAGCCAGGCAGGACTGTGGGATCCGTGGTTATCCCCATTTCGTGGACGAGTCGGTTGATGGCTCTATTTTTGGCGTTATTTTCTCTACCCATTCCCCCTTGTTTTATTGGATTTTCATATGATTTTCACTCCTACACTAACCCAAACATTGCTATGTGTGGAGATGTTTCATTTCTTCATGGATATTTCAGGAATACCACTAAGAACGAAGGAAATGATGCATATTAATGATAATTGGAGGAAAACAAATAGTTCTAAAAAAGGAAATTCAGAAATAAACCATAGAAGCTTTTAACATGACCGGTACGATCACTGCCGACCGTACCACTCACCATACCAAGCACCACAGCCTCCAGCACTTCAAAAAGAACAACTTTCATGAAGAGGTCAGGGACGAAAAACATACACAGCCGCCGCCAGAAGACTCAGAAGGTAGAAGAAAGAGATGCGGAGAGGAGAAACCCTGCCTGATCCTATCGGAGATCGTTTTCTTCAACACCATCCACCATACCATCCATTCCACCATCCCATATAGAGATTGAGATAATCCTTGTAATAATATTAGGTTTTGAGAACCCTCATTTCGATTGAACTCCTAGTTTGGTGTGTGTTCATCCGAGAATTATTGTGGCTCGCTACGGTAATCTAGAGATAAACTTCCCACTTTCAATTATTGAGTTCGTGTTTGCTATATCAGTCATGTGCGAGAGTAGAGTCGCCAAGGTGTGGGAGATGAATGGAATTGGTTATATGTGTTTGTGCCAACTTATTCTATCTTATTTGTGAAAGTCTTTTCAATATTGTTTATAGGATTATGCGTTTACGGTGTTCATAATGCCTGTTATCTAGGGCCTAGGTAACATGATGCTAGTAGAGACCTACGTAAACATATACTTGTTGTTCAAAAATTCTGCGACCTCCCAAGTGACATGTGGAGATTTCAACGAGGAGTGAAGACAGCAAGAGGATTACGAGAAGCCGCGAAACTTAATGCATTGGTATAACCTATTGGTTTAAATAGGTGAACTGACCATGGTAATAGGACAGGGATGCAGGACGATATTGATAAACAGATCCATGCATGAGGGCGTTTAACTACTCCAGGGTGACTCGCCTACCGATCATTCAATAAAAAAGAATTTATATCATATATCTGCTACCTCCATGTGAGATCGTGGCGCAGGGCTTAATATGATTAATAGGATACTCATATCAACAAGTTGCAACTTCTTTTCTGGAAGCTCATCTTGAAAGAACTCCAGTGTTAAGCGTGCTTGGCCTGGAGCAATTTGAGGATGGGTGACGGACCGGGAAGTCCTTCCCGGGTGCGCATGAGTGAGGACAAAGTGCAGGAAAGACTAGTGTTGGCCTGTGGGGCCAGTCTAGAGATCCTAGAGAGCTACCAGGGGTGACAGCCGCCGGCTACGAGGTGACCGGGGTGTTACATTTGGTATCAGAGCTGACCCTCGCGGTTACACGGGTGTGTGCGGGTCTGTGGGTGGACATGTGGGACATGTGCCGACAATGGGCGCACAGACGAGTGCCAAGAGGGGAAGTTCCTGGACTGTAGGTTCACCGACGAGGGCGTCAGTCTTCTAAGGGGGGAATGATGTGAGATGCTGGCGCAGGGCTCAATAGGATTAACAGGATACTCATATCAACAAGTTGCAACTTCTTTTCCGGAAGCTCATCTTGAGAGAACTCCAGTGTTAAGCGTGCTTGGCCTGGAGCAATTTGAGGATGGGTGACCGACCAGGAAGTCCTTCCCGTGTGCGCATGAGTGAGGACAAAGTGCGCAACACAGACTAGTGTTGGTCTGTGGGGCCAACCTAGAGATCCTAGAGAACTACCAGGGGTGACAGCCGCCGGCTACGAGGTGGCCAGAGTGTTACACCCCATCAAGCACATTCACAAGAACTATGAAACAAAATCTCTCCACACCTACTTCCTCCATAAGCAATACAACACCACTTTACAATATTTATTCTTTCTGTTATTTATTACTAGTAAGTTATTCCGTTTCTATTTCCGTACAACTCATCCTCTGTTTTCTGCAGGTTTAAGCAAATTAATATTTTCGTGAGTTAATTCACGTAAGTCCAACACCTTGTGTATGGCAAAGAAAATCTTAAAAACCTTTTACCAGATTAGCTCTTCGCGGGAACGATAAAAATCGGGAGACCATACTTCCATGAAATTGTGCTTTAACGAACATGTGCACTTGCAGGCATCATCGGCCACCATGGGCGCGGACATCTTCGACCCGGCTGGGAGCAGTCGAGACCGGGGTGAAGCCATGGACGATGTTGGACTCGCGTACTTGCACTTCCACGCGGCGCTGCGTGGCCTTGGTGTTGTGAATGTCGTCTAGGAGGAGCTTGCCCTTGAGCTCCAAAACTGTAGCTGCTGCTTCCGGATCCGCGTCCGGGGTGATAGGGGCAGTGAGCTCTTGCAGCAGGACGTCCATGTCCGGTGGTGGCTGTGGAGGCCAGCTTGCACTGGGTTGATCTGCGGCACCATAAGCGATGGTGACCATGACTTCCACGTAGACACGGGGCTCAGCGTTGCTTTTGTAACCGGCCTCCTCCGCAAGGAGAAGGTCTGAGCATGCGTGCACCTCGGCAGGGTACTTGGGGACGACGGCGACGAAGATGCGGTGGTCGCCAAAGTGGATGACGGAGCCATCCTTGGGAAGGGTGGAGCTCGCAAAGCATATGACGTTGTCGATGACGCAGTGGAAGGCGCCGAACGTCAAGAAGACGCTGAAGGAGACGCGCTCGCCGGAGCTGGTGTGGGGATCCAACGCAAAACTAAACTCCGATCGCCGCCATATGCCCCACGGTGGACGCCAACTGTTGTGGTATGTTGCACGACAACACCATTGAAGCTAGGCTAAGATGGAGTTTAGTAAGCGGGACATTCTGCGGGGCGACGGTGCTCGCGTAGGATTGGGCAACAGGCACGAGGACACAAAATGCACCTAGGTTTGGGGCCCTCGTGGTGAGGTAACACCCCTACTCTTTCAAGATGGAACTATGGTGCTGGTCACAAGGTTCCTCCTTGAGCTGTATTGCTGGAAGAGAGGCAGAGAGCTCCTATAGGGTTTCCATGGACCAATCGTTGTCTAAGGGTACCCGACTTGCCTTATATAGGGGCTGACAGGCCGCTTACAGGTGGGACCGGCTGCGCTACAGTGAGCCGGATGGGTCCTACAGAAACCGCTATAGGGTTGCGCCCCCTTCTGACAAGGGACACAGTGTCTAGCCGCCTGGTACAACATCACTGTTGGAGACGTGGGAGGCCGGCTACTCCTGCTACGCCTTCTCATCTTTGTCATGTCGAGTACTGACGACATGGGGGTGATGCGGGCAGCGCAACTTTGTATTCTTCCCATACCCCCGTGTCAGCTTTGATTTGTAGTAGCCAGCTTCATCTTCATAGCCGGCAGGGTGAGCCTTCTGACTGGCCATACGACCTTCCGGATCCTCATCCGGTTTGACTGATATTCTTCTGGTAGGATGCTTTACTTCATATCCGGCTAGTCCAGCCGGTTGGCGTTGATAAGGATGAATCTTCTTAGTACTTTGAACCACCCGGGACTCATCCCCCCGACACCCAGTCTTCTTCGACCAAGGCGCCGGTTCTCCACGTTCAGGAACGAGGATCTCCCCCGGGTTCGGTGAGAGCGAAGCGGCGGATTGCGGGGGTTGCTTGGGCATCGACCTGAACCACTCGTACTCAGAATCGCCACACTACTGAGAGGCCGAGTCCCAGACGTCGATCTCACAGGCGGGAGAGGGTGCATCCTCTTCGCTGACAGCGCCGACACAAACTGCCACAGGTTCGATGGAATGCACGACGGGAACATGGTATGATCCGCGTCCCCAACCCTATGTATGTGGGTCATAAATTGCATGCCCAATTTTGTGTGTTCGACGCTGCACGATTAGGTTCATGGGTCAGAGATCCTAGCAGAAATTTTCTGGCGCGACGGTACCCATTCTGCGAGGCCCCAGACTAGCAGTCCAAAACCCCTCATATGCATACATTCACGATCCCAGAACAATCAGTCGTAAACAACATATGGAGTTAGCATACAGATTACATCATCCATTACACGAATAATAAATGTCTTACATAAATGGTCACATGACCAAGTCTTAGATAACTACCACGCAGGGCAGGCAAATAACACTAACACAACGGAATACAGCAAAACATAACGCGATAGAGCCCAAGTCACGCCTTGACCTACATGATGCTGACCGGGAGACAAGCCTCCTCATAGTACTCCTCCTGGGGCTGATCCTCATAGTCTGGCCAAGTAAATAGCCAGAGACGAAACCAATATAAGTACATTTGAATGTAGTTTGCAAGACATCCTTTATATAGCTTACAAAATGCAAATATGCTTATTTGGTGGAATGGGTAGGCTATACATAGGGTTTGCTACCCATGATGGATGAAAGATACATCTTGGTTGATTTAACATCTCTATATCTTTGGTGAAGAAGATACTTCAAAAAGAAAATAATATAGTTTCTCTTGTAGATATCGTATATCCAAGAGGTTTTATAAGGTTTTGTTTGGTAGAAGTTTTTCCTTTTTCTTTTTCTTTGCAAAACTTTTTGTAAAACAAATTCCGGCTTTTCCTCATGTGTACCTCACAGGTACAATGTTCATCCTCCAGTACCTCGCAGGTACAAATCCTTTTTCAAAACACCCTTTTTGAAAACACTGACACAATGCTAGCTACATGGCCATTCAACTGTCCATATCCGAGGATGTGGCTATTCCGAATAGTTTTACTCTGCAGAGGTGTACACAATCCACAAGATCCAGAACATCTTCCATGAACAACCGTGGACTATCCGCGACAGTATGCGAATATCAGATAACTAGTCCAAACTTTCCACTATGTTCAAGATAGTATATGAATATCACTTCAACTGGGTGTATTCTCCCTGGCACCGTGTCCCACACAACCATGACAGGAGACCCAACTGTTGCAGCTGGAGGTAAAATTAATCCCACACTTTGCATGTCCCATGCCTCACACCTGGCGACATTTCGGTTCAGAGGATCCAATCATCTATAGCACTAGGGATAGAACACACACTAACACGAACAAGTTTCTAGCTAGGCCTCTTGCCCATGTTGAAGTAGAGTGGCAATACTTCTTGGTTGTCCAGCGAAGACTAGGTTATGTGTCTTCTGTAAAACAATTGTGAAACTTTCCTGTTTGCCACCTCCAGTGAACAAGGTCCCACCTTTCCACCGAGGATTTTCCATAAAGCTTTAATTTACAAAAACACATTTTAGAGTGTCCACTTAGGGACTTCAATATTATTAGTTTAGGTGGTATTTATATACCATATTGTGGCTAAAACTTGGTAACACCAAGTTTGACTACTGGCAATGTGATAGTTAACTATAATATTAATAGTAGTAATAGCCAAAACAAAAATAGTTTTGTTAACAAAGTTTTGTATAACTTCAGAGGTAAAAACATGCATGATAGATAATCGTAAGTATAGTAACATCAAGCATTAGGATGGCTTGCCTTGGTATTGTTCCTGGTTCTGCTCTTGGAAATAACATGAGTGAAACTAGCCTCTTCTGCAACATCACCTTATTTGTTTTCTAACGTCGTAAAAAGAAATAAAGGACGCACATTCAGAACAAACTAAGGCAAACAAAAGTACAAAGCAATACATACACCAAGCAATACACAAAACAATCTATCACCCAATTTTCCAATGGCAAAAATTATTAAGTACACATCAATAAAACTAGACTACTAGCAAACATGCCTATGGTGGAGAATATTATATTTCTCACCAAAAATTCAATGACACCATTGGGTGTTCCACTAGGCTACCAAGGCATTAGGAGGTCACAATGCCTCTGGTCATACTTGGGAAAAATTAATATCCCACTAAACAAGCATAAAAAACACTACTCATTCTAGTGATCAAAAATAGGATGCAATTAATCAAGTCAAAACTATCCATGATTTTCTACAAATAAAAGTGCAAGGTAGCAGAGGTGACACAAGCATAATATCAGTACCAAAGTGGTACATGACCAAATATATAAACCCAAAAAATATAGCTACTATCCATAAAACTAAAATGCCACAATTCCCTAAACATTAGGAAATTCTAAGAAATGGCTATGCTAGTAAAACAAATTCTAATAAACACACTTAATACTAAAATTTTCCTAAAATAATAGTTTTGTAAGAATACAACCTAATAACAGAGAGTAACAATCTTACACATGCTAGAAAACATAAATCTAATACTCAAGTATTGAATAGAACTTATTCACACAAAAATAAATAAAAACAGAAAAGTGCAAAATTTAGTTATGCACACCAAAATTATTCTACAGCTCTAAAAATCACACCAAGCTAGGGCCAGGTAGAAATAATCATACAAAAGCTCATCCAATTGGATTCACATCAAAAATCATCACCAAACAACCTACAAAAATCCTAGATTTGCTCTCTGGTCATTTACCAAAATGCATGGCATTTTCTCTAGGTAGCTCACTTGCAAGCAATGCCAATTTCTACTGGTAGGTATGACTTTGGGCTATCCAAAACAGTCGAGTTTGCATTTTTAGGATTCACATTTTCAAAGTTATGCCAAAATGGTTAAACAGATAGGTTCTGCCAAAACAGTGACTACTGCAAATAATAATAATCAAAATATAGATCTACCACTTGGAAATGGTTAAGAACATTCTAGGGGACATCCATGATTTTTGGTTTGGCCAGATCTAACATTTTCCTAGTTTTCCTAGGGCCAAAGCTAAGGTGATGTTTCTGCTTATTTCCAAAAAGAATAAAACCCACGGGAAAAGCTCGGCGCGGGCCAGATCTGTTTGGGGCAGGGCCTAACTACGGCCAAAACCAGCCCAACGCTCTCGCGCGCGCTTCGTGGCACGGGAACACGCGCGTTCAAAGGGTACCGTAGATCTCGCGATCAACGGTCCCTGTGCCATCTTCCTCCTTTCTCCCTCTCTCTCTCTCATCACGCACGGGCAGAGAGCGACGACGGGGCTCAGTTTACCTAGGGGCGGTGATAAGCAGTGGCACGGGGTCGAGATGGTCGCAGGGAGTCGTGGCCGTGCAGACGAGCAAGCGGCAGCAGCAACGACGGCTCCAATCGACGGCGGCGAGGTGCGTGTCCACGGCGGCTCCGAGGACGACGGCGGCGAACCTACAAGAAATCAGCCAGGGCAGAGGGTCAGGGTGGTGTGCTAGGGTACGGGGAACACGGCTATGCCAAAACGACAAGCTGTGGGTGGCAGGAACGGTGGCGACCTCGAAGAGGATCCGCGGTGGCCGCTCACAGAGAGCGACCGGGGATGAATGGGTGCTACGGGGGCATGTGATGACCCACAAGTATAGGGGGTGTATCGTAGTACTTTCGATAAATAAGAGTGTCGAACCCAACGAGGAGGAGAAGGTGTTGACAAGCAGTTTCGATGAAGGAATAACTGTAAATACTGGTGTTGGTGCTGGTGCTGGTGGATGAGGGTGGATGATGAGGGTGCTGGTGCTAGTGGTGATGATGATGATCTTGATGATGCTCGGAGTGACGACGGTGACGATGGCGGCGATTTCCACTCTCCGAAGAGGAATTTCCCCGACAGATTTCTCCCTGCCAGAGAGCTTTTATCTCTCGGGTGTTTTCCGCCCCGAGGCGGCGGCGGAATAATTCTTCGATGATGGTATGAGGCTTAGGGTTCCCTGGGGTCCAAGTACGCGGAAGATATCCCCAGAGGTGGGCCAGGGTGGCCACACCACCTGGTGGCGCGGCCAGGGGGAGCGCTCCACCCCATGGTGTGGGCCCCTGGTGGCCCCTTCTGGCTCCCCTTCTAGATGGACTCCTCCTCTGAACTTCTAAGACACCCCCGGTGTCCCGCTTCTTCTTCTGATCTTCTGAAATATGGTACCTCGACGGTGCTTTTTCCATCAGATTTCTGGTCCCGGTGTTTATTCTCCAAAAATTATAAAACATGCAAAATAAGATAAAATAACATAAGGGATGCATCATAACATGAAATATATCGATGAATAACAGCAAATTATGATATAAAATAGTGATGCAAAATGGACGTATCAACTCCCCCCCAAGCTTAGACCTCGCTTGTCCCCAAGCGAAACTGAACTCAGTAAACATGACCACGGGTTTATGGACTGAAGAGTCAATAAATAAAATACGGACAAGAAGCATCACATTTATCTATGCACCAATCATTATAGACAACAACTTCCTCTCATATAACTTAACTTGAAATGAGTAATGGGAGTCACAAACAAAGATGCAAAAGAGAGAATCAAAATTGGTGATGGCAAACTTCGTTCTTGGTCAGAGAACATTTAACGATGTCATACTTATCTTAGGTGCAGTCTTTATGACAAGGCTTATATTGTAGAGCTTAACATGTTTAATTATAACAATCCTTTTACATTGATTCATAGATTTCAAAGTAATATTCATTCAGATAATAAAGCATGTGCTAAACAAAGAAGGATAGAAAACATGATTTAATAAATCAACAGATAGATGGTGAGATCACAACAACTCAAATTCTTGCTAGAGACAGAAGGAAGTAGGTTTACTGACTCAACATAAAAGTAAAAGATAGGGCCTTCGCAGAGGGAAGCATGGATCACTCATGTGCTAGAGCTTTTATTTTGTAAAACAGAGGTATAAAATGGTTGACACTCCTCCCAACCTTTCTTACACAAACCATGGCTAACCGAATCCTCGGGTGCCCGCCAACAATCACATACCGTGGAGGAGTGTCTAAATTTTTAGAGAGGTGTATGTTTATGTCAACAAATGGCAAACAGAAAATACAGTACGTCACAAGCCAACTAGACTTCACAAGAGCGGCTCACGTAGAAGGACGCAACTGGTATAGAAGGTCATCCTTTTTTCTCTTTTGTTTACATAGTTATGCTTTGACTGATAAATCAGGGGCAAAAAGAGTGAAGAGAATTTGTATTATTATTTGGGGCTGGGAACCCCGTTGCCAGCTCTTCTAGCATTTGGATAAGAGGATGAAGCCACTAGTCCAGGTGTGTGAGTCCAATCAACAAGTGAGATAAAGATTCTCTATTTGCGTACTCATGAGCTAAAACAGGAACACAAAACAGGGATAATTTTGAAGGTTTTAAATGTAACACATGAGCAATTTACTTGGAGTGGCGGTGAAATACCACATGTTGGAAGGTATGGTGGACACAAATGGCAAGGTTTTGACGCTCAAGGTTTGGATGCACGAGAAGCATTCCCTCTCAGTACAGGGTTTTTGGCTAGCATGGCTGGGTAGCAAGCATAAGAGTTGAGGGAAAACAAACAAATATACATATGATGAAACCAATCATGCAATATTCATTGAAAGTCCAAGCAATCTTAACTTGTGAATACTAAGTTTTTGACCTAATAGGCAAATTTCTCTTTCTTATACTGGCATCTCAAAATATTATTTCTACTGACCCAAGCTAAGTTTGCCAAAACCAACTAGATTAACTTAATGATCTCCAGAGTGACACCAAATACTAACAACAAGCTCAACCATATGACATAAATTTAAAACTAAAATAAGGTGTACAGAAAGTAAATGATGAAACTTCTCATTAATACTTCAAACTGGCAACTCACACCAACGGATACAACGATAACCAGCTAAAGAGAGATACTTCCATACTACAAACCATCCTATATAATAACTTCTCTACTCATGATATGACTCTACTAAAAAGATGAAAGATAGTGATGTGATACCGTGGCAGTCCCCCAAGCTTGGAACAAGCCAAGGGGATGCCAAAACCAATGATGATTTATTTCTTCGGCGGTGATGAAGGTGGAATCATTCGGAGAGGAGTCAGAAAGCCTTTAATGATACGACGAAGCTCAATGTTTTCCGCCTCCAGAATTGCTACCTCGGCCTTGAGAATACGGTATTGTTGGCAGAATTGATCAGCGACCCGAAGTGCTTCAGCTATCATAGGGAATATGTTGGGGTCTTGATCCTGAGGCATGGTCCCCTGCACATTATGAGAGTAGTGACGCTGAGGGTTAATGGATCCCACAAAGGTGGGGTTGCTCGTTGGCGCTGGTGCAGCCCTCCGGATCTCTTCCCTCAAGTTTTTAACCATGTCTTCCTTCCTTGCATCTATATCTTCTTCCGTCGCCCATCCCGCGAAAGCACCATCGTTGATGTCTTGCTGGATTTGTCGAAGACGACGTGCAGCGTAATCCTCAATGATAGAGCCGAAGGAGGACATCTTGATCTAGAAAATCCGAACTCCTAAGAGAAAAAAGCTCGAAATGAAAACACGACGAGAAAATGATATACGGACCTCGGGGGAGGGGGGATTATATAGCAAAAAGTTTCATAACGAAAGGAAGGTCCAGGTCAAAAACGAGTCGGAGAGGGGCTCCGAGGCGCCCACACCATGGGCTGGCGCGACCAAGGGTGGGCCTGCGCCACCTCATGGTGTGGTGCCTCCGAGAACCTTCTGCAACTCCTCTTCGGCTCGGTATTTTTCATAATTTCCAAAAATAGTAAAAATAAAAGTTGGAAGATGTTTCGCGAACGTTTTCTTACCAAAACTGATACCTATTCGAAAAATGACTCTGCAGTTTCTGAAATATGCTTCTTAATAAATTCCTACGGGATCATGCTCGAATACAATCAATATTTTCATTATAAGGATCTCCAGAAATATAATGCTTGAGTCTTTGGCCATTCACCACTTGTGAAGTGTTGTCTCCAAGGGAAACAATTTTAATTGCCCCCGAACGATATACCTCTTCGATAACAAAAGGTCCTTCCCATCTCGAGAGTAATTTTCCTGCAAAAAATCTGAGACGAGACCTATACAATAGCACTTTCTCACCAACATGAAATTATATTTTAATAATTCTCTTATTGTGCCACCTTTTAACTTTCTCTTTAAAGAGCTTAGCATTTTCATATGCTTCACTCCTCCATTCATCTAAAGAACTTAAGTCAAACAACCTTTTCTCACCACCAAGTTTAAAATCTCTATTTAGGTCTTTCACTGCCCAATAAGCTTTGTGTTCTAATTCTAGGGGAAAGTGAAAAGCTTTTCCATAAACCATTTTAAAAGGATACATGCCCATGGGATTTTTATAAGCAGTTCTATAAGCCCACAAAAGCATCATTTAATTTCTTATCCCAATTTTTTCTAGATTTGTTACCAGTCTTTTGCAAGATAGATTTGATTTCTCTATTTGATAATTCTACTTGCCCAGTAGTTTGAGGATGATAGGGTGAGGAAATTCTATGATTAACATCATATTTATCAAGAGTCTTTCTATAACCACCATGAATAAAATGAGAACCCCCATCAGTCATAAGATATCTAGGCACACCAAACCTAGGGAAAATAATGTCTTTAAGCATTTTTAATGAGGTTTCACCATCAACACTTTTAGTAGGTATAACTTCTAACCATTTAGTAACATAATCAACAACAACAAGAATATGAGTGTAGCCTTGTGAAGGAGGGAAAGGACCTATAAAGTCAAAAACCCAACAATCAAACGGTTCAACAACAAGAGAATAATTCATAGGCATTTCATTACGTCTAGAAATATTTCCAACCCTTTGACATTGATCACAAGATAAAACAAACTTTCTAGCATCTTTAAAAAGAGTAGGCCAATAAAAACCTGATTGTAGAACCTTATGTGCAGTTCTATCTCCAGCGTGATGTCCGCCATAAGCACTACTATGACATTTTCTCAATATCTCTCGTTGTTCATTTTCAGGAACACATCTTCGCATAATACCATCAACATCTTCTTCATCCCAAAAATAATGCCACAAATCATAGAAGAATTTTCTTCTTTGCTGAGCTGTAAAGGTAGGAGGCAAATACTTGGAAACAATAAAGTTAGCATAATCAACATACCATGGACTCTCTTGAGAGCTCACTTTTATTGCAACCAACTGTTCATTAGGAAAACTATTATTAACATGAATAGGATCATCAAAGATATTTTCTAATCTAGACAAATTATCAGCAACAGGATTTCTAGCACCCTTCCTATCCATAGTATGTAAATCAAACTCTTCTAAGAGAAGCACCCATCTAATAAGCCTAGGCTTAGCATCTTTCTTTTCCATAAGGTACTTAATAGAAGCATGATCAATATGAACAGTAACTTTAGAATCAACAATATACTGCCTAAATTTGTCACAAGCAAAAACTACAGCTTGGAACTCTTTCTCAGTGGTAACATAATTCTTTTGAGCAGCATCAAGAGTTTTAGTAGCATAATGAATAACATTTAACTTCTTATCTACCCACTGTCCAAGAACAACACCTACATCATAATCACTAGCATCACACATAATTTCAAATGGTAAATTCCAATCAGGGGGTTGAACAATAGGGGTAGATATTAAAGCCTTCTTTAAAATTTCAAAAGCTTCTTTACAATCTTCATAAAAAACAAAAGTACATCCTTTTGAAGAAGATTAGTAAGAGGCTTTGATATTTTAGAGAAATCTTTAATAAACCTTCTATAGAAACCAGCATGACCAAGAATACTACGAATACCTTTGACTTCCCCGTGACAGGGCATTTTCTCAATGGCTTAAACTTTAGCTCTATCAAATTCAATACCTCTTTCAGAAATTTTATGTCCAAGAACAGTTCCTTCATTAACCATAAAATGGCATTTCTCCCAATTAAGAACAAGATTAGTCTCCTCATGTCTCTGCAAAACTTTATAAGATTGTGCAAACAATTATCAAAAGAAGTTCCATAGACAGAGAAATCGTCCATTAAGACTTCCACAATTTCTTCACAAAAACCATGAAAGATAGCATACATGCATCTTTCAAAAGTAGCAGGAGCATTACATAAACCAAAATGCATACGTCTATAAGCATAGGTTCCATAAGGACAAGTGAAAGTTGTTTTCTCTTGATCAGGCTTTCTAAAAGAATTTTGAGGGAACCAAGAATAACCATCAAGAAAGAGAAATGAGTTTTCTTAGACAACCCTCTAACATTTGATCAATAAAAGGCAAAGGATAATGATCTTTCTTAGTAACCTTATTAAATTTCCTAAAATCAATACACACCCTATAACCAACCACTACTCTTTGAGGAATAATTTCATTATTTTCATTTGGCACAACAGTCATCCCTCCTTTCTTGGGGACACAATGCACAGGACTAACCCATCTACTATCAGCAATAGGATAAATAATACCAGCATCAAGGATTTTTAATACCACATTTATTACCACATCCTTCATCTTAGGATTTAAACGGCGTTGATGTTCAACAACTGGCTTTGTATCAGGTTCAATATTAATAGCATGCTGACATATAGCAGGAGAAATCCCTTTTAAATCATCAAGAGTATAACAAATAGCACCTCTATGTTTCTTCAATATTCCCAATAATCTCTCCTCTTCTTTACTAGAAAGTTTAGAACTAATAATAACATGATATAATTTCTTATCATCAATATGAGCATATTTAAGATTGCCAGGCAAAGGATTTAAATCCAAAACAGGATCCTCCTTGGGTGGTAATGTGGTACCCAAGTCTTCCACTGGTAAATTATGTTTCAGCATCGCTGGCTGATGTAGGAAAATCTCGTCAATTTCATTTCTTTCTTCCATAAAGACATCACTTTCGTGGTCTTCCATGTATTGCTGCAAAGGATTGTTAGGAGCAAGAGCAATAGCAGCCAATTGTTCGACTCTATAATTCTCATTAGGTAATTCAGCTTCATAAGTTGCTTTAGCAAATTTGGAGAAATTAAATTCATAAGACTCTCCATCATACTTTGTAAGGATTTTTTTCCTTTTTACAATCTATAACTGCACCACAAGTGGTTAAGAAAGGTCTACCAAATATAATAGGACAAGTATCACTAGCAGAAGTGCCTAGTACTAGAAAATCAGCAGGATATTTAGGTTTACCACATAAGATCTCCACATCTCTAACAATACCAATCGGAGAAATAGTTTCCCTATTAGCAAGTTGAATAATCACATCAATGTCTTCAAGTTCACAAGAACCAATTTCATGCATGATTTCTTTATAAAGCTCATAAGGAATAGTACTAGAACTAGCACCAATATCACACAAACCATAATAGCAATGATCACCTATCCTAACAGATTGCTCAGGAACACTAGGTTTCGTAGATTTACTAGGATGAGAGACAATATTAGAAGCATCTTTACAAAATATAATGTGTCCCTCTTCTACATTTTCAGAAACAAGGTCCTTTACTATTGCTACTGTAGGTTCCACAATTATTTGTTCCTCGGGGTCTACAGGTTTCCTTGCACTTTTATTAACCACACTATCTAACATAGAATGTTCTTTTACCTTAGCAGGGAAAGGCATTTTCTCAATATAAGGTTCAGGCACAATAGAATCAACGGTATGAACTTCTATATCTCTAGCAGGAACACAATTAACAATATCTTTATAAGGTGCATGGTACTTATCCCATTCCTTTTTGGGAATATCAATATAAGAAGCAAAGGCCTTATATAAGTTTGCAGCAACTTGAGAATCAAGACCATAAACAATACTAACATTATGAAAATCATCGGATGACATAAAAGTTTTAATGCATTCATAATCATAATTTATACCTGACTTTCTACCTTTGTCATTCTCCCATCCTTCAGTATTTCCTTGAATACGGTCTAGAAGATCCCATTTAGCTTCATCCTTCATACGTGTAAATGATCCAGAACAAGAAGCATCCAATAAATCCTTATCATGAAGAGAAAGCCTTGCATAGAAATTATTAATAACAATATTACTTGGGAGCTCATGAATGGGGCATTTGAGCATTAGTAACTTAAATCTCCTCCACGCTTGGGCAATACTCTCTCCGTCATGAGGCCAAAAATTTATATATAATTCCGATCTCTATGAATTTTACTGTGAGGATAGAATTTAGAATAAAAGAGAGGCACAATTTCCTCCCATCCAATAGTATGGCTATTTTTCAGCAGTTTGAACCATTCAGCGGCTCGGCCTGTCAATGATATAGAGAATAATTTCCTCTTAACTTGGCCCATTGTAATACCTGCACACTTGAACAACTCGCATAATTCATGTAAAAAGAGAAAATGATCACCAGGATGGACAGTTCCATCACCTGAGTAGCAGTTATTCATAACATGCTTAACAATCTTTATAGGTATTTTATAAGGATCCAAATCATCAGGCGGTGGGTCACTTACTACCCTAGCAGTGGCAGCAGTGCCCGCAAATAAGGACTCAAAAGGAGATCCAAACATATTGTAATAAAGCAGTAGACAGTAATAAAAACAGCACTTACAGCAGAAGCTTCCTTTATCAATTCGACTTCCCAATAGCGCTTCACTCCTCGACAACAGCGCCATAAAATAGTCTTGATGACCCACAAGTATAGGGGGTGTATCGTAGCACTTTCGACAAATAAGAGTGTCGAACCCAACGAGGAGCAGAAGGTGTTGACAAGCAGTTTCGATGAAGGAATAACTGTAAATACTGAAAGGTAGATTTGTAGGGGTTTTTGATATTGCAGATAAATAAAGTGCGAGTTAATAAAATGCAGTAATAATAATTGCAGCAAGTGGCCTAATCCTTCTTCAGCAAAGGACAAGCCGGTGGGTTTACTTATGATTAACAAACGTTCTCAAGGACACACGGGAGGTTTCTGTCAAATGCTTTTGTTTCATGCCGCTGAATAATCTTTAGTGTTTTGATAAGTGTTGTGTGGGTGAACCTATGATAATGTACCGTCCCATCAAAGACTAATACATACTTGTGATTATACCCCTTGCAAGCATCCGCAACTACAAGAAAGTAATTAAGAAATAAATCTAACCACGGATTTAAACTCCGGGATACTACGCTCCCTCGTGCAATGGTTTCCTAACGGGGGTTTAGATTTCTGTCACTCCGACAGTCCCACAATTAGTAGACAAATACGCGATGCATTCCCCTAGGCCCAGAAATGGTTAAGTATCATGTAGTCGACGTTCACATGACACCACTAGAAGAATAACACCACAACTTAAATATCAAACAATTAAATATTACTCAACATTACTTCAATACTAACAACTTGACTTCTCTCATGTCCTCAAGAACAACACGAACTACTCACAAGACATCATATGAATCATACTCAGAGGTGATATAATGGATGATAACAATCTGGTCATAAAGTGCTAACACCGATAAATCTCACAAGTATCAACTAGTAACAAGTAATCCACACCGGGAGAGAGATCTAATGTAAAACAAGGATAGAGGCCCCTAATTGTTATAGCGGGATGACGGTGGATGATGAGGGTGATGGTGCTGGTGGTGATGGTTATGATGATGACGACTTAACTGAATTTTTGCTTAGTGTTGAAACAGACAGAATCATCCAAAAGTCTAGGCATCATTAAAATAGAAAACGAAGTTCAATTTTGGAATTTTAAGTTGGAAATAGTTAAGTATGCCATGAACTTTCAGAAACACATTTTTAATATATTTTTGAAAGTGTGCAAGGCTATGAAAACAAGATGGAAAAGGGGTACCTTTCTATTTATCTCTGTTTTTAAAATTCTCTGTTTTTCTGTCTTATTATCTTGCCACAAAAAACAAGCATGCAAATCTAGGTTTTCAAACTCCACAAATCAAACCAAGGTTATGGATTTTTAGTCCACATACCAGAAAACAATTATAAGCCAAGAAATCATAAAATTGGGTATTCTAACTTATTGAAAAGAAGTGCTAGAAATTGGTATTTGGCTAGTTTTTCAGGGAAAAACCCTAATAGAAAAATGGAAGGAAAACATCCATAATTACAAATTCCATTTTGTTTTCTTAGATGAAACAAAGCAAAATCATATTGTCAAGTTAAAAACAAGCATAATCCAATAGTTGGAACAAAAATCACTCAAGATAGCATATGGAAAAATCAGAGAAAACACTAGTGTGCTTTTTAGGAAAAAAATGACATTTGATTCAAAAGAAAACATTGCTTGCATTGCATAGATAAACATGATCATATACACATAATGGTCCATCCAAACCTATTACAAAAGTTTTTGTTGGCTCACATTTTTGTTCCCACAACTATATTACAATGGTTCAAAAACTGGGGTGTGACAGATCCGACGTTCCGGATGAAGAAGTGGAGGAGGAAGAGGACGAGGACAACGTCGAGATGCAAGAGGTGGAAAATCATCGAGGACGAGTGCCTGTGCGACGTATGGAAGTTGGTTAACGAAGCCACCGTCAGCGCCAACCAAACATACAGCCAGTATTGGAAAAAAAGATCCATGGCCATTTCCATGAGACAAAGAAATATGGCGACTACGCCAAGGTGACGATGGATCGCAACGCTGATGACCTCCCATACAAGCCGAGTGCAACGCCTTCCATGGCGCGCTGGAATAGATCCGAGCGAGGAAGAAGAGAGGCAAGAAGATGGCAGACGAGTTGAAGGACGCGCTCCGCCTCTTTCGCGACAACAACAACGACAAGGAATTCGAGTTCATGCATTGCTCCACTCGGATTCAAAGATCCAAGAAGTGGGAGCTCACCCGCCTCGATCTCGACGACCACGACCCTAGTGAGCAATAGCCAGATCACCATGTCGCCGCCTCAGAGGGATGGACAATTGGGAACAAGAAGATCAAGGCCGAGAAACACGGCACATCGTGATCGGCGGCCGTGCAAGAGACCATCCAGAAGTGCCTCGTTGAGGTCACGTCCATTCAAAGATAGCTGGACGTCGTTGATGGATAAGCAATCTGAGAATATCGCGCTCGAGGAAGAGAGGGTTGAAGCGACGAAACCGGCTTCACACGCGGCTATGATAGACGCTGACACAGTAAGGATCTAAACATGTCGGAGGTGTAGGCTATGGGCCTCAAGAAAACTGAAGGAGGACGCCAAGATCTTGACCGCCGACCTATCTACCATGACAACGCGGTGCGGGCTTGGCATTTGCTCTATCATCAACACATCGTACATGAAGTGGGGCTTCTGCCGCAGGATCCAGCGGCGCATCAGCACGAGCAGGATCCACCGGCGAACCAGCACGAGCACCCGGCCGCACGAGCATGTCCTGGAGGCAGAGAAGATCGCATCCGAGGAGACGGCGTGGGGGCACCGTCGGTCCTTTAAATTCCTCTGCGTCTATATGTATGATCGCCGAGCTTGACGACTCTTTTTGGACGTGTGATGCTGGATGGAACGATGAACTTGGGCCGAAGGCCGTCTTTTGTTTAAATTTGAAAATCAACTAGTTTTGGGCCGTCTATTAGGGCGCGCCGGCGGGACGCGACGTCCCCAATAGACTGGCGACGCGTGCGGACGCGTCCAATAACATGCCAAACGGTCTATTGGGTTCCCGGTGGAGATGGTCTAATTGTCACTCTTCCACGTCGTGGCTTGAAGACCGCCACGGCATTAAAACGTCCAAACATGCCGACTGCTGTGATGTGATTGCACACCGGATTCAGGCGCAGCGCATCGCTCGCCGTCTATTCGCGCTGCACCAGGTTCCAAACGGCATTCAAGGCCCGGTCCGTCCCGACGTGTTCCCGGCACCAAATTCGAACGACATCATAGGAGCAAACATAATACCTGCCTCGTCGCCGGAGGACGAGGCCACAGCTCACTACTCTGTCTTCCTCTCCCTGCACATTCACGAACTACTGAACTGCAAAGGTGATTCAGCTTTCTTCTCTTCAGCTCTTTAATTCCGCTTCGGCTTAATTTGTTTAATCCGGAACACAGAGAAACGTAACGCAGGACCTTGGGTGCGGCCGTTCGTGAACCGAGCACCGAGGTGCAGAAGATGCCGACGTTGATTGTCATGCTGGACATGGATTGCTGCCGCTGCAGCACCAAGATCCAGAAGGTGCTGTCCTCCATTCAGGATCGTGGCAGGTTCGACATCGAGAAGATCGTGTACGGGGAGGACAGGGTGCTCGTGTCGGGGCCATTCGATGCCGACAAGCTCTCCTGCAAGCTCTGGTGCAAGGCCGGCAAGATCATCAAGAGCATCGAGGTCGCCAAGACGCCGGTGCAACCCAAGCCAAAGCCCGACGTTCCCAAGCCCAAGAAATGCGACGAGAAGCCGGCCGAGCCCAAGCCGCCGCCGGCCCCGTGCAACCAGCTGGTACCATACCCGTACCCGTATCCGTTGCCGTACCCGCAGTACCCCGCGACGGGGTCGTGTGGCTGCGCTACGCCGTACTGCGACTGCCACTCTAAGCCACCTCCTCCGGCGCCGGCGCCCACGTGCCAGTGCCCGACGGGCCCGTCTTGCCACTGCTCCTCCTACCCGCCGTACCAGCAGCCGATGCCTATGCCGTGCACGCCGATTGTCATCTGCGAGGAGAGCCCGCCTGGCTGCGCTGTCATGTAACTGCAAACAAAAGAGCAACTAAGCCACCGCCACGGCACCGGCAAGCATGAACGAACGTTCGTGTTCGACGGTGTACCACCTCTTCGAAGGCCTATATGTATCTAGTCCCACGCGTATTTCTGTCACGAATTCCTTTAGCAGCTTCGAGCAGTGCTTTGTGACAATAATGTGGTGGATATATATGTTGCTAATACTGTCTCATGCTTCGTCGGCTGGTTTCGAACGGAGTCAAGAAGGGGCCCAGAATTCTTCTGGACTCGGGGAAAACCATTTGAATCGAGGCACCTCTTGAATGAATGGTTATTTGTTTTTCTTTACAACTACAAAAAGTTCTGTTGAAATTTTCAAATTTAATGGGGTCTAGTACCCTGGGTCTGCTTTTACGGAACCCTGCACTTCCATCGGATTCGGATGAATGTGCTGTCAGGGGCGGAGACATGCCTGGGTAAGTTGGGATGTGGCCCATGCCCAGCAACAAAAGCCCAGCCCATAGAATTCTGTTACAAAAATGATGTACTCCATCCTCATTTTAAAGTTAGTACAAAGTGACACCTTTATTTTTGGATCGGAGTTTTTTTTGGATCAGAGGCAGTAAAAGTAATACTCCCTCCCATCCGCAAGTTGTGTCATCAGTTGTGCAGGAACTTGTACTAGCCTAGCATTGTTTTCCTGTCACTTAATCCGGATCGGAGGTAGTAATGAAAATGAGTATTTAGGTTCCACTGAAAAAAGGTAAGTAATACTAGGGCTGGAGCATGTGTTTTCTTTCTGGTTCTGGAGTTGCACCTCCTAATCTAGTGGATTGCCTCTGAACTTCAACTTGCACAAGTACAAAGTGGCACTAAGGGTATCTCCAACCGAGGTGGTAAAACGTGTCCGTGCAGTGTTTTAGTGCGCCGGAGGCCTTTTCAAGCACTCCAATAGCCGCTCTAAAACAGTACAAGCAAAAAAAAAAAATAGTCGCATGCACTAAAAAACGCTATCCTGCGCTGCAACTTTAGAGCGCCGGCTTGCGCGTGGCTAAATCTGGACCACGTGTTATATTTGTGCATTTGAAAAACTGATGCCGTAAAATATTTTTAGCGCGTGATATTTTTGGGCACCTATTGGAGATGCTCTAAGGTCTGCCACATCGGCAATGCCGTTCAAAATGGAAACAATAAAGAAAATGTGTGTGGGTGAGAAAGCACTGCTGAAATGGAAGCCCACGACCCAACCTACCTCACCAACCGTTAATCGTTGCCGTTGTGGCTAGTCAAATAGGCCACAAGTATTTTGTTAGAGCGTCTCCAACGCGTCGACCTATTTGGTTCGGCCGTGTCCGATTCTATCTAGAGTAGGCGAAAACATGGTCCAACGCGCGCGACTGATTTATGATTTTTGAAAATTTGCCCGTTTTTCTGCCCGTTTTGACCCATTCCCGATGCAAATTTGGGACGAATTTGCATCGCAACGAATGTGTGCGCACACAAACTTTTCCCGTCCTTGTTCTATCATGACCCACATGTCTGTGGCACATAGAAACCATTTCGACACTTTCGCTCCCGCATCCCAGATCGAAAACCCCATGGACGCGCTCGATACTGCTGCCGCCGCGGAGAGCGCCGCCGAGGAAACCTACCCAACCCCTGACATGTCCACCAGCTCCGACGCCGCCGTGCCCGCGCGGCCAAGCCGAAAAAGAGCTCATCCCACAACAAAGAGCTCTGGAGATCAAGAAGTGAGGGGGGCGGAGGAAGAGGTTGAACGCGACCAAGCACGCTTAGGCGGACAAAGCGACCGATGATGCTGTGAACGCCACCGCCGCTGTGGACCCGGATCTCATCACTGCCCAAGCAGGCACCCTAACTATCCCCTCCCCCCGCTTTGTGAGCATTTTCATCGAGCCGGGATAGGCCATGGCCGTGACGGCGGCCGACACTAGCTCGGTCTCTTCGGTCGGTCGGCTGCCAGGGAATACGTCCACAACGTCGATATCACCCTATGGATATCGGCCCGTCACCGAACTAGTTGGAGGAAGACGCTTCTTCCACTCGCCGGAGATAGGATACTCAAGGCCAATTGTCGTCACGGTCATGCCTCCCCTCGTCCTGAACGCAGTTCCATCGTTCGGTGACTTTGCCATGACGGGAAGAATGCCGACGCGGGTGATCCCTATTGAACGGATAGTATGGACACCTAGAGGGGGGGTTAATAGGTGGTACGACCAATTTTAATTTTTCTTCAATTTAAGGCTTGACACAAAGGTAAATTCTCTAGATAATGCAACTACAGTGAATTTACCTACATGACAAGAACAACAATAAATACAATAAAGTAAGGTAAATGAAAGGGAACGATATAACTGATAACGGAAGCACGCGGAGACACGATGTATTCCCGAGTTCCTCCTTGTTAAGGGAGTACGTCTCGTTGGAGGGGTGTGAGTTTTGCCACAAAGGCCTACTCAACGCCACAAAGGCCTCACCCTATTGTTCAATGAACCCCGCCACAAAGACCTAGTCCGCCTTCCACTATTGATCCCCTTTTAGGCGGGAATCGAGTCCTTTACAAACAAGTTTGGGGCACACACCCACAACCAAATTGGGGGCTCCCAACAATCATAAGAATCACCAAGAGTAGCAAGATGTCTAGGTTCTCCACAAGAGGAAACCTTAGACTAGTTCCCCTCAAGAAAATGAGGGGAGAATGGAAAACCGGTTGGTGAAGACGTAGAACAGGGCCTTCTCCTTCAATCCTCCGAAGATCAACACTTTTGGGTGGAGGGATTGGGAGATCTAGCAAGGTGGGTGAGCTCTAGCAATGGTGAGATCTATTCTGGATTAGCTAGATCCAGGAAGAAGAAGGGGAGGGTGTATTTATACCCCTCACCCGATTTTGAGCCGTTGGAGTCATTTCTGAGAATGTCACACCGGACACTCCGGTCTGAAAAGAATCCGCACATCCCCGGACTAGAGACTCTGCACCTGGGAGATCGGAGACTCCGGATAGTCTCTAGTGTGTATCCAGAGTGACACCACGACGTCATCTTCACTTCACACTTGGGAAACGACGAGTTCGGAGACTCCGGTCTGCCAGACCGGAGACTCCTGTGTAGACCGGAGAGTTGGCGGAGATTCCTCCATTTGTCTTGTCACCTTCACGCAGAGTATGTATGGGGTCGAGTGAGTTGCTTGGGCAGGAGAAAGTTTGGAGACTCCGGTGAATCTCCGGATAGTCTCCGGTGTGAGTCCAGTGGGTGACACCACAAGCGCAACTCTGGGTTCTTCACAGCAAAGCCTCATACCAGAGACTCCGGTCTAGCAGACCGGAGACTCCGGCCTGGAAATAAATTCCAGCAGGATTTCCTCAAGGAGATCTTTTTGTCCTTTTTTATTCTCACACCACCATTTGTAAACTTATTGAAAGACCCCGAAAACATCAACACACTTAAGTGTATATGTGTGTTGTTAACAAACACCCAAAACAAAGATTTAGGCGCATTTGCGCTTTCAATCTCCCCTTTTTGGTGTTTGATGACAACACACATATTTGCAATGAATATCATAGTTAGGCTTGGTTTGAAAAAAATAGACGGGCTCTCGAACAACAAAGTCATGAGCTCCCCCTATTATTTACAAACAAAGCCCACAAGTACAATAACTAATGAACAGTATAATTGCATGCATAGATAAAGTAAGTAAAGCAACAAAAATAGCACAATATAGGATAGCTTCACCAACAAAGTCTCACCACACACAAATTTAAGGTCCACTAGGAAATAAAACTAGAAATTAACTAGGAGAAAGGGAACACAAGCCATAAAAGCAAATCAAGTCCAAAGACTTGTGTTTTGAGGCAAAGCAAATCAAACCAAAGCAACCCCTTGCAAATACCGAGAAGTCTATAGCTACTTCTCCCCCTTTAGCATCGAGACACCAAAAAGGGACAAAGAGCAACTACACGGACCCCAAGGATCAATCATCCTCCTCATAGTCCTCGTCTTCTCCATCGTTCTTGTCCGTGCCATCACCCTCGTCTTGGTACTCCTCTTCATCTTCTTCTTCTTCTTATTCTTCTTCTTCTTCTTCAATATGCTCCTCTTCCTCAGTCACAGGAGCCTTTCCACGATTGTTGGAAGAGGAGGGAGCCGAAATGACCTCTTCAAAGTCACCCCACGGGAAAGAGGAGGTGTTCCAGTTCGCATACGACATGGTGATGGACTCAGTTGGAGGCTCAAGAGGAGGGGTAGGGCCAATACCCGCATGATCTTGAAGCTTGGTGATCATCTTCCTCATCTGTCGCCTCTCCTTAGAGGCCTCATGATTCTCCTTGTGAACAACAATTGTCATGCACAGAATGTTACGCTGAAACCACGAGAGCTTCTTCATCTCATCTTGAACCTCATCCTTGCCCTGAAGGCGAGAAGGAGAGTCAGCATTCTTCCGCCTAGCCCTCGGGGCCTCAGACCTAGCATCACCCATGGGGGTGTCCTCAATAGATGACAAGTGAGAAGTGAGCACTGAAGAGAACCAACAACATGCACAATCTCACACACAAGTCCTGGGCACTCATCAAGAATGAGCATCATAACATAAGGATCATACAACGGGAACTTCTTGATCTCAATCATGGCAGAGTACATCTCTTCCTTAATGAAGTGCACGACATCAATCTCAAATCCCTCGCAGTCTGGACATGCACGGTGGCACCTAAAGGCATGGTAGAGCAAGTTCACTATCCCACCTCGAATAGCATCAACGTTTTCGGCCTTGGGAGCAATGTTGTTGCAGAAGAGGCGGAGAAAAATGTTATAGACTCTCCTCAAGTCCTTGGCAGTGCCTGTACTCGAGATCTTCTCATACATAGGATCCATCCTCTTCTTGTCATAACCAACACCATGAATATGCATCCTTTTCCCAACATCATCACCCATAGGGTAACCAAGAAGCTCAGAGAGCCTACAGATAGATGACTCACACCTCTTGGTACCGGTTATCCAAATCCAGGAGATGTCCTCATCTTCTCCAAAGGTGACCATGGCATAGAATTGTTGAATGGCCTTGATGTTGTAATTCTGCTGAATGCCCACAAGATGCTCCAGACCTAGCTTCTTAGTGATCCACATGGCCTTTTCAAAGTAATCCCTGGCGCCCAGAGCTTCTTAGTAAAGAACTCACTGCAGACAGACTGGATGCTGCAGGACACTGTAAATCTCCCTCTGAATCAGCTCAGACTCTCTCCTCCAATAGTGAGGACTCTCAGCAGTGCGGGCCATGGAGAAGAAAGGCTTGGCCCTCATCAGCCTATAGTCTTGCTTGCTCATCTTCTTCACAGTAGTGATCCTGTCAAACCTGGCCTTCTTCGCCATTTCACGCCTTTGTTGCTCCTGGATAGCCTCTTGTTGGCGACACTCATCATCAAGGTTCCTACGCTGAGCAACCCTCCTAGTCCCCTGATCGGTGACTAGGTAATCATGAGAGTGAGCACGATATTTCCTTGGATTGACATGAGGATTGGAGGAGGATGCCTTAGTCCTTTTCCCTGAAACAAAACACAGCCAAAAAGCAAAACCAGAAAGCAGTAGATGAGCATGCATGTCCACAAGATGAAGTAAGAAACCAACAACAGATTCTAGGCACAAACTTCAGATTCTACACCGAAATCTTCGGTCTGGACACCGGAATCTCCGGACACACCGAAGTCTCCGGTCTGGCGACATATCTACAAGCTAGAATCTAAAGTTTCTGCACCAAACCAATCTATAGATGATTTCTAGGATGGGAATAATGCCTAGGGAGTGAAAGCAACCAGGGGCAAGTGCTAGCTTCTCCAAAAAAAAAATATCTAGAACAAACCCTAGATGTAAATATAGAGAAGAGGGGAGGAGAGGGTACCCTTGCCACCCTCGTCGGCCATGGAGGGGTTCCTGGAGGGGGAACCCGAGGGGGAGTTGATGGGAGCCCGGAGGGGAGGAGTCCAACGGCAGGGGGTAGCCGGACGGGCACCTGGAGGCGGTGGCGGTGCAAAGGGAAGTTGGGGTCGGGGTGGATGAAAGGGGAATGGGGAAAACCCTTCCACTCCGACCCCTATATATTCTGCGAAAACCGCCAGACCGGAGTCTCCGGTCTTAGCACCAGAGTCTCCGGACAGACCTGAGTTTCCAGTGTTACAGACTAGAGTCTCCGAACCCAAACTCCAGGAAAATCCCAGAAAATGTGGGGACATGCATGTGGCTAGGAAACTTGGATTTTGGGAAGATTTTGGCTTGGGACAAGAAAAACCAAACATGGAGTGTACTTCACACTCAAAGATTGCAAGATCCAAACAACTAAAACGCCAAAATTTGAGTCTGTTTTTCATAAAAACAACAAAGCTAAAAAAGATAGAAAGAAGTTAAATAAAAGCCAAATAAGAACCAAATAAGAACAACTCTTCAAAAAAAGTGGTTGGTGGCCCAAGCCACAATGTAAGAGATGATGGTATGTCACCGCGAAGATATATCTTGGGTGCATTGCCGATTCTCGACATTGAAACTCACAATTCAACATTAGAAAAAGAGAGCTAACAATGAATTTTTGCTTTGGGCATAATGGGGGGGGGGGAGGGAGATCCCAATGTGATAACACTCCCCCTATGTCCATGCCTACACCTAAACCCAAACACGTATCAACTATAGGGGTGTGTGCAAGATCCGTAAGTCAAACTCCTGGAATCAATGATATTTAGCTCATTCCTCAAGAACATTAATATTGCATCATCAAGTGGCTTTGTGAAGATGTCCGCGAGATTATCCTTGGTTGGGACATATGCTAGCTCAATATCACCTCTTGCCACATAATCCCGGATGAAATGATGACGAATCTCAATATGCTTCGTCCTTGTGTGTTGCACGGGTTGTAGGCGATCTTGATGGCACTTTCATTGTCACACATGAGAGGCGCCTTATCCAAGTGAACATCATACTCTTTGAGGGTTTGCCTCATTCATAGAAATTGGGTGCAAGCAGTAGCGGCCGCCACATACTCGGCTTCAGCGGTGGAGAGAGATATACAATTTTGCTTCTTGGAAGACCAACTCACCAAAGACCTGCCAAGAAATTGGCAAGCTCCGGAAGTAGACTTCCTATCATCTTGATCACTGGCCCAATCCGATTACGTGTATCCCTTGACAGAAAATTGTGCCCCCTTTGGGTACCAAAAACCAAACCTTGAGGTCTGAACCAAATACCAAAAGATCCTATGGACCGCCACCAAGTGGCTTTCCTTAGGAGCCGCTTGATACCTTGCACACACACCTACACACAAAATTGTTGGGGCGCGTAGAGATAAACGAAAACTTTTCCTACGCGGTACTCCCAAGATCTAGCCGAGGTAGAAGGCCACGATGATTACCACTAGACGCGCGGTTGCGGATTATCGGTGAAGCGCGTCGGGGCAGTGCAGTCCCACGATCCGATCCGGCCGATCCAATCCCTCGAACGTCGAAGTGCTGAACGTACAGCACCCCTGCCGGTATCCACACGTACGAGGAGGAGCTCCGACGGCAGACTGCTAGGTCTGGTGCGACGACTGGACTGAGTGGGGCTAGGGTTCCCAACGCATGGGAGAGTGGACTAACCTGCCCGCTGGGCAACCTGCGCCCCTCTTTCTATAGCGTATGGTAATGGGCTTCACAACACTTGTGGCCCATTCCCTCCGTGAGTCCGACTCACTAACTCAGTCCATTTTCGGTTCAGGTCCAACCCAACCAATGCTTGCTCCCGCTCTTAAGTGTGCGACCCTGCAGGCTCATGGCGACATGGACACGATTGGAGTCCTACTCCCAATCGATCAATCGGTAGCGGCTCCTAGCAGAACGTGCCGACTCCCAAGTCCCATTGAGTCATGACGACATACCTTTCAATGCGATATTCATCTTAGTCCCTTTTGCCTCACGATATACCTTGTCGAGCTATAGGCGGTTTATCGTCATCCCTTAAATAGCTCAACTCTCTTCTCGATCCGTGATATGTGATTCATCTGACTAACTCTTTAGTCAATAGACACAGTTAACACTTAACTGAGTCGCGCATGGCCATGCTTCCTGAATCATATCACTCGAGAGGGCCCAGAGAATATCTCTCCAATCGGAGGGGCAAAATCCCATCTTGATTATCCACATCACGCAGCTTGCTTCTCATTCGACCCGAACTCTGCCTTTATAGTTGCCTTGTCACAGAACAACGTTTGACAGAACCTAAGTCGGTGATCCACAACTCGGATTGTGCGACAACCTCAGGTCTAAGGATTACATTGATTTAGACATGCAAATGACGACTTGATCGTTGCATCTCAATGTGGGTCAGTCCGACTTGCTAAACTCTTTAGCCAAGTCCGTGAACGTTGGAATGGCATCACCATGCCCATGACAAGTGGAACCGTGTCATCAGCCAACACTCACATTAGTCTAGGGTGTGTGTCCAGCACAACCTAAAAGACTAAGGACAATCTAGTATGAACAACATGAATACATAGTTCCACAATCGAATCACATATTCAATGACATGTATCAGATGTTCAAAACAAGGACAGCTTAATAACTTTATGAATACAGTGGGAATTACATCATACATGATTGCCTCTAGGGCATATTCCCAACAGTCTCCCACTTGCACTAGAGTCAATCATCTTGGCATCATATGCCTAGGCATCTAATGCCCATACCTCTCGTGTGCGCCTCATGCTTAGGCTGTGGTAGCGCCTTTGTCAACGGATCTGCAATGTTTGCATCCGTGTGTACTTTGCATAACTTGATATCACCTTGTTCGACAAACTGGCGAATGAGGTGGTACCGCATGAGTATATGTTTGTTCTTCTGGTGTTGTCTAGGTTCCTTGGCCTGTGCGATAGCACCATTGTTGTCACAATATACGTCCAAAGGATTGGACGCGCCCTGAACCACACCAAGATCAATCAGGAGGTTCCTGATCCAAACAGCTTCCTTTGCCGCCTCTGAGGCAGCAATATACTCAGCCTCTGTTGTAGATGCAGACACCGTATCTTGCTTGGAACTCTTCCAGCTCACAGCTCCTCCGTTCATTACGAACACGTATCCCGATTGCGAACGAGAATCATCTGAGTCGGTGAGATAACTCGCATCCGTGTAACCCTTTACACTGAATTCCTCATCACCTCCATAAACTAGGAACATTTCCTTAGTATTTCTCAAATACTTAAGGATGTTTTTAACCGCTGCCCAGTGGGCTTCGCCAGGGTCAGCCTGGTATCTGCTCGTAACACTTAGAGCATAGGAAACATCTGGCCTAGTACAAATCATGGCATACATGATGGATCCGATTGCCGAAGCATACGGGATCACACTCATCCGACTTCGCTCATCAGTCGTCGAAGGACACTGAGTCTTGCTAAGTTTTATACCATGGGACATCGGCAAGAATCCCTTCTTGGACTCTTGCATTTTGAATTTCTTCAAAACCTTGTCCAGATAAGTACTCTGACTCAATCCAATGAGCCGCCTGGATCTATCTCTATAGATCCTGATTCCTAATATGTAAGTTGCCTCACCCAAATCCTTCATTGAGAAACTCCTTTCCAATGACTCTTTGGTTTCTTGCAACATCATGACATCATTTCCAATCAGCAATATGTCATCCACATATAAGATTAGAAAGTTTACTTTGCTCCCACTAAACTTCTTGTATAAACAAGAATCATGATCGCTCTTGATGAAGCCAAACGATTTGACTACCTCATCAAAGCGAATGTTCCAACTCCGAGATGCTTGCTTCAATCCATAAATGGATTTCTGAAGTTTGCATACCTTGTCAACATTAGCTGGATCGACAAAACCTTCGGGCTGTATCATATACACGTCCTCAGTTAAATTTCCATTAAGGAAAGCTGTCTTGACATCCATCTGCCATATCTCATAGTCGAAATAGGCTGCTATGGCTAACATGATCCGAATTGATTTAAGCATCGCTACGGGCGAGAAGGTCTCGTCGTAGTCAACTCCTTGAACCTGTCGGAACCCCTTCGCGACAAGTCGTGCTTTATAGACGGAAATATTTCCATCCATATCAATTTTCTTCTTAAAGACCCATTTGCACTCGACGGGTCTTGCACCCTCAGGCAGATCAACCAAATTCCAAACTTGGTTTTCATCCATGGACTTTAACTCGGATCTCATGGCTCCAAGCCACGACTCGGAATCAGATCCCACCATCGCTTCCGAATAAGTTGCCGGCTCATTTCTGTCTAACAGTAAAACATCTCGAGCACTCTGTAATCTGGCAGATCTCCGTGGTTCAGGTGCTGTTACCGGTGTAGGTACCACGACCGGCTCAGCCTCCAAGGCATTCGCCGACTCGCCCCTAGCCGGTTCCTCTCGAATTTCTTCGAGTTGCACTGTGCTCCCACTGACTTCCCGACCGAGAAACTCTTTCTCAAGGAAGACACCATTCCGAGCGACAAACACTTTGCCCTCTTCCCGGTTGTAGAAGTAGTACCCCAAGGTTTCCCTCGGATACCCCACGAAAATACACTTATCCGACTTGGGCGTGAGCTTGTCCGACTGAAGTCGCTTGACAAATGCTTCACAACCCCAAATCTTAAGAAAAGACAAACTTGGCTTCTTGCCCGTCCACATCTCATGTGGTGTCTTCTCTACTGACTTTGATGGTACTCTGTTTAGTGTGAAAGCTGCAGTTTCTAGACAATAACCCCAAAATGATAAAGGTAGATCTGTCCGACTCATCATTGATCGTACCATGTCCAACAAGGTCCGATTTCTCCGTTCCGATACACCGTTTCTCTGCGGTGTACCCGGCGGAGTGAGTTGAGGAACTATTCCACAACTCTTTAGATGGTCATCAAACTCATGGCTCATGTACTCGCCTCCACGGTCCGACCGTAGAAACTTTATTTTCTTGCCGAGCTGATTTTGTACCTCATTCTGGAATTCCTTGAACTTTTCAAAGGCTTCCGACTTGTGTTTCATTAAATAGATATATCCATACCTACTCAAATCATCAGTGAAGGTAATGAAGTACTCATAACCACCTCTGGCTGTCGTGCTCATTGGACCACATACATCACTATGTATTAGTTCCAACAAGTCGGACGCCCTTTCACAACTCCTTGCAAAAGGTGTCTTGGTCATCTTGCCCAGTAGGCATGATTCGCATGTCTCGAATGACTCTAAGTCAAATGAAGTTAGAAGTCCATCATCATGGAGCTTCTTCATGCGCTTCCAACTTATATGACCAAGCCGACAGTGCCAAAAGTAAGTCATATTCAGATCATTTGGTTTCAACCTTTTAACATTTATGTTATAGACCGATTCACTATCAAGATTTAAAATAAATAACCCGTTCTGAACGGGTGCAAAGCCGTGAAACATATCTTTCAAATATAAAGAACAACCATTATTCTTAATATTCGACTCATAACCTTGTCTCATCAAACATGAGGCGGAAATAATGTTTCGACTAAGCGCTGGAACATAATAACAATTATTTAGTTCCAAAATAAATCCTGAAGGTAAATGAAGTTGCATCGTGCCGACTTCTAACGCAGCGACTCTCGCCTTGTTGCCGACCCGAATATCAACCTCTCCTCTTGCCACGCTCCTAGTTCTTACCAGCCCCTGCAACGAGTTGCAAATGTGAATGACTGATCCGGTATCATATACCCAAGAACTATTAGGTGCATCAGCAAGATAAATGTCTATAACATTGCACACAAGTGTACCTGAGTCGGAAGTCATACCTCCACTCTTGGCCTTGTCAGCCAAATACTTGGTGCAATTCCTCTTCCAGTGGCCATCCTGCTTGCAATAGAAGCAATTGGCTCCGGCTATAGGAGAAGGCTTAGTCTTTGAGGAAGCGCTCTGGACAGGGCCATGGGCGTTGCCTCCTGACTTATCCTTCTTCTTCTTAGTCCAAGAACTCTTCTTGAACTTAGCCTTATTCTGCACCATCAACACTTGACTGGTGCCTTTCTTGATATCAGCCTCTGCCGTTTTGAGCATCCCATGTAATTCAGTGATACTCTTATCCATACCATGCATATGGTAGTTCGAGATGAACGGACCATACGCACTAGGAAGAGAGTTCAGAATTATATCAGTGGCGATCTCTTCTTTAATTGAGAAGCCCAAGCGATCCAAAGACTGTATGTAACCAATCATCTTGATTACATGCGGACTCAGTGGATCGCCGTCTTTCAGCTTACAGCCAAGCAAAGCTTGAGAGACTTGATACCTCTCAGTCCTTGCTTGAGCCTGGAACATACTTTTGAGGCTTTCGATCATATCGTAGGCCTCAACATTCTCGAACTGCTGCTGCAAGTCCGGTTCCATGTGTGCAAGCATAAGACAGCTAATCTCCGTAGACTCATCTCTAGCTTTACGGTAGGCATTCATGACAGCGACAGTCGCATCGTCATCAGGCTCATCTGGAAGTGGAGTTTCTAGAACATGTTCTTTCTTGTCATGCTTGAGGACTATCCTCAGATTACGATACCAGTTGGTGAAATTAATTCCATTAATCTTATCTTTCTCTAGGATTGACCTCAACGCAAAAGTGGACAACTGAGGAAGGTTGCTAGGTGCCATTGATCTACAACAGAAAATACGCAAAAACACTTAAGACATGTATTCATAAAAGAGCAGGCATATTAAACGTTTTAATACTTATGCTCCCACTAGAACCAACATCCCTCCGATGGTTGCTAAGTGATTCAGGACCCTAAATAAGCAAGCCGACTAGTGAGCTTTAGCATCACCGCTAGCCGTCAAGTGATCTAGGTAGGCAACACCTTGCCAATCGTATCTCTATACGACTCCTGTTAGTTGGGTGACATCACATGCCCCGGCTCCCAACCTACCTCGCCCCGAGCCCCACAACCGTTGTGATGGACTCGTCTAGATTACCAAGTGCTTCTGCTTGTAAGAGTCCGACTCGAACCCACCTAACCGGAAAGAATTGGTAGCACCTCAATTTCATGAGCCCACTACCAAGAATGTCCGACTTGTGATGGTGCAGCACTGGCGGGGCGACCGACTAGACCTTCTTTGAGGGATTAAAGAATCTACCAACTATCTAAATAGAGGTAAATAGAGACATAACAATAACACAAATAAAGCAATTATAATGTGAAATGGTATGGCTCTCTTCATGGTGATCTCCATCTCCACGAAGCTTGTAAGTCGACTCGTGCCAACTCTTGTCACGTGCCATCTTACTCCATGTAGCCGACTTGTACATCGACTTGCATGCCTTCCGGGTTCTCCAACAAGCTACACTAGCTAAGTAAATGAAATTTACATAGAGAATCCGACACGCAGGCCGGTATACAATAAAATGACAGCACCTAGGCTCCAGCCGGCTGACAAAACATGATACGCAGATCATGTATGGATTACACACATCACATGCACATAAGCCATACCATTCACAACTTCCTGCAAAAAACAAGTTATGCATAGATACGATATCTACCGGCGTTGTGAAACTCGCAACGACATCTAAGGCGCTACGACAGGACGACGGCGGTCCCGCTAGCCGGATAGCGGGCGGGGATCGAAGGGGCAGCGCCCCTCGCGGGTGCGGGCAGCGCCCGTTGATTTCGGAAAACGCAGATCTCATCTGCATTCCGATCATGGATTTCTTCATCGGATAAAACGATTTTACCCGAATCTGATCCGTATTCCGATTCGACCAAACTCTTTGATCTTCGATCACCGCAACTGGATTTATGTGTCACGGTATACCCCGATGGCGGAAACCGACCGGTAGGGGTAAGTTGTTCCACGACCTTAGCAGTATGATCACGGAAACCAGATCATCCATTAACCCCGAGTACGATTGATCCAATCAACCTTGTACAAAACCGATCTATCTCATAGACCGACCACCAAAACAGCAATTAGATCACATCTAACGCTAACTACATATCACATATGTACGGATCTCGGGCCTAATACCAGAAGCTACCGCTCTGATACCACTGTTGGGGCGCGTAGAGATAAACGAAAACTTTTCCTACGCGGTACTCCCAAGATCTAGCCGAGGTAGAAGGCCACGATGATTACCACTAGACGCGCGGTTGCGGATTATCGGTGAAGCGCGTCGGGGCAGTGCAGTCCCACGATCCGATCCGGCCGATCCAATCCCTCGAACGTCGAAGTGCTGAACGTACAGCACCTCTGCCGGTATCCACACGTACGAGGAGGAGCTCCGACGGCAGACTGCTAGGTCTGGTGCGACGACTGGACTGAGTGGGGCTAGGGTTCCCAACGCATGGGAGAGTGGACTAACCTGCCCGCTGGGCAACCTGCGCCCCTCTTTCTATAGCGTATGGTAATGGGCTTCACAACACTTGTGGCCCATTCCCTCCGTGAGTCCGACTCACTAACTCAGTCCATTTTCGGTTCAGGTCCAACCCAACCAATGCTTGCTCCCGCTCTTAAGTGTGCGACCCTGCAGGCTCATGGCGACATGGACACGATTGGAGTCCTACTCCCAATCGATCAATCGGTAGCGGCTCCTAGCAGAACGTGCCGACTCCCAAGTCCCATTGAGTCATGACGACATACCTTTCAATGCGATATTCATCTTAGTCCCTTTTGCCTCACGATATACCTTGTCGAGCTATAGGCGGTTTATCGTCATCCCTTAAATAGCTCAACTCTCTTCTCGATCCGTGATATGTGATTCATCTGACTAACTCTTTAGTCAATAGACACAGTTAACACTTAACTGAGTCGCGCATGGCCATGCTTCCTGAATCATATCACTCGAGAGGGCCCAGAGAATATCTCTCCAATCGGAGGGGCAAAATCCCATCTTGATTATCCACATCACGCAGCTTGCTTCTCATTCGACCCGAACTCTGCCTTTATAGTTGCCTTGTCACAGAACAACGTTTGACAGAACCTAAGTCGGTGATCCACAACTCGGATTGTGCGACAACCTCAGGTCTAAGGATTACATTGATTTAGACATGCAAATGACGACTTGATCGTTGCATCTCAATGTGGGTCAGTCCGACTTGCTAAACTCTTTAGCCAAGTCCGTGAACGTTGGAATGGCATCACCATGCCCATGACAAGTGGAACCGTGTCATCAGCCAACACTCACATTAGTCTAGGGTGTGTGTCCAGCACAACCTAAAAGACTAAGGACAATCTAGTATGAACAACATGAATACATAGTTCCACAATCGAATCACATATTCAATGACATGTATCAGATGTTCAAAACAAGGACAGCTTAATAACTTTATGAATACAGTGGGAATTACATCATACATGATTGCCTCTAGGGCATATTCCCAACAAAAATGATATCGGGCCTATATGCACAAAGGTAAAGAAAAGAACCAATCATAGAAAGATACCACTTTTGGTCCACATCTTTACCATCCGGATTGCGCTTGAGGTGGCATTCGACTTGCATAGGAGATGGCTTATCTTTTGCACATTGGAAATTAAACCTCTTGAGCATGTCTTGGGTATACTTGGCTTGAGAAATGAAAGTCCCACGAGCCAATTGCTTGATCTCAAAGCCAAGGAAGAATTTAAGCTCTCCCACAATGGACATCTCAAACCTGTCAGTCATAAGCTTCGAGAACTCATTATTAGAAGCTTGGTTAGTTGAGCCAAAGATAATATCATCCACATAAAGTTGACATATGAAAATCTCTCCCTTTACCCTATTTTTGAAAAGGGTGGGGTCAATCATCCCAACTTCAAGCCCACCGTCTTTCAATAACTCTCTAAGGTGCTCATAACACGCACGTGGTGCTTGTTTAAGTTCATAGAGCGCCTTATCGAGCTTGTAGACTTGGTTAGGGAAGTTGGGGTTCTCGAACCCTGGAGGTTGCTTAACATATACCTCCTCTTTCAATGGACCATTTAGAAAAGCACTTTTGACATCCATTTGTTGCAATTTGAAATTATGCAAAGATGCATATGCCAGAAGGATACAGATGGACTCAAGGAGAGCCACGTGAGCATAGGTTTCATCAAATTCAATGCCTTCCACTTGAGCGTAGCCTTGAGCCACTAATATTGCCTTGTTCCTTATAACAATACCATGCACATCTTGATTGTTCTTGAATATCCACTTAGTGCTAATAACATTGTGGCAATCCTTGGGCTTCTCAACTAGCTTCCAAACTTTATTGTGCTCAAAGTTATTGAGCTCACATGCATAGCTTCCAACCAATCGGAGTCCTCAGGAGCTTCAAATACTTTTGTTGGTTCCACCATGGATATGTGATCTTGATGCTCACTAAAGTTTGCCAATTGTCTTCTTGTGTATCTTATAGCTTGTACATATTCCAAGACCTTGTCATCGGATGCATCAATACGCTTCAAGGACTTTCTTATCCTCTTAGCATGACGGGCTTTGATCTCCTCATTATTGCGAGGAGGGATCACTTTATCATCTTGATCATTTGGGTCCCTGTCTTAACCGGTTTGTTGGCCTTGATCATCATCATCGTCATCATCATTATCCACACTATATTCAACTTGTGGAGAGGAGGACGAAGAAGGTTGATCTTGGCCTTGACCTTGACTAGATTGAATGATAGGAGTGGTTGCTTCTTGCATAGTAACTTGGTCAACAAGCGGAGGGTCTTGAACTTATTCTTGGGTAGGTGCATCATTTGGCTCCTTGGCTTGTTCTTCTATTGTAGAGGAGGGCTCCACTTCAGTAGAGCATAGTTCTTCTCAAGTTTCCATAAGGTGTCCTTCAATGGGGCAGAAAAATCCCACGTCCATCCTTCCTATGGCTTCTTGAGGCATTTCGACATCTACATTAGAAACATGAAATTGTGCCACTTGGGAGCCATCATTTTCCCCGAAAACCTCACTACAAGAGTCTATGACTATCCGTGAGGTTTTGTCAAAGACTCTATAAGTGTGGGATTTGGCACTGTAACCAACAAATATACCCTAAATATTTTTAGATTGGAATTTAGACAACAGAACAAGCTTTATCAAATTGAAACACTTACAACCGAAGACACGGAAGTAGGAGACGTTGGGCTTGTTGCCAGTGAGGATATCATATGGAGTCTTATCTAAGCCCTTGTGAATGTAGAGGCGGTTGGAGAAGTGGCATGTGGTAGATATGGCTTCGGCCCATAAATATTGGGGAGAAGATTACTCCGCCAACATGGTCCTTGCCATATCCAATAGAGTTCAATTCTTCCTTTTGGCTACACCATTTTTTTGAGGGGTATATGAAGCGGAATATTGATGACGAATACCCTCTTCACTAAGGAACTCATTCAAAGTGTAGTTCTTGAACTCGGTGCCATTGTCACTCCGAATTGCCATGATTTGGACATTGTGTTGACGTTGCATTTGATTGGAGAAGTAGATGATGGTTTGTTGGGTCTCACACTTCAACTTGAAGAAATAAACCCAAGTGTATATTGAATAGTCATCGACAATCACCAAGCAATACTTCTTGCCTCCAAGACTTTCCTCGGGCATGGCACCAAAGAGATCAACATGGAGAATCTCCAAGATCCTATTTGATGAGATAATGGTCTTGGCCTTATGGGAGGCATCATGCATATTTCCTTCAACACACGACCTACAAATGCGATATTTGGAAAAGGAAACATTTTCTTTTAGTCGGAGGATTAGGCCACCTTTGTGAAGATTTTGCAAAGTTCTCATGTTGACATGGGATAAGCGGTGATGCCACAACCACCCCACGTCCGCCTTTCCGAAAAGACACATCGCTTGAGAGTTTGTGGACTTCGAAAAGTCCACCACAAACAACTCATTTTCTACATGTCCCACGTATGCGACGTCAAGAGTCTTGTCCTCAAAAGGACCACAACATCATCATCAAATAAGACGGAGAAACCCATCTTCCCAAGAGAATGAACTGAAAGTAAATTGAAACCAAGGGATTAAAAAAGCATGACATAACCGATAGTGACATCGGGAGCAATCACAACCTGGCCGAAACCCGTTAACTTAGACTTGGACTTATCTCCATAAGTGACGGACGCATCATTTGTATTTGGGCGCAACTCTGTCACAAGTTCTTTTCTTCCGGTCATATGACTATTGCATCCACTATCAATTATCCATTTGGACCCACCGGAATCATAGTCTTGCAAGAGATCATTGACTAGAGTTAGGACCCGAGGATGGTCCCCTCATGTTAGCAGCAAGGGTCTTTGGAACCCAAATAGTGTAGTCAGTGAAACCTTCAATTGGACCAACATATTTAGCTTGCACAACACCATACTAATCAACATATAAGAAATGGTGTTGATTGTTAGTTCCCGCGGGGTTGCTACGAGTAGTGTCGTCCCTAATGACAATACCACTCGAAGCAACATTCTTCTTAGCTTGTGCGGGCTTGGACTTGTTGTTCTTCTTCTTGTTGTTATTCTTCTTGGCAACATAGCCAAGACCTTGCTTGCCCGTTGTGGTTTAGGAGCAACCACTTTTGGCTTGGGAGCTACTTGTGGCTTAGAATCCACCACCTTCTCAACACACGGGTTCTTTCCCTTGAGCCTTACTAGCTCTTCCTTCAACCTAGCATTGTCCTCAATAATATTTGCATGATCGCAATAAGAAGTAGAGGTACTTGGTACATTGAATTGATTGATTTGAGTTTGAAGTTGTTCATGTGACTCTTTGAGAGTAGAGTGTTCACTCTCCAAGTCCTTGTGAGCCTTGGTGAGCTTCTCAAACTCCACGTTTAGTTTATCATGACCAACCGCAAACTCAACCTTATCCTTTTTAGCTTTCTTATATTTAGCAATTGCAAGGTCACGTTCTTTAGTGATATTAGCAACAAGTTCATTATGTGAATCTTCAATAGTTTCAAGTTCCTCCTCAAGAGAAACTCGACCCTCATGATCTTCCTCAAGAGTCATAGACAGAGATGCCTTTTCATCTGCATCTCTCCTTTCTATCTCACCTTTCTTCTCAAGAGCTTCATGGGCCTATCCCAATTGGCTCATGAGAAAATCAAAGTACTTCTTCGTCTCACCTTGCACGTTAGACATAAAATGTTCCAAACAGGAAATTTCATCTTCCACACTATGACTAGCAATGTTATTCATGTCATTTGTAGTCTTAGATATGATAGAAGATGCTACCTCTGAGGCCTTAGCCATGAAGCACTTGGCATTGGGTTGAGGAAGATTATCATTGGGAGATTCGAAGAGGGATGTGGAAGATGAAGTTGATGCAATATAAGAGCGGCCACTTAACTTGTGGATTCTTCTTCTTCATCACTTCTGGAATCATACTCTTCTTGAGTCACTAACACAAACTTGGTGGGGGACTTCTTTTTGAAAGGTTTCTTGCAAGCAACCTTTGACTTGTCCTTGTGAATAAGCTTTCCACCATGATGTTCTCTATTCTAATATGGTCACTCCGCAATGAAATGGTGCTTGTCTTGACAATTAAAACAAGAAATCACTTTTTGAGTCCCCTCTTTTCCATAGCTAGACTTGGTCTTCTCCTCAACATATGCCTTGGCTTTGGGAGGATTCTTCGAAAACTTTTGCACGGCAAGAGCAATGACATCCTTGAGCACGGGGTCATATTCTTGATCCTTCAATGGGGCCAAGTCCTCAATGCATGCTTCTTGATGTTCAACCTCCCTTGACACTACCTTGGCCTTCAAAGCAACGGAAACTCCTTTGTTCATACCCATGGCTCTAGCACGATTGTCAAGATAATTCTTTGTTTGCACTTGGAAGGAGCTAATTTCTTGCATCACTTGGGTTGAGGTCAAAGATGAAAATTCATGTCTTCTTCCTTGAGGGATCTTCAAGTCCGCGGGCTCAAAAGGCATGAGATAACTAATGTACTTCATCTAGATCCAAGCATCATCAATATACTTGGCACCAACATTATTGAATGCGGTGGCAAGAGTCTTGAGCCTCCGATACATGTCTTCATGGTTCTCACCATCATTCATATAGAATCCTTTGACTTCATTGCTCAAGGTATGATACCTATTCCTTTGCATGCTATCATTTCCCACAAACATCATGATGAGAGTATCCCATGTTTTGTTTGCGGTGGTATATTGTTGAAGATGATGCATGTGGTTTGGACCCACAGCTTGTTGAATGATGGACAAGGCGGTATAGTTGAGTTGACAATCTACTGCTTCACTTCTTGTCAAGTTATTGGGGTCATGTGGCTTGTACCCATCTCGAGTGACCCTCCAAATCTCAATACAAGAAGAGTTTAAGTGAGTTTCCATGTAATATTGCCAATCACCAAAAGAATGTGCATCAACTTTAGGAGTTTCTCCTCTAGGAATTATATGAGGATGTGGGACGGGAGGATCGGGAGAGTAGTGTCCTTCGACGGAGTGGTAATCTCCTTTTCCTTCCGTAACCTTATCGATGGAGTTAAAAGGGGAAACGTTTTTATGTGGTTCACCATTTTCCCCATTCTTGGCACCCTCCGGATCTACATCCATAGGAGATGAATTGGATGTCTCTGGTTCCTTGGCTTTCATGAGTTTCAACATGAGAGTTTGCAACTCATCCATTTTCCCCTCCATGGATGAGATCAGGGAATTTTTCAAGTCCTTGAGATCATCCATAGTGAATTGTGCTGCGGTACCGGTGACTCCCGTATCATCATCCATACGAAAATCTGGGCGGTTAAGGCCAATAATAAGAGTCGAGTCTCTGATACCAATTGAACGGATAGTATGGGCACCTAGAAAGGGGTGAATAGGTGCTACGACCAATTTTAATTTTTCTTCAATTTAAGGCTTGACACAAAAATAAATTCTCTATATAATGCAACTACGGTGAATTTACCTATATGACAAGAACAACAATAAATACAATAAAAGTAAGGTAAATGAGAGAGAACGAGGTAACTGATAACGGGAGTACGCAGAGACACGATGTATTCCCAAGTTCCTCCTTGTTAAGGGAGTACGTCTCGTTGGAGTTCCACAAAGGCCTACTCAACGCCACAAAGGCCTCACCTTATTCTCCGATGAGCCCCGCCACAAAGGCCTAGTCCACCTTCCACTATTGATCCCCTTTGAGACGGGAATCGAGTCCTTTACAAACAAGTTTGGGGCACACACACCCACAACCAAATTGAAGGCTCCTAACAATCACAAGAATCGCCAAGAGTAGCATGATGTCTAGGTTCTCCACAAGAGGAAACCCTATACTAGTTCCCCTCTAGAAAATTAGGGGGAATGGAAAACCGGTTGGTGAAGACGTAGATCAGGGCCTTCTCCTTCAATCCACCGAAGATCAACACTTTTGGGTGGAGGGATTGGGGGATCTAGCAAGGTGGGTGAGCTATATCAATGGTGAGATCTATTCTGGACGAGCTAGCTCCAAGAAGAAGAAGTGAGGGGGTATTTATACCCCTCACCCTATTTCGAGCCGTTGGAGCCATTTCTGAGAATGTCACACCGGATACTCCGGTGTAAAGTCCGGAGACTCTGGTCTGAAAAGAATCCGCACAGCCCCAGACCGGAGACTCCGCACCTAGGAGACCGGAGACTCCGGATAGTCTCCGGTGTGTCTCCGGAGTGACACCAGTGGGTGACACCACGATGCTATCTTCACTTCACGCTTGGGAAACGACGAGTTCAGAGACTCCGGTCTGCCAGACCGGAGACTCCGGTGTAGACCGGAGAGTTGGCGGAGATTCCTCCATTTGTCTTGTCGCCTTCACGCAGAGTATATCTGGGGTCGAGCGAACTGCTTGGGCGGGAGAAAGTCTGGAGACTCCGGTGAATCTCCGGGCAGTCTCCGGTGTGAGTCCAGTGGGTGACACCACAAGCGCAGCTCTGGGTTCTTCACAGCAAAGCCTCATACCAGAGACTCCGGTCTGGAAATAAATTCCAACAGGATTTACTCATGGACATCTGTTTGTCCTTTTTGATTCTCACACCACCATTTTTAAACTTATTGAAAGACCCTGAAAAACATCAACACACTTAAGTGTATACTTGTGTTGTTAACAAACACCCAAAACAAAGATTTAGGCGCATTTGCGCTTTCACCTATGGCGATCTTCCCAGTGCGCGCTGCTTGACGAAATGGGGGCAGACGACTACATGTACTACGCGGGCCATGATGGCCACGGAGGGCTGCTTGGGGATCCTGGGAATGGATTCTTGGAAGATATTCTTGCTAACAACGTCGAGGAGGTTGGGTATGGTGGCTATCATGACGATTGACTTGAGCACCTTGACGCTAAAGAAGAGGGATTGGTAAGAGAAGAAGGAAGCCTACTATTTGGAAAAATATGCTTGATCATCTCGATCGTGTGTTGCATGAACAATGGCCGAGACAAATGGGGCCTTGCACAACACATTTCTTGTGGGTACTATGTTCTATGTCGACACAACATTCTATTATATTCGTACTATGAAACAATTCCAATGTTCTATGCTTGTTATTTTGATAAAATTGGGAAATGGTAAATAAATGGGAAAAAATGACTTAGGCGGGCCAAATGGGTCGCCCCGTTGGGTTTAGTGGCCTAGGAAGGCTGGATAAGGGGCGGATGGCTGTCTGTTTGGTGAGCCAAATGGATGAAATGGTGACACAATCAGACCCTAAATGGGTCGGCGCGTTGGAGATTCTCTTAGCCTCATTTCCAATGGGGCTTTGCAGGCAAATGATTGGTCATAAATAACTGTTGCCGATGTGAGTGTGGGATAATATATTACCCCGTAACCCCACAAAAAATAACCCTCTTATTTGAGTGAGCACATCTGCCATGTGAGAGCACGGTAACTCCTCCATATCCTCCTTGTTGAATACCTATCTTGCAAGCTCGCCTCTCCTTGTCGGCTAGCTCTAGTGGCGTCAAGGAATTAGTGGTCAGGCATGAGAGGAGTAGAAAGGCAGGGCGAGAAGTGCATATGAGGAGAGGAGACGTCAACGAGGCTGACATACATTGTATATGCGCGAGGAGGCAAAGGACGAGAATGAAGACAAGGTTGGTGCCGGCATGGATGGATCCTATGTTCCGTCGAGCAAAGGTCCGCATCCGACGTGGTCGTCTCAGATTCAGAAAGGTTGGGATAGCAAAACCACAGCACGAGCCGCTGGCTGGATCAAAGGACGAAGACCTTGACCTTTTGTAGACTCCAAGATGTAAATCATTGTGGTATTAGCCTTCGTGCCTGACCCATGAGAATCATAATTTGGTTTTATTGCTATGGTATGTCTGCAATGCTCGACGAACGACAGCAGCAGGAAGAGCCCCTCTCATGGTGCGGTGTGTCGCCCTAGTAGACAATACCCGTTCACGGCGCGACGCTAGTACTGGTGTATGATGGAGAATTTAAATTTGTTTCCCCACGCAACTGCCAAGATCACTATGTAGATAATGATACATGCCCCCACATACATTGATTTGGATCAAGATTCACCAAGCAGCGAAATCGATGTAGTCGTAGAAGATATCTGAACAATCGTAGATCCTCACAACTAGGCCTATTTGTAAGGATGTCGCTAAGCTTCCCTCGTCAATGGTTAAACGTGTAATCGATCTTATGGTGTACACACATACGCTCGTATCAACCCGCCAGTGCTCCGGCGTCCAAGACTCGGCACTAAGGAAGGAAGACAGCCTTTTGGCGTTGCTAATTGGTATCTCTAATCAAATGTTATTAGAGCTATATGATTCTGAAAGTTTCTCAAGAGATGAGATAGAATAGTAATTAGAGCTGGGTATAATCGGGAGAGGACACCTCAAAAACTCAATTAGACGAAGCCCTAATACAATTAGAGGAGCTCTAATTAGACCCCCTAATTCTACTAGAGAGAGAGGCTTGAGAGCTAATGTTTATAATTGTGTTCTCCAAAGGAGGAGGGGTGGGGATTATATAGGTGGATCTAGGAGGCACCTGCCATAGGGGGGTCGATTTGGGGCCTCCCCTCCTTGGCCACACCCCCTCTCCTAGAGGAACTCGGATTGGACTCCCAAGGGAGTCCAATTCTCCCTCCACTTTTCCTTTTTTCTTTTGATTTTCCTTTTTATCTTTCAACCAAACAGGGAAAACATCTGATAGGAACAATGAAACTTGGTTGGAGGCCCTGTGGCCCACCTGCCAGCTCCCACTTGGTGCGGCCATGGGGGCAGATCTGCCTCCCTTCGGCACCCCCTTCTTGGTTTTTGCCCAAAACTGTTCAAAACCATTTAACCCCAATAGATAAAATCATCGTACTTATCTACTGATGTTAGAAACATATTTATAACATTCCGGGACATCTCTTTCTCTCTGTTTTCTCTCATATCAATTTTTTCCTAACACCGACATTATTTCTCTCTTATAGTAACTTTCTCGGAACCTCTTCGATTGATATCATACCTTTTTCTGTGACATCGTATCGACATCTAACATTCATATAACCAATATCAATAATTTTATTTTCTCAATTAAAGTTTTGCCCGGCTTAAGCGTGTGACCCGTAAAGACTCGATAACACACAAACATGTTCGGGAACTTACCAAACAATAACCAACAACGGAGCCACAGATGCTCATTATGGCTCCTGTGTGTTCACGAAGATCGAGGGAACCTTACAAGTTACTCATTGCACTTATTCCCTTAACTTGACAATACCAACGATGCCACGAGGTGAGACTGTGTGATCTAGTCTGATCAAACTCTTTGATCATAACACATAAAACTCGTACCGGTATCGTCCTCTTTTCTCATCCATATCCATGATGTCCTTGTGATAAATCAAACTGTGTCTTGCCAGATAATATGTCATCGTTGATACTGAGAGGGCCCAGAGAATATATCTCTCTATCGTCTAGAGGAGTTAAGTACTAGTCTTATACAATCTCAGTTCCATTACACTTTCTAGGTCATACCCAGATATCACCGTTATGATCCCTAGTTACGGCAAGATGGTTGATGATATCCAAAGTATAAATTTTGATCGTGCGGTCACTAGATATTCACATAGTATAAGAATTATAGTCAATGTCAACTTCATATGTATTTGCTAAAATACATTATGATTGTTTAGTCTCTTTTAACAACGACATACACTTGGGTCGGTTTAGTACTATTGTTACTCTAACAATAAACTCTTATGTTTTGCTAGCCTTTCATCCAAGTCCATGATCAGGAAAATGTGATCATATCACAAACCATAAGCTAATCGTAGAGACAAGATTATGAATTCTTTCTTGTTTATGTCTTCACACCTGCACAATTTTTTTCCTTTGAAAACTCACTTCTCAAGTGCTATAGCGGTTGTAGCATGATGACATAAACTTATTTCTGAATGGAGATAGAATAATAACTGAATATTATTGTCTTTAGTGCATACCTCCAACATTTAATACTTCATCTATTTTATAATGTTGTTGACGAGGGACTTCTTGCTTCTGGTGACTTTGAAATCCCCAGCAACGGCGCGAGAAAATATCTTGATGAAGTCGTTGACGGGAGTCAATTTTGTTCCCCCCGGCAGCGGTGATGGCGTTAATGCCCTCGTTGGTAAACCCCAAGAGAAAGGTTGTGAAGAGTGTAGCAGCAAGTTTTCCCTCGGAAAAGAAACCAAGGTTGAATTGACCAGTAGGAGGACAAGCAATCTATGACGCCCCGAGATCGGGCACTATGCAGATTTCAGCATTTCCGCCAAAATCCACATAATAACCGATTCCAGGTTGCCACTTGTGATAACATTACAACAGTTCACGAATAATTCACAACAACAACAGAGGAGGTATATACAAGACGACTCAAACGAGTCAAGGATACAACAGATACAATACAAAGATCCAAATAACAGCGGAAGAAACAACATAGTGTCCGACTACGGACAAGATACAAATTGGACCAAGAGTCCTGAAGATAACCGATGGCGTCCAATCCCTGCCTAGGCCAAGCCGGAGGGATTCCCAAGCTAACGTCGTTAGACTTCAAACCTGTTGACTGCAATGTGGAATATGCAGCCACGAAATGGATTCGTGGGTCAGTACTATTAAGTACTGGCAAGTGGATAAACCATACTCACAAGATACCAGCGTAACCAATCATCACAAGATACAAATACTTTGGGTACAACGGAAAGGAAGGGATTATTGCAAAGAAGCGGCAGCGGGCTGCACTAACTAACTACAGAGACACGCTACAACTTCCGGATAAAAGAAAGGGATAAGATAGCGCGACAAAACCAACTATAACTACTCACCAAACAATACCCATCCAGTGTTACCCCCTACTAAGGAAGCAACCCAAGAAAACTCACACTGTTGATTAAGGTGACATTCATTTTTATGGTGGAGGTAATCTATATTACTAGTCAACTTATCATTGTTAAGTGTAAGTTGTCTGAGTACTTGTTAGCCAGCACTTTCACCAAGTCATCCATAACCGCGGACAACACGGCTTCTCGAGAAGATTAACCCTGCAGGGATGCACCAATTTGGCCGTACACGTAAGAATGACCCGCCAGATGGAAAGGCCCTTCCACCAAGCGAGGCACTCAACACAACCCAACTCTTCTTCACATCAAGCCCAAAGAACCACGTGCTGTGCGTGCGCGGCTAATCGAGCCCCCACGAAGAAAAGGGGGACCCTCATAGCACTGGAAGACCACGCCGCCCTAAATGCCGACTACAAAAGTTCCACCCTGGCGCCAAGGGTTCGCACCTGCATATGCATGCATCAAATGGAAAGCCCGAACTAAGTGTGGCGATTTGGACGAGATGCGAATCGAATCAAAGTTGCGGGGGGCGCCCATACTCGCTTCCCACATGCGGTTAGTGCGCTCATCATGGATCGGAGGACAAGACCCTTTTCCTAATTAAGTTCGACACTAGCAGGCCTCAAAACCACGCCGGGCCTCCTGCCGGTGCCTTATCATCAAATTATTATTACCCAAACAATGACATGTTGTTGATTAAGTTGAAACCCAACTATAAAACTAAACAGGTGATAGAACAGAAAGGACAACAGGACTAGAGCGCAAACAAACCTAAGCATGCAACTACGACACGAGGGCCAACGGGGTAAACAAACAACAGGTAATAGGAAGTGGAAGGAAGGCTATATCAGGGTTGCAAGGTAAACATATGATAGGATCGAGACACAAGCATCGAATCATAAGGCTAGCATAAAGATAACGGAAAGAATCGGTAACAAGTGATGAAAGGCAGCCATAGGTAGCAAGTGAGTATACTTGCCTGGAAACCAGCTGTAGAGGTAGCAGAACTTGTCGTTGCTCACATCATCTCAACGTCCTATCCGCGAAGAAGCAAAGAGCTAAAAGAAACACCGGATGCAACAATTACAACCATGGCAAAAGATCCAGCATGATCCTATTTTATATGCATGACATGGCAAGATGCAACACTAGATGCAAATTAGACAATTTAATCAGAACCGGAGTCCGGACAAATAATTATTGGTTCAAGTTGTTTAGCTAACCATCGATGTTAAATGTTGTTGAGCATGGAAAACAGTAAAATAGATGAGCTAGGCAATTTAAATGGAATAGGGCAACAGTTGAATTAAATACCCCAACACATTCCATATTTATTTATTAGGTGACATGCAAAACACAACTAAGATGCAAGATACAATATGCAAACATGAACATGGATGGCATATTAATATTCCTTGCATTTTTCTGGTTGGAAAACATATTTTATATGTTCAAAAAGAATTTAGTTTGACCAAGTTATTAATTTAGCAATTTTAAATGAATTAAACAAGATTTAAATTATTTAACCAATTTTAATTATTCAAAACAGGAAACAAAGTTTATATTTGGAAAGCTTGTTCAATTTTGCATGGAAACCATATTTTACATGTTGGAATTGGATTTGAATTGCCCAAGTTATGAATTTTGCAATTTAAAAGGTGTAATTAAAGTATTGAATTATTACTCCAATTTTAATTAGGAAAAACAGTGAACAAATTGCATATTTGAAAAGTACAGGAAATTTGGAATGGAATACATATTTTACTTTTCAAAATTGGAGTTTAAATGAATTTGTTATGGACATTTGAATGTTTAGGATTTATTTGTAAAAGACAGGGACTAGTTTGTGAAAACCAGGGGCTTAGATGTAAGGGCAGGGACCTGGGCGCAAAACCAACATTTGGATCTGGATATGGGGTTATCCATACCGCGCCCAGCGCCAGCCAGAGGCGCTGACGGGTGCCCCCTACGCCACGGTGGCGCCAGCTAGCGCGGTTGAGGGACGATGTGGCCTCCAGGGCCACTGCCGTGCGGGCCCGGGCGGTGCGCGTGCGAGTGAAAAAAGATGGGAGGCTAAATGCCTCCCGTGGGAATCGAACGTGTGACCTTCCGCGTCGTGCAAGGGAACCCAGCCACTGGGCTGTGCTGTGCTTCGTGATAGGATATGGATCCGAGGCAAGATGAAGTGCAAACGGGCTATCTGACGAAACTGAATAACAGGACATCCGCACTCGACGGGGACAACAGAGGCGGCCAGCGGCGACCAGAACTTGGCTGCGCGTGACCGTGCGGCTCGAAGGCCTGCACCAGAGCAAGGGGAAGGAGGAGGAGAGGTCCAGGAGGCGGAGAATCACCTTGGGGAGGCTTGGGGCGACGCGACGGCTCGGGGTGGTCCTCGGCCTGACGGAGAGGCAGGAGAACGACAACAGCTCGTCGGGGGGAGGGGGGGGGAGATCGTCGACGGCACCGGCAAAGTGGTGCCTCCCAGGACCGACCGAGGGTACGAGGACGAAGAGGGTGCTGTGGGGATTCCATTCCCGCTAACGGCAGCCTCCTGCGACGACCACACGGCGGCGCAACGAGCTCGCAACAACCAGCCATGGAGGCTCTTCTCGGTTCAGTCATTCAGAGAAGAAATTGAGACAGAGGAGGAAGGAAAAAAGGAGGGTGGCGGCGGCTGGGAGGAAGGACGAGGAAGTCCTAGGGTTTGGGAGGTGGGAGGTGGCTTGGAGGAGGGGAAGATGATAAAGGAGGGGAGCGTGGGGTGGGTGCGGTGTGACGTCGGCCATGAGAGGGCTCACGCCCCTCTCGTGCCCACTCCTGTACGGACTGAGGAAGAGGAGGCTCGGTGGGCCGGGGTCGTAGGTGGCTGGGCCACTGGCCTGGCTGCCTCCCCCTGGTGTGTTTTTTTTTTGTAACAGGTGATTAGAAATAGAATTTGAGGGGGTTTTAGATGACCAAAAATTATGAAATAAAAACCATGCACTTGGCACTTAGAAAGCCCAGGTGCACAACTTTTATTTCTCCAAATTTTGAATATTGGTTACTGTTTTGAAATTGGAAAGAATTTGAGGGAATTTCACACTGATGGATTTATTTCAACTTTGAACAATTGAATTATTTATAAATTCAAGTTTGGTGGAACAAATTGAGATGTTATTGAAAACAATTTGATTTGAGAACAAAGGTGCATTTTGAAATTTGGAAAATTGGTTTGAAATTTTAATTGGTTTGAATTTTTTAAGTTGGTTTGCAAACAAGTGCACTTCATGCATGATGCAATGCAATGCAATGCCAAAAGAAAAAAAACAATCAACTTCTAATTGGGGAAAAATCCCCCGGGTGTTACACAATCTCTGAAGGTTGATGTAGCTGAGATGGCAGGGCGCACTACCGGTTCAGCAGCAACGTGGAACCTACACAACACAATCAAATCACTTTGTCCCAACGAATCCGTGAGGTTGTCAATCTCACCGGTTTTGCTGAACACAAAGAGGTTAAACATATGGTGTGGAAAACAGTAGGAAAACAACATGAAAGCAGTATCAGAGCAGTATGAAAGCAGTAGGTGGTTTATCATTATGAGGAAAAAGGACCGTCCACAGTTCACTAGTGGTGTCTCTCCGAGAAAGATAAATAACATGTGTGGTGAACAAATTACAGCTGGGCAATTGACAGAAATGAAGGCTGCACCGTAGTGCATATGCAAGACATAAAGATTACTATGTGATTCATGTGGGCATTACAACAAGATACATAGACGGTTATCCAACTGCATCTATGACTAAAAATCCACCCTTCGAATATCATCCGAACAAACGTTGGGTATTAAGTTGCAAGCAACAGATAATCGCAGTAAACAAAGTGTGTAATGTAAACAATAAGATCATCCTTAGTCAAAGCATTGTTGTTTTCTCCCTAATGGCAACAACACATCCTCCATTCTTCACGTTTCTGTCACTCAAGCACAGATGAAAAGGAGGCATGAACCCACTATCGAGCATAAATACTCCCTCTTGGAGTTACTAGCATCTACTTAGCCAGAGCATCTACTAACAAAGGAGAGAATGCAAGATCATAAATAACATATGCATGAAGATAACATGATAGATTGATAAACAGAAGACATAGCATTCAACATTCATCAGATCCCAGCAAACACAACATGTAGCATTACACAAAGATTATCTTGATCATGTTAGGCAGCTCACAAGATCTAAACATGAGGCACAAAGTGGAGAGAACAACCATCTAGCTACTGCTATGGACCCGTAGTCCAAGGATGAACTACTCACGCATCACTTCGGAGGAGGGCATGATGGTGTAGACCCCTCCGGTGATGATTTCTCCCTCCGGCAGGGTGCCGGGGAGAGCTCCAGAACCCTCCCGATCTCGGTATGATGGTGATGGAGGCCTCGGGTGTTTCTCGGGTAAAAGTGGGATCGTTTTGGGGTTTACGCCACGGGGGAATAAATAGGCGAAAAGGCAGAGGCGGTGGAGGCTCAGGGTCCCCACACCACCCCCTGGCGCGGCCAAGGGGGGCCGCTCCACCCTATGGTGTGGCCCCCCTGAGGACCCCCCTCTGGGTCTCTTCAGGACTCCGTGGAACCTCCAGGATTTCTAAGACTTCCGGGCTTCAAAATTTCAAATTCCGAGAATATTTCCAGAACAACTTTTCTGAAACTAAAAACAGCAGAAAACAGGTCAATAGGTTAGTCCAGAAAATCTATAAAAATGACATAAAATGTATAGCAAACATGTGGTAAACAATAACAAAACAACATGAAACATTAAAAATTAAGGATACGTTTATGACGTATCAAGCGGCACCAAAATGAGCTTGCTTGTTAACATGTACCAAGCGTTCATTGGGACACCCGAAGAATAAGGTATGATGCAGTGTAGCAGTATGTTCCCCTAGTTCTGGAACCAAATTTATCATTCCAGTAGGACTTCGAAATATCTCAATAGGTTGCTTGTTGTCCGGCGCTTCAACAAGCGTGGACCTTTACACAAACACAAACTCTCTTTTACTCCCAACTTTCTGAGAAGGTTGTCAATTTTCCCGTCTTGCTGAAAACTAGAGAATTAATCATATCGAATGGTTGGAGAATATTAAATGAAAACGGAACAACGGCCAAGTGATGATGAAAATCAAGTAAAACAGGTACTAATCAAGGAGGAAAATAGGACCGGGGGCCATAGTTTCACTAGTGGTGTCTCTCCTAAGAACAACAAACATGTCAGGTAAACAAATTATAGCTGGGCAATTGACAAATCATGAACGTATAACAATACTGTTATGATGAGATAAATTGCACGAGCTCTAACATTGTAGGCATTACATCAAGATAAATAGACCTCCATCCGACTACATATATTACTAAAAGTCCACCTGGAGACAACAATCCAGTAAATCTCGCTGGTATAAGTTGCATCAATGAAATGATTGCTTATGTGCAATAGACAATTGAATTAAGAACAATACGTAATCTAAGCAATAAATCCTATCCGTACACTAGAACACCGCTATTTTCTCCCTACTGGCAACAACACATCCCCCTCCCACACGTTTCTGTCACTTGGGTGTAGGTTAAAATCAGGCATGAACCCACTATCTAGCATATAAACCCTCTCTTGGATGTGCATACAATAAATTGGCTGAGAAAACCATACACACATGAGAGCCTTTCAAGACACGGTTAAAACTCTCTAAAGATATAATTGAACCATATCAATATGACATGAACAAAATAATCATAATGTCATGGTTCATCGGATCCAATCAAACACAACATGTAGTAATTACATAACGGTGATCTTGATTATGTAGGGCAGCTCACAAGATCTAAACATGGTGGCACAAAGTGGAGAGACCGCCATCTAGCTACTGCTATGGACCCATAGTACCCGAATGAACTACTCACACATATGTCCGGAGGAAATCATGGAGATGTGGAGGCCTACAGCTACGACCCCCCCCCTCTCCGGTAGGGTGCCGAAGCAAGACTGCAGAATCCGTAGATTGGACTTTCAAGGTGACGATGCCTTTGTATCTGTTTCGTGAAAAATTTCTCCGCCCCCGACGTTTTTAGGGTTAAGGGCAATATATAGACGAAGAGACGACAGGAGGTGGTGCCCAAGGCCACGAGGTGACCCCACGACGCGGTCTAGGGGGCCGCGCCTGGCACCCCGCTGGTGGACCCAGGGCTCCCCTCACGATCTCCTTTAGACTCTGTCTATGTTCCCAACAAAAAATAATCTCCGTAATTTTTTCAGAACATTCGGCGAGTATTTTTTCCAGAGCTTTTCTGAAACATAAAAATAGCAGAAAATGAGAACTGTTCCTGGGCATGTTTTTAATAGGTTAGTCCATGAAATCATCCGGAAAACAAAGTAAAACATGTAGAAAATATGGAAGAATATAAAGAAAACAAGCATAGAGCATCAAAAATTATAGATACGTTTGGGACGTATCAACGTAACACGCGGAACTATGGCAGCAGCCTTAGTCTTGAAGTGCTTTAGGCTACGGGTAGGTCGAAGAATTGGCGAACAGGGCGCATGCATCCTGCTTTGCTGGTGTTGGCGACGCCTGTCGGACACATGGGATCAACAAGTTGCCGGCGCCTATGTGGCGGTTGTGGATTGGTGTGTCTACCCAGTCTCGGGCTCGGAACATTGCAACCACCAGCAAAAGCATGGCTTGATTTTGGTCAACATGCGACGTGGACGCCATCAAAGGTTCTAGTGTTCCATCTCGAATTCTCTAGGGGAGACCCTCAACTGGGTTCTACCGAATCCAATAATAGCGGTACTTTGTGTCATGCTCCCTCATGGGGGCATCACCTTGGAGCAGGATTCGGCGGGGGGAGGGGGTGGACTAGTGGCTTTGGTGGTGGATTTGATTCTCTGCTTGCTCTCCTCTTGTTATTGTCTCTCCGTGGTCACGATGCTTGAGATTCTACAGTGGGGCTGGAGTCTCTCGACAGAAGACGCTTAACGGCTCAGGCTAGTGCCAGAGAAGCTTCCCAAGTGTTGACTCGGTTGCGTAATGCCCTTCGATCCCGGTGGTGGTGGTTGTATAAAGCCTTGGCGGCGCATGGCTCTTTGTCCGAGTGTGGACTCGGCGATGTGTTTCCCTTTGGCTGCTCTAATACCATCTTTTCTTATTTCGGTTGATTGAACTTTTCATCTACATGGTGAAGCTTCTTGCGCACTAGTGTCCAACGTCAGTCGGACGACGATGAGTTCTGAAGGTCTTCCCTACTAGATTTGTTTCTTTGTGTCATGTTCTTCTCCTCCTCCGTTGTTGTTCTAGCTTTGTTTTTGTTTGCTCCATGCAAATCCGTTGGCATTTGTCTCGGCTCCCTCTTAATGAAATGGAGCAATGCTTGCTGCCTTCCGTTAAAAAAATGAGTAAAGATGACATTGGTTATGCATAGGTATGAGATATCTGAAAAAGGAATATCAATTGCCACCGGTGAGAAGAAGCTTAAATAGACAAAATTGGTAATAGTTACAATTCCAAAGAAGAAGTGATCAAAAGTATGAGGTCAGCATAGGAGACATGATGATCAATAAAATTACCATTGTCAATATAATGTTTGTGCTTGTGTCGTGAAATATGTAAATGTGTGCAAAATATGTATTTGAAGTAGAAATATGTTGTTACCAAGCAAAGAATGCTCATTACATAAATAAAAATCACAAATATGTTGCCCATGTTACCACAAGGCAAAAAAATCTCGATAGCTGCATGTTTTTTGATGTTGTTCATCATCTGCAACAGACATATGTGTGTATGTGTATGTATGTTGAGGGCCTCAAAGCAAACTAGTCGTTCATACATTGTAGATGAGCCCTCGAGAAGAGTAATATTTTTATACTGAAGGGCCATATCTTCATTGTCAACAAGTGTTTTGACCAATGTCCATATGGTCGCTCGGTACTATGTGTTGACTTGGTATTGGTGGCGGCAATCATGGTGTCTAGCGTATTTTGTTATGTGGTTAACATAGGGGAGTGGTGTTTTGCCTCCTAGGTGCATATGAATCATTTATTTAAAATACATTTCAAACACATGTTGAATAATCAAAAAAGAAAAACCCGCAAACAAATGTTTGCATATAGATCTGAGCATCTTATGTGTTCACAAATTTGTTTCACAAAAGCCATTTTTTTATAAGCTGTATACAAAAGATAATTTTTATGCTTAAATAAGACTTTCGGCGAGACATTTTTTTGTATTTTTTATACAGATCCATAAAAAAGTGTCGGTTCCGCGAAACGACTTTGTAAACACATATAATGGAAACATTATCCATGAAGTTTTATTTCATATTTTTTTACATTTGGTAATGTGGTTTTCGAATTGAAAGTGATTCTATAGCTTGAACTCGGGGGTGTTCTCAACCACAAAGTGTCTTCCCCGACAATCACATGATGATGAAGTAGCGATTCGATAGTATGACTTGGGGTGTGTCCTTGACCGCAATGAACCCATTGATCTTATGTTTTCGCCTGTCGAGCTTGATAGCTCATCGAACACTTCAAAGCTTTTGAGATTATTCCTATTGGTGCAAGTTTGGTTTTGTGGAGTTTCTTTACAAAAGTTGTAATGAAACGTTGAGATAGACGAGGTGAAGTTAGAGATGGCGACATTGAAGAATCTTGTCATAACTTTCAGTTTTTATCAGAAACATCATCGTATTTGCTTATTTTCCATCTCATGTAATCTGTATAGTTAATCGTTAACATTAGGTATTTTTTAGCCGCAAAAAATCAGGTATTTTTCTTTTGTGGAAAGGAAAAACGATTAGACTATCAATGTAAATCAACGAAAAATCAGGTATTTTTTGTTTTGTGAAAAGGAAAACCGATTAGGGCCCGCTTGGATTGCCCGTATTTGAGGCTGAAACGGGGTGTTTTACCGAATCTAGTATTTTGCGGAGCAATCCCAATATGGCTGCTTGGATGGTCGTTTTTTTCCCCGCACAACCAGGTTTCGGCCTGATTTCTCCGGAAATAACGACGGAGCTACTCAGGTCCTTATATTAACCGTCTGTTTTGTTGTGTACGACGAAAATACTGTGCGGAAGTTTATGGGCGGGAAATGGAACCGAGTTCCCAAGCGGGGCCTTAGGCCGCGCTTGGATCGTAGTTTACTTTCACGGGCCTGGAAGATTTACGGAGCAGGTTCGTTGTGCCCCCCTAATCCCGCGGAATTTAACTCGGAGCAGGATAGGTCCGTAATAATTACACGTCCGGGTGTCAAGGAAACGGGCGACCGGAAAAAACGGACCGACGGATAATACGGCAATCCAAGTGCCAATTCTGGGAGGGGTAATGACCTGCGACTTTTACGGGAGTTTTGCCTAGAATACGCTAAACCAAGCGGTGCCTTAGACTATGCGTATCAAAGCTGGTCGAACGTAAATCAACTTTGTTTGTTGGGACGAACAGTGTCCCTCCGGAAGGATAGGCTGCGTAGCGTATGTCCTAAACATCAATAGAGGTCATCAACTAATCTTCAATTCAATGGAGGACTTGATGCTATATGAAGACGCTGTTTCCACGCTACGCAAGGACTGGAGGAAGATAGAGACGGCCCAACATGCTCACTCATGACTCATGTACTAGATTGAACCTTGTATCCTTTTTTTATTTTAATGTAAAATCTCGCATTTTATAGCGCTCATTGTAGCATTTTTTTTTAACAATCCCATCTGTTTGAGTGGTTTTTTTCTCCCAATTAATATATATACTAAATAAAGATAAATTTTGCTCATTCTCACTCGACCGGCCTTAAGTGGACAACGTGTTGCATCGGCTTTGCAACTGTTCAAAAAAGAAATTAGTACCTCCACGTCTGAAAGTGTAAGCTAGCCCGTATTAAAAACCATTCAACGATCGTGGTTGTATAACTATGAACAGTATATTTCACACGTGTCAAAGTTTCAAGTAAAGCGTCTTATCCTCCTGAGTTTTTTACATTACCGTGTACCGCCGCACGAGAGACGGAGATAGAGAGAGACTGAGAGAGAGAGAGAGAGAGAGAGAGAGCACGAAGCACAACCACCCAGTGAAGGAGTCGGCAATATCGAGAAGTCCCCTTCTTCGCATGCAAAAACGAATTTCTGAATCAGACATAGAAAAGCAAGAAAATGAGTGGAACTGTCTGAAAACGACCAAATCGTCGTTTCTGAATCAGACGGACCAGACGCGACATGACCATTTTATTTTTGGCAGGCTTCGCCGTTTTCCCAACATAAGGAACGCATCCTCTGCCTGCTTCATCCACCTCCCTTTCTCCTCTCTCCCACACCGGCTCTGCAGCCTGCTTCGTCCTTCCCAGTTATGAGGTGAGCTTGACTAACTTCTCCCCATTTCTGAGTTGCTTCCTTCAATTTTTCTGCGGTGCTAGTCGTGCTGATCGTCGAGGTAAACAACATAGATGTGATCGACGCATGTAGGAGTATAGCAAGGACGCCATCGGTAGAAAAGATTCTCATTGCTTTCGTTAGTATTGCTCGGTAAGCTATTGTTTCCATCTATGTGGCTCTTTGCAGATGGCTATACTGGTGCTTACGGTAGACCTGCAATGCAGCCGCTGCAAGAAGAAGATCAAGAATGTCCTGGAGAGCCTCCAAGGTAAGACCCGGGATCAATCTCAACAGCGGGAATGATATTTTCAAACCGGGAAACTATTCTAGATCTATTTTTTGTGGTGCTCTTCAATCAAACTGCGCAGATATGGAGTAACAAATTGTGTTCACGTGCAACAGAGGATTACTGTATCGAGAAGATTGAGTACGAGGACAAGGACAACCTGGTGATCGTCCGTGGCAAGTTCGACCCGGACAAGCTCTACAAGAAGATCTGCTGCAAGGCCTGCAAGATCGTCAAGCAGATCGAAATCGTCGATGAATGGCCGCGGCCGAAAAAGCCCGACCCATGCCCGAAACCTGACCCGCCAAAACCATGTCATTGCTGCCCCAAACCTGATCCGCCAAAACCGTGCCCAAAACCTGACCCACCAAAACCATGCCATTGCCCCAAACCTGATCCGCCAAAACCATGCCCAAAACCCGACCCACCAAAACCATGCCATTGTCCCAAACCTGATCCGCCGAAACCATGCCCAAAACCTGACCCACCAAAACCATGCCATTGCCCCGAACCTGATCCGCCAAAACCATGCCCAAAACCCGACCCACCAAAACCATGTCATTGCCCAAAACCTGACCCACCAAAACCATGCCCAAAACCGGATCCACCAAAACCATGTGAATGCCCGAAACCCGCCCCACCAAAACCATGCCCCAAACCCGATCCACCAAAACCTGATCCGCCAAAACCCGATCCACCAAAACCAACATACAAATTTGTGCCGTACCCGTACCCGCTTCCATACCCCATGCAGTGCCAGAGCTGGCCGTGGAACTGTTCTCCGGAGCAGTGCCACTGCTGCCCACCTGCCCCACAACCAGCACCGCCACCGCCACCACCACCGCCGCCTCCCCCACCGCCGGTGGAGCCGCCCAAGCCGAAGCCCTGCCAGTGCTCACAGTCACATCACCACGGCTGTGGCTGCGGCAGCAACCCACCTGGGCTGCCGCCTAACTACTGGCCGCCGCCCACCTGGCAGCCGCAGCCCTGCTTCCCACCTCCATGGGCAACCGAGGAGGTCCCATCCGACGCCTGCTCCATCATGTGACGGCTGATATGTGATTGCTGCTATGAATATCGCAATTGCTTTGGTTTAATGTGGTGGTGTTACGTAATCTATCACACCTCGAAAGTCGGAATAATGCGAGAGTTAGTGCTTGTTATTTGTGTGCTCTATGTACAACATAGTTACAGCTCTTGTGATGTCCCAAAGTTAATTTGATTGTACATGTTATCATGTTAATTTGTAAATGTAATTTTGTTTTCTTAATGTATTCACTTGTGCATAATTGTTGTCACATTTCCACTGAAGTTTGCTTGAACCAGAGTATCAATGTCATTGATATATGCTAAATACCTCTGATTTATGTACTCTGAGTCGGGTCCAACTTCACATGCATCTATAACACCTATTATTTTGTACTCCCTTTGTACCTATTTAAATAGCACAAACGTTTTTTCAGGTCCAAATTTTACCATCAATTTTATCAACGAAATATGTATTATATATCACGAAAGTTACACCATTTAATTCGTATTCGAATGAACCTTTTAATGGTATACCTTTTGTAACGAATAACAAATGTTGTAATTGTCAAATTAGTGATTAAAGTTCTAAGACGAAAAACAAGGAAGCCGCATGCATTGGGCTGGAGGGGTAGTGAAGAGTGTGAAGCTACAAAAGACAATGTTGGTATCATTCTTCTCATTCTACCAGTATCATAACATATTCGAAGAGTACTTCATTTATTTTATACTCACTCTGTCCCATATTAGTTGACACTAAAATGGATGTATCTTCTATATCGGACGGAGGGAGTAGTAGATTGGTAAGATAATCATTGATAATGTTTGCTAAGAATAATTCTATACCTGTCACTATTTTAGTTTCGTTTCAAGGTGATGGATGCCTTCCGGCAGCCACTAGTGTAGTTTTGCTTCACCTTTTCTCCCCACAGTTGTTGACTCCCATGCACTCTCCTATTCCTATATATCAATGTAATCAACAATGACGCTAAGTTTTATAAAAAAAAACGTTTTCTACTAGCCCTTTGTCTAATTCTACTTGTTTCCGTAAATATGGATCTGGATCATCGCCACATAGAACTTGCTACCGGGGCAAATAACGAGAAAACAATGTGATTCTATGTCGGTGCCTCTCCGAAGGAAAACCACTCATTAATACTCTCTTTCTGTTTCATAATACACTATGTATTAAGTATCACTGGGACAAGTTTTCGACCAACAATTTAAGATATAACTTGTGATATAAATTATAACGACAAATGCGTACTTTAAAATACATATCTACTGACATCATTCTTATTTCACTTAACTTACATATTTACACAGTATAAGTGTTCGCCAAAGGCTTGTCCTGACAAATCATAATATATAATGTATTTCGAGATAGAGGGACTACATTAGAAGAAAAATAAGGTTGATCCTCTACGGTATATATTTACGGTTCCTCAAGTTCCGAGTCATCTCTTTCTTAATTGTAAGCAGTTCAGATGATAATGTGGTCATGCTTTCGTTTATGTGACAACATAGACCTCAATTGTTTCTCTTACATTTAAAAAAAGAAAAATATGTTTCATTGTTTAAAACAAACATACATAATTCACAATATTTTTATTCAGGATTGTTCTGAAATGAAATATATAAATAGTTTTTGGAAAAAATATACATACATTTTTAGCCGGAACTGGCACATGTGCTAAACAATTCATTATGTCAACCTCGGAACAACTTTCGTGAGGCCAGGGACCAGTTGAAGAACCAAACTTACACTTTGAGACTCCAATCAAAGATTTTAGCAACATTTCAGGGACCATGTACGAACTTGTACTCAGTAGAAACAAGTTGTATAAAACAAGGACATGTCAGGCTAGAAATGCCCTATATGAAGCACCGAAATGAATAGGAAAAGGAACAAACAAGTGCACCCAATCGGAATCAGGAAAGTCTTGTGTGTTGTAGCAGATAAGAAAAATGATGCAGCAGTTCCATAAGTCCAAAATGAGCTAGGAGGCCAACCCCCTTGCCCTTAAGTTTGGCAGCATGTGTCTTTTTTCTTTTCTTTTAGAACATCATTCTTTTATTGAATTGTCACCAAAGTCGCTATCATGCCGAATACACATTGCTAGAAATTCCGGAACCTGATAAAGCCAGCTACACACCGGGTTTTGTGTGGGATGCAGATTTCGCAGTTATATATATGAGCTGCCATATTTGCGTATCTCTTTAAATGATTAATAGTGAAAGCCTGAAACACCCTAGTAAGCTGCATCCTGGTTTAGGATTGGTGTAATACTTGCTCTATTTTCTTCTCCGGATTGGCCTCCCGGGTCACCACTCCCGTTGCCTCTTGCCCATCCATCAGAGAGAAAGCAACAACGACTTGGCAGCATGCATCTGAGAAGCCCAATAATGGCCGAGTAGTAGGCCTAACCGGAGGAGCTAGGTTTAACCCGGCCATCGCTCCGAGCACTCACAGAAAGCTGCTTAACCGTTGGGAGATTACGGTCGCACACAGGGAGAAAGTGTCATCCACCAGTTTCCAACACATATAATTCTCTCTCAAACTCTGCTTTGACAATTTTGACGGGCTGGAGTGGTGTTACATTAACTATCCTGAAAAATACATTGAAACGCTCTTCAACCCTTTATCCCGAATGAAATCAAAAGAAAACACACGTTTAAGGAAGTAAAATCTGAATTCGAGTCCAGAAGAACTCGAACCTTGGATGATAGGGTTGTAAATCCGATTTGGCACTGAACCATTAGCTAGACATATTCTCATCTTACCACGAGTCAACATCGTCGGCCATGACACTCAATTTCGATCAAGGATGGATGGATAGATAGATTGTGTAGGTCAGTGGCCAAGAGCACAGAGAGCCCCACAACTAGAGGACAGGGAGATTGGTAGCCATACTGCTAAAAAATATGTATGGTACGGTGTCAATTCTGTACTTGATTGTTCTCAAGTACAAACCATACGTATGCATCCAAGTATGTCAGGTTTGGTCAGCGACACTTTCATAGACTTGCGCGAGATTTGATGAGTAAAGTTTGATTTTAGTTGTTTGACACACACAAAAAAAGATTGGAGTGACTTTGAATCTTATTCATATGTGTTATGTGTATACGTCTAGTGACATCGTTTTTGTTTCAAACAACCTAGCTGTATTTTACTGATACAATTATTTCAAATATGCATGTCGATTCCTCAAGAATGTGGTGAACATAGCAGTATCTGCATGACAACACCCGGGAACAAACTTTGAAATATGTAGATGGGGGTACATGCTAGGTGCTAAAAGATTTAGGTGTACTAGGGTACTAGATGTCCAATTATTACATCTAATCGGTGGGTATGGAATATTTCTGAAACTTCTGAACAACTTTCACCTAAGTTGTCAAGAAACTATAAATACTAATCCGATCCACATTTGGATTGAATTCGAAATTGGGTATACACATATTCTGTTAATACTGCCAAAATAGTTACGAGTAGTTACAATCATGAATACAACATGCCTCCATCTAAATAGAACCATCATGAATGTTGTGCTGACGAATCTGTACAACATCTTTTTATTTATTGTGATTTTGCAAAAAAAATAAAAATGGAGACTTGTTCACTTTCCTTTTTGCGTTTCTTCCCTTGCTGGCATTGATAAGAGCACTAAAGGTTCAATTCGGATTAGAGTGTCTGCATTTCTTTGGGCAATTTAGAACTCTTATAATGATGTTATCTTTAACAATGCGAGACCGGATAATTTGTTGCAGATTGATCATCGGACTACATATTGGATTCGAACATGGTCTCATCTTCTTTCGGAAGACCAGAAAGGACGTTTGGTCTCTGAATGCATTCGATTGATGGCGGTTGTTTGGTCTATCTTCAACTAGGGTGACTGCTTGCACACTAGAAGATTGACAAATGCGTAATATTATTTTATCGTCTTTATTTTGATGGCTGATTTATGTGGCCACTCTTTGTGATCCGTAAATTCTACCAACACTATTTATATTTTATTTTAATGAAAAGTTGTGTGCATCGTGTTATGACGCAGAGGCTGGTATACCCTATTTTTTTTTAATGGAGTAGAACCATCATCGTCTCACAACGAACCATGGTGTGTGCTGCCTGTCTTGCTGGGTGTTCTAGGCTGCTAGCTACAGGGTCCCATCTAGCACAGCCGACAAGGCGGTCATTGACATTTGTTTCCCGTCTCCAGTGAGCCGTGGCAATTCCAGTGAGCCGTGGCAATTCCCGTCGACCGATATATCCACGTCCTGGTCCACCTTTAAGATTGGTCCATCATCTCTCTTAGGCCATCGTCTCTCTCTCTCCTTGAGGCCAAGAGGGATCGAGTGCGGTGGCGATTGGTCTATACACGCACGTCGTTTGTGCGATCCAACTTACCCGCGCGACGCACGCGCACAGCGACGCATGTGGACCTCGACTATTTATTTTGTCATGGATACATAGTCTCTGCTGACACTAAGTAAATAGTCTTGATTTATTTTTCTGATAAAGAAAATATATTGATATCACGCAGATAACAATTACACTCAGTCTCTGTATCAACATGATGTTAAAAAAAATATAGAAGAGAGAAAAGGGAAACAAAGACCCTGTCATGGTGAAGAAACACTCGAAATAGTAGCACTCTAAATAGCACCGAAGACAACAACAGGACTAACAAAAAATGTTCTCTAATAGCAACATCTTTAAAAGGGAAACAAAGCACAAGTGTTGTTGTCGCCCGATTGTAGATCTAAGATTTTCACCGTCGAGAAAATTCGAGTTTGCAAAGCAATGCCTTTAGCAAGGTCATTGCCAGGTAAAACAATTGAAGGCATGCCTAATATTTTCACCCTGACAAGCGGGGGTGGTAGCAGTGATCACATTTTTGGTGGTGCTCTTCGACACACAGGAAAAATCTGGGCCGCATAGCCTTCATCACAGCCAATATCTTCTCCTCTATGATGAATCCCTGATCCTAGCCACCATAACTTTCTCCAACTCTGTCAGTTTCATGAAAATCTATAATAAGACATGTCCTACGGCACTGACATGAGTCGAAGCTTCGCAACTCACCCAAAACAAGCCACACTTGCTAAACTGCGCGCACGGCCGCATCAATTCCGCTCTAGTTATTCAATAGCTCCCAAAATCTCCGAAAGGAAGACCGAAACTAGTGGGCGGCCAGATCAAGGAAGCCTTCATGAACCAGATCGGATGTTTGGCGCTCGAAGAACAACATGGCCAAACCGTCATAATTAAGAACATGGGCCTTGTGCGACACACATTCCAAAATTGGAGGCAAGGCACTGCCATGGGTGCATCACCTACAACTCATGTCGCCGCCTCGTCTTCCATAGCCACGGTAACCGCCACCACCAGGGCCATCGCTCGATATCCAGCACCCGACTACCCGTCATCGACGAGACCACCGTGTTGCCCTTCCGTCTACAGGATCCGCCATGCCCCCTATAGTCACGACGCTAGACCGAGCCCTCCTAGGCCCAAAGACCAAGGTGGATATGGGCCGTCGGCCGCAGCCATGGGAGAATGACCTTGAGGTGCGGGTTGTTAGATGTATGCCCAAAATGCAATAATAATTATACATCTATTTCATAATTATGATTCATATTACTATACTATAACTGATGTGGTTGCCGAATATAAGGAAAACTCGCGCTCACGTGTAGTAACATGAACACAAAAATAAATCCTAGTCTTGCCTTTTACGACTCATTGGATATTTGATGACTATGTTTTCCTAGTCATGGGCATTGTTTATGTCAACATCAATGAATAGCTTATTGTTGGAAGGGAACAATATGGCTGGGTATTCCGTAAGTAGATTGATATGCTAAGTGATTCCACTAAGACATCTTTGTCCTTAGAACCATATCAATGCACGCTTATATTACAATGCATCCTTTGAGCATGAGGATATCGGAATAATATATTCTGGAGGTTTTACTTTGGTGCTATCAAGAGTCACACCGTAAACTGGATGAACATAAATGTGGCTACTGGGAAATTCTAAAGGAATGTATTACCTCGATGTTCTGAGATGCAAATTACTCCTCCGAAAAAATAGAGATACATACCTGGGTCCACTCGGTATTCTTGATATCCATAAATTATGCAGACATTGCATGATGATGATACATCATTTGGGAGATCATAATACAATTATGAGAAAGAGGAAACTTACCGGATAACAATACAATACAAAGGTATAAGTGAACTAGAGATTGTTTCACGTCAATATCGGAATCAATAGTCTCGGGTAAGTTCGGTATTGTGAGTAATAGGAGAATTATATAATATTCAAACAGGTTCGGCAGTTTATTCGTTTAGTATGTGGGAGTCAATATGTGTGTCCACGGACCCCCTATTGATTATTGAAAAGTAAAGAGTTTCCAGTTTCATGTCTACACACTATCGAATTTGTAGGGGAAATACACTTAAGTTTGGGCTTATTTTTTGTGTATAACGGTAGGTCCGGATCAACTAGGAGTATCATCAAAATGATGTTTCTGAGTGATAGATATATTTTATATATCGGGGAGAATTTATAACGACGGTATTGGATGTTCCGGAGTGATAGAAACAATTTATATTACTACCGGAATTTATTCCGTAGTTGTTACGAAAGAGAAATTAAGGTTGCACGCTTTACGGAGCAAATGTAAGGGGGCATGAGATGTCCCGGGATATCGCAAATATATTTCTTACATCATTATATAATATCGATGATTTTATCTATAGGGGTTAAGTTCCAGAAAAGTTTCGGGGACTTTCCATATAAAGGGGGAAGTACCCGGAGGGGACAAATTTCCCCTCATGGCCAAACCCTAATTCTAGGGGCTGGCAGATGGGACCCAGTGGCTCCACCAAATGGTACTCATCGTCCCCGTATTTTATGTGATTTTATTGGAAAGAAAATAAAAAAAGAAAAGGGAAGGAGTGGGGGGTGGAGTTGTACTCCACCTCACCAATCTGAGTTGGGCTAGGAGGGTGGTGCGGCCACCTCCTTTGTGGTGTAACGAAGCCCTCCTAGCTCAACTAAGATTCTCCTCCCTTTTGTCAAGTCTCTCCCCTACTCCCACTATATAAAGCACCCCAAGTCTCCAAGCAAACCACACAACTGGCTCTCAAGCCTCTCTCTCTTTCTCTAGAAAATTTAGAGTACTAAATAGAGCCCTTCTAATTGAATTAGAGGTCCCTCTAATTAAATTGGAGCTTCTTTTAATTGAATTAGAGCTTCGTCTAATTTGGCTTAGAGGTGTTCCTCTCCCAATTAGACCTAACTTATAATTACTCTTCTCTCATGTGTTGGGAACTCCACCTTCATATACACATGCGGCATCAAACCGTGGACGGCGAAGTGCTACAGAATTCGACCCGACGTATGTGTGCATACTCTTAGAGGGGTAAAACGTGAGATCCTCACTCTGCTGGATCACGGTGATGTATACGGGGAGTCCGCAATATCCTCACCAACAGGCTTGTGCCTGAGGATCTTCTATAGGCTTCATCGATATCGTCATCGACACCTCTTCCGCTAGCATGGTGTCTAGTACATAATCTCGGGAACTAGATTTTGGAATTTAAATTCACTTGTATATGAGTAGCAAGGTCTTTGTTGTTGCATGGCAAGTTTGAGGAAAATTTTAAATTCTCGTTGCGCAACCTAGCACATGCCACTTCCTCCTTCGCTCACGGGATCGCCGCAGGAGGGCCATGGCACCAAGCCGTCGCCGACTAGGTATCATCACGTTCGCCACGGAGAAGGAAGGTGTGCCCGCCTGGACAGAGAGGCCCAACCGCCGCAGTCACGCACGGGCTTTACCACAGTGACTCCGGCATCGCCAAGGGGGAGGGTCGAGGATGAACTGTGAGGGGAGGAGGGCTGGAGGCAGTGTTTACAAATGGTTTGGGCTTGACATCGATCAAGTAAATAGTATTGATTGGGACTTCAGATAATTTGTCAGCTCCATTGTCGATGCTAAGCTTTCCGAGCGCCAGGCGATCCCAGGACGAGCAGGTCTTTGACGTGGCACATTTTGGTGCCAATCAGTATTTCTCTAAGGCGATAGTGGTCGACGGTCTTGTGCACTCAGTGGGCACGGTAAAAAATCACCTACAAAATAAAACAACTGTTACCATTCAAAACCATGTATTTTCTATATATATTAAAAGCCAATATAGTAAGGCAACCGCTCCCACTCAGATAAGAATTCTACTTTGGGTATCAAGACCTTACATTCAATTACCAAAAAATATTTGCAGTGCTATGAGGCGGATACACGTTCACGGCCATGTGGATCTCTAGTCATATAGAACGGGAAAATTTGCACAACAAAAGAAGGTCTTTAATATTCCCATCGTTGTTGACATAAACTACACTTTTATCTTCCACTACAGCTGCATTTGCAAAGTTATCCTTGGTAAGAACGACCCCTTTTTCATTGGTACTCCCAGATTGCAAATATGCTTATGACTAATGACTAGCGGGTGATACGGCACAAATGTATCCACTTTTCTAAACACTTTTACTATTTTTTCTCTAAATTGCATGATTTGGATAGAATTAACACAAAGTGACCTTTTTTTAGCAGAATTGTCTTTGGTGTCTTGTTTTTATGAAAAATAAACTTTCAGGGAAAATTCTAGAAAAAAAACCGAAGTTTTGGGAGGAAAGATCCACTGAGCCAGAAGGACACCCGGAGAGTTTGCAGGCGACATGGGAGAGCGAGCTGGGCCTTGCCACACCATCTACTCGCATGGGAGCCGTGGGCCCCGTCATGGGCTCCTCTTTGGCATAAATACTTGTCCTTAGTGAAAAAACCCTAGGACCCTCGACACTTTTCATGTTCACCATACGGAGCCACCAGAACAGAACCCTTTGTTCTTCCTCGGAGAGCTAATATGGAGGTTGATTGCGGCCTTCGGAGAACGAAGATCGTCTCCATCGGCATTACCAACGTCTCTCCATCAACCAACTGTGATTACCCCATCCATGTGTGAGTAATTCCCCGTTGTAAGCAGATGGTTGGTAGGGATTGGATGAGATTGTTCGTGTAATAGGTTTTTGGATTGCCAGGTCATGATGCCTAGTATCCATTGTTGACGCCAATAATTGTTGTTGCAAATTTTTACTCTTAATGCTTGTCACTTAGAGCCTGATGGTGCAGGAGTGCACTCGTTGGGAAACCCCAAGAGGAAGGTTATGAAGAGCACAACAACAAGCTTTCCCTCAGAAAGAAAGCAAGCTTGAATCGACCAGTAGGAGAAAGAAATCACTTCCGAAGGTTGTTGTCAGCTAATGTTGGCAGGGCGCACTATCGGTTCAGCAGCAACGTGGAATCTACACAACACAATCAAATTACTTTTCCCCAACGAAGCACCGAGGTTGTCAATCTCACCGGTTTTGCTGAAAACAAAGGATCGGACGTATAGTGTGGAAAATAGTACTTGTTTGGAGTAGATGAAAGACAACAGTAATTGCAGTAGTAAAACATCGGTTGCAGTGGTTGTATTATCAGTGTAAATAAATGGACCGAGGTCCATAGTTCACTAGTGGTGCCTCTCCAAAACAGACATATAACATGTTGGCTAAACAAATTACAGTTGGGCAATTTACAGATATAAAGGTTGCACCGTAGTGTATATGCATGACATGATGATTACTATGTGATTCATGCGGGCATTACAACAAGATTCATATACCGTTAGCCTACTGCATCTATGACTAATAATCCACCCCTGGAGCGTAATCCAATCAAGCCTCGTGTATTAAGTTGCAAGCAACAGATGATTGCATTAAGCAAACTATGTAATATAAACAATGTAAACATCATTATTTTCTCCCTAATGGCAATAACGCATCCCCCACCCGTTACGTTTATGTCACTCGAGCGTGAGTGAAAGGGAGGCATGGGCCCACTATCAAGCACAATACTCCATCTTGGAGTTACAAGCATCAACTTGGCCAGAGCATCTACTAGTAACGGAGAGCATGCAAGATCATAAATAACATAAACATGAAAGAACATGATAGATTGATAATCATTGGACATAGCATTCAATATTCATCGGATCACAGCAAACACAACATGTAGCATTACAATATGATGATCTTGATCATGTTAGGCAGGTCATAAGATCTAAACATGAGGCATAAAGAGGATAGAACAACCATCTAGCCACTGCTATGGACCCGTAGTCCAAGGATGAACTACTCACGCATCACTCTGGAGGCAGGCATGGTGAAGAAGAGCCCTCCGGTGATGATTCCCCCTCCTGGCAGGGTGCCGGGGAGAGCTTCAGAACCCTCCCGAACTAGGGTTGACGATGACGACGGCTACGGAACTTTTGGTGGAAAAAGGATCGGGTCTTTAGGGTTACCCCGTGGAGGAGCTTAAATAGGCGAAAGGGCAACGTCGGTGGGTGGCCAGGGGCGCGGCCTAGGGGGGCGCGCCGCCCTATGGTGTGGGGCCCCTGAGGCCCCCTCCGGGTATCCTCGAGGCTCCGTGTACTTGACAAACTTTTAAGACCCTAGGATTTTGTTTCGTCCACTTCCAAGAATATTTCTAGAACAACTTTTCTGAAACCGAAAACAACAGAAAACATGAACTGGCTTTATGGCATCTTGTCAATAGGTTAGTCCCAGAAAATCCATAAAATGACATAATGTGTATAGGAAACATGTAGCATATGTCATGAAAACAACATGGAACATCAGAAATTATACTCCCTCCGTCTCATATTAATTGTCTCAAACTTGGACAAAAATGGATGTATCTAACACTAAAATATGTCTAGATACATCTACTTTTGTCCAACTTTGAGACAATTAATTTCAGACGGAGGGAGTAGGTACATTTGAGACGTATCAGGACCCAAGTACCATGATTTCAGATCTTAACATGTTATGTTTCCATGAATATGATTGCTATTTATGATCTTACCTACAAGTTGTATACACCTACTATGGTAAAGAATCGGCGATCCCAAAGTGATAGATTCAGATATCAAAGGGGAAGGGATGTAGTTTCAGGATTACATGTATCCATTGAATGCTAATGCTTTGTTTCAGTTCCTTGTAAAAGGAGCAGCTCAATTGCCACTAGGTTCCATGATTGGCCTTACTGAAATGGGATGGTTGGATAAAAGATGTTGTGCAAGTTCTTATAGCAAGAACGTACATCTATATTTGGGATGCATGCCTATGTTTGATTGTTGATGGATGCTTACTTATTATTCACCATGTCGTGCCCTATATTACTACTATTACATGATCTATATCATTCATGCAACGCCTATTCATCCGTACCTATGCCTACGGTGTTTTAAATTATGCCGCCCACTTTATTTACTCATTATTTTTATTGCTATTGTTACTTCATCACTGATGTTACTATCACATTACTGCTTTCATCATATCACTATTGCTACTAATAAATTGTATCAAACAAGTATCTTTCCAGGTGTGGCTAAACTGACAACTCATTTACTAAGGCTTATAGGTATTCTTTGACTCCCCTTGTGTCAAACCAATAAATTTATGTTTTACTACCCTCGAAGACTGTTACAATCCCCTACACTTATGGGTCATTAAGACTATTTTCTGGCGTTGTCTCCCAGGAGCATAGATTTATTTATAAGTTCACTTGGGAGTTATATTGTTTGCTGCAATTTATCATCCACCATGGGAAAGACTAATGATCCAAAGTTTCCGGTATTACCTTCCAAGACAAGTCAAGGTACGATTATCAACACCGATGTTACTCTTGATTCACCTTATGTTATTAATAACTTGTTTCACCACCACCACATTCACATGCTTCACATGTTACTTTTGCTAGTTCTGATACAGTTTCTGATGATTTTGGTGACGCCTCTACTGTTCTTGATGAATGTGGTTCACTAGGTCCTTTCATTGAATAACAAATTGCTAAATCTAAAGAAATTGAACGTGCTGAAATTAATTATGATCCCGCATTCACACATGATAAATCCCTTGATTATCCCGATTTGAGAAATTCTAAGAGTTATTATCTCGAGGATAGCTATATTGACTTTGATTATGAATTTCCAAGAGATTATATGGATTTTAATGCTTCTATGGACCCTGATGCTTTGAAAATTTTACTTGAAAAAACATGATATGAAAAAGAGGTTTGTTCTTGATCCTGAATTTGCAACTTCTCCTATAAACATTAAAGATGATGATTGTGATTTCTCTGTTGATATTTTACTTATATCTATGGTTGAAGCTGATCGTTTTTGTGGTATAGAAAATGATATGCTATTGCACACTTAAGTAAGCTTACTGAATTGAGTGCCTTTTTTTCTAATATAGTGAAGATACAACATTACTATATAGTAAAGTTGTTCCCTTTCTCGTGAAAAGATGGGGCTAAAAATCTGTTTAATAATTATGCTCATGGATCTATTAAAATCCCTCAAAATTTGAACCATGTATTCTGTGAAAAAAAAATCCTCCTCATATGCAATATGTTGCCTTACATAGGATCTATAATTTTAAATAACTTGAGAATGAGCATCTTCTTAAAGCTTGGGGGAGGTATTGTGCTATACTTAAGGGTAGACCAGCACATGGGATACCTAAACATGAGCTTATGGATAAATTTATAATGGACTAACCATTGAATATATGACATACCTATATTGTTTTGCTGGTTGTATTTTCAGGAAAAGAACTGCAGATGAAGGTGAAGAATTAATGGGTAAAATAGCTATAAACTATGATTATTGGAATATTTCTGAACCTCAACCAATACCCACACCAAAGAAGAGGGTGTTCTTTTCCTAAATCCTAAAGATATTCAAGAAGATAAGATAAATATTAAAAATAAACATATTAGATTTAAAGATGTTAATAATCTACCACCTATTGAAAAGTTATGTTAGCCTACAACTTACTCTCCTATGGTAGAGGTACACTCTCTCCTAGATTTTAATGAAAGTGATTTTACCTTATGATTACCCTCCTTATCAATGTTTAGATGATCTTGATAATTTTATTGTTAAGCAAAATCACTTTAATATGCAAGTTTAAAATCAATTGCTTGATAATTCTCATACTATTAAAGACTTGCATGGTTCCTAAAAAAGAACTGTTAATGATGTTAAAGGACTTGTCAAACAATTTCATACCATTTTGAACTCAACTTGAACAAATTACTAAAATGCAAAAAGATTTGTTTGTTGAAATGTCTAGCCAAGTTACTAAACATGCTTAAGTGTTAAGACTAGTGGTGATGCCTTTATTCGGGAATCTCTATGCCGAGGGACATCCCAAAGAATTGAACAAGACTCTCAAATGCTTGATGAACATTTTTTTAGGGACATGTTGTTAGATCTCCTAAATGGAAAAATAGAAATAAACATAAAAGAGTAGATGGGTCTACTGATCTTAATATTGATAAAGAACATGTTTAAAATCCTTATAGTATATCTATCTCAGATGCTGAAACTGAAAGTGGTAAGGAACATGCTAATAAGAATGATAAATGATACTTCCAATAAGGAAGAAATTGAAGAAGAAATCGAAAAGCTTCCTAAGCATAATAATTTTTCATGATTGGGAATTTTTTTTGCTTTTTCCTAATAAGACCCTCAAAACTAAATAAGAAGAACACTATAATTAATTTTGTTGCTAGGAAGCATGGTAGAGAAAGAGAACTGCTGGTGAAAAAAATTGTGCCTTTTCCTAACAAGACCCTCAAAACTAAATAAGAAGAACACTATAATAAATTTTGTGAGTGGATAAATCCTATCTTTTTGGAAATTCCTTTGACTCATGTTATAGTTACCTCCTTACTCTAAGTATATGAAAGATATTGTTACTAATAAGAGGAAAGTTCATAATGCGGATATTTATACTATGCTTGCTAATTACTCCTTCAACGGTAAAATTTCTAAGAAGCTGGGACATCCAAGTATACCCACTATTCCTTGCTCTATTAAAGATAATTATGTGAGAACTGCTTTATGTGATCTTATGTGAGATATGTGTTTCTCCCTTTACAAGAGACTTTACTGAGACAAGATAATACCACCTGATATCTCTCTACAAATGGTTGACAAATATACTATTGTTCCAATTGGTATTTGTGAGGATGTTCCCATCCAAGTTTCTAATTATTTAATTTTAACTGACTTTGTTGTGTTGGAAATGCCTGATGATGATAATATGTTTATCATTCTGGGGAGACCTTTTCTTAATACTGGAGGGGTTGTTATTGATTGTAATAAAGGAAAGGTCACTTTTAATGTCAATAATAAAGAACACAGTGTATATTTTCCAAAGAAGGTTTATAAGAAGCATGGTTTGAATTTTATTAAAAACATTGAGACCTTGAGATTAGAACCTTTGATTGTCCTAAACATGTGTATCATAAAGAATATAAAATGTTCATGATTTGGACAATGTCAATCAAGGTTGAGGTAACATAGTGGTTTAATTTAATTTCAAAAAATATGTCTTTTAAAATTGGTTTGGGAGTCAGAATTGATGAACCTTGCTAACAATTTTTTTACATGCATGAAACTATGAATTTCACTTGTTTTCTATTCTCCAGCACACTTTAGTACTTCTAAAATTTTATTTTTAAAATTGTTTCTTAAATACATTTCTACATCTCATGCATTTTTTAATATCTTGAAAATGCCCAAAAACAACCTTCTTAAAGAATTCTCGGACTATTTATATTAAATTTTTACGTGCAAAAAGGGGCACAATAACACTTGGGGGTGACCAAGTGGACCCACAGGGCGAGGAGACGACCAGGGGCACGGGTACCCCCGGTCCCGCCTACTAGTCTCTTTGGGTCCATAGCTCCCCCTCAGGGAGAGTCTCCCCCATCCATTCTCTCTCCCAAAAAATCAACTTCCACTATCATAGCTCGTGTTCTTGTTGTTCTCCCTCAATTTTTTTGATCTCCTTGCTCAGCCTACCATTTCAGCTGAAATTGGCGGGCATTGATCCTTCATTACGTGAATCCTTCACCTCTCCTTGTAAAATTTTGAATGATACTGTGTATCTTGAGTATTTTGTTGCACTAGGTGACTTGTTATGTGAGCTTCAATCAAACTGCGCAGATATAGAGGACCAAATTGTTTTTACGTGCAACATAGGATTACTTTATTGAGAAGATTTAGTACGAGGACAAGGGAAACCGGGTGATAGTCTGCGGTAAGTTCGACGCAGACAATCTGTTGAGAGATCGTAGTAAAGATCATGGACGGGGGTGCCATAAGCCTACTGGTAGAACCGTGGGGGACGTGGAAGAACTGTAAACGAGAACATGGGTTTTACCCAGGTTCGGTACGTCGCAACTAGGCGGCGTTCCTACTCCTGCAATCTCACTAAAATCAGGGCTGAAGCCTGAAGTATACAGAGTACAATTGTGAGTATGGTTTCGCTAACTCGGCGAGGATGAACTTCTCGGCTAGTTGGCTTCTAGCTAACTTCTGATCTCTCTGTTTTCTGGCTCCTGTCCGGCTTTATATAGATAGTCGGGCTAGGGCTTACAAGATGGAAACTTAGAAGACTACGGAAAGTATCTAACTTGTAAAGTAAGGAATCTGGCTTCTCCAAGTCGTACCACGTTGGGCCGTGGTCCGAATTCTTCAAGATTTCGGCTTCCTGCGCGTCAGTTTACTCGGGCCGCCCAATGGACTTCGTTCCATTGCCTATGGGCCACCCTAGTAATCTGGCCTTTGGCCAATGCCGGATATACCCCTAATTGGCATGTATCCGACAGTAGCCCCCAAGAAGGATTAATACTTCATTTCGCCTTCCCTCGTGGATTTGTATTCTCTTCACAAATATCGGCATTTTTTCTTGATTCTTCTTTCAACAAAAATCTTTAATGCCAAACTCGGATTTACTGAAATACGACATTTCTCCCACGAATCTTCACGGAGAAGGAAACTATGACGCAAGCAGTGAAATCTCACCTACGTTACGAACGTCTAGGTTCATTCAAAAGTCCATATCTCTGATAGATTCTCGCGAGAGAAACGAGGAGATAGCAATTAGCACCACGTCCTCTCGTTTCCCGGGTTTCCCGGCAATACACGCGTCAATCATCCAACGACTAAAAGAGCTGTTGGGAATTATCTCAACGTAAAGATGGCTATAAATAGCCACCTCATGGCCTCCGGTTCTCCTTCCCCACCATCTTCCTCCTCGAGCCCCCAGAGCGCAGAACCACTATCCCGATCCTCACCCGAGTCCTAACATCGGTGGCTTTTGCTCAATCGCATGGTTGCGCCGTCCAGAAATGCCTACCGGAAGCCCTACTCGTGCGTTCGAGATCACCGCCGACGTCGACGTTGTCGTAGAGAACATCCTCCTCTGTACCCCTGAAGCACCTCTGAGCTCCTCCAAAGCCGCGCCGGAGGTTCCCGAGAGCGCACCAGGGGGGCAGGGATCTCAATCCCGCCGCCAGAACCATGCCTCCACCATCCGCTAATCTTCCTCCTCCTCCCTTCCTCGAAACTGAGGAGGGGCAACCTTCCGCCCGCGACAGCGACAACACGGCGCCCATCGTCACCGCCGAGGTGAAGACGAAGAAGAGGGCGATGCCGGACATTGGAGTCACTAGAAAGTGGCGATGGATCTTTCAACACAATGGAGAAGGACAAGGTTCATCGCCAAAGAAAAATGGAGGATGGACAAAGACGACTCCGAGCCTTCTCCAAAATACGGATAAAGGGTCGTTCTGGCCTCCCATATCAATCGAGGTATGGGTTTTCCGCCTTCTGCGTTCTTTCTCGAAGTCCTCAACCATTACAGTGTCCAACCTCACAACATGCCACCCAACTCCATTCTATACATAGCTGGGTTCCAGGCTCTTTTTGAGGGGTATCTAGGGATAGAACCCCGCCTAGATTTCTTTCAGTATTGTTTCAATGTGAAACGCAACACCACCGATGGTGTTCTTCTGACCTGCGGGACCATCTCCTTCAATCTTCGTAGGTTTAGGGAGGAGTGGTTTCCAAAAATAAAAACTTCTGAGTCCGTCAAGTTTTGGACGCGCTTTTTCTTCTACCACTCGCATATTCCCTATCCTAGAAAGGAGACAGGAATTCCACCTTTCGTCAATTCCGCTGCCACGCCCAAAGACAATCGGGCGTTGGACGCGGTCCATGTTCTGCCCCCAAACCTGATGATAATTAAAAGGCGGATCGTGAAGCTCGTCTGTTCCTCTCCTCCTCTGACCGGCATGGACACAGTCCTCTGCTGGCTCAGAAGGAGGATTCAACCTCTTTCTCATCACGGTGGCCGGTGCTATGCCTCGATGGTGCTAGGAATTCTTGCTGCTTGTGATGGCGTGTTGGGAACCCAAAGAGGAGGGTGTGATGAGTGTAGCGGTAAGAACTTCCCTCAGTTAAGAACCAAGGTTATCAATCCAGTAGGAGGAAGAGGATCTCGGGAAGGTTGATGCCACTAACAGTGGTGATGGCGCTTCACCGGTGTCAGCAACAACGTGGAACCTGCACACAACACAAACAAAATACTTTGTCCCAACGGTACAGTGAGGTTGTCAATCTCACCGGTCTTGATGAAAACAAAGATTAGACGTATAGTGTGGAAAATGATGTATGCTTGCAGTAAATAAAGAAAGCAGGAAATTGTTGTGGTTTGTTTAACAGTGTGGAAAATGGACCAAGGTTCATAGGTTCACTAGTGGTGTCTCTCCATAAAGATAACATGCTGGGTGAACAAATTACAGCTGGGAAATTGACAAATAGAGGTTGCACCGTAGTGAACAATATAACATGATGACTACTATGATATTTAGTGTGGGCATTACAACAATATACATGGACCGAAATCCATCTGCATCTATGACTAATAATCCACCCTCAGGTTATCATCCGAACCCCCTTAGGTATTAAGTTGCAAGCAACAGATAACTGCATTAAACAAAGTGTGTAATATAAGCAATGATTATGCACGCGGGCACTCTCACCGCTGTTTTCTCCCTAATGGCAACATCACATCCTCCCCTTCACCTTTCTGTCACTCGAGCAAGGTGGTGAGGAGGCATGAATCCACTATCAAGCATAAATACTCCCTCTTGGAGTCACTAGCAACTACTTGGCCAGAGCAACCACTAGCAACGGAAAGCATGCAAGATCACAAATAACTTATGCAATAAAGACTATAATCAACTTGGCATATGTTCAATATTCATCGGATCCCAGCAAACACATCATATAGAATTACATAAGATCCATCTGGATCATGATAGGCAGCTCACGAGATCTAAACATGGAGGCATACGAGGAGAAGACAACCATCTAGCTACAGCTACGAACCCGTAGTCCAAGGATGAACTACTCACGCATCACTCTGGAGGCAGGCATGGTGATGTAGAAGCCTCCGGTGATGATATCCTCTCCGGCAGGGTGCCGGAGACAGCTTTAGAACCCCCCTGATCTAGGGTTGATGGTGACGGCGGCTGCGGAACTTTTCGGGGATTTTTTATCAGGTTCCTAGGGTTTTCCATCTGGGGGGATATATATAGGCGAAAGGGCAGTGCCGGGGGGTGGCCAGGGGGCCCACACCACCAGGTGGCGTGGCCAGGTGGACCCGCGCCACCCTATGGTGTGGCAACCCTGTGGCCCCCCTCCGGGGCTCTTCGGGACTTCTGGATGCTTCCGGGGAAATAGGAACTTCGAGATTCGTGGGGTCCAATTCCGAGAATATTTCCAGAACAACTTTTTTGAAATAAAAAACATGGAACTCGCACTTGGCATCTTGTTAATAGGTTAGTCCCGGAAAACGTGTAAAAATGCTATAAAGAAGGGAGAAAACATGTAGAAATTGGCACAATATCAACATGGAACATCAGAAATTATAGATACGTTGGAGACGTATCAGCCGGCTTCTTTGTGAATACTCGGGCCCCGAGGATACAATGAAGGTGACAAAGTCTGCTTTGTCAAAGAAGGAATTCAAGAAGCGCATCAACCAACTTGTAGCTACTCATGGTCAGTACGAGGAAAGTCTACAAATGTATAACATGCAAAATCCCACTCCCAAGGTATGCTTTCAATTTATGCCTTTTGGGAAGTTTTTCAAACTTTGACTTTCTCGGATGATTTTTACTAATCCGGGTTTATTTCTTTACAGCTTCTTGATCTCCCAGAAGATAAGCTTGCCTATGATGCTGAACTAGCGGAGGTCAAAGCCCGCTTCCAATCAGCTGGAGGGCAGAAACGCAAGAAGATCTCTTCGAGCCAAGAAGTGATCGATCTTGACGGAGTTGCCGTCGCGACCTCTAGGTAAGACTAGTAATTTCTACATTCTTATGCCTTTTCTTGCATCCCTTCTTTCTCGGATTTTTCATCTCGGTTTCTCTCTCTTTTCTCTTTTTTAGCCTTGCTCCTGCCCCCTTGAAGGGAAAGGGCAGGAAGAAGTATAAGGTTGTTTCCCTTAGGGGGTCTAAGCCATCCCCTCCAGCTGCCCCGGATATTCCAGTGGCAGCTGGTGAAGAAAATTTGGCTGCTCGGGAAGAATTCAACTATCCCCTGCAGTCCAACCAGCCCGATGCGTCCGAAATGGATGCGCGGGAAAGGGCGGCACTTGACGAAGGCGGACCTTTAACGCTTCTAGAAGTTGAGCCAATTCTGACTTTCGATGCGAAGTTCAAGGTAAAACAAGAGTCCTGCTTTGATGAACTCGGATACATTCATCCGTGGGCAAAAAAGTATTTCACCCGAGCCGCCTTGATTCGTCCCTGGCCAAAAGGCGGATTGCTTGTACGGAATAATTACGTCTTCTCACCTCGGCAGGTTCTCCAAGACGGTATCCACCATATGGGGATTACCTTCTCGGAATACTCCAGGGAATTCACGGACCTGCTGGGTGGTTTGCAAAAGATGAGCCAGGTATTATCTCTAGCCCCCAAGTATTAATACAAAAAGCATACTTTTTTGCGTTAATAATTTTCATTTTTGCCTGCTTATTTTTTGTTTAACAAATATTTTCCTTTGTATGCTTTTCAGCAAACTGCCGAAAACATAAACATGGAAGTTTTTGAAAAGCTGGCCATCAAAAACCAAGAGGTGAAATCTCTTCTTGGCATTTTGAACGAGAAGGACTCGGAAATGGCCGAGATTCAGAAGCAACTATAGGAGACTACTGGTAAGCATACTTTTTCTTTCCTTGTTTTTGATTCTGAACTTTCAGATTTTTCCCTAAGGACTTTTCCGAGTTTTTAATACTCCGCCTCCTTTTTTTAATAGCCTCCTTGGCCAAGGCCAAGCAAATTGCTGAGGATGCCGGAAACGCCAAGAACCTCCGCAAGGAGAACTCTCAGCTTTACAAAATGACTGTAAAGCTTCAGAAGGACCTAGAGGAGAGCCAGCTGGCCCTAGGTTTGTCCGAGTCTCGGGCTTCCTCACAAGCCGAGAAAGACCGGAGGACCATCCAGGACCTCGAGACTGCCCTTCATCAATGCCTTGAGGAAGGCGCTGAGAATGAAAACATACTTCGTAAGTTCCTGAACTTTTACCAAGTTTCTTTCACTTTGCATAATGCATTATTTTTCTTCCCTCTGTTTGTCTAATCTCTTCTGATTTTCATTAATAGACGGGAATCCTCTGATTACTCGGATTAACCGCATCCAGGCTTTTGGGACGTTCGTCACCGAGCTGAAGAATGCCGGAATGTTGCTTATTAATAAGTGCATTCCGGACAAAGCTGGCGAATTCTCGGAAGCCAGCAAGCTCCTGGAAGCTTTGGTGGAGGTGGAAAACCAACGCGAAACCTGGCTCCAGTCCGCCGCCAGTGGTGGTGTACGCATGGCCCTAGGGCTGATGAGAATGCATTACACCACCGCAAAGTCTTGGTGCATCACCACCGGTGTTCCGCAAGGATACACCAAGGTGCAAAGGGCGGAAATATTCGAGTCTATCAAGGTACATGCCTCCAAGATAGCTCGGATGGTCTCTACCTCGACATTCTACCCGGGGGAAGAAATTCCAGCAACTCCGGAGAATCCGAGTGATAGTGACGAGGACGACGACGAGGAGTTCGTGGATGCCGACTGATCCTGCAAAGCCATTAGCCAAATAGGGTGCATTACTATTCTTACAATGTAAAACTCATTTGTAATGCATTCTATCTTTTGTATGTACAATCTTTTTATCCTTTGCAGTAAAATTAATCTTTGCAAGTTTTTTAGAGTTTTAATTCGTTTTCTTCTAAGTTCTCTGGTTTGTATGTTCTAACTTTCCTTAGTGTTAAAGTGGTTCCAAAAGTATGCAATCTTCTCGCCAATTAACCAGGTTAAGAAACCAATAGGCCGCAACTCGGAATCATGTATTATACTTTGGCACTTTTACTTACTAAATCAAGTGACCCAACACAAAAAACAATCATATAAAACTTAGGAATAATAAGGAATGGAAAAGTATAAACTCCAAGCACACCGGCACAATCTGGGGTTCTGAAGCCTCCTTAGGCCAAAAAGCATTCAGTTTTATAACTGCAAGCACACAAGCAAAATTAGGGTTAAGATTGTAGCAAATTTAAAGATCATTGGGAAATAGATAAGACGGAAACATGCTTTGAACAGTAAATACAAAACAAAACAAAAATGCATGAATTTCTTACAACTTTATTTCATGATCTCAATGATGTTTACATAGAATTGAACTAAGTGTAGAAGGGACGTATCTGTTGTATACTCCAGGGCCTAATTTTCTCTCCTAGTTCTACATCTATGCTTCTTTTCCTCTTGCAATTCGGATTTTTTAGGTCATCATTCGTGTCTCGAATATCTACAAGGTAATATGATCTATTTTTCATAGCCTTGCTAATGAAAAATGGTCCTTCCCAGATTGGGGCTAACTTGTGCTTTCTATCCTGTACCAGTCTTAGCACCAAATAACCTTATTTAAAAGATCGGTGTTTGATTCTCCAACTATCATATCGTCGTAGTCCTCCTTCTTCTTCAAAGATATCAACGGCATCCTTGCTGATAAATAGCGGATCTTTGCAATACAAGTTCTTGTTCTTCCTCTAAGAGATCAACGGCATCCTGATGCGCACTTTCGGCATCCGAGTCATCGTATGCCTACCCTCTCGGGCTATCATGGATCATGTTCGTAGGAAGCACTGCTTCTGCACCATAGACCAAGAAAAAATGTGTTTGCCCTGTTGATCTATTTGACGTCGTTCGAATACTGCAAAGCAAAGAAGTCAATTCTTCTACCCATGCTCCAGCTGCTCTGTGAAGATGAGTTTCGAGTCTTGGGCGTATTCCTTGCAGGATTGAACTATTCATCCATTTAACTTGGCCATTGTATTATGGGTGTGCCACTGATACGTCATAAACGTATCCATAATTTCTTATGTTCCATGTTGTTTTCATACAATATGCTACATGTTTCTTATACACTTTATGTATTTTTTATGGATTTTCTAGGACTAACCTATTGACAAGATGCCACAGAGCTAGTTTCTGTTTTCTGCTGTTTTTAGTTTCAGAAAAGTTGTTATGGAAATATTCTCGGAATTGGACGATTCGAAAACCAAAAGTCTTAGAATTCCTGGAGGGTCAAGGAAGTCCAAAGGAGACCCGAAGGGGGGGGGCCTGGAGCCCCCACACCATGACTGGGCGCGGGTGCCCCAGGCGGCGCCTAGTGGTGGTGTGGGCCCCTCGGGCGCCCAGCGCCATCGCCCTTTCTCCTATATATGCCCCCGATCATAAACCCTAAAAATATCGGCCCCCTTCCATGAAAAGTTCCGTAGCTCCACCGCCGCCGCTGACAAGTTTCGGGGGACATAAATCTCTCTTCCGGTACCCTGACGGGACAGGGAAGTGCCCCTGTAGCCATCTCCATCGACTCCATAGCCATCTTCATCGCCGTTGTTTTCTCCTATGATGAGGAGGGATTAGTTCTCCCCTAGGCTGAAGGCTCTACCGGTAGCTATGTGTTTCATCTTTCTCTCCCATGGTGTGATCACTAGTAGGAAAAAGGCTTACCAGTGACGAACAAGATTTTCCTACCGCTGGTGAAGTGGTGTTCGCCAGCGGTAACTCGCCAGTGGTAGCGCGTTACCGCTGGCGAACACCTTATTTCTTTCGCCAGCGGTAAGTTCGAAATATTTAAAATTTCAAAATAATTTTCTTCCCATTATTTTTTTTAAAATTTCAAAATATATAATCGGGAAATCTTTAATCACGGTGTAGAATTTTTCTCTTTTTTTTTGCTTGTTTCAATTTTAATTATCCACTTCCCGCTTGGTCACCCATCCGCCCCAGCATGCTTAACTTCTTAGTTACTTTCCCATGAGCTACCTAGGAACAACTTATACTTTGTTTTTAATATAGTACTATCAATCCTTTTAACTATTGGACCATAGTGTCACACGTCATCACTTTTTGGATCAAAAAAACATTTAATTAAACAAAAATGAATAAGTAGTAATAATATTAAATTCATACCAACAAAATATATTTAAATATGAATTTTGTCATTTAATATTGAATAATTCGTATTTACACATCCGTAATTCGGAATTCGACACATGATATGTCTAAATTGATTAGAAAAATAAGAGGAATCTAAATATGACATCCACATTATTTTCTGAAAAAAATTATTTTTTTGAATTTTGATTTTTTTTTTCATTAATTTGATTTTGTAGGAAAATTTCTTCTATCTCAAATAATTTTTTTTCCTTTTCGAATTTGACAAATATGAGAAAACCTCACCGGTTAAAAGTTATGGCCGTATGAAAATGTTTGGGCCGTTTCACGTTTTATTTTTGAATTTTGCATAACATGTAAAAATTCATATTTCAAATTTTCTATACCAACTAGACACTACAACCTACCCACATATCAAAGAATTTTATTTTTTGAACATTTTATCATTTTCTTTTCCGTTTTACAAAACTAAAAAGGCGGTCCAAGGGGTGGGCGTGTGGAGCGAAAAAATTCAAATCTTACCGCTGGCGAAAAAAAATGTTGGCCATCTGTATGTTTAGCGCCGGCGAACCTCTATGTTGGCCAGCGGTAATAATAGCGCTGGAAAACACACCCCCCTGTTCGCCAACGCTAAGGTAGGTAGCGCTGGCGAACTAAAATTATGCCCGTCAGGGGTACATTTGGCCGCGCGCAGCCCCATGCCCACCGTTACCGCTGGCGAACAAAATGGCATGTTCGCCAGCGGTAAGCTTGGTAGCTGGCAAACACCAATTTGTGTTGCCCAGCGGTAATAGCGCTGGCTAACAGAAAATTCTGTTCGCCGGTGCTAACCTGATGTTTATAAGGCTTTTTCTACTAGTGGATCTTTATGTGATCATGAGCTTTGTAATCTAGTTGAATAAGTAGATGTTACTCTTCATCTGTTATGCTAGTCAAGTGGTTTTGTTATGAAATCTCTGTAAACACTTTGAACACGGTGTAAAGGTGATAGCGTGTGCACCGTATCGTTTAGCATGATATTTATATCTTCTGTTGGATGACCCCATTAAATTGGGGCTTTTTAGTACTAATTTGGGGCACTCATAGTGACAGCTTGGGGTGCCCTAGAGAGGGAATACAGACTTGAGGAGTGTTGTTACAGCCCTACGCATGGATTGGTGTTTGTTGTCCAACTGGAGAGTGGTTCGGAGTAGCGTAGTGAAAAGATTATATTTATGCATTCAATTATGTTATTATTGTTGAGAGTCTCCACTAGTGAAAGTATGATCCCAAGGCCTTGTTTCTAAGAGTTGAAATAACGTTTACATTCAGTTCTGCTACATGTTTGATTGCTGCCATTTTTATTTTAGATTGCTATTATCACTTATAATCATCCATATCACTTGTATTTTACTCTCTCTTCGCCGAACTAGTGCACCTATACAACTGACAATTGTATTAGGTGTGTTGGGGACACAAGAAACTTCTTGTATCGTGATTGCAGGGCTGCTTGAGAGGGATACCTTTGACCTCTACCTCCCTGAGTTCGATAAACCTTGGATGATACACTTAAGAGAAACTTGCTGCTGTTCTACAAACCTCTGCACTTGGAGGCCCAACACTGTCTACAAGAATAGAAGTGTGCGTAGACATCAAGTTCTTTTACGGCGCCGTTGCCGGGGAGGTAAGGTAAAAGGTACTCACATCCTCTGTGAGTGCTCGAAGTTATTTCCTTTATATTCTGAAATTATATCTTTTTGTTTCTTGTTTTTATTTTCACTAGTTAGTCTTAATGGAAAACAAAAAAAATATGAGAGAGCTTTATAATCTTTATCCTTAATTAGGACATGAAGTGTTTGAAGAGAAAATTAAAAAAACTATGGAGCTTTATTTGCATGCTAGTAGCAATGTTATTAGTACCAATTCTATGAACACCATTATTTCTAATTCTATGGAAAAATCTAAGCTTTGGGAAGTTAGTTTTGATGATTATGATATTTTTAGTCCCTCAAGTTTTGAGGAAGAAATTTTCTTTGATGATACTTTGCTGCCAGTGTATGATAATTATAATGAGTGTGGTATTCTAGTTCCACCTACTATTGAGGAGAAAATTAGTCATGATTACAATATGCCTCCTATATTTGAAGTTTGCGGTTACGAGAATAATAATCATTGCTATTTTGTTGAATTTCCTCCCACTACTATTAATAAGAATGACTATGCTTATGTGGAGAGTTTTAATTCTTTTATGCATGTGGCTCATGATAAGAATGTTATATGTGAAAGTTATATTGTTAATTTTATTCATGATGCTACTTAAAGTTATTATAAGAGAGGGAAACATAGTTTTATGCATCTCAACAATATCAAGTTTCCCCTCTTTATGTTGAAAATTTTGAAGTTGCACTTTTTTTGCTTTCCTATACTTGTTGCTTTGTGCTTCATTGACTTGTTTTTCTACAAGATTCTGTTTCATAGGAAGTTGGTTAGACTTAAATTTGTTTTACATTTTCTTCTTGATGCTCTCTTTTGCTTCAGTTCATATTTCTCATGTGATCATCTTCTCAAATTATCATGCCTAGCTAAAAGGCTTTAAAGAAAAGCACTTCTTGGGAGATAACCCATGGTTTTATTTTTTTGCTTCGTTTTTCTCTGTTTTCTTTGATTCAAGGTGTTGTTTTCTTCTGTAGAAACTCCTTTGTATCTTTTTTTTCATGTATTAGTTGTGCCAAGTAAAGTTTCTAGCAAAAGTTGGAGTTGGTTTTGGATTTCTGCGCAGAAAACAGATTTCTGCTGTCCACCGTAAAAAAAGGTATAAATCACAGAGAGATTAAAATGACCTGAAACTTTTTTTGCTTATTCCTAATGTAATTATGAAACTTTTTTGTTCTTGCTGTTTTTCGATCTGATCAACCTAAGTGTCCCGAAAAAATTCGTCTTTACACACTATTCTGGTTTAGGCAGATTCTGCCATTTTTCTTGCATTTGCTCTTTTACGATGTCAAGTGGATTTCTTTGCTTCACGAAACATCAGTGGCTGTAGATAATTTTTAAAAGTATCAATAGAAATTGTGCACATGCAGAACTCATGAATTTTTTATTGTTGCACTAACCTTCTAATGCGAATTACATTGAGTGTGGTGAGAAGGAGGTTTTCAAGGGTCAAGAGAAGAGGGTGATATAATGTGATCAAGAAGAAGCCAAAGCTTGGGGATGCCCCTGTGGTTCATCCCAAAAAATTCTAAGAAGAATCAAGCGTCTAAGATTGGGGATTCCCAAGGCATCCCCTTCTTCATCAACAATTTATCAGGTCACTTCTAGTGAAACTATATTTTTATTCGGTCACATCATATGAATTTTACTTGGAGCGTCTGTTTGTTTTCTTTTGTTTTAATTTTGTTTCTTTTGTTTTCCTTGCTGCAATAAACTTGGTTGGAACCTAGCATTCTTTTTGTGGGAGAGAGACACAATCCTCTTTGTCATATGAATACTTGTTATGCTCGTATTCTTAGTTTTTCTTCTAGCTGCTGCAAAATTCCGTTTTAGCTCCTCTTTTTCATGCATCTCTTATTCAGAGTTGTTAGTTTTAGTAGAGTTGTGTTAGTACTCTCTTGTTTCATTGATGTATCTCTTGGAGAGTTTTTGTTTATTATGAAATGCTTGGTGTTGGAAAGCAGTAGTACAATTTTCGTGCTTATAACGGTACAACTAGAAGCTTGTATAGACTGTGGCTAGACTTTTTCACATCATGCTAGATGTTATTTTTATTCTAAAGCCTAGTGGTTATTTTGTAGAATGATTTGTCTCAAATATATGAGAGTGTTTAATGTGCCATTGAAAGAATCATGAGTTGTTATTTTCATATTGAAGCATAAATTTGTGGTGTTTTTGAACTTGTAGTACCACTTATGCTTTGATTAATGATGTTTTTGTCGCTATGCATGATTATGGCCATTATTTCTCTCTTGATTTGTCGCTCCCAGTGTTTTGCTAGCCTCCACCTGTACTAAGCACGAGCTCTACTCATGCATCCAACTCCCAAAAAACAAAGTTTGCCAAATGTGTCCACCATACCTACCTACATGTGGTATCTAACCGCCACTCCAAAGTAAATTGATCATGAGTTAACTTTAAAACTTTCAAAATTACTCCTGTTTTGTGCTCCTGTTTTAGCTCATGACGATGTAAATAGAGAATATTTATCTCACTTTTTTATTGGACTTTCAGACCCTGGACTAGTGTCTTCATCCGCTTATCCAATTGATAGAAGAGATGGCAGCAGGGTGCCTAGCCCCAAATTAATACAACAAATTCTCTTCGCTATTTTTGCCCCTGATTTATCAGTCAAAGCATAATTCTGTAAACAAAAGATAAAGAGGGATGACCTTCTACCCAGATGCGTCCTTCTATGGGAGCCTCTCTTGTGAAGTCTAGTTGGCTTGTGACGTACTGTATTTTCTGTTTACCATTCGTTGACATTAGAATACACCTCTCTAAAAAATATTTTCAATACATCTGTTTACCAAAATAAAAGCTCTAGCACATGAGTGATCCCTGCATCCCTCTGCGAAGGGCCTTTCTTTTACTCTTATGTTGAGTCTCCATCTTCTAAATTTATGCATAGTAGAGAGAGCATAGTTGCCATTCTGAGTTTAATGTGCATTTGTCCCAGAAACATTATTAATTGATTCATGATGTGTTATTGTTTATTCTCAAATTATTTGTTCTATTCGTCCTCATGAACTTTAAAGGTGTCCTGGCATTTATGTTTTGCCCCACTCTTCATGACAATCGAAATATCACTTTGCTATGTTATCTTTATGCTTGAAACAACTGTATAGCTTTCGAGTGCATTATTATTCATGATATATTGTTTGTGTTACTTTTCATGATGCAAGGTGATTGCTATGCTTTATTGTTAGAATTGTATTTATCATGCTTGTGTTAAAGTACTATGATCTCAGCTTGCTTATGCTTTTACAATTTAGATGCTCAAGTTTATGTTGGTAGCATGTCACGTGAGAAATTATTTATTTTATCGTTTACCTACTCGAGGACGAGTAGGAACTAAGCTTCGGGATGTTGATACGTCATAAACGTATCCATAATTTCTGATGTTCCATGTTGTTTTCATACTATATGCTACATGTTTCTTATACACTTTATGTAATTTCTATGGATTTTCTAGGACTAACCTATTGACAAGATGCCATAGAGCCAGTTCCTGTTTTCTGCCGTTTTTAGTTTCAGAAAAGTTGTTCTGGAAATATTCTCGGAATTCGACTATTCGAAAGACAAAAGTCTTAGAATTCCCAAAGGCTCAAGGAAGTCCAAAGGAGACCCGGAGGGGGGCCCTGGAGCCCCCAGACCATGCATGGGCGCGGGTGGCCCCCTGGCCGTGCCTGGGGGTGGTGTGGGCCTCTCGGGCGCCCACCGCCATCGCCCTTTCGCCTATATATGCCCCCCGATGCATAAACCTTAAAAATATCGGCCCCCTTCCACGAGAAGTTCCGTAGCTCCGCCGCCGCCGGCGACAAGTTTCAGGAGGACAGAAATCTCTGTTCCGGTACCCTGGCGGGATGCGGAAGTGCCCCCGTAGACATCTCCATCGACTCCACCGCCATCTTCATCGTCGTTGCTGTCTCCTATTATGAGGAGGGAGTAGTTCTCCCCCGGGGCTGAGGGCTCTACCGGTACCTATGTGTTTCATCTCTCTCTCCCATGGTGTGATCTTTATGTGATCATGAGCTTTGTAATCTAGTTGAATAATTAGATGTTACTCTTTATCTGTTATGCTACTCAAGTGGTTTTGTTATGATATCTCCGTAAACACTTTGATCATGGTGTAAAGGTGACAGTGTGTGCACCGTGTGGTTTAGCATGATATTTATGTCTTGTGTTGGATGACACTGTGAAATTGTGGTGTTTGTTTAGTACTAATTTGGGGCGCTCATGGTGACAGTGTGGGGTGCCCTAGAGAGGGAATACAGACTTGAGGAGTGTTGTTACAGCCCTATGCATGGATTGGTGTTTGTTGTCCAACCGGAGAGTAGTTCGGATCAGCATAGTGAAGAGATGATATTTATCATTCAGTTATGTTATTATTGTTGAGAGTGTCCACTAGTGAAAGTATGATCCCTAAGCCTTGTTTCTCAGCATTGAAACACTGTTTACATTCAGTTCTGCTACATGTTTGATTGCTGCCATTTTTATTTCAGATTGCTATTATCACTTATAATAATCCATATCACTTGTATTTTACTCTCTCTTCGCCAAACTAGTGCACCTATACAACTGACAATTGTATTAGGTGTGTTGGGGACACAAGAGACTGCTTGTATCATCATTGCAGGGTTGCTTGAGAGGGATACCTTTGACCTCTACCTTCCTGAGTTCGATAAACCTCGGGTGATCCACTTAAGGGAAACTTGCTGTTGTTCTACAAACCTCTGCACTTGGAGGCCTAAGACTGTCTACAAGAATATAAGTGTGCGTAGACATCAGCCACATATGCAAGATCTAGGCGAATTCGCGTTTGTCGGCAATATTTTGCCAACTCTCCAATTGAAAATCTTGTCCCGTTATCCGTGATTATACTATGTGGAATGCCATATCGCATGACTACGTCAATGACGAAATTTCTGGCGGTCACACCGTCAAGTTTTTTTTATGGGTTTTGCCTCCATCCACTTGGTATACTTATCCACTGCAACTAGTAGATGCGTAAGTCCGCCACTTGCAGTTTTGACATGTAGGACTTTTGATGTTTAAGATTGCTTTGATATTTTACGGGTTTACCTCTATTGCTCTATGAGAAACGATAAAACCCAGAAGCTTTCCTGAGAGAACCCCGAATACACACTTTAATGGATTCAATTTCATTTTGTAAATGTGGAGATTGTCAAAGGTTTCTCGTAGATCTTCAGGGAGGGTATGCTTTTCCTTGGAAACGACAGCAATATCATCCACATAAACATGGACATTTTTTTGCCAATTTGACTATGCAAGCATCTTTGCATGCAACCCTGGTATGTTGCACCGGAATTCTTCGGGCCAAAATGCATGGTTATGTAATAGTATGTTCCATAGGGTGTTATGAAAGAGGTTTTTATTTGGTCTTCTTTTTCATGCGTATTTGATGATACCCGGAATAAGCGTCCAAAAAGCATAAAAGCTCAGAGCCAGAAGTGGCATCTATTATTTGATCGATTCGCGGTAACACGAATCTATCTTTTGGGCACAATTTGTTCAAACCGGTGTAATCTATACACATTCTAAGAATAATACTATCCTTCTTCGGGACTAGCACTGGGTTCGCAGACCAATCAGTATGTATAACTTCCTGGATAAAGTCAGCTGCTAAAAGCCGGATAATTTCCTTTCTTATAGCCTTCCGCCTTCTTCCATCATAACGACGGAGACCTTGTTGTTGGGAATATGCCCTAGAGGCAATCATAGATGATGTAATTCCCACTGTATTCATAAAGTTATTAAGTTGTCCTTGTTTTGAACATCTGATATATGTCATTGAATATGTGATTCGATTGTGGAACTATATATTCATGTTGTTCATACTAATTGTCCTTGGTCGTTAAGGTTGTGCTGGACACACATCCTAGACTAATGTGAGTGTTGGCTGATGACACGGTTCCACTTGTCATGGGCATGGTGATGCCATTCCAACGTTCACGGACTTGGCTAAAGAGTTTAGCAAGTCGGACTGACCCACATTGAGATGCAACGATCAAGTCGTCATTTGCATGTCTCAATCAATGTAATCCTTAGACCTGAGGTTATCGCACAATCCGAGTTGTGGATCACCGACTTAGGTTCTGTCAAACGTTGTTCTGTGAGAAGGCAACTATAAAGGCAGAGTTCGGGTCGAATGAGAAGCAAGCTGCGTGATGTGGATAATCAAGATGGGATTTTGCCCCTCCTAATGGAGAGATATTCTCTGGGCCCTCTCGAGTGATATGATTCAGGAAGCATGGCCATGCGCGACTCAGTTAAGTGTTAACTGTGTCGGTTGACTAAGAGTTAGTCAGATGAATCGCATATCACGGATCGAGAAGAGAGTTGAACTATTTAAGGGATGACGATAAATCGCCTATAGTTCGACAAGGTATATCGTGAGGCAAAAGGGACTAAGATGAATATCACATTGAAAGGTATGTCGTCATGACTCAATGGTACTTGGGAGTCGGCACGTTCTGCTAGGAGCCGCTACCGATTGATCGATTAGGAGTTGGACTCCAATCGTGTCCAAGTCGCCATGAGCCTGCAGGGTCGCACACTTAAGAGCGGGAGCAAGTATTGGTTGGGTTGGACCCGAACCGGAAATGGACTGAGTTAGTGAGTCGGACTCACAGAGGGAATGGGCCACAAGTGTTGTGCAGCCCATTACCATACGCTATATAAAGAGGGGCGCAGGTTGCCCAGCGGGCACGTTAGTCCACTCTCCCATGCGTTGGGAACCCTAGCCCCACTCAGTCCAGCCGCCGCACCGGACCTAGCAGTCCGCCGTCGGAGCTCCTCCTCGTACGTGTGGATACCGGCAGAGGTGCTGTACGTTCAGCACTTCGACGTTCGAGGGATTGGATCGGCCGGACCGGATCGTGGGACTGCACTGCCCTGACCCGACGCGCTACATCGATAATCCGCACCTGCGCGTCTAGTGGTAATACTCGTGGTCTTCTACCTCGGCTAGATCTTGGTAGTATCGCGTAGGAAAAAGTTTTCGTTTATCTCTACGCGTGCCAACAGTGGTATCAGAGCGGTAGCTTCTGGTATTAGGCCCGAGATCCGTACATATGTGATATGTAGTTAGCGTTAGATGTGATCTAATTGCTGTTTTGGTGGTCGGTCTATGAGATAGATCGGTTTTGTACAAGGTTGATAGGATCAATCGTACTCGGGGTTAATGGATGATCTGGTTTCCGTGATCATACTGCTAAGGTCGTGGAACAACTTACCCCTACCGGTCGGTTTCCGCCATCGGGGTATACCGTGACACATAAATCCAGTTGCGGTGATCGAAGATCAAAGAGTTTGGTCGAATCGGAATACGGATCAGATTCGGGTAAAATCGTTTTATCCGATGAAGAAATCCATGATCGGAATGCAGATGAGATCTGTGTTTTCCGAAATCAACGGGCGCTGCCCGCACCCGCCGTCGTCCTGTCGTAGCGCCTTAGATGTCGTTGCGAGTTTCACAACGCCGGTAGATATCGTATCTATGCATAACTTGTTTTTGCAGGAAGTTGTGAATGGTATGGCTTAAGTGCATGTGATGTGTGTAATCCATAAATGATCTGCGTATCATGTTTTTTGTCAGCCGGCTGGAGCCTAGGTGCTGTCATTTTATTGTATACCGGCCTGCGTGTCGGATTCTCTATGTAAATTTCATTTACTTAGCTAGTGTAGCTTGTTGGAGAACCCGGAAGGCATGCAAGTCGATGTACAAGTCGGCTACATGGAGTAAGATGGCACGTGACAAGAGTTGGCACGAGTCGACTTACAAGCTTCGTGGAGATGGAGATCACCATGAAGAGAGCCATACCATTTCACATTATAATTTCTTTATTTGTGTTATTGTTATGCCTCTATTTACCTCTATTTAGATAGTTGGTAGATTCTTTAATCCCTCAAAGAAGGTCTAGTCGGTCGCCCCGCCAGTGCTGCACCATCACAAGTCGGACATTCTTGGTAGTGGGCTCATAAAATTGAGGTGCTACCAATTCTTTCCGGTTAGGTGGGTTTGAGTCGGACTCTTACACGCAGAAGCACTTGGTAATCTAGACGAGTCCATCACAACGGTTGTGGGGCTCGGGGCGAGGTAGGTTGGGAGCCAGGGCATGTGATGTCACCCAACTAACAGGAGTCGTATAGAGATACGATTGGCAAGGTGTTGCCTACCTAGATCACTTGACGGCTAGCGGTGATGCTAAAGCTCACTAGTCGGCTTGCTTATTTAGGGTCCTGAATCACTTAGCAACCATCGGAGGGATGTTGGTTCTAGTGGGAGCATAAGTATTAAAACGTTTAATATGCCTGCTCTTTTATGAATACATGTCTTAAGTGTTTTTGCGTATTTTCTGTTGTAGATCAATGGCACCTAGCAACCTTCCTCAGTTGTCCACTTTTGCGTTGAGGTCAATCCTAGAGAAAGATAAGCTTAATGGAATTAATTTCACCAACTGGTATCGTAATCTGAGGATAGTCCTCAAGCATGACAAGAAAGAACATGTTCTAGAAACTCCACTTCCAGAAGAGCCTGATGATGATGCGACTGTCGCCGTCACAAATGCCTACCGTTAGACTAGAGATGAGTCTACGGAGATTAGCTGTCTTATGCTTGCACACATGGAACCGGACTTGCAGCAGCAGTTCGAAAATGTTGAGGCCTACGATATGATCGAAAGCCTCAAAAGTATGTTCCAGGCTCAAGCAAGGACTGAGAGGTATCAAGTCTCTCAAGCTTTGCTTGGCTGTAAGCTGAAAGACGGCGATCCACTAAGTCCGCATGTAATCAAGATGATTGGTTACATACAGTCTTTGGATCGCTTGGGCTTCTCAATTAAAGAAGAGATCGCCACTGATATAATTCTGAACTCTCTTCCTAGTGCGTATGGTCCGTTCATCTCGAACTATCATATGCATGGTATGGATAAGAGTATCACTGAATTACATGGGATGCTCAAAACGGCAGAGGCTGATATCAAGAAAGGCGCCAGTCAAGTGTTGATGGTGCAGAATAAGGCTAAGTTCAAGAAGAGTTCTTGGACTAAGAAGAAGAAGGATAAGTCAGGAGGTAGCGCCCATGGCCCTGTCCAGAGTGCTTCCTCAAAGACTAAGCCTTCTCCTGCAGCCGGAGCCAATTGCTTCTATTGCAAGCAGGATGGCCACTGGAAGAGGAACTGCACCAAGTATTTGGCTGACAAGGCCAAGAGTGGAGGTATGACTTCCGACTCAGGTACACTTGTGTGCAATGTTATAGACATTTATCTTGCTGATGCACCTAATAGTTCTTGGGTATATGATACCGGATCAGTCATTCACATTTGCAACTCGTTGCAGGGGCTGGTAAGAACTAGGAGCGTGGCAAGAGGAGAGGTTGACATTCGGGTCGGCAACAAGGCGAGAGTCGCTGCGTTGGAAGTCGGCACGATGCAACTTCATTTACCTTCAGGATTTATTTTGGAACTAAATAATTGTTATTATGTTCCAGCGCTTAGTCGAAACATTATTTCCGCCTCATGTTTGATGAGACAAGGTTATGAGTCGAATATTAAGAATAATGGTTGTTCTTTATATTTGAAAGATATGTTTCATGGCTTTGCACCCGTTCAGAACGGGTTATTTATTTTAAATCTTGATAGTGAATCGGTCTATAACATAAATGTTAAAAGGTTGAAACCAAATGATCTGAATATGACTTACTTTTGGCACTGTCGGCTTGGTCATATAAGTTGGAAGCGCATGAAGAAGCTCCATGATGATGGACTTCTAACTTCGTTTGACTTAGAGTCATTCGAGACATGCGAATCATGCCTACTGGGCAAGATGACCAAGACACCTTTTGCAAGGAGTTGTGAAAGGGCGTCCGACTTGTTGGAACTAATACATAGTGATGTATGTGGACCAATGAGCACGACAGCCAGAGGTGGTTATGAGTACTTCATTACCTTCACTGATGATTTGAGTAGGTATGGATATATCTATTTAATGAAACACAAGTCGGAAGCCTTTGAAAAGTTCAAGGAATTCCAGAATGAGGTACAAAATCAGCTCGGCAAGAAAATAAAGTTTCTACGGTCGGACCGTGGAGGCGAGTACATGAGCCATGAGTTTGATGACCATCTAAAGAGTTGTGGAATAGTTCCTCAACTCACTCCGCCGGGTACACCGCAGAGAAACGGTGTATCGGAACGGAGAAATCGGACCTTGTTGGACATGGTACGATCAATGATGAGTCGGACAGATCTACCTTTATCATTTTGGGGTTATTGTCTAGAAACTGCAGCTTTCACACTAAACAGAGTACCATCAAAGTCAGTAGAGAAGACACCACATGAGATGTGGACGGGCAAAAAGCCAAGTTTTTCTTTTCTTAAGATTTGGGGTTGTGAGGTATTTGTCAAGCGACTTCAGTCGGACAAGCTCACGCCCAAGTCAGATAAGTGTATTTTCGTGGGGTATCCGAGGGAAACCTTGGGGTACTACTTCTACAACCGGGAAGAGGGCAAAGTGTTTGTCGCTCGGAATGGTGTCTTCCTTGAGAAAGAGTTTCTCAGTCGGGAAGTCAGTGGGAGCACGGTGCAACTCGAAGAAATTCGAGAGGAACCCGCTAGGGGCGAGTCGGCGAACGCCTTGGAGGCTGAGCCGGTCGTGGTACCTACACCGGTAATAGCACCTGAACCACGGAGATCTGCCAGATTACAGAGTGCTCGTGATGTTTTACTGTTAGACAGTAATGAGCCGGCAACTTATTCGGAAGCGATGGTGGGATCTGATTCCGAGTCATGGCTTGGAGCCATGAGATCCGAGTTAAAGTCCATGGATGAAAACCAAGTTTGGAATTTGGTTGATCTGCCTGACGGTGCAAGACCCGTCGAGTGCAAATGGGTCTTTAAGAAGAAAATTGATATGGATGGAAATATTTCCGTCTATAAAGCACGACTTGTCGCGAAGGGGTTCCGACAGGTTCAAGGAGTTGACTATGACGAGACATTCTCGCCTGTAGCGATGCTTAAATCAATTCGGATCATGTTAGCCATAGCAGCCTATTTCGACTATGAGATATGGCAGATGGATGTCAAGACGGCTTTCCTTAATGGAAATTTAACTGAGGACGTGTATATGATACAGCCCGAAGGTTTTGTCGATCCAGCTAATGCTGACAAGGTATGCAAACTTCAGAAATCCATTTATGGGTTGAAGCAAGCATCTCGGAGTTGGAACATTCGCTTTGATGAGGTAGTCAAATCGTTTGGCTTCATCAAGAGCGATCATGATTCTTGTTTATACAAGAAGTTTAGTGGGAGCAAAGTAAACTTTCTAATCTTATATGTGGATGACATATTGCTGATTGGAAATGATGTCATGATGTTGCAAGAAACCAAAGAGTCATTGGAAAGGAGTTTCTCAATGAAGGATTTGGGTGAGGCGACTTACATATTAGGAATCAGGATCTATAGAGATAGATCCAGGCGGCTCATTGGATTGAGTCAGAGTACTTATCTGGACAAGGTTTTGAAGAAATTCAAAATGGAAGAGTCTAAGAAGGGATTCTTACCGATGTCCCATGGCATAAAACTTAGCAAGACTCGGTGTCCTTCGACAACTGATGAGCGAAGTCGGATGAGTGTGACCCCGTATGCTTCGGCAATCGGATCCATCATGTATGCCATGATTTGTACTAGGCCAGATGTTTCCTATGCTCTAAGTGTTACGAGCAGATACCAGGCTGACCCTGGCGAAGCCCACTGGGCAGCGGTTAAAAACATCCTTAAGTATTTGAGAAATACTAAGGAAATGTTCCTAGTTTATGGAGGTGATGAGGAATTCAGTGTAAAGGGTTACACGGATGCGAGTTATCTCACCGACTCAGATGATTCTCGTTCGCAATCGGGATATGTGTTCGTAATGAACGGAGGAGCTGTGAGCTGGAAGAGTTCCAAGCAAGATACGGTGTCTGCATCTACAACAGAGGCTGAGTATATTGCTGCCTCAGAGGCGGCAAAGGAAGCTGTTTGGATCAGGAACCTCCTGATTGATCTTGGTGTGGTTCAGGGCGCGTCCAATCCTTTGGACGTATATTGTGACAACAATGGTGCTATCGCACAAGCCAAGGAACCTAGACAACACCAGAAGAACAAACATATACTCATGCGGTACCACCTCATTCGCCAGTTTGTCGAACAAGGTGATATCAAGTTATGCAAAGTACACACGGATGCAAACATTGCAGATCCGTTGACAAAGGCGCTACCACAGCCTAAGCATGAGGCGCACACGAGAGGCATGGGCATTAGATGCCTAGGCATATGATGCCAGGATGATTGACTCTAGTGCAAGTGGGAGACTGTTGGGAATATGCCCTAGAGGCAATCATAGATGATGTAATTCCCACTGTATTCATAAAGTTATTAAGTTGTCCTTGTTTTGAACATCTGATATATGTCATTGAATATGTGATTCGATTGTGGAACTATATATTCATGTTGTTCATACTAATTGTCCTTGGTCGTTAAGGTTGTGCTGGACACACATCCTAGACTAATGTGAGTGTTGGCTGATGACACGGTTCCACTTGTCATGGGCATGGTGATGCCATTCCAACGTTCACGGACTTGGCTAAAGAGTTTAGCAAGTCGGACTGACCCACATTGAGATGCAACGATCAAGTCGTCATTTGCATGTCTCAATCAATGTAATCCTTAGACCTGCGGTTATCGCACAATCCGAGTTGTGGATCACCGACTTAGGTTCTGTCAAACGTTGTTCTGTGACAAGGCAACTATAAAGGCAGAGTTCGGGTCGAATGAGAAGCAAGCTGCGTGATGTGGATAATCAAGATGGGATTTTGCCCCTCCTAATGGAGAGATATTCTCTGGGCCCTCTCGAGTGATATGATTCAGGAAGCATGGCCATGCGCGACTCAGTTAAGTGTTAACTGTGTCGGTTGACTAAGAGTTAGTCAGATGAATCGCATATCACGGATCGAGAAGAGAGTTGAACTATTTAAGGGATGACGATAAATCGCCTATAGTTCGACAAGGTATATCGTGAGGCAAAAGGGACTAAGATGAATATCACATTGAAAGGTATGTCGTCATGACTCAATGGTACTTGGGAGTCGGCACGTTCTGCTAGGAGCCGCTACCGATTGATCGATTAGGAGTTGGACTCCAATCGTGTCCAAGTCGCCATGAGCCTGTAGGGTCGCACACTTAAGAGCGGGAGCAAGTATTGGTTGGGTTGGACCCGAACCGGAAATGGACTGAGTTAGTGAGTCGGACTCACAGAGGGAATGGGCCACAAGTGTTGTGCAGCCCATTACCATACGCTATATAAAGAGGGGCGCAGGTTGCCCAGCGGGCACGTTAGTCCACTCTCCCATGCGTTGGGAACCCTAGCCCCACTCAGTCCAGCCGCCGCACCGGACCTAGCAGTCCGCCGTCGGAGCTCCTCCTCGTACGTGTGGATACCGGCAGAGGTGCTGTACGTTCAGCACTTCGACGTTCGAGGGATTGGATCGGCCGGACCGGATCGTGGGACTGCACTGCCCCGACCCGACGCGCTACATCGATAATCCGCACCTGCGCGTCTAGTGGTAATACTCGTGGTCTTCTACCTCGGCTAGATCTTGGTAGTATCGCGTAGGAAAAAGTTTTCGTTTATCTCTACGCGTGCCAACACTTGTTTGACGGGTTTTGATCCGGGAATAACCTTCAGTTGGTACTCAGCAAGTTCCCTGGGAACACCTGGCATATCAGCAGGACACCAGGCGAAAATGTCTTAGTTTTCACGTAGGAACTTGATGAGAGCGCTTTCTTATTTGTCGGTCATTCATGTTCCCACGACGACAAACTTTGTCGGATCTTTGGGGTCCAGGATGATCTGCTTTGTATTTTTCGAGGCTTTGAAACTATCTTCCGCCTTCCGGCTTTCTTTTCCTCCCAGCATTTCTGTCGGCGATACTTCTTTAGCCAGCTCTTTCACCTCTTTTTTCCAAATCACCTGTTCGGGGCAAAGGGTGTTTCCTTTCTCCAGCTCGTTCGCCAATTTGGAATCTCGTGATATTGTGATTACTCCTCCTTTTGGCCCTGGCATCTTCATATTGTTGTAGATATAGCATGACCTTGCCATGAATTTGGTGAAATCCGGACGTCCGAGTATTGCGTGATACACATCTTTCAAACGGCACCACCTCGAATGAGATCATCTCCTGCAGAAGTGTTCTCTCTTTTCAAAGGTTACTTATAGGGAAATTTCTCCTAGGCAATGTGCTTGCCTACCAAGAACAATGCTGTGAAAACGTACATTGCTTTGTTTGAGCTGGGTCTCGGAGAGGTGTAACTGCTTCAGTGTACTTAAGTACATGATATTGATACTGGATCCTCCATCCATCAACACTCTTTTGAGCCTATTGTTTTGAACAATAGGACTTACGACCAAAGCATGTGTGCCGGGTTCTGGGATGTTACTGAGATGATCAGACTGATCTCAGGTAATTGGCGTATTTGAATACTTCAAGTACTTTGGGGTTGGAGGTACAACCGCACTAATTTCTCGAAGTATTCGTTTTGCCTGTTTGGCTGAAGTATTTGCCAGGAAAGTTAAGTTACATTCCCCTTCAACTCTTGGGAACTTAGGTTCGCCCTTCCGTTGCTGCTCCTGGATTTTATCATCAGTGTCACACTTGGTTTCGTCTTTTTCAGATTCTGACTTTTGCTTGTTGAATTTCCTTTTGGAATTCTTTCCTTTATTCCCGGATCCTGCATTGCCTTTCAGGTGCTTATTAAGCCGGCACTGCGCATTTGTGTGGGTAGGTTTCCCGAATTGCGAATGGTGGACAGAGTTTTCCGACTTAATCTTTTCTCATTCTTCTTTAGAGTAGGAGATAGGTTCTGTGTTCTTGCCCTTCCACCTGCTGCCATTATCCTTTCCAAAGGCTATATTCACTTATTTGGGTTTTGACTGTGCTTTTGGAGTAGCCTTATTTTCAGAACGAGATGCCTTTTTGGCTTGGACCAAAGCATCAATGTTTCCGCCTCTCAACCTGATGTCATCTTCAGCCACTGCGTGCTCATTGGAGGTGGTAAGCATAGATCTGAGATATTTGTGCTCTGTCGAGCCAACCATGAACGGTACGAGGCCGGGTTTTAGGCCATTGACGAAAGCATGCACTGGTTGTACATCACTTACTCCAGAACAAATATTATTCATTGCAGTCCATCTTGAGATAAAGTCGACGTACGACTCATCTTCATATTGTACGCAACGGTTCAGCTGGTTAATGCTCTTAGGGAATTTATACATACCCCGAAAGTGCTGAGCAAATACTCTAGCCATATCTTCCCAGCTGTCTACTATTCTTGACGGAAGTCCATTGATCCAATTTCTAGCTCCATCCAGCAACATTAGGGGAAGAAACTTCACAGCCTCTAGATTTGTCCCTTTGTTGATTTGGACAGCAGTATAGTAATCTGAAAGCCATGTATCCGGGTTTGTACTTCCGGTATACTTTTGGTAAGTTGGACCGACTTTGGCAAAGCCAGAATGTAGACTGATTCTCCTGATCCTGTTAGTGAAACACTTTGGTGCGAAGTATAAATCGTCTCTTTCCACCTTATTGACGTGCGCGGAATACCTTCCAGCTGAATGGACAGAAGGGGATCTACTCCGTTCTAGTCGATTGTTGCACGAGTGCGCTCTTCTGGGATCATCCCTATTTCTTCTGGTGTCCCGTCCTTTATAATAAGGTGGAGTTCTACTCCTTGGCCTTTCTTTGTTCCTTGGAGGGGTTCGGGATCTCTCACCCCTGTGAGGATTGTCGTATCTTCCATCTTTGTCAGCCACGTGTCTCGGAGGCGACATTACTTTTCCGTCTTTCCGGTTTTGCTCCTCCCGTTCCTTGTTGTCACGGGGTTTGTATTATTTCCGCCTTTCGGCAGATGGTATCCTGTTCTGGACGATGCATCCTTGTTATCCGGGATTTTCTTGTCCTTCTTAGGATCTCCCTTCTTTTCCTTAGAATCGCATGAATCTCCGGGTTCGCCAGGGTCACGTGCTCCAGCGCCACACGTGGTAGTTTTGCATAAGACTGAATCATCATGTAGCTTGCCTGAACGTGCTTGTCCTCGTTGTTGTTGTTGTAATGCTTTTCCTAAGAAGGCATACACTCCCTGTAGCTATTCTTCATTGGATTACAGATCGTCATTAAGGATACCGAACGCGGCTTCAGCATTTTCGGCAGCAGTTTTGTAGATGCGTTCGCCCTTAGCATTAGTGTTGTTAACATGCCTTTGCCAAGATGGGTTTTCAAAACTCTTTCTTTCGGGCAGTTCATCCGGTTTGAAATTCCGAGTAACCACGTAGGTTTAATTCTAGATCTATTCCTTTTTTCGTATTCCTCTATTTGTTCATGCTGCATTTAGTGTCAGCCTGGGTTTTGAGGAGATTTTCCAGAGTTCGAAACAGATGTTGTTGCTGCCGCATTATTGCTTGTCTCCTGGCTTCCAGCACTTCCTGGGGCTCGTTTCATGCAACCTGGGTTTGAATCAGATCGATTTCCTCTTGTTCTGACATTTGTGGAACATGGATTTCAGCCTTTTTCTTCTCCGTAGGTTTTACACCACTGCCTCCTCCAACCTCCAGGTTTTGGTTGGCAATGTCTATCAATTTTTTTTACCTTTTTCTTCTATAGCTTGGATAGCAGTTTCTTAGAGGACTTCTTTTTATTCTTGAAAGATGGAGGCTTTTTGTTAGGTTCATCTTCCATCAATTCTTTGACGCCAGGATAGGTCGCACTAACTTCGCCTTCCTCTTCCTCTTCTTCTGGCGGAGGCGTTTTGGGGTCCTCATCTTCCTCGGCATACGAATTTCCAGTCGATTTTTCCATGAGTACTTCATGGAAGCTCCCCTGCATGGATTTGACCTTTCTTTCGAAAGCGTATTAATCTTCATCTTCGGAATTTGTGTCTGCAGATCCGGTTTCTAAGTCTAGCTTCGACTCTATGGCTGGTAATACAGACTCAGCTTCCGAGTTCGTCGCTTGATCGACGTAAGTCGGATCTTTCACCTTTTATGTGGGATCATGATGTTCTGCCTTTTCCACGGGGTTTTCATCTTTCGTGTTTTCAGCGATCTCAGACTGCACCATACCAATAAAGTGGGATCTGGCTACATGCATTTTAGGGGAGACGGCAAATCCAGATGTGTTTTGGCGATATGCAAGTATGGAAGCTTGATATGTCCCTATGTATGAATAGGGAAAATCTGAGCAAAATCCGGTATTGAAGCCTTCATCTATTGGGGTTAGGGCGGGTGGGATAAAATTACTTTCACCGTGGAATCCCATTGCTTCTGCTGTTAAACCGATAAAAACATTAGCAGATCCAATCGGTAAAATGCAGGCACTTACCAGATGATTCCGTCCCGGCATATACGATACGTTGTCGAGGAAGCGTCCGAGGTTTCCATCGAATTCCAGGCTTCCGACAGTGATTGTGCTGCCGATTCCGTCGAGTATTCCCGCTCGGAATGTAACTCCCGACGACGCTGGCCCCACGGTGGGCGCCAACTGTCGAGGCATCGTAGTAAGGATCATGGACGGGGGTCCTACTGGTAGAACCGCGGGGGGACGTGGAAGAAATGTAAATGAGAACACGGGTTTTACCCAGATTTGGTACGTCGCAACTAGGCGGCGTGCCTACTCCTGCATTCTCGCTAAAATCAGGGCTGAAGCCTGAAGTATACATAGTAAAATTGTGAGTATGGTTTCGATAACTCGGCGAGGATGAACTTCTCGGCCAGTTAGCTTCTAGCTAACTTCTGATCTCTCTGTTTTCTAGCTCCCGTCCGGCTTTATATAGATAGCCTGGCTAGGTCTTATAAGAAGAAAACCTACAACACTACAAAAAGTATCTAACTTGGAAAGTAAGGAATCCGGCTTCTCCAAGTCGTACCACATTGGGCCATGGTCCGGGTTCTTCTAGAATCCGGCTTCCTGTGCGTCAGTTTACTGGGCCGCCCAATGGACTTCTTTCCATTGCCTGTGGGCCACCCTGGTAATCTGTCCTTTGGCCAATGCCGGATATACCCCTAATTGTCATATATCCGACACAATCTCCACAAGAAGATCTGCTGCAAGGCCTGCAAGATTGTTAGGCGGCTCAAAATCATCAACAAATGGCCACCTCCCACAAATCAAGACCCATGCCCGGAACCCGACCCGCCAAAACTATGTCATTGCCCGAAAGCTGACCCTCCAAAGAGATGCCCAAAACCCGACCCACCAAAACCATGTCATTGCCCCACACCTGATCCACAAAAACGATGCCCAAAACCTAACCCACAAAACCATGCCATTGCCCCAAATCTGACCTGCCAAAGCCATGCCCAAAACCTTACCCACCGAAACCATGTCATTGCACGAAACCCGATCCGCCAAAATGATGCCCAAATCTGACCCACAAAAACCATGCCAGTGCCCCAAATCTGATCCGCCAAAACCATTCCCAAAAGCCGACCCACCAAAACCATGTCACTTCCCAAAACCTAACCCACTAAACCATGTCCAAAATCGGATCCACGAAAACCATGTGAAAGTTGGTGTAGATAGCAGAATTTTAAAAAATCGTCGTATGTAGCACATAGGGTCTACTATGCAGGTAAAGGGGTGGATAGATGTGATTCGTTACCGACACGAAGCGCGGAAGTGGTGTCGATGATGATGTCGGTGATGCCTGGTAAAGAGTCCCACGGCTAAGCCTAGCAATGGGACTATTTCCGATTCCATGTATCCCACCTTCTAGATACAGCAGAGTAAGGGTATCACAAGTTATCCCTCTGTGAGCTAGCACACATACGTTTGTAAAAATTCTGCAGTGCTTCGCCGTCCAGGACTAGGCACCGCAGGTTTGCAATTGAGGTGGAGAAGTTCCCAACACATGGGAGTGAGAGGGAGAGAGATTTGAGCTAGGTCTAATCGGGAGAGGGTCACTTCAGCCTAATTATAAGAGGCTCTAATTCTATTAGAGGAAGATCTATTTCAATTAGTGGAGCTAGGCCTAAGGATTGCGGTGGCCTGGGCTTGTGTAACACTAAGAACTTGAACAAGGCCCTCATGGTGAAATGGATATGGAAACTCTTCGAGGAGGACCAAGGTGCCACTCCTATCTGGAAAACCATTGTCTCCGCTAAGTACGGGGAAGCGGATAACATATTTGCCTCGGAGAGCCGCGACTGCTCGCAGTTCTGGAAATCCCTTCACAAACTTAAACCCCTGTTCAAGTTGGGCGCTAAGTACACCGTGAACAATGGGGTTCGGACCTCCTTCTGGCACGATTGGTGGCTTGGGAATGCCCCCCTAAAAGACAGATTTCCGGATCTTTTTGCGATTGCGGCTGAGCCCCTCATCTCGGTTGCCGACGCTCTAGTTGGAGAGGTGGAGGGTATAACCTTTGGGCGATCTTTGGACCCTGCGCGTGCGACTCAATGGCGGGAGCTGAGGGAGCTCCTCGTTGTGATTCGTCTCGATGAGGGAAAAGACTCGGTAAGGTGGACCCTGGAGAATAACGGCAAATTCTCTGTTGCCTCTCTCTATAATAATCTGTCGGCCGGCGCGTCCGTTGCGCATAGCACGAGTATTTGGGGGGCGCGGATGCCCCTCAAGCTCAAAGTATTTACCTGGCAGCTTGCTCTCGATAGATTACCTTCTTCTCTTCTTGTGGCGAAGAGAAAGGGGCCCGCGGACGGCAAGTGTTCTCTTTGTGGTTGCGGGGAGGACGCGACGCACATGTTCTTCTCTTGCGACCTTGCGAAATTTGGCTGGAGTATTGTGCGCGAGTTGCTTGGGTGCAGCTGGTGCCCAGCCAATTTTCCTCAGTTTCACGCTATTCTTCAGTCCCTTTTGGGGCATGACCGTAGAGTGTGTTGGCTACTCTTTGCGGCTCTGTGCTGGGCTCTCTGGACTATTCGTAATAAGCTTACTTTTGAGGCTAAAGTTATTAACCATCCCACTGACATCATTTTCAAAATCATTGTTAATCTGCAGCAGTGGATGCCCCTGTCAAGGGAGGACGACCAGGTGCATCTTCGGAGCCTTCTCGTGAGACTGCGGGCGATCTTCGCCGCCCTCGCACCAAGACGTAGAACTACCTATCCTGTGTGCGTTTACCGGTCTGTTCCTGGGGTGGACGGCCCCTAGTGCTTATTTCTTGTTGGCTGTGTTGTTTTGCCTCAGTGTGTGCGACTCCACCCTGTGAACCTTTCTGTTTTATTAATTTAAAGCAGCGCCATTCTGGCCTAGTATCTAAAAAATCAGAGGAGACTCTAATCCAATTAGAAGATCTGTAAACCAATTAGAAGGGCTCTAACTAGATTTCTCTAATTAGTCTTCTAATTATTAGAGAGGTTCCAATCTTTTTAGAAGTGTCGTAATTAGAAGCTCTAGTTAGTTCTTCTAATTCTTAGAGAAGTCTCTAATTCAATTAGAAGTGCTCAAATTAGTCCTCTAATTCTTCTAGAGAAAGAGAGAGGCCAAAGGATCAAATTGTGTGTCTGAAAGAGAAGAGGGGTGGAGATTATATAGTGGGACAAAAGGGAGACCTGCCACAGGAGGGGGGGGGGTCGGTTTCCCCCTCCTTTACTTGGCCACACCAAGTCTCCTAGGAGACTTAAGATTGGATTCCCTTGTGGCATCCAATCCTACCTTTTTTTTTCTTTTTTTCCTTTTCCCTCTCATTTATTAATCCAGTAAATTCAGGAAAAATACTTATGGAAACCTCGTCCACTTTGTGAGACCATGGGCCCCACCTGGCATTCCCCAAAATTAGGTTTTTCACATAGGGGGAAATCAGCCCCCCTCGGGCACTGCTTCCATATAAGGAAAGTCCCCAGAAACTTTTTTGGAACCCCATTACACATATAGATAAAATCATCAGTATTATCTAACAGTGTTATAAACACATTTCTAACACCCTGGGACTTCTCTTGTCCTCTTTTATATCTCAAATAACATTTTGCCTACACTGGCATTATTTCTATCGTATGGTACCTTGACACCAGACTTGTTTCTGTGAAATCGTAATGGCATCAACCATTACTTATTGATGTTAGAAACATATTTCCAACATGTTTGGACATCTCATCTCCTCTGTAATATCTCTTAAATAATTACTCTATCACGTCGGAATTACTCGAGTGATACCCTACTCTCCTCCGAACCAATCCAATACAAACAACATACTTCGATGCCTTAAGTGTGTGACCCCTACAGGTTTTATAACTAGTAGACATGATTGGAAAACATATTTCCCAATCATTAATCAACATCAGTAACGTGGGCATCCATATTTATCTCTACAAGTCATACAAAGAAAGTTGTTCAAGATGTTGGTTGGTAAGTAAGTTCCTATTACTTCCCTATCGAGTGTTCTTAGTTAGGTTCCTGACAAGGGGTGCCATAAGCATGATGGTAGAGTCATGGGTGGAAACGTAGGGGGAAAGCCGGAGGCGAGGATACAGTTTACTCATGTTCGGTACGTCGCAACTAAGGCGGCGTTCCTACTCCTGCAATCTCACCAAGTCAGGGCTAAATCCTGATGTATAGAAAGTACACTATGAGTCTAGGGTTTATCTATCTTGGCTAGGTTGCACTCCCGGCGATCTAGCTCCTCTCTCATCTCTCTCTGCCTTTACGGATGCTCCTGTCTGGCTTTATATAGATAGCCGGACTAGGGCTTACAGGAAGGAAACCTTGAACTATACGGAAAGTATTCCTATTCTTGGAAAGTAAGATATCCGGCTTCTTCTCCAAGCCGGATCACGTATTCGGCCGTGATCCTGGTTCTTCCAGAATTCGCCTTCCTGTGCGTCATGTTACTGGGCCGCCCAATGGACTTTGTTCCATTACTTGTGGACCATGCTGATAATCTGGCCTATGGCCTATGCCGGATATACCCCCATTTGGCATGTATCCGACAGTAGCCCCCAAGGAGATTTAGGACCTCAATTCTCCATCTATTACGAAAAATAATGCTTTCAGAAAAACCGGCCTTCAGTCTTGAACCTTTTTCTTGCCCCAATTTTATGCCAAACCCGGCCTTCCGGAATCTATCATTTCTTCCTCAAATCTTCACCCAGAAGGAACCTGTGACGTAAGATAAAAAATCATGTTTATGTCACGACCGTTTGGTTTCAGTCAAAGACTGAAAATGAATCCCTGCCAGATTTGGTGCGAGAAACGATCCGGATTTGTAGCGGGACACGCAGCATTTATCGAACGGCTAAATTAGCCGTTGGGACTATCTGTATGCGGTTGATGGCTATAAATACCATTCTACCACCTCCCGTTTCATCTTCCCGCCCTTACTTGCGCGATTCCCCAGAGAAACACACTCAATAGCCCCTTGCACTCTTGCAACTAAGATAAAGTAGAAAGAACCTCGTCGTCGGCGTCACCATCGGTGGATCTTACTCCCGTCCTGCACCACACTTCCATGGGATGGACACTGGAAGAAACGCTTGGGTTTCCTCAACCTCCGTCGATATGCCGCCCTTTAATCCCATCCCGGACCCCACGGTTCCTCTCGCGCACGCCTCCACCACAATGACAACGACGGAGGTTGGTTCATCCTCTGCTCTGGTGGCCTCCTCGAGTGAAACCACGGCAACTCCGAGACCACATCGGGCACGTCAGTCGGGGGAAACCCTAGCTTCCCCACTTGATCTGCACCATCCCCTTCTTCCGCTACTCTGCCGCCTCGAGCTCCCAAATCGGGGGACGAGAAAATCGCCATTCGCGCTGGCGAAGGTGCAAAGGGTGACGACACCTGTGGAGGCGAGGAAGAAGAGGGATGAGAAGCCGAAAATTGGAGCAAGTGCAACAATGCTCTGGCTCTTATGCGCATCTTGGAGAAAGACAGATTCATTCTCCAAGGCTAATGGAAGCTGGAGAACAATGATGAAGAGCCGCAGCCAGCAAACGGGGAAAGAATGATTCTGGCTTCCCACATTCTGCGAGGTATGGGATTCCCTCCATCCGCCTTTTTCCTCCATGTTCTCCAGCATTATGGGGTTCAACCCCATAATCTTCCACCAAATTCCATTCTTTACATAGCCGAATTCAGGATTTGTTCGAAGGCTACTTAGGAATAGAACGTAGGTTAGATGTAACATCCCAAATTTGCTAAATTGGGGTGTGCGGTGTTGTGTTCATCTCATACAAGCATGAAATAAAAATTTAATCATGTTTGAAACAATTTAAATTGTGAATTTATTTGGAATTGAGAATATACCAGAAATGTTACTTAATGTGGGTTTCAAAATTTTGCATTGAAAAATATTTCAATTTCACCAAACAAAAATATGGTGTGGTTGAAAATTTGATAAGGTTTTTGAATTTTATTTTTGCCAATTTCTCTATTTGCAAAAGGTCCCTCAAAATGTTGGTTTCTGTGATGTTTTAATTAAGAAATGGACCTCTTTGTAAATTTCTCGAGAAGGCAGGGGGTTATGGGGAAATCCCCTTTGTCTTCTACCTCCTGCCAGTAGGAGAGCCGACCACCGACGGCGCGCTCGCCACGTCCTGCTCCCCCCCACGGATAAGAAGCTGAGGAGAGTGCCATGCCCCTCCTCTTCTCCTCCTATCCTTGTAGTACCCTCTCTCTCTGTAATTTCTTCCGGAGGCGAAACCCTAGCTCCATTCGGCCGCCGTCGAGTTCCGGCGATTGCTGCCGCTGCAGACCACCTCGAGGCTCGCCGTTTTTCCCTGAAGCTCCGTCGAGTTCTCCTCTACCTCCAAGCCGAGTCATGTTTGCCAGGACGCCGTGCAACGCGAGAATCAGGCCGTCGCCTCTACCTCCGGCCGACGGCCACCATGGCTCGATCCGCTCCGTCGAGCCTCCTCCTTCCTCGCCGGCCAGTTCTACATGCTCCTGGTGAGCTGCTGAGCCTCCCCGTCCCTTCAATTTTCCTTCCCGCGCTCCCTAGCTCGTTGTCACCGTGCGCCTCCGTCCGCCGCCACAGAACCTCGACGCCGGCGAGCTTCCGGCGAACCATTCCGGCCGGCGCCGCCACCGTTAGGTCGGCCTCGGTCCCCTCTCTCTCGTGATACAGTTTGATTCGGGAAATTCGCGAGGAATTGATGACGTCACTGTGACGTCATATTCATGTTTTTTTAATTTCCATAAAATGTTTAAAAATAACAAAATAATAATTAATTCTCATAAATTAATAACTTATGTTTTATAACTCAGAAAAATAAAATAAAAATATGGATTTGTTTAAAAAAATAAACTCTATCTGAATATGTAACTTTCATACATGTTTGCCAAAGTTCAAAAATGAGCATTATTTAAATATTTTTTAATTCTTTTAAAATAGAGAAAATAAGTTTTTAATCAATAAAATTAGAAAACTACAAACTATATACAAAATTGCTGAAAATGAAAAATGCAACCTAGTTATGATGTTTACAAACCCATTTGAGCAATTAAAATTGTACACACTTTCAGAATTGTCCGAAATACCCCTCCGGGGTCCATTTTGGGCTAATTTTTGTTAAACGGCATAATTGACATACGGACCCTAGCAACCCATAGAACATGTTTAGGGATTTATTTCAGTGCATTCACTTTCTCACGCATACATATTGCACATTGCATCGATGCCATGGTTGATTGTTGTTCTTTGTTTTGGTGTTTTTCCCCCTCGGTAGAATGCGACTCCAAAAAGAAAGCCAACAATGCCAATTGACGAATACTTGATCTTAACCGACAAGTCAAGCACTTATTCCTGAAGCCTCTATCTGGTTTTCTTATAATCAAGGCAAACATAACCTCTTATCTGCTCATATATGGTTTTCGAAGTGTTTTGGAATCTCGTATATTGCATGCGTTTCAAAGTATTTATGGTCTTAGGTAGAGTTCACCTATACTTGTTGCATCGCCTAAATATCCTGATCCACTGCTCCTAGCGGCTATAGGTTTTTTTGTGCGTGCTTCGTTAAAGCCTGTGAGTTTTGCTTATCCATGCCTAGTCGTGATCTGGTCCATCCGGTTGATGAATCTGGTCAATGCATGAATCTACTTTGTGAGGTTGTTGTGTTTTGAATTCTCCTTTATAACTGGACTAATAACGGCATGGATGTGAGGCCACAATGGGTTGCAGCATTTTGTCATGTTCATGCCCGCAGGGGCAAGTTCTCGCCTTCGAAGCCAAGACTGAGCGTGCAACCACACGCGGGGCCTAACAGATCGCGCTCGACTAACTAACTTGTTTGGCCACATCCATGAGTCACGTAGTTTGATCTTTCCATCTGCGTGTGAGTCGGAAAACGATTTGGAGAAAACTTAGGGCGTGACCGGGACAAGTGATGGACGTACACGGATCTTGATCCCGACTCACAAAACAGATCCCATCAGGAGGTGGCCAACTCCCTGCTGAAGGGGTGTCCCTATTTGGGTTGACTCATGGATAGGGTCGAGGAAGGTAAAGGTCGTGGTCAACCACCCTCTGCCGGCACATCCTCGGAAGTGTGCCAATAGCTTGGCATTAAGAGTCATATGGTACATGTGGGTAAAGTGTACCCCCTGCAGGGATAAATCTCCTCGAGAAGCCGTGTCCACGGTTATGGACGACTTGGCAACAGATTCTTTGATCATAGATAACTTGAACGGAATGACTAAAACCTGTTGATAACAAATGAAGGATGCCTCCTCGGAGATGCTGAGAGGGGTTACCTTGTAGCATGAGGTACCAGAACAACTGGAGGTGGTGATCTTCGAGGCACGAGGTGCTGAAATGATTTGGTGGATTAAAAGATGATGATATCAATAGTTGAGTAGCTCTCTCATCTGTTCTCAATATACTCCATGCGACGTGCTATTCCTTCCTCAACTTGGAAAACAAAGATGGCTTTACGCAAAAATAACCTTCATAACTCTTTCTAAAAGAAGCAGATATATAATAGGTTAACTAAGCCTTGTTGAGTACCTTCCGTACTCAGGTTTGCTTAATTTTGGTTCAGGTGAAGACCTCACATCAGTGGTGGTTCCAACATGGACATCGACGAGTAGTTCGGGGTTCCTAGGTAGCATCCTGGAATCTATGGGCTGGGACGTCGGCTTATGTTGTGGCCTCTTAGGCCTTTTGGTTCTTGTTGATTAGCAACATAATTTGCCTTCCGTTGTCTCATGTAATGTTGGCTCATGTGACCTATGGTTGTAAAGTTATACTCTACTAACACCTATTTAATACAGCTTCCATGTTTAGAGTACTGCTTTGATCGGTTGTTGGTTTCGAGCTCATTATTATACAGTTTTGGCTATGCCTGCATAGTTGTCGAAGTCGAGGGGTTGTGGAGCCGATGATACATTTCCGAGCACGCCTGCCGATGTGATTCGGCCTAGGGCTTGGTAACCCTAGTAACCCTCGATTGTTGTTGCACTTTCTGGACACATAGAATATCTGTATAGGTTTGGTCCCGTTCCTTCAGTTTCATACGATTCGAGGACGCTTTGGTATGCATAGTTGGTTATGACTAGCATGGACACAAGGAGTAGTAGTACCGTGGTGATCCGACCTGTGTGCCGATGAATCCAGTCTGCCTGCCGTTGTTTGCTGCGGCCGGGGCTGGTAACCATAAAGCCCTTGTGGGTCCATGACTAGGAGCGCATAACAGTATGTATACCTTTGGGTCCCAGGTCGTGACAAGTAATGGTATCAGAGCAGGTCTGCCTCTAGGAAAACCTTATTCCTTGGTCGATGTCGAGTCTAGTGTTTGTGAAAACTACTTTGAAACTCCAAATGGATTGTTAAAAATCTTCTTAGGATTCTTTTTACTCCTTATCTGGTATCGATCTAATTCTGGGTCTCCTTACCTGTTTTGATTTGAAAAGGTTCTAGTTATTCAAAACCTAGGTGCCTCCTTTGGCAAGACGTCTTTTACCCAAGTTGACCTAGTCTCAAAGTTTCTGGAGTAGTTTGTGTTCCACAGTCCGGTATCTCTTGATTAAACTGGGAGATTTCCCTTCCAGCCATGATCTCTCAAGGTTGTATAGATTCCACATTCTCGTGATCTCAAGTCTCAAATCCCAAACCTCGAGATTTTCTTTCGTCTCGAATGTATTCTTTCTCTTTTGCTCAAATAATTCTGGAGCTATGTTTGTCTTTTGAAAGATACTTCGTGATTGCTATTCGTAATGTCCTTCCAGACACTTAGATAGTAGGTACTCCTTTATCTATGTTTCTAACCCTTGGACTTGAACTGAAGGTCCCGGAATGTGCTAAGTTGTGGTGGGTTGAACCCTGTGGTTTGTTAACCATGTGGTGCTCACGCTATCGGTACAGGATGTTGACCTTTATCCCAAGTTCTGTTTCTTTGGATCTTGAGGAATCTGTTCCACCTCAGGGTGGCTAGGCAATTCCAAATCCAATAGATATAGGTTTTCTCTTGGAATCAGAATGGATCACAACAAGAGTGGTCATCATGAAATCCACATCTTTGTTCTTATTTCAGCTATACCAATCTTTTTGCATGGGTTTTACAAATGAGTATTACCCTGTGCAATCAACATGATCTGAGGAATTCTCCTGAGCATGATTCTACCTTTCAGTTGCTCTCAAAACCCCATCCATTGTTTGGACACCAAGTTGCATATGTGTGTGGGAGTCTTCCAATGCATTCCTCTTGTGTTACGTCAGAACATTCCACCTTGGAATTTCAGGAGAAACAAACTCCAGTACCTCGTTCATCTCTAGGACCAGGTCAAAGTTTTGTAATTCGCGGATTAAGGAAGTTTCGTTAGCTTCTGTTCCGTTCTACCTTCGAGTATCACATTCTTGCATATCAAGATGTCGTGCTGAGTTTTGTGGCCTTATTGATGAAGTGATGCTCTTACACATCCTTACCCACCTTCACTCCAAGTTTGAATGCTCAATAATGTTGGGTGTGCATTGAGGTGTGCATCAGATATTCCTAGCAATTCTTATTGCTTTGAAAAAAAGATCTAAGAAACATGTGTATCCTTCTTAGCACTATTGGTCAACCGGTCATTAATTGAAGTTGACTGTGTTACCAAATCCGTCCACTCTAGTGCACATTCTTGGTCAAAGAGTTAGGTTCACACCAAAGCTCTCAAGACCATATCGCTTGCTTTGGAAAGCAAGCCCGTTTTGAACTCCAAGACATACCGGTGGGTTGTGACATTCTGGATGTCTTTCTAGAAGTATCACCAGGTTGCTACCTAACCGTGAGGTATAAACAAGGGGTAATTTGAATTGCTCCTTTCTCCAAGAAACCATGTTGGATACCCTGAACTATTTGGTTGAGCTTAAAACAATAACTTGGAGAGTTGAAAGACAAGAGCTCTTCCTAACTTGTTCTTTTGCAATGGGATGTCCAGTTCTGTTCATGTTGAAGAATGATAGTATCTCCTTTGCGGACATGCTATCACTCTTCCTCTTGATTTGATTTGGAATATCGTCAGATCAAGTACAGATTCAAGGATTATCTTGAGGGTGTTTCCACTCATGGTGTTTTGCCCGAGTACACCTTCATGTCCTTTGGTGTGACCAATATTTTTCCTTGTTCATGTATCATATGAATCCCTCTTCTTGGAGTGTTTTTATAGTCGTGTTTTCAAGCCCATCGATGACATTCCTCTTTCCACCAAGTTGCAAGAGATTCATGTTGAACATTCGGCACTAATGTTGGAAACTTTCGAGAATGATCTTTGTGTCATCACAAAGTTTGTGTTCTATATGTTCAAAGTTGCTTACTCTAGTCCATGTGCTTATGGTAAAAGTTGTCGCAATGGGTTCGAGTAAATTTTTCTTGTTCCCTCGGGAATAATCCCAAGTCGGTCATGCATGTGTGGACTATTTTTTAGATGGTACATTGTTACCTCCACTCCTTGATTAAGTTCACATACACAACAAGCCACTGACTGATTGTTCGTAAAAGAGAAGAAGTCCAAGAATTTTGTTATCTTTGTAATCATCGTCCCAACAATGAGTCTGATGTGTTCCGTTGCAATTAATCCATGTAGGGGCAGCCGTCTTTCGCAAGTTGCTAATACATGAGTTTTGCAATCTCGCTCATCTTGTTGAGTGTGGCATCGTTGTCCATGCCTTTTGAATCTAGTATATGTATATCATTGTTAACCGGTGCAACCTCTCCGTTCACACATACAGAGTCTGAGTTATCAACCCACTAGCCAGAGCTAAATATCAAACATCAACGATGGTTGGTGATTCCTCAAGGGTATTGAGCTAGGTTCATTTGAAAATCTGGCATGGCTGATGTTGTGGTTGACACAATTAGCCGGAAGGCCTAACGTTATACTCTTTGAATCCGTAAGAACAACCACTCCCCTTGAGGATTTCTGTGATGCTTACTCTAGAATTTTCTCTCACTGTTCTTCCAATCCGAAGTTTGAATTTCACTTGATGACCTATTGAAGGCTTAACGTAAGCTTGTTATCGGTATCTATAACATCCATGATAACTTGGAAGTTGATTTGTCCAATGTTTCTCAATCCATCCTCCAAACATTTGTTCTAGTGGAAACAAGTTCCACATGAGAACCATCTCGTGGTGTTTTGTAACCGCCATTGATCAGTTCCCTTTTTCAAGTTGTTTGTACTTGAAGTTCTGTTCATCTCACACATTGTGTGAATTTGTCAGTTACTTCAGCCATGGGGTCTTAACCATGTGGTAAACGTATTGCTACGGATAACCCACAATAGGAAAGAGATTCCCTATTTTCTTCCGGTGTTTCAATCTTCATTGGTTACCCATCCTTACGATGTGACCAAGAATTCCTCCTTAATTACGGTGTTCCAACATGCTTTGGTTACTCATATTCTGCCGTGAAGTAACATCCCGATTCTTGAATAGGTTATACACAAAATTTGACGGAATGAAAGTTCCTTCATCTTCTTTGTCCATCCGAAGAGTGAACATGATCTTGTATCAATTTTTCTCTGACACACGAATTACAGTGTTTTCTCATGTTTCCCCTATGCTACGGATATTACGTTGTGGTATCCAAGACAATCCTCTCCATATTGATATTCAGTTTGAAGAAACCTCGATGTCACAAGTTGTTCAACATTTCTTTTCCAAAATTATTTAAAGTCTTGTGCAAAGATCATATTCTAAATCCCTTCAAGAACATTCGTCCACAAACTTGAAAATTTCTCCTCTTCCCTCCGTTATCTTGATGTGTTGCATGAATGTTAACTCAAAAGATCTTTATGAGTTTTCCATGAGATAATCGATCTTCGTGAAGATCAAATCCTACGAGTTTTCCCTCTCACCTAAGGTGTAGCCGCCAGATATCTTCGCAAGTGCTAAGCATCAATCTCTTCAAAAAGAGAATTGTAAGGTTCGAGAAGATCATTCAAAACCGGTGTTCCTTCTTTCTTTCTCCTTTAGTAATCTCGGGACGAGATTCTTGTAAGGGGTAGATTTGTAACATCCCAAATTTGCTAAATTAGGGTGTGTGGTGTTCTCATACATGCATGAAATTAAAATATAATCATGTTTGAAACAATTTAACTGTTGAATTTATTTGGAATTGAGAAAATACCACAAATGTTACTTAATGTGGGTTTCAAAATTTTGCACTGAAAAATATTTCAATTTCACCAAACAAAAATATGGTGTGGTTGGAAATTTGATAAGGTTTTCAAATCTTTTCTTTGCCAATTTATTTGTTTGCAAAAAGGCCCTCAAAATGATGGTTTATGTGTTGTTTTAATTAAGAAAAGGACATCTTTGTAAATTTCTCGAGAAGGCAGGGGGTTATGGGTAAAATCCCCTTTGTCTTCTACCTCCTGCCAGTAGGAGAGCCGACCGTCAACAGCGCCCTCGCCACGTCCTGCTCCCCCCCCCACGGATAAGAAGCTGAGGAGAGTGTCATGCCCCTCCTCTTCTCCTCCTCTCCTCCCAGTACCCTCTCTCTCTGTAATTTCTTCCGAAGGCGAAACCCTAGCTCCATTTGTCCGCCGTCGAGTACCCTCTCTCTCTGTAATTTCTTCCGAAGGCGAAACCCTAGCTCCATTTGTCCGCCGTCGAGTTCCAGCGATTGCCACCGCTGCAGACCACCTCGAGGCTCGCCGTTTGTCCCTAGAGCTCCGTCGAGTTCTCCTCTACCTCCAAGACGATTCAAGTTTGCCGGGACGCTGTGGAACGCGAGAATCGGGCTGTCTCCTCTACCTCCGACCGACGGCCACCATGGCTCGATCCGCTCCATCGAGCCTCTTCCTTCCTCGTCGGCTAGTCCTACATGCTCCTGGTGAGCTGCTAAGCCTCCCCGTCCCTTTGATTTGCCTTCCCGTGCTCCCTAGCTCGCTGTCACCGTGCGCGTCCGTCCGTCGCCGCAGAACCTCGGCGCCGGCGAGCTTCCGGCGAACCATTCTGGGTGGCGCCGCTGTCGGCCTCGGTCCCCTCTCGCCCGTGCTATAGTTTGATTCGAGAAATTCGCGGGGAATCGATCAATTTCTTCCACAGCAGAGCATCTGTGACCATTGATGACGTCACCTGGACATCACTGTGACGTCATATTCCTGTTTTTTTAATTTCCAGAAAATGTTTAATAATAACAGAAAAATAATTAATTCTAATAAATTAATAACTTTTGTTTTACAACTCAGAAAAATAAGATAAAAATGTGGAGTTGTTCAGAAAAATAAAATCTATCTGAATATGTCACTTCCATACATATTTTCCAAAGGTAAAAAATGAGCATTATATAAATATTGTTTAATTCTTTTAAAATAGAGAAATAAGTTTTAATCAATAAAATTAGAAAAATTACAAATTATATACCAAATTGCTCAAAATGAAAAATGCAACCTAGTTATGATGTTTTCAAACCCATTTGAGCAATAACATTTGTACACACTTTCAGAATTGTACGAAATAGCCCTCCGGGGTCCATTTCGGGCTAATTTCTGTTAAACTGCATAATTGACATACGAACCCTAGCAACCCATAGAACATGTTTAGGGCTTTATTTCAGTGCATTAACTTGCTCATGCATACATATTGCGTATTGCATTGATGCCATGGTTGATTGATGTTCTTTGTTTTGGTGTTGTTTCCCCCTCGGTAGAATGCGACTTAGAAGAGAAGGCCAGCAATGCCAATTGACGAATACTTGATCTTAACCGACAAGTCAAGCACTTATTCCTGAAGTCTCTATCTAGTTTTCTTATAACCAAGGCAAGCATAACCTCTTATCTGCTCATATATGCTTTTCGAAGTGTTTTGGAATCTCGTATATTGCATGCGGTTCAAAGTATTTATGGTCTTAGGTAGAGTTCACCTATACTTGTTGCATCCCCTAAATATCCTGATCCACTGCTCCTAGCAGCTATAGGTTTGTTTGTGCGCGCTTCGTTAAAGCCTGTGAGTTTTGCTTAGCCATGCCTAGTCGTGATCTGGTCCATCCGGTTGATGAATCTGGTCAACGCGTGAATCTACTTTGTCAGGTTGTTCTGTTTTGAATTCTCCTTGATAACTTGACTAATAACGGCATGGATGTGAGGACACGATGGGTTGTGGCGTTTTGTCCTGTTCATGCCCATAGGAGCGAGTTCTCGCTTTCGAAGCCAAGACTGAGCGTGCAACCACACGTGGGGCCTAACAGACCGCGCTCGACTAACTAATTTGTTTGGCCACATCCATGAGTCACGTAGTTTGATCTTTCCATCTGCGTGTGAGTCAGAAAACGATTTGGAGAAAACCTAGGGCGTGACCGGGACAAGTGATGGACGTACACGAATCTTGATCCCGACTCACAGAGCAGGTGCTGTCAGGAGGTGGCCAACTCCCTATTGACGGGGTGGCCATGTTTGGGTTGACTCATGGATAGGGTCGAGCAAGGTAAAGGTCGTGGACAACCACCCTCTGCCGGCACATCGTCGGAAGTGTGCCAATAGCTTGGCATTAAGAGTCGGATGGTACGTGTGGGTAAAGTGTACCCCCTGCAGGGATAAACCTCTCGAGAAGCCGTGTCCACGGTTATGGGCGACCTGGCAACGATTCTGTGATCATAGATAAATTGAACGGAATGACTAAAACCCGTTGATAACGAATGAAGGATGCCTCCTCGGAGATGCCGAGAGGGGTTACCTTGTAGCATGAGGTACCGGAACAACTTGAGGTGGTGATCTTTGAAGCACGAGGTGCTGAAATGATTTGGTGGATTAAAAGATGATGATATCAGTAGTTGAGTAGCTCTCTCATCCGTTCTCATAATACTCCATGAGACGTGCTACTCCTTCCTCAACTTGGAAAACCAATATGGATTTACACAAAAATAACCTTCATAACTCTTTCTGAGAGAAGCAGATATATAATAGGTTAACTAAGCCTTGTTGAGTACCTTCCGTACTCAGGTTTGCTTAGTTTTGGTTCAGGTGAAGACCTCACATCAGTGGTGGTTCCAACATGGACATCGACGAGTAGTTCGGGGTTCCCAGGTAGCAGCCTGGAATCTATGGGCTGGGACGTCGCCTTATGTTGCGGCCTCTTAGGCCTTTTGGTTCTTTTTGATTAGCAACATAATTTACCTTCCGTTGTCTGATGTAATGTTGGGTCATCTGACCTCTGGTTATAAAGCTATACTCTAGTAACATCTGTTTAATACAGCTTCCATGTTTAGAGTACTGCTTTGATCGGTTGTTGGTTTCGAGCTCATTGTTATATAGTTTTGGCTATGCCTGCATAGCTGTCGCAGTCGAGGGGTTCTGGAGCCGATGATCCATTTCCGAGCACGTCTGCCGATGTGATTCAGCCTGGGGCTTGGTAACCCAGTAACCCTCGATTGTTGTTGCACTTTCTGGACACATAGCATATCTGTATAGCTTTGGTCCCGTTCCTTCAGTTTCATACGATTCGAGGACGCTTTGGTATGCATAGTTGGTTATGACTAGCATGGACACAGGGAGTAGTAGTACCATGGTGATCCGGCCTGCGTGCCGATGAATCCGGTCTGTCTGCCGTTGTTTGTTGCGGCCGGGGCTGGTAACCCTGAAGCCCTTGTGGGTCCATGACTAGAAGCGCATAATAGTATGTACACCTTTGGGTCCGGGGCCGTGACATTAGATTTCTTCCAGTATTTCTTCTATGTGAAGCAAAAATACTTTCGATGGTCTCCCACCCATTTGCGGAAACATATCCTTCAACCTGCACCGTGGCAGGGAGGTATGGTTTCCCAAGATCAAAAACAGTGAATCCGTCAAAAGTTGGACGGATTCCTTCTTTTATCGTGAGGATGTCCTATATCCTAGAAAGGATATAGGCATTCCATCTTTCAACAACTCTACCGCCACTCCCAGGGAAAACTGGGCTCTAGACGCTGTCCAGGTTCTTTCTTCAGACCTCCTAAGGATCAAACGGCGGATCGCCAAGTTGGTCGCCTCCACTCCACCACTCACAGGAATGGACATGGTCCTTTGCTGGCTCGGATGGCAGATCTAGCCCATCGCCTTCCACGCCGACCGTCTTCTCTACGAGTACGCTGGCCCAGAGGATGACTTGCGAGAACTTAGATAGCAATGTTGGAAAAAGTCTTCCGGAAAAGCGCGAATCCCTTGGTGGCTACCCGTGATCAATACGTGGAAAGCCTGTCAATGTTCCACTCAGAAAACCCTCCTCACAAGGCAATGCTTTACTTTCGAGAGGGGTTTACGCTTTGCAAATATGAAAGCATACTAATTACTTTTCATACTTTTTGTAGCTTGAAACTCTTAGAAAGGATCTGCTAGTATCTGAAGAGGAGGAAATAGAGCTGAAAGCCCTCATTTTAGCGGCCATAGGCAGGAAACACAAGAACATTGTTGCCTCTGCTGAAGTAATTGATCTTGACGGGGTTCCCGTCGCAACTTCTAGGTAATTTTTTCATGCTTTTATTTTTCTCTTGCGCCAAATTTTATCCATCTTATGTTTTAGTCTTGTTTTATTTTCTTTCCAGTATCTATCCTGCTCCTCTAAAGGGGAGACGACGGAAAAAGCAAAAAAGTTTTCCCTCACCGAGGAAAGCCTTCCCCGGCCGTCACCCCGGATACTCGAATGGTAGATGCTTCGGAAAAGCATTCCGCCCCTCTAGAAGAGTCGTACTTCCCCCTCCCCAGCCAATCCAAATGCACCCACACCGGATGCACGGGAAAGGCCCGCACATCAAGAAGAAGGAGAGCCATCTTCGTCCAAATTGACGAGCATGTGCCATCCTTTGACGAAAAATTTAAGGTAAAGCATGAAGCATGTTTTGACGAAGAGGGATATATGCATGCCTGGGCAAGAAAACAATTCGTCAAAGCCCCTTGATCCTTCCTTGGCCACAAGGTGGCTTAACTATCCGGAATAATTACACTTTCTTGCCTTGGCAGGTCATTCAAGACGGCCTTCACCATATGGGGATCTCCTTCTGAGAATATAATAAGGGGTTCCCCGAAATGTTGTCCGGCCATCAAAAGATGAGTCAGGTATACTTCCAGCCCCCAAGTATTAATACGGAACCATTCTTTTTGCATTAGTACTTTTTAGGCCTTTTGTCTATCTTTTTGTTTTCTAATTTTTCTTTTCGTATGCTTTAGCAAACTGCCAAAAGAATTAACATGTAGGTGCTCGCCAAACTCAACGTGAAAAATATGGAGGTGAAATAAAGACACCGAGATTGTTGAATTTCAAAAGCAATTCAAGGAGAATGCATGTAAGGATACTTAATTTTTCATTGTTTGCCTTTTTATCTTGCGAGTTTTTCTATACTTTTGCGTTAAGCTTTTATCTATCTTTTTATCCTGACTTGCTGAAGCAAAGCAAGCTGATGCGGATGCCGGACACGCTCATCAGCTCCGTAATGAGAATTTGGAATTTCACAAGATAAATGTGAAGATCTATAAGGAGTTGGACAAATGCCAGAAGGCTCTCGAAACTTCCGAGTCCCGGCTTAAGGCTCAGAGTAAGAAGGACAACTCCACCATTAAGGATTCAGAGGCTTATCTTCATGATCGCCTGGAAGAGATTGCCGAAATCGAGAAACATGTTCTTGGTATGCCTTTAGCTTTACCAATAATGCATTCAGCTTTTAGCATTATGCTTTTATTCTGAGTTTTTTTCTAATGTCTGCCCTTCTGTACTTTACAGGAGAGAGCGATTCTTCTTCACAGATTGATCACATCCGGGATTTCAGCATTTTCGTCGAGAACATGAAGAATGCTAGAAGCAAACTTCTGAGCAAGTGCCTTCCAGATAAAAAAGACATTGCACAACTCCCAGAAGCTTTTTCCGAGGTTATTGCCCAGCGAGAGTCTCGGATGTAGTCTTCTGCTCGCGGTAGGGTGCGTATGGCCCTTGGGCTCATGAAAATGCACTATCCCACCGCCAAAACATGGCGCGTTGCAACCGGCATGCCCCAAGGGTACACTGATGCCCGAAGGACAGAGATCTTCGACTATGTGAAGGGATATGCCTCCAAGATTTCTCGGATGGTTTCCACCATCACATTCTACCCAGAGGAAGAAATTTCGTCAACTCCAGAGAATCCAAGTGAAAGCGAGGATGACGACGAGTATGCGGATGCCGAAGAGTGATCATAGCCCTGCAGCTAACAAAAGGCGCAAGAATGCGTTACTATCTTTCATTGTAAAATTCAGATATGTAATGCATTTTAAATGCTTGCTTTTTGTATGAACAATCAAGCCTTTTGCGCTATCTTAAATTGTTCTTGCAAGTTAATATGTCTCCTTTTTTTAAGTTCTCTGGTTTTTGTATGCTTTAACTTTTCTTAGTGTTTGAGTGATTCCAAAAGTATGAAATCTTCACGCCGGGCAACCGGGTTAAGAAAGCAATCAGTCTAAACTCAGAATCATGAGTCACACTTTGCCACTTTAACTTACTAATCCAGTGAACCAGGATACAAACAATTAGATAATACTTAAGAAAATAAGTAGCTGGAAAAAAGTATGAACTTCAGGCACGCAGACACAATCTGGTGTTGTGCTAACTTGTTTTTAGGCTTAAAAGCATTCGGTTTTCTTAAATTCGAGCCCAAAGGAGAAATTTGGGTTAACATTAAAGAAAATTGGAAGATCATTGGGAAATAGAAAAGACAGAACATACTTTTAATAGTAAATGATAGAAAACGAAAATGCATGGATTTCCGACAAACTTTATTTCATGATCTCAATGATGTTTACATAGAATTGGACAAGGTATAGAAAGGACCCAACTGCTGGATCCTCCAAGGCCGTTTTGTCTCCCCGAGCTCTACATTTATGTGTCTTTTCCTCTTGCGATTGCTATTTTTTGGATCATCTTCATCAACCTGAAGGTCCCTCCCATACCGGGGCTAACTTGTGTTTTCTTTCTTGCACCCTCCTTAGCACTAAGTCACCTTCTTTAAAAGAATGATGCTTGATTTTCCGGCTATGATATCGCCTTAAATCCTGGTGATGAATGGCGGATCTTTGTAACACACATTCTCGTTCTTCTTCCAGAAGATCGACGGCATCCTGTCGTGTAGTTTCGGTATCCGCCTCATCATAAGCTTGCACTCTAGGGCTACCATGGATCATGTCCGTTGGGAGTACTGATTTTGCTCCATAAACCAGGAAAAAAGGCGTATGCCATGTTGATCTATTCATTGTATTGCGTATGGTCCAAAGCACGGAAGGGAGCTGTTCTACCCATGCTGCTATGTGAAGAGGTGATTTGAGTCTTGGATGTATCCCTTGTAGAATAGAGCTATTCATGTGTTCCACTTGACCATTAGACTACGGATGTGCCACTGATGCTAAGTCAAGGCGAATTCCGATTTGTCCGCAATATTTTTCCATCTTTCCAATGGGAAAATTTGTTCTGTTGTCCGTGATTATGCTATGCGGTACTCCATATCTCATGACTATGTCTATGAAAGTATTCCTGGCAGTTACATCGTCAAGCTTTTTTATGGTCCTAGCCTCCACCCATGTTGTATACTTATCTATTACAACGAGTAGATGTGTTAATCCGCCTCTTGCAGTTTTGAAAGGTCCCATCATATCCAGCCCCAAGACCGCGAACGACCAAGTAACGAGAATAGTTTTGAGTGTTTGGGCCGACATATTTTTCAGCTTGGCGTAGTACTGGCATCCGACACATGTATTAAATATGTGTTCCGCATCTTTCTTGGCTATAAGCTAGAAAAACCCTGCTCTAAATGCTTTATGCACAATACGCTTAGATTGAGCATAATGCCCACAATCTTCGGCATGGATTTCTTGCAGGATTTTCCTTCCTTCTTCCAGCAAAATGCAACGCAGAAAATTCTGGATGTATTGAGTTTATACAAGTGACCATTGATCATTGTGTATCCTTTGCATCGGTGCTTTATTTTCCCTTGCAAGACTTCCTCTGCTCCGTCTGGGAATTTCTGGTCAACTAAGAAACTCAGGTATGGCACCATCCAGTCTGGGATAACAAACGGTACTTCAATTAACTCGGAAATTAATGGATACTCTACATCTCCTCCTTTAATGGATGGCGCGAACAAATGCTGAACGAGAACACCTGGCGGTAACATTTTTACCCTTTCCAAGCCCATTCGGGCTAGAGCATCCGCGTTCCAGTTTTCTTCCCGCTTTACATGATTTACTTCAAATCCTAGGAAGCATATGGAGAATTCGTCCACAGTTCTCCGATATTCCGCCATTATGGGGCTCTTAGCATCCCATGTCTGGTTAAGGTGGTGATGTACCAAATCCGAGTATCCATAACATAATATGCGTTAAATCCTATTCACTTTGCAATATGCAAGCCATGAAGTAGAGATTCATACCATGCCACATTATAACTGGCATTGAAGTGAATTTGTAGCACATACTCTATTTTGTCGCCTTTTTTTGGAGATTTTAGCACCACACCTGCACCAGCGCCTTCTTTCATTTTGGATCAATCAAAATGCATTATCCAATATTCCGACTCTGGCATTGGCGTATTTTCCATGGCTTCTGTCCAATCAGCTATAAAATCTGCCGATACCTGGGATTTAATTGCCTTCCGGGGTTGGTACGTAATGTCGAACGCTGCAAGCTCAATGCCCCCATTTAGCAACCCTGCCTGTTGCATCCGCATTTTTTATGATATCCCCTAGTCGTGCTTTGCTTACCACCATTCTGGAATGCCCTTGGAAGTAATGGCGGAGTTTTCTTGACGCGAAAAAGGCCATATGACAGTTTTTGATAATGTGGATACCATTGTTTTGATTCCGAGGACACTTCACTGATGTAGTATACCAGACATTGGTCTGGAATGCTTTGATCATCCTTCTTCCTCTCCAAAATTATCACATCACTTATAACTCTATTTGTTGCTGTTAAATACGACAACATTGGCTCTTCCTCCTTTGGGGATGCCAAAGTCGGAGCTTTGAGTAAGGTTTCCTTTAACTGAGCTAATTCTTTGTCTGCTTCTTCTGTCCACACAAATTTGTCGGATTTCTTTAACAATTTGTATAATGGCAGAGCTTTATCACCTATCTAGCTTATGAACTTTCTTGCGGTGGCTGTAGAACCCGTCAATATATGGACATCTTTTAAGCATGTAGGCCTTTTGATATCCAAGATTGCCTTGATTTTTTCTGGGTTTACCTCAATTCCTCTATGAGAAATAATAAAACCTAGAAGTTTTCCTGAGAGAACCCCGAATATGCACTTTAATGGATTTAACGTCATTTTATAAGTGCGAAAATTATCGAAGGTTTCTCGTAAATCCTCAAGGAGTGTATGTGTTTCCTTGGAAATGAAGGCAATGTCATCCACGTAAACATGGACATTTTTACCTATCTGATCATGCAAGCACCTTTGCATGCAACGCTGGTAAGTAGCTCCGGCGCTCTTCAAGCCAAAAGGCAAGGTTATGTCATAATATGTCCCATAGGGCGTTATGAAAGTGGTTTTAATTTGATCCTCTTCCTTTAGGCGTATTTGATGATATCCGAAATAAGCATCTAAAAACCATAAAAGCTCAGATCCAACAGTGGCATCTATTATTTGATTGACCCGCGGTAAGGCGAACCTATCTTTCAGACACAATTTGCTTAAGCCGGTATAATCTGTACACATCCTAAGGACAATAGTATCTTTCTTCGGCACCAATACCGGATTGGCGGACCAATCACTATGAATAACTTTCCAGATAAAATCAGCTGCTAAAATTCGGATTATTTCCTAGCCTATATCCTTCCGGCTTATTCTGTCGAATCGGCGGAAACCTTGTTCGACGGGTTTTGATCCTGGAAAAAACCTTCAATTGGTGCTCAGCAAGCTCCCTAGGTACACTTGGCATATCAGCATAAAACATGCAAAATATCCCCGTTCTCACGGAGGAACTTGATGAGCTCGTCTTCCTGTTTGTCAGTCATTCTGGTTCCCACAACTACGAACTTTTTCGGATCTTAGGGGTCCAGGATGACCTGCTTTGTATTATATGAAGCTTTCAAGATGTCTGCCGGCTTTTGAGTTTCTTTTCCTGTCGGCTTTTCTGTCAGCGATACTTCATTTGCCAGCTCCTTCAGTTCCTCCTTTACAGTGACCTCCTCCCCGCAAAGGGCATTTTCAAACTCTAGCTGATTTGCCAGCGCAAAATCTCCTTCAATGGTTATTACTCCACCTTTTGGTCCTAGCATCTTAAGCTTGTTGTAGATGTAGTATGACCTAGCGATGAATTAAGCGAAAGACGGCCATCCGAGTATTGCATGGTAAACACTTTCAAACGGTACTACCTCGAACGATATCGTCTCCTGCCGGAAGTGATCCGGCGTTCCGAAGGATACTTCTAGGGAAATTTCACGTAGGGAAGTTGCTTGTCTGCCAGGCACAATGTCGTGAAAACGTACATTGCTATGCTTGAGTTGGGTTTGTGATAGGTGCAATTTCTCCAAAGTGCTCAAGTACATAATGTTAATACTTGATCCTCCGTCCATTAACACTCTCCTGAGCATAGTGTTTTGCATATCAGGGCATGTGTGCCAGGTTCCGGGATATTTCCGGGATGATCAGACTGATCCCAGGTGATTGGAGTTTTTGCCTACTTGAGATACTTTTGGGAAGGTGGAACGACGGCATTGATTTCTCGCCATGATTATTTCACATTTTTGGCTGATCGTGTTGCCAGGAAAGTTAAGTCGCACCCTTCCTTGATCCTTGGAAACTTGGGATCGCCTTTCCGCTGCTGCTCCTGGATTTTGTCGTCAGTGTCAGACTCGTTGTCGTATTTTGCAGCTTCTGGCTTTTTCTTGTTGAATTTCCTTTTGGAATTCTTCCCTTTCCTCCCGGCTCCAGCATTTATCTTCATGTGCTTATTAAGCCTGTGTATAGTTTGGCTTGCCAAACTGTGTGTGGTGTACACAAGGTTCCCCTCTAATCTTTTCCCACTCTTCCTTGGAGTGGGAGATAGGTTTCCTGCTTTCCGTGTTTTTGCATTTCCATTTGCTGGAGTTATCTTTCCCAAAGGTTGTGTTTACTTCTTTGGGGTTTTGTTGTGCATCTGTAGTGGCCTTCTTTTCAGATCGAGAGGTCTTTTTGGCTTGTGCCAGTGTATCAATGTTTCCGCCTCTTGCTCTGAAATCATCTTCGGCCGCTGCATGCTCATTCTCTATTGTCAGCATAGAACCTAGGTCTTTATGCTGTCTTTGATCACACCATGAACGGTACGAGGTCGGGTATGAGACCATTGAAAAAAGCATGCATTTCTTATACGTCACTTACTCCAGAGCAATTATTCTTCATTATTTTCCATCTCGAAATAAAGTCGACATATGACTCGTCTTCGTATTGGACGCAACGATTTAACTGGTTAATGCTTTTAGGGCGCTTGTATGTGCCTCGGAAATGCTGAGCAAAAACTCTAGCCATATCCTCCCAGCTATCCACTGTTCTCGATGGTAATCCATTAATCCAGTCATGTGCTCCATCCAGCATCATCAAAGGGAGTAATTTCACTGCTTCTAAGTCCATTCCTTTGTTGATATGGATGACGGTATAGTAATCTGAGAGCCATGTATCCGGGTTTGTACTTCCGGTATAATTTGGTAAGTTGGCCCAACTTTGGCAAAACCAGTATGTAGGTTGATATTACGGATCCTATCAGCGAAGTACTTTTGCCCGAAATATAAATCATCTCTTTCCGCTATATCAGCATGTGCGGAATACCTTCGGACTAAGTGAACTGAGGGGGATCTACTTCACCTTAGCACATTGTTGTGTGAATATGCTTGTCTAGGTTCATTCCAATGTCTTCCGACATCCCGACATCTGGAATAAAGCGGAGTTCTACTTCGGGCTCGCTCCTTATACCGTGGTGGGGTTCGAGATCTCTCACGCCTATGAGGATATTCATATCTTCCAGCTCTATCGTCCGGGTTCCTCGGAGGTGGCATTGCTTTTCCTTCTTTATCTTCTTTAGACTAACGGTGAGCCTGATTGCCATCTTTCCGGTTTTTGTCTTCCCGATGGTCATTGGCACGGGGTTTTATATTATTTTCGCCTTTCGGCACATAGGAACCTGTTTTGGACGTTGCATCCCTATCATGTGGGGTTTTCTTGTCCTTCTTGGGATCCTCATTTTTTCGCTTTAGACTTCCTGAATATATTGGTTCGCTTGGATCGGGCTCTGTAGCTGTAGTTGCACGCGTTACAGTTTACATAAGATTGAACTATCATGAAATTTTCCTAACGGGTTTGTCCTCGCTGCTGCTATGGTAGTGATTTTCCTAGGAAAGCATACACTCCGTGAAGCTTTTCGTCTTTGGAGTAAAGGTCGTCCTTGAGGATGACGAACGCGGCTTTTGCGTTGTCAGCAACAGTCTTGTAGATGCGTAATCCCTAAGCATTTGTGATGTTAACTTGTCTTTGCCAAGACGGATTATCCAATCGCCTTTTAGCTGACAATTCTTGCCGCTTTGAGATTCCGCGTAACCTTGTAGGTTTTATTCCATATCTATTCCGCCTTTCATATTACTCGATTTCTTTCTGCTGCGCTTTGACGGTAGCTTGGGTTTGCAAGAGGCTTTATCAAGATTGGAAAATATGTTGTTGTTGACGCATTATGGCTTGCCTCCTGACTTGCAGCACTTCTGATTGTTCGTTTACTCCTACCAGGTTTGTATCAGATCGAGTTCATCTTATTCTGATATCTGGGGGACTGGTACTACCTCGATCTGTTTCTTTTTCTTTTCCACCGTTTTAGCACCACTACCTCCACCAACTTCTAGGTTTTCCATATCTGCTAGTTTGTCCTATTTTTTTCTTCTGGGTTTTGGCAAATAGCTTCTTGGCGGACTTCTTCTTTTTCTTGGAGGAATTTTTTTTTTCTGAGGTTCATCTTCCGTTAATTCCCTAACATCGGGATATTCCGGTTCATCCTCTCCCTCCTCTCTTCCCCGTTTTCGTTATCGCTTGGTGGAGGTGTTTTGGGATCTGCTTCCTTTTCTTCCTTATTGTCCAACTTTTCAGTCGGTCTAGACATGAGTACCTCATGGACGCTACCCTGCATGGATTTGATCTTTGTTTCGAAAGCATCACCATCATCATCGGAATCTGTGTCGGCAGATGTAGATCCAGTTTCTGAGTCAAGCTTTGCTTCAATCGCAGGAAAGATGGATTCGGATTTCGAGCTTGTCGCCTGATTGGCGGAGGTCGGGTCTTCCACCTTTTCTATGGGCTTTCATTATCTGCCTTTTCCACGGGATCTAAGTCTTCCGTGTTTTCGGCGATTTCTGATTGCACCATGCCAATAAAGTGCGATCTCGGGTTAGGCATCTCCTGAGAGGCAGTAAACCCAGTTATGCTTCGGCGATATGCGAACAATAAAGCTTGGTCTACCACAACGTAAGAATAAGGCAGACCCATTCCAAATCCGGCGTAAAAGCCGTCTTCTACTGGGCATAGGGCGGGTGGGATAAATTTACTTCCACCATGGAACCCCATTACTTCCACCATTAAATCTATGAAAATATTAGCAGATCCAATAGGAAGTACGCAAGCACTTACCAGGTGATTCTGTGGCGGCAGATAAGATCCGTTGCCGACGAAGCATCCGACGTTTTGGTCGATTTCCAGCCTTTCGACAGTTATTGTACTGCCGATTCCACTGGGGTATCCCCGCTCAAAACATGACTCCCAACGCCGCTGGCCCCATGGTGGGCGCCAACTGTCGAGTGTTCTAAGTTAGGTTCATGGCAAGGGGTTCCATAAGACTGATGGTAGAGTCGTGGGTGGAAACATAGAGGGAAAGCCAGAAGCGAGGACACAGTTTACCCAGGTTTGGTACATCGCAACTAAGGGGGCATTCCTACTCCTGCAATCTCACTAAATCAGGGCTAAAACCTGATGTATACAATGTACAATGTGAGTCTAGGGTTTAGCTATCTCGGCGAGGTTGCACTCCCGGCTATCTAGCTCCTCTCTCATCTCTCTCTGCCTTTACGGCTGCTCCCGTCCGGTTTTATATAGATAGCCGAACAATGGCTTACAGGAAGGAAACCTTATACTATACGGAAAGCATTCCTATTCTTGGAAAGTAATATATCCGGCTTCTTCTCCGAGCCGGATCACGTATTGGGTCGTGATCCGGGTTCTTCTAGAATCCGCCTTCCTGTGTGTCAGGTTATTGGGCCGCCCAATGAGATTTGCTCCATTACCTGTGGGCCACCCTGATAATCTAGCCTTTGGCCCATGCTGGATATACCCTCATTTGGCATATATCCGACATTCACGAAACCAATCAATACCTCGGGATGAGATAATGACAAGACCGTGATTAAACTATTTAATCACCTTATCACATTATTCCCGATATCTGGTATGATTTCTTTTACTCCTTAATGTGTCATAGTATCCCCATGACTGATGTCATGTCATTGTCTGTGCAGACTTGTTTATCGATACTATTTGACCAAGTGGATCCTGGGTGTATCTCTCTATTAACTAGACGAGTAATTCCCATTCTTGAACTATCACAATGAATGAATACTTTCGTGACCACCTAGTGTTAGGCTTTTTGATCACCCAGTTTACGGTGTGATACTTGACTATACCAAAATGAACGGTAAACATAATTGAATATTCTCATAGTCTAAGGAAGCAAACAAGACAATCATTCTACGATGATACTATTTATCAAAACTAATCTCGTAGTGTCTTAACTACTTGGGTATACTCAGCCACAATGTTGAAACAACAATATTATCCCATTAATATTGATATAACAAATATCCATGACCAGGAAAACGTGGTCATCTAATATTAATGAGTTTGTTTATGAGACATGACAAATGGTTATGACCGTGTGTTTATGTTTCTACACGTGCGTATGGGTTTTCCTATGAATCTCATATTCAGTGACCATACCAGTTATAGCATAAAAGCATAATACATTAATCATGAAACTTATGTATTTTATTGTCTCTTGGGCATACACCCCACAGTCTCCCGCTTGCACAAGAAACAAAAAATATCGTTCCTTTGATCAACACCCAATGGCGTTGCGGTGTTGATTGTGGTGTAGAATGTGTCGTTGGATCTGAAACTTCAGGTCCATGTAATTTTGATATCTTGGGGAATCACTTCTCCCTTAGATCACAAATGATCCTTGCATTTTAAATGTGTAGTGCTTTAACTAAGATGACAGTATTTTGTGCACAACATTGTTGCACCTTTTGTAAAGTATCGTATCCAGTTCTTTAAAGAACTTAGATCAAAACATTTAATCTTCACACTTTCAAAGTGTATCACATCTTACCGCTATTGCTATAGATTCTATCATAGTTAAACTTCGGGATTTTTTCCTCCAAGTTTAATCATGGAATTTCTTTTATTTCACTATGCCATGTAATCTTACTAAGTTGATTGGTTTTGTGATTATGCAACAAACCCTTTATTAGTTTAATAATCCACACTAATTTGTTTTTGCATTTATCTAAACTAGGAAGTGTACCTTATATTATACCGTTATCTTCTCCTTGATCATCAAGATGATCATATTTATGTTCATAACACTTAGAACATAGTTCATATCTGGTTTATGTACATATTATGGCGTACATGACGTATTTCCAATCATATGTCTCCTTTTCTATTCACTATGAATAGACATGCCTTGTACAAGTGTTAGATTTCAAAAGAAATCCTTCCCTTGGTTTGCACCAAGATGCTAATTGTTGTTTCCAACAATTCAGCGCTATGATTTTAACACGTTTGATCCAACATAGACAGGTCATGGAAAATGAGAACCACACTCTGTCCTATGCAGGCAAGTTCTATCATGAACTTTCCATTCAAACATTAATCACATACCCACTTCCAAAGTGGAAATCCTTTATTCCTTTCATTGAAATATAATTTCAATGAAACCTTTTACTATGCAAACAATATGTCCAACTAACAATACGTTGCTCACATAAACTATTAAAAATATGTTTTAGCCCTCGCACTGACTTTCTTGAGTCCTCAAGCCTCTTCACCATTCTTGATGATGCCAAACACTTTGGTCATTTCATCTAGGTGGAGATCCCAAGTCCTTTAATGCCTTAGTTTTGTTCCATGAATGGATAACTAAAACTTGCATACCCTTCTAGCATATTCTTGATTGAATATTCTTACTTGCAATATCTTGTAAACAAGTTATGCAGTTCTTGCTAGAATAATACGTGTAAATATAAAACTCATGCTATGGGAGATTATATCTCATCGTAGTCATTTTGTTGAACTTCTAAACAAGTCAAGCCTTCATGGATGTCTCCATACATTTTTTTTTACAGATCCATAACCGAAAGATAGGCTCTATGCCCTTCTTAGTGAGCACAAAAAACCCGACACCAAGTTCCAAACTTGACTTTCATCTATGGAGTCTATCCATATTTTATGGTGTTAGCCATATCTTTGGCGTTACGGTCCATCACTCCTTCCCTTAGATCATATTCTCATTATTGTGAAACAATGATATTTTGATCTATTTGGTTCAGTTACTAAGATCGATCGAAGTTTTACATTACATGTAATACCTTCTGTATCATTCATAATGACAATCACCAAAATTACATTTGGCGTTGGGCCACTCTGACATGATTACAAAGATCTAATCTCGTCGAACTGTATTGTCCTCCCACTGACTTCCTGAAGAAGTAATTTTTTCAAAACACCCTTGACAAAAACTTTGTCCTTGGTGATGGGAAGAATTCTCTATACTTGGGATAACCATTATAGAAGCAAACATTCATTTTGTGATTTCTTTAAATACTTTACATCACAAAATATTTTTCATTGGCTTTATTTTTTAGTGTAAAGCATTAATCTCTAAAGCATGACTTATGAAAGATGTTGTAACATCCCAAGTATGAAAAACAACCTTTAGAATGTTTGCTTTTGTTAAATTATGTTTTGCATCATGGCATCATAAGTTTTGCATTTGTTTTCCATTTGTTTTCCTTCGTTTTCCCTTGTTTTTCAATATGAATTTCAAACCAATTTTCAAATGCTTGTTTCATACTTGTTCTGTTACAATTTTCAAATAAAAATATTCAAATAAAAACATCAAATTGTTTCCAATAAACTTGAAGGTTCAAACTATTTAAATGGTTCTTTTTAATAATTCATTTAACATCAAACTTCACTCAAATTCAAATAAAATACAAACATCAACACAATTTCAAATTTTTGAAAAACAGAAAGTTGCACAATGTTGCTGTTACAATAAATAACTTATACAAATTTTTTCCTAAATTTTTCTAACCCTAAAACCCTTCCTTTTTCTCCCTTTTCCTTTTCAGCAAAAAAAAACACAAACAAAAAGAAAAAAATAAAAATAAAACGGCTGGGGAAGGCAGACTGGGCCAGGCCCAGCCCACCTAACCCCAGCGTGCGCGCGCGCAGCACGGCCCATGGCCCTTTCTTCCTCCTCCGTACGGCTGGCGTCAGCCAACGCCAGCACACACCTCCCCCTCGCCACCTGCTCCCTCTCCTCGCCCTATATCTAGTCCACGAGCCCCCTAAACCCTAGCCTAGCCCTCTCCTTCCTCCCTGCCGCCGCCAGCTCTCTTCCTCCTCCCTATTTCTCCTCTCCGGCGAACGTTGGTGGAGGTAGGTGATCATGGCGCCGCCGTCGACAGCAGCCTAGGGGGCGCCACCGTGCACGCCAGGGGCACGAGCAGGACCGCCGTCTCTCCCTCGTCCTCATCGACAGCTGCAGCAGGACCCAGGGGCCGCTGATCCTCGACGGCGAGCTCGTCACCGCCGCGGCTATTCTGAAGAATTTCACCGCGCCGTCGACTCCGTCTACCTCACGTCCATCCCTCGCCTCCGACAGCCTCCCGGTGAGCCACCGCAGCGTCCCGTGCCTCCCTCCAGCCCCCTCGTTTCCTTTTCTGCTCGCGCCGTTTCTGAAACTCCGGTAGCTGTCGCCACCGTGCCGCCATGGTTGCAATCGAGCACGTTTCCGTGAGTGTTCAGACCATCCAAGCACACGAGCACACTCAGCACGCACGCACGCACACCCTAGCGCCGCCAGTTGTTGGTAATCGACGGTGAGCGCGCACCGCCGTGCCGTCTGTCGCCGCGGTCAGACGGAAGACTGAATTTTTATTCAGTTTCGTCAGATAAGAACAGATGCACCTCAAACCCCCGCGCGCATCTCTCTGTCAACAAACGAATCCACACCGTAGTGGTTGGATCTAACGGTGCGCAGCGCGAGGGCGTGGGTTCGAATCCCCGCAGCGCGGATTAAATCCCCAATTTTTGCTCCACTGCCACGCGTGCACGCTGGTCCCACCTGCCATTGGCAGTGGTGGCCACGCAAGCCCCCACCCACGCGCCACGCACGCACAGCTGGGCACTGGCCCACTGCCAGTGACCCAGGGCTGTTCTGCCTCGCGTGAGAAAAGCCCCAGGGGCCTCTCTGTAGTTTATTTTTCGCAGCTAGGCCCCTGTACCAAATCTGTATGTTTTAAAATTGCAGAATAGTCCCTGAATTTCAAATTTGAATATCTTTTGCAAATCAAATCCAAATAATATAAATAAAATATGTATTCTGAACCAAATTTAATTCTCCACCTGTTTAAATCATTTGTTTTCTGTTTTGAACATTTCAAATGTTTTCAAATTTCAAATTCAAACAACTCATTTCAAATTTGGTTAAATTCATAACTAATTCAAAATTAATTTAAATGCCACATATAAAATATGTTTTCTATGCCAAATTAAACCACCATTTCAAATATAAACTTTGTTTCATGTTTTGAATAATTAAAATGGGTTAAATAATTTAAACCTTGTTTAAATCATTTAAAATTGCTAAATTCATAACTTGGTCAAATTAAATTCTTTTTGGACATATAAAATATGTTTTCAAACCAGAAAATTATAACCTTTCCAAATATGAATTTTATTTAATGTTTTGACCAAATAAAAATTCAAATAAATTCATACTTGAATTAAATTCATTTAAATCTTGTTTAAACTTGTTTAATTCATTTTAATTCCTTTTTCAACAAATGAAACATGTATTCCACCTAAAATTTTGTGTTCTTTCCAAATATGAATTTTGTTATTTATTTTGAACAATTAGAATTGGTGAAAACAACAAATGCTTGTGTAACTCCTTTAAGAATCCAAAATTTCACAACTTAATAAATAAAATTTCAAACTTGGTAAACACCTTTTCAATTTGAAGCTATTGTTGTTTTCCCTTTGTTTTCCTCATCCATGCATCATGCTAATCCACTTTCACATGTTGATTATTTGTAGATCATTTAATCCAACCTTAATTCATGGGCTTTCCATATGCAATCCAAATTGCATATGGGTCCATTTAATTATGTTACCATGTCAACTAGCTTATTTTGATGCATCAATTAAATTGTCATGCATCATCCCATGATTGTGCATTATGCCATGTTATTGATTGTTTGTCTCTCTGTGTTGTTTGTTTGCTTCTTCTCGAATAGACGACGACATTGAGACAGACGAGGTTTACGATACTACTTCTGAGGAGTTAGCTCAGTACCAGGCTGCTGAGTTTGCAGGCAAGTATTCACTCACATGAACCATTGTGTCCTTTCCACACTGGATATCGATACTTTCCGTTGTCTATTCTGCTATCCTTAAGATTTGTTGCTTGTGTTCGACCCTATCACATGTTATCCTGTAACCCTGATATAGCCTATCCTCCACACCTATAACCCCATTGCTTGTTGCCTGTGTCTTACTAGCATGCTTAGGGTTGTTTATGCTCGAGTCTGCTGTCCGTTATTTCTGTATCATATTTATTATGTTCTAGGGCTCGATGTTTAAACAATCAACCTGTTAATGTTTGAGGTAATGCTAATTTGAAGTTAAGGCACCCGCAGGAGGCCGGGTATGGTTTTGAGGCCTGCTAGTGTCGACCCTAATTAGGAAAAGGGTCTTGTCTACTGATCCATGATGAGCGCACTAACCGCATGTGGGAAGCATGTATGGGCGCCCCCCTCAATTTGATTCGATTCGCATCTCGTCCAAATCGGCTCATTTAGTTCGGGTTTTCCATTTGCCGCACGCATATGCAGGTACGAACCCGAGGCCAGGGTGGAAACTTTTGTAGTCGGCATTTAGGGAGACACGTTCTTAGAGTGCTATGAGGGTTCCCTTTTATTCGTGGGGCTTGATTAGCCGTGCGCTCAATTGCACGGGGTTCTTTGGGCTTGATGCGAAGAAGAGTTGGGTTGTGTTGAGTGCCCCGCTTGGTGGAAGGCATTCCATCTGGCGGGTTATTCTTACGTGTACGGCCAAATTGGTGCATCCCTGCAGGGTTAAATCTTCTCGAGAAGCCGTGTTGTCCGCGGTTATGGATGACTTGGTGAAAGTACTGGCTAACAAGTACTCAGACAACTTACACCTATTGACTAACAATTTGACTAGTAATAGTCTTGTTAACACAATAACTTGAACCATCATTAATCCAACTGTGTGAGTTATCCTCGGATTGCTTCTTTGGATAAGGGGCGAGATCCAGGATGGGTTTGTTTGAGGATAGTAGTAGTTGGTTACGATACGCTATCTTATCCCCTTCTTTTAGCCGGAAGTTGTAGCCTGTTTCTGTAGTTGGTTAGAGCAGCCTGCTGCCGCACTTTTGTATCACCTATTCTTCCGTTGAACCCAAAGCATCTGTATTTGGTGTTGCCGGGTACACTTTGGTATCTTGTGAGTCTTGCTTGCCAGTACTTGTCTGTACTGACCCCTTTGGGGCTGTGGTTTCCGCAGACTACGTTTCCGAGGATCCCCATGGTGGCTACTACGTGGAGTATGACGAGGCTGCTGACGAGTAGATAGCGGACCCGGGCAGGACCCGAGACATCGTGGATGGGCTCCGTATTTTCGTTTCCGGCCTCTTAGGCCTATTTGGATCTTGTATGTACCCAGACACTTTGGATGCTTCCGCTGTGATGTAATGATGAATTGTTGGGACATGTGTCCTCTGGATGATTGTATTTGCTATCTCTGCTCTAGTGAGAGATATTTGCAACTTATTTCTATTTCTTTGTCTCTTAGACATATGTTGTGATATCACTTGTTCAAATGCCGTTGACGTACCATGTGTGTATGTTATGAAGTACGTCAACGGAAGTAGTCGGATTTCTATGGGATGGTTTACGCAGACGATGGATAGTAGAGAATGGTTGTCACACGTTTACGTGTTGGCCTGCTCATATTGAGATGCGGGTGCCGGTATGCCCCGTAAGCCATTTGTTCTACTGTTTAGCGGACTGTGAGTATCCTCTAGAAGTCCGGGTGCGACAAATGGTATCAGAGGCTGTCTGCCTGTAGGATCCCTTTTACTGGTCGTAGTTGAGTCTAGAAACTATTTTGTAGCTATATAGGAAAAATGAAACGTGAGAGTAAGAATTCTGTTCTTTTACTTCTTTCCCCACCCACCCTCCCTTTTCTGGTAAGGAAGTGCAACTTTGTGTTCTCTCCTCATCTAAACTTTCAAGTTAGGATTTCACGTATCCTGGTTTCTCTAGGATAGTTATATCTACTAGACCATAGGAATGGAGGTGGTTGTGACATGATTTATCATGTTGCCTACTCATGATTGAGAACGGAGGCGTGTAAGCCCCGGAAGCAGATCCTCTATTCCTTAAGCAGTAGATATTTATCCTCTAGAAGCCCGGATGGGGTTTTCCGTAGTACCTCAGGAGTGTTTGGTCTCGTGTTTCCCCAATGTTGCTTCGATATCCTGTTATTCTCAACATCCTTTCGTCCGTTGAAACCTTGTTGTTGCTTTCCACTTCAGTTCTTCTACCAGCGTCTAATCAAAACTTCCCCATCATCTGTAGATGGATCTCAGGTTCTACCCGCAGGTGGTTCGTATGACTCGTTGCGAGAGCACTACCGGTTATCCGGAGATGCTGAGAGACAAGGTCACTTTTCTGGGGTTCCGTTGGGCACCAGAGTACCAGGTCTACGAGCAGCAGCGATAGTTTGACCAGACCTACTACCAGGCTATCGTCTACATTCTGTCAGATGATGGAATGAGCTTAGTACACCGCTATGAGGCAGTAGGTTCCACAGTGGATATGGCTGTGCAGCAGGCAGCTTATGTGAGTCTCACCGTCCGTTGTGCTGACTACTGGGGATTTGACGATTCTATCTATCGCCACATCCCACGTGGTTACATCACTTCGGAGGGAGCTCACTTCACTCTCTACGACAACTTGGATGTCTACGAGCATGATAACTCCAGGCTGCACACCACCGCTCAGTTTGTGAGGCACAATGACGCAGTTGCGAGCACACTATTTCAGGAGTTGGCTTCAGTCAGAGAGCAGCTCTACCTTGCTTTGACTCGTCTGGCGACTTACACCACAGACTTTGTTGGAGATGAGCGCTATGCACGTTTCGATCAGCCAGTTGGTCGTCGTCTGCCAGATGCTGGAGGTTACGAGCCGATCAGAGGTCCACTACTTAACCTCGGTGCTGGTTAAACTGGGATTCCTCGCTTTGGAGCACAGGGATTCGACGCTATGTACTTCACCACACCTAGAGTCTCTCTCAGACCACGTCAGATCTATGTGGATCGTCGTTCCACCTACTTTCGTGGGCGTGCTCCTCACCGTACCTCTCGCCGTACTCCTAGTCGCCGTCCTGCGTGAAGAGCATGGGAGTATCGATGTATCCATTCTTAGCTATGTTTAGTTATCCTTTGGCATTCGAACCATTTATGGTGTGTTGGATATTCTGATGTATTTGAACATGTGATGATGTACCTGTTGGTTATCTATTCATGCGTCGGAATAATCTCTCTTTCGGTTTCCAAGTCTATCCTTTTCTATTGTTGTGCTAAAATGCATTTCCATTCAGGATGTCGCCAACAAGGAACAACCCGCCTGAGCCACCGCCAATCACGGAGCTGTTGACTCAGATGACCCAAGTCATGGCACAGATGGCCCAGTTTCAGACTAATCAGCACAACAACCAGACGGCTCCACGAGTCAGCATCAAGGAGTTCCTCAGTCTGGGTCCGAGAGCTTTCGTGGCCACACGCGAGCCTCTGGACGCTGATGACTGGATCCGTGAGATAGCTAAGGCTCTGGAGATTGCTCATGTAGCTGAGAAGACAAGGTCAAGTATGCCTCCTATCTGCTGAAGGGTCAGGCAGCTACTTGGTGGGAAAACTACCAGGCCATGAGAGCTGGCTTTCCAATCACCTGGGGTTGCTTCAAGGAAGCTTTCCTGAAGCACCACATTCCAGATGGTCTCATGGAAAGGATGCGTGAAGAGTTTTGCTCACTCAAGTAGGGCAAGCTGGACGTCATCGGCTATCAGAGTGAGTTCAACCGCCTCGCTCGTTACGCTGGTGATGAGGTGTCCACTGAGGCTAAGAAGATGGCAAGGTTCCGCAGAGGTTTTAACCCGGAACTCAAGTATGCCCTCACAAATGTCAAGGCCAACAGCTTCGAGGATCTCTTTAACACCGCGCTCAATGAAGAAAATGGGCGCAAGGCGTTCGAGGAGTCTCGCAAGTACTCGCATGAGGGTGGTTCCTCCTCCAACATGACCACCCCTCCGCAGAAGCGCCGCATCTGGGTACCAAATGGTGCTGTCACTCGGGCTCCATACGCCCAAGCTTCTCCAGGCTTCGCTCCCCGCCCACCCAACCCTGCTCAGATGCATGATCAAAGGGCTTCGATGGGGCAGCCAAGGCCAGGGCCTCCTCGTGTCGTCACTTGCTACAAGTGCAAGCAAACGGGGCACTACGCTGACAAGTGCACGCAGAGGCAGCTACCTCCACCACCACCTCGTCCCAACACAAACCAGGCAATGGTGCGCGCTCCCCCGCCTAAGGCCTTCAACTCCAACAACAGGCCTGTCGGGAGGACCGCAAGGGTGAATCATGTCAAGATCGACAAAGCTGAGGAAGCTCCTGACGTCGTTCTCGGTATATTACCCGTAAACTCTTTTCCAGCTAAAGTGTTGTTTGATACCGGAGCATCGCATTCTTTTGTGTCAAAAATCTTTGCCACAACAAACAACTTAATTGTGGTTCCACTAAGCAATCAAATCACTGTTCACTCCCCGGGATCTCAAATGCTGACCTCCAAGATAAGTAAGGACAATCAAATCCTAATTGGAGGCCACATTTTCCTGGCCTCTCTCATGTTGCTGGGAAGTTCTGACATTGATGTCATTCTTGGTATGGATTGGCTGAAAGCTAATAAAGCAAGGATTGACTGTGCTCAAAAGTCAATAACTCTGTTCCACCCTTCTGGCCAGATAGTCTATTCTCCACATGAATCAAGTTCCATTCAGCTGTGCAGCCTCATTGCAAAACCTCTACCTTCACTTGAAAATGTTCCTGTGGTTTATGAATTCCCTGGCGTCTTTCCAGAAGAGTTGCCAGGGATGCCTCCGGACAGAGCAGTTGAGTTCGTGATCGAGCTTGAGCCAGGTACTGCTCCAATCTCTAAGCATCCTTACAAGATAGGAACTCCCGAGCTGAAGTTGTTAAAGGAACAAATTGATATGTACATGGAAAAAGGTTACATTCAACGTAGTTCCTCGGCTTGGGGTTGCCCAACTCTGTTCGTTGCGAAGAAGGATCACACAAAGAGACTCGTGGTTGACTATCGTCCTCTTAACGAGAAAACCATCAAAAACAAGTATCCAATTCCTCGTATCTATGATCTTTTTGATCAACTTGCTGGAGCCTCAATATTCTCAAAGTTGGACTTGAGAATGGGTTACCATCAGATAAAGATCAGAAAAGAGGATATTCCAAAGACAGCCTTCACCACTCGCTACGGTCTATATGAATTCACCGTCATGTCCTTTGGTCTCACCAATGCACCGGCGACATTCTCTCGACTCATGAATTCTGTCTTCCATGAATACCTCGACAAGTTCGTTGTGGTATATCTCGATGACATTCTTGTCTACTCAAAATCCGAGGAAGAGCATGAAGAACATCTTCGTCTCACTCTCATGAAACTTCGCGAGCATCGTCTATATGCCAAGTTCTCCAAATGTGAATTCTGGATTTCAGAAGTTACTTACCTTGGTCATGTCATCTCTGCCAAGGGCATAGCCATTGATACAGAAAAGGTTAAAGCAATTGTTGATTGGAAACCTCCAAAGACGGTGAAGCAAGTAAGAAGTTTTCTTGGCTTGGCTAGCTATTGCCGTCGTTTCGTCCAAAACTTCTCCAAGATTGCCAAACCTCTCACTGATCTCACAAAGAAGGACAAGAAGTTCGTTTGGTCTCCACAATGTGATGAGAGCTTCAATCTCCTGAAGACTAAACTCACTTCTACACCAGTTCTGGTTGGCCCAGATCCTACCAAACCTTTCCAAATTTTCTGTGATGCTTCTCTCCAAGGTCTAGGTGCAGTTCTTATGCAAGAACGTCAAGTTGTGGCTTATGCTTCACGTCAGTTGAACGCACATGAGCTCAATTATCCCACTCATGATCTTGAACTTGCAGCAGTTGTGTTTTCCCTCAAGAAATGGAGACAATACTTGTTGGGTAATCGCACTGAAATCTTTTCCGATCATAAGAGTCTGAAATACATCTTCACTCAACCAGATCTAAACCTCAGGCAAAGGAGATGGATTGAAAAGATCAAATACTTTGATCTTACCATTTCTTACACTCCAGGCAAGGCTAATGTTATGGCTGATGCTCTCAGTCGCAAGTCGTATTGCAATAATCTCATGATCATGGAAAGCCAACCTCCTCTTCATGAAGAATTCCAGAAGCTGAATCTTGGTCTTGTTCCTCAAGGCTATCTTGCAAACTTGACAGCCAGTCCAACTCTCGAGGACAAGATTCGTTCTGAACAACTTCGTGATGCTGAAATCAAGAAGATGGTAGAACACATCAAAGAAGGCAAGGACAAATTTAAGTCCTTCTCAATTGATGACAAGGGAACTGTGTTCTTCGAAGGACGCATTGCAGTTCCTCAAGTTCAAAGTCTCAAAGATGTCATTCTCAAGGAGGCTCATGAAACTCCTCTCTCCATACACCCTGGAAGTACAAAGATGTACCAGGATCTCAAGACACTGTATTGGTGGCCTGGCATGAAACGTGAAATTGCTCAATACGTTTCTGAATGTGATGTTTGTCAACGTGTTAAGGCAGTTCACCAGAAAACAGCCGGTCTTCTCCAACCTCTGAAAATCCCTGAGTGGAAGTGGGACACGATTGAAATGGACTTCGTTATTGGTTTTCAAAAGTCCAAGAAAGGCAACGATGCAATCTTCGTTGTCATTGATCGTCTCACTAAAGTAGCTCACTTCTTTGCTGTCAAAGAAACAATCTCAGCTAGCCAGTTAGCAGAGCTCTACACAGCAAAGATTGTTCCTCTTCATGGTGTTCCATTGGAAATAAGCTCAGACCGTGGAAGCATCTTCACTTCTCATTTCTGGAAAAGCTTTCAAGAAGCCTTGGGCACCAAACTTCTGTTCAGCACAGCTTATCACCCTCAGTCTCAAGGGCAAGTCGAAAGAGTCAATCAGATTCTCGAGGATATGCTCAGAGCATGTGGTATCTCCTTTGGCATGAAATGGGAGGAATGTCTTCCATATGCTGAATTCTCCTACAACAACAGCTTCCAGGCAAGCCTAGGCATGGCACCATTTGAGGCTCTCTATGGCCGCAGATGCAGGAGTCCAATCGATTGGTCTGGAGCTGGTGAACGTTCACTCTTAGGCCCTGACATTGTTAAGGAAGCCGAAGAGAAAGTTCGCATCATCCGTGACAATCTCAAGATTGCTCAGTCTCGTCAGAAAAGCTACTATGACAGCAAGCACAGGGACATGGTTTATGCACCTGGTGACAAAGCATATCTCCGTGTAACTCCCCTCAGAGGCACTCATCGTTTTGGTGTCAAAGGAAAGCTTGCACCAAGATACATTGGTCCTTTCAACATTCTCTCAAGGCGTGCATAAAATGCCTATCGTCTTGAACTTCCAGAAAAGCTATCCAAGGTGCACGATGTGTTTCACGTGTCACAGCTCAAGAGGTGTTTCAAAGATCCAGATCGTGCAGTTGACCATGATTCCATTGAACTGCAAGAAGATCTCTCTTATGAGGAGCACCCTATTCGAATTCTCGATGAGACCGAGCGTAAAACTCGCAACAAGAGCACCAAGTTCTTGAAGGTGCAGTGGTCTCATCATTCCGATAAAGAGGCAACGTGGGAGACCGAAGAGGATCTTCGCAAGAAGTATCCGGACCTTTTCTCTTCCCAGTAGGAATCTCGGGGCGCGATTCCTTCAAGGGGGGGCATTTTGTAACATCCCAAGTATGAAAAACAACCTTTAGAATGTTTGCTTTTGTTAAATTATGTTTTGCATCATGGCATCATAAGTTTTCCATTTGTTTTCCTTTGTTTTCCCTTGTTTTTCAATATGAATTTCAAACCAATTTTCAAATGCTTGTTTCATACTTGTTCTGTTACAATTTTCAAATAAAAATATTCAAATAAAAACATCAAATTGTTTCCAATAAACTTGAAGGTTCAAACTATTTAAATGGTTCTTTTTAATAATTCATTTAACATCAAACTTCACTCAAATTCAAATAAAATACAAACAGCAACACAATTTCAAATTTTTGAAAAATAGAAAGTTTCACAATGTTGCTGTTACAATAAATAACTTATACAAATTTTTTCCTAAATTTTTCTAACCCTAAAACCCTTCCTTTTTCTCCCTTTTCCTTTTCAGCAAAAAAAAAACACAAACAGAAAGAAAAAAATAAAAAGAAAACGGCTGGGGAAGGCAGACTAGGCCAGGCCCAGCCCACCTAACCCAAGCGCGCGCGCGCAGCACGGCCCATGGCCCTTTCTTCCTCCTCCGTACGGCTGGCGTCAGCCAACGCCAGCACGCACGCAGCACGCACCTCCCCCTCGCCACCTACTCCCTCTCCTCGCCCTATATCTAGCCCCCGAGCCTCCTAAACCTTAGCCTAGCCCTCTCCTTCCTCCCTGTCGCCGCCAGCTCTCTTCCTCCTCCCTATTTCTCCTCTCCGGCGAACGTTGGTGGAGGTGGGTGATCATGGCGCCGCCGTCGACAGCAGCCTAGGGGGCGCCACCGTGCACGCCAGGGGCACGAGCAGGACCGCCGTCTCTCCCTCGTCCTCATCGACAGCTGCAGCAGGACCCAGGGGCCGCTGATCCTCGACGGCGAGCTCGTCACCGCCGCGGCTATTCTGAAGAATTTCACCGCGCCGTCGACTTCGTCTACCTCACGTCCATCCCTCGCCTCCGACAGCCTCCCGGTGAGCCACCGCAGCGTCCCGTGCCTCCCTCCCGCCCCCTCGTTTCCTTTTCTGCTCGCGCCGTTTCTAGAACTCCGGTAGTTGTCGCCACCGTGCCGCCATGGTTGCAATCGAGCACGTTTCCGTGAGTGTCCAGACCATCCAAGCACACGAGCACACTCAGCACGCACGCACGCACACCCTAGCGCCGCCAGTTGTTGGTCAGCGACGGTGAGCGCGCGCCGCCGTGCCGTCTGTCGCCGCGGTCAGACGGAAGACTGAATTTTTATTCAGTTTCGTCAGATAAGAACAGATGCACCTTATACCTGTGACGCCCCGAGATCGGGCACTATGCAGATTTCAGCATTCCCGCCAAATCCGCATAATAACCGATTCCAGGTTGCCACTTGTGATAACATTACAACAGTTCACGAATAATCCACAACAACAACAGAAAAGATATATATACAAGAAGACTCAAACGAGCCAAGGATACCACTGATACAATACAAAGATCCAAATAACAGCGGAAGAAACAACATAGCGTCCGGCTACGGACAAGATACAAATTGGACTAAGAGTCCTGAAGATAACCGAGAGCGTCCAATCCCTGCCCAGGCCAAGCTGGAGGGATTCCCAAGCTAACGTCGTCAGACTTCAAACCTGTTGACTGCAAGTTGGAATTTGCAGCCACGAAAGAGATTCGTGGGTCAGTACGGTTAAGTACTGGCAAGGGGGATAAAACCCATACTCACAAGATACCGGCGTAGCCAGTCATCACAAGATACAAATACTTTGGGAGCAACGGAAAGGAAGGGATTATTGCAAATAAGCGGCAACGGTCTGCTCTAACCAACTACAGAAACACACTACAACTTCCGGCTAAAAGAGGGGGATAAGATAGCGTAGCGGAACCAACTACAGCTACTCACCAAACAATACCCATCCAATGTCACCCCCTACTAAGGAAGCAACCCAAGGATAACTCACACTGTTGGATTAATGATGGATCAAGTTATTGTGTCAATAAGACTATTACTAGTCAAGTTATTATCATTAGGTGTAAGTTGTCTGAGTACTTGTTAGCCAGTACTTTCACCAAGTAATCCATAACCGCGGAAAACACGGGTTCTCGAGAAGATTCCTCCCTGCAGCGTGTGCTCCAGTACCCGTACACACTCAAGCCACCAACTAAAACTCAGGTTGGCTTGACACGACCCAAACCATCTCTACAACCCATCCTAGGAGCCACGGAGCTATAAGGTCCCGGCCAGTCCGCTAAGCGCAGGGGTGAAAACCACACCCCCCGGCACCACAGGCCTCGTCCTATATGCATCATCATCATAACCAGTAACCATGGGGGCGCCTCCCATTATGCAAAGGAGCAAATGGAACACCCGAACTAAGTGTGGCTCTTAAGTCGAGGGGGGTCCCATACTACCACCCGGATGCGGTGAGCACGCTCATCATGGATCGGTAGACAAGACTCTTTTCCTAGTTTCGACACTAGCAGGCTTCAAAACCCTAACCCGGGCCTCCTGCCGGTGCCTTATCATCAAATTATTATTACCCAGAACAATAACAAGTTGTTGATTGAATTGAAACCCAACTATCAACTAAACAGGTGATAAGGCGGACAACAAGACTTGAGCGCAAACAACACTAAGCATGCAACTACGACACGAAGGCCAACAAGGTAAACAAACAACAGTTAATAGGAAGTGGAAGGAAGGCTATATCATGGCTGCAAGGTAAATAATATAATGGGATCGAGACACAAGCATCGTATCAACAGGGTAGAATAAGAACAACGGAAAGCATCGGTAACAAGTGATGAAAGGCAGCCATTTGGCAGCAAGTGAGTATACTTGCCTGAGATCCCGCAAGGTAGCAGAACTTGTCGTTGCTCACATCATCTCAACGTCCTATCCGGGAAGAAGCAACGAACCTCGAACAAACACCGGATGCAACAATTACTACTACGGCAAAAGATCCAGCATGATCAAGATATGGATGCATGACAGGTTTAAAGATGCATCAAGGTAAACTAGTTGACAAGATAAACAACTTTAAATGGACCCATATGCAATTTGAGTTGCATATGAAAAGCCCATGAATTATGGTTGAAACAATTGTTTTCCTAATAACCATTAGGTGAAAGTGGTTTAGTATGATGCATGGATGAGGAAAACAGCAAAATAACAACATTAGAATCAAATTAAAATAGGGTGTAGCAATTTAGAATTTTATTATTAACTTAGGGAATTTTGGGTGCCTTAAAGGGAACACACAAGTATTTGTTGTTTTCAACCATTTAAAATGTTCAAAACAAATAACAAAGTTGATATTTGAAAAGAACATCAAATTTTAGTTGGATTACATGTTTCACATTTTGAAATTGGACTTAGGATTATTTAATTATGAATTAAACAATATTAAACAATTGTTAATTGAATTAAACAAGATTTAAATTGTTTAGGCAATTTAAATTATTCAAACCATGAAACAAAATTTATATTTGAAAAGGTTATTCAAATTGGCATGGAAAACATATTTTATTTGCATTTATTGGATTAAGAATGAATTAGTTATGGAATTTAAGAAATTGCATTTGAATTATTCAAATTTGAATTTTAAATGCATTTGGGAATTCCAAAACAGTACACAAATTGGATATTTGGAAAGTTTAGGAAATTTGGATCAGAATTCATATAAAGTTTGTATTTGTTGGAATTATAAAACAAAAGATATTGAATTTTAAAGTTTTGTTTTAATTCTGCCAATTAAAAAAGAAATTTGGAATTTTAGAAAGTCGCACTGAAACGTTTGTTACCCACTAGATCTCTACCCCTAGCCACTAACCAGTGGGCCACAGGCCACTGTGGCACCGCGCATGCTTGCGTGGCAGGGAGAGTCCATGGCAGGTGGGGTCACGCGCGCGCGGTGGAAAATATCGAAGAAAAAGGGGTGCGCTGCTACTGGGTTTCGAACCCATGACCTCTCCCACGCGCGGATGGAACTGAACCGGTGCGGTGCTCTGAATCTTTGTGATACAACGTAAGCTGACAAAAAGAAAAGGGATCTCGACTGAATATCTGCAACTTGGAACAGATCATTCCTTTTCTGAACATGACGAACCACGCATCGGTCGTGGGCAGTACGCCGGCGGTGCGATACGGGGGTGGGGCGCTCGCGGGTGCGTGTGCTTGCTGGGTCCGTGGTGCGGGCGTGTGGACGGTGCTTGGGCCTAGGGCGTGTACAGCAGAGAGGGGAAGGGAGGAGCGGAGGCGAGCTCACCTCGCTGCTCGTCGACGAACAGGAGAAGAGGCAGAACCGGCGGGGAAGTCCGGCGATGGCGCGGCGTCCACGGTGATCCTCGGGGGAAGCCGAGGGGATGGCGAGGAAGAGGGAATCGCGGGCGCTCCATTCCCGCGATCGGCAGCCCGCGTCCTCTACTCCTTCCCCGGCGCCGTGGCGATCATCCTCCTCCGGCCATGGCAGTTCGGTGGTGGGAGAGAAAAAAAACTCAGAGAGAGAGGGGGTGGAGGGGATGGGAAGGTGGCGGCGGCGTGGAGAAGAGAGGAGGAGAGGTGCGGCCTAGGGTTAGGGCAGGTACTTGTAGGGGATTGGGGGCAGGTGGAGCAAGGAGGGGTCCATGGAGGGGGGGTGAAAGCGACACCCCTCCTCTGTCCGTACGGGGAAGAAGACCGTGGGGGGCTGCTGGGCTAGAAAGATTTGGTGGGCTGGGGTTGTGGGCTGGAGGGAAAAAAGGGATGGCTCCTCTCTCCTTGGCCTTTAATTTTTATTTTTTCTTCCTTATTTTTTTTGCAAGAAATAAAAGAGGGAGAGAGAGAAAGAAATAGGGTTTTGGGGGTTTTCCCTTTAGGAAATATTTGTGTTACTTTTCCAAAACAACAAATAAAGCAAGAGTTAACATTGTTTCACAATGTTGAAAATTTAATTTGGTTTAAAGGTTTTAGTTGAGTTTCAAACAATGTTTGATTTGGGAAATTTTGGAAAAGCAAATTATATTAAATAGGTTCAAGCAATTATGAAAACATTATTAGCTTTAATTTTGTTTGCAAGATTTTAATTCTTAAACTCCCATTTGAAATATTGCCAAGTAGGATTTGATTGGATTTGAATGTGTTACTTGCATTTACCATTAGGGTTTTGAACAATTTAAATTGTTTTGAAGTTTTGAGTGGTTTGGAAAACATGATGCAATGATTATGGGATGCAGATGATGCAAACAAAAAGAAAACAAACAGGTAACACCCCAGGTGTTACAATACTCCTGCGCGCATCTCTCTGTCAACAAACGAATCCGCACCGTAGTGGTTGGATCTAACGGTGCGCAGCGCGAGGGCGTGGGTTCGAATCCCCGCAGCGCGGATTAAATCCCCAATTTTTTCTCCACTGCCACGCGTGCACGCTGGTCCCACCTGCCATTGGCAGTGGTGGCCACGCAAGCCCCCACCCACGCGCCACGCACGCACAGCTGGGCACTGGCCCACTGCCAGTGACCCAGGGCTGTTCTGCCTCGCGTGAGAAAAGCCCCAGGGGCCTCTCTGTAGTTTATTTTTCGCAGCTAGGCCCCTGTACCAAATCTGTATGTTTTAAAATTGCAGAATAGTCCCTGAATTTCAAATTTGAATATCTTTTGCAAATCAAATCCAAATAATATAAATAAAATATGTATTCTGAACCAAATTTAATTCTCCACCTGTTTAAATCATTTGTTTTCTGTTTTGAACATTTCAAATGTTTTCAAATTTCAAATTCAAACAACTCATTTCAAATTTGGTTAAATTCATAACTAATTCAAAATTAATTTAAATGCCACATATAAAATATGTTTTCTATGCCAAATTAAACCACCATTTCAAATATAAACTTTGTTTCATGTTTTGAATAATTAAAATGGGTTAAATAATTTAAACCTTGTTTAAATCATTTAAAATTGCTAAATTCATAACTTGGTCAAATTAAATTCTTTTTGGACATATAAAATATGTTTTCAAACCAGAAAATTATAAACTTTCCAAATATGAATTTTATTTAATGTTTTGAACAAATAAAAATTCAAATAAATTCATACTTGAATTAATTTCATTTAAATCTTGTTTAAACTTGTTTAATTCATAATTAATTCATTTTAATTCCTTTTTCAACAAATGAAACATGTATTCCACCTAAACTTTTGTGTTCTTTCCAAATATGAATTTTTTATTTATTTTGAACAATTAGAATTGGTGAAAACAACAAATGCTTGTGTAACTCCTTTAAGAAGCCAAAATTTCACAACTTAATAAATAAAATTTCAAACTTGGTAAATACCTTTTCAATTTGAAGCTATTGTTGTTTTCCCTTTGTTTTCCTCATCCATGCATCATGCTAATCCACTTTCACATGTTGATTATTTGTAGATCATTTAATCCAACCTTAATTCATGGGCTTTCCATATGCAATCCAAATTGCATATGGGTCCATTTAATTATGTTACCATGTCAACTAGCTTATTTTGATGCATCAATTAAATTGTCATGCATCATCCCATGATTGTGCATTATGCCATGTTATTGATTGTTTGTCTCTCTACGTTGTTTGTTTGCTTCTTCTCGAATAGACGACGACGTTGAGACAGACGAGGTTTACGATACTACTTCTGAGGAGTTAGCTCAGTACCAGGCTGCTGAGTTTGCAGGCAAGTATTCACTCACATGAACCATTGTGTCCTTTCCACACTGGATATCGATACTTTCCGTTGTCTATTCTGCTAGCCTTAAGATTCGTTGCTTGTGTTCGATCCTATCACATGTTATCCTGTAACCCTGATATAGCCTATCCTCCACACCTATAACCCCATTGCTTGTTGCATGTGTCTTACTAGCATGCTTAGGGTTGTTTATGCTCGAGTCTGCTGTCCGTTATTTCTGTATCATATTTATTATGTTCTGGGGCTCGATGTTTAAACAATCAACCTGTTAATGTTTGAGGTAATGCTAATTTGAAGTTAAGGCACCCGCAGGAGGCCGGGTATGGTTTTGAGGCCTGCTAGTGTCGACCCTAATTAGGAAAAGGGTCTTGTCTACTGATCCATGATGAGCGCACTAACCGCATGTGGGAAGCGTGTATGGGCGCCCCCCTCAATTTGATTCGATTCGCATCTCGTCCAAATCGGCTCATTTAGTTCGGGTTTTCCATTTGCCGCACGCATATGCAGGTACGAACCCGAGGCCAGGGTGGAAACTTTTGTAGTCGGCATTTAGGGAGACACGTTCTTAGAGTGCTATGAGGGTTCCCTTTTCTTCGTGGGGCTTGATTAGCCGTGCGCTCAATTGCACGGGGTTCTTTGGGCTTGATGCGAAGAAGAGTTGGGTTGTGTTGAGTGCCCCGCTTGGTGGAAGGCATTCCATCTGGCGGGTTATTCTTACGTGTACGGCCAAATTGGTGCATCCCTGCAGGGTTAAATCTTCTCGAGAAGCCGTGTTGTCCGCGGTTATGGATGACTTGGTGAAAGTACTGGCTAACAAGTACTCAGACAACTTACACCTATTGACTAACAATTTGACTAGTAATAGTCTTGTTAACACAATAACTTGAACCATCATTAATCCAACTGTGTGAGTTATCCTCGGATTGCTTCTTTGGATAAGGGGCAAGATCCAGGATGGGTTTGTTTGAGGATAGTAGTAGTTGGTTACGATACGCTATCTTATCCCCTTCTTTTAGCCGGAAGTTGTAGCCTGTTTCTGTAGTTGGTTAGAGCAGCCTGCTGTCGCACTTTTGTATCACCTATTCTTCCGTTGAACCCAAAGCATCTGTATTTGGTGTTGCCGGGTACACTTTGGTATCTTGTGAGTCTTGCCTGCCAGTACTTGTCTGTACTGACCCCTTTGGGGCTGTGGTTTCGCAGACTACGTTTCCGAGGATCCCCATGGTGGCTACTACGTGGAGTATGACGAGGCTGCTGACGAGTAGATAGCGGACCCGGGCAGGACCCGAGACATCGTGGATGGGCTCTGTCTTTTCGTTTCCGGCCTCTTAGGCCTATTTCGATCTTGTCTGTACCCAGACACTTTGGATGCTTCCGCTGTGATGTAATGATGAATTGTTGGGACATGTGTCCTCTGGATGATTGTATTTGCTATCTCTGCTCTAGTGAGAGCTATTTGCAACTTATTTCTATTTCTTTGTGTCTTAGAGATATGTTGTGATATCACTTGTTCAAATGCCGTTGACGTACCATGTGTGTATGTTATGAAGTACGTCAACGGAAGTAGTCGGATTTCTATGGGATGGTTTACGCAAACGAAGGATAGTAGAGAATGGTTGTCACACGTTTACGTGTTGGCCTGCTCATATTGAGATGCGGGTGCCGGTATGTCCCGTAAGCCATTTGTTCTACTGTTTAGCGGACTGTGAGTATCCTCTAGAAGTCCGAGTGCGACAGATGTAGTGGAACTTTAACAGCCTTAGTCCATCCTTATCGGACAAGGTTGGATTATGTCACTTGGACACTCCATAAACTTTTGGTGTTCCTAGTGATGAAAGTTGTAGAATATTTCCATAACTTTTGGATGCTCCCTAAACCTTGCAACTCAATTCCATAACAAGGTCAGGAATATATCTTGTTACAAAATTGATTGTTGCTAGTCATCTATCATTTAGCGCTTGAATATTATTGATGTCTACTTGTGAGATTTGTTGTATCCTATCCACATGGTCATAAGTCAAAGTTATGTCCCCAGAGAGGCAACAAGTGCCACTACTCACAATAAATCCCTAAGGAAAATATGGTGAATGTAGTAATCTTACTCCATCACCCATTATTATCTTTTCCTTTGCTAATCCTATTAAGCCATAGTAATTCTTATATCATGTTGCACATAAGAGCAACTGATCTGGTATTCTTGTGATTAAATCACTATACCCAATAACTACACTTACTAGCAATTTTAAACATCAATAATATATACCCAATGTGGTTTCACTAGACTCTATGCCATAAATTTTCAATTGTCCCTATTTTGGTGTTTTATCTCTAAGAGAAAATATATATTCAACATTAAGAATGACACCAGTTGTACTGGGATACTTTATCAGTGTGTCAATCATGACACTCTTGTCTTCTTAAATTGAATCCTTTACTTATCATTAACTGATGATAAATTTTCTTATAGATTCCAAAGTGTAATGAATAAATTTGTTCACTATCATTCTTCTCCCTTAGTTATTAATAATGACAAAACTTCCAGAGCTTTTACGGAAGAAGAAAACAGGATCAAGAATGGTGCCCAATTTCTCACGAGACTGGGACATTCTATGTCTCTAATCCTCGTATGTACCAAACTTGGTACACATACGTTTTGTTCACCAAATTTAATCCTTGTTTTTCTTGCATACAAACTAGTTCTTGAGATATCTCATATCTTGTTTGTATCTGAAATAACTTTTTTAGCTCCTTGTATATTAATAGACATCTATATCTCAATTTCCCGCATGTGTGTATAATTCTATACACACCCGTCCTTATGTCAAAAGGTGTATGTCACACTTTGAAATGTTGACAACTTCATGGTTCTTTAATTGGGATATTCTTAAGGAAACAAGATTAATAGGAATCAATGATCTTTGGCTTACATCCATGCATGTCATGAATTTCATTCATTGACATCGTTGAGCAATTCTACCAAAATATTGCAATATGACCTCAACCTTGATATTTTGATGGAAATCCTCAAATTACGAAACAAGTTCGTAACCCCCTGTTTGGACGTAGGAAAAAATGTCTCGAATTGAATTGGACTAGGAATTCCAAATCCAAGATGGAAACGAATTAGACTACAATTCAAATTCCGTTGTTTGGTTGTGCGTGGAATTTACAGTTGGAATCACACGGTAGCACTCAATTCCAATTGCTGTTTGGATGTACAAACCATGGAATTAGTTTTTTTTGTTTAGAAAATATAAACTTATGTATATGTATGAAAAATAGTATGTTTATCTGAATATTCATATATTATGCTAAAATCGGCAACACAAATTAAATTCTCCTAAGTTCGAGCTGAGATTCCTCAATACAGTAGGGGCATAGGCACTCTGCCTGAGACCTGCAACTACATCGGAGGGATACAGAGAAGCAGGGGCGTAGGCACTCTTCTAGGAGACGGCGTAACTTCAAGTCACACCCGATATGCAGCTGATCTTCACTTCAAGTTTCTAGGCGAGGTGGGTGATACGTCTCCAACGTATCTATATATTCTGATGCTCCATGATAATATTATGTCAATTGCTACATGTTTTCTCCCTTCTTTATGTCATTTTTACACATTTTCTGGGACTAACCTATTAACAAGATGCCAAGTGCCAGTTCCCTGTTTTCTGCTGTTTTTAGTTTCAGAAAAGTTGTTCTAGAAATATTCTCGGAATTGGACCCCACAAAGCCCGAAGTGCCTATTTTCCCTGGAAGCATCCAGAAGACCGAAGAGGAGACAAAGAGGGGCAACAGGGGGCCCACACCATGGGGTGGTGCACCCCCCTTGGCCGCGCCAGGGGGTGGTGTGGGGCCCCCAGAGCTCCACTGCCTCTGCCCTTTCGCCTATTTAATCCCCCCGGATGTAAAACCCTAAACACCTGATCAAAAATCCCCAAAAAGTTCTGCAACCGCCATCACCGTCAATCCTAGATCAGGGGGTTCTGAAGCTGTCTCCGGCACCCTGCCGGAGAGGAAATCATCACCGGAGGCCTCTCCATCACCATGCCTGCCTCCGGAGTGATGCGTGAGTAGTTCATCCTTGGACTACGGGTCCATAGCAGTAGCTAGATGGTTGTCTTCTCCTGATATGCCTACATGTTTAGATCTCGTGAGGTTCCTAACATGATCGAGATTGATCTTATGTAACTCTGTGTGATGCGTTTGCTGGGATCCGATGAATATTGAACTTATGCCAAGTTGATTATAGTCTTTATTGCATATGTTATTTGTGATCTTGTATGCTTTCCGTTGCTAGTGGTTGCTCTAGCCAAGTAGTTGCTAGTGACTCCAAGAGGGAGTATTTATGCTTGATAGTGGGTTTATTCCTCCTCACCGCCTTGCTCGAGTGACAGAAACGTGAAGGGGGAGGATGTGTTGTTGCCATTAGGGAGAAAACAGTTGTGAGAGTGCTCGCGTGCATAATCATTGCTTACATTACACACTTTGTTTAATGAAGTTATCTGTTGCTTGCAACTTAATACCTAAGGGGGTTCGGATGATAACCTTAGGGTGGATTACTAGTCATAGATGCAGTTGGATTACGGTCTATGTATATTGTTGTAATGCCCGCACTAAATATCATAGTAGTCATCATGTCATGAATGTGCACTACGGTGCAACCTTTATTTGTCCATTGCCCAGCTGTAATTTGTTCACCCAGCATGCTATCTTTTATGGAGAGACACCACTAGTGAACCTATGAACCCCGGTCCATTTTCCTACACTGTTAAACAAGCCTCTACAATTTCCTGCTTTCTTTATTTACTGGAAGCATACACCATTCTCCACACTATACGTCTAATCTTTGTTTTCAGCAAGACCGGTGAGATTGAGAACCTCACTGTACCGTTGGGACAAAATATTTTGGTTGTGTTGTGTGCAGGTTCCACGTTGTTGCTGACACCGGTGAGCCATCACCACCGTCAGTGGCATCAACCTTCCGAAGGTCCTCTTTCTTCTACTGGATTTATTACCTTGGTTCTTAACTAAGGGGAAAACTCCTACCGATGTACTCATCACACCCTCCTCTTGTGGTCTCCCAACGAGTGCAAGATCTCCACCATCAAAGACTTTTTTTTGGCGCCGTTGCCGGGGAACTCAAAGTCATCAAGAAGCAACCACTCCCTCGTAAACTCTGGCACCAACAAGACTTTTTATGGCTCCGTTGCCGGGGAGGAACAAGTCTTCTGGCAATGGGAGTCTCTCCGTCTCAACCTCTTTATTTTGTTTATTGTCTTCTTTTTAATTTTTTTTGTCTTGTTTTGCTTCTTTATATAAAAAACACAAAAAAATTAGTTCTTATTCTAGTTGTTATTTTTGCTTTATCATGCTTTCTATCAATGTTTGATGTCTTTGAAACTAGATCTTTTAGGAAAGGTGGGTTCATGGATGAACAACAAAAATATTATAAGGAACACCGCTTGTCACAAAAAGGGATACACTTATGGGAGCAAATTAATAAATTGCATGATTATGCTAAAAACTTGTGCTCTACTTATAATGTTATTTATTGCTTTGATAAATCTTGTTGTTGTAGGAGGTATAAACACCTCCCTTTTCAATGTGAGTATAATGATAATGTTACCATATCTTCTTATGTTAAGGGAAATTATGAATTATATGATGTGGAACAAATTGAAGAATTTATTGCTTGGAAGGGTGCATTCGAAATTGCCTATTTGCTTGAAAGTGTTGATAATGCACCTTCTAAATATGAGATTTATGCTATACTTGAATATTTCTTTGATAATTACAAGGATTGTAATTACTACATAATGGAATATATTAATAAATACTCTCAACCTAAGGAAGAGACTAATGCCTTGCAGGAGCCCATGGAAGAGGAAACTGCTGAATCTGGAAGGTCATTGGATGAAAAAGAGGAGGAGAGTGATGATCAAGTGGAGGAAAAATGGAACCCATGTCTACCTCCCAATGATATTAACTCTTTAACTCGTACATCGTTTTATGATGATCCTCTTTTTGTTCCAACTATTGATATGCATGATAATGAGGGAGTTTGTTTAGAAAATTTATATGATAATGCTCTTGATGATGGTCCTATGTTACTTGATGTTATAAATTATAATGCTACTAAAAATAGGATTGATATAATGTGTCCTATACCTTTTAAGAGTGACCAATCATTTTGTTTTTTTGTAGCTAAAAGTGGGAAAGAAGAGGTCTTTACTTTTAATTTTGATCCCACTATTTTTGAGCTTGATATGAATAGTGTGCTTTTAGACCTTGACAAACATTCTTTATGTGATAATTATGTTGTTGAGTTTGTTCATGATGCTACTGAAAATTATTACGAGAGAGAAAAATATGGTTGTAGGAATTTTCATGTTACTAACACACCTCTCTTTTTGTTGAAAGTTTTGAAGTTGCTCTTGTTCTACCTTCCCATGATTTCTAGTTTGAGCTTATTTAATTTATTTCTTTACAAGATTCCTATGCATAGGAAGTGGGTTAGACTTAAATTTGTTTTATACTTTCTTCTTGATGCTCTCTTTTGGTTAATTCATATTTCTTATGTGATCATCTTCGCTTTCTATGCCTAGTTGAAAGGCGTTAAAGAAAAGCGCTACCGGGAGACAACCCGTTTTATTTCGCTGTTTTCAACCCTTTATTTCGATTTCTTTCATGTGCTTTGCACCTGGGTGTTTTCTATTTCCTTAGAAACCCCTCTGTATCTTTTCTTTTGAGTTTTTGCTGAGCCAAGTAAAGCCTCTAGTTGAAAGTTGAGGGTATATTTCGGATTTCTGCGCAGGAAACAGATTTCTGCTGTCCACTGTTTATTCCGTATATATCACAGAAAATTCAAAATTACCTGAGTTTTTTTGTGCGTAATCCTGGGATATATACACAACTTTTCTTAGTTAACCACTTTCTTGTTTGAGCAACAGAAGATTTTCGAAAAAAACATCTTTACCTGTTGTCTTGTTTTGACAGATTTCTGCCAATAATTGCATTTGCTTCTTAATCGCTTTCTTTTGGTGTTCTTTTGAGAAAATAGTTTTAAAATAATTTGTGAAAGTAGCTAATGTGTTTTTGAGTGTTAGACTTGTGTTGAAACTTAACCATGTGAATTTATTATTTCGATTGCACTAACGTTGCTAATGAAGATTGTGAGAAGTTTGGTGTGAAGGAAGTTTTCAAGGGTCAAGAGAAGAGGATGATATGATGTGATCGAGAAGAGTGAAAATCCTAAGCTTGGGGATGCCCCGGTGGTACACCCCAGCAAATTCCAAGAAGACTCAAGCGTCTAAGCTTGGGGATGCCCAAGGCATTCCCTTCTTTATCAACAAATTATCAGGTCACTTCTAGTGAAACTATATTTTTATTCGGTCACATCTTATGTGCTTTACTTGGAGCGTCTTTTATTTTTGTTTTCAGTTTGTTTTTGATTTTACTTTCAGTTTGTTTTTACTTTTTCAGTAAACTTGCTTGGACCCCAGCATTCTTTTATTGGAGAGTGACACGCTCCGCTTTTTCATGAGAATACTTTGTATTCTTAATCTCTGTCTGGTTGCTGCATTTATTTAGCTCCTGTTTTGCACGCATCTCTTATTAGAGATGTTAGTTTTAGTACTATTATGTGAGTACACTCATGTTTTCTTGCTGCAGCATTTAGAGAGTTTTTGTTAAAACATATTATGTATGGTGCTTGTTGGGAGAAACAAACTGATGTTTAAAGTAGAATTTATACCGGTGCAAGTAGAAGCTTGTATAGACTGTTGCTAGAACTTTTTCCTGCCATGCTAAATGTTATTTTAGTTCTAAAGCTTTGTGATGTTGAGTAGCATGAATAGTCTCAAATAGCTGAGAGTGTTTAATGTGTCATTGAAAGATTCTTGAGCTGTTCTTGTTATTCTCTTTCGAATGTTTTATTTGGTTGACTTGGCGGGTTCTCACACCATGTTTATGACTACGAACCAGTCACGAATAGCCTCCATGACCACTTAGTTTTTGAACTATGATACTGCTTATGCTTTAATTAATGATGCTTATGTCGCTATGCATGATTATGGCTCTTATGCTCTCTTGATTTGTCGCTCCCTGTCTTTTGCTAGCCTCCATCTGTACTGAATATGAGCTATACTCGTGCATCCAACTCCCTTAAACCAAAGTTTTCCCATTGTGTCCATCATACCTACCTACATGTGGCATTTAATTGCCACTCTAAGTAAATTGCTCATGTGTTACCTTTAAAACCTTCAAAATTAATCCTGCTTTATGTTCCTGTTTTTGCTGATGAGTACGTCAATAGAGAATCTTTATCTCACTTGTTGATTGGATTTCACACCATGGACTAGTGGCTTCATCCGCTTATCCAAATGATAGAAGAGCTGGCAGCGGGGTGCCCAACCCCAAATTAATACACACAAAATCTCTTCACAATTTTTGCCCCTGATTTATCAGTCAAAACATAATTGTGTAAACAAATGAGAAAGAGGGATGACCTTCTACCCAGATGCGTCCTTCATATGGGAGCCGATCTTGTGAATCCAGTTGGCTTGTGACGTACTGTATTTTCTGTTTACCATTCGTTGACTTTAACATACATCTCCCAAAATATAGACACTCCTCCACGGTATGTGATTGTTGGCAGGCACCCGAGGATTTGGTTAGCCATGGTTTGTGGAAGATGGATGGGAGGAGTGTCAAACTTTTAATACCTCTGTTTAATAAAATAAAAGCTCTAGCACATGAGTGATCCCTGCTTCACTCCGCGAAGGGCCTTTCTTTTACTTTTATGTTGAGTCTCCATCTTATAACTTTATGCACAGTTGAGAGAGCATTTTTTTCCATTCTTAGTTCTACATGCATTGTCCCATGAACATAAATAATTACTTCATGATGTGATATCATTTGTTCTTAAATTATTTGCTCTAGTCTTCCTCATGAACTTTGAAGGTGTCCTGGCATTTATGTTTTGCCCCACTCTTAAGGACTAGCGAAATATCACTTTGACATGCTTTCTCTATACCTGAAACATACGTTTATCTTTCTTTGCATTGTTTCTCATGATCCTTTATTTGAGATACTCTTCATTATGAAAAGTTATTGCTTTGCTTTATTATTAAAGTTCTATTTATCATGTTTGTGTTTGAAGTTCTATGATCTCAGCTTGCATATGCCTTTACATTTTATGATCAAGATTATGTTAGTAGCATGTCACCTCAGAAATTATTGTTTTATCGTTTACCTACTCGATCGAGGACGAGTAGAAACTAAGCTTAGGGATGCTTGACACGTCTCCAACGTATCTATAATTTCTGATGCTCCATGATAATATTATGTCAATTGCTACATGTTTTCTCCCCTCTTTATGTCATTTTTACACGTTTTCTGGGACTAACCTATTAACAAGATGCCAAGTGCCAGTTCCCTGTTTTCTGCTGTTTTTGGTTTCGGAAAATTTGTTCTGGAAATATTCTCGGAATTGGACCCCACAAAGCCCGAAGTGCCTATTTTCTCCGGAAGCATCCAGAAGACCGAAGAGGAGAAGAAGAGGGGCATCAGGGGGCCCACACCAGGGGGTGAAGTGGGCCCCCAGATCTCCACCGCCTCTGCCCTTTCGCCTATTTAATCCCCCGGGATGGAAAACCCTAAACACCTGATCAAAAATCCACGAAAAGTTCCGCAGCCGCCGTCACCGTCAACCCTAGATCAGGGGGTTCTGAAGTTGTCTCCGGCACCCTGCCGGAGAGGAAATCATCACCGGAGGCCTCTCCATCATCATGCTTGCCTCCGGAGTGATGCATGAGTAGTTCATCCTTGGACTACGGGTTCGTAGTTGTAGCTAGATGGTTGTCTTCTCCTCATATGCCTCCATGTTTAGATCTCGTGAGCTGCCTAACATAATCGAGATTGATCTTATGTAACTCTATGTGATGTGTTTGCTGGGATCCGATGAATATTGAACTTATGCCAAGTTGATTATAGTCTTTATTGCATATGTTATCTGTGAACTTGCATGCTTTCCGTTGCTAGTGGTTGCTCTGGCCAAGTAGTTGCTAGTGACTCCAAGAGGGAGTATTTATTCTTGATAGTGGGTTCATGCCTCATCACCGCCTTGCTCAAGTGACAGAAATGTGAAGAGGGAGGACGTGAAGTTGCCATTAGGGAGAAAACAGCGGCGAGAGTGCATGCATGCATAATCATTGCTTACATTACACACTTTGTTTAATGCAGTTATGTGTTGCTCACAACTTAATACCTAAGGGGGTTCGTATGATAACCTGAGGGTGTATTATTAGTCATAGATGCAGTTGGATTACGGTCTATGTATATTGTTGTAATGCCCGCACTAAATATCATAGTAGTCATCATGTCATGAATGTGCACTACGGTGCAACCTTTATTTCTCAATTGCCCAGCTGTAATTTGTTCACCCAGCATGCTATCTTTTATGGAGAGACACCACTAGTGAATCTATGAACCCCGGTTCATTTTCATACACTATTAAACAAGCCTCTACAATTTCCTGATTTTTTTACTTATTGCAAGCATACACCATTCTCCACACTATACGTCTAATCTTTTTTTTCAGCAAGACCGGTGAGATTGACAGCCACACTGTATCGTTGGGACAAAGTATTTTGGTTGTGTTGTGTGCAGGTTCCACGTTGTTGCTGACACTGGTGAGCCATCACCACCGTTAGCGGCATCAACCTTCCGAAGGTCCTCTTTCTCCTACGGATTCATAACCTTGGTTCTTAACTAAGGGGAAAACTCCTGCCGTTGTGCTCATCACGCCCTCCTCTTGGGGTCTCCCAACGAGTGCAAGATCTGCACCATCAGTGGGCCCAAGACATGAGCCAGGATGTGCAAGTTCGTGGGAAGCCAGCAGCCTCCGCGGCAGAGCACCTTGATGTGCAGACGGATGCAAAAACAAAGGATTCCTGAAGCTTGAAGCGTTGCAGGATGCTGAGAAGGAGATCCGTTGGAAGGTCCAACCTACTGGAACATGCATAAGGTCCAGCGCCACCATGGTAGACCCATCTAGGGCTAAAGGAGCAGGACGGGAAGATGGAGGGGGAAGAGGAGGACCGGGCGGAGAGGAGAGGAGGACGGGAGGGAGGGAAATAAGGCGCCCATTCCCTCAGCGGTGCGGTGGTGCCGTTGCCACCGATTCATTCCTTGATGGCAAGCAAGGATGCGGGTCGCTACTCTTCCTGGGTTGCTCGAGCGAGCGAGCGGAGCAAAGGGGCTAAGCTCATTTCCCACTGATTCCGAGGTGGGACGTTCGGAAAATTTTAGATCTAGGGGGTAGCGCGTGTGGTCTGCTTTGGAATTGGACCACATTTCCAGAGCCCAATACTGAGGCCACTCCAAACAACAGAATTCGGTCCACAAATTACAGATTCCCAATTCCAGGCAGTTTTTCCTACATCCAAATAGGGGGTAAAGTTTTCTTAACCAGATATCTAACTCAATCAACTAACTAAATATGTAGGTGGGAAATAGATGCTAACCCTATAACAATCTATGAGAATTACCCTAGTTGTTATCACTAGTCATCAACCCGTGCAACTGCACGGGCTAGTGTTTCATAATAAACATAACTCATATGTTTTATAAATATAAACACTTTAATAGCTCCTTTTTATTATGTTACTCTCATATGGTAATAGCTATGGAGACGAATTTTGACTTGACAACTACACACTATGTTCAATATTAGAAAATAAAACATGTGCTATGTTTATTATGGGCTGAATTGTAGAAACTTTTAATTTCATCATTGCAGAATATCATTTGGACGGTATGCCAGTTATGTGTTAGATCATATTCATCTGATATTTGTTCAAATTACATGCATGCGAAACATGTATAAAAAATACTATATATAGGAATTAAATTAAGAACTCTATGCATCACGGTACCATAGACGCAGTAGTATTGGATTTGTGGTTTTGACCTATAGGGCATATCTCCATTTTTTTCTCAAGTAGATATAACAATGGTAGAAGTACACATTCATGTGCCAACTAAGTCAGTTGATGCATATTTTGTTGCTGAATCCCCGGCGACAATCAATATTGATTTCTAACTCTATTCACTTGCTTCACTTTGCACATACTGATAGCCACCGGTCTCAAATTAATTAAAAATGACAATTCATAAATTCCAATGAAGTCACATTAAATCCGTACCACTAAAATTTCACCTCCAAGTGAACAGAAAATAAGACAACATATTATTGCTAAATCGATCCGCTCTGACCTTCTAGAGTCTGCAGTCACATGGTACTGAATCGCAAAGATAATTAGATATAATAATATGTTAAACACTCATGGCGAAAAAATGCGATAAGATGGCTATATGAAGGAATTGTGGTCTCTTCCCAAAGATAAAAAATTCTATCATGTAAATAATAGGCTTCCTTATCAATATATTTTTTACTTGTTCGACACTAATTTTTGATGATACAATATAATAAACCAATCCATGCATGCATGATTAAATCTACATATGAGTGCATATAGATCCTGATGGTAAAGAATGGCAGAGCTTATGAATTTGTTTATGTGATTAGAAAGATGTAACATCCCAAGTATGAAAACTACCCCCTAGAATGTTTGATTTCTTGTTTAATTCAAGTATTGCATCATGTCATCATTTTACTCCCTTGTTTGCATTTGTTTCTATTTGTTTGCACCTGTTTTTATTTGTTTTCATAATGAAATCCAAACAATATTCAACTTTGTTTTCATACTTGTCATGTTACAACCTTTTTTTTCAAATAAAGAAATGCAAACCAAAACCTCTTTTGTTTCCAAATAATTCCCTAATGCTCACTTATTAAATTGTTGGTTTTAATCAAACAATTAATTCAATCAATTAAATTCCAAATCACCTTCAAATTCAAATCAGATGCATCAAACAGAACTACTTTAAACTTATAAACATTATCTAAACCAATCAACTCATTTTAATCAACTTAACCGTAGGGGTCACCCTATTGAAATGATTTGTTTTCATAATGTTTGCTAATATTAAAAATTCTTTCAAATATTGGTTTAATTAACCAACAGCAATTAAATTTGAAAACCTTGGAAAACAAAAGTTAGTTTTGAGTTGCTAATTGAAAAACTAAACTAACCATATTTTTTCCAAAATTTTATTAACTTAAAAACTTTCCTTTTTCTTCCATTTTTGATTTCTGCAAAAAAATAAATAAATAAATGAAACAGAAAAAGGGAAAAAAACAAAACTAAATTGCGTGGGGGGGGGGGGGCCAAAGTGGCCCAGCCCACTTACTGGTGCGCTTGGCCCGCGTACCGGTTCGGCGACGCCCCCGTCGCCTTTTCTCTGTACGGCTCGCATCTGGAGCATGCCACGGCGGCACGGCGACGCGGCCGACGGCATCCCCTCGACGTCCGCGCCTACAAATACCCCTAGGGAAGCGCGCCACCTAACCCTAGCCCCCCTAGGTCCCTGTTCCATCGCCTCCGCCGCCGATCGTCTCCTCTCTGTCGTGTTTCCCCTCTCGATTTCTCCTCACCGGCGACCACCGTAGTTTCCTCTCTGAATCCACACTCACCGCCGTCGCCATGCAGCTCCACTCTCCTACCAAGTGCTGGAACCGCACCCCCACTTCTTCCTCTCCACGTTGGACACCGGAGGGAGCACGCAGATCCACTGGAGCCACACCGTCGTCTTCTTCCAAGCCGCCGTCGCCTCCGTCAGCCGTGCGTCACCGAGCCTCTGCGTCCTCTGCAAACGGTGGTGAGCACCACCATCTCCTACCTCTCTTCCTCTCCTGCTTGCGCACGTCCAGCACTCGCTTCCATCACCTCAATGCATCACCAATTCGAGCACGGGCCCGTGGATCCCCGCCGGCGACCTGCTTCTGTCAAAAGGTTCAGTCCGAGCGCGTTTCAGTTTCAGTTCAATCAGATCTTGAAGAATATCCTCTCCGCGTCGCGTTTACTGTCACCCGAACGCAACCACCACAGTGGTTCAGTGCCAACGAACGCGCAGCGAGGGCGTGGGTTCGATCCCCCGCGCTGCGTTTATTCCAACTCTTTTTTCCAGCGCGGTACTGACGGGCAGGGTCCACCAGTCAGTGGCCCTGGCTGCCACGCGCGCGCACAGCAGCCACGCTGGCCCCGTGGCCCACCCTGCAGTGGCTGTGGCTAGCCCACTGCACGGTGCAAAACGATTTAACACGTTTCTGTTTTAATTCCAAATACTTTTAAATTGCAGAATTAAACCCTAAAACTAAAACTTGAATAACTTTTAATCTATAACTCCAAATAATAAAAGTTATATATGTTTGTTGATCCAAATTTAATCATCTATCCAAATAATACATTTGTGTACTGTTTTGAAAATTCCAAATGCATTTAAATTTCAAATTCAACTAATTCAAATGCAATTTTCTAAATTCAATAACTAATTCATTCTTAATCCAAATAATGCAAATAAAATATGTTTTCCATACCATTTTGAATAACCTTTTCAAATATAACTTTTGTTTCATGGTTTGAATAATTTAAATTGCCTAAATAATTTAAACCTTGTTTAATTCAATTAATTTTGATAAAATCATAACTTGCTCAAATTAAGTTATTTTTGAACATGCAAAATATGTTTTCAAACCATCAAAGTATAAACTTTTCAAATGTGAATTTGAAATTATGTTTTGAACAAATAAAAATTCAATTAAATTCAAACTTGTTTTAAATTCATTTAAAACTTGTTTAATATTGTTTAAGTCATAATAAATTCATCCTAACTCATATTTCAATATTTGAAACATGTAATCCAACTAAAATTTGATGTTCTTTTCAAATATAAACTTTGCTATTTGTTTTGAACACTTTAACTTGATGAAAACAACAATTGCTTGTGTGCCATCTTTAAGTAACCCAAAATTTCCAAACTTAATAAACAATTTCGAAACTTGTTAAATTCTTTTCCACTGGCATCTATTGTTGTTATTTTGTTGTTATCAGCATGCATGCATCATGCTAAGCAAACTTTCACATCATAATAACTTGTAGATCATTTGTTTCCACTTAATTCATGGACTCTTGCAATCCAATTGCATGTGGGTCCATTTAATCATGTTGTTACCATGTCAACTAGTTTATTTCTATGCATCAATTAAATGGTCATGCATCATCCCATGTTTGTGCACTATGCCATGGTATTGATTGTTTATCTTTCTGCATTGTTTGTTTGCTTTTTCTCGGATACACGACGACGTTGAGACCGACGATACTTACGACATCCCTTCTAAGGAGTTAGCTCAGTACCAGGCTACTGGGTTTGCAGGCAAGTTATCACTCACATGAACCATCGTGTTCCTTTCAACATTGGATACCGATACTTTCCGTTGTCTATTCTGCTAGCCCTATGAATAGTTGTTTCTGTTACGAACCTATCACATGTATCCTTTAGCCCTGATATTGCCTCACCTCCATACCTATAACCATTGCTTGTTGCCCGTGTCTTACTAGCATGCTTAGGTTGTTTTGCTCGAGTCTGTTACCCATTACATTCTGTTGCTATTTCTATTACGTTCTGGGGGCTCGATGTTTAATCAATCAATCATGCTAATGTTATTGTTAAATAATAATTTGATGATAAGGCACCGGCAGGAGGCCCAGGGTGGTTTTGAGGCCTGCTAGTGTCGACCCTAATAGGATAAGGGTCTTGTCTACTGATCCATGATGAGCGCACTAACCGCATGTGGGAAGCGAGTATGGGCGCCCCCCTCAATTTGATTCGATTCGCATCTCGTCCAAATCCCCACACGTAGTTCGGGCTTTCCATTTGCTGCATGCATGATCTTGCGAGCCCAGGCCAGGGTGGAACTTTTGTAGTCGGCATTTAGGGCGGCGTGGTCTTCCAGTGCTATGAGGGTCCCCTTTTCTTCGTGGGGCTCGATTAGCCGCGCACGCACAGCACGTGGTGCTTTGGGCTTGATGCGAAGAAGAGTTGAGTTGTGTTGAGTACCTCGCTTGGTGGGTTTGATCCCCATCTGGCGGGTTATTCTTGCGTGTACGGCCAAATTGGTGCACCCCTGCAGGGATAAATCTTCTCGAGAAGCCGTGTTTTCCGCGGTTATGGACTACTTGGTGAAAGTACTGGCTAACAAGTACTCAGGACAACTTAAACCTAATGATTAACAACCTTACACCCAATGATTAACAACTTGACTAGTAATAGGCTTATTGACACAATAATCTGAACCATCATTAATCCAACTGGGTGAGTTATCCTCGGATTGCTTCTTTGGATAAGGGGCGAGATCCAGGATGGGTTTGTTTGGTGGTTAGCTATAGTTGGTTACGATACACGATCTTATCTCCTTTCTGATAGCCGGAAGTGGTATTAACCCTGTAGTTGGTTAGAGCAGCCCGTTGCAGCATCTTTTATATCCCCTTTCTTCCGTTGAACCCAAGGCATCTGTGCTTGGTGTTGACGGGCTACACTTTGGTGAACTGTGAGTCTTGCTTGCCAGTACGTTTATGTACTGACCCCTTTGGGGCCGTGGTTTCCGCAGACCTACGTTTCCGAGGATCTACATGGTGGCTACTACGTGGAGTATGACGAGACTGCTGACGAGTAGATAGCGGACCCGGGCAGGATCCGAGACTTCGTGGATGGGCTCCGTCTTTTCGTTTCCGACCTCTTAGGCCTATTTGGATCTTGTCTGTACTCAGACCTTTTGAATGCTTCCGCTGTGATGTAATGATGATATGTTGGGACATGTGTCCTCTGAATGATTGTATTTGCTATCTCTGCTCTAATGAGAGCTATTTGCAACTTATTTCAATCTTTTGTGTAGTAGAGATCTGTTGTGACATCACTTGTTCCAATGCCGTTGACGTACCATGTGTGTATGTTTTGAAGTACGTCAACGGAAGTATCTTGATTTCTATGGGATAGTTTGCGCAGACGATGAATAGTAAGAGAATGGTTGTCACACGTTTACGTGTTGGCCTGCTCATATTGAGATGCGGGTGCCGGTATGCCACGTAAGCCATTTATCTACTGTTTAGCGGACTGTGAGTATCCCCTAGAAGTCCGGGTGCGACAAAAGACATGTGAATGACGTTGCTGAGAGGATTAGTACTATTATTAGTTGACATAACCATAGGAGGGCAGACATGAGAAAGATGATGTCGATCAGAGTCGATAGTGGCGACGCACATGTTACTGCGGGACAACAGCTCTGCCATCTCTTTGTTTCATGGCGGGATGCCGCTTGCATTTTCTTGTGTATTCAAAATGGGCGGTGGGTAGGTAGTATGTACTTGATCATCATGCTTGAACTCAATTTTCTTTTCATAGACGGTGCTCTTTATGTATCCTGAAGGCGTTGAAAAAACACAGATACATCCAGCTGATTTCTTCCCAATGTTAAATCAATTTCGTCTGTATAGAAGGTGAGGGCATACCTTTAAAATCAACGACATCTATCTGGTTCATGAAATGTGGCCATTGGCAGGACTTCCTCTGACATCAGAGGCATGGCTCTGCTTTGTGAAACGTCGTCGCCGTCGCCGTAATGTACGAAAATTAACACAGTGCCGGATGACATGCATCTGAACTAATTAAATCACCAAATCCAGACGTAACTTTTCAGCCCAACCCATATTTTATGTGTGCACGTGCCTCTCGCCTACATCCAAGTCAGAGTGTGCAGCTCACGCACTCGTCCAAGAAAGAATGTCAACGATTTGTTTACACGGGACAATTGAAGGAGTCTAGATAAGATACGTCATAAGTGTACTACCTTTTATCTTCTACTTTGTTTTCTTTACGTGACTTAATGGGCCCATTGTAGCAGGTCGCAATGCAAGTAGGACTCTGATATGTCATAAACGTATCCTTAATTTCTAACGTTCCATGTTGTTTTCTTATTGTTTCCCACATGTTTGTTATACACTTTATGTAATTTTTATCGATTTTCCGGACTAACCTATTGACAAGATGCCACAGAGCCAGTTCCCTATTTTCTTCTGTTTTTAGTTTCAGAAAAGTTGTTCTGGAAATATTCTCGTAATTGGAAAATTCGAAACCCGGAAGTCTTAGAATTCCCGAAGGTTCCACGGAGTCCCAAAGAGACCCAGAGGGGGGCCTCAGGGGGCCCACACCATAGGGCGGCGCGCCCCCTGGCCGCGCCATGGGGTGGTGTGGGACCCCCCGGCCTCCATCGCCTTTGCTCTTTCGCCTATTTATACCCCCGAGACGTAAACCCTAAATATATACCACTTCGTCGCGAAAAACACCCAAGGCCGCCGTCATCGTCATCCCGAGATCGCGAGGGTTCTGGAGCTCTCCCTGGCACCCTGCCGGGAGGGGAATTCATCACCGGAGGGGTCTACACCACCATACCCTCCTCCGAAGTGATGCGTGAGTAGTTCATCTCTGGACTACGGGCCCATAGCAGTAGCTAGAGGGTTGTTCTCTCCACTTTGTACCTCATGTTTAGATCTTGTGAGCTGCCTAACATGATCAAGATCATCTTTATGTAATGCTACATGTTGTGTTTGCTGGGATTTGATGAATATTGAATGCTATGTCTTCTGATTACCAATCTATCATGTTATCTTCATAGATATGTTATTTATGATGTTGCATGCTCTCCGTTATTAGTAGATGCTCTAGCCAAGTAGATGCTAGTAACTCCAAGAGGGGGTATTTATGCTCGATAGTGGGTTCATGCCTCCTTCGCATCTATGCTCGAGTGACAGAAACGTGACGAATGGAGGATGTGATGTTGCCATCAGGGAGAAAACAACAGTGTTTACTTAGTTTACATTACACACTTTGCTTACGGCGAAATCTGTTGCTAGCAACTTAATACCCAACGTTTGTTCAAATGATATTCGGAGGGTGGATTATTAGACATAGACGCAGTTGGATGACGGTCTATGTATTTTGTTGTAATGACCACATGGATCACATAGTAACTTTTATGTCTTGCATATGCACTATGGTGTAGCCTTCATTTATGTCAATTGCCCAGATGTAATTTGTTCACCAACATGTTATTCATCTTTCACGGAGACACACCACTAGTGAACTGTGGACCCCGGTCCTTTTTCCTCATACTGATAAAACACCTACTGCTTTCATACTGCTCTCATACTGTTCCTACTGTTTTCCACACCATACGTTTAACCTCCATGGGTTCAGCAAAACCGGTGAGATTGACAACCTCACTGCTTCGTTAGGGCAAAGTGATTTGATTGTGTTGTGTAGGTTCCACGTTGCTGCTGAACCGGTAGCGTGCCCTGCCATCTTAGCTGCTTCAACCTTCTGAAGTTACAACTTCCTCCTACTGGTCGATTCAACCTTGGTTTATTTCTGAGGGAAACTTGCTGCTGCACTCTTCATACCTTCCTCTTGGGGTCTCCCAACGAACGTGTGTTCACACACATCAAGCAACTTTTCTAGCGCCCTTGTCGGGAAGGAAGCGAATTTATGCAAGAGGGGTATCTCACTTCCAATCTCTTTTCTTTGATTTTGTTTTGCTTAGTTTATTTTATTTTGTCTTGTTTACTTCTCTTTATCAAAAACAAAAAAAATATAGTTTTTATTCGAGTTGTATTTTTTGCTTTATCATGCTTCCTATCAATGGTTGTTGTCTTTGAAACTAGATCTTATTGGCAAGGTGGGTTCACGGATGAACAACAAAAATATTATAAGGAACACCGCTTGTCACAAAAAGGAATACACTTATGGGAGCAAATTAATAAATTGCATGACTATGCTAAAAACTTGTGCTCTACTTATAATGTTACTTATTGCTTTGATAAATCTTGCTGCTGTAGGAGGTATAAACACCTCCCTTTTCAATATGAGTATAATGATGATGTTACCATATCTTCTTATGTTAAGGGAAATTATGAATTATATGATGTGGAACAAATTGAAGAATTTGTTGCTTGGAAGGGTGCATTCGAAATTGCCTATTTGCTTGAAAGTATTGATGATGCACCTTCTAAATATGAGATTTATGCTATACTTGAATATTTCTTTGATAATTACAAGGATTGTAATTACTACATACTTCAATATCTTAATCAATTCTCTCCCCCAAAGGGAGAGAATAATGCCTTGCAGGAACCTATGGAAGAAGAAACTGCTGAATCTGGAATCTCATTGGATAAAAAGTAGGAGAGTGATGATCAAGAGGAGGATGAATGGAGCTACCCATGTCTACCTCCCAATCATAGTAACTCTTTAACTAATATTTGTGATGATCCTATTGATTCTTTTGAAATATGCCTTTTTGATGAAACAGATACTTGCTATACTTGTGATCTTGATACTACTATGAATGAAACTTGTGAGAATGATATTGCTACTATTATTTATGATAATCCATGCTACTTTTATAAATCCTATGATAATCCTCTATTTATTCCAACTATTGATATGCATGATAATGAAGTTTGTTTAGAAAATTTATATGATAATGCTCTAGATGATGGTCCTATGTTACTTGATGTCATAAATTATAGTGCTACTTAAAATAGGATTTCTATAATGTGTCCTATACCTTTTAAGAGTGATCAATCACCTTGTTTTTCTATTGCTAGAAGTGGGAAAAAAGAGGAGCTGATTTTAAATTTTGCCCACTATTTCTGAGCTTGACACTAATAGGAAACAGGCTATAGCCACCAGGTTACCGCTGGCCAACAAGAATACATGTGCGCCAGTGCTACTACCGCTGGCGAACGCGCCGCCCTTGTTGGCCAGCGCTAAGTTAGGTACCGCTGGCAAACATGGCAGTTCGTTCGCCAGCGGTAACAGTGGGCGTGGGGGCTGCGCGCGGCTGCCGGCGGCAGCAAATACCGCTGGCGAACATTGCACTTCGTTCGCCAGCGGTAACGTAACTTAGCGCTGGCGAACAGCGAGCTGGTTCGCCAGCGGTATGGTTACTGTTGGGCAACATTTTGGTTCGCCAACACTCACTATACCGCTGGCCAACCACTATTTTGGTTCGCCAGCGGTAAGTTTTGAAAAAAATTCCCTCCACACACACCCCCCGTGGACCGCCTTTTTTACTTTTCTAAAGCAGAAACGAAAATGATAAAACGTTCAAAAAATAAATTCCTTGGATATGTGGGTAGAGTGCACTGTCTAGTTGATATAGAAAATTTGAAATACTCCATTTGACCTTTTATGCAAAATTCAAAAATAAAACGTAAAACGGCCATAACTTTTGCATACGACGTCGAAAAAACGCGTTCAATATATCAAAAGAAACGTGAGCAAATTCCAGATCCAACCTCACCGGCCTTCGGCCCGTGAGGTTTTTTCAGAATCGGCAAATTCCAAAAGGAAAAAAAGCTATTTGAGACAGACTAAATTTTCCTACATAATCCATTTAATTAAATAAATTCAAAATTCAAAAAAAAATAAAAAAAATAATCGAGAAAAGATAATAAGGATGTCATATTTGGATTCCTCATATTCTTCTGATCAATTTAGACATATCGTTTATCGAATTTGGAATTACGGATTTGTAGATATGGTGCAATAGTTAAGAGGATTGATAGTACTATACTAACAAGAAAGAATAAGTGGGTCATAGGTAGAGTAGTGGGATGGAACTAAGAGTTAAGCGTGCTCGGGCTAGAGTAGTGGGAGGATGGGTGACCAAGCGGGAAGTGGGCATTCAAAGATGAAAAAAACGAAAAAAAAAGGAAAAAATTCTACAACGTGTTTAGAGGTTCCCCGAATTCAAATGTTTTGAAAATTTGAAAAAAAAATAATGCAAAAAAATTTATTTACGAAATTTCAGACTTACCGCTGGCGAACAAGACTGGTGTTCGCCAGCGGTAACTAGATACCGCTGGCGAACCCCTTACTGCTGGCGAACACTTGTTCGCCAGCGGTAGCTTGTTTTTGTTCGTCACTAGTAAGCGTTTTCCTACTAGTGTGATATGAATTGTGTGCTTTTAGACCCTGAAAAACATGCTTTATGTGATAATTATGATGTTGTGTTTGTTCATGATGCTACTGAAAATTATTATGAGAGAGGAAAATATGGTTGTAAGAATTCTCATGTTAGTAAAACACCTCTCTTTTTGTTGAAAGTTTTGAAGTTGTTCTTGTTCTACCTTCCGATGATTTCTAGTTTGAGATTCTTTAATATATTTCTTTACAAGATTCCTATGCATAGGAATTGGGTTAGACTTAATTTTTTTTATACTTGCTTCTTGATGCTCTCTTTTGGTTTGTGAGCATCTTCTTGCTTTCGGTGCCCAGCTGAAAGGCGTTAAAGAAAAACACTTCTTGGGAGATAGCCCATGGTTTTATTTTTGCTTTGTTTTCTCTGTTTTATTTGAGTCAAGGGGTTGTATACTTCTGTAGCAACTCCCTTGTATCTTTCTTTTCATTTCTTAGTAGTGCCAAGTAAGGTTTCTGACGAGAGTTGGAGTTGGTTTTCGGATTTCTGCGCAGGAAACAGATTTTTGCTGTCCACTGTAAAACATCGTATAAATCATAGAAAATCAGAATGACCTGAAATTTCTTGTGCTTATTCCTCGGCTAATTCTGCAACTTTTTCGTTCTTTAAGTTTTTCGATCTGAGCAACGTAAGTGCCCCGAAAAAATTCGTCTTTATAGACTGTGCTGGTTTTGACAGATTCTGCGATTTTTCTTGCGTTTGCTATTTTGCGATGTCAAGTGGATTTATTTGCTTCACGAAACATCATGTCCGTAGCTAATGTTTAAAATTATCAATAGCACTTGTTCCATACAGAACCCATGGATTTTTGATTGTTGCACTAACCCTCTAATGCGAATTACTCTTTGAGTGTGGTGTGAAGGAAGTTTTCAAGGGTCAAGAGAAGAGGATGATACATGTGATCAAGAAGAGTGCAAGGTAAAAGCTTGGGGATTCCCCCATGGTTCATCCAAGCATATTTTATTAGAAGCCTCAAGCATCTAAGCTTTGGGATGCCCAAGGCATCCCCTTCTTCATCAACAAACTATCAGGTCACTTCTAGTAAAACTATCACTACTAGAGAAATGCTTATAGCAGCACAACTTACCACAGGCGGACAGAAAATCGTATGCGCCGGGCTACTTAGCGCAGGCGAACACGCACAATATGCGCCTGGGGTAAGTGTGTTACCCCAGGCGAACCAGTTCCAGATGCGCCTGGGGTAAAGTGTGGCAGGGCACCCACCACCACCCCCTGACACTATGCCTCTACCGCAGGCGAATTTGGTATTGGTTCGCCTGGGGTAGCACACTTACCCCAGGAGAATAGCAACAGAAGCGCATGTGCTAAAATTTGGCCTGGGGTAACACCCCCTAGCGCAGGCGCATTTTAAACATTATTCGCCTGGGGTAAAATGTGACCTCAATAAGTGCGGCCAGCCACCCACCACCACCCCTATCCACCCCACTCACTCACTCACTACTCCAAACTCGACCCGTTAGTGCTCCTAGCTCAATCCCCCACACCCCTCCACCATTTTTAGCTATTTTAACCAATCATGTTTGTTATATTTTAGCTAGTACGCTACCCCACTTTCCCTTTTCCAAATCTCTCCACTAGATCTACTAACCGGACACTACATCTCACCACAAATGCACCACTAGCTACTTCTAGATCTATCACTCTCTTATCGGTCGTCTCTTCGGTGATCTTCGACGTCGTGATCGCGTCTATATATTTTGCATTGTGTGTCATCTTAATAGGTGCGTGGGATTGGTTGGTGGATGAGAACTTGATCTCTTTTTAATTTTATTGTGTTGACATGAGGATGAGTTGCCAATGTTTTGCCGAAATGTTGATTCATTTCCTTTTTGGCAAATTTTTGGCGCTCCGCGTTACACCTTTTGTAGCAAGGTCATGCCGAAATTTTTCGTGAACACCGGATCTAGTTAATGAAACCTCTCTTGCCTTTTGTAGCAATGGTCATTGCGATGAGGACAAGCGTGGTGCATAGATACGTGCGACGCGCGACGGCCGAGATGCATCGAAACAACCGCACCGAGATAGAGTGTCCGTGTCGGAAATGCAAGCTGGGGTCCTTGTTCAAACCAGAATCTGGTAATGTGGAGAAGCACCTGCTCAGGTATAGTTTCATGGAGGGCCACACTAAGTGGATGGATGATGATGAAGACGATGATCACGTCAAGACCAATTGAGCGGCGACATGTGAAGATGATCAGGAGGAGTCTAGACATGGCAATGGAGAGGACGAAGAGGCTGCCGACGGAGACGACTATAATGAAGAAGAAGGGAGTCATGGTGATCAACAACATGCAGACGAGGACATGAACACTCCGCTAACTTCAGTCGTGCGGGACCCTCATGTTCAAGAGCTTCTTCTCAAGAACACGTCGACCGACGCCAGACGTAAATCTAAGATCACGCAACTAGAGATAGACTCTGCAACTCCGTTGTATGACGCAAGTCGTGGGGCGGAGGAGTCACGCTTGAGAGTAGCTCTGGATCTTCTAGAGATGAAGGCAAAACATGGATGGACCGACACAAGCATGGACGATCTTCTGCGATACCTGAAGACGCCCTTACCTGAAGGGAACACATGTGCTACTAGTCTACAGGAGGCCAAGAAAATCATGTGCCCCCTCGATTTACCGCACACAAAATACCACGCTTGCATCCGTGACTGCATAATTTATCGTAACGAGCACGCGGACTAGATCAAATGTCCGGTGTGCGGTGCTGATCGTTACAAGAGGGGGACGAAGAAAGCTCCTAGGAAAGTTGTGTGGTACTTTCCACTCATTCCCCGTCTGCAGCGGTACTTCGTGGACCCCAAGGAAGCAAAGCTCATGCGCTGACACGAGGACAGAAAGAAGGCGGTGCTGAGTGATCCAGAACGTGTTGAAAAACCAGTGCTAACACACCCTTCGGATGCACGTCAGTGGAAAGCATTAGACGCATTCGATGAAGAATTCGGGAACGATCCAAGGAACATCAGGCTTGGTGCGAGCACCGACGGTCTGAATCCGTTTGGCAACCAGAGCAGCAAACATAGCACCTGGCCCGTGTTTGTATGGATGTACAACCTCCCCCCATGGTTGTGTCTGAAGAGGAAGTACATACACATGAGTATGCTGATTCAAGGGCCGACCCAGCCAGGGAGCGATATCAACATGTATCTCGAGCTATTGAAGGAGGAGCTAGACACGTTGTGGGAGGAAGGGGTGGAAACATGGGATGCCTTCAAAGAAGAACCTTTTCGTATGAGAGCCGCCCTGATCACGACGGTGCAGGACTATCTCGAATACAGATATATTGCATGTCAGCTGTGCCATGGACACAAGGCTTGTGTCAGGTGTATGGAATTTACGTCGTTTCTACATCTACACAAGGATCCCGGATCTTCCAAAACCGTATACATGAGGCATCGAATGTGGCTACAACAGAACGACCCGTGGAGAAAACGCTGAGACCTGTTCAACGGTAAAGATGAGCTCGATCTACCTCCACGCAAGAGAAGAGGAGAAGAGATCGATACTCTATTGAAGAATTGGAAAATGTGTCCTCCGCCGGGAAAGGTACAGAAGCGTAAGCGAGGAGAGAAGCGAAAGAGAGGAGAGAAAAAGTGTCCTCCGCCAGAAGGACCGCTCTTGGGGGTATGGAAAAGGAGGTACGTGTTTTGGGACTTGCGGTACTAGAACCGCACGTCCGTCAAACGCTCACTGGCCTCTGTAACTTTTTCTACGTCATCACTCGGAAGTCGATAAGCGTGAAGAAACTCGGAAGGCTGCAGGAAGAGATCGTCACCATCCTATGCGACCTTGAGATGTACTTCCCACCTGCCTTCTTTGACATTATGGTACATCTCTTGGTCCATATCATGGACGATATCACCAATCTTGGGCCGGTATTCTTGCACAACATGATGGCGTTAGAAAGAATTAACGGGATCATCAAATCATTCGTTCGTAACAGGGCACACCCGGATGGAAGCATCGTCCAGGGATTTCTCACCGAAGAATGCATCTCTTTCTGCAAGAATTTTCTAGGCGATGAGAAGCCAGCTGTTGGTTTGCCCGCAAACAAGCACCTTGACAGGTTCATGGGGGTAGGCCACAACACTGGCAAAAGGGACGCGGACTCCTGTGGTCGGTGAGCCGACTTTGATAGGGCCCACCTAGTAGTGTTACAACACATTGACGATGTCGACCCTTGGATAGAAGAGCACAAAACCACGATAAAAAACAGTGCTCGCAGGCCGATGACGGAAGATGAGATATTTAGAGCACACAACTCCTCTTTCGCGACATGGTTCAAGAAGCAGATTGATGCCGATCCCCCGCCAATGACATGTCAGAAAGATAAAATTGTACTGGCCTTGTCATATGGCCCCGCACCCAATCTGATGACTTATCAAGCATACGACATCAATGGGTACACATTCTACACGGAGGAAAGAGACAAAAGTAGCGACTATCAAAACTCGTCTATAACGATGGAATCTTACACGGGCGAAGAGATTAGAAGATACTACGGAAAGATCGAGGAAATCTGGGAGCTTGACTACGTTGGGGTAAAGCTGCCGATGTTCCATGTCAGATGAGCTACAAACGTCACGAAAGAAGATGAATATTTCACCACTATGTCGATGTCTGAAGCCAAAAAACCCAAGTCCAAGAACCCCACCGTGCAAAATGAGCCCTGGGTATTGGCTAAGCACGTGGAGCAATGCTTCTTCATAACCGACCTGACAAAGCCTAGTCGTGTTGCCGTAAGGAGAGGAAAAAGGGCCCTCGTCGGAATGGATGGAGTCGCCGATGAGAAGGACTTCAACGGCTTAGTCAGAGACCCTATGATGGAAGAACCCGATGAAGACGATGCACCATACACCACAAGAAGAAGCAGGACCACACTACCTAGGGCAGGTCTTCTATTCACAAGAAGAAGTCACGATATGGCGGTCACGTATTCAACATCGACCAAGAAAGGCAAGAGTAAGATTGTGACGAAAGGTTGAGAGAGGGAAATACTCGCGATATGCGCGATATAACATGCTAATAGCTACTATGTACAATGTGTTTTCAGAGAGAAACACTTGCGGTATCTCGCTAAATCAATCTATTTACGCTCGATGCGACACTAAATATTTTTGCATATGTTAACTTTCATATGTATGTAATTTTTAAGTGAAAAACAATGTGGGAGACCCATCTAATAGCATTCCTATTGCTCGATGTGTCCCGGGCCGGGGTGGTATGTGTAATTTAGAAAATCTTAGCACAGGCGCATCTGTGAAAATATGCGCCTAGGGTAAAAATTATCACAGGCGCATAGGGGAGAACATGCGCCTGGGGTAAGGCTCTGTGGGCCCGCGCAAAACAAAACAGTGGGAAATTTACCGCAGGCGCAGTTGATCAGAATTCGCCTGGGGTAAGGCTATGTGGCCCACGACATAACAAATCGCTTGGAACTTTACCGCAGGCGTGTTTGTTCAGAATTCGCCTGGGGTAAGCGTTAGAGCAGGCGCATTTTGCTTGTTATGCGCCTGGGGTAAGATCCCACAGTGCTAACTACCGCGCGCACTTCCTTCTCTCTCTTCGCAAAACAGATCGAGCTCTTCCCTCTCTCGCGATTGTTCATAATTCGCACGGCCGCCGTCGTCTCCGTCGTCGAGCAGCAGGAGGAGGAGCGGGAGTCGAGCACGCCGTCCAGAAGCCGTCGTCCACGCCCACGCCGAGGAGCAGCAACCATCGAGGAGCAGCAGCCGTCGCCCACGCCGTCCAGCACACCGTCCAGCACGTCGTCGAGCACGCCCACGCCGCCTTCGCCTACGGCCGCGGCCAGGTCAGCCCCCCTCCCCCATCTTCCCAGCCCAACCCTAGGTTGAGCAGCAGCCGTCCCCCATCTTCCTCGCACCGTGTTCTTGCTGTTGAGCCCAACCCTAGTGGTGTGCCTTTGATTACCCTTTTTAGAAATTTGAATCATTGCCTATGAAAGAAGCATTACGACTGAATTTGATTTATTTCTTGCTTGCAATTATTGTGTCCAATATCCTCTGTTTGATCCGGTCTGTCAGCAAGCTTACCTCCAGGATCAATACCTCTTTTAGACATTTCATTGCTAAGATTCATTATTGGGGTCCCTTCTATGAATTCCATGACCAAGACCTCCCTATCAATGAAAAAAACTGGCTCAATTAATTCATAAGGAAGACAAACTAATCACATATACTTATTCTGCAAAGAAACCGAAGAGGCAGTTGTGGCTCAACAAAATTCACTAGTCCGTTACTGTTACATTTAAGGAAATTGTTTTTCATATTATCTAACAGGGGAGAAGTTCATACAAAATCGTAGCATTTCTTACATTTGCAGTACAAGAAGAATAAGAAGGCCTGGTATAAAAGAAACAAACTTTTGATGCGATGAATAAATGTATTCATGATGCATTGTCATATGTTCATGAACGCAGAAAGTAATAATCAGCCAACAAATGAGAATTTCAGCCAGAGGGAAGAGGATACAGAGGCTAGAGTACAGCTAGATCAATTAAAATGATAGGTTAACCGCGCACACAAAAGTTTTGATTATACAGAAGGTGCATGTTCTTACGAAATACAAGTTGTTCTTTCTAGTTTCTCTTGGCACATAAGAACCAGACTGACACTCTCATAATATATCCTCATATAGGAGATGCATCACGCAACTTTATGTAAAGCAATATACAGATATCTGGTCTGCTACATTCAAATACTAATTGTAAAAAAAAATCAATAACAATGCCCCTAAATGAATATCTTGTTTCTAATTGTCCAGATGTGAATACTTGGATTCCATTTCTTTATTCATCCAGTAAGTAAATAGCCTTAATGACTCAGTTTAGTTCACTTATGAATGTGCATATAGTATCCATCATTTTAAAACAGAAATATCTATTGCATTTAAATGACATTCACGTTGTTATCACGGAGTAAATTGTTACATTTGAGAAAACAGGTCAGTCTGCCTTAGTTTACGTCACGAGAATAATAATAAACCGCAATATGCGGTGCGGAGCAGTGTACTAGGAGACGCAACAAAAACAATACTCTATTTAGTGAAAATTTGGCACAGAGTGACTCTCAGGTCAGAAAAAATCGGATAAGGGATCTATCTTGACCCAAACAAGGTGCAGCCACACAGTTTGTTCTAGCTTCACTTTTTCTGCTTGTTTTCTTAAAGTTTTACTGAATATATTTATCCCCATGCCTTGATGCTAAGTGTCTGATTTTGAACAAATAGTGTAATGCTGTCATAGTGAAGGGTTCATAAGTGATGTTTCAGAGATTAAATGTGAACAGAGTAGACTCTAGCAAATTATTGCAAGTTTCAGTCCATCAGTATGTATGTCTAAAAACTCAGTTAAAACCTTCACATTTTAGATGATGTTGTGTCTGAAAGCACCACACCTGACATTTAATTTTGGGTGAGCTTGGTATGGAGCAATAGCGCATCGAGTTTTTTTGCAAGAGAGGAATTTTTTTGTTTGTTCACTAAGGCACACCTGGTTTTTACTCAGCAGTAAGGACATGTAAATACAGCTTTGAGGTCTTGGATTACTACCTTTTTGTTTGACCACTTGCCTTTTCTAATATCCATCTGAGCATGCCTGAATCATTACATTTTTGACAAATGATGCATTGATTTCTGCTTGTTCACTTAGTACCGGCACTTCTGGTTCTTATTGAGCAGTGAGCACCTTGTAAAGATAACTTGCATTAATTTTTTAAACTTTTGAGGACATGTATTCGCTGTTTTCCACACTTATCTCTTTTTATTATCCACCAGAGATTGGGGGTGGTCCTAGCTGAAGATTGTATACAAAGTGTGTGTATTCATTACCTTAGCTGTTCACTTACTACTTTTGCACAATAACCACAAGTAACATATGGAATCAACAACTACGGGGCGTTTTCCTCCTAACTATATGATAATTTCACTGGGAGCATCCCTGTGTGCGGATCCAACCAAAATATGCAAGACCTGGGAGTTTTCTTTTGTTGTAATTATTTTTCTGTTGTTATTCTGTTGTAGTTATTCCTGGGAGTTATTGTGTACCTGGGAGTTTTGTGGAGTTATGAAATCTGGAGACATGAAATCTGGAGAGTTATGAAATCTGGAGACATGAAAATATTGCAGCCAATCTGGAGTTTTGTGGCATGATATGAACTCTTGGGACATTAAAATATTGCAGCCAATCTGTTTTGGGGAGTTATTTATGTTGTAGGTACATTGAGTGCCAATGTTTTGCCGGAACGTTGATTCATTTCCGCTCCGGCAAATTTCTGGCACTCCAGCATGACCATTTATAGCAGAGGTCATGACGAATTTTTCCGGTGACTAACCTAGTATACATTTTGTCTACTTCTAGCTAGGCATGTCTTCTTCTTCTACGGATCCGGGGCTATTGGACCACTAACTGCTTATGGCCAGAGAGTCGCAAGAGGAAGAGAGAGCCAATAATGGCGGTGACGATCAGACGACTGACCAGCCCCCCGATGTCGAGCCCCACAATGATGACGGGCTCACCGGTGGCGAGGCGGAAACCACTGATAGTGGCGCCGGGGGTCCCTCAGAGAGTAGCACGACGGGAAAGAAGCGTCGGCAGCGAGCTCCGAACAAGGTCGGCACCGTTCGAGAGAAATTCACGGAGGTGGATCCTTCCAATGGCACGCCTGTGATGACACTGGACCTTGTGAGGGGTACTTCCTCCAACTTGGCGCGATCCTTCGAGACGTCGTCAATATCAACGAGCCGACTCTCAAGAAGAAGCCAACTCTGCGCGCCCAACTCATCTCGAGGTTGCACGCGTGGTACGAGTTCCCTCCCCCCCTACAACAACGAGAATTTGAAGGGCAACCTGGTGAACAAACTCGCCCTAACTAGATTCACCAAAGCCCTAAGAAATTACAAGACTATGGTGAGGGAGATGATTAGGGACGAGGAACCATTCGAAGAGATCCATCGCCACTTCCCGCGGATTACGCCCGATGACTTCAAGACTTCCCTAGATAACCAGTCGCTTGATTTCACTAAGAATCAAACGGAATGGGGGAGGGACCTAGCGTCGAAGAACATCGGTCACCACAATCTCAGCTGTCGTGGCTACGACGGGAAGGAGCCAGTTTGGGCGAAAGAGGACCAGGCCTACATTAGAAAAGGGATTGAGAACCCTTACGCCAAGTAGGCCCATGACCCGCAATTCCAGAAATTCATGAGGTCGAGGTACAGAAAAGTAGCTCCGACCGGGGAACTTGTCACGGACCCGAAGATGGTGGAGAATGTTATTTTGGTCACGGACGATAGCGTGAAGAATGTTGAGAAACTAGTGGTAATAAATTTACCATTTCATTCAACTCATCATCATCAAGTCCATGATTTAATTCAAGTACGAAACCATCTCTAAACCTTTCATATGTTGCTTCTGCAGCTAGAAGAACAACAGCTTGAATCTTCCTCGTCGCAGACGTCGACGGCCAAAGTCGCGTGGGATAAGCCTTTCATCAGGGGGTACAACAAGGCAAAGAGCCAGGACCCGCTGAAAAGGCCGCACTTAGGCCGTATCACCGGCGGCGGACTAAATAGGAAGCACGCCAACTATGGAGAAGAAGGTGGCGGACTTGGAAGAAAACATGGAGAAGAAGATTGAGGAAAAGGTCGGGGAAAAGATGAATGCGCTCATACCCGCCGTATTTGAAAAACTATGTGGCTACATCGCCGGGGGCTCACAGGGGCCGTTACCTACGATCAACATAGGCGCCGGAGGTGGACTGTCGATGTTGGTCGTGCCCACCCTGGCCGCCGCCGGTGGTCCGTCGACGTTGGCCGTGCCAGGCGCGCCCGCCCCCGCCGTGCCCGACGCGTCTGCCCCCGATGGACCGTCGACCGTGTCCGGCGCGGCCAATGGTCCGTCGATGTTATCGTTGCTCGACGAGCCCACCATCACATGTGGTCCGTCGACGTTAGCCGAGCTCAATGCCCTCACGGTAAATTATTGACCGTCTCAAGCTGTAGCCAGTTCAATATAACCCTACTCTCTGACCTATCCATGCATGCTATCACAGGCTGACGCGACGGGATGCACCTTCCTGCTAAAAGTGGGCAGCGAGTTGAAGGATGTTGCGAAGGGGGGCATCTTGCAGCCACTATCCCGCAAGTACCACTGCAGAGATATACCGGTCAACGAGCTTCAGGTTCGCGTCGATCTGGTGCTACCGGGATTCAGGGACTTGTATCCTCCTAATCAACCCGCCGATGCCGACAGCGAGCTGAATCTCGGCCAACTGGACAATCAAATCTTGCTATGGCTGAAAGCCCTTATTCGGCTGAACACCACGTTAGGGTCAGCGCCAAGCCAAGGCATGAACGTCACCACTACACCTGTTGCGCCCGCGGCAAGCCAACAAGACAAGGTCCAACATGACAAGGTCCTCTCTCCACCTCCGGTGGATCCACCTCCTCCCGAGCACGAGACGTCAAATGACGAGCAACATCACGAGCATGAGACCCATGACGACTACATGGATATTGAACTTGCTACCATTGACGATTTCATAAATCAGTTGGATGGCGAAAAGGTTCCTCCGGAGTTACCCACCAGAAATCTTAATATCCAGAAGAAGGTAGATGGCGAAGAGGGCGGTCCTTCTGAGTTACCCACCAGAAAACCGGATATCCAGAAGAAGCTAACATATTCCCAAGAAACTCCCGAGGAGCAGATGGCCTTTACGGCTCCACAACCTATGTTGGTTACCCCGAATACACTCCGTGCTACGGCCGAGGAGGCGGTAAAACAAAGCGGCACCCCCATCTGCTTGAGGCCGAAGAAGCATCGGAAGAGGCCGGCAGCCAACAAGAAGAAAGGTGGTGCCTCCTCTAGTAGCCAGCCAGCGGCCGCCCGCCGTCCCGTGGAGGAAGGTGCATGAGATAGGTCAGCCGATGCTGCCGCCAGAGGTTGTCGCTGTCATGGGTGGTGACATGACGAGCATCCACGACAGAATTTTTGTCGCACCCTGATTTCTAGGGGATACTCATCGGGCCGAACTGGATAGCAGGTGCTTGGATTATGGGGCATAACTGCTCCCACGTCCCAGCTTCCTGGTAGGCCTGCGCTTATGCGCGACAACACAAGCCCTGCTATTCCATCGTCGATGTAAACTATCCACTAGAGATCAAAGGCACTTCCGTCGACGTATTTCAACCATACACACATGGTACGTCAACGGCGTTGAACAACTGATATCACAACAGATCTCTACGACACAAAAGATTGAAATAAGTTGCAAATAGCTCTCATTAGAGAAGAGATAGCAAATACAATCATTCAGAGGGCACATGCCCCAACAATACATCGTTACAATACAGCGGAAGCATTCAACATGTCTGAGTACAGACAAGAACCAAATAGGCCTAAGAGGCCGGAAACAAACAGACGGAGCCCATCCACGAAGTCTCGGATCCTGCCCGGGTCCGCTATCTACTCGTCAGCAGTCTCGTCGTACTCCACATAGTTGCCACCATGTAGATCCTCAGAAACGTAGGTCTGCGGAAACCACAGCCCCAAAGGGGTCAGTACATAAACGTACTGGCAAGCAAGACTCACAGTTCACCAAAGTGTAACCCGTCAACACCAAGCACAGATGCCTTGGGTTCAACGGACGAGAGGGGATATAAAAGATGCTGCAACGGGCTGCGCTAACCAACTACAGAGATTCTACTACTTCCGGCTAACAGAAAGGAGATAAGATCGAGGATTGTAACCAACTGAAAGATAACTTCAAACAAACCCATCCTGGATCTCGCCCCTTATCCAAAGAAGCAATCCGAGGATAACTCACACAGTTGTATTAAAGGTGAATCAAGTTATTGTGTCATCAACCTATTACTAGTCAAGTTATTAATCATTGGGTGTAACATGTTTGATCATTATGTTTAAGTTGTCCTGAGTACTTGTTAGCCAGTACTTTCACCAAGTAATCCATAACCGCGGAAAACACGGCTTCTCGAGAAGATTATCCCTGCAGGGTTGCACCAATTTGGCCGTACACGCATGAATAACCCGCCAGATGGGAAGCTAACCCACCAAGCGGGGCACTCAACACAACTCGACTCTTCTTCGCATCAAGCCCAAAGAACCTTGGGCACACGGCTAATCGAGCCCAGAAGAAAATGGACCCTCATAGCACTCTAAGAACGTGTCCCCCTATATGCCGACTACAAAAGTTCCACCCTGGCCTGGGCTCGCAAAAACATGCATGCGGCAAATGGAAAACACGAACTAAATGAGGCGATTTGGACGAGATGCGAATCGAATCAAATTGAGGGGGGCGCCCATACTCGCTTCCCACATGCGGTTAGTGCGCTCATCATGGATCAGTAGACAAGACCCTTTTCCTATTAGGGTCGACACTAGCAGGCCTCAAAACCACACAGGGCCTCCTGCCGGTGCCTTATCATCAAATTTATTATTAATAGTAACATTAGCATGATTGATTGATTAAACATCGAGCCCCCAGAACATAATAGAAATAGTAACAGAAAGTAACGGGTAACAGACTCGAGCAAAACAACCTAAGTATGCTAGTAAGACACTGGCTCAACCAAAGGGTGATAGGAGTGGAGATGAGGCAATATCAAGGTTAAGGGATTCATGTGATGGGTTCGTAACAGAAATAACTACTACTAGGGCTAGCAGAAAAGAACAACGGAAAGTATCGGTAACAAATGTTGAAAGGAACACAGTGGTTCATGTGAGTGATAACTTGCCTGCAAAACCCAGTAGCCTGGTACTGAGCTAACTCCTTAGAAGGGGTGTCGTAAGTATCGTCGGTCTCAACGTCGTCGTGTATCCGAGAAGAAGCAAACAGACAATGCAGAAAGATAAACAATCAATAACATGGCATAGTGCACATACATGGGATTATGCATGTCATGTTAATAGATGCATCAAAATAAACTACTTGACAAGATAACACAATTTAATTGGACCTATATGCAATTGGATTGCATATGGAAAAGATCCATTGAAATAAGTGGAAACAATGATTTACAATTAATTATTATGTGAGAGTTGTTAGCATGATGCATGCATGATGTTAACAACAAAATAACAACAAATAACAATGATAGATGCAAGTGAAAAAGGATTGGAACAAGTTTTGGAAATCATTGATTAGGTTTGGAAAGTTTGGTTACTTAAAACATGTCACACAAGTAATTGTTGTTTTCAACAAGTTAAAGTGTTCAAAACAAATAACAAAGTTTATATTTGAAAAGAGTATCAAATTTTAGTTGGATTACATGTTTCAAATATTGAAATTTGAATTAGGATGAATTTATTATGAATTAAACAATATTAAACAAGTTTTAATTGAATTTTAAGCAAGTTTGAATATTATTGAATTTTATTTGTTCAAATCATAAATTCAAACTCACATTTGAAAAGTTCACACTTTGAAGGTTTGAAAACATATTTTGCATGTTCAAAAATATTTTATTTTGAGCAAGTTAAGATTTTAGCAATTTTAATTGAATTAAACAAGATTTAAATTATTTAGACAATTTAAATTATTCAAACAATGAAACAAATTTTATATTTGAATAGGATATTCAAAATGGTGTGAAACACATATTTTATTTGCTTTATTTGGAAATAGTATGAATTATTTATGAATTTTTGCAATTTACATTTGAATTATTCAAATTTGAAATTTAAATGCATTTTGAAAACTCAAAACAAAACACAAATAAGTTATTTGGAAAGATTATTAAATTTTGAACAGAAGACATATATAACTTTTATTTATTAGAATTATAGATTAAAAGTTATTGAATTTTAAAGTTTATTGCTTTATTCTGCCAATTAAAAAGAAATAGAAATAAAACGGATTTGTTTTAAATCGTTTTGTTACCGCACTGGAACATACCCACACGCTGCCAGGGGGGCCCGTGGCCAGCGTGGCGAGTGCGCGCTTGCGTGGCAGGCAGGGTCACTGCCGTGTGGCCCCTGCCTGTCAGCGAGGGATGCAAAAGGTGGGGATTTATCGAGCGGAGCAGGATTCGATCCTGCGCCCTCGAGCCCGTGTGCAGTGGTGCGTGCCAGTGAGGTGAGCGAGCCGTTTTGTCAGTATAGGTGTTGGCTACGGGTTCAGGTTCAGAAACGCTACCTGAAACTTTAACTGCAAACGCTCGACTGAAACTCGACAGGGATCTTGCCGGCGGTGATCAACGGAAACATGTGCTCGTGCTGGTGATGCGGTCGTGGTGATCGGTGCAGATGCTGGAGTGACAGGGGAGAGAGAGGAGGCGACGGTGGCGCACGGTGGGCTCACCAGGAGGTTGCTGTGGTTGCAGAGAGCCGCTGACGACGGCGTGACGATGACCGCGGCGGAGACGAGGACGGCGGCGTCGTCCTGGCCGCTGTCCGGGCTCCCTCCGGTGTCGAATCGGTAGAGGAAGAAGCGACGGGTGCAATCCAGCAGCTGGATCACGACGAGGAGGAAGGCTGAGACGTCGGCGAGCAATTGTTCAGAGGGGCGCCATCGGTGGCCGGAGACGAGATAGCAGACGGCGGCGGCGTGTCCGTGGCTCACCGAGCGCGTGCAGGTGTCGAAAAGAAGGAGGAGTTGTTGGCGATTCCGCTTCCGGGCTTAGCTAGGGGAGTGGAGGTGCGAGGCGGCGGTGGTGGCCGGAGATTCAGAGGGGGATTCGGTGGTTCTCCGGTGAGCTGACAGAGGAGGGAATCGGGCGCGAGAGAGGAGAGATGGCGGCGAGATCTCGAGGGGGGAGGAAGCAGGCTAGGTTAGGGCTGCGCGGCGCTGCCCTAGGGGGTCTTATAGGGCCCAGACGCCAAGGACGGCCGTCTGTTCGGCGAGGCGAGGTACGTGGCACCGGTGGATCCTTTGCCGTACGGGGGGAAGACGACGATGGCGGCTAATCGAACAGGTAAGTTGGCTTAGCGGGCTGGGCTGCGGGTTTAGATGCTTAGGTGGGCTGGGCTGCGCGGTAGCTAGGTGCTGCGCGCGTTAGATAGTTAGTTTTCCTTTTTCTATTTTCTGCTTTGCTGTTTTTTTTTTGTAGGATTAGGTTTTGGAAGAAAAACATGAGGTTTAGGTTGGTAAAAATTCCAGGAAAAATTAGGTTAGTTATTTAGGTTAAAAGAAAACAATTTCCAAGATTTGTTTTCTAAATTTTAAAAAAATAAACTGCTGTTTGGAAAATAAACCAAATTAGATGATTTTTGAGTATTTAAAATGATTATTAACACCAACACTTTAATAGATTGATCCAAAAGTTTTAATTGGAAACAAGAAATAAAAGAATGTTTTGGTTGTTATTTTTATAGTTTCAAATTGATTCTGTTTGAAAACATTTGGTTTGAATTTGAGCAATTTAGACATTAATAGATTAATATTGAAAACAAGGATTTTAATAAGGTGAACCCTATTGATTAAAGTGATTAAAATGAGTTTGAATGTTTTGGAGATTTGTTATAAACTCAAATTGATTGACTTAATTGTTTGATTAAAACCAACAATTTAAGGAGTGATCAACATGGAATACAATGGAACAATTTGGTTGTTTTCATTTGTTATTTTTATTCCAAAAGTTGTAACAGAACAAGTATGAAAACATTGTTTGAGTAAGGTTTGAATTTGAGTTGTGAAAACAGTGGAAAACAAATGCAACAATTTAGAAACAAAAGCAAACAACATGGAAACAATATGATGACATGATGCAATACTTAAATAAACAAGAAATCAATCATTCTAAGGGAGTTTTCATACTTGGGATGTTACAAAACGCCCCCCCTTGAAGGAATCGCGCCCCGAGATTCCTACTGAGAAAAGAAAAGGTCCGGATACTTCTTGGGAAGATCCACTTGAGTTGTGACACGTGAAACACATCGTGCACATTGGATAGACGTCAGGGAATTTGGAAACTACCGGAATAATATTAGTAGAGGTATAGGTTTTGTATGGGTGGTGTATAGCTGAACAGAATTTGATTCATTTGGAGAATAGACTATCTGTAATAAGGGTGGAACAGAGTTATTGACATCAATGCAACACCAAGAATGACATCATTGTCAGAATCAGCAACATGAGAGTAACGAGGAATATGTGGCCTCCCATTAGAATTGGATTGTTCTTACTTATCTTGGAAGTCAACATTTGAGATCCCGGGGAGTGAACAGAGTTTTGATTGCTTAGTGGAACCAGGATTGGGTTGTGTGTTGTGGAAAAGATTGTTGACACAAAGGAATATGATTCTCCGGTATGAAATAACACTTTAGTTGGACAAGAGTTTACGAGGAAGTTTTGATTAGACGCCGGTAGAAGATTTGAAGTGGAAAACAACAACAAGATTTCAACGGACGAAATATTATTTAGAAGAACAGGATATTGAAGCAACATCGGGAAAACGAGAGCAAAACCCTGAGGTACTATGGAGAACCCAAAACACGTGAAATCCTAACTTGAAAGTTTAGATGAGAAGGGAGAAATCAACGTTGCACTTCCTTACCAGAAAAGGGAGGGAGGGTGGGGAAACGAAGAAAAAGAACAGAATTCCTACTCTCACGTTTCATTTTTCCTGTATAGCTACAAAATAGTTTCTAGACTCAACTGCGACCAGTAAAAAGGGATCCTACGGGCAGACAGGCTCTGATACCATTTGTCGCACCCTGATTTCTAGGGGATACTCATCGGGCCGAACTGGATAGCAGGTGCTTGGATTATGGGGCATAACTGCTCCCACGTCCCAGCTTCCTGGTAGGCCTGCGCTTATGCGCGACAACACAAGCCCTGCTATTCCATCGTCGATGTAAACTATCCACTAGAGATCAAAGGCACTTCCGTCGACGTATTTCAACCATACACACATGGTACGTCAACGGCGTTGAACAACTGATATCACAACAGATCTCTACGACACAAAAGATTGAAATAAGTTGCAAATAGCTCTCAATAGAGCAGAGATAGCAAATACAATCATTCAGAGGGCACATGCCCCAACAATACATCGTTACAATACAGCGGAAACATTCAACATGTCTGAGTACAGACAAGAACCAAATAGGCCTAAGAGGCCGGAAACAAACAGACGGAGTCCATCCACGAAGTCTCGGATCCTGCCCGGGTCCGCTATCTACTCGTCAGCAGTCTCGTCGTACTCCACGTAGTGGCCACCATGTAGATCCTCGGAAACGTAGGTCTGCGGAAACCACAGCCCCAAAGGGGTCAGCACATAAACGTACTGGCAAGCAAGACTCACAGTTCACCAAAGTGTAACCCGTCAACACCAAGCACAGATGCCTTGGGTTCAACGGACGAGAGGGGATATAAAAGATGCTGCAACGGGCTGCGCTAACCAACTACAGAGATTCTACTACTTCCGGCTAACAGAAAGGAGATAAGATCGAGGATTGTAACCAACTGAAAGATAACTTCAAACAAACCCATCCTGGATCTCGCCCCTTATCCAAAGAAGCAATCCGAGGATAACTCACACAGTTGTATTAAAGGTGAATCAAGTTATTGTGTCATCAACCTATTACTAGTCAAGTTATTAATCATTGGGTGTAACATGTTTGATCATTATGTTTAAGTTGTCCTGAGTACTTGTTAGCCAGTACTTTCACCAAGTAATCCATAACCGCGGAAAACACGGCTTCTCGAGAAGATTATCCCTGCAGGGTTGCACCAATTTGGCCGTACACGCATGAATAACCCGCCAGATGGGAAGCTAACCCACCAAGCAGGGCACTCAACACAACTCGACTCTTCTTCGCATCAAGCCCAAAGAACCTTGGGCGCACGGCTAATCGAGCCCAGAAGAAAATGGACCCTCATAGCACTCTAAGAACGTGTCCCCCTATATGCCGACTACAAAAGTTCCACCCTGGCCTGGGCTCGCAAAAACATGCATGCGGCAAATGGAAAACACGAACTAAATGAGGCGATTTGGACGAGATGCGAATCGAATCAAATTGAGGGGGGCGCCCATACTCGCTTCCCACATGCGGTTAGTGCGCTCATCATGGATCAGTAGACAAGACCCTTTTCCTATTAGGGTCGACACTAGCAGGCCTCAAAACCACACAGGGCCTCCTGCCGGTGCCTTATCATCAAATTTATTATTAATAGTAACATTAGCATGATTGATTGATTAAACATCGAGCCCCCAGAACATAATAGAAATAGTAACAGAAAGTAACGGGTAACAGACTCGAGCAAAACAACCTAAGCATGCTAGTAAGACACTGGCTCAACCAAAGGGTGATAGGAGTGGAGGTGAGGCAATATCAAGGTTAAGGGATTCATGTGATGGGTTCGTAACAGAAATAACTACTACTAGGGCTAGCAGAAAAGAACAACGGAAAGTATCGGTAACCAATGTTGAAAGGAACACAATGGTTCATGTGAGTGATAACTTGCCTGCAAAACCCAGTAGCCTGGTACTGAGCTAACTCCTTAGAAGGGGTGTCGTAAGTATCGTCGGTCTCAACGTCGTCGTGTATCCGAGAAGAAGCAAACAGACAATGCAGAAAGATAAACAATCAATAACATGGCATAGTGCACAAACATGGGATGATGCATGTCATGTTAATAGATGCATCAAAATAAACTACTTGACAAGATAACACAATTTAATTGGACCTATATGCAATTGGATTGCATATGGAAAAGATCCATTGAAATAAGTGGAAACAATGATTTACAATTAATTATTATGTGAGATTTGTTAGCATGATGCATGCATGATGTTAACAACAAAATAACAACAAATAACAATGATAGATGCAAGTGAAAAAGGATTGGAAAAAGTTTTGGAAATCATTGATTAGGTTTGGAAAGTTTGGTTACTTAAAACATGTCACACAAGTAATTGTTGTTTTCAACAAGTTAAAGTGTTCAAAACAAATAACAAAGTTTATATTTGAAAAGAGCATCAAATTTTAGTTGGATTACATGTTTCAAATATTGAAATTTGAATTAGGATGAATTTATTATGAATTAAACAATATTAAACAAGTTTTAATTGAATTTTAAGCAAGTTTGAATATTATTGAATTTTATTTGTTCAAATCATAAATTCAAACTCACATTTGAAAAGTTCACACTTTGAAGGTTTGAAAACATATTTTGCATGTTCAAAAATATTTTATTTTGAGCAAGTTAAGATTTTAGCAATTTTAATTGAATTAAACAAGATTTAAATTATTTAGGCAATTTAAATTATTCAAACAATGAAACAAATTTTATATTTGAATAGGATATTCAAAATGGTGTGAAAAACATATTTTATTTGCTTTATTTGGAAATAGTATGAATTATTTATGAATTTTTGCAATTTACATTTGAATTATTCAAATTTGAAATTTAAATGCATTTTGAAAACTCAAAACAGAACACAAATAAGTTATTTGGAAAGATTATTAAATTTTGAACAGAAGACATATATAACTTTTATTTATTAGAATTATAGATTAAAAGTTATTGAATTTTAAAGTTTATTGCTTTATTCTGCCAATTAAAAAGAAATAGAAATAAAACGGATTTGTTTTAAATCGTTTTGTTACCGCACTGGAACATACCCACACGCTGCCAGGGGGGCCCGTGGCCAGCGTGGCGAGTGCGCGCTTGCGTGGCAGGCAGGGTCACTGCCGTGTGGCCCCTGCCTGTCAGCGAGGGATGCAAAAGGTGGGGATTTATCGAGCGGAGCAGGATTCGATCCTGCGCCCTCGAGCCCGTGTGCAGTGGTGCGTGCCAGTGAGGTGAGCGAGCCGTTTTGTCAGTATAGGTGCTGGCTACGGGTTCAGGTTCAGAAACGCTACCTGAAACTTTAACTGCAAACGCTCGACTGAAACTCGACAGGGATCTTGCCGGCGGTGATCAACGGAAACATGTGCTCGTGCTGGTGATGCGGTCGTGGTGATCGGTGCAGATGCTGGAGTGACAGGGGAGAGAGAGGAGGCGACGGTGGCGCACGGTGGGCTCACCAGGAGGTTGCCGTGGTTGCAGAGAGCCGCTGACGACGGCGTGACGATGACCGCGGCGGAGACGAGGACGGCGGCGTCGTCCTGGCCGCTGTCCGGGCTCCCTCCGGTGTCGAATCGGTAGAGGAAGAAGCGACGGGTGCAATCCATCAGCTGGATCACGACGAGGAGGAAGGCTGCGACGTCGGCGAGCAATTGTTCAGAAGGGCGCCATCGGTGGCCGGAGACGAGATAGCAGACGGCGGCGGCGTGTCCGTGGCTCACCGAGCGCGTGCAGGTGTCGAAAAGAAGGAGGAGTTGTTGGCGATTCCGTTTCCGGGCTTAGCTAGGGGAGTGGAGGTGCGAGGCGGCGGTGGTGGCCGGAGATTCAGAGGGGGATTCGGTGGTTCTCCGGTGAGCTGACAGAGGAGGGAATCGGGCGCGAGAGAGGAGAGCTGGCGGCGAGAGCTCGAGGGGGGAGGAAGCAGGCTAGGTTAGGGCTGCGCGGCGCTGCCCTAGGGGGTCTTATAGGGCCCAGACGCCAAGGACGGCCGTCTGTTCGGCGAGGCGAGGTACGTGGCACCGGTGGATCCTTTGCCGTACGGGGGGAAGACGACGATGGCGGCTAATCGAACAGGTAAGTTGGCTTAGCGGGCTGGGCTGCGGGTTTAGATGCTTAGGTGGGCTGGGCTGCGCGGTAGCTAGGTGCTGCGCGCGTTAGATAGTTAGTTTTCCTTTTTCTATTTTCTGCTTTGCTGTTTTTTTTTTGTAGGATTAGGTTTTGGAAGAAAAACATGAGGTTTAGGTTAGTAAAAATTCCAGGAAAAATTAGGTTAGTTATTTAGGTTAAAAGAAAACAATTTCCAAGATTTGTTTTCTAAATTTTAAAAAAATAAACTGCTGTTTGGAAAATAAACCAAATTAGATGATTTTTGAGTATTTAAAATGATTATTAACACCAACACTTTAATAGATTGATCCAAAAGTTTTAATTGGAAACAAGAAATAAAAGATTGTTTTGGTTGTTATTTTTATAGTTTCAAATTGATTCTGTTTGAAAACATTTGGTTTGAATTTGAGCAATTTAGACATTAATAGATTAATATTGAAAACAAGGATTTTAATAGGGTGAACCCTATTGATTAAAGTGATTAAAATGAGTTTGAATGTTTTGGAGATTTGTTATAAACTCAAATTGATTGACTTAATTGTTTGATTAAAACCAACAATTTAAGGAGTGATCAACATGGAATACAATGGAACAATTTGGTTGTTTTCATTTGTTATTTTTATTCCAAAAGTTGTAACAGAACAAGTATGAAAACATTGTTTGAGTAAGGTTTGAATTTGAGTTGTGAAAACAGTGGAAAACAAATGCAACAATTTAGAAACAAAAGCAAACAACATGGAAACAATATGATGACATGATGCAATACTTAAATAAACAAGAAATCAATCATTCTAAGGGAGTTTTCATACTTGGGATGTTACAATTTTTTTCAGAGAGAATGAACTTCTACGTGAGAAACATCCCTCCTACCCGCTATACGTGGTCAAGGTGCCCCGATCCGTGGGCTTTGTGGATACAAATCCCGCAGAGGTGTTCTTCATCAGATACGAAGACATATTCAGGGTCTTCCACTTGGGAAAGCTCGACCGAAGCATTGTCCGCCTGGTATCGCTCAGCATGGCGCACGATATGGTCATGGAGAATACCCCGCACATCGCGATTATGGACCCCTACTACATGGTTGAGGACTACTTGCGGTCACCTGCGGACCGGGTTGTTATCACGAACTACATAACGGAGTAATTTCACTGTTCTCGATGGTAATCCATTAATCCAGTCACGTGCTTCATCCAGCATCATCAAAGGGAGTAATTTCACTGCTTCTAAGTTCGTTCCTTTGTTGATCTGGATGACGGTATAGTAATCTGAGAGCCATGTATCCGGGTTTTTTACTTACGGTATAATTTGGTAAGTTGGCCCAACTTTGGCAAAGCCAGTATGTAGATTGATATTCCGGATCCTATCAGAGAAGTATTTTTTCCCGAAATATAAATCATCTCTTTCCGCTATATCAGCATGTGCGGAATACCTTCGGACTGAGTGAACTTAGGGGGATCTACTTCACCTTAGCACATTGTTGTGTGAATATGCTTGTCTAGGTTCATTCCAATGTCTTCCGACATCCCGACTTGTGGAATAAAGCGGAGTTCTACTTCGGGCTCGCTCCTTATACCGTCGTGGGGTACGAGATCTCTCACACCTATGAGGATATTCATATCTTCCGGCTCTATCGTCTGGGTTCCTCGGAGGTGGCATTGCTTTTCCGTCTTTATCTTCTTTAGACTGACGGTGAGCCTGATTGCCATCTTTCCGGTTTTTGTCTTCCCGATGGTCATTGGCACGGGGTTTTATGTTATTTTCGCCTTTCGGCAGATAGGAACATGTTTTGGACGTTGCATCCCTATAATGTGGGGTTTTCTTGTCCTTCTCGGGGTCCTCATTTTTTCGCTTTAAACTTCCTGAATATATTGGTTTGCTTGGATCGGGCTCTGTAGGTTGTAGTTGCACGCGTTACGGTTTTACATAAGATTGAACTATCATGAAATTTTCCTTAACGTGTTTGTCCTCTCTGCTGCTATGGTAGTGATTTTCCTAGGAAACCATTGTCGGGGGGTTACCCCCGAGTAGGGTAAAGACAGGTGGTAAAGGGCGATTACAGAAGAGAGGTTTGGTCGAGTAGCCGACTACCGGGTACTCGCTACCCGGTCGACTGCTACTCGGTCTCACCTCAAGATGACCAGAAGGAGATATCAATCAAGTTCCACCCTGACGAGTAGAAGGTTTGGCCCGAGTACAATTGGCGGGAACCATTGGCGGGAACCTACTCGGGCCAGAAAGTCAAAGGAGCCGTTCTGACACAGGATCCCGCGTATCCTGGGTCCGTACTTGGCAGCATTCGAACTACTGTTCACGTGGGGACGGCCTGCCTGACAGTGACAGCATGGAAGCAGGCCGTGGCAGGATAAGGGGGGCCTACTCTGTGCCTAGGTACAGTGATACCAGTCTGTCCCCTAGTTTTGCCCAACGACTTTACGGAAGCAGCCAAGGTTAGGAACCAAAGCTGTCAGCGGGTACTCGGAGAAAGGACAGTGTGCACACTATGTCGACACTTGTCTAGGATTTGGACGTATCCGGCTGGGCACCGTGTATATAAGGTGCCCCGCCGCCTCCTGCGCGAGGCACGCTTCCATAGACGCTAACGGTTGCTCCCTGGAAACCCTAGAATCCCTAAGTTCTTGACCTAGCCCTACTCGGAGAAGAGAGGAAGGCTACTCGGTAGCGTTACCATTTGTACTGTGGCTACTCGGAGAGACATCATAATACATAGAGAAAGGCAGGAGTAGGGGTTTTACCTCCACACGAGGGCCCTGAACCTGGGTACATCGTGTTGTTTGTGTTGTGTGGATCTCACCTCACGCGGCTACTCGTCGCGTGATCCCTCCCCGGACACCTCCAGCGTCCATCGTCCCCACATCTTTAGCCATCCCATGGCATCTGCCGTGACACCACCACGACAGTTGGCGCCCACCGTGGGGCAACCAGCGGCGCTGGCTGGAGTTTCTGTTCGGACGGGATCTTCATCTGCGGAGCGCGTAGTTTGTGGCCTTGTCCACAGATTCGGCTCCTTCGACTTCGTCACCGACAACGCCGGCTGTTTCGGCGGCATGGCCATGCCGGAGGGCGGCTCGGTGATCTCCTTCGGCTCTCACCTCGTCTACGTCGCCACCGTCGCCAACAACACCTACCCCGAGCTGGTGCACGATGCGGAGGATCCTCCCGCGGTGGTTGCTGCTCGCGGAAGGCCCGCATGCAGCTATGCGTGCTGCGCTGAGGTGATGGTGACGGGCTTGGCGGCAAACGCTGGCGCAGCTGCTACTGGCGCTGCGGCCGTCGTCGAGGAGGTTGACGACCCGCCTGCTGGTGGTAGGAACCACCGGCCCTACGAGAAGGAGAGCAACTTGCCGCCTTCCACGTCTACGGTCATCCCTGCGTCTGCAGCGCGAACCGGCATGCCCACTCCCACCGACGTCGAGCTCCTAGTCGCGAGGGAGCAGCTCGAGCGGCAACGCCAGGAGCTGCTTGCCGAGCAGGCGGAGTTGGAGAAGATCAGGCTTGAGCTGAGTTTGGACCAGCTCGAGTACAACAAGGCTCACGGCTTCACGCCGGTGGCCAGGAGGCCCAGCAGGGCAGGCGCTACGCGGCGCAACCTGGGTGCCGAGATGGCGACAGTTGCGGAGGAGCCCGCGCAGTCCGCCACCGCGAACACTTTCACAAGGCCAAGGTACAGCACACCCGCCAAGACGCTCAGGGCTGCGCAGGCCGTGGCAGCCGAGTTGCCGCGCCTGGATGGCGAGGCGCGTCTCAGGCAGCAGGAGAGGCTCAACGAGTTGGTGTTGGAGGCCGCCAGGCAGAACGAGGAGTTCCGCAAGGCCAACCCGGGGGCTGGAGCTTCGCAGGTGGTTCACTCGCACGCGGCTAGATCTAACGATCAGGCCTCGTCCCCGCATCCGAGCCGCGAGAAGAGCCGCAGCGGGCGTTCGGGTAGAGACAGGCAGATGCAGGTGTATGACCCGGCTGCTGCCGCGAAACAGGTTGCTGTGCCGCAGCAGCCCGGGCAGGAACACAACACTGCAAGAGCAGGATCTCAAGCCCATCAAGCTCAAAGCCGTGTCCGAGAAGCCGCGCGTCCGGGTACTTCTCGGCAACCCGCAGCTCAGCCTACTCGGCAGAGGCAGCAGCCGCGCCCAGTGGCACCAGTCGCCAACCCGGTGGAGCAGCCTGCAGCCATGCAGGTGGATAGGTATGATGATGGCTACTCGGCTATGGAGATGGCTGGTTATGACATTCATGACCGTGTCGGTGAGCGTGTGTTGGCGCCTGGGGATGCAAGGCACCAGCTGGATCGTCTCAGCTTGTCGGCGCGACTTGAGAGCACGGGTCCTCCTGGCCCCGAGTGCTTTGGCCCGCGCATCATGAACGAGCCGTCCGTGAAGGGCTTCCAGCTTGCGAGAGGCACCAAGAGCTACAATGGTAGCACCAAGCCTGAAGATTGGCTCAATGACTACGTCACCGCGGTCCACATTGCGGGTGGCAACAGGAGATGGGCGGTGCGGTACGTCCCGCAGATGCTAGAGGGTCCAGCTCGCACTTGGCTCAACAACTTGCCCAAGCATAGCATAAACTGCTGGCTGGACTTCTCGGACGCATTCGTCAGCAACTTCACCAGCACCTACAAGAGGCCGAATAGGCCACAGCAGCTGTCGGCTTGCAGGCAGCGAGAAGACGAGACAGACCGCGAGTACCTTACTCGGTGGAGCACCTTGAGGAACACCTGTGAGGGTGTGAATGAGGCACAGGCCATCACTTGGTTTGCGCAGGGTTGCCGACATGGCAGCATGCTATGGCAGAGATTGCAGAGGGAGATGCCGAATACCTTGGCCGAGACCATCAAGATCGCGGATCAGTACGCACTCGGCGATCCTACTCAGCCATTGATGGACTCCTCTGAACCGAGAAGGAACTTCAACAGCAGCAAGCGCAACGAGTTCCGCAACAAGCGCCGAGTAGATACTCGGTATGATCCCGAAGAGGTGAATGCAGTGAATGTTGGAGGCGGTGGTGGCCAAAGGCAGAAACCTGCTGGAGCCTACGGGCAGAACCAGAACCAGGGCCAAGGCAACAAGAAACCGTTCCGCACTGCGCAGCCGGGTAGCGGGAACTCTGAGCAGCCGAAGAAGTTTGTCTTCGATGACATGAAGGATGGCCCATGCAGCTTTCACACTCATCATCCCTCGAGGCCTGCGAACCATACTACTCGGCAATGCGAGTGGTGGGATGTGATCAAGAGTGATGGCTTGCCTCCTCCTCCTCCTCTGCCAGCTGCCAATGCTACTGTTCAGCCTACCCGCGCTCCCGCAACTCGGCCGCCAGTCTATCCGAGAAGAGAGAATGTCAACCAGGTGGCTTTAGGAGCCAACCGGAACTTCAACAACGAGAGATACCGCAACAACAACAACAACTACAACCGCAACAACAACAACAGAGGCAACAACAACTATCAGGGCAACAATGGCAACAATGGCAACAATGGGGGCAATGGCTCCAACCAGTACCAAGAGCACCATGAGAGCTACATGATCTTCACTTCTGAGGCAGTCGACAAGCAGTCACAGCACAGGCGGGCCATGGAGGTCAATGCAGTGATTCCGGCTGTTCCTCACTACATGTACAGGTGCGACCAGGAGATCAGGTGGACTCGGGCAGATCACCCCAAGGTGATGCCCAATCCGGGTACTTATGCCTTGGTGCTGGATCCTACCTTCCTGGGCCCCGAGAAGAATGTGAGGTTCAGCAAGGTGCTGATCGACAACGGCATCAGCATCAACATTGTGTACAAGGACACACTCGAGAAGCTTGGCCTAGCCGAGAACATGATGCTGCCGAGCAAGACCACGTTTCATGGCATTGTGCCCGGGATCTCGTGCAACCCGATTGGCCGAGTATGGATTGATGTACTATTCGGTACTCGGGAGAACTGCCGCACTGAGCGCCTGCAGTTTGAGGTGGTGGATCATCAGAGCCCCTATCATGCTCTACTCGGCAGGCCTGCTCTGAGCAAGTTCATGGCCTCTACTCATGTGGCTTATCTGAAGATGAAGATCCCTGGTCCCAATGGCATCATCACCATCTCGGGAGATTACAAGAAGTCCATGGAGTGTGCCGCTGCTAGTTCCCAGCTGGCGGAATCGATGGTGATTGCTGCCGAGAAGAAGAAGATGTACGAGGTGGTGGCCATGGCTCAGTCCGCACAAGCTGGCGCACAAAGTGTGCCGAGTACTCAGCATGGTACTGCTTTCCAAGCTGCCAAGGAGACCAAGACAGTCCAGGTTGACCCCGAGTTCCCGGAGCGCGTGGCTATCATTGGTTCCGGGTTGGAGGAGAAATAGGAAAGCGCGCTCATCCACTTCCTCCGTGAGAATCGGGATGTTTTCGCCTGGACCAATGAAGATCTACCAGGAGTCCCGAGGGAGTTGGTTGAGCACTCTTTGCATGTGCGTCCTGACGCCAAGCCCGTGAAGCAGGCCTTGCGCCGTTTCGGGGATGAGAGAAGGAAGGCCATCGGTGATCAAATCACCAAGCTGCTGATCAGTAACTTCATCATGGAAGTGCTGCACCCGGACTGGTTGGCCAACCCGGTCATGGTCGAGAAGAAAAAGGAAGATCCCAAGGCTGCCACCGCATGGCGCATGTGCGTCGACTACACCGACTTGAACAAGGCATGCCCCAAAGATCCCTTCCCGCTACCTCGCATCGATCAGGTGATCGATTCCACTGCCGGCTGTGAACTGTTGTCTTTCATAGATGCCTACTCTGGTTTCCACCAGATTGCACTCAACCCTGCTGATCAAATAAAGACTGCTTTCATTACCCCGTACGGGGCTTATTGCTATCGTGTCATGTGTTTTGGCCTGAGGAATGCGGGTGCAACCTATCAGAGATGCATGCAGAAATGCTTGCATGACCAGCTCGGCAAGAATGTGCAGGTGTACGTAGATGACATTGTCATCAAAACGAATAAAACACATACTCTGCTTGCCGACTTGGAGGAAACCTTTGCTAACCTACGCAGGTACAAAATGAAACTGAATCCGAGTAAGTGTACCTTTGGTGTACCAGCTGGAAAGCTACTCGGTTTTCTGGTTTCTAGTCGGGGCATTGAAGCCAATCCGTCTAAGATAAAGGCTATTGAGAGCATGTCTTTGCCGAGATCATTAAAGGATGTGCAGAAATTCACGGGTTGTCTGGCATCTCTGAGCCGTTTTCTTGGCCGAATGGGCGAGAAGGCTCTGCCTCTGTACCAGCTGATGAAGAAGAGTGACAAGTTTGTCTGGACTCCACAGGCGGATGTGGCATTCAATGAGCTGAAAGCAATGCTGGCTAGCGCTCCCGTCTTGGCTAGTCCGCTACCCAAGGAGCCTATGCTGCTGTACATTGCTGCGACTAACCGAGTAGTCAGCGTGGTGATAGTGGTGGAGCGAGAAGAAGAAGGCAAGAGTGTGCAGCGCCCAGTCTATTATCTCAGTGAAGTGCTGTCCAGTTCCAAGCAAAACTATCCTCATTACCAGAAGATGACATATGGTGTGTACCTGGGCGCCAGGAAGCTGAAACATTACTTCCAGGAGCACCCCATCACTGTTGTGAGCTCTGCTCCCATCTCGGACATCATGGGAAACAAGGAGGCGAGTGGCAGAGTAGCCAAGTGGGCAATCGAGCTGGCCGCGTACGCTCCCGGGTACGCGAGAAGAGAAGCAATCAAGTCTCAAGTCCTGGCGGAATTTCTTGTGGACTGGGCCGAGATGCAATATGAACCTCCTGCTCCAGTTTCCAACTATTGGAAAATGCACTTTGATGGCTCAAAGGTGAAAGAAGGCCTTGGTGCTGGCGTTGTGCTTACATCACCCAAGCGGGATCAGCTCAAGTATGTGTTGCAGATTCATTTCAAGGCATCCAACAATGTAGCCGAGTACGAGGCAGTGGTGCATGGTTTGCGAGTAGCAAAGGAGGTTGGTGTGCAGCGCATTATATGCTATGGCGATTCAGATCTGGTGGTGCAGCAAGTCTCGGGTACCTGGGACGCGTTGGATGCCAACATGGCGTCGTATCGCTTCCTGGTGCAGTCAATGACTGGGTTTTTCGAAGGCTGTGAGTTCCAGCACATTCACCGAGCAGAGAACGAAGCGGCCGACGAGCTGTCCAAGTTGGGATCTTCTCGGCAGTCCATCCCGGCAGGGATTGCCTTGGAGCACTTGAGGAAGCCATCCATCAAGCCTTCCCCCAACTCGGAATCCATCTTTGTTCCTTCTCTGCCAAGTGAAGAATCTGACCCAATGGAGATTGACTGGGAGAGTGCTGCAGGGAACCCGGGGACTGCCGTCCTCTACACGGGGACTGCCATTCCTTACTCGGGGACTGCCACTCCCTACTCGGGGACTGCCATTCCCTACTCGGGGACTGCCATTCCTTACTCGGGGACTGCCACTCCTTACTCGGGGACTGCCACTCCCTACTCGGGGACTGCCACCCTCAATCCAGAAGCTGTTGCATTCATTGAAGAAGTTCTCGCCAATCGGTCAGGGCTGCAAAGAAGCGCTCCTACTCCTCCTGTGCAACCGCCAGAGCCTGTCCCAATGGAACTGGACGAACCAGTGTTTCCCGTGCGGGAGACACCGAGTTGGGCAATGCCCATATTATCCTTTCTAAGGGACGGCACTTTACCTGAAGATGAGGTGACTGCGAGGCAGATTCAGAGAAGGTCCAAGGGTTACACCATAGTCCGAGATCTGCTGCATAAGAGAAGTGCCACCGGCGTGCTGCAACGTTGTGTGAGCCCAGAAGAAGGAGAAGAAATCCTGGTGGAGATACATCAAGGGGAATGTGGGCATCACGCCTCTTCTCGGGCCTTGGTCAAGAAAGCTTTTCGGCATGGCTTCTACTGGCTCACTGCACTGCAGCAAGCTGAAGATATTGTGAGGAAATGCGCCGGCTGCCAGATGTTTGCAAGTAAGATTCACATGCCAGCTTCCGAGTTGAAAACAATTCCTATCACATGGCCGTTTGCTGTTTGGTGCTTGGATATGGTTGGTCCTTTCAAGCCGGCCAAGGGCAATATGACACACATCTTGGTCATGGTGGACAAGTTCACCAAGTGGATCGAAGTGAAACCTATTCGGAAGTGCGACGGGGTCACAGCCGTGAAGTTTGTGAAGGATGTGATCATGAGATATGGCTACCCGCACAGTATCATCACCGACAATGGCACCAACTTTGCAGAGGGGGCAATGGTGCGATTCTGCAGAGATAAGCATATCCGACTAGACGTTGCGTCAGTCGCGCACCCTGCCTCCAATGGGCAAGTTGAGAGAGCAAATGGGATGGTACTGGCAGGCATCAAGCCGAGGCTGATTGAGCCACTGCTGAAAACACCTGGGTGTTGGCTAGAAGAGTTGCCAGCGGTGTTGTGGAGTCTAAGAACTACCCCTAACCGGTCAACCGGCTACACGCCATTCTTCTTGGTATACGGGGCTGAGGCCGTGTTGCCAATAGACTTAGAGCATGACTCCCCCCGAGTAGCCCTCTACACTGAGGTGGAGGCGAGAGAAGCCCGAGAAGACGACGTTGACCTGCTTGCAGAAGCAAGAGAGCTGACTCTGTCACGTTCGGCTATCTACCAGCAAAACCTGCGGCGCTATCATAGCCGAAAGGTGAACCCAAGGGTTTTCCGAGAAGGAGACATGGTCCTTAGGCTTGTGCAGCGCACAGCCGGGATGCACAAGTTGTCTCCTCCTTGGGAAGGGCCTTTCATTGTCAGCAAAGCGCTGCACAATGACGCGTACTATCTTGTAGATGTGCGCCCATCGCAGGCGAACAGGGCAGATAAAGCTGGAGAGGAAACCAAGCGTCCCTGGAATGTAGCTCTACTTCGTCGTTTTCATTCGTAAGCAAAGATGTGTATGTACCCTCCTATCCGAGTTGAAATTCTACTCTGCAATCTGAAATTGTTCTCGGGGACTGCCCTCGTCCAAAAATTGCTCTAAGTGTTTTTACTCGGTTTGTTCCTTTGTCTATTCGGTTGCTCCACTTCAGAACTCACAGGTGCATTGAGTACTGTGTTTAAACCTATATGCCAACTCTTCGACTCTGCTGCTGTCCGAAACCCGGCTTCATGGCAAGCAAGAGAACAAGCAAAAGGTCAATGAGCACACGAAAATCACTAAGGAAGAAAGAGTGCAGGAACCGAGTAGATTGTCGGTTACTGTTCGTTCCCCGTTTTCGTCTTCTCGGCTAAGTGGTGGGCTGCGTTACCATGATTGTTTCTAGCGGCTAAGTACTTGCAGCCCTGCTACTTGATTCTTGTGACTCGAATACCAAAAAAGCGACAAGTCGCAGGTAGAGCAGAGATGAAAAGACAGGGTGAATAAGAAATGCTACTCGGGGACTCGCATGGAAACACAACTCGGCATTAAGCTGGTGTCGTTCAAATTGATTAATGTCAACATAAACAGAATGGGCATAAAAACTGAGTAGCAAGCAAGATAAAGGTAGTCTATTACATCTGCTCCCGGCATCCCGGGGATCTGATAAAGTGTTCAAGTGAAAAAAAAAAGATTGCAGGTTGCTTCAAGTTGAGGAGGCAGTGTTCTCGGCGCTGGCCTTGGCAGCTGTTTCCTCGGCGGTGGTCTTGGCAGCAGCTTCTTCGGTGGCAGTCGTGGCGGCTGTTCCTTCGGTGCTGGCGTGGGTGGCATCCGCCTCCGTCTGCACGGCGGCGGATTCCTCCATCTCGGCATCTTGCTGGGCGGTTGCCTGGTCAGAAGTGGCCGTGGCCACCGAGACGGGTCCTGGAGCCGAGGAGGAGCCTGAAGCGTGGCCAGGAGGAGGCACCGTGTCGTCGAGAGCAGCACCTGAGGAGGTGCCGAAGTCGAGTGGCTCGGAGTCGATGTGCGCCCCTTCGTCTTCGTCGCTACTCGCGACGACGGCGGCCTTTCCCTTTCCGGCCTTGCCCTTGGGAGATTCGAAGAAGCCGTCAAGGTCATCGTCTTCGTCATCATCTTCTTCGTCCTCGTACTCGGTGTCGGGTTCGGGGACGCCCTCGATGTAGACCTCCGTCTCGGCGCACTCTGCGACTTCATACGCAATCTGCTTGCGCAAGGCCACGCTCTCGGCATCCGTCTCCCACTTGGAATCATTGCGCTTCCCGCGGATGCGCTGCATATCGAGGTTTTCATACCAGGATGCTATGCAGAGAAGCATCACATCCGCACCAGCACGGGCTCCAGAGGCTCGCCACTTTTTCAACTCGGCCTTCACGTTCTCCAGCTTGAGGGCGAGATCCCGCATGTTTCTTGGCTGGGGATCATGAGGCCAGAACAGCCGGTGGAGCTCAAAGCCCACATGAATCAAGTCAGTTCCGACGCCGGCCAGCATTTCGAAGTAATCTTTGAGCACCAGCAAGCTGTCCTCGATATCAGCCCTGGTGTCAATTGGCTCACCCAGCGAAAGGCGAACTGCTCGGGCCTTGGCTACCGTAGGCGCAGAGGAAGAATCAAGACGAGGCCAGATATCTGAAATAGCAAGTAGCAAGATCAAAAACCGAGAAGAAAGAAGAAGCCGAGAAGGAACAAGACCGAGAAGAAAAGATGCAATGAAGAGAAAACTTACCGATCAGTTGGCGGCGCAGCTGCTGCAGCTTGGTTTTCCAGGACTCCTCGTTGCCAATATGCCTGTCTTGGATCTGGCGCAGGGTGTCCATCTGAGCGAAAAGATCAGCATTGGTCTTCTTCAGAGTCTCGCATTCAGACTCGAGGGCCCGTTCCTTGGCTCGGAAGGTGGTCTCGGCCTTGGCCTTCTCGGCGATCGCTCTATCCCTCTCAGCGCCAATCTTGACGGCATCCTGGAGTGCATTCTGCAACTGAAGCTGAAGCGACTCCATCTCAGTGGTGTGGTCCTTCACCAGAGCAATGGCTTGGTCAGACAGCTGTTTCTCCACCTCTGCGGGCTTGACACAATTTTGGTGTGTCTCAGCAAATAACTTGTGATCTTCTGCGGAGAGATTGATAAGGTTAGCCGAGAAGTAGAAAAGGAAACAGATTCAAGATCAAGCCGAGTAAACAGCAAACTCACCTTCAAGTCTCTTTATGGTGGCTTCGGAGTTCGCCACGAAAGTGCGGCATTTCTCATGCTCATCGGCCAAGGCCTTCAGTTTGTCTGCAGAGAAGGAAAGGTTAGCGCGTGAGAAAGCAGAAGCGGGCGTAAACATAAAACGCAGAAACCGCGTGGCTAAAGGCGTACCTTGCACTTCGGCCAGCTGTTGGGTGCTGTCGTTTGCATTTTTGCTCGCGGCCTCAGCAGCTATCTTCTCCTTCTCCAACGCAGCAATTCGCCTCCTGGCGATGGAGTGGTTCCACAGAAGGATGCGGTACAAGTGTGTCCGCTTAAGGACGCTATCCTGAGAAGCGAGCAGAAGCGAGTTAGAAAAAGCAGAGAAGATTCAACCCGAGTAGGAGGCTACTCGGAGAGTATCCATCTACTCGGCCAGAATCTCGGGGACTGGGGGTGATGGTAAAGAACAAGGAAGGCGAATAGAAGAGAAGGAATCTCAACTCGGAAAAGGCAAAAAAGACTTACTGCGTAGCTCTGTTCGATATCTTCGGCGTTCTTGCGGTGCAAGAACATCTTGGCTGCGAGGGTTGCGGTATCAGTGGAGACGGACATGGGCTGGTGTCCCAGATCAACCTTGTTCCAATCCACGCGGTAGTGGTCGATGGAGCCAAGGGTCAAGCCGTGCCATTTCTCCTCTCCGAGAACCCTGCTGTCCCACCTGGCGTTGATGTGGCCAACAGTGTCCAAAACCTGTTCAAGACCCTTGGAGGTTATTGGCTTGTCTTGGGCTCCCCGAGAAGCAATATTGACGGGTTTGTTTTGAGCTGGATCGAAGGGAGGAGTATTCCTGGCTACAACTTTCCTTCCCTTCTGAATAGCTAAAGCTTTATCTTGGGGAGGGAAGCCGATGGTGTGTTGTTGGCTAACCTCGACCATGTAATCCGGGTAGCAGGGTTGGCCAGCTGCGCGTGCGTCGGCGGAGAGCGCAGCAGGAATGGGGCCGGACTCGCGGATCACGAGCGCTCCGCCTGTGGATGCGCCTTGGTCTCTGGCCCTTTTCTTCGTTTGCTCCTTCTCGATTCTCTGCTTCTCGAGATCCTCGGGTTTCTTCCCGTCAGACTTGGCCTTCGTCTTCTCGGCGGCAGTCTTCTCGGCAACTTGCTTCTCGGCCTTCCTCTGCTCAGCCTTGGCTCTTTTCTGCTCAGCCTTGGCCTCCTCAGCAGCCTCCTTATCGGCAGTCTCCTTCTCAGAAAGGCCTTTCTCGGAACAGAAATCCCTCAGAGCATCAAGGGCCTGTTGCCTGGTTACTCGCCCAGGAGGGCTGGATGTGTCCTTGCTCTGTGGCGACGAGGAGGAAGTTGGTGGTGTAGGGCCTTGCGCAGTTGGTGGCGTAGGGCCTTGCGCAGTTGGTGGCGCCGCAGATCCATCGCCCGGTGCAGCTCCTGGCTGAACACTACTCGGTGCGCCGCCTGGCAGTGGGTAGACATCTGCTATGGTGGCATCCGCGGCGGTGTCGTCTTTCACCAGCTGCTCGGCAGTGATGTTCTCTTGTGCAGCAGCCTCGGTGGTGGGCTGCTCCCGTTCCACTTCTGGCCGCTCAAGGGCGGCGGCGTCTTGCATTTCTTGTTCTTGGTTCTCCTCGGCGTTGCTAGCCGGAGGAGAAGGGGGTCTCTCTTCGTGAACGGTGGTATCTTGTGCTGCTGGCTCTGGTTCTGCTCCTCGAGCATCACTAGCCTGTGCGTTGGTGGCAGCAGCATTGGCGGCGTCGTCCTCGTCGTCAACAAGGTCGATCAGGGGTACTGCTGTCTCCCTGTCTTGGTCGGACGCAAAGGCTGCGTTCGCATCCATGGGAGGACTGCAGAGAAGAAAGAAATCAGGGATTGGAAGAAGATTTGGGAGAAAACAGTACTACGCGAGAAGGAGGGCAAACGAGAAGAGAACTCACGCAGTGGTGGATTTAAGCTGTCGTCGGGGTTTCTTTACAGTAACCTTCTTCTTCTTCTCGGCGGCCTCCTCCTTCTCGGCGGGCTTCTTCTTCTTGGCTGGAGGTGCCTGTGCTCCGCTGCCGGTCCGCTTGCGGGTTTCGGGAGGGGCAGTAGACAGAGGTTGGACGACAAGGGGCGCATCGCCCTCGTTCTCGTCCTCATCCTCGTCGTCCTTCTCCGCAGCGGCCTCATCTGAGAAATTCAAAAGAGAAGAAGGAAGAATCAGAAACAGCAATGCAAGGGGTTGGTGTTTCTCAGAAACAAACAAGATGAAAATAACAATACCGTGAGAGCCTTCATCCGACCAAGTGCGGAGAGCATCGCGCTTGTCAGGAACGGGGCTGCTCTGTTCCGCGTCATCAGAAGGCAGCATGTCATCCTCCTCGCGATCGTCGGACCAGTTGTCCTCAAAAACTTCGCGACTCTCAATCAACTGTCGAGTAAGAGTCTGAAAGACAGAGAAGGATCATAAGTCAACCGAGTATCAGGATGGAACTCTACTCGGATAGGCGTGCAAACACAAAGCACACTAAGCCTATGCAGTTTTCTAAGTATTCTACTCGGATAGGCGTGCAGACACAAAGCACACTAAGCCTATGCAGTTTTCTAAGTGTTCTACCCGGATAGGCGTGCAAACACAAAGCATACTAAGCCTAAGCGCGAGTCGACTAAGTGCTCTACTCGGTGCACCAGGTGATTGCTAGTCGGGGCGGAAAGGGAAGTTATCTACTCGGGAAGCAGAGGCGAAAACAGAGTAGGAACAGCGTACCCGGGCAATCGGTTGCGTGCGGCTGTACGGGACGAAACCATACCGCCACTTCTCGCTAAGGCTTGTCTTCAGAATGTTCTTGGCATGATAGGCAACGTCGACGTCGTCGATTTCGATGGTGGTGGTCCTGGTGCAGTCGCGGGGGCCTCCCATGTAACACATGAGATGGCAGCGCTCCTGCAGAGGGAGCACTCGGCGCTTGATCCAGCACACCACCGGGTCGTCGTTCTTGAGGCCCAGTTTCTTCAGTTCGCCGAGTCTATCTTCTATCTCGATGGCGATTTCGTCGATGGTGGGCTTCTCCTTCCAGTTCGACCCGAGTGGAGCACGATTCCTCCAAGCGGGCAGGTTGATTCGATCATCAACCGCACCCCCTTCCGTGGCGGGGACATTCTTGACATAGAAGAACGTCTGCTGCCACATTCGGCAGGAATCCAGCCCCTGGATGCGGGGATGATTCGTCCCGGTCCGTTGCACCATCATGGCACAGCCCGTGTCGGTGGCGCGGCCGACGCCTGCGGCGTCTTTCTTCCCGACTGTCTGTTGGCGAAGATTAAAATACCTGAGCCATGTATCAGTCGTGGGCCTGATGCCGAGGAAAGCCTCGCAGACCACGGCATGGTAGGCGAGGAAGACGACCGCGTTGGGCGGCAGATGATGCATCTGCAGCCCGAAGTGATCGAGGAACTTGCGCAGGAAGTCGGAGGCGGGCAGTCCAAAGCCGCGCTCGAAGTGCGACATGAAGACCACCCGCTCGCCGTCCCGTGGAGCTGGCACAACCTCGTCGTCGGGTGCCCGGCACTCCACGCCGGGGGGAACCCTTCTGCTGGTCACGAGCCAGGCGAGATTGGCCTTGGTGACGGAGGAACCCGCCCAGCTAGCCTTGGCCATCGTTGCGAGTGGGAGGAGTGGATGATTTCGAATGGAGTTGCTCGGTGGAGTGAGTCCGCGGCGGCGCGGAAGCTTGCGCGGCGGCGGAGGGCTCGGTGGCGAAGAAGAACAAGAGGCAGAAGAGGAAAAGTGGAGGGAAGGGGAAAAGGAAGTTACCGCGGGGGTATTTATATCTCCCTCGCGAGATTACCGTTACCACCGCGGAAGTGGGATCGACTGTGGCGTGTGGTGGGTCCTGTGGCCGGCTAGAAACGCACACAAGCGCGGGCTGCGCGCGTAACGGCCGCATTTGATCCCACCATCAGATCGTGGCCAGTAATTGCGCGTGATGGGACATGACGGCCGGTGGGCCCACAGCGTGAAAACTGGACGCGTGGCGTCGTGTCCTGGGCAACCAAACGACGAGGTCGTGGATGCTTGACACGAGGGCAGTGCCTGCGTGAAGGGCTGGATGTTGCTCTGCGCTGCAGAGGCTCAGTTTGCGAATTTTCGCTAAGTCTTTTTACTCGGAAGCAGAGTAGAAAGCAACTGCTACTCGGAAAGAAGAAACTCAAGGTGCTTTTCAGAGAGCTACTCGGAGGCTCTAATCGGCTTCTTGATGGTGATTCAAGGGCTATACGGCGAAGATTGGTTTTAAGCTGGCAGAGCCTAGTGCACAGGTTCGCAAGACTCAACCAGCTTCGGGGACTGCTGTCGGGGGGTTACCCCCGAGTAGGGTAAAGACAGGTGGTAAAGGGCGATTACAGAAGAGAGGTTTGGTCGAGTAGCCGACTACCGGGTACTCGCTACCCGGTCGACTGCTACTCGGTCTCACCTCAAGATGACCAGAAGGAGATATCAATCAAGTTCCACCCTGACGAGTAGAAGGTTTGGCCCGAGTACAATTGGCGGGAACCATTGGCGGGAACCTACTCGGGCCAGAAAGTCAAAGGAGCCGTTCTGACACAGGATCCCGCGTATCCTGGGTCCGTACTTGGCAGCATTCGAACTACTGTTCACGTGGGGACGGCCTGCCTGACAGTGACAGCATGGAAGCAGGCCGTGGCAGGATAAGGGGGGCCTACTCTGTGCCTAGGTACAGTGATACCAGTCTGTCCCCTAGTTTTGCCCAACGACTTTACGGAAGCAGCCAAGGTTAGGAACCAAAGCTGTCAGCGGGTACTCGGAGAAAGGACAGTGTGCACACTATGTCGACACTTGTCTAGGATTTGGACGTATCCGGCTGGGCACCGTGTATATAAGGTGCCCCGCCGCCTCCTGCGCGAGGCACGCTTCCATAGACGCTAACGGTTGCTCCCTGGAAACCCTAGAATCCCTAAGTTCTTGACCTAGCCCTACTCGGAGAAGAGAGGAAGGCTACTCGGTAGCGTTACCATTTGTACTGTGGCTACTCGGAGAGACATCATAATACATAGAGAAAGGCAGGAGTAGGGGTTTTACCTCCACACGAGGGCCCTGAACCTGGGTACATCGTGTTGTTTGTGTTGTGTGGATCTCACCTCACGCGGCTACTCGTCGCGTGATCCCTCCCCGGACACCTCCAGCGTCCATCGTCCCCACATCTTTAGCCATCCCATGGCATCTGCCGTGACACCACCACGACAACCATACACTCCGTGAAGCTTTTCGTCTTTGGAGTAAAGGTCGTCCTTGAGGATGGCGAACGCGACTTCTGCGTTGTCAGCAACAGTCTTGTAGATGCGTTCTCCCTAAGAATTTGTGCTGTTAACTTGTCTTTGCCAGGACGGATTATCCAATCGCCTTTTAGCTGACAATTCTTCCCGCTTTGTGATTCCGCGTAACCTTGTAAGTTTTATTCCATATTTATTCCGTCTTTCATATTCCTCGATTTCTTTCTGCTGCGCTTTGACGGCAGCTTGGGTTTGCAAGAGGCTTTCTCGAGATCGGAAAATATGTTGTTGTTGACGCATTATGGCTTGCCTCCTGACTTCTAGCACTTCTGATGGTTCGTTTACTCCTACCGGGGTTTGTATCATATCGAGTTCATCTTGTTATGATATCTTGGGAACTAGTATTACCTCGATCTGTTTCTTTTTCTTTTCCACCGTTTTAGCACCACTACCTCCACCAACTTACAGGTTTTCCATATCAGCCAGTTTGTCCTATTTTTTCTTCTGGGTTTTGGCAAATAGCTTCTTGGCGGACTTCTTCTTTTTCTTGGAGGAAGTTTTTTTTTCTGAGGTTCATCTTCCGTTAATTCCCTAACATCGGGATAGTCCGGTTCATCCTCTCCCTCCTCTCTTCCCCGTTTTTGTTATCGCTTGGTGGAGGTGTCTTGGGATCTGCTTCCTTTTCTTCCTCATTGTCCGACTTTTCAGTCGGTCTATCCATGAGTACTTCATGAACGCTACCCTGCATGGATTTGATCTTTCTTTCGAAAGCATCACCATCATCATCGGAATCTGTGTCGGCAGATGTAGATCCAGTTTCCGAGTCAAGCTTTGCTTCAATCGCAGGAAAGATGGATTCGGCTTCCGAGCTTGTCGCCTGATTGGCGGCGGTCGGGTCTTCCACCTTTTCTGTGGGTTTTTCATTATCTGCCTTTAACACGGGATCTATGTCTTCCGTGTTTTCGGCGATTTCTGATTGCACCATGCCAATAAAGTGCGATCTTGGGGTAGGCATCTCCTGAGAGGCAGTAAACCCAGTCATGCTTCGGCGATATGCGAACAATAAAGCTTGGTCTGCCCCAACGTAAGAATAAGGCAGACCCGTTTCAAATCCGGCGTCATAGCCGTCTTCTATTGGGCATAGGGCGGGTGGGATAAATTTACTTCCACCATGGAACCCCATTACTTCCACCGTTAAATCTATGAAAATATTAGCAGATCCAATAGGAAGTATGCAAGCACTTACCAGGTGATTACGTGGCCGCAGATAAGATCCGTTGTCGACGAAGCATCCGTCGTTTTGGTGAAATTCCAGGCTTTCGACGGTTATTGTGCTGCCGATTCCACCGGGGTATCCCCGCTCAAAACATGACTCCCAACGCCGCTGGCCCCATGGTGGGCGCCAACTGTCGAGTGTTCTAAGTTAGGTTCATGGCAAGGGGTTCCATAAGACTGATGGTAGAGTCGTGGGTGGAAACATAGATGGAAAGCCGGAAGCGAGGACACAGTTTTCCAGGTTTGGTACATTGCAACTAAGGGGGCATTCCTACTCCTGCAATCTCACTAAATCAGGGCTAAAACCTGATGTATACAATGTATAATATGAGTCTAGGGTTTAGCTATCTCGGCGAGGTTGCAATCCCGGCTATCTAGCTCCTCTCTCATCTCTCTCTGCCTTTACGGCTGCTCCCGTCCGGTTTTATATAGATAGCCGAACAATGGCTTACAGGAAGGAAACCTTGAACTATACATAAAGAATTCCTATTCTTGGAAAGTAAGATATCCGGTTCTTCTCCGAGCCAGATCACGTATTGGGCCGTGATCCAGGTTCTTCTAGAATCCGCCTTCCTGTTCGTCAGGTTACTGGGCCGCCCAATGAGAATTGCTCCATTACCTGTGGGCCACCCTGATAATCTAGCCTTTGGCCTACGCTAGATATACCCTCATTTGGCATATATCCGACATTCAAGAAACCAATCAATACCTCGGGATGAGATAATGACAAGACCGTGATTAAACTATTTAATCACCTTATCACATTATTCCCGATATCTGGTATGATTCCTTTTACTCCTTAATGTGTCATAGTATCCCCATGACTGGTGTCATGTCATTGTCTGTGCAGACTTGTTTATCGATACTATTTCACCAAGTGGATCCTGGGTGTATCTCTCTATTAACTAGACGAGTAATTCCCATTCTTGAACTATCACAATGAATGAATACTTTCGTGACCACCCAGTGTTAGGCTTTTTGATCACCCAGTTTACGGTGTGATACTTGATTATACCAAAATGATCCTTAAGGTAAACATAATTGAATATTCTCATAGTCTAAGGAAGCAAACAAGACAATCATTCTACGATGATACTATTTATCAAAACTAATCTCGTAGTGTCTTAACTACTAGGGTATACTCAGCCACAATGTTGAAACAACAATATGCTCCCATTAATATTGATATAACAAATGTCCATGACCAGGAAAACATGGTCATATAATATTAATGAGTTTGTTATGAGACATGACAAATGGTTATGACCGTGTGTTTATGTTTCTACACGTGCGTATGGGTTTTCCTATGAATCTCATATTCAGTGACCATAGCAGTTATAGCATAAAAGCATAATACATTAATCATGAAACTTATGTATTTTATTGTCTCTTGGGCATACACCCAACAGTCTCCCGCTTGCACAAGAAACAAAAATATAATTCCTTTGATCAACACCCAATGGCGTTGCGGTGTTGATTGTGGTGTAGAATGTGTCCTTGGATCTGAAACTTCAGGTCCATGTAATTTTGATATCTTGGGGAATCACTTCTCCCTTAGATCACAAATGATCCTTTCATTTTAAATGTGTAGTGCTTTAAATAAGATGACAGTATTTTGTGCACAACATTGTTGCACCTTTTGTAAAGTATCCTATCCAGTTCTTTAAAGAACTTAGATCAAAACATTTAATCTTCACACTTTCAAAGTGTATCCCATCTTACCGCTATTGCTATAGATTCTATCATAGTGTTAAACTTCGGGATTTTTTCCTCCAAGTTTAATCATGGAATTTCTTCTATTTCACTATGCCATGTAATCTTACTAAGTTGATTGGTTTTGGGATTATGCAACAAACCCTTTATTAGTTTAATAATCCACACTAATTTGTTTTTTCATTTATGTAAAGTATGAAGTGTACCTTATATCATACCGTTATCTTCTCCTTGATCATCAAGATGATCATATTTATGTTCATAACACTTAGAACATAGTTCATATCTGGTTTATGTACATATTATGGCGTACATGACGTATTTCCCATCATATGTCTCCTTTTCTATTCACTATGAATAGACATGCCTTGTACAAGTGTTAGATTTCAAAAGAAATCCTTCCCTTGGTTTGCACCAAGATGCTAATTGTTGTTTCCAACAATTTAGCACTATGATTTTAACACGTTTGATCCAACATAGACAACTCATGGAAAATGAGAACCACACTCTGTCCTATGCAGGCAAGTTCTATCATGAACTTTCCATTCAAACATTAATCACATACCCACTTCCAAAGTGGAAATCCTTTATTCCTTTCATTGAAATATATTTTCGATGAAACCTTTTACTATGCAAACAATATGTCCAACTAACAATACGTTGGTCACATAAACTATTAAAAATATGTTTTAGCCCTCACACTGACTTTCTTGAGTCCTCAAGCCTCTTCACCATTCTTGATGATGCCAAACACTTTGGTCATATCATCTAGGTGGAGATCCCAACTCCTTTAATGCCTTAGTTTAGTTCCATGAATGGATAACTAAAACTTGCATACCCTTCTAGCATATTCTTGATTGAATATTCTTACTTGTAATATCAGGTAAACAAGTTATGCAGTTCTTGCTAGAATAATCCGTGTAAATATAAAACTCATGCTATTGGAGATTATATCTCATCGTAGTCATTTTGTTGAACTTCTAAACAAGTCAAGCCTTCATGGATGTCTCCATACATTTTTTTTATAGATCCATGAACGAAAGATAGGCTCTATGCCCTTGTTAGTGAGCACAAAAAACCTGACACCAAGTTCCAAACTTGACTTTCATCTATGGAGTCTATCCGTATTTTATGGTGTTAGCCATATCTTTGGAGTTAGGGTCCATCACTCCTTCCCTTAGATCATATTCTCATTATTGTGAAACAATGATATTTTGATCTATTTGGTTCAGTTACTAAACTCGATCGAAGTTTTACATTACATGTAAGAACTTATGTATCATTCATAATGACAATCACCAAAATTACATTTGGCTTTGTGCCACTCTCACATGATTACAAAGATCTAATCTCGTCGAACTGTATTGTCCTCCCACTGACTTTCTGAAGAAGTAATTTTTTCAAAACACCCTTGACAAAAACTTTGTCCTTGGTGATGGGAAGAATTCCCTATACTTGGGATAACCATTATAGAAGCAAACATTCATTTTGTGATTTCTTTAAATACTTTACATCACAAAATATTTTTCATTGGCTTTATTTTTTAGTGTAAAGCATTAGTCTCTAAAGCATGACTTATGAAAGATGTTGTAACATCCCAAGTATGAAAAACAACCTTTAGAATGTTTGCTTTTGTTAAATTATGTTTTGCATCATGGCATCATAAGTTTTGCATTTGTTTTCCATTTGTTTTCCTTTGTTTTCCCTTGTTTTTCAATATGAATTTCAAACCAATTTTCAAATGCTTGTTTCATACTTGTTCTGTTACAATTTTCAAATAAAAATATTCAAATAAAAACATCAAATTGTTTCCAATAAACTTGAAGGTTCAAACTATTTAAATGGTTCTTTTTAATAATTCATTTAACATCAAACTTCACTCAAATTCAAATAAAATACAAACAGCAACACAATTTTAAATTTTTGAAAAACAGAAAGTTGCACAATGTTGCTGTTACAATAAATAACTTATACAAATTTTTTTCCTAAATTTTTCTAACCCTAAAACCCCTCCTTTTTCTCCCTTTTCCTTTTCAGCAAAAAAAAAAACACAAACAGAAAGAAAAAAAATAAAAAGAAAACGGCTGGGGAAGGCAGACTGGGCCAGGCCCAGCCCACCTAACCCCAGCGCGCGCGCGCGCAGCACGGCCCATGGCCCTTTCTTCCTCCTCCGTACGGCTGGCGTCAGCCAACGCCAGCACGCACCTCCCCCTCGCCACCTGCTCCCTCTCCTCGCCCTATATCTAGCCCCCGAGCCCCCTAAACCCTAGCCTAGCCCTCTCCTTCCTCCCTGCCGCCGCCAGCTCTCTTCCTCCTCCCTATTTCTCCTCTCCGGCGAACATTGGTGGAGGTGGGTGATCATGGCGCCGCCGTCGACAGCAGCCTAGGGGGCGCCACCGTGCACGCCAGGGGCACGAGCAGGACCGCCGTCTCTCCCTCGTCCTCATCGACAGCTGCAGCAGGACCCAGGGGCCGCTGATCCTCGACGGCGAGCTCGTCACCGCCGCGGCTATTCTGAAGAATTTCACCGCGCCGTCGACTCCGTCTACCTCACGTCCATCCCTCGCCTCCGACAGCCTCCCGGTGAGCCACCGCAGCGTCCCGTGCCTCCCTCCCGCCCCCTCGTTTCCTTTTCTGCTCGCGCCGTTTCTAGAACTCCGGTAGTTGTCGCCACCGTGCCGCCATGGTTGCAATCGAGCACGTTTCCGTGAGTGTCCAGACCATCCAAGCACACGAGCACACTCAGCACGCACGCACGCACACCCTAGCGCCGCCAGTTGTTGGTCATCGACGGTGAGCGCGCGCCGCCGTGCCGTCTGTCGCCGCGGTCAGACGGAAGACTGAATTTTTATTCAGTTTCGTCAGATAAGAACAGATGCACCTCATACCCCCGCGCGCATCTCTCTGTCAACAAACGAATCCACACCGTAGTGGTTGGATCTAACGGTGCGCAGCGCGAGGGCATGGTTCGAATCCCCGCAGCGCGGATTAAATCCCCAATTTTTGCTCCACTGCCACGCGTGCACGCTGGTCCCACCTGCCATTGGCAGTCGTGGCCACACAAGCCCCCACCCACGCGCCACGCACGCACAGCTGGGCACTGGCCCACTGCCAGTGACCCAGGGCTGTTCTGCCTCGCGTGAGAAAAGCCCCAGGGGCCTCTCTGTAGTTTATTTTTCGCAGCTAGGCCCCTGTACCAAATCTGTATGTTTTAAAATTGCAGAATAGTCCCTGAATTTCAAATTTGAATATCTTTTGCAAATCAAATCAAAATAATATAAATAAAATATGTATTCTGAACCAAATTTAATTCTCCACCTGTTTAAATCATTTGTTTTCTGTTTTGAGAGTTTCAAATGTTTTCAAATTTCAAATTCAAACAACTCATTTCAAATTTGGTTAAATTCATAACTAATTCAAAATTAATTTAAATGCCACATATAAAATATGTTTTCTATGCCAAATTAAACCACCATTTCAAATATAAACTTTGTTTCATGTTTTGAATAATTAAAATGGGTTAAATAATTTAAACCTTGTTTAAATCATTTAAAATTGCTAAATTCATAACTTGGTCAAATTAAATTATTTTTGGACATATAAAATATGTTTTCAAACAAGAAAATTATAACATTTCCAAATATGAATTTTATTTAATGTTTTGACCAAATAAAAATTCAAATAAATTCATACTCGAATTAAATTCATTTAAATCTTGTTTAAACTTGTTTAATTCATTTTAATTCCTTTTTCAACAAATGAAACATGTATTCCACCTAAAATTTTGTGTTCTTTCCAAATATGAATTTTGTTATTTATTTTGAACAATTAGAATTGGTGAAAACAACAAATGCTTGTGTAACTCCTTTAAGAATCCAAAATTTCACAACTTAATAAATAAAATTTCAAACTTGGTAAACACCTTTTCAATTTGAAGCTATTGTTGTTTTCCCTTTGTTTTCCTCATCCATGCATCATGCTAATCCACTTTCACATGTTGATTATTTGTAGATCATTTAATCCAACCTTAATTCATGGGCTTTCCATATACAATCCAAATTGCATATGGGTCCATTTAATTATGTTACCATGTCAACTACCTTATTTTGATGCATCAATTAAATTGTCATGCATCATCCCATGATTGTGCATTATGCCATGTTATTGATTGTTTGTCTCTCTGCGTTGTTTGTTTGCTTCTTCTCGAATAGACGACGACGTTGAGACAGACGAGGTTTACGATACTACTTCTGAGGAGTTAGCTCAGTACCATGCTGCTGAGTTTGCAGGCAAGTATTCACTCACATGAACCATTGTGTCCTTTCCACACTGGATATCGATACTTTCCGTTGTCTATTCTGCTAGCCTTAAGATTCATTGCTTGTGTTCGATCCTATCACATGTTATCCTGTAACCCTGATATAGCCTATCCTCCACACCTATAACCCCATTGCTGGTTGCCTGTGTCTTACTAGCATGCTTAGGGTTGTTTATGCTCGAGTCTGCTGTCCGTTATTTCTGTATCATATTTATTATGTTCTAGGGCTCGATGTTTAAACAATCAACCTGTTAATGTTTGAGGTAATGCTAATTTGAAGTTAAGGCACCCGCAGGAGGTCGGGTATGGTTTTGAGGCCTGCTAGTGTCGACCCTAATTAGGAAAAGGGTCTTGTCTACTGATCCATGATGAGCGCACTAACCGCATGTGGGAAGCGTGTATGGGCGCCCCCCTCAATTTGATTCGATTCGCATCTCGTCCAAATCGCCTCATTTAGTTCGGGTTTTCCATTTGCCGCACGCATATGCAGGTACGAACCCGAGGCCAGGGTGGAAACTTTTGTAGTCGGCATTTAGGGAGACACGTTCTTAGAGTGATATGAGGGTTCCCTTTTCTTCGTGGGGCTTGATTAGCCGTGCGCTCAATTGCACGGGGTTCTTTGGGCTTGATGCGAAGAAGAGTTGGGTTGTGTTGAGTGCCCCACTTGGTGGAAGGCATTCCATCTGGCGGGTTATTCTTACGTGTACGGCCAAATTGGTGCATCCCTGCAGGGTTAAATCTTCTCGAGAAGCCGTGTTGTCCGCGGTTATGGATGACTTGGTGAAAGTACTGGCTAACAAGTACTCAGGCAACTTACACCTATTGACTAACAATTTGACTAGTAATAGTCTTGTTAACACAATAACTTGAACCATCATTAATCCAACTGTGTGAGTTATCCTCGGATTGCTTATTTGGATAAGGGGCGAGATCCAGGATGGGTTTGTTTGAGGATAGTAGTAGTTGGTTACGATACGCTATCTTATCCCCTTCTTTTAGCCGGAAGTTGTAGCCTGTTTCTGTAGTTGGTTAGAGCAGTCTGCTGCCGCACTTTTGTATCACCTATTCTTCCGTTGAACCCAAAGCATCTGTATTTGGTGTTGCCGGGTACACTTTGGTATCTTGTGAGTCTTGCTTGCCAGTACTTGTCTGTACTGACCCCTTTGGGGCTGTGGTTTCCGCAGACTATGTTTCCGAGGATCCCCATGGTGGCTACTACGTGGAGTATGACGAGGCTGCTGACGAGTAGATAGCGGACCCGGGCAGGACCCGAGACATCGTGGATGGGCTCCGTCTTTTCGTTTCCGGTCTCTTAGGCCTATTTGGATCTTGTCTGTACCCAGACACTTTGGATGCTTCCGCTGTGATGTAATGATGAATTGTTGGGACATGTGTCCTCTGGATGATTGTATTTGCTATCTCTGCTCTAGTGAGAGATATTTGCAACTTATTTCTATTTCTTTGTCTCTTAGAGATATGTTGTGATATCACTTTTTCAAATGCCGTTGACGTACCATGTGTGTATGTTATGAAGTACGTCAACGGAAGTAGTCGGATTTCTATGGGATGGTTTACGCAGATGATGGATAGTAGAGAATGGTTGTCACACGTTTACGTGTTGGCCTGCTCATATTGAGATGCGGGTGCCGGTATGCCCCGTAAGCCATTTGTTCTACTGTTTAGCGGACTGTGAGTATCCTCTAGAAGTCCGGGTGCGACAAATGGTATCAGAGGCTGTCTGCCTGTAGGATCCCTTTTACTGGTCGCAGTTGAGTCTAGAAACTATTTTGTAGCTATATAGGAAAAATGAAACGTGAGAGTAAGAATTCTGTTCTTTTACTTCTTTCCCCACCCACCCTCCCTTTTCTGGTAAGGAAGTGCAACTTTGTTTTCTCTCCTCATCTAAACTTTCAAGTTAGGATTTCACGTATCCTGGTTTCTCTAGGATAGTTATATCTACTAGACCATAGGAATGGAGGTGGTTGTGACATGATTTATCATGTTGCCTACTCATGATTGAGAACGGAGGCGTGTAAGCCCCGGAAGCAGATCCTCTATTCCTTAAGCAGTAGATATTTATCCTCTAGAAGCCCGGATGGGGTTTTCCGTAGTACCTCAGGAGTGTTTGGTCTCGTGTTTCCCCAATGTTGCTTCGATATCCTGTTCTTCTCAACATCCTTTCGTCCGTTGAAACCTTGTTGTTGCTTTCCACTTCAGTTCTTCTACCGGCGTCTAATCAAAACTTCCCCATCATCTGCAGATGGATCTCAGGTTCTACCCGCAGGTGGTTCGTATGACTCGTTGCGAGAGCACTGCCGGTTATCCGGAGATGCTGAGAGACATGGTCACTTTTCTGGGGTTCCGTTGGGCACCAGAGTACCAGGTCTACGAGCAGCAGCGAGAGTTTGACCAGACCTACTACCAGGCTATCGTCTACATTCTGTCAGATGATGGCATGAGCTTAGTACACCGCTACGAGGCAGTAGGTTCCACAGTGGATATGGCTGTGCAGCAGGCAGCTTATGTGAGTCTCACCGTCCTTCGTGCTGACTACTGGGGATTTGACGATTCTATCTATCGCCACATCCCACGTGGTTACATCACTTCGGAGGGAGCTCACTTCACTCTCTACGACAACTTGGATGTCTACGAGCATGATAACTCCAGGCTGCACACCACCGCTCAGTTTGTGAGGCACAGTGACGCAGTTGCCAGCACACTATTTCAGGAGTTGGCTTCAGTCAGAGAGCAGCTCTACCTTGCTTTGACTCATCTGGCGACTTACACCACAGACTTTGTTGGAGATGAGCGCTTTGCACGTTTCGATCAGCCAGTTGGTCGTCGTCTGCCAGATGCTGGAGGTTACGAGCCGATCAGAGGTCCACTACTTAACCTCGGTGCTGGTTACACTGGGATTCCTCGCTTTGGAGCACAGGGAGTCGACGCTATGTACTTCACCACACCTAGAGTCGCTCTCAGACCACGTCAGATCTATGTGGATCGTCGTTCCACCTACTTTCGTGGGCGTGCTCCTCACCGTACCTCTCGCCGTACTCCTAGTCGCCGTCCTGTGTGATGAGCATGGGAGTATCGATGTATCCATTCTTAGCTATGTTTAGTTATCCTTTGGCATTCGAACCATTTATGGTGTGTTGGATATTCTGATGTATTTGAACATGTGATGATGTACCTGTTGGTTATCTATTCATGCGTCGGAATAATCTCTCTTTCGGTTTCCAAGTCTATCCTTTTCTATTGTTGTGCTAAAATGCATTTCCATTCAGGATGCCGCCAACAAGGAACAACCCGCCTGAGCCACCGCCAATCACGGAGCTGTTGACTCAGATGACCCAAGTCATGGCACAGATGGCCCAGTTTCAGACTAATCAGCACAACAACCAGACGGCTCCACGAGTCAGCATCAAGGAGTTCCTCAGTCTGGGTCCGAGAGCTTTCGTGGCCACACGCGAGCCTCTGGACGCTGATGACTGGATCCGTGAGATAGCTAAGGCTCTGGAGATTGCTCATGTAGCTGAGGAAGACAAGGTCAAGTATGCCTCCTATCTGCTGAAGGGTTAGGCAGCTACTTGGTGGGAAAACTACCAGGCCATGAGAGCTGGCTTTCCAATCACCTGGGGTTGCTTCAAGGAAGCTTTCCTGAAGCACCACATTCCAGATGGTCTCATGGAAAGGATGCGTGAAGAGTTTTGCTCACTCAAGCAGGGCAAGCTGGACGTCATCGGCTATCAGAGTGAGTTCAACCGCCTCGCTCGTTACGCTGGTGATGAGGTGTCCACTGAGGCTAAGAAGATGGCAAGGTTCCGCAGAGGTTTTAACCCGGAACTCAAGTATGCCCTCACAAACGTCAAGGCCAACAGCTTCGAGGATCTCGTTAACACCGCGCTCAATGAAGAAAATGGGCGCAAGGCGTTCGAGGAGTCTCGCAAGCACTCGCGTGAGGGTGGTTCCTCCTCCAACATGACCACCCCTCCGCAGAAGCGCCGCATCTGGGTACCAAATGGTGCTGTCACTCGGGCTCCATACGCCCAAGCTTCTCCAGGCTTCGCTCCCCGCCCACCCAACCCTACTCAGATGCATGATCAAAGGGCTTCGATGGGGCAGCCAAGGCCAGGGCCTCCTCGTGTCGTCACTTGCTACAAGTGCAAGCAAACGGGGCACTACGCTGACAAGTGCATGCAGAGGCAGCTACCTCCACCACCACCTCGTCCCAACACAAACCAGGCAATGGTGCGCGCTCCCCCGCCTAAGGCCTTCAACTCCAACAACAGGCCTGTCGGGAGGACCGCAAGGGTGAATCATGTCAAGATCGACAAAGCTGAGGAAGCTCCTGACGTCGTTCTCGGTATATTACCCGTAAACTCTTTTCCAGCTAAAGTGTTGTTTGATACCGGAGCATCGCATTCTTTTGTGTCAAAAATCTTTGCCACAACAAACAACTTAATTGTGGTTCCACTAAGCAATCAAATAACTGTTCACTCCCCAGGATCTCAAATGCTGACCTCCAAGATAAGTAAGGACAATCAAATCCTAATTGGAGGCCACATTTTCCTGGCCTCTCTCATGTTGCTGGGAAGTTCTGACATTGATGTCATTCTTGGTATGGATTGGCTGAAAGCTAATAAAGCAAGGATTGACTGTGCTCAAAAGTCAATAACTCTGTTCCACCCTTCTGGCCAGATAGTCTATTCTCCACATGAATCAAGTTCCATTCAGCTGTGCAGCCTCGATGCAAAACCTCTACCTTCACTTGAAAATGTTCCGGTGGTTTGCGAATTCCCTGACGTCTTTCCAGAAGAGTTGCCAGGGATGCCTCCGGACAGAGCAGTTGAGTTCGTGATCGAGCTTGAGCCAGGTACTGCTCCAATCTCTAAGCATCCTTACAAGATAGGAACTCCCGAGCTGAAGTTGTTAAAGGAACAAATTGATATGTACATGGAAAAAGGTTACATTCAACGTAGTTCCTCGGCTTGGGGTTGCCCAACTCTGTTCGTTGCGAAGAAGGATCACACAAAGAGACTCGTGTTTGACTATCGTCCTCTTAACGAGAAAACCATCAAAAACAAGTATCCAATTCCTCGTATCGATGATCTTTTTGATCAACTTGCTGGAGCCTCAATATTCTCAAAGTTGGACTTGAGAATGGGTTACCATCAGATAAAGATCAGAAAAGAGGATATTCCAAAGACAGCCTTCACCACTCGCTACGGTCTATATGAATTCACCGTCATGTCCTTTGGTCTCACCAATGCACCGGCGACATTCTCTCGACTCATGAATTCTGTCTTCCATGAATACCTCGACAAGTTCGTTGTGGTATATCTCGATGACATTCTTGTCTACTCAAAATCCGAGGAAGAGCATGAAGAACATCTTCGTCTCACTCTCATGAAACTTCGCGAGCATCGTCTATATGCCAAGTTCTCCAAATGTGAATTCTGGATTTCAGAAGTTACTTACCTTGGTCATGTCATCTCTGCCAAGGGCATAGCCATTGATCCAGAAAAGGTTAAAGCAATTGTTGATTGGAAACCTCCAAAGACGGTGAAGCAAGTAAGAAGTTTTCTTGGCTTGGCTAGCTATTGCCGTCGTTTGGTCCAAAACTTCTCCAAGATTGCCAAACCTCTCACTGATCTCACAAAGAAGGACAAGAAGTTCGTTTGGTCTCCACAATGTGATGAGAGCTTCAATCTCCTGAAGACTAAACTCACTTCTACACCAGTTCTGGTTGGCCCAGATCCTACCAAACCTTTCCAAATTTTCTGTGATGCTTCTCTCCAAGGTCTAGGTGCAGTTCTTATGCAAGAACGTCAAGTTGTGGCTTATGCTTCACGTCAGTTGAACGCACATGAGCTCAATTATCCCACTCATGATCTTGAACTTGCAGCAGTTGTGTTTGCCCTCAAGAAATGGAGACAATACTTGTTGGGTAATCGCACTGAAATCTTTTCCGATCATAAGAGTCTGAAATACATCTTCACTCAACCAGATCTAAACCTCAGGCAAAGGAGATGGATTGAAAAGATCAAATACTTTGATCTTACCATTTCTTACACTCCAGGCAAGGCTAATGTTATGGCTGATGCTCTCAGTCACAAGTCGTATTGCAATAATCTCATGATCATGGAAAGCCAACCTCCTCTTCATGAAGAATTCCAGAAGCTGAATCTTGGTCTTGTTCCTCAAGGCTATCTTGCAAACTTGACAGCCAGTCCAACTCTCGAGGACAAGATTCGTTCTGAACAACTTCGTGATGCTGAAATCAAGAAGATGGTAGAACACATCAAAGAAGGCAAGGAGAAATTTAAGTCCTTCTCAATTGATGACAAGGGAACTGTGTTCTTCGAAGGACGCATTGTAGTTCCTCAAGTTCAAAGTCTCAAAGATGTCATTCTCAAGGAGGCTCATGAAACTCCTCTCTCCATACACCCTGGAAGTACAAAGATGTACCAGGATCTCAAGACACTGTATTGGTGGCCTGGCATGAAACGTGAAATTGCTCAATACATTTCTGAATGCGACGTTTGTCAACGTGTTAAGGCAGTTCACCAGAAAACAGCCGGTCTTCTCCAACCTCTGAAAATCCCTGAGTGGAAGTGGGACATGATTGAAATGGACTTCGTTACTGGTTTTCCAAAGTCCAAGAAAGGCAACGATGCAATCTTCGTTGTCATTGATCGTCTCACTAAAGTAGCTCACTTCTTTGCTGTCAAAGAAACAATCTCAGCTAGCCAGTTAGCAGAGCTCTACACAGCAAAGATTGTTCCTCTTCATGGTGTTCCATTGGAAATAAGCTCAGACCGTGGAAGCATCTTCACTTCTCATTTCTGGAAAAGCTTTCAAGAAGCCTTGGGCACCAAACTTCTGTTCAGCACAGCTTATCACCCTCAGTCTCAAGGGCAAGTCGAAAGAGTCAATCAGATTCTCGAGGATATGCTCAGAGCATGTGGTATCTCATTTGGCATGAAATAGGAGGAATGTCTTCCATATGCTGAATTCTCCTACAACAACAGCTTCCAGGCAAGCCTAGGCATGGCACCATTTGAGGCTCTCTATGGCCGCAGATGCAGGAGTCCAATCGATTGGTCTGGAGCTGGTGAACGTTCACTCTTAGGCCCTGACATTGTTAAGGAAGCCGAAGAGAAAGTTCGCATCATCCGTGACAATCTCAAGATTGCTCAGTCTCGTCAGAAAAGCTACTATGACAGCAAGCACAGGGACATGGTTTATGCACCTGGTGACAAAGCATATCTCCGTGTAACTCCCCTCAGAGGCACTCATCGTTTTGGTGTCAAAGGAAAGCTTGCACCAAGATACATTGGTCCTTTCAACATTCTCTCAAGGCGTGCATAAAATGCCTATCGTCTTGAACTTCCAGAAAAGCTATCCAAGGTGCACGATGTGTTTCACGTGTCACAGCTCAAGAGGTGTTTCAAAGATCCAGATCGTGCAGTTGACCATGATTCCATTGAACTGCAAGAAGATCTCTCTTATGAGGAGCACCCTATTCGAATTCTCGATGAGACCGAGCGTAAAACTCGCAACAAGAGCACCAAGTTCTTGAAGGTGCAGTGGTCTCATCATTCCGATAAAGAGGCAACGTGGGAGACCGAAGAGGATCTTCGCAAGAAGTATCCGGACCTTTTCTCTTCCCAGTAGGAATCTCGGGGCGCGATTCCTTCAAGGGGGGCGTTTTGTAACATCCCAATTATGAAAAACAACCTTTAGAATGTTTGCTTTTGTTAAATTATGTTTTGCATCATGGCATCATAAGTTTTCCATTTGTTTTCCTTTGTTTTCCCTTGTTTTTTCAAACCAATTTTCAAATGCTTGTTTCATACTTGTTCTGTTACAATTTTCAAATAAAAATATTCAAATAAAAACATCAAATTGTTTCCAATAAACTTGAAGGTTCAAACTATTTAAATGGTTCTTTTTAATAATTCATTTAACATCAAACTTCACTCAAATTCAAATAAAATACAAACAGCAACACAATTTCAAATTTTTGAAAAACAGAAAGTTGCACAATGTTGCTGTTACAATAAATAACTTATACAAATTTTTTCCTAAATTTTTCTAACCCTAAAACCCTTCCTTTTTCTCCCTTTTCCTTTTCAGCAAAAAAAAAACACAAACAGAAAGAAAAAAATAAAAAGAAAACGGCTGGGGAAGGTAGACTGGGCCAGGCCCAGCCCACCTAACCCAAGCGCGCGCGCAGCACGGCCCATGGCCCTTTCTTCCTCCTCTGTACGGCTGGCGTCAGCCAACGCCAGCACGCACGCAGCACGCACCTCCCCCTCGCCACCTGCTCCCTCTCCTCGCCTTATATCTAGCCCCCGAGCCCCCTAAACCCTAGCCTAGCCCTCTCCTTCCTCCCTGTCGCCGCCAGCTCTCTTCCTCCTTCCTATTTCTCCTCTCCGGCGAACGTTGGTGGAGGTGGGTGATCATGGCGCCGCCGTCGACAGCAGCCTAGGGGGCGCCACCGTGCACGCCAGGGGCACGAGCAGGACCGCCGTCTCTCCCTCGTCCTCATCGACAGCTGCAGCTGGACCCAGGGGCCGCTGATCCTCGACGGCGAGCTCGTCACCGCCGCGGCTATTCTGAAGAATTTCACCGCGCCGTCGACTTCGTCTACCTCACGTCCATCCCTCGCCTCCGACAACCTCCCGGTGAGCCACCGCAGCGTCCCGTGCCTCCCTCCAGCCCCCTCGTTTCCTTTTCTGCTCGCGCCTTTCTGAAACTCCGGTAGCTGTCGCCACCGTGCCGCCATGGTTGCAATCGAGCACGTTTCCGTGAGTGTTCAGACCATCCAAGCACACGAGCACACTCAGCACGCACGCACGCACACCCTAGCACCGCCAGTTGTTGGTCAGCGACGGTGAGCGCGCGCCGCTGTGCCGTCTGTCGCCGCGGTCAGACGGAAGACTGAATTTTTATTCAGTTTCGTCAGATAAGAACAGATGCACCTTATACCCCCGCGCGCATCTCTCTGTCAACAAACGAATCCGCACCGTAGTGGTTGGATCTAACGGTGCGCAGCGCGAGGGCGTGGGTTCGAATCCCCGCAGCGCGGATTAAATCCCCAATTTTTCCTCCACTGCCACGCGTGCACGCTGGTCCCACCTGCCATTGGCAGTGGTGGCCACGCAAGCCCCCACCCACGCGCCACGCACGCACAGCTGGGTACTGGCCCACTGCCAGTGACCCAGGGCTGTTCTGCCTCGCGTGAGAAAAGCCCCAGGGGCCTCTCTGTAGTTTATTTTTCGCAGCTAGGCCCCTGTACCAAATCTGTATGTTTTAAAATTGCAGAATAGTCCCTGAATTTCAAATTTGAATATCTTTTGCAAATCAAATCCAAATAATATAAATAAAATATGTATTCTGGACCAAATTTAATTCTCCACCTGTTTAAATCATTTTTTTTCTGTTTTGAACATTTTAAATGTTTTCAAATTTCAAATTCATACAACTCATTTCAAATTTGGTTAAATTCATAACTAATTCAAAATTAATTTAAATGCCACATATAAAATATGTTTTCTATGCCAAATTAAACCACCATTTCAAATATAAACTTTGTTTCATGTTTTGAATAATTAAAATGGGTTAAATAATTTAAACCTTGTTTAAATCATTTAAAATTGCTAAATTCATAACTTGGTCAAATTAAATTCTTTTTGGACATATAAAATATGTTTTCAAACCAGAAAATTATAACCTTTCCAAATATGAATTTTATTTAATGTTTTGAACAAATAAAAATTCAAATAAATTCATACTTGAATTAAATTCATTTAAATCTTGTTTAAACTTGTTTAATTCATAATTAATTCATTTTAATTCCTTTTTGAACAAATGAAACATGTATTCCACCTAAAATTTTGTGTTCTTTCCAAATATGAATTTTGTTATTTATTTTGAACAATTAGAATTGGTGAAAACAACAAATGCTTTTGTAACTCCTTTAAGAAGCCAAAATTTCACAACTTAATAAATAAAATTTCAAACTTGGTAAACACCTTTTCAATTTGAAGCTATTGTTGTTTTCCCTTTGTTTTCCTCATCCATGCATCATGCTAATCCACTTTCACATGTTGATTATTTGTAGATCATTTAATCCAACCTTAATTCATGGGCTTTCCATATGCAATCCAAATTGCATATGGGTCCATTTAATTATGTTACCATGTCAACTAGCTTATTTTGATGCATCAATTAAATTGTCATGCATCATCCCACGATTGTGCATTATGCCATGTTATTGATTGTTTGTCTCTCTACGTTGTTTGTTTGCTTCTTCTCGAATAGACGACGATGTTGAGACAGACGAGGTTTACGATACTACTTCTGAGGAGTTAGCTCAGTACCAGGCTGCTGAGTTTGCAGGCAAGTATTCACTCACATGAACCATTGTGTCCTTTCCACACTGGATATCGATACTTTCCGTTGTCTATTCTGCTAGCCTTAAGATTCGTTGCTTGTGTTCGATCCTATCACATGTTATCCTGTAACCCTGATATAGCCTATCCTCCACACCTATAACCCCATTGCTTGTTGCATGTGTCTTACTAGCATGCTTAGGGTTGTTTATGCTCGAGTCTGCTGTCTGTTATTTCTGTATCATATTTATTATGTTCTGGGGCTCGATGTTTAAACAATCAACCTGTTAATGTTTGAGGTAATGCTAATTTGAAGTTAAGGCGCCCGCAGGAGGCCGGGTATGGTTTTGAGGCCTGCTAGTGTCGACCCTAATTAGGAAAAGGGTCTTGTCTACTGATCCATGATGAGCGCACTAACCGCATGTGGGAAGCGTGTATGGGCTCCCCCCTCAATTTGATTCGATTCGCATCTCGTCCAAATCGCCTCATTTAGTTCGGGTTTTCCATTTGCCGCACGCATATGCAGGTACGAACCCGAGGCTAGGGTGGAAACTTTTGTAGTCGGCATTTAGGGAGACACGTTCTTAGAGTGCTATGAGGGTTCCCTTTTCTTCGTGGGGCTTGATTAGCCGTGCGCTCAATTGCACGGGGTTCTTTGGGCTTGATGCGAAGAAGAGTTGGGTTGTGTTGAGTGCCCCGCTTGGTGGAAGGCATTCCATCTGGCGGGTTATTCTTACGTGTACGGCCAAATTGGTGCATCCCTACAGGGTTAAATCTTCTCGAGAAGCCGTGTTGTCCGCGGTTATGGATGACTTGGTGAAAGTACTGGCTAACAAGTACTCAGACAACTTACACGTATTGACTAACAATTTGACTAGTAATAGTCTTGTTAACACAATAACTTGAACCATCATTAATCCAACTGTGTGAGTTATTCTCGGATTGCTTCTTTGGATAAGGGGCAAGATCCAGGATGGGTTTGTTTGAGGATAGTAGTAGTTGGTTACGATACGCTATCTTATCCTCTTCTTTTAGCCGGAAGTTGTAGCCTGTTTCTGTAGTTGGTTAGAGCAGCCTGCTGCCGCACTTTTGTATCACCTATTCTTCCGTTGAACCCACAGCATCTGTATTTGGTGTTGCCGGGTACACTTTGGTATCTTGTGAGTCTTGCTTGCCAGTACTTGTCTGTACTGACCCCTTTGGGGCTGTGGTTTCCGCAGACTACGTTTCTGAGGATCCCCATGGTGGCTACTACGTGGAGTATGACGAGGCTGCTGACGAGTAGATAGCGGACCCGGGCAGGACCCGAGACATCGTGGATGGGCTCTGTCTTTTCGTTTCCGGCCTCTTAGGCCTATTTGGATCTTGTCTGTACCCAGACACTTTGGATGCTTCTACTGTGATGTAATGATGAATTGTTGGGACATGTGTCCTCCGGATGATTGTATTTGCTATCTCTGCTCTAGTGAGAGCTATTTGCAACTTATTTCTATTTCTTTGTGTCTTAGAGATATGTTGTGATATCACTTGTTCAAATGCCGTTGACGTACCATGTGTGTATGTTATGAAGTACGTCAACGGAAGTAGTCGGATTTCTATGGGATGGTTTACGCAGACGATGGATAGTAGAGAATGGTTGTCACACGTTTACGTGTTGGCCTGCTCATATTGAGATGCGGGTGCCGGTATGTCCCGTAAGACATTTGTTCTACTGTTTAGCGGACTGTGAGTATCCTCTAGAAGTCCGGGTGCGACAGATGTAGTGGAACTTTAACAGCCTTAGTCCATCCTTATCGGACAAGGTTGGATTATGTCACTTGGACACTCCATAAACTTATGATGTTCCTAGTGATGAAAGTTGTAGAATATTTCCATAACTTTTGGATGCTCCCTAAACCTTGCAACTCAATTCCATAACAAGGTCAGGAATATATCTTGTTACAAAATTGATTGTTGCTAGTCATCTATCATTTAGCGCTTGAATATTATTGATGTCTACTTGTGAGATTTGTTGTATCCTATCCACATGGTCATAAGTCAAAGTTATGTCCCCAGAGAGGCAACAAGTGCCACTGCTCACAATAAATCCCTAAGGAAAATATGGTGAATGTAGTAATCTTACTCCATCACCCATTATTATCTTTTCCTTTGCTAATCCTATTAAGCCATAGTAATTCTTATATCATGTTGCACATAAGAGCAACTGATCTGGTATTCTTGTGATTAAATCACTATACCCAATAACTACACTTACTAGCAATTTTAAACATCAATAATATATACCCAATCTGGTTTCACTAGACTCTATGCCATAAATTTTCAATTGTCCCTATTTTGGTGTTTTATCTCTAAGAGAAAATATATATTCAACATTAAGAATGACACCAGTTGTACTGGGATACTTTATCAGTGTGTCAATCATGACATTCTTGTCTTCTTAAATTGAATCCTTTACTTATCATTAACTGATGATAAATTTTCTTATAGATTCCAAAGTGTAATGAATAAATTTGTTCACTATCATTCTTCTCCCTTAGTTATTAATAATGACAAAACTCCCAGAGCTTTTACGGAAGAAGAAAACAAGATTAAGAATGGTGCCCAATTTCTCACGAGACTGGGACATTCTATGTCTCTAATCCTCGTATGTACCAAACTTGGTACACATACGTTTTGTTCACCAAATTTAATCCTTGTTTTTCTTGCATACAAACTAGTTCTTGAGATATCTCATATCTTGTTTGTATCTGAAATAACTTTTTTAGCTCCTTGTTTATTAATAGACATCTATATCTCAATTTCCCGCATGTGTGTATAATTCTATACACACCCGTCCTTATGTCAAAAGGTGTATGTCACACTTTGAAATGTTGACAACTTCATGGTTCTTTAATTGGGATATTCTTAAGGAAACAAGATTAATAGGAATCAATGATCTTTGGCTTACATCCATGCATGTCATGAATTTCATTCATTGACATCGTTGAGCAATTCTACCAAAATATTGCAATATGACCTCAACCTTGATATTTTGATGGAAATCCTCAAATTACGAAACAAGTTCGTAACCCCCTGTTTGGACGTAGGAAAAAATGTCTCGAATTGAATTGGACTAGGAATTCCAAATCCAAGATGGAAACGAATTAGACTACAATTCAAATTCCGTTGTTTGGTTGTGCGTGGAATTTACAGTTGGAATCACACGGTAGCACTCAATTCCAATTGTTGTTTGGATGTACAAACCATGGAATTAGTTTTTTTTTGTTTAGAAAATATAAACTTATGTATATGTATGAAAAATAGTATGTTTATCTGAATATTCATATATGATGCTAAAATCGGCAACACAAATTAAATTCTCCTAAGTTCGAGCTGAGATTCCTCAATACAGTAGGGGCATAGGCACTCTGCCTGAGACCTGCAACTACATCGGAGGGATACAGAGAAGCAGGGGCGTAGGCACTCTTCCAGGAGACGGCGTAACTTCAAGTCACACCTGATATGCAGCTGATCTTCACTTCAAGTTTCTAGGCGAGGTGGGTGATACGTCTCCAACGTATCTATATATTCTGATGCTCCATGATAATATTATGTCAATTGCTACATGTTTTCTCCCTTCTTTATGTCATTTTTACACATTTTCTGGGACTAACCTATTAACAAGATGCCAAGTGCCAGTTCCCTGTTTTCTGCTGTTTTTAGTTTCAGAAAAGTTGTTCTAGAAATATTTTCGGAATTGGACCCCACAAAGCCCGAAGTGCCTATTTTCCCTGGAAGCATCCAGAAGACCGAAGAGGAGACAAAGAGGGGCAAAAGGGGGCCCACACCATGGGGTGGTGCGCCCCCCTTGGCCGCGCCAGGGGGTGGTGTGGGGCCCCCAGACCTCCACTGCCTCTGCCCTTTCGCCTATTTAATCCCCCCGGATGTAAAACCCTAAACACCTGATCAAAAATCCCCAAAAAGTTCTGCTACCGCCATCACCATCAATCCTAGATCAGGGGGTTCTGAAGCTGTCTCCGGCACCCTGCCGGAGAGGAAATCATCACCGGAGGCCTCTCCATCACCATGCCTGCCTCTGGAGTGATGCGTGAGTAGTTCATCCTTGGACTACGGGTCCATAGCAGTAGCTAGATGGTTGTCTTCTCCTGATATGCCTCCATGTTTAGATCTCGTGAGGTTCCTAACATGATCGAGATTGATCTTATGTAACTCTGTGTGCTGTGTTTGCTGGGATCCGATGAATATTGAACTTATGCCAAGTTGATTATAGTCTTTATTGCATATGTTATTTGTGATCTTGCATGCTTTCCGTTGCTAGTGGTTGCTCTAGCCAAGTAGTTGCTAGTGACTCCAAGAGGGAGTATTTATGCTTGATAGTGGGTTTATTCCTCCTCACCGCCTTGCTCGAGTGACAGAAACGTGAAGGGGGAGGATGTGTTGTTGCCATTAGGGAGAAAACAGTTGTGAGAGTGCTCGCGTGCATAATCATTGCTTACATTACACACTTTGTTTAATGAAGTTATCTGTTGGTTGCAACTTAATACCTAAGGGGGTTCGGATGATAACCTTAGGGTGGTTTACTAGTCATAGATGCAGTTGGATTACGGTCTATGTATATTGTTGTAATGCCCGCACTAAATATCATAGTAGTCATCATGTCATGAATGTGCACTACGGTGCAACCTTTATTTGTCCATTGCCCAGCTGTAATTTGTTCACCCAGCATGCTATCTTTTATGGAGAGACACCACTAGTGAACCTATGAACCCCGGTCCATTTTCCTACACTGTTAAACAAGCCTCTACAATTTCCTGCTTTCTTTATTTACTGGAAGCATACACCATTCTCCACACTATACGTCTAATCTTTGTTTTCAGCAAGACCGGTGAGATTGAGAACCTCACTGTACCGTTGGGACAAAATATTTTGGTTGTGTTGTGTGCAGGTTCCACGTTGTTGCTGACACCGGTGAGCCATCACCACCGTCAGTGGCATCAACCTTCCGAAGGTCCTCTTTCTTCTACTGGATTTATTACCTTGGTTCTTAACTAAGGGGAAAACTCCTACCGATGTACTCATCACACCCTCCTCTTGTGGTCTCCCAACGAGTGCAAGATCTCCACCATCAAAGACTTTTTTTGGCGTCGTTGCTGGGGAACTCAAAGTCATCAAGAAGCAACCACTCCCTCGTCAACTCTGGCACCAACAAGACTTTTTATGGCGCCGTTGCCGGGGAGGAACAAGTCTTCTGGCAATGGGAGTCTCTCAGTCTCAACCTCTTTATTTTGTTTATTGTCTTCTTTTTATTTATTTTTGTCTTGTTTTGCTTCTTTATATAAAAAACACAAAAAAATTAGTTCTTATTCTAGTTGTTATTTTTGCTTTATCATGCTTTCTATCAATGTTTGATGTCTTTGAAACTAGATCTTTTAGGCAAGGTGGGTTCATGGATGAACAACAAAAATATTATAAGGAACACCGCTTGTCACAAAAAGGGATACACTTATGGGAGCAAATTAATAAATTGCATGACTATGCTAAAAACTTGTGCTCTACTTATAATGTTATTTATTGCTTTGATAAATCTTGTTGTTGTAGGAGGTATAAACACCTCCCTTTTCAATGTGACTATAATGATAATGTTACCATATCTTCTTATGTTAAGTGAAATTATGAATTATATGATGTGGAACAAATTGAAGAATTTATTGCTTGGAAGGGTGCATTCGAAATTGCCTATTTGCTTGAAAGTGTTGATAATGCACCTTCTAAATATGAGATTTATGCTATACTTGAATATTTCTTTGATAATTACAAGGATTGTAATTACTACATAATGGAATATATTAATAAATACTCTCAACCTAAGGAAGAGACTAATGCCTTGCAGGAGCCCATGGAAGAGGAAACTGCTGAATCTGGAAGGTCATTGGATGAAAAAGAGGAGGAGAGTGATGATCAAGAGGAGGAAAAATGGAACCCATGTCTACCTCCCAATGATAGTAACTCTTTAACTCGTACATCGTTTTATGATGATCCTCTTTTTGTTCCAACTATTGATATGCATGATAATGAGGGAGTTTGTTTAGAAAATTTATATGATAATGCTCTTGATGATGGTCCTATGTTACTTGATGTTATAAATTATAATGCTACTAAAAATAGGATTGATATAATGTGTCCTATACCTTTTAAGAGTGACCAATCTTTTTTTTTTGTAGCTAAAAGTGGGAAAGAAGAGGTCTTTACTTTTAATTTTGATCCCACTATTTTTAGGCTTGATATGAATAGTGTGCTTTTAGACCCTGACAAACATTCTTTATGTGATAATTATGTTGTTGAGTTTGTTCATGATGCTACTGAAAATTATTACGAGAGAGAAAAATATGGTTCTAGGAATTTTCATGTTACTAACACACCTCTCTTTTTGTTGAAAGTTTTGAAGTTGCTCTTGTTCTACCTTCCCATGATTTCTAGTTTGAGCTTATTTAATTTATTTCTTTACAAGATTCCTATGCATAGGAAGTGGGTTAGACTTAAATTTGTTTTATACTTTCTTCTTGATGCTCTCTTTTGGTTAATTCATATTTCTTATGTGATCATCTTCGCTTTCTATGCCTAGCTGAAAGGCGTTAAAGAAAAGCGCTACCGGAAGACAACCCGTTTTATTTCGCTGGTTTCAACCCTTTATTTCGATTTCTTTCATGTGCTTTGCACCTGGGTGTTTTCTATTTCCTTAGAAACCCCCCTGTATCTTTTCTTTTGAGTTTTTGCTGGGCCAAGTAAAGCCTCTAGTTGAAAGTTGAGGCTATATTTCGGATTTCTGCGCAGGAAACAGATTTCTGCTGTCCACTGTTTATTCCGTATATATCACAGAAAATTCAAAATGACCTGAGTTTTTTTGTGCGTAATCCTGGGATATATACACAACTTTTCTTAGTTAACCACTTTTTTGTTTGAGCAACAGAAGATTTTCGAAAAAAAACATCTTTACCTGTTGTCTTGTTTTGACAGATTTCTGCCAATAATTGCATTTGCTTCTTAATCGCTTTCTTTTGGTGTTCTTTTGAGAAAAATAGTTTTAAAAGAATTTGTGAAAGTAGCTAATGTGTTTTTGAGTGTTAGACTTGTGTTGAAACTTAACCATGTGAATTTATTATTTCGATTGCACTAACGTTGCTAATGAAGATTGTGAGAAGTTTGGTGTGAAGGAAGTTTTCAAGGGTCAAGAGAAGAGGATGATATGATGTGATCGAGAAGAGTGAAAATCCTAAGCTTGGGGATGCCCCGGTGGTACACCCCAGAAAATTTCAAGAAGACTCAAGCGTCTAAGCTTGGGGATGCCCAAGGCATTCCCTTCTTTATCAACAAATTATCAGGTCACTTCAAGTGAAACTATATTTTTATTCGGTCACATCTTATGTGCTTTACTTGGAGCGTCTTTTATTTTTGTTTTCAGTTTGTTTTTACTTTTACTTTCAGTTTTTTTTTACTTTTTCAATAAACTTGGTTGGACCCCAGCATTTTTTTATTGGAGAGTGACACGCTCCGCTTTTTCATGAGAATACTTTGTATTCTTAATCTCTGTGTGGTTGCTGCATTTATTTAGCTCCTGTTTTGCATGCATCTCTTATTAGAGCTGTTAGTTTTAGTAATATTATGTGAGTACTCTCATATTTTCTTGCTGTAGCATTTAGAGAGTTTTTGTTAAAACATATTATGTATGGTGCTTGTTGGGAGAAACAAACTGATGTTTAAAGTAGAATTTATACTGGTGCAAGTAGAAGCTTGTATAGACTGTTGCTAGAACTTTTTCCTGCCATGCTAAATGTTATTTTAGTTCTAAAGCTTTGTGATGTTGAGTAGCATGAATAGTCTCAAATAGCTGAGAGTGTTTAATGTGTCATTGAAAGATTCTTGAGCTGTTCTTGTTATTCTCTTTCGAATGTTTTATTTGGTTGACTTGGCGCGTTCTCACACCATGTTTATGACTACGAACCAGTCACGAATAGCCTCCATGACCACTTAGTTTTTGAACTATGATACTGCTTATGCTTTAATTAATGATGCTTATGTCGCTATGCATGATTATGGCTCTTATGCTCTCTTGATTTGTCGCTCCCAGTCTTTTGCTAGCCTCCATCTGTACTGAATATGAGCTATACTCGTGCATCCAACTCCCTTAAACCAAAGTTTTCCCATTGTGTCCATCATACCTACCTACATGTGGCATTTAATTGCCACTCTAAGTAAATTGCTCATGTGTTACCTTTAAAACCTTCAAAATTAATCCTGCTTTATGTTCCTGTTTTTGCTGATGAGCACGTCAATAGAGAATCTTTATCTCACTTGTTGATTGGATTTCACACCCTGTACTAGTGGCTTCATCCGCTTATCCAAATGATAGAAGAGCTGGCAGCGGGGTGCCCAACCCCAAATTAATACACACAAAATCTCTTCACAATTTTTGCCCCTGATTTATCAGTCAAAGCATAATTGTGTAAACAAATGAGAAAGAGGGATGACCTTCTACCCAGATGCGTCCTTCATATGGGAACCGATCTTGTGAATCCAGTTGGCTTGTGACGTACTGTATTTTCTGTTTACCATTCGTTGACTTTAACATACATCTCCCAAAATATAGACACTCCTCCACGGTATGTGATTGTTGGCAGGCACCCGAGTATTTGGTTAGCCATGGTTTGTGGAAGATGGATGGGAGGAGTGTCAAACCTTTAATACCTCTGTTTAATAAAATAAAAGCTCTAGCACATGAGTGATCCCTGCTTCCCTCCGCGAAGGGCCTTTCTTTTACTTTTATGTTGAGTCTCCATCTTCTAACTTTATGCACAGTTGAGAGAGCATTTTTTGCCATTCTTAGTTCTACATGCATTGTCCCATGAACATAAATAATTACTTCATGATGTGATATCATTTGTTCTTAAATTATTTGCTCTAGTCTTCCTCATGAACTTTGAAGGTGTCCTGGCATTTATGTTTTGCCCCACTCTTAAGGACTAGCGAAATATCACTTTGACATGCTTTCTCTATACCTGAAACATACGTTTATCTTTCTTTGCATTGTTTCTCATGATCCTTTATTTGAGATACTCTTCATTATGAAAAGTTATTGCTTTGATTTATTATTAAAGTTCTATTTATCATGTTTGTGTTTGAAGTTCTATGATCTCAGCTTGCATATGCCTTTACATTTTATGATCAAGATTATGTTAGTAGCATGTCACCTGAGAAATTATTATTTTATCGTTTACCTACTCGAGGACGAGTAGGAACTAAGCTTAGGGATGCTTGATACGTCTCCAACGTATCTATAATTTCTGATGCTCCATGATAATATTATGTCAATTGCTACATGTTTTCTCCCTTCTTTATGTCATGTTTATACGTTTTCCGGGACTAACCTATTAACAAGATGCCAAGTGCCAGTTCCCTGTTTTCTACTGTTTTTGGTTTCAGAAAATTTGTTTTGAAAATATTCTCGGAATTGGACCCCACAAAGCCCGAAGTGCCTATTTTCTCCGTAAGCATCCAGAAGACCGAAGAGGAAAAGAAGAGGGGCATCAGGGGCCCACACCAGGGGGTGGTGTGGGCCCCCAGAGCTCCACCGCCACTGCCCTTTCGCCTATTTAATCCCCCCGGATGGAAAACCCTAAACACCTGATCAAAAATCCCTGAAAAGTTCCGCAGCCGCCGACACCGTCAACCCTAGATCAGGGGGGTTCTGAAGCTGTCTCTAGCACCCTGCCGGAGAGGAAATCATCACCGGAGGCCTCTCCATCACCATGCTTGCCTCCGGAGTGATGCGTGAGTAGTTCATCCTTGGACTACGGGTCCATAGAAGTAGCTAGATGGTTGTCTTCTCCTCATATGCCTCCATGTTTAGATCTCGTGAGCTGCCTAACATGATCGAGATTGATCTTATGTAACTCTATGTGATGTGTTTGCTGGGATACGATGAATAGTGAACTTATGCCAAGTTGATTATAGTCTTTATTGCATATGTTATCTGTGAACTTGCATGCTTTCCGTTGCTAGTGGTTGCTCTGGCCAAGTAGTTGCTAGTGACTCCAAGAGGGAGTATTTATGCTTGATAGTGGGTTCATGCCTCATCACCGCCTTGCTCAAGTGACAGAAACGTGAAGGGGGCGGATGTGATGTTGCCATTAGGGAGAAAACAGCGGTGAGAGTGCCCGCATGCATAATCATTGCTTACATTACACACTTTTTTTTAATGCAGTTATCTGTTGCTCGCAACTTAATACCTAAGGGGGTTCAGATGATAACCTGAGGGTGGATTATTAGTCATAGATGCAGTTGGATTACGGTCTATGTATATTGTTGTAATGCCCCCACTAAATATCATAGTAGTCATCATGTCATGAATGTGCACTACGGTGCAACCTTTATTTCTCAATTGCCCAGCTGTAATTTGTTCACCCAGCATGCTATCTTTTATGGAGAGACACCACTAGTGAATCTATGAACCCCGGTCCATTTTCCTACACTGTTAAACAAGCCTCTACAATTTCCTTCTTTTTTTACTTACTGCAAACATACACCATTCTCCACACTATACGTCTAATCTTTTTTTTTCCAGCAAGACCGGTGAGATTGAAAACCTCACTGTATCGTTGGGACAAAGTATTTTGGTTGTGTTGTGTGCAGGTTCCACGTTGTTGCTGACACTGGTGAGCCATCACCACGTTAGCGGCACAACCTTCCGAAGGTCCTCTTTCTCGTACGGATTGATAACCTTGGTTCTTAACTAAGGGGAAAACTCCTGCCGTTGTGCTCATCACGCCCTCCTCTTGGGGTCTCCCAACGAGTGCAAGATCTGCACCATCAGTGGGCCCAAAACATGAGCCAGGATGTGCAAGTTCGTGGGAAGCCAGCAACCTCCGCGGCAGAGCACCTTGATGTGCAGACGGATGCAAAAACAAAGGATTCCTGAAGCTTGAAGCGTTGCAGGATGCTGAGAAGGAGATCCGTTGGAAGGTCCAACCTACTGGAACATGCATAAGGTCCAGCGCCACCATGGTAGACCCATCTAGGGCTAAAGGAGCAGGACGGGAAGATGGAGGGGGAAGAGGAGGGCCGGGCGGAGAGGAGAGGAGGACGGGAGGGAGGGAAATAAGGCGCCCATTCCCTCAGCGGTGCGGTGGTGCCGTTGCCACCAATTCATTCCTTGATGGCAAGCAAGGATGCGGGTCGCTACTCTTCCTGGGTTGCTCGAGCGAGCAAGCGGAGCAAAGGGGCTAAGCTCATTTCCCACTGATTCCGAGGTGGGACGTTCGGAAAATTTTAGATCTAGGGGGTAGCGCGTGTGGTCTGCTTTGGAATTGGACCACATTTCCAGAGCCCAATACTGAGGCCACTCCAAACAACAGAATTCGGTCCACAAATTATAGATTCCCAATTCCAGGCAGTTTTTCCTACATCCAAATAGGGGGTAAAGTTTTCTTAACCAGATATCTAACTCAATCAACTAACTAAATATGTAGGTGGGAAATAGATGCTAACCCTATAACAATCTATGAGAATTACCCTAGTTGTTATCACTAGTCATCAACCCGTGCAACTGCACGGGCTAGTGTTTCATAATAAACATAACTCATATGTTTTATAAATATAAACACTTTAATAGCTCCTTTTTATTATGTTACTCTCATATGGTAATAGCTATGGAGACGAATTTTGACTTGACAACTACACACTATGTTCAATATTAGAAAATAAAACATGTGCTAAGTTTATTATGGGCTGAATTGTAGAAACTTTTAAATTTCATCATTGCAGAATATCATTTGGACGGTATGTGTCACGACCCCGGACCCAGAGATATATATACTGTTATGTGCTCCTAGCCATGGACTCACAAGGGCTTCAGGGTTACCAGCCCCGGCCGCAACAAACAACGGCAGGCAGACTGGATTCATCGGCACGTAGTCCGGATCCCCAGTCTACTACTCCTTGTATCCATGCTAGTCATAACCAACTATGCATATCAAAGCGTCCACGAATCGAATGAAACTGAAGGAAACGGGACCAAAGCTATACAGAGCTGCTATGTGTCCAGAAAGTGCAACAACAATCGAGGGTTACTGGGGTTAGCTCGCCCCAAGCCGATCACATCGACAGGCGGGCTCGGACATGGATCATCGGCTCCACAACCCCTCGACTGCGACAACTATGCAGGCATAGCCAAAACTGTATAACGATGAGCTCGAAACCAACAACCGATCAAAGCAGCACTCTAGACATGAAACTTGTATTAAACAGGTGTTACTAGAGTATAGCTTACAAACAGAGGTCACACGACCCAACATTACATCAGACAACGAAAGGCAAGTTATGTTGCTAATCAACAAGAACCAAAAAGGCCTAAGAGGCCGCAACATAAGGCGACGTCCCAGCCCATAGATTCCAGGCTGCTACCTGGGAACCCCGAACTACTCGTCGATGTCCACGTTGACTCATCACCGATGTGAGATCTTCACCTGAACCAAATTAAGCAAACCTGAGTACGGGAGATACTCAACAATACTTAGTTAACCTATTATATATCTGCCAACTTCAGAAAGGGTTTTATGAAGGTTGTTTTGCGTAAAGCAATATTTGTTTTCCAAATCGAGGAAGAATAGCACGTCTCATAGAAGGTTTTGAAAACAGATGAGAAACTCAAATACTGTAATCATCATCTTTTCATCCACCAACATCATTTCCAGCACCTCACATGCTACAAGGATCACCCCTCCCGGCATCTCCGGGGAGGCACCCTTCATTTATTGCCTCCATGCCTTGTCAACATCTTTTACGTCACGTTCAAGTTATCTATGACCTCGTGGCTTTCACCAAGTCGTCCTTAACCGTGGACACGGCTTTCCGAAAGATTTATCCCCGCAGGGTGGTACACTTTACCCACACGTACCATCCGACTCTTAACGCCACATGTACGCTCGTCCATGGAGCGCGGCAGAGGGTGGTTGGCCACGACCTTTACCTTGTCGACCCTATCCATGAGTCAACCCAACCAGGGCCACCCCGTCAACAGGGAGTTGGCCACCTCCTGACGGCACCTGTTCTGTGAGTCGGGAACAAGATCCGTGTACGTCCATCACTTGTCCCGGTCACGCCCTAAACACCTCCAAAAGGTTTTTGACTCACACGCAGATGGAAATCCCAAACTACGTGACTCACGGATAGAACCAAACGAGTTAGTTAGTCGAGCGCGGTCTGTTAGGCCCCGCGTGTGGTTGCACGCTCAGTCTTAGTTTCCACGGCGAGACCTTACTCCTAGGGTTGGCAAGTACAGGACCAAGAACCACTTCCCAAGTGGCCTCCCGTCCTCGCCTTAGTCAAGTTAACCACACAGCGCTCATCTCACCTCGTCATCATATCATACTAGGTTATCGTAGCTCTGATTCATCAACCGGATGGAGCAGAGGTATCAAACATGTAAAGCTAAGCGAAGCAGATATGAGGCTCTGGCGATGCGCACAAGCAAATCTATGGCGGCTAGGAGCAGTGGATCAGGATATTGAGGCAATGCAGTATATAGGTGAACTATGTCTACTAGCATCAAATAGTTTGGAATCGAATGCAAAGTACGAGATCAAATGTTGTTCGAAAGCATATATGAGCAGATAAGAGGTTATGCTTGCCTTGATTATAAGAAAACCAGATAAAGATCTTCTGGAATAATTGCTTGACTTGTCGGTTAAGATCAAGTATTCACCATTGGATTGTTTGCCTTCTCTTCGGAGTCACGTTCTACCGAGGGGGAGCAACCACCGAAACAAGAAGAACAATCAACACATGGCATCGATGCAATGCGCAATATGTATGCATGAGAAAATTAATGCACTGAAATAAAGCCCTAAGCATGATCGTTGGGTTGCTAGGGTTCGTATGTCAGTTAAACATTTTTACTGAAATTAGTCCGAAATAGGCCCCGGAGGGGTACTTCGGGCAATTCTGAAAGTGAGTACAATTTTAATATCTCAAATAGGGTTGAAAACATCATAACTAGATTGCATTTGTCATTTTGAGCAATTTGATATATAACTTTTAATTTTCAAATTTTATGGAATAAAAACTTATTTTCTTTATTTTAATATGATTTAACAATATTAAATAATACTCAAAACTCAACTTTGTCAAACATGTTTGAAAATGATATAGTTGGGTAGAGTTTATTTTTCTGATCATTTCTATACTTTCATTTTATTTTTATGAACAATATTTTATTAGTTATTGAATTTACCAAAATAAACCATTTTCTGGAATTTAATGAAATTCTGAAAATAGGGAATCTGACATCCCTGTGATGTCACTGTGACATCACAGTATTGTGTTCTTCACAGATGAATCAAATTCGACGCAACTAGCGTGTAATTCGCGAAACGAAGGTGACCACCACGTAGAGGGGAACGAGTGGAACTTAGGGGTGGCGGCGGGACGACCAAATGGTCGCCGGAAGCTCGTCGGCGACGAGGGGCGCGGCGGCCGACGGTGGAGCTCGGTGCGCGTACGGTACAGAGGGAGAGGAAGGGGGTGGAGGGTACCGGGGAGCTTGCCATGGCGCCAGGAAGCTCATGGTGTGGTCGGGGAAGGCCGGGACGACCGGAATCCTCGCCGGCGTGAGGATTTGGCCGGCGGCCGAAGAGAAGAACGACGGCGGAATTCGTCGTTGTGACGCCATCCCGGAAAGCGAGCTTGGAGGGGAAGGTAGAGGAGGTCGAGGAGCTCCTCCTGGTGGTTTCCGTTTGGCCAGGGATGGCCGGAGATGGGCGCACGGCGGCGACCATAGGGGCGGTTAGGGTTTCGTTCGGTTGCAGGCAGAGAGGCAGAGGGATAGAGGAGGCATCCGTGGGGGCTTCTGCGAGGAAATGAGGCAAGGAGGAGCACGACATCGCCCTTCTCCCTTATCCTCCAGGGTGAAGCAGGCAGGAGGACGTGGCGTCGGCGGCGAACAATGCGGCAGCGAGCTGCTCCTACTGTCACGAGGAAGAAGACAAAAGGAACATTTCGAAAACCCCCTGGAATTTCTGAATTTCACAGTTTGGTCCTTTTCCATTAGAAAACTGAACAGAAAACAGGGTTTTGGGGACCTTTTTGTGAACAGAAAAATTGGCAAAAATACTTTTTGAAAACCTTATGAAATTTGCAAGCTCACCATGTATTTTCTTTCCAAAATTGAAATTATTTTTAGAACAAAATTTGGGTGATCACTTTAAGTGATTTTTGGTCATTTCATTTGTTATTTCAAATGCAAAATTTTAACCAATGTTTTTATGCATGTATGAGATGACACAACACCACACACCCTTTTGTAGCAAAAATTGGATGTTACAAATCTACCCCCCTAACAAGAATCTCGTCCCGAGATTCCCAAAGGAGAAGAAAGAAGGAACACCGGTTTTGAACGATCTTCTCGAACCTTACGGTTCTCTTCTTGAAGAGGTTGATCCGTAGCATCTTGAAGTATTGAACGGGTACACCTTAGGTAAGAGGGAAACTCTTAGGAAATGATCTTCACGAAGATCGAGTATCTCATGGACAACTCATGATAGGAATGTTCGTAAAGAACTTTTGAGTTAGCAGGCATGAAACACATCAAGATAACGGAGGGAATAAAAGATGGTTTCAAGTTTACGGACGATGGTTCTTGAAAGGATTTAGAATATGAGCTTTGCACAAGACTTTAAATCCTTTTGGAAAATGAAGGTTAAACAACTTGTGAAACCGAGGTTTTCTTCAAACAGATAACCAAGATGGAAAGGATGGCCTTGGATACCACTACGTAATATCCATAGACGAGGGAAATCACGAGAGAACATTGTAATTGTGAGTCGGAGAGAATTTGATACAGGATCATGTTCACTCTTCGGAGTGGACACGAAAGATAACGGAACTTTCACTCCGTCAAAACTTTGTCGAAAACTTTGTCAAGGATCGGGATGTTACTTCACAACAGAAGATGAGTAACCGAAAGATGTGGAAACACCGTAACAAAGGAGGAATTCTTGATCACACCATAAGGATGGGTAACCAATGAGGGTTGAAACACCAAAAGGAATGAGGAATCTCTTTCCTATTGTGGTTTGGACGTAGCAATACGTCTACTACACGGTTAAGATTCCATGGCTGAAGTAACGGACAAATTCACACAATGTGTGAGATGAACAGAACTTCAGGTACCAACAACTTAAAATAGGGAACTGATCATAGGCGGTTACAAAACACCACAAGATGTTTTCATGGTGAACTTATTTCCACTGAAAGAAAAGTTTGGAGGATCAACTGAGAGGTATTGGAAAGATCAACTTCCAAGTTATCTTGGATGTTCTAGATACCAAGATTAGGCTTACGGTAAGCCGTAAGTAGATCTTCAGGTGAAAGTAGAACTCCGGTTTGGAAAAACTGTGAGGAAAACTTGTTGAGAACGAGTCACACAAGAATTCTCACGGAGAGTGGTTGTTCTTACGGATTCAAAGGGATATGACATTAGGTCTTACGGCTAATTGTGTCAACCACAACATCAACCATACCGTATTTTCAAATGGACCTAGTTCAACACCCTTGAGGGAACACGAACCATCGTTGCTGCTTGAGATTCAGCTCTGGTTAGTGGATTGATAACTTAGACTCGGTATGTTTGAGTGAAGAGATTGCACCGGTTATCAACGAGATATATCTACTAGATTCTCAAGACAAGGGCTACGATGTCACTCTCAAGAAGATGAGCGAGATTGCAGAACTCATGTATTAGCAACTTGCAAAAGACGGTTGCACCTACATGTCTACTTGCAAAATAATACATCGGAGTCCTTGTTGGGGAGTCGATACAAAGATAACGAAGTTTTTAGACTTCTTCTCTTTTGCGAACAATGGGTCAGAGCTTAGTGTGGATGCAAACTTATTCAAGTAAATGGAGGTAACAACCAACCATCTCAAGAATACCCCACACATGCATGACCGATTGGGATTATTCCCGAAGGAGAAGAAAACTCTACTCGGATCCACGGCGACAACTTTCACCATATACACATGGACCGGAGTAAGTAACTTCGAACATCGAGAGCACAACTTCGTGATAACACAAAGATGGTTCTCAAAAGTTTCCAACATTAGTTCCAAGTGTTCAACATGAACCTCTTGCAACTTGGAGAAAATAGGAATGTCATCGATGGGCTCGACAACACGCTTATCAAGATACTCCAAGCAGAGGGATCCATATGTTACATGGACAGGGCAAAATATTGGTCAGACCATAGGACATGAAGATGTACTCGGCAAAACACCATGAGTAGAAGCACTATCAAGATAGGCCTTGAATCTGAGCTTGATCTGACGATAGCCCAAATCAAACCAAGGTTGGAATGATAGCATGTCCACAAAAGAGATACTATTTAGCTTCAACACGAAGGAAACTAGACAACCCTTAACGAAGGATCAAGTTAGGATGAGCTTTTGTCTTTCAACTCTCCAAGTTGTTGTTTAAGCTCAACCAACTAGTCCAGGATATCCAGCAGAGTTCCTTGGAGAAAGAAGTAGTTCAAACTACTCCTGGTTTAGACATCACGGTCAGGTAAAACCTGGTGAAACTTCTGGAAAGACAACCAGAATATCACAACCCACCGGTATGTCTTAGAAATCGAAAGGAGGCGTGCTTTTCAAAGCAACCGGTATGGTCTGGAGAGCTTTGGCATGAACCTAACTCTCTGATCAAGAATGTGCACCGGAATGAACGGATTTGATAACACGGTCAATTTCAAATAGAGACCGGGTGACCAATAATGCTAAGAAGGATACAGATGTTTCTTAGATTTTTCAAAGCAATAAGAATTGCTTGGAGTACCTGATACACATGTCGAAGAACAACCCATCATTCTCAAGCATTCAAGCTTGGAGGAGGGGGTAAGTGAAGATGTGTGAGAGCATCACTTCATCAACAAGGCCATGAAACTTAACACGACCTCTTGATATAAAGAGTGTGATACTGGAAGGTGGAACAGAACAGAAGCTAACGAAACTTCTTTATTCTGTGGATTACAAAACTTTGAACTGGTCCTAAAGATGAACGAGGTTCTGGAGTTTGTTTCTCCTGACATCCCAAAGTGGAACGTTATGACGGGAAACAAGAGCAAATGCATTGGAAGAATCCAACACACATAGGCAACTTGGTGTCCGAACCAACGAATGGAGATTTTAGGCAACTGAAGGGTAGGAACATGCTCCGGAGAATCCAGAGATCACGTTGATTGCACAGGTTAGTACTGAGTTGTAAAACCCATGCTAAAGGAGAGGTATAGCTGAACCAAGAGGAAAGATGTGGAATCCATAATGATCACTCTTGTTGTGACCCATTTCTGTTCCAAAAGAGAACCTAAGGCTATGAGAGTTGAGATTACCTAGCCACCCTAAGGTAAAACAGATTCCTCGGGATCCAAAGAAACGGAACTTGGGTTAAAGGTCAGCATCCTGTACTGATAGCGTGAGCATTACATGGTTAAGAAACCACATGACTCAACTCACCACAATTCAGCACATTCCGGGACCTTCGGTTCAAGTCCGAGGTTAGAAACCAAGGGAAAGGAATAACTACTATCTTAGTGCCTTGAAGGACACTACGGATAGCAATCATGGAGTATCTTTCCAAGAGGACAAACTTAGCTCCGGAAGAACTTGAGCAGAGGATAGCAGATACATTCGAGATGAAAAGGAAATCTCGAAGGTTTAGGATTTAGAACTTCGAAACATGTAGGAATGTGGAATCCAGATAACTCTGAGAGATTAGGATGGAAGGAAAATCTCCCATTTGAAACGAGAGATAACAGAATATGGAACACACACGACTCTAGAAATTTTAACACTAGGTCAACTTGGTTAAAAAAACGTCATTGCCAAAGAAGGCACCTAAGTTTTGAATGACTAGAAGAGATAGCAAAACCTTTTCAAACCAAAACAGGTAAGGTGACCCAGAGTTAGAGCGATACCAGATACGGAGTAAAAAGAATCCTAAGAAGGTTTTTCACAATCCATTTGGGTTTCCAAATAGTTTTCATAAACTCTAGACTCAACATCGACCAAGCAGTAAGGTTTTCCTACAGGCAGTCCTGCTCTGATACCATGACTTGTCACGACCCCGGACCCAGAGATATACATACTGTTATGTGCTCCTAGCCATGGACTCACAAGGGCTTCAGGGTTACCAGCCCCGGCCGCAACAAACAACGGCAGGCAGACTAGATTCATCGGCACGTAGTCCGGATCCCCAGTCTACTACTCCTTGTATCCATGCTAGTCATAACCAACTATGAATATCAAAGCGTCCACGAATCGAATGAAACTGAAGGAAACGGGACCAAAGCTATACAGAGCTGCTATGTGTCCAGAAAGTGCAACAACAATCGAGGGTTACTGGGGTTACCTCGCCCCAGGCCGATCACATCGACAGGCGGGCTCGGACATGGATCATCGGCTCCACAACCCCTCGACTGCGACAACTATGCAGGCATAGCCAAAACTGTATAACGATGAGCTCGAAACCAACAACCGATCAAAGCAGCACTCTAGACATGAAACTTGTATTAAACAGGTGTTACTAGAGTATAGCTTACAAACAGAGGTCACACGACCCAACATTACATCAGACAACGAAAGGCAAGTTATGTTGCTAATCAACAAGAACCAAAAAGGCCTAAGAGGCCGCAACATAAGGCGACGTCCCAGCCCATAGATTCCAGGCTGCTACCTGGGAACCCCGAACTACTCGTCGATGTCCACGTTGACTCACCACTGAAGTGACGATCTCACCTGAACCAAATTAAGCAAACCTGAGTACGGGAGATACTCAACAAGACTTAGTTAACCTATTATATATCTGCCAACTTCAGAAAGGGTTTTATGAAGGTTGTTTTGCGTAAAGCAATTTTTTTTTCCAAATCAAGGAAGAATAGCACCTCTCATAGAAGGTTTTGAAAACAGATGAGAAACTCAAATACTGTAATCATCATCTTTTCATCCACCAACATCATTTCCAGCACCTCACATGCTACAAGGATCACCCCTCCCGGCATCTCCGGGGAGGCACCCTTCATCTATTGCCTCCATGCCTTGTCAACATCTTTTACGTCACGTTCAAGTTATCTACGACCTCGTGGCTTTCACCAAGTCGTCCTTAACCGTGGACACGGCTTTCCGAAATATTTATCCCTGCAGGGTGGTACACTTTAACCACACGTACCATCCGACTCTTAACGCCACATGTACGCTCGTTCATGGAGCGCGGCAGAGGGTGGTTGGCCACGACCTTTACCTTGTCGAGCCCTATCCATGAGTCAACCCAAACAGGGCCACCCCGTCAACAGGGAGTTGGCCACCTCCTGACGGCACCTGTTCTGTGAGTCGGGAACAAGATCCGTGTACGTCCATCACTTGTCCCGGTCACGCCCTAAACACCTCCAAAAGGTTTTTGACTCACACGCAGATGGAAATCCCAAACTACGTGACTCACGGATAGAACCAAACGAGTTAGTTAGTCGAGCGCGGTCTGTTAGGCCCCGCGTGTGGTTGCACGCTCAGTCTTAGTTTCCACGGCGAGACCTTACTCCTAGGGTTGGCAAGTACAGGACCAAGAACCACTTCCCAAGTGGCCTCCCGTCCTCGCCTTAGTCAAGTTAACCACACAGCGCTCATCTCACCTCGTCATCATATCATACTAGGTTATCGTAGCTCTGATTCATCAACCGGATGGAGCAGAGGTATCAAACATGTAAAGCTAAGCGAAGCAGATATGAGGCTCTGGCGATGCGCACAAGCA